>OZ005652.1:67507328-68839828 GCA_963930645.1 Salticus scenicus
ATTCAACGTGAACGTTAAAAAAATATAAAAAGTTAAATTATGCATCTCACAAAAAATTGACATCATTATCACTTTAAAAATTTTATACATTTATGATAAGAGTTTTTTTTTTTTTTTTCACTATTATTATTATTTTACTGAACTGAGTCCACGTGCTTAAATATTGCTTAAATATTATTTTTTAACCTCGCGTATTTTATTAATGATTCATCAGAAAATTTAAAATCATGGTATATAAAAAGATTTTTTTATCTTATAATTATCTCTAGAATTTTTTGTAGAAGAACTAATTTGTATAAAAAATATAAGACACAATTTACGAATTATAATTTTAGTTGTTTTGAAAAATTGTCTTGGTTGTTCCGTTTAAAACCAGCGGTTTTAAGTATTATTTACTCTTAGCGGTTGAAAATATACTTTTCAAAACAAATCCATTATTTGTTTTCCATACAACATTGCAGATCAATTCAATGTTCCTCTTGAACTTATTTACAAACTATTTGTATTTGTAGAGATAACACTATTATTATTTGTAGTTGACACCGGAACAGACATGTTTTCACTATTTTCTTTCTTTCTTTCTTTCTTTTTTTTTAGGGGGGGGGGGGCTTATAATAAAATGTTATTAAACAAGAAATCTTCACATTTATCAATAACAATGCTTAAGAACACAATGATAAAACACTTAAATGTTAAAACACTTAATGATAAAAGACTTAACTCAAACACTTTTAAATATTTAGATTTTATAGTTTTAATGTAGTCATAAGTTTAGAAAGTTTTCACCATTTCTCTTTTTAAGTTTAATTTTCTTCCAAAAATTCTACTTACGTCTTTCTCTCTTACGACTGCTATATGCATATGTATACATTTTCTGAATGATCTAAATAAAATTTTAGCTTTAAACTTGTTCGTCTTATTTTGCATCTTGATAATTTTAATTTTAAAAAGTTATGGTATTATGAACCAGTTACTATTATTATGCATGAAAATTTTAAAATTTTAGTTCGTCATCATACTATAGATATACAATATTTAGGTATTCGTGAAAATTTTTAATCTTTCTTTTTCGTATTTTTTTTTTCTTTTTAGCATCTAAATAACTTTTAATGTAAGTAGGTCTTACTTGATTAAAATAATTTACTGTAAAGTCATAAACGACCAAAAAACTTTATAATTTGCAGAGGTAGAAGGTAGGTAACACAGAGGTAACATTTTTACAGAGGTAGAAGAACTGATAAAAGTTTTGGTTCTTTTTAATTATCGGGGTCAAATTAAATTAGTTTCAAATAGGCAGTATTTGGTAGAAATTCAAATCACAAAAATAACCGGCAAAATATTTACGATGTAGTTAAATATAAGATAAAATTTAATAAAAAATAGCAATACATATATTTGAAAAGTTTTATGTTTTAAGAAAGTTAAGCAACTTGCTAAAGAAATGAAAATACTAATTAAATAAATATAACAAACAAATTAATATTTAAATGACATTGCTTATATCAATTAAAATGTCTCAAAACATTTGCGATTTAGGACTTCGCTGACACCATATTGGCGAATGTAGCGAAATATTTGATAGAAATCTAATCCGAAAAATTTTTTAATGACTTACACTTTCCTAAATTTACTATATACATTACAGGGTTATTACAAATGAATCATCGGGTTTTCATACATTACTACGTCCGAACTTGGAAACGTATATGTTTACATGTCAATGCAAACGAGATGGCGTTAACAACAATTTTACGCTGCGTATGTGCAATGTGTGTGTGGTTGCCATGATTGCTGCGCGAACGTCATATTCAAAATGGCGACTGGACAGCAGAAAGTGTTTTGTGTACTAGAATTTGCAAAGTTTGAATCCATCATAACCGTTCAAAGAGCGTTCCGGCGGGTATACAAATGCCAACCACCAACCCAACAAAGCATACTGCGCTGGTATCGACAGTTCAAATTAACCGGTTGTTTATGTAAAGGCAAAAGTTCCGAACGCGACCAAGCTGAGTAATGTGTGGAGCGAACTGAACTATCACCTGCCGTATCACTCAAGGAGCACATATTGAACATCTATAGTGTGGACGTCAATCTTGGATGCTTTCTGTTTATTTTCATGTATAACTCATTGTTGTAACCCAATTATGTTCCGAAATAAAAGCTTCGGAAAACCAATGATCCTTTTGTAATAACCCTGTATTACACATTATATAGTTTCTAAAAGATCAGAAAAATATATCTAAATAGAATTTAAAGTTGTTTTTATCAAAATTTTTTTCTTTATTATTATTTTTTTTTTTGTGGAACATTCAATTGTTAAACATAACATAATTATTATTTTAAATTATATTTTAGGTAACTATTGTTAAATAAATATAGAAATAAATGTTCGTTCGAAAACTGAATTTATTGAAAATATTTATAAATAGAATTCCTCAAAACTTATTTCAATTACTTGTAACGTTTCAAATGTACAAAAATGGATCTATATAAAAAAATAAAAAGCAAGGAAAGGAAGTTTATGGCGCATTCGAGAGCACGAACATTTATTTATCACATTTTAAAATATTACGCAACATTACGCCATTATATTCTTAACAATAAGCTCAAAAATGTAAACAGTTTAAATGCACTATTAATCACTCAAGCCAGTTAAAAAAAAAAAAAAAGACTCAAAAAGAACAACAAAATTTACTTTTTTCTCCCCTTTCAATGCAGAAAACAACAAAGCATTTTAAAAGTAAATATACTTTTAAGCAAAAATTACTTTTTAGACTTTCTTTCCTCCCTCTACTTTTCATGTTTTTTCTTCGCCATTATAAATTCGCTTTTCTTGTTTAGAAAATGAATTTCTAAGTGAGAATTGGCAACATAACTTGAAGAAAAAAAAATGTGGCACATCGCCAGATAGATAAATGAGAAAAGTAAGATGGAATATGTAATTACTTTAAGAAATAATTTGATGTACATTAATCAATTTTTAAATTCAGGTTCATAAATAATTTTTTTCCAGGCAAATGAGTCAAATTAGCATTAAAAACACTTGTTTGGAATGTGTTTTTTATATAACGGTACAATTTAAAATCGTTGCAATGTTACTTTCTGATTAAATTATAAAAAAAAATGCAATTATGTTACTTTCGTGTTTTGAAATGTAAATTAGAATAACTACAAGAAAGATTTTTATTAAATTTATGAACAGCAGCACGAGTTTAGATTATCCAGATTTGATTTTGAATGAAATTATGCTTGTTTAAATACAAAATGTACAAGAAATGAAAAATTAAATGAATAATGACAAAACCATTATTAACCATTATTTTAAATATCCTACAAAATTTGAATTGCTTTGAAATGTTTTAAGGATATACTAACGTTAATAATGTGAACAAATCTGAGCAGTTTAAAAAAAAAAAGACGTTTTATGACTTTCTTAATTTTGATTGTGCATCGATTTTTTTTCCGTTGGAAATACAGTAAATGTATGAAGAAGTAAATGCACAAATTAATGTTTTACAATAATTACATAAATTTATAAGCATAATTAAGAAGCTGGCATAGAGAATGTAGATTTGGGATTGGTATCAGGTTTTTAAGGATAATTAGCGACTAATTAGTTTTAACGAAAAAAAAAAAAAAAGCCTAAAAACTTATTTTTAATAATAATCAACATTTGTACGTAATAACATTCACATCTCAACATCGATTAAAAATCCATAGCATGCATCTTATAATTTAATATATAAATTAATTTTTTAATGCTTTAAACCTTTTTATAACCCATTATAAAACAAATAAAACGTCTTTTTTCCAATAATATTTAATCATTTAAGAACAGATATAAGGATATAAGGAGTAAAAGATATGATTAACACACCAGTCATAGTATAAGTTTTTAGTGCTTTAAACTTTTTTATAACCCATTATAAAACAAACAAAATGTCTTTTTCAAATAATATGTAATCATTTAAGAGCAGATATAAGGATATAAGGAGTAAAAGATATTAACACACCATTCATAGTATAAGTATTGAAGATTTAATAAGATAGTATTTTATATACCATTGGTACATAGAGGTCAAAAGAAGAATTCACGAAGAATAAATTATTTATTAAAAGTATTATTTATTAAAATTATTTCCCGCAATTAATGCAGTCGATTTGCATGGGCTTGAGATGTATAATACTAAATTCCGAAAAAAAGTCATGAGCTGACATCTAAGAATATATTATTATTATTATTTTAATTAATATATATATTTTTTTATAAAATAATAATAATAATAATAATAATAATAATAATAATAACAATAACTTCGTTAGATTCAAGATTGTCTGCCAATTCATTGCCATAAAGATTCAATGGAATTTAATTCACTGGAGATATTGAAAACAAAGGAGCTTCAACTTGGGAAGGATAGACCTACTTAATACTTAATACTGACAAAACTTTGAATAAACACCATAAAATGCAAAAAACTCGCAACAATTGTTTCGGGTAGAAAGAGCACACGACCCTTCGTCAGGCGAACAAAGTAGGCACGAGTACAGCAGCGTTTTGATTGCTGTATTCGTGCCTATTTTGTTCGCCTGACGAAAGGTCGTGTGCTCGACCCGAAACAATTGTTGCGCGGTTTTTGGATTTTATGGTGTTTATTCAATGTTTTGTAAGTATTAACTTGCAACGCCAATTTTGTGGTGCTTTCTTATTAATAGACATACTTGTTTCTTCACATATGTGGTTTCAGTTTGCGCTTCATAAAAACCTTAATAATTAAGGTTTTTTTTTTTTTATACATAACTTAACTAACTTAACTTATTATTTATTATATAATTAAATAAATTAAAATGTAAATAACATTATTTTAAATATTCGTAAAAAATAACTAAGCATTGTATTTAGAATAAATCTCTACTTTTCTTCTTATTTATTTATTTATTTATTTTTTAATCAAGGAAGAGCACGTTGATACATTACTGCTAGTGGATCGATATTTCCTGTAATTAATGTCATTTTCTACAGAGTTAAAATGAAGTAAGCATTAAGAGATTTTTGTATCAAGCCTTAAATATTAGAACGCACTAGCAAGTAATAAAACTCTGAGAAAAATATCCTGAAATTGCTCTATTACTAGTTTAATTTTATTAGAGAATATATATATATATATATATATATATATATATATATATACTAACACTTGATGATTCTACATGCTATTTTACTAACTAATCTAATTTATTATAAAAATATATAAAACTGTCATACTAAAAAACTGAAGATGTTGCTTACTAATTAACGGAATTCTACTACCGCACTAAAGAAATTAGGAAAAATATTTTCTTCAAAAATGTTTAGCATTACTTAGGCATAATTCTTTAAATTAGCTAATTAGTATACTTAGCATCATATTTTAAGAAGCAAAAATTTTTATACGTGCTTATAACTATGTGTTTTAAATGTAAACTATCAGAAAAATACTTACCATAGCATAACAGCTAATTAAACTTATTATAAAACTAGTATGTAAATAAATTCAAGGAGACATTAGATTTTTAATAAATTTTCAAATTTTTTTTCTTAATTTATTTCAGAAACATACATTTCTAACCAGAAAAAAAAAATCATTTTTTGCTGAAACTTTTTTTAAAACTTTACTGTGTAGAAAAATCCTATCTCCTTTAAAAAAAATGTTAGTTTATATAAATTTTCCCTAAAATATACCACTAATGAATATAAGAGATAGAAATTCCATAGAGATGAAAAGTTTTAAAGGATATATTTCAGCATTAATTACATAAAATTATTTAAAGTGATGCGTAATAATTGCTAATTAGGAGTAATAAACGCAAAAGGAAAAAACAAAATTCAATTTCTATCACATTAATTTATAATTAATTTAAAAATTTAAAAATATGTATATGATCATATTTTTTTTTCTTTTTTTTCTAAAATTTTGTTGGCTTTGTTAGCTGAATTTCACCGCATAATATAAAACTTTAAAGAATCAGTTTCTAAAAACAACAGTAAAATATAATCACATGGATGTTTTTCTTTATTATATTTCCTATATGTACATATATAACATTAACAAATCATACGTTTCTGCATAAGCATTTAAACTTTTGAGGGGAGGTGGGATATATAATTTCCTACTTAATTTTAATTTCAGCATTAATTAAATAAAATTATTTAAAGTAATGCGTAATAATTGCTAATTAGGAGTAATAAACACGAAATAATAATAATAAAAAAAAAAGACAATTTTTTGGAAAATTTTGTTGGCTTTGTTACCTGAATTTCACAGCGTAATATAGAACTTTTAAGAATTAGTTTCTAAAAACAACAGTAAAATATAATCACATGGATGTTTTTCTTTATTCTATTCTATATATGTACATATATAACATTAGAAAACGGTACGTTTCTGCATAAGCTTTTAAACTTTTTAGGGGAGGTGGGATATATTATATCCTACCTAATTTTAATTCTAAACTGCAAAATCTCATATAGGAAATTTTTATTTATTTATTTATTTATTTTACTTTTATAACTAAAAAGGAAACTCATTTCTTTTAACACAGTTCGTAAAGTCTGGTCTTATTATATTTATCAATAATTTTTGAAAAAACTTATACTATATATTTCTTATAAAACTTCCTCCATTATTATTATTATTATTATTATTATTTTGATGTCGTTATTGATTATGATATGGACCTTTTTTTTATATATATAATTTAAAATCGCTTTTTAATGACTTATAATCTAAACAGAATGATTAAAATAAGTGTGTTTTGATATTATATGGACGATTTTGTAAGTAAAAAAATCGAAAAGGAAAAAATAAATAAAACAATATAATTTAAGTTACGAATAATCTTTATTCGAACTTAATTAAATTAAAAAAAAATTCATCCTCATTCGAAATGTATGGTTTGTTAAAATTCTTTTACTATAAACATTTGAAATATATATATCTGTATATATATATAAATTACGTGTCACGATGTTTGTCCGGGGTAAACTCCTAAACTAAGGAACCGATTTTAATGAAGTTTTGCACACTGCGTGCAGTTTGGTCCAACTTGAGAGATAGGATAGTTTTTATCTCAATTTATTGTCACAATATTGTTTTATTGCAATTATTTGTTAATTCTAGACCTTTATTAAAGTTTCTCCAAAATATCTGTGAGTTCCATTAATTTAATTGTTGCCAAAAAAAAAAAAAAAAAAAAAAATACGAGTTCATTTTCTTTCGACATAAAAATAAATACATTTAATCAAACGTGAACGTTAAAAAATTATAAAAAGTTAAATTATGCATCTCACGAAAATTGACGTCATAATCAATTTAAAGATTTTATACACAATGATAAAGTGCTAATGTAGTTCTATCATAGATATAGTAATATATATAGATCTCTCATCCCCATGTTATCGTACAAAGATTTTTGATGCCGAAAAAACAAAAATAAATAAATAAAAGCTTTGGAAACAGCCATTAAGTGGTATTGAAAAAAAAAAAAAAAAAAAAAAAAAAAAAAAAAAGAAAGAAAAGAAAGAAAGAAATATGAATTTGAAACTGTATCTGGAGTCTTCCATTCCCCTTTAGCAAATAAATTATTCATAAATTTTATTTGCTAAAATATTAGTATGTATTCCCGTGTGTATTCACTCGGGGAAAGACGGCCATATTTTGGTAAAAACGTCGTCTTTTCCCAAATGAAAAGGAATAACTTTTTTCTCCCCAATGATCACTCTATTCTATATATGCTATACTATATCTATGAGTTCTATACGCAAGCGAAGTGTGACTCACTGACCGTCTGTGCAGCCAAGAAAAAGATTTCCTATGTTAATTGCCCACTGGATTTTTTGTAAGAAATTATTAAAAATCGAGGAAATTTATTTCCCGATTTTAATCCTTATATTTGGGTATAGATATGTATTAGTTATCGCGGGTGTTAGATTGAATTATTTTGCTGTCAAATTCACAAAATTTTAATTTTAAATTTCAAAACTCTGTCGCCCTTGGCTTTATTATTATTATTATTATTATTATTTGGCGATCAAAAGCGTAACACGAAAATATACATGCCAGATGTATGCATTGTACGAAATGTAATATGTATTATTCATTGTACGTATGTATGACATGTAATATGTATTGTACGAAATATTGTTTCATATTATTCATTACTCTTTTAATATAAGTTGTTAAAATAACCATGATTTTTGAAAGGAATTAAATATTTTCGCCAGATAATTTGGCGATATTCTTTTTTTTTCGCCAAGGATGACAGAACAAATTTGACTTCAAACTATGATAGAATATTTATCATTTTCCTTTTAATTAGTATATTATTAGTATATTAAAATTTAAAAGCATGGTACATAAAAAGTTTTTTTTTTTTTTTATAATTATTCTTATCTTAATCCTCAATGTTTCCCATCTTTATTAACTTGAATTTACTATTAAAATTTTAACATACTTAAAAACTTCTCATCACTTCGTTAAAATACGCTAAACTTTTCCAAAATCTTTTTCTATATAAAATGATACATGTATTTACTTTAAATGTCCAATATTTCATAAGATTTCCAATTTTAAAGTTTTAAAATATTTATCAAATTTACTTATTTTTCTGGTTTAGCCTTATTGTTTTCCTTTTTATAACTACAGCTGTTGCCCTCTTTAAAATATTTAAAATGATGAGGTCATTTTATAGTAAAATTATCAATTATAGCATATATTATATTTCACTCCTCCATAAAAATTGATTTTAAAATCGTCTGTTTCTTTTATACTTTTATTTTAATAGAATTTTAATAGAATTTAATTTATATATTAGTCATTTTAGCAATTTTATCCAAAGTAGCATTAGAAATAATATATATCACTTCTCCATTAAAATTTATAGGACCCTACAATAAAATTAATTTGTGCTTAATATCAACACTACGAAAATTTTTATCAATCGCTTCCAAATTTTGACCTAAGTTTCAAATCTCAACCCTGTGGGTTTTTACATCGGCTACAACGTTTTCGTGTTTGTTCGTAAATAATAATTTGACTGTACTAAGTAGTTTACAGCCGTATAATTCAACGTATAACTTAGTCACAGCAACGCGTGGCCGGGTCTGCTAGTATATCTTAAATATTAGTCTTATAGTTATTTAGAATTCAATATAAACATAACTTAAGAATGAGAAGGGTAACTGCCCTAAAACAGCTGAAATATAAACAAAATCATAATAATTTGAAGTATATGATATTAATATTTAACGAATTTTTTGTATGAAAATCAATTTTTTTTTTTTTTTTTACTTTTTAACAATGTGTAAATTTATGTTATTTATACCTAAACTTCATTAAACATGCTTTTAAAAAAGACATTATGTAACATTTTTTATAAATCCTATTTTAGGAAACACAAGAAGCTGTTATGATTCTAAACTTCTCATTTCAATCTAAAAATACTCTGCACATAATCATAATATATGAAAACTAATTTAAAACAATATTTTTTTTTCTAAAAGCATTTTGGAAATATATTGTTAATTAAAAGCCAGGTCTTAATAGTATTATGCTAAAAACTTATCTTGAATTCAGCAATTACTAAAAATCCCTCTATCGTGCAAAATTTGTCGTTAAAGTGGTAATAATTTGCTTATGTTTGAGGGGAACACTAGTTAAAAAATATTATATAAGTAAACATTGATTTTGCTGTGTAATTAGTAATTCTTATAGCTGCTTAATATTGACGTTTTTAAATTAAATATCTTTTTGGAGAATAAAGCTGTATAAATTTCAGGTTTTATCTCAATGTGCAGAATTATCTTTATCAGCAATCTCTTCTATCATATTACGTGACTAAAATATGCTTTTATACATATATTAAAACACACGTAGAGTTAAGCTTCTTTCATAAAAACAGTAAATGTTACAATATTTAAATAAATAAAAGATAATTACTCAATAAATAGTATGTTATAAGAAAAAATAATAAAACATATAAATATATGAATGATATTTCTGTACTTAAAACTTAAAAAATAAAAATCACATATTGTGATAATATAATAAATTTGTATTAGTACATTTGTGGTTGTTTATATATATTTATTGATTGTGAATCTCAAGCAGATGTCTTTTTGAACGTAGTGTTTAAAAATAATAAAATAAAATAAAATAAAATAGCTAAATAAATTATGAAAAAACAAGGTTAATATTAAATATTGAAAAAAACCTGTATTTGTGAAAAACAATTTGAGTATTTGAATTTTTATTTAAAATATACCGTTAGAAATAGTGAAAAAATGTTCTCTTATTTCAATTAAGTTGCAGTAAATATACATTCAAATGCATGATAATTAGGAAAAGAACGGCCTATTTGCTTCTACGGCGACCGAATTTAGCGGCATAAAAAAAAAAAAAAAATCATTCTTAGCGAAGTTTGAGAATAAATTTGTCAAAAATGGTAGTTTAATGATGCAAAAATCTGGAAGCTCTGTCAAACTTCGGAACAAAGCTATTAGATTTTTACATAATTATCATATATTTACAACAAACCTTTGCCGAGACTGAGACTAAACGCAGCAACCTACTTTTAAATGTACAAGCCTCTTAGTACAGTCACTTATGTACAAGCCTCTTAGCTATGCATTCTTTATTTACAAACTATGCAACAAGCTGTTACCTAAATATTTACTGGTGTGAGAAAGAGGGCGGGGCTAACAACACTACGGAATATTAATTAGGATGTTGGCAAAAATGTTTAAAAGATTTATGTACAATTCGAGAAAAAAGGAGTTATTTTATAAATCCTCATTATCTTATATAATTTTATTCGCCAAGATTTATTATCCGAAATGCTTAAACAAAGTCATGTATCAGTGTTATACATTCATTTGTGAAATGGTTAAAATGCGCATTAGCTTATTAAATTCTATTATGTTTTGTAAAATTTATTTAAATATATTTTATAATACATATATTTCAGAAAAAAACCAATAAAATCGTGTATAGAATAGTTATTAATGTTATTGAATAAAAAATGTATAATTTTAAAACTAAGTTCATATTTTTTACGCAAAATGAAGCAATATATGTTACTATATTTTCTTTGGAGTTAAAGCTTGCCACTTTACTAAGAGCCTTTTTGGTGAAAGAATACGCGGATATTTTTGCCAATGAATTCAACGTATGATGGTACTTGTGCGTTAAGAGTGTTATGCTATAATCTCGTGCACTGTATTTTATATGTGGTACAAATTTATTTTTAGTTTTATGTGCGAAAATAAACTGAAGATTAGAGTGTATATTCTTAGGAAATAATGTAGATAATTAAAAGATCACACTAAAGCTTTGCCAATTGTGTGGAGATTTGTATAGAAAATAAAATTATTACAAGGTTGCCATTCAAATAGCCGAATGAAATTCCCTGACATTTCCAGGTTTTTCAGACGTGTTCTAAGAAAATTCCAGTCTAGCCATATATTGTGCATTGGTTGTATTGAGGGCAAAATAATTATGGTACGACTAGAAAGCACAAAAGTTACATATTACTTTGACTTAAGGATAGATTGCCCTCTATGCGGGGGTCTTTCTAAGAGGTCTCGTTTTTAAAAAATGGCGGAAGCTAAGGAAAAAAAAAAAGAGAGAAATGACTACATAGGAGGAAAAATTCGTTTTTTTTTTTTTTTTTTCCGTTACATTTATGAAATTCCCTGACTTTTCCAGATTCTGGCCAAAATATTCAAACTCCCTGACTTTTCCCTGACTTTCATTGTCAATTTTCAAATTCCCTGACTTTTCCAGGTTCTCCAGGTTTTCCAGGTAGCGTGGCAACTCTTTTATTATTATTTAGTCTGTTAAAACTGGTTGCGAGAATTTTCGGTTCGTCAGCTAATAGGTGTAAATAAACGTAATGGTTTGTAAAAATTATCCACTTTCTCTCAAAACCAAAAGGTCTAAGGGGCAGACGCGTCTACTAGAAAAAATAAGCTTCACCCACAAATATCGTGAATGGTAAAAATTCTTTTAAAGCACGAAGAGGGCGAATACCCCAACATCTGTTTTGATACCATCAGTATAAAGAGTTATTTGAGATATTGGTCAAAAATCTGTGGGGGGTCTATCTATAAGTTTAAAATTTTCTCCGTTGAATGCATATCTAAACCTTCATTATGTCTGTCAGGAACGTATTTTTCTGTTAATTTATAGATTTATGTTGTCGTTAAGGTATTAATATTTTTTTATTCATGCTATAGTCGGCAGCAAAAGTATCCAAGAACTAGCCAATAATTCCGATATCAAAAAGTACACTTAAAACTTTTTTGTTACATAAATTGTTGTCGAATCCTGTCCTTAGACTGACTAAGAAAATGACTCGACAAGGATTTATTTAACAAAGCAGTATTAAGGGTACCTTTTTTAGACGAGGATTATTGCTAGTGCTCAGATACTTTTGCTGCCGACTGTACACTGAGAAGAAATTCTGTAACTGGCATCTAGAATCTAAATTGTGGCTCTAGAAAAAATAGTTCCATGTCATCCTTATAATTTCTAGTCCCCACTGAAAGCGAGTTCTAGAAAACCCACTTAGAATTCTAGAGCGTTTGCCTATATTATTGAGATCGAACTTAGCAACTATAATCTTGGTTTATTACCCAATTCCAGAAAATCAAGCGACATTTCTCGCAATACAAAAGATTCAGAATATTGTTTCGCCATCTATAAATGTGTAGACTAGAAATTCCCGATCATTTCGCCTATTCAGTGTATTGGCGTGCCTTATGCGCATAGCTCGAAAATCTATATTTTTAGTTTAGGGATTTAGAAAGTGACCACTTATTCATTCTAGATGAAAGTGGTATATTTATTTATTTTCTCAGTGTATAAGGCCTACTGTTATTACAACTTTATCGGTGATCACGGTAAAGGTCTTGAGATGCTTTATATATAATTATCTATTTAAAGAAAATGATTTATTTAACGAACAATAATAATAGTTAATCAGTAAATCAAATTAAATCAGAACTTCTCTACATACATACGAGTTTTATCAATAGTTATAAAGATTCAATTTCTCATGCAATGCAGAATGCTATAAAGATGTTTTTTAATATAGAATATATCATACGAAAGAAATAAAGAAACATACTAGAAATATGTTCATTTAAATTTTCAGAGTTATCGTACAATTTACAGCACGCGTAGAGAAAAAAAAATTAAAAGTATACGTCAAAATAAAATACTCACTTTGTAACAACTTAAATACTTGCCATAATACAGCTTTTCATTATTTTTATTCTCTCCCAAATTCATTTACTTCAGTTTCATCTTTAAACAACTTAGTAATTAACGATTAATCTTCTCTGATATCCATAATTCGCTTTTAAATATCTTCGACAGATGTAGAATCCCCACACATATAACTCTGGCAACGCAACTAATACATACAGGCTTAATTCATTCCTGTTTTTAACTTTAGAAAATTGTTACAAAAGACTACATTAAATTATTTCACGAAGCATTTTTTTTTCTCTCTCTCCCTCAGATCTTGGTTAGATGCCATTTTTGCGGTTCACGTTAACGGATCTTTTGCAATTTAATTTTATATGCGTCATAAAATAATCGAATTAAGAGGAGATATCCATTGTATTGTAATTCATCCTTTCTTTAATTATTCTTTTTTAATTTAACCGATATTCTTAAAAATTTAAAAAAGACGTTTAAAGAGATTACAAAAAAGAAATTTTAAAGAATAGTTTATTGTTTTTGTTAACTGTATATCTTTTTATTGAAATTAATTTAGTCATACTTTTCATAGCTCGTTACTTTAAAATTGTATTCTTTGTTATTCCAAACAGTACAAAAGTTTTTGGCTCGCAAGTTTGAATTGAGGCTACATTCTTTATTCTTTTAAATTTTCCCTGCTCTTTCATTTTGAAATACTCTGGGAAAATTCGTTCGATATATATATATACTGAAATTGTAGAGAAGAGAAAATAAAATCTCCATTGTCTACCTTTTTGTAATTATTTTCAAACATAGATGAACAATAATACTTTTGTAGTTTTGCTTATTATTTCCTTATTCTAATTTAGTTACAATTTTTGTTATTTTAAATCTCCATTTGATTTAAAGTTACGCCATAAAATTTGTTTTCATGTGAATTACAGATAATATTTATATTCAAATTGGAAATTTTATAACAATTATAGATAATCTTCTTTATATCATTTATAGATAATTTTTTATTTTTATATTGTAAGGAAATTATATTAAAAATGCTTTAAAAACACGTAAAATTAAATTTTACTTAAAATATGTTAAAAATTTTATCCGAAGCTTTTCGCTTTTAAATAGTAAAGCATCATCGGAGATTTTTGTTTCTCTTTTCCAATGAGCAGTTTTTTAAGTATTTTTCTTTTCACAATCAACAGTTAAGTCTTTTAATAATGTGAATATCAGCAAAGTCAATTTGAGGTCCGGTTAATGTGGATCAATGAGCTAAGAAAAATAAGAGAAGCTGGAACTATTAAAAAATCACACGAGGCTATTGTAGGAGAAAAAAGATAATGATCTAGCAGAAATAAATTATTAGCTATTTTATAATATTGTGCCAAATTATTGGCAAATTTGCATCATCTTTAAAATTTATTGTATTTTTGCATTGAATTATATTAGTAGCTTCTGAAATGTAAAGTTTTTGGATAGTAAGTGGTGCTGTAATAATTTTGGCTTTATCCCATATAGGTTTAGCTTTTGGGTTGGCACAAATGAAGTCGACCAAAGTAGAACTATTTCCTTCTTTGATATTACGTATATGTTCTTGTATTCTTTTGTTTAAAGTCCTTTTAGTTTGTTCAATATAATAGAAAAGTTCTTTGTTGTTTTCTATGGGAATTTGATAGACTCCTCCATTGGGTTCATTTAAGTCGCGGAAATGAAGGGTTAGTTATTTAATAATTAGAGAAGAACTGAATGGGACAAATAAATTAAATTTACGTTGTAATGTTTAAAGCTATAGAATTCTTTACAGAAAGGGAGACTATTAGTAGAACGTAATTTTAGAGTTGAATCAAGAGTGTGATTAATAGGTTTAATTAGCATGCGATTTTTTATTCTATTAACTATTTTTATAATATTAGATTAATACAATATCCTGCAGCATTACCAATTTGAATAATTTTGTTGATTTGCTGTTTTTCATTATATTTAAAAGTAGTATAATTTATAGCTTGGGTAATGTACGAATTAAAAAAAGCATTTTTATAGTTAGTAGGATGAGCTGAATCAGCTGGGATAGGTAAAGGGATAAATTAGTTTTTGAAAAAGACGTCAAACCACATAGTTGTATTATCTTTATTACGATGCATCTTAATGTCAAGAAACGGAAGCGTACAATTGACCTTAGTTTCATATGTAAATTTTATAGATGGAAATTGGTTGTTGAGACTATCAGTTAAATTAAGAAGTGCATTTTTTGAATAAGACCAGGATATAAAAATATCCTGGCCTTATTCAAAATGTGCACATCTTAATTTGGTCATTAACCAAAATTATAGTTCCTAAAATTCGCCTCTTGTGTTTTCATTAATTTACAGAGATTTTTAAATAAATTTGCCCACGGTAATATAAAAAAAAGTTCTTTACAATTCTAAGAGGAGTTTTTAAACCCCTCGTTACCAAAGCAAACTAGATTTTAAAAGGATAACATGAAACTCTTTTTACTAGAGCAGCAATTTAGTTTTTAGATCTCACTCACAGATAATTTTTTTCAGTGCAACTAAATCTTAACAACATGTTCATATAAAATTTCTAAGATTACGAACAATGTATAGCATACCCAAAATAGTATAATTCATTAAAAAAGTACGACAAATTAAAATAAACTCTCTATAATATCGTAAATATTTGTCTAAATATTTGTCTAAATAGAGTTTTTCAATAATTTGTTACTTAAACGTTATCCAAATTCGCTACCCAAACCAATTTATTTCGGTTTTATCTTTAACGAGTTTATAATTAACAAATAATCTTTTGTGAGGTCCATATCTCGCTTTTATCTACCTTCGACAGATGAAGAACCCTAACTTAGAACTCAGGCTAATGCACTGAAAAAAAAATATATACCACCTTCATCTAGAATAAATAAGTGGTCATTTTCTAATTCCTTTAACTAGAAATATAGATTTCCGAACTATGCGCTTAAAGCACGCCGATAAACTGAATAGATGAATTGGTCGAGAATTTCCAGTCTACACATTTCTAGATGGTGAAAAAATATTCCGAATATTCTGAATCTTGTGTAATGCGAGAAATTCTCGCTTGATTTTCTAGAATTGGGTAATAAACCAAGATTATAGTTGCGGAAACCCACCTCTTGTAGTCTCATTTATTTGCAGAGATTTTTAAATAACTTTGCCCTCGAGAATATAGGCAAATGCTCTGGAATTCTAATAGGGGTTTCTAGATCTCGCTTTCAAAGTAACAAGAATTTATAAGGATGACATTGATTATATTTTCTAGAGCCACAATTTAGATTCTAGATGTCAGTTACAGATTTTTTTCTCAGTGTGGAACTAATTTATACATGCTTATTTCATTCTTGTTTATAATTTCAGAAAATTCTTAAGGAAGACTATTTTTACCAGTTAAATTTTACCAGTTTTTTTCTTTTTTAATAGTCCGAACAGAACACATTGATTAGAATAGTAAGTCTTTTAAAATTCAAATTTACAAATTAACTAATAATATTATATATAATAATTAATATAATTACTTTAATTAATAATTATAATATATTTACAAATTAATTAATTTTTAAACATGATAGGATGAAGAATACATTAATACTGAAAACTCATAGAAAAAAATTCTTCTCACGAATTCGTTTATTTAAAATTTAAAAATTAAACACCCCCCCCCCCCCCCTCTGAAAAAAGTTCAAAATAAGTCGAATTAAATTAAACGCTCTCTAATACCTTAAATACTTCTCCAAATATAGTCTTTCAATAATTTGTTTCTCTCCCAAACCAATTCACTTCGGTTTTATCTTTAACGAGTTTATAATTAACAAATAATCTTCTCTGACATCTATAAGTCGTTTTTAACTATCTTCGACAGATGTAGAAGTCTGGAAGACTTGTAAGTCTCTTACTTGAAAGTCTGGCCACGGAACTAACACATACAGGCTTATTTTATGCATGCTTTTAATTTCAAAAGATTCTTACAAAAGACTACATTCAATTATTTCTTGAAACATTTTTTCCCCCTCTCTCAGCATTTGGATAGATGCCATTTTTACAGTTCATGTTACCAAATCATTTGCAATTTAATTTTATATGCATCACTAAATAAACCAACTAAGAGAAAATTTTTATTATATTGTAAATTATCATTTTTTATCTTCTTTTTAAATTTTATCGATATATATATATATATATATATATATATATATATATATATATTTGATAAAATAAAAAAGACGTTTGAAGAAAAAAAATAATATTTAAAGAATAATTTGTTGTTGTTTTTTTAACTGTATATTATTTTTATTAAATTAATTTAGTCATACTTTTTTATTTAGTTACTTTACAATTGTGTTCTTTGTTATTAGAACGAATACAGTAGGTTCTGGTTTTAAATAGTCGATTTAATGTTTTGTTTTTTATACTTTTTCTTGCTGTTTCATTTTGAAATATTCCGAGAAGACTTTTTCGATATATTAAACAAAATGATATAGATGACGAAAAAAATATCTGTATTGTATTACTTTTTATCTTTTGCTACAGACATGATTAATATCAATTTTACTATCATAAATATAAGTGTGATTTAAATGCAAACGTTATATATCTAATTTTCGGTATAAAGTGAACATATATTACAATTTAAATTGGAATATTAGTTCTAAATATAATTTTTTCATATGTTTTAGCAAAAGTAAAAAATAAATATTTTATAAAGATCTCTGCAACCTTTTACGCCATTGATTTTAATTATTATATTTAGTTTGAAGAAATTTTATTTATATATATACACACACACACACACACATATATATATATATATATATATATATTAATTTATTAATTTAATAGTTTTGCAACGTAATCATCTAAATGAAATTCATTTGAAACTTTAAAATTGTAATGAAGGTTTTAAATCAAGCAAACATATTCGTTTTTTAATAGTCTATCTATAACGCATATATTACAATAGATAGTACTTAAATTAAGAATCGAATATTATTTCATTTGAAACAGAATGTAATCTATATAATAATTCTCTAACGTGGACCAGTTTGAATTATTTTTTTTCGATACGATACGATACGCGAGGATAAAAAAAATAATATTTATACATGAACAATATTTAAGCACGCGGACTTATGTCAAAGGACTAATAACAAAAAATGACGACATTTGTCTGATGAGATTATTTTACGAAAAAAATGTATTTTTTACAGTTGTTTCTTCCGAATCTTTGCAAGCGTCATTTTAAACCTAGCAATATTTTAAAGATATATACAGAAATTTTGTGTCATAAATTGACTAAAAAACACAATCATAAAAAATATAATCAAAACAGGAATTACTTTTTTTTTAAACAAAAAGAAAAAAAAAATAATAAAAAGTCATCGCGAACACTGTGACAAAAATTTAAAAGCGTCGTGGGAGTCCTATATTAAAACTGTACTGCCTGTGGAAGTAAGACAATTGGGTCGTGAACCATGAATTTTAGGCCCACCAGCGGCCGAGCGGTTCTGCGCTCAAAGCTGGTAGACGTGAGGTGCCGGGTTCGATCCCCGGTCGCGCTCGTCGGCCTAGCCGTTCGGAGTTTTCCGTGGTTTCCTCCGAAACTTGCGTAAATACGGGCTAGGACCCCTTAGAAAGACCTCCACGGAAGGCACTCCCCCTCAGGCCTAGGACCCCAGTGTTGTCAATCGGCCTTAATCCCTAACACCAACACACCATGAATTTTATTTGGAAACTTTTCTTTGAATGATTTCGGTTTCACTATTGTACAATATTAATTTGGTTTTAATAATAATTTGGCTTCTGGTAAATTAAAATTTTAATTATGTGGTGAAATGGGTATAACATTTATGAGTTTCAAATTTTAAAGGTAAATAAGAAAAGAAATAAAGTGCGAATATTTCGCACGGGTTTGCTAGTGTTGAATATTATTCTAATCAGAATAAATAATAGAAAAGCAATTTGTAACTTATTTGTTTATATAAAATTAAAACTAATAGACCTAAAAAATAATTGATTAAATATAAACGTTAAAACGAAATGTACAATCTATAAAATTTTAATACTGGTCAAAATACAGTCTTTCATTAAATGTACTAGTTCTTGAATTCATTTAATTTAGTTTTATTTTTGACAGGTTTTAATTAACAAAAAAACTTCTCTGAGCTCCATAACTCTCTTTTAAATATCTTCGACAGGTGTAGAACCCCCCCCCCCCCACACACACACACACACACGCAACTCGGGCAACGAAGCTAATATACAAGAATATTTCTTCCCAGTTTTTAAACGGGGACCATCCCTACAAAAGACTACATTGAGGTAAAAACACCAATAATTGACCCTGTATTAGTAGGGGATATTTTTAAATTTAAACTCGGAAAATAAGCTTTCTAATCCTTCTAAATGTTCGATTAATAATCAGGAAGGAAGTTATAGTACTCTAATATCAATGTCTATAACTACAAATGATTCCGGCAATTAGATTTTGAATAACGTTTGTTTAACTAAAAAAATATTTTTTTGTGATTTTGCGTCTTTTCATATCGTTTTGAATAAGGAAATAAATCTGTGTTTGCTTTGTCTCTGCTTTTTTTTAACTGATTTTTTCTAACTTTTTTGCTTTCATATGACTGAAATAAGTATGCGAAATTCATTTATTGAGCTGTTTTTTAAAGCTTGTATTAACGTATAGTATTTTTAAGGATATCCACTACTGGTACCAGAAAATGACATCATGACCAGTAGTGAACAGGCCTGTCCACTACTGACTCATTTGACTTTTAAAGTTAGATCCAGTAGATGACAAAGCTGTGTAATCGCTCGAATTTAGAGTTGAGTTCAGTGTTTTTAACATATCACTGAAGCTACTCATTGAGAAATTGTCGACTGTCTAGGACTCACTCCTAGGAGTGGTAAGCAGACATGCCATCACAATTTTGACCTTCTGGGGAGAGAATGGTTCCCATGCTTTCCCAAATTTGGAAGGAGGAACTAAATGGAAATTTACTTGAATCATGAGGTTGTCTCAAGACATCTTAAGTTTTTTCATTAAGAATTTTTTTCTGAGTTCTATATTTGGACTAGATGGTTAAGTCCGGTTATCGGTGAAACACCGACATTAAAATAGCATAATTGCGGTCAATATTTAGAGGGTTGAGGATTTGAGGTTAAATAAATTTTATCTCGCACTAGTGTTACACTATGAACAATTAGAGACGGTCTGGAACTCACCCCTAAGGATAGTCCGAAGACATTTGGGGACCCTCAGAGATTTCAATTGGATGGGAATACGGAGGATATAAGTGTTTAAAGAGTTATATCTCTCATGATTTCTTGACGTAGTTCTGAGAGATTAGCGTAACCATGTTCTCGTTATGCTCCATTCCAAATTATCCATTTCTCGTGAAAAACGACCCCCTTCGTGGAGGATCAAATTGTGATGGCATGTCTCCGAAACATCCTGGGGTGCATCCCAGACCGTCGCCAGTTACTCACTGTGCAGTACTAGTGCAACTTTAAACCAACCAACCCATGAAAGATGTTGTGATGCAAAAAGGGGAGTCAATCCTATCGTATAAGATCAAAGTGTGATGGTTTGTCTCTGGACAGTGCTTAGGGATGACTCCCAAATCATCGCCAATAGTCAAATACGTACCTTTAGTGTGACGTCAAGCAAACTCCACCTCCATCTCCACCTCAACTTCAAAGTCTCTAAATTCCTGAGATTTGAATTATGGGCACCCATAGATTCAGCAATTAAGATCACTTCACGATCTTGAATAATAAATGTGCGAATACTAAGGCAACCAAATTTTCCAAAGAGAGAAGTAGGGACAAATTAGAACGGTGTCTCCAATTTCAAAATATGAAATGGTGACAAAAGCAGTACACAAAAAAGTGCACTAACATAAATTTTAAATTATAAATTGCAACAAATATTTACTTAAGAAAAAAGTTTATATGGGGAAAAGGAAAAAAAAAAATCTACAAAAAGTGGGGACTGTCCCCACAAAATGGGGACGTAAAGTCGCCTTAATTTTAAAGCAGAAATTCAAAGAAGTTCACTACTGGAACAAAAAAGTGTCCATTACTTAAGCTGACCAAATGTCGTCATTTTCTGGGGACAAATGGGGACTTCCTTTATTTTAAAGACATTTTTCTAAGTTTTAAAAAATTGTTGAAAGTAAATTATTGATCAATAATACTTTATTTTTACTCCTTATTTATTAGGAATAAAAAAAAAAAAAATACACCCGTAATTGTATAATTGTAGCAATTTTTTAACGCTTCTCTATCATAAAGGTACTTTGATCTGGTCACCATTACTGGGTTTTAGTGTGTCCACTACTGGCTCCTTTTAAACTCTCCGGATTTTTGTCTTTTTAGATATATAAATGCTACAATTAGAAATTTTCGTAATACAATTATGTAAAGAAAGCCCTCTTCTGTGTAGGATCAAAATTTTGATGGTAAGTCTCAGACCGTCGCCAATTGCCCATTGCGCATCGCAGTGTAATTTGTTATTTTTGATAACTATATAATATTTTATTGTAATTAATATAGTAAAATTCCTCATTATCCGTTACTTTAAAATTGTTTTCTACATTATTCCAATGAGTGCAAAATGATATGTTTTCCAATGTCTCTATAGTATACTGTTTAATTGCTCTATCATTTTGAAATACTCCGTGGGGTTTTTTCCAATATTTTAGGTATAATAGAAGGAAAGACAATGTGAAATATCTGTAATAACTTTTTATTTTGTTTCGAATACATGCGGACTACACGTCAATCATACAATATCTGATGCATGTGTGTTATCAGTAAATAACATTTAAAACAATAATAGTAATAATAATAATAATAATATATAATAATAAATCACATACATGAGCAAATATGGTAGCAGAGTGCTTGTTTAAAATCTGTTTCTCATGTTTGAGATATACTGTTTACTTACATTACCTTTAAGTAAATAACCGGACACTTTCGATTTCAAACGTTTTGTCAAATATCGCAAAAATTTAAAGGATAAATTACCTCGAAACTTTGGATATATAAAGGATAGGAAATACGTCACATATTTCAGCAAAAGTTTTACCCCGAAAGCGAAATGAAAACCAATAAAAAAAAAAAAAAAAAAACTAAAGAACAATCAAAATGAGAGAGTTTGAGATTACGCTGTGAAAAGTTATGCTTGACATTCGTTCTGCTGTAGCATGTGATTATGATATATTTTTCTAATTGACTGTATATATTTCTTATGAGGCTACCACATATATTCATAGAATTATAAACATTGCAAAACCAAATCCAATATATATATATATATATTATTTTATAATAAAGTGCAGGGTTTTAAACCCAATTCAGCGCCCTTCCTCGAAAACTTGACGTACTACATCAGACAGAGCAAAATCTAATTAGAATACGGAAATATTAAACATTTTTAATTACGCACGTGTGGGGTTTAAAAATTTTTCTTTAGCTTAATTTATTAGATAAAAGTATTCAACTACTTATAGAAAACCCCAAACAAATATCATGTACATTCTAAAAGTTGTTAGCGATACACTGAACTGAATTATATTTCCTCTCCTCTCCTCTTCCCTCCCCCTAAAAAAAATGGTAGAATATTTTACCAATATATATTTACAATCAACGTACACTGTAATAACACAAAACAAATCCAAATAGAAATGTGAGTGAAACCCTTTATAGTTTTGCTTTTCTTTGAGCAAGAACTGGTTATTAGTTCTTGCTATCGACTAATTTATTAAAAGTACATATTAATGTAAAATACTCACTCTGTAGCAACTTAATCGCTTGTCAAAATACAGTCTTTCAATAATTTTACTCTCTCCGAAATTTATTCACTTCAGTTTCATATTTAACGAGCTTCTCATTAACGACTAATCTTTTCTGAGGTCAATAATTCGCTATTAAATATCTTCGACAGATTTAGAACTCTCTCCCACACAAACACACAAAAGCCCTAGCACCGTAACTAATACATACAGGCTAATTCCAATCATGTTTATATAATTTGATAAAATTGTTACAAAAGACTACATTAAATTATTTCTCGAGAGCAATTTTTAATTTCCCTCTTTCAGATCTTGTATACAAACTATTCCTTCCTGCGATTCGCTTTACCAGATCTTTTGGAATTTAATTTTATATGCATCACTAAATAATCAAATTAAGAAAGAATATCCATTGTATTGTAATTTATCAGTTTTTTTTTCTTCTTTTTAAACTCAATCGATATACTCAAAAAAAAAAAAAAAATGCATTGTAAGAGATTAAAAAAGAATTTTTAAAGGACGTTTTATAATTTTTTGTTAACTGTATATTCTTTTATTGAATTTAATTTAGTCATACTTTTCATAGTTCGTTACTTTACAATTGTGTTCATTGCTATTTTAATGAGTACAAAAGGATGTGGTTTTAGATGTTCTATTTGATTTTTTTAAATTACATTTCCTTACATTTTTCATTTTGAAATAATCCGTGAAGATTTATCTGAAATGATAAACATAATGGTAGGGAAGAAAATATGAAATACTTGTATTTGTTTCATCTTTTTCCATATAACACTTCTATTATATGCGTAGAATTCGTTTATACTATTTCAATTATACAGCTTTTTATTATAAATCTAAATTTAATATATTAGTACAATATTTAAAACCCCTTTTAATAAAATAGTACATCTTTATAAATTTAGTTTTAGGTATAAATTATAATTGTTACTGAAATACGAATATGAATCGTTACATCAATTATAAATTATTTATAATATTTATTTAGCGAAAGCAGTAGATTAGTCTTTCTAAATATTACTACAGCTTAATTCTTTATTGATTTTAAATATTATATTTAGTTTTGTATATATATCTATATATATATAAATGAAGAAATTTAACTAAACGAATCTTTCTGATTATGAATAGTCCTAATACAATAAATTAAATACAAGAAAACTATGGAAGAAATTCTGTCAAAGACATAATTTAATTTAGTAGACAGGACTAATGATATTTGTGTTTTAACACCCTTAAAAAAAAAAAAAAAGTAATAGAGGGCGTTCAGTATAATTCCTAAACACATATTCAAATAGTATATTGATTTTTAATTCCAAATAATTTATTGGAATTTTAATGCCTTGATTGTATAGTATCTTCCCCTAATTGCTTAATACTTATTTACTAAATATTTTAATTTTTAAAATAAGCTGATAAATAATTTCGCATTTATTGTTTAACAGGGTCAATTAACAGTGTCAATTTCTACAGTACAAAACATAACATTAATATATCTATCTATCTATCTATCTATCTATCTATCTATATATATATATATCTATATCTATATCTATATATATATATATATATATATATGTATGTATATATGTATATATATATATATATATATATGTATGTATATATGTATATAAATTGATTATTTGATATTTAAATTATACTCAACATTCATCATAGATTAATTAATATAATCCATTGACATTGAGCCAAGACCCGTTGGCTCTGTGGTCAGAGAACAGAACTATGAACCAAAGACTGTGAGTTCGATCCTCACTGATGGTAAGTTGGGAAAAAAATATGTATATAAATGTTTTTACGGATTTCACAAAATATTTTAACATAGAGTTAGTTTAAATTAGAGAATTAAATAGTAAAATTAGAGAGAGAATATTAGAGAATTAGAGTAAGAGAGGTGATAGAGTAAGAGTATTAGAGAATTTAAAAATAAAACTGGATATTAGCAGGCATTTTTGAAGTGGAACACTATAAATTAGTAACTATGCAAAATAGCAGATTGAAGAAATAGTTTTGTCGTACTAAAAGTACTTGAAAACACAAATTTAAGTATTCAGAAGTACTTAACCAAGAACCGTTGGCTGTGTGGTCAGACTACAGAGCTACGCACCCGAAGGTTGTGCGTTCGATCCTCACCAATGGGAAGAGAAAAAAAAATACTTATAGATATTTTTACGGATTTCACAAAAAAAATTAAGATAGAGAAATAAATTACATGGTAGAACTGGATATTGGAAGGCATTTTTGAAGTGGAACACTATAAATTGGTAACGACGCAAAATGCCAGATTGAAAGAAATAGTCTTGTCGTACTAATAAAAAGACAGGTTAATTGACATTTGGAAACATGAGCCAAAAATAAAAATATAAAAAGAATATTTAAAAGTCTGTGTTTTTTATTCAAATAATGGAATATGAGTAAAGAAATGTATCGTTAAATTATTTAAGAAAATTTGTTTCGGTATGAATTCCACAAACTTCTAGATGTAGAAAAAACTACTACATTTAATCACTCTCACTGTAAATTAAAATCTCGAAAATCGTAAGCAAGATTAAAATCAAAAAACGAATTTACAATTGTATTTTAAAAACAGCAACAGCAACTTTACTATCCAAAAATACGCTGCGAAATAGCTTGCAGTTAATAAAATCATATTACCACCACTAAAAAAGTGTTAGTTCAAATTGTGACTATAAATATCGACTTGCGCAAAATTTCTTGGGTGTTTTCGAAGTGGAACACTATACATTGGTAACGACGCAAAATGCCAGATTGAAAGAAATAGTCCTCTCGTACTAAAAATAGATATTAAATTAAGACCGAAACATTATTTAATTTATAAGATTAAACAATTATCTATAAATAAAAAGGATACATATTCATGATTTTGTAAAAAAAAAAAAAAAAAAAAACATATTTCGAACAAAACAACACAGTTATCTACAAATAAAAAAGATATATATTCATGATTTTGTTAAAAAAAAAAAAAAAAAAAAAACTTAATAATTTGAATAAAACAACAAGAGGACAATTATTTTCGATGGGAACTTGGCGCTGTATACCTAAACCAGTAAAGATCTCAACGTCGTAAACGCCAAAGAGAGAAATTTAATAGCAGACAGCTGTTTTTGTAGCATTTAGCGTACCGTCTTCAGTATATAAAGAAATTAGAAGGAAGTGTTCGTAAATATAAAAAAATGCATTCTGATCAACCAATAGAATTACGCACAATATGAAGGATTGGCCAATATTAAATTTAGAAATGGTAAAACTGGCGTTTCTCAATTTCCTATTGACCAATTACACACATTCCGTGTAATTCTATTGGTTGATTAGAATCCGATTCCTCTTCATTTCCGTTTTTCAATTTCTAAATGGCGATTCCCTCACATTTCACGTATTTATATTGGTTGATCGAATTCTGATTATTTTCATGTGTATAGGGGCACTTCACTCTCAATTCTTTATGTACTAAAGACTGTACACTAAATGCTACCGAAACAGTTGTTTGGTTTTTAATTTTTCTCTGCAGCGTTCAAGACGTTGATAATTTTTCTTTGGTTTAATAGAGCAAATAGTTGTATATTGCCAAAGATGTAAATACTTTCTCATATTTCTGTGCACACGAAGATTTTTTACATGATTTGAAACTAAGTAATTAACTTACATAAAGAATCTTAAAATCATATATGTTATTTAAAAGTACGTCTGAGAAATATAAGTACAAAATATGATAAGTTTCTGGAGTCTACTTTTCCTAAAGATTAAATTTTAAAACATCCAGCTTACCACTTTTAAGACCATAAAAGAATTCCAGATTTATAATGTAATAAGCTGGGGCACTCCAAACAACCATTTAGTTTATGTTACTTAATAGGTTAAAGTATAAATCACGTCGATCAATTATTTGAAAGTTTGTTGCCATCATATGCATTATAGACTATTTACAAACAATATATATATATCTTTATAAAATAATGCCTTACGAATTTTTATTTTCATTTATTTACTATGAAAATTTCCTTTATTTAAATTTTAAGGAAGTGTTTTGTTACATTTGGTGCAATTAATTTATTTTTTTTATTAAATGAAAACCTTTTGTGTTTAAATGCAAATAATTGGATACCTCATTTCCACCTACACACAAATTGTATCACCAGGTATCACATTGAGAAAACAGTTTTTTAAAGGACTATTTATCTTCAAACAAAAATCATATTTTTTTTTTTTTAACCACGTATAGGTTTTTCATACTTATATGTTTTAAAAATGTTAAGGCTTTTCTTTCTTTCTTTCCCCCCCCCCCCCGTTTAGATTCATATTTTTACAGGTTCTTTATTATAAATGTAACGCACACTCGCATGCAAATAACTACCAGCTTCCTATTTTTATTTTTAGAAATAAAATTTTGTGAAAAATATTTTGCTTTAATAACTTCACATTATACAAATAAGCAAACAATATTGTATTCAATGATGTATTAGATGTATCTAAACATTCTTGCGCAGTCTTGTCTAATAGACATGAATAGATCTTTTCATTATATTTAAGTCATATACAAGTAGAAAATGTATTGTTCTGCGGTCAAAGTTTCGAATTTGAGTTTTTCCCATATTGACACTTTTTGAAAACCACTTATTCCGAAAATGAAGTTTTTAGCTATGGTGTGTGTGACTCTTTTCAGTATAACTCAAGAACAATTATGAGTAGAAAATTCAAACTAGGTATTCTAAAACTCTACTATCTAGAGATGCTAAATTAAGCTTTCATTGAGATCAAGTAAAAGGGTCGTGTACAAAAAAATACAAGAGAATTAAAATATATTAGGCATATGGTTCGAAATTTCTAGTAGGTGCAGTTTAACACCTTTAGACTGCATTAAAAAAAATAAATGAAAACGTTTTTTTATATCCATAAATACATGCTTAGTATGGAATAAGTTGTGAAAATTATTTACCATTCACTTACAGAGCCTCACAAAAGAATTCAGATATACTCAGACAATTACTTAGAAATCGCTGAAAATGCATTTTAAATTGTGTTACGTATTTTTCATATTGGGTTAAATTTATGCACCCTGTGTGATGTGTATATAACTTATACATAATATACCGGATTACCCAAAATTGAATTAACATGCTCTTCTGTATTCAATGCAATTATTGGAAATGCTTTATTAAATTTTACCAACTCTAAATAAATTACTGAGGAATTGTGTTTAATTTCCCATACCCTATGGTAAACGAAGTACTAGTTTGGATTTTTAATTTGAACGCTATTTACTTTTGCTATAATAATGCGGTTTGAGCTCCCATGAGTGCGAAAATAAAGTTTCTAGTTATTGATATATGTATATGCCTATTATCAGCGTAAATTAAAAACAAATAAATTGCAGAAAATTTAATTTCGGTATTTAAAATATAAAAAAGTATAAATTAAACATTTAAAATTTTTAAAATACCTTACATCAAAATCCTTTTAAATGCAGCATTTTCATTATATATTTCGACGCGCATCGATCGAGGTCATCATCAGATGTTAGTAGTGCTGTTTGACCATCGTCGCTGGAACTTTCTTTCGTTTCTTCTTTCATGATGTCATCTTTACGTTTTTTCTTGTACATCAGTTGTCATTCGTCAGGCATTGTGCCATCCTCCCGGTCGTTGATAGCGATGTCAGTGGTTAGTATTTCGAGGGCTTCACGTTTTAATGTATATTGATGTGAATTGTAGAGTCCGATACTTGTAGTGATTATTGTATTAGGATTAATGGGGTTAACTAACACCGCTATCAACGACCGGGAGCGTGGTACAATACCGGACGAATGGAAACAACTGATGTACAAGAAAAAAAAGTAAATATGACGTCATGAATGAAGAAACGAAAGAAAGGTCCGACGACGATGGTCAAAGCAGCACTACTAATATCTGATGATGACCGCGATCGAGGCGTGTTGAAATATATTATGAAAATACTGCATTTCAAAGGATTTTAATGTAAGGTATTTTAAAATTTTAAAATTTTTTATTTGGCTATTTCGAAGATAGTGTGAGGTTTCAACATAAAATTTTTGACCATGAGTGGTGTGAGTGAATTTTTCTAGACAATTTAGAATAAAACTTTTAATTTAATAACAGCCTTGAAATTTTAACAACGATTGAACAAAAAGCCTTGAACAAAACAGTTTCTTAAATTATTTTTTTTCTATACAGTACTTGTTAGAATATTTCTTAAACTATAATCTATTTTATGGTATTGAAATTCAAAGTAAAAGAAAGTCGTGTAAGTGATACAACAGATTAGTTTTAATATAGGGCATAAATGTAAATACTTTTAAAAAAATTGTCGACATATTCAAAAATCTTTGTTATTTATTTATTCTTTTATATTTGATATTTTATTAAATGTGCAGCCTTTCTTTTTTTTTTTTTTTTTTTTTTTTTTTTTATGTGCCTTGACTTTCAAATGCATTAAGTTGTTCAGAAATTTTATCATATTTTATTAAATAAAATATGTTTATGTCGAACTATTTAAAAATGTTTATTATGTCCTCTTAATATACATCACATATTGCGTATTATATACGTATAAATTTGAAAAGTTAAACTGTCCACTTAACATACATCACATATTACATATTATATATTTCAAATGTAAATTAAAATTATTTTTTGACTAATCTGCTTGTACTCATAACTCTTCGTATATGATGAAATGTTACACATCGAATAGTACAAAACCCTGCTGCTTTTTGATCAAACAGAAAACTCTATAGCAAAGTTCAATCGAAAAACAAAGAATTAT
This sequence comes from Salticus scenicus, assembly GCA_963930645.1. Lineage (NCBI taxonomy): Eukaryota > Metazoa > Arthropoda > Arachnida > Araneae > Salticidae > Salticus > Salticus scenicus. The sequence goes on from OZ005652.1 coordinate 67,537,248, forward strand.
TTTATAAAGAAGAATCCTTTTAACCTTAGACTAAATTGAATCTTTGAACTTTAAAACTATCTGCCTCAGAGGTAAATTTAAAAAGTCTTTGTTAAAGTTTATTCGAAAGGAATTTATTTTTTTCTGCTTTTATTATTTACATATTATTTATTATTTTTTACATATTCTGTATTATTCATCATCTTCAATTATGTATTATCAAGAAAGACATTTGTACGTCGGTTTTCCTTTTAAAATGAAGTTTTGGTTAAAAAAAATATAAACTACAAAATCTGTTAAATTTAGCTTTTTACAGTCCAAACAAACAACTATATATTTTTTAAAGATTCCATTTTTTATTTATTACCACGTTTTACTTTAACTTATATTGTCGCTGTTAGCGTAGCTGAAAGACTAAAATCAATTGTAGGTACCTAGGTCTGTATGGGAGGCCCTGGGTCCATCCTAGAAAATCCCAGTCAATTTTCATGCTCGTAACTTCATTGAACTACGAACAGCTTGGCCGAAGAGCGCAAGCTGGGATTGAACCCAACACTCTATAGATATATTTAATTACTTTAATATTTTGAGATAAAGTTTAGAAATATATTAAAAAGAATCTTTTAAGATTTTCATTTTAGTTTTATTATTATTATTACAATTATTATTTCAGTCTTATTTCAATTTAATTAAATATTTATTTTAATTATTATTGTATAGCTATAATAACTGTGCAAGTGTCGATGAACTTTGCAAATTTAATTTTTAATTTTATTATTCACGTGTAAATATATTTAATTTCGTGTAAAAAAAAAGAGAGAGAGAAAGAGTAAGAAAGAAAGAACGTGTGAGAATTTATTTTTTTTATTGCTATCAGCTTAATATTTAATATGTAACTACTTCATAGCTATTAATAAAAATAATAAAATTTTGAACTTTTTTGTAATTTATTTTATTCTATATATATGATATTATTTTTACCACAATTAATTATAACATATATTACTCAGGGATAGTCTTCTTTTTTGATGATATATGTATATATATTCTCTTCAGTAGTTCCAGAGATTGTCCCCATATACAAACAATTTTTACCTTTTTACATTATTAGAAAAGATAAAACTATCTAAAGTATCAGTGTAAAATGTTGCTAAAGAAGTTACATATATTTATGTCTTATTTCATATTGTAGTATGAATCAGCAACTAATTATATTTTTAGTAATCAAATTAAATATAATGCTTTGATGGAAAGCTCGTCAAAATGACACAATTCTGTAAGAATATTGAAGGTAATACTTACTTCTAATATTTCCTGAAGTACTAAGTATTAAATAATTATCAGATGCAAGGCGGAATACAGAGTTTCTAAATTACATTAGCATGACACTATAAATTATTTTTCTCGTAATTCGATAATTGTATTAATTTGATTTTCTAAGACTGTATAACTATGCTCTTAAATAAAACAAGCTTCTATATTTCTTTTAGAGAGCAGGTAAGAAGACATGTTGATGCTTAAGTGTTTAATAAAAATGGTGAAATTAAATGAACAATTAGAAAGATTTTAGGCATCAAAAATTTTTAAATACAAATAAATAATTGACTTTACTAAAAATACACTAAAACTAGAATTTGTATGATTATTGTACATTATCTCAAATAATCTTCATTTATCAACTTGTAAAAAATATTGTTTTTATCTAAATATATAATTGATTCATACTAAAATATGATAATTTAAGCACAATTTAGGTTTAAAAAAACAGAAAGAAAGAAAAACTAACTTTGCTATTTTTATTACTCATAATAGCTAATAATTTGAATACTCCCCAGTCCTAGGGAATGATATTTGCAAATTTAGGGATAACTTTTTGATGACAAGGTATACGATTTAACAATTTAATTATTTTGGGATAAAGTATTTTAACTATGTTTTTAGGGTAGCTGGCTTTATAAATGATCTCTTTAACTGATTTTGAAGAGCATGGCGGTCAGAGCAAACTATGATGGCACGGTTAACATAGGCTTAGATGGCATTAATCTTATGTTCGTGGAGGACTGTACTACAATTAAAACATACCCTAAAGACACGGTTAAAAAACTTTACCATAAAAGAATGAAATCTTTAAATCATATACCTTGCCAGCAAAAAGACACCCATAAATTTGTCCAAGCCTCTACGACTGAAATCAAGAAATTTAATTTTGAAGAAAAACTAACAATCAGGGTTATTATGACTGAATGTTGGTTTTCCAGTAAGTAGATAGAAAAGAAAATATGTGTTTTAAACATTGAAACAGACTTTTATGATAAGAATTTTATATATAATACAACACTATACGTCTAATACACTGTTCACATATTCGTTATCCAAACTTTCAAAAATATCACTTATTTCCGGAACACTCTCAGACGCATTTATACTAAAATTAGAATCCGGGTCACTTTGTGATTCTGACTACATAATGTACACAGTATTAAAAAATGTATTTTACCATAGAGCATAAAACCGCATGCATTCAAAAGCCTAACTAAGCTCAGATTACAAAATAAGTATTTCAAATATTTGAAATTGAATACTGCTGACAGTTTAAAACAAACCTATTATCTCCAATTACATTTTAAATAGTCTAATACTTCTATCTGGAGTGTAAAACAAGAAATAAAAAAAAATTACGTGTATCAGAAATGGTTTATTTTTAAATCTTCTTAGTGCGTTACTTTTGAACACGCCAGCCCTGAAATATCACGGGCACGAGAAATAGATATCGAAAACTCACCCTCTCATTTTCACGGGTGCAAGAAGGAATGGGTTAATATGCTTAAATTATTACAATAATTTACATTAATAATTTAAAAACAAATTCTTCAATACGTTTTTAATGAATAAAATCGTTTGAAAGTATTTACAAGCGACAATGTATGCTGAATTAGAATATATATCCCCTTCAACGAATCTATAATACAATCCATATGTTCAAAAAACTTCTTTAGAATATATATCTCTTTTCTCTATATTCAGTTTTTAAAATTTCTAAGAAAAATTCTCGCGAGGTTTGTTTGTTTTTATACAAATTAGTATAATTTTCTTCCTAGGAACAACATTAAATTTTAACTCAAAAACACCTTTTGTTTCATTAAACTAGGGAGAAAATACTATTTTTTCTTTCTTTTTTTTTTTTTTTTTTTTTCTTTTTTATCACAATAATAAAAATAATTTTTAAGTTTCGATGATGTCGATTTCGATTCTGTTTAAAAAAACAGAAAGAAAGAAAAACTAACTTTGCTATTTTTATTGCTCATAATAGCTAATAATTTGAATACTCCCCAGTCCTAGGGAATGGTATTTGCAAATTTAGGGATAACTTTTTGATGACAAGGTATACGATTTAACAATTTAATTATTTTGGGATAAAGTATTTTAACTATGTTTTTAGGGTAGCTGGCTTTATAAATGATCTCTTTAACTGATTTTGAAGAGCATGGCGGTCAGAGCAAACTATGATGGCACGGTTAACATAGGCTTAGATGGCATTAATCTTATGTTCGTGGAGGACTGTACTACAATTAAAACATACCCTAAAGACACGGTTAAAAAACTTTACCATAAAAGAATGAAATCTTTAAATCATATACCTTGCCAGCAAAAAGACACCCATAAATTTGTCCAAGCCTCTACGACTGAAATCAAGAAATTTAATTTTGAAGAAAAACTAACAATCAGGGTTATTATGACTGAATGTTGGTTTTCCAGTAAGTAGATAGAAAAGAAGATATGTGTTTTAAACATTGAAACAGACTTTTATGATAAGAATTTTATATATAATACAACACTATACGTCTAATACACTGTTCACATATTCGTTATCCAAACTTTCAAAAATATCACTTATTTCCGGAACACTCTCAGACGCATTTATACTAAAATTAGAATCCGGGTCACTTTGTGATTCTGACTACATAATGTACACAGTATTAAAAAATGTATTTTACCATAGAGCATAAAACCGCATGCATTCAAAAGCCTAACTAAGCTCAGATTACAAAATAAGTATTTCAAATATTTGAAATTGAATACTGCTGACAGTTTAAAACAAACCTATTATCTCCAATTACATTTTAAATAGTCTAATACTTCTATCTGGAGTGTAAAACAAGAAATAAAAAAAAATTACGTGTATCAGAAATGGTTTATTTTTAAATCTTCTTAGTGCGTTACTTTTGAACACGCCAGCCCTGAAATATCACGGGCACGAGAAATAGATATCGAAAACTCACCCTCTCATTTTCACGGGTGCAAGAAGGAATGGGTTAATATGCTTAAATTATTACAATAATTTACATTAATAATTTAAAAACAAATTCTTCAATACGTTTTTAATGAATAAAATCGTTTGAAAGTATTTACAAGCGACAATGTATGCTGAATTAGAATATATATCCCCTTCAACGAATCTATAATACAATCCATATGTTCAAAAAACTTCTTTAGAATATATATCTCTTTTCTCCTTATTCAGTTTTTAAAATTTCTAAGAAAAATTCTCGTGAGGTTTGTTTGTTTTTATACAAATTAGTATAATTTTCTTCCTAGGAACAACATTAAATTTTAACTCAAAAACACCTTTTGTTTCATTAAACTAGGGAGAAAATACTATTTTTTCTTTCTTTTTTTTTTTTTTTTTTTTTTCTTTTTTATCACAATAATAAAAATAATTTTTAAGTTTCGATGATGCCATGAATTAGAAAAATAGAACAAAACAAATACTAGCGTATGTAGAAGTTACGAAAGATTTCCTTATGCTGAAAAAGAAAAATAATTTTTGTTTTATTCAGGTTAATAAGGTGATTAAAAATAAGTAAAAAGAATGCAAGTTTTGAGCATGTATTTTTCGATTTTTTCATTACGTGTGAATTATGTAACCAAAATCTTTTGCGCATATTTTTAAAACATATGTAATATTCTTTGTGTACACATTTAAAATACCGGGTGATCCAAAAGTCAGGACAAACTTTAAAAACGAATAATTCGAAAACGAATCAAGATACAAAGATACGGTTTGCACTAAACGGATGGAATAGAAGCCGGGTTTTGTGAGGCAACGAAAAAAAAAAAGTTCTGTTGGCGACCAACAGATGGCGCTGTCGGATTTCTGACGTAGGATTATGCAAAGCAACAAACGATATAAAAAGGAGCAACTGCGGCAGGTAATGATTGTCGAAGCTTACATGCATCGAAATATCGCATTCTCAGTCGCTACTTTAATCACGCATGGCCTCCAAGATCTCCCGATCTGACACCCTGTGACTTTTTGCTGTGGGGATTCTTGAAATCAAAAGTGTACCGCGACCAACCGGAATCACTAGCAGTACTGAAAGATGACATCCGCCAAAATGTGTCTGCCATAAAGCAAGAAATGCTACTAAATCCTGTGAACGGTGTGGTGAATCGTCTCACAGCTGTACTTCTGAATGATGGACAGCACATTGAGCAGTTATTATAGTAGTACTAATTAACTGTAATTAAGCTTACTTGTAAATTATCAACACTTTTTTCATTTGTAAATCATCTTTTGGTGAAATAAAACACTATAGCGCCATCTGTTGGTCGCCAACAGAACTAATTTTTTTTCGTTGCCACACAAAACCCGGTTTCTTTTTCATCCGTTTGGTGAAAACCGTATCTTTGTATCTTGATTCGTTTTCGAATTATTCATTTTTAAAGTTTGTCCTGACTTTTGGATCACCCGGTAGAATATTTAGAGGATTTTCATTCTTTCTTCATTAAAAGAAAAAAAAAATTGATTAAGCCCCTCATTTAAAAGTATTTTTTAGCACTTAATTTTGTATTGTAGCGTTCATAAAATCACACCATTTATCTTAGTACTAGTTTGTTGTAGGGAGACTAAGGCGCCCGTTGAAAAATAATCGTTTTATTTTATTTATTTCTCACTCTCACTTTAAATAATTCATTTGCTAGCAGGCCCGTGCGAAATTTTCTCCCTTTGTTGATGTCTTCCTCAACATTAAAATTATTATTTTATAGAGTTCTAACAAACCACGTGACTTTCTTCTTAGCAACCGTACTTTGCTGAAGGACAATGCTAATTTTTCCATGCATTTGGAAGCGTAGTAGTCCAATTTTTTTGTGCTTTTACAAATACATTTACAACACTGTGTTACAATAAATTTGTAACATTATTCCGCAATGATAAAATGGGTCAGTGGGGTCAACTGTCCCTCAGCAAACATGCTCGTGACGTCATCTGTTAGAACTCTATAGAGGTCATTTTTTTCATATGCATGAGGACATTTATTCTTATTTTTATTTTTATTTTATTTTTATTTTATTTTTTTTTTACGGGAAAAAATATTTCATCTTATACTGAAAAAAAATGGCAACAATTAAAATTTTAAAATGTATTTTAAAGCTTTTATTTTCATATTTTAATTAATTAAAAAAATCTAATTATATATTCGTTACAAATAAGGTACCAAATGAAAGGCATAATTTTTCTGAATCCGTTGGTTTAAACAGCTTATCGATCGTACAATTAGATTTTTTTAAATTGACTTGTATGAAAATTAGGCGACAGAGTCGAAGGAAATCTCTTAAGCCTACTCTTAAGCCTAAAGTGCGACAGAATCAACGAGATATATGAATTAGAGTGCTGATTCAATGGATGAAGGATTAACTTTCCTTGGTTCAAGATGAATCACGTGACATGCTCCAATAGGTTGCTGTGTTTGGCCCTTTATCGCTATTTTGGCATTTAAAATATCAGTTCGACAAATTATCATTATTATTAGGTAACATGACAGTCTTATGACCGATTTTTTTTTTTAATAATTTTACACATATTTCACATTTTAATAAATAATAAAATACCTTTTTTTTCATCGTTTCCCAACATACTTTAAAAGTGTTTATAAAAGAAAATTTAAACTTAAAGAGCTAAATTTAACAACAAATAATAATTTTTCAACTATTTTTAAGCATTTTGTCGGTAAAAGTTCAACTACACGAAATTAAAAACAAGTAAAATCAAAATCAAAATGATTTAGAACAAAATAATATTAAACTACGTAAGTAAATAAACAAAGACATTGGCGGTTATGACTTATGTGAAGAACAATATCCAAACCGTTGCCATAGAAATTTACTGAAAATAAGATGTTACCAAGGAAACCACCGAATACGCAGGTACAAGAAAAGCATGTCACATGACTCATCTTGGACCCTCTCAAGGGCTACCATTTATCACTCTACTTTATATATCTCGTTGGACAGAAACAGCCACGGATGAGGGTAACTATATATGCTGATTACTGATCATCAAAAAATAAAACCGTGAATGTTTAAGTAATTTTATTTATTTATATATTTTAAGTTTAATCTTAATATGTTCTTTACCTATTTTTTAGTTAGAGGAATTTCTAACATCCTTCTATCTTTTTCGTCATTTATTTATCTTTTTTTTTTTTTTTTTTTTTTTTTAGTTATAAAAATAATGTTTTATGTATTTTAGATAAAGAAATGTCTGATATCATCTTTTATTATTTTGTTTATTTACATTTTATTTTTTTAATTCGGTAGGAGGCCCAATGGCCGTGAGGGCAAGGAAATTTCCACCTCTCCGCTTTCAGTCTATTGATGTAGGGTTGTCCGACTCGATTCCAGGACTTGGTGATGTTCCTCGGCTGCCAATTTCAAGTTCGTTGTGTGTTAATCCTATCATGTGTTATCTGTCCTTATCTCAACGAAAACTTACAAGCGGATTTCGAATCAAGTATACAAGTCCGATATATGTGTAAACAATAAATTAATATATAAATATTCTGAACGTTCGTCAATTATTATCTTTATCATTTCAATTCACTTAATAAAATAAAAAAAATTATTTTTACATTCTCTTACCGATAGGGTCGAGAAAGTATTGTTTTATTGTCAAATTTTCGAGCGCGAGTTTTTGTTATATTTACATGTTCTGAGGTCCCCTGAATACGAAAATCATGTTTTCCGCAAACGGTCTGCGTGTCTGTCTGTGTGTCTGTCTGTTATCAGCATACCTCAAGAACAAATAGTAGCAGAAATTCCAAATTCGGTATTCTAAATGTGTATCATATAGGGATGCTACAGTAAGCATTTCGTTGTGATGAAGCAAATCGTTCGTGTACAGGGACACTCAAAAATATTCAAATACATTACGTCTATGGGGAAAGTTTCAGGTAAGTGGAGTTTAACATCTATAGACTGCACTAAACCAAAATATACGAATATATATATTTTTTTTGTAATAGAGTCAACTGGAAAAAAAATTGTGTATGTTGGAACCTCGCCTCGCCTCCCCCCCCCTCCCCCTGAGGAGAGTAATTTTCATGATGGATATTTTTCAAAAGAGCTCGCCAATACCTTTAAAACGAATGGTTGAACCATCGATATGCGATAATTTAAAATAAAATCAATTTTTTTTTCATTTTTAACAAATATATATATATATATATATATATATATATGTATATATATATATATATATATATATATATATATATATATTTTTATGTAATATTGAGAATAAATTCAACTTTTTACTTTCTCTTACCCATAAGGTAGAGAAAGTATTGTTTTGGGGTCAAATATTCAAACGCGAGATTTTGTTATACTTACATGTTTTGAGGTCCCCTGAATACGAAAATCATGTTTTAAGAAAATGGTCTGTGTGTATGTCTGTGTGTGTGTGTGAGTGTGTGTCTGTGTGTGTGTCTGTGTGTGTGTCTGTGTGTCTGTCTGTTATCAGCATATCTCAAAAACAAATTATGGCAGAAAGTTCAAACTTGGTATTCTAAATGTGTATCATATAGGGATGCTACAGTAAGCTTTTCGTTAAGACCAAGCAAATGGTTCGTGTACAGGGACAATCAAGAGAATTCTAATACATTACGTCTATGGGGGAAATTGCAGGAAAGTAGAGTTTAACGTCTATAGACTGCACTAAACCAAATGAAACGAATATGTATTTTTTGTAATAGAGATAGTTAACTGGGAATTTTTTTTTTGTGTGTATGTAGGAGCCTCGCCTCCCCCCCTGGGGGATAAGTCCCCCCTCGAGGGTAGTAAATTTTCATGATGGGTATCTTTCAAAAGAGCTCGCCAATACCTTTAAAACGAATGGTTGAACTATCTATCTGCGATAATTTAAAACAAAGTTATCGATTTTTTTTACTTTTAACGAAAAAAAACAGAGAAAAAAACGTACTTTCTTTTTTTTTCTTTTCTTTTTTTTTTTTTTTTTTTTTTTTAAAGAATAAAATGGACTTTTTCTGGATATGTGATGTTATACTACTTCTCTAATATGGAAATCGTCTGCCTTATCATAAAAGATAATTTTTTAAAATAATAATTTTAATAAATTATTTTTTAAAAAGAGAATTATTTTTTAATAACCGAATTAAAATCCATATAAATGTAGGGGCATTAATGAAACGGGGGGTTGAGGGGGGCGACAGCCCCCTCACACAGAACTAATTACCATATAAAACTCTTCAGAAGCCTAATATGAATTGTTTAACATAGGTTTACATAACAGTACTCGTTATCTTACCTATTAATCTGCAACCTGTATTTATAGTATTAAATTTCAGGGTAAGAGAAAGTCGTGTGAGTGACACACCAGATTATTTTAGATATTTTTATACTACTTCTCTAATATGGAAATCGTCTGCATTGTCATAAAAGATAATTTGTTTAAATAATAATTTTAATAAATTATTTTTTTAAAAACAGAATGTTTTTTTAAGTAACCGAATTAAATTCTATATAAATGCAGGTGTGTTAATGAAACGGGGGGTTGAAAGGGGCGGTAGCCCCCCCCCCTCGCATAGAACTAATTATCATATAAAACTCTTCCAAAGCCTAATATGAATTATTTAACACAGGTTTACATAACAGTACTCGTTATCTTACCTCTTAATCTCCAACCTGTATTTATAGTATTAAATTTCAAGGTAAGAGAAAGTCGTGTGAGTGACACACCATATTATTATTATTATTTAGTTTTAAACAAATTGATTAATATATTCTTTGGAGAAACAAATTATTAAACATTTTATATATCAAAGAACAAATATGTGCTTACATGTTAAAAATCTTTTACAATGCTCATTTCGTTAGAATACTGCATATACTACTAGTTTCTTCTTTATGTACGGAATTTCCTGTGTTACAATGAGAATAAAGTTGAAACACTTGGAACGTGATGTTAATTTTTCATTTATTTCATTAATTCCAAAACAAGCAAAACACTCAATGGTCTGAAACATTAAAGGAGAAAAGAAATAATCGAGAAAAACAAAAGCGTGCGTGTCTAGAAGATGCTTTAATTTCTCACACGTTCTTCAAGCAGAAAAAATAATTTTTCTTTCCTCCTGAAACATAAAGTGGTGAAATGAAGTGAAAATAATGAAAAGAACAGCACTTAAAGGATTATCCTCCTTTTCATTTTAAATGCATAGTTAAAGAAAGAACATTCAAACTGCCTATATTTTAAAAAATAATCTTGAAATTGAACATCAAATACTATATAAGATAAGTTTATTTAATTATTTAATTCACTCCCCTCTCCTTTCTTAAATAATAATTGTTGAAAAAAGGATTACGTTTGAAAATTTTCATCTTCAATAGACATGGTTTTAAAAAATACACAATAAATGAAGATTCTGTTAATATCCCGAGCTTTTTCATTTGATAATATAAATAAATAAAAAAAATATCCAACAGAATTCAACAGAATTCAACCTTTCAAATTGCATTAAATTTGAAAAGTAATTTTGTAAGGTTATAATTTCTAAAATATATTTCCTCTTCAGTATTTACATTAATATTAGATCCTTTCTGAATCAGAGTATAATACACATGTTCTATTTGTCTCAAATAAAATTACTAAGTTATTCCTCTGAAACCAAATCATTGAACGTTTCATCACAGTATTATCTAATTTTCTTTTACAACGGTAATCTGCGAGGAATATCAAATCAATTGACATTTTTTTTTCCTTTGGCAACACAATTAAAGTTATATTTGAATTTGAGTGAGTCAACCGTTACACTAGAACTACGCATTGGAGTTTTTCGTGATGTTCTGGTATTTACTTCTAGGAATGGTCCGGAGACATGCCATCACAATTTTGATTTTTTGCAGAGGAGATGGCTTCCTCGTTTCAGTAACTTAATATTACATAATATTGTAGCATTGGAGACACGTTGAATTTACATACACTAGACGCCTTTAATGTACACGGCGGGCTTAGACCTGCCTAGGATCCCAAACAGAAATTCTCCTAACTCTAAGTTTTTCTCTCTTCATACACTTCTCATATTTTTTACAGCACTTTACAGTCGGCAGAAAAAATATTAAAGCACTAGCAATAATTCCTGTTAAAAAATGGGCACCTAATACTGTTTTGTTATGTAAATATTTGTCGAGTCCTGATCTTAGTCTTATGTTGTTTATAAAAAAAGTAAGTTGGTGATAAAGATTACCCTAACAGCACAAAATGTTCCTGAAACGTAACAATCATGTAACATTGAAACATTATAAGCATTTCAAAAACGTTTAAAAACGTTCAGATTGCTTTCCGATTAGTTTCAAAAACTTAGAAATGTCTTCGATCGTAACAAAAAATCAGATATGTAACAGAAACGTTACAATCACATAACAGATAGAAAAGGAAAAACAGCGAATGTTTCAGAAAGGTATCAGATAGCATAATTAAATGTGTTACGTTTTTAAAAGATTGCATGCTTTTTGGAACATAACTGAAACATTCTGTCCTGTATGGGTAGCTATCAAACTAATAAAAAATATATGAAAAGTGGGGATGTGTGCTTGAATAATTTTGCTGTCGACTGTAGTGGCCGAGTAAAACATATGAAAAATGTGAGTTGAAGATAATATTTATTTTATTTCTTCAACAAACAACAATCTTAATGTTAGAAAAATCTCAAAAAAAAAAAAAAAAAAAAAATGGAAAAAAAATACAAATTGAAAAAAACATACACTGGTCCCATATAGCACAGAATGTTTCATTTATGTTGCAAAAATCTTACAACTTTTCGAAAGCGTAACGCATTTAAGTATGACCTCTGATATGTTTCTGAAACAGTTGCATTTTTTTATGCTCCATCCCATACAGCACAGAATGTTTCAGTTATGTTGCAAAATGCTTACAAGCTTTTGAAAACATAACACATTTTAATATGCTCTCTGATACCTTTCTGAAACATTCGCCCTTTTCTACGTTCTCTCTGTTATGTGACTGAAACGCTTCTGTTAAGTATCTGATTTTTTTGTTACGATTGCGGACATTTCTACGTTTATGAAAGTAATCATAAAGCTAAATGAAAGTTTCTGTAATATTTACAATGTTTCCATGTTATATGACTGTTACGTTTCTGAAACATTTTGTGTTGTTAGGGATCTGTTAAATAATTGCAACGTTTCTGTTACGTATCTGATTTTTCGTTACGATCGCGGCCATTTCTACGTTTTTAAATCTAATCGGAAAGCAAACTGAACGTTTCGAAACGTTTCTGAAATATTTCCAATGTTTCAGTATTATATGATTGTTGCATTTCTGGAACATTTTGTGCTGTTAGGGGTATAAAACTCATACAAATATCGCTCTTTCCAGTTTACTATATACTCAAATTTTTACAGTTTATGTTTTACACTATGAATCCTATAGTAAAGTATTTGAACATTTCATATTTTAAGGAAAAAAAAAAAAAAAACTCAGATTATTCAGACAAATTAAACACACATACTTCTTTGAAATTATTTCGACTAGTTTTGAGCAACCTTGGATATTTTCTATAAACTGTAACATTGTAGCTATTTCACCATGTTCGCTGTTAAGGCCGACCTCTATAAAATCATATAAGAAAATTGCTACAAAACAAACAAAACATCGTTATTTTTACTAGGCTGTATAACTTTATCGACTTACACATTCATTCTAATGGAGGAAAAGAATTCAATCCTATGTATTTTTAATTATATATATATATATATATATTCCAAATTAAAAAATTCTAAAAAAACAACAACATGATAATACCGATATCGCACGGAATTTCATCATTACTAATTGCCAACAAATGCCTAATTTTCTCTTTTTGAAATGAAATTGCTTATCTTGCAAGATAATGATAATTTTTCTTTTATTCGCATATGCCCAAACAAACAACAATCTTTTATTTCCGGAAGAAATACACAGAAAGTTTCAGACATCGAAGGTGAGAAGAAACTAATCGAAAAGAAAGACTACGTGTCTAGCAGATGCTTTAATTTCTTACACGCTAAGACAGAAAATAAGCTTTCTTCCCATATTGAAAATAAGATGATGAAATGAAGTGAAAAGAATGCAAAGATATTACATAAAGAATTACCCCCCCCCACCCCCCCACCCCCCACCCTTCCCATTTAGAGAGAAACAGTAAAGGGAAAACGATTTAAGCGAATATTTTGAAAACAGGAATATGATTTTAAATATGCTTTTTAGGAAAAAGAAAAAGTACGCATAATATTTATTTAAAAATATTTCTATCAGATTGCCGCCATTTTATCAATAAAGAATCTATTAAGTTAATATTTTAAGTCCTTAATATGAATTTAGTTTAACGGCAGAATAATACTGCGATATCGATTTATAATATACAGTTTTCCTTATTTCTAAAAACAGAACATTTTTCTTTTTAATTTTTAACAACACATTTGTAATGATTGCGTTTAGAGAAAAAAATATTTTAATTTCAAAAATTTAGTTAAAATTTGAAACAAATTTATAATAAGGTAAGCTTTTTGGTTGTTAAAAATACCTCTATAAAATCAAAAATAATGTTATAAATCTAAATATCAGAAATTTGCTTTAAGTTAGTTACCAAATTCAACTATATTTCAGAAAACCAATAATGATAAGATGTAAATCATAGCAATAAATTAATATAAATGAAAATATTTTTTTTGTTATTGAGTTAAATTAATATTGAAAAATCAGAAAATAATAACAATTTTTGTATCTTTAACTCTAAAATTAACAATAATATTTTATGAAGAAACGTTAAAAACGAGTTTAGATACCAAAACCCTTAGGTTTATTTTTCTTTAATTCAACCTATTTCAATTAATTATTTTGTCTGTAAATCTATCTATAAATCTATCTACCTATCTACAGTCGGCAGAAAATTATTGAAGCACGTATATATATATATATATATATATATATATATATATATATTAAGTTTGATTGCTAATTTTTATCATACTTTTTTTTTTCTTATAAACATCATAAAGACTAAGTTCATGACTCGACAAATATTTATTTAATTAGTATTAGGTGCACATTTTAAAAATACGAATTATTGCTAGAGCTTCAATAATTTTGCTTTCGATTGTATCTTCCCCTGCCTCTCTGTCCACACACATACATAACTGTATCATAAAAATAACTTCGGGATTGGTGAATCAATTCGAACCAAAGTTCAACAGTGAACTTATTCTTAAAAATATATTCGATGAGTTCGGTAGACAGCTTATTCCACCGTTTTGTTTCCAAGCGCGGCCACTTGAAAATTTCAAACTTAGGTTAAAAAAAAAAGACATACTTATTAATTGTATGTATGTACATAGCCCATATAAAGGTCTCAGTCAAGTTCATTAATCAACTCCATCCTTCACATTGTTTCAAAATGAAACAAAGAAATCCACCGTATTATTCCGACTGATCCAGAAGGGCTTACTTGATAATTTAAAGTAATTAGTAATACCGGGTGATCCAAAAGTCAGGACGATCTTTAAAAATGAATAATTCGAAAACGAATCAAGATACAAAGATACGGTTTGCACCAAACGGATGAAAAAGTAACCGGGTTGTGTGGGGCAACGAAAAAAAAAATTGTTTTGTTGGCGACCAACAGATGGCGCCATAGTGTTTTATTTCACTAAAAGATGATTTAAAAATGAAAAAAAAATGTTGACAACTTACAAGTCAGCTTAATTACAGTTAATTAGTACTACTACAGTAACTGTTCAGTGTGCTGTCCATCATTCAGAAGTACAGCTGTGAAACGATTCACCACACCGTTCACAGGATTTAGTAGCATTTCTTGCGTTATGGCAGACACATTTTGGCGGATGGCATCTTTCAGTGTTGCTAGTGATTTCGGTTGGTTGCGGTACACTTTCGACTTCAAGAATCCACACAGCCAAAAGTCACAGGGTGTCAGATCGGGAGATCTTGGAGGCCATGCGTGATTAAAGTAGCGACTGAGAATGCAATATTTCGATGCATATAAGCTTCGACTACCATTGCCTGCCGCAATTGCCTCTTTTTATATCTTTTTTTCGTTGCCACTCAAAACCCGGCTTTTTTTCCCATACGTTTGGTGCAAACCATATCTTTGTATCTTGATTCGTTTTCGAATTATTTATTTTTAAAGTTCGTCCTGACTTTTGGATCACCCGGTATTTTGTTTTATAGACCCTAATACATTTACAAAATCAATTTACTTATTATCAATTCTTTAAATCCAAATTATACTGAAAAAAAAAAGATATAAAATATTAGCAATTAAGTGATCAAAATATTTTTCAAAATTCATTTTAATTAATATTAAAAGAAGAGTAAAAAATAATGATAATATACGTATCTTTAACCCTAAAATAAACAACAATCTTTTATGGAGAATTATTAAACACCACACTTAGACATCGACAACGAAAACAAGAATTAACCAGGGGAAAAAAAAAAAAAAAGGCAAACTTGTCTGAAAGATGTTTTAATTTTTTTACACTTTGAGGCAAAAAGAAAATAAAAAAATATTTTTTGTTTTACTTCTTGGGAAATAAAGTGATGAAATGAAGTGAAAGAAGTGCAAAGTCACCGCTTAAAGGCTTATTCTGCTTTTCATCTTCGGTGAACTCTTGGAGCAAAGGTATTTTAATTACTTGCTTCAAAAACAGCAATGTGATTTTAAATATATGTTGCTGGAAGAAATATTATATAGTATTCTTTTTGTCGGAAATGTACATTTTTTCTAGATACAGTCACATGTAATAAATTTGGATTTGTGAATGGTGCATGGATATAATATTCCAAAAATCATTTTTTTTTTCATAATATATTTTACTCTTAAAATAAATTCTGTATGCATATTTTTCATACCATTATTTGTATATAATGGTTATTTAATATACACATTTTTACCAATTAATTTATGTTTTTCTTATAATATTATAGCAATTAATTTTAATGCGTTATTATATACGCTTATAAAAAGATATTTAATTGTTAATACATAGATATTATAATAATGTAATGTGGATTTTACTTTAAGATGCACTTTTATTAATCTAACGATTTAATTAACAGCTAAAAAACAAAACACACAATAAAACGCTTTAATAAAGTATTTGAAATTTAGCAGATTTTTTTTTATTTATTCTTTTCTTTAAAAAAACACATTCTAGTAAAATAAGTACAAGCTAGTAACATGGACTTACTTCTATATTTGTCCTTATGGTAAGTTTGGTGAATTAGAAAATAATAATCATTTCATTTTTTTTTTTTTTTCTAAGACTTTATTTTTTGAACAGTCAAGAATAAAAATAAATAACTTACGTTTCATAAATTTTTAACGTTCCTTAACAGAAAATACTAGTTATAAAAATTGTTTGCCTATTTTCCTTATGGAGAATGAGATACAGGCTTAGATACTTAAATGTAATTCAAAGTAGTAACTACAGTACTAGTATCCAAAGTAGTACAAGTATCCAATTTAAAACAGTTCAGTTGGTTAATATAATGTGCATAGTATGAAGAATGTTACATAAGAAAGTTTTGGGATGGTCACAGCATACTAGTTTCTCGTTGTTCTTGTTACAGCGCATTTTATTTATATAAAAAATGTTTTTAAACATTTTTTTTTTTTTTTTTGTTAAATAATTTAGTTAATAATTTGTTAAATTAATTAGTTAATAAGTTAATGTTAATACGGAAAAGTTAATGGCATAAACAAATAACGAATTTTAATATTTATAATGTTACTGTCAGTTTTTTTCGCTTGTAAAAACAGGAGCAAAAAAAGAAAAAACAAGAAATTCTAATCTAATATTACCATTTGAATTTTGTTTAAACTGCGATAATTTACCAAAAAATAAAATCTTAATTATTACCGATATCATAATCCGTATAAACTAGTTAGTCTACCTCTGCACGGAGTTTGATTGACATATGTATTTCCAAATGTATTTCTTCTTGTCAATTTAAATTACTTTAAAAACCTTGGTTGACATGAAATAATAATAATAAAAAAAAACATGATAATCTTTTACTTCATAATATTTAGATGTTTTACAATCCAAGATATTTAAAATGACATCATAATCCTTTAATGCAAAGTTGAAAATCCAGTGCCTGTATTTATAGTAATAACCACATGTCGCTCCTGTTCTTCGCGCGAGAATTTAATTATTATTTACAATATATTATTAAATATATATATATCTTAGTTGATGCTTACTGTGCTGATGAAGATAGGGATAGGATTACTGTAGCACGTGGGTGAAAATTTGTAAATTTTCACTCATATGTAAATAGTTTTTAATTTGCTTAATATTTTTGTGCACCGATTTTAACATATATTTTCTCAACGCCCACATATCATAATTTCTATTCCCATTTACGTTCCGAAAAATGGGTACAAGAGCTAGTACTGAAATAAATATGAATTAAAATTGTTAAACTGTATTTATGTAATATTGTAAAATCACACAATCAACTGATTGGGAAGAAAATCATATTTATTGAAATTACTTTTTCAGACTGAGTGAAAATAATGCCTGGACCGGGAGTCGAACCCCAGATCTTTGACTTACAAAATCAAAAGTCTTTGGTCAAATCTTTGAATTACAAGGTTTCTTCTTAAAGGTTGTCTGAGTGAGTAATGTCCACCGGTTGTCGGCCTGGATAGCTCAATTGGTAGAGCCTTGACCTTGTATTTATTTAATTTAAAAATTCATTTTTTGCATTTATTCGCATGGTGAGTTTCAGCACTGTAAAAAATAGGTTCTTAAAAATAAGTATATATTGTCTCAAAATAGTCCCGAAACAGTATATACTTAAATTTGAGAACCCATTTACTCATTTTTGAGTAGATTGACATGCTCAAAAATGGGGTTGACCAATAAGAAACCCAATATCCCCATGTTTAACATGTCAATGTACTCAAAAATGAGTACATGTGTTTCCAAATTTAAGTATATATTGTTTCGGAGCTATTTTGAGACAATATATACTTATTTTTAATAACCTATATTCTACAGTGAGGAAAAATAGACTAAAGTCATCCTTTCCTTAGAGCTTTTTACAGAATATATATTAATCAATGCATGCGATAAAGTATGTTTTATATTAAAAACAATGAAACTTTTAAAAGGAAATATAAATTTATGCTGTACGCATTGATTATTAACACTTTCCTACTTTACATACTCATTGCATCGTTTAACCTTCAATATTCTTAGATTACGTTAACACACTCTTAAACATTGTTTCGAAGTGTTAAAAAGGCTTAACACAAACGTGAAGGCAATTCCAGCAATTTCCAACAGCAGCCATTAATATTTCTGAATTCTTTAGTGTGGCCTTGTAAATATGAAAGCTAAGCATATTATATTCCATACAAAACATTATTTTATACTATTAACAATAAATGTCAATTTCATTATGAATTTTGCAGTAGAAATGTATTTAAATGTAATTTATAAAAATGTCTCTCCTAAAACACAATACACTGTCATTTTTAGGTGCCACTGCACACAAACTAGTTGTACAAGACCTATTAATGCCATTTTAAATAGGAAGCATGGTGAACTTGCATAACAAACATCATTTTAAAGAAATCCTGAAAATATTTATAGATGCAGGAGGCGGGTAAATGGACAGACAGGCAAACGGACAGTCAGATATACAGGCACGCTAATTCAAATCATATACATACTTAAAAAAATATTAGAAAGTGTTACCATGCTTTATGTAAACAAAAAGGCGATTGCAGTAAATTTCCAAAAATTGCCCTTAATGTAACTGAATATTTTTATGTGGTCATGCAAATCTCACTGCTAAACATACTACATTTCACAGAAATCATTGTTTTGTGCAAATAAATACCATATTTCAATTTATCAAGATTTGTGAAAAGTAAATTTACTAAAATATCGTCAATAGAAAAGCTTCTCATAGAACACAATGCTTTGGAATAATTTTGGGTGTCTCTGTACACTTATCACTGGTGGTGTTTACTTCCTTTTCAATAGGGAACATCCAATAATGAACTTTAATAACACATTTCAATTTTATTAAGATTTGTGTAAAGTAAATTTATTAAAATATAGTTGATAGAAATACCTCTCTTAGAACTCAATGCTTGAGAATACTGTCGGGTGTCCCTGTAGACAAACTAATAGTGGTATATTTACTCCATTTTCGATTTAAAAAAAAAACATTCGATAGTAAGCTTGGATAATATATATTAATTTGAAGATATTCGATGAATTCTTAAGTGAGCTAAAACACAAAAAGACAGACGGACTTTTTTATCCGTATCCCTAAATCTAAAAAAATTTTTGAAATTTTCGATAAATATAATTTTAAATTGGGTTCAGACCTAAAATTCTGCAAGTTTCGTTTAATTCCGTCATGCCGTTCTCACGTGATACGCGAACAAATGTAGCATTACAGATATATAGACACAACGACCCCCCCCTCTACTCCTACACACACATATAGGAATTTTTCTGAAGTCACTTTAGGCTCCCACGACGTGTGAAACGCAAAAATATCGCTTTTTTTTTTTTTTTTTTTTTTTTGGTAATTCTGAAAAATTTACAGACAAAAGTCTGACTTTATTATTATAGATTTCTTGTGACCTATTTAAATTTACGTATTTTTATCATTTTCTTGTTATGCATTATAATTTCGTAAGCAACAATAGAGAAGAGAATATATATATATATTCCAGCTTTCATTTGTGTATAAATAATTTATGGATAAATTTCTGGTTATTCAAGCTTTGCTTTCTGTAATCGTAACAGCTATATTATATACAGAACTGAAATAAATATTTAAAAACGAGATTTTCTCTTTAAATGAACTTAGGAATTTTGTAAATTTCATTTACTATTTGAATCAAAAAAATAATCTCCCAAAAGCATGTAAAACATGGATGAAATATTCTTCTATTTCTCTCAATACATTGTTGCAGTTGTGATGTAAATTTTTCCCATTAAGTTATTTTTTTTTAATAGTTTCATTAGTTTGAAATAGGACAGAGAGACAAAATAGATAAAGATTTACTTTTATTTAAATGCATTTTTATAACTATGACGTAACAACCAGCGTTTAAATGAAGTTTTTCATTATTAAGAAGATTTTTTACTTTTTAAACAAAATGATTCTCTGAAGGCTAAAACATATAACTGGGGTCAATTTAGAATATTAAAGACCTATAAGATATTCAATATAAAAATACATTATTTTATGCAGTTTTTATACACACAAAAAATATATATATATATCAGCTTGATATAGAATGTTTTATAAACCTGTAAAACTTAATGAAAAATGCAAGTTGTTTTATTAAATATGCATGCATGGGGCTATGGATATTTAAATTTAAGAAATGACCGATTTCCATGTCTCCCTAAATAAACTCAGTCAAATTATTAAAACAATTCCAAAAATTTCTGTTCATTTAGAATATCCTTTTACTTTTATTCAAGCTTAAACTCTTACTATAACACAAACGAAAACACAAAACTAATTAAATAAATACAATTTACTGGATTATGTCTAAACTATTAAACGCATTTTATCATGGGAAAATTAAGATTCATTAATCAAAAAGCAAATAGCTTTTCCGCCACTGTTTAGAACTACTGGAAAACGTTGAATATTCCTAGTTGAGAACATATCAATCAAGAAAAAGCGTGCGTGCTCAAACACTCCTTTAATTTCTAACACGGTGAAACACGAAAACAATTTTTCTTTCCGACCGGAAGATAAGGTGGTGAAATGAAGTGAAAACTCTGCGCTTAAAAGATTATACCGTTCACCTTAGGTGAAATAAAGGAACAAAGGGCTATCTACAGCTTGTTAAAAACAATGTGATTATAACGCTTTTATACCTTTAACAAGTTATTTATTCATTTAGTTTTTATTTGTTGTAACATTAAAAATAAATGACAGACTTCTTTATGTGATGTATAACAAAATAAATTGGTTGCGTATTTTTTATTATCTAAAAATTTAAATATTGTAGATTTAGCATTTAAATAAAATATTAAATATTAAATACTTTGAGGTAATTTTAATATAAAAACAACTAGTACTTAATATTATATTTAATTAAATAATATGTATATTTATATTACGTACAAAACTTTGAATAAATACCATAAAATGCAATAGTCTCGCAACAATTGTTTTGGGTCGAAATAGCACGCGACACCTCGTCAGGCGAACAAAGTAAGCACAAGTGCTACAGTCAAAGCGGCAACGAATATATATTTATATGTTTATTTTGTAGCGATACTAAAAAAAGGCATTTCTTGTAAACCTAAATTTAAAATTTTTAATTCACTATGTTTCGGAAATATTTTATTTTATTTTTTTAATGTCATAATTTTAAAATAAAAAACTTTCCATTTTAATTAGAAATTATTAGCAGTATAATATTTTTATCGTTCTTTTCTGTGTATTTTTAGTTAATGAATCTGTTTTACGGATTATTTCAACAAATAATCATACTTATGTCTCTAATATAAGGCAAATTTATAGCTAGAAAAAATTATGCAAAATTATTTATAAGATTTATATTTATGAACTGACAGTTGCATTCACTATTGTTTTAAAGTCACGCGTAACTTTTCTATTATATTGTCGAGATTTTGTAAACACCAGACGTATTTTTCGAGAGATCACTGAAAGTGTATGGGTGATCCTAAATTACCTTGGCCTAAACAGTAGCCGACGAGTTCTGCCCTCGATATTAAAAGACGGGAAGTTGCAGATTCGATCCCAGTTCCCTTCTTTGACCTAGTAATTCAGAGTTTTTCATGATTTTATACGAAAGTCAGTGAAGAGGGGCTTAGACACTTTATGAAGTGCCCCTCGGAGGCATACCACCCATGTGTAGACAATCTGCTTAACCTCTAAAACAACACATATTCATTTTTCTTTCTTATATATGTATATATAGAGAAAGTATTGGATTCGTGAAAATTTTCGAAATCCAGTTTTCGATGGATTTACACGTTTTGGGATGTCCTGAACACGATTTGGCTCTGTTTTTAGAAAATGTCTATCTGTCTGTGTGCCTGTCTGAGTGTGTGTCACACACAGATTCAATCACAAATTTTGTGTCAATCATAAATTTTGTGGAGGCTATATCTCACGTACCAATGAAAGAAATTTGACCAAACAGGGTTTTTAGTTGGACACTAACATAAACTTGTGCTGATTAGATTTGTGGAACAATTGCTCATCCGGTAGCGCTGTGGTCGCATTTTTTCTAAATTTTTAACATGGCAGTATAATTATTAATATGAATTATTGATAATAGTAGTACTTGACTAGGGAAAGAAAATTGTGCATGAGGGAGCATCGCTTCCCTCCCTGGCGGGGGGGGGATTAAATTTTTTTCAATATAGGTATCTTTACAAAGATCTTGTCAATACCTTTAAAATGAATGGTTGAACAATAGATCTGTGGTAATTTAAAACAAAGTTATCGATTTTTTAACTTTTAACGAAAAAAAAAACTTTGAAAAAAAATCATTTCTTCTGATTTGTAAAAAATTTATATATTTTAGGGATCTTTGATATCTTTTAGCATATAGGGATAATATAATACTGTCAGATAAAAATCGTCTGCATTTATAATGGAAAATTATTTGATAATTTAATAAATATTTTGTATTGAATAAATTTTGTGTAAAATTATATAGAAGAAAGTCATGCGGTGGCCACATCATACTACTAGTTTTCCTTGTATCGATAATTTCATGAACTTTTTTTGTATACGCTTAAAAGTTCATTCTCGTAAATTTCGCTGTATTACATTATTAAGCATAGGGATATTTTTTTTAACTGACACTATCCAAACCTATCTGTAGCTTCAAAGTTATTTGTCTGTAGTGTTAAGGTTTTTCTCTTCATTTGTACTGTAGTGTATAATGCCTTGCGATACCTACGGAAATCTTCAAGATATGCAATTTTTACTTCCACTACATGACCACCCAAGGTATGAAAGATATTATTTGATCAAAAATTTAGATATCGATTTTCACTTAATTTACATATCTTAAGGTCTCTTGTGTCTAAAAGACAATCCTTTGGAAATTGGTCAGTGTGTGTACGTGTATGCTCGTATGCATATATGAATGTATGTGTATGTAGGTATGGGTATTTAATCTTCTGATTATCATATATGGAAAACGAAAAAACATAAGACAACAAAACTTTACATATAAGCCATAACCGTTGTGCAGAGGAATTTGCCAACTTTTGAGGAAACTAAAACATCGGAAAAGAAAACCGGAAGTGGATTTGTATCTGAAAAAAAGCTCTAATGATTTTATTCAAATTGTAATTACAATATAACATCTTTTTAAATGTTTTTCGTATGAATTAGTCGGTTACTTCAGGAAAATTCATAAGATATGGTAGGTCAATTTTTGATCTTGAAAGTGAATGTCTTAAAAAGCGGTTGTTATTTCTTTTTCCAAACTTGCCATAGCAATTCTTTTTTTAGATGTCCTTACCTATGTAATAAATGATTTCAGGTATACTGATGAATTTCGAATAAATTTTTGAAATTCGGAAGTGGGATCAAAAATCGGTGTTTTGCTTTGTTTCTTGTTATATACTCCAACAATCATTTTTTCATACTTCTCGTAAATTAATTATACTATATTTTTTGTTTAAAAGTTTGCTATACTTTTGAGACTATTCTGTGCAAATATTGTTAAATTTTCTTTAAATCAAAATAGCGTATGTAACATTAATTCAATGAAAAAAAAGACCCCAATGTCTTATTAAGAATTAGGTAAGAAAAATATTTTAAATATGAAACTTTAATTTAATACAGGAATAAACTACTACGTCAGAAACGCCAAAGAAAAATTATTGAGATGCATACAGCTGTTTCGGTAGCCTAAAGCGTACCGTCTTCAGTGCAAAAAGAATTCTGAATCTGGAGAAGTGCTCTTATATATAGGAGAGGGACCGGATTTAGTTCAACCAATAGGATTACAGAAGAGGTGGGGAGTGTGGCCAATAGGAATTAAGGAATGTGTAGCTGTGTAAACAGTTGAAAAATTAAGGAAATGTGGACTGAATATAAAAATTCCCAACAATCAGACAAATAGGAAACAGCGAAATCACAATTTACAAGGTTTTTAAAATTTTTATAAATATGAAAAGCTTCAAAGAAATCGAGTTCATGAATGGATTTAGGTCTGCAAATTTTTTTAGCTGAATTAAATTTAAAATTATGATTTTCCTCCCAGCAATGTTTAGAAATAGCCGATTTATTGGTTTCTTGTTTGCGGACGTAATTCATATGTTCTTTTAGACGAAATTTAAGACTGCGTTTAGTTTGGCCAATATATGATAAACCACACTGACAGGAAATACTATAAATGCCCCAAGAATTATGCATATCAATAGGATCTTTTAACTGAGAAAAGGTGAGTTTATTGGAGGGGGAAAATATTATTTTAAAATCATATTGTTTGAGAATTTTAGCTATGGTTTGACTGGTTTTAGAAAAATTGGGTAAAACAATGCTGATATTAGATGTGACTGATTTAGTAGACGAAATACGAGGGAGTTGTAATTTTTGGATAGCTTTGTCTATAATGGAAGGGTCATAACCTCTGTCGATTGCGATGGCTTTCAGGTATTTAATTTCAGATTTCAATAAAATAGGACTTGAACAAAAATTAAGGGCACGGTTTACAAAAGTATAGAAAGCAGCCATTTTTTGGTTAGGTGGGTGACATGAACGCGCATGGGGAGGAAGTGAGACTGCAAAATTTTTACGATAGACAGTGGTTGAAAATCCATTTACAGTGCGAGAGACGAGGGTATCAAGAAATGGAAGGGAGCCATTATTTTCTATTTCATATGTAAACTGGATATTACTGTCAATTGAATTTAAGGTTTCTAAGACATGGTCAACATTGTGATGAGATATGTCGATAAGCGTGAAAGTGTCGTCAACGTAACGGGTCCAAAAAGGAAAAGATATTTTCTTAAAAAGCTTGCTTTCGAAATAGTGCATGTAAATGTCTGCGAGAATTGGGGAGAGAGGGGAACCCATGGCTAAACCTTCAGACTGACGATAGAATTTATTTTGGAAAGAAAAAGTGGTTTGTGATAAACAAATGCGGGTAAGAGAAATTAATTCTTGTATTTCGAAAGAGGTGAAATGAAACTCTTTTAATCTATTTTCGAGACAGCAGAGGGCGCCACTTGTTGGAACATTAGTGAAAAGAGATTTTACATCAAAAGAATCCATAGTGAGATTAGTGTGAGGGCTGTTTTGAATATTTTTTGCAAAATTTATGGAATTCTTAACAGTATAACTATTAGCAGCAAGAAGTGGAGCAAAAATTGTGGTGAGAAATTTAGCTAGATTATAGGAAGCAGTACCGATATTAGAGACTATTGGACGAAATGGAATATTGGGTTTGTGAACTTTTGGTAAAGCATAAAATCTGGCACAATTAGCAATAGAAGGGATAAGATGGGATTTAGTCGAGTTCAATAACAAGGGGCAAGATTTTATAGCAGATTATATTTTATTTAATTCTTCAGGAGAGGGGTCACGGGGCAGAGGAATGTATGGGCCATCATTAAGTAGTTCGGTAACACTTTCGATGCATTGTTTTTTATCCAAAATAACAATCTGACCACCTTTATCAGCTTTAGTAATGATGATATTTTCATTAGATTTTAATTCGTTCAAGGCGTTTTTTTCTGCAGGGCTGAGATTTGATTTAAAATTTTTAGAGTTGAAATTGGCATTATTAAGGATTAAATGACGAAGATTTTCTTTCTGTTGGTCAGTCAGTCGAGAATTTTTGAAAGCTTTTTCAACCGGTGCCCCTTCCATTATAGACAAAGCTATCCAAAAATTACAACTCCCTCGTATTTCGTCTACTAAATCAGTCACATCTAATATCAGTATTGTTTTACCCTATTTTTCTAAAACCAGTCAAACCATAGCTAAAATTCTCAAAGAATATGATTTTAAAATAATACTTTCGCCTTCCAATAAACTCACCTTTCCTCAGTTAAAAGATCCTATTGATATGCATAATTTTTGGGGCATTTATAGTATTTAATGTCAGTGTGGTTTATCATATATTGGCCAAACTAAACGCAGTCTTAAATTTCGTCTAAAAGAACATATGAATTACGTCCGCAAACAAGAAACTAATAAATCGGCTATTTCTAAACATTGCTGGGAGGAAAATCATAATTTTAAATTTAATTCAGCTAAAATAATTTGCAGACCTAAATCCATTCATGAACTCGATTTCTTTGAAGCTTTTCATATTTATAAAAATTTTAAAAACCTTGTAAATTGTGATTTCGCTGTTTCCTATTTGTCTGATTGTTGGAAATTTTACATTCAGTCCACATTTCCTTAATTTTTCTACTGTTTACACAGCTACACATTCCTTAATTCCTATTGGCCACACTCCCCACCTCTTCTGTAATCCTATTGGTTGAACTAAATCCGGTCCCTCTCCTATATATAAGAGCACTTCTCCAGATTCAGAATTCTTTTTGCACTGAAGACGGTACGCTTTAGGCTACCGAAACAGCTGTATGCACCTCAATAATTTTTCTTTGGCGTTTCTGACGTAGTAGTTTATTCCTGTTTTAATATTCCAACGCCAAGTCTCCTGCTATTATTTCATTTAATGTCTTTTAATATTTATACATAAAACATTTGTCGCTCACCATTAAATTTTTTGTTCGAGTAAAAATTTTAATTTAAGCGACAGATATTTTTTATTAATTAAACAAATATTACTTTACGATTATTATAAGTTTTTAATATTTTGTTGTTTGAAAGTAATTTCGTTTTTCTCAGCAGAGGAATTGATTGTATTTTTTTCACACCATCTTCACAATTAACCTGCATTATCATTATATATTGTGACAGCTCATATAGAAAGGCATGCTTGTGAAAAAGTTCGTTTTATTCTGCTCAAAAGGTTTTGATTGGTGCCCTATCAAATTAAGAAAATCGGAAGCGACATTTTCGCCATATTTTGCTTTTGCTATCAAAAAGGCGAAAATACTGTTCAAACAAGGGCAAAAAGTATACGAAGTGTCTACAGAAAAATTATTTAAAGAACTTCAGTATCAAAACTGGTTTACCAAATTTTGTTCCGGCAATTTTGATGTTGAAGATGCATTATGTTCTGGAAAACCAGTTTATGCTAATGAAGACAAAATGCAGTATTTATTTATGAAAACTTCCATATAACATCTCGTGAGATCGCTAAGAAACCGATCAAAGTGGAGCATATATAATACAATAAAATATTTATATAATATGAGAAAATCATCTTTCATTTTCAAAGGAAAAAACGAAATTATTTTCCGAACAACCCAATAATTTAATTAAGCTCAAATCATCAATAATTAACAACTATATATTTTTATATATACATATGCGATATCAATTATTCACTAACCATGATCATACTATTTTTATAATAGCAAGATTATTTCATCAAATCATATTTTTTCACAGAGCATTTTCTATATTTTCTTTCATTAAATAGAAAGTATAACACATAATCAGAATAACCATAAAATATTTAATAATACTAATCTCAGAACACATAATTTTCTTCGTATTAACAAAGAAGTACCAAGTCTCTTGAGACGATAACAAAATGATTAAGAACAAATGCAGGAATTTCTCAAAAAATGCTTTAATTTCTTACACGTTATGTCTAGATAAATGATAAGAGATTTTTCCTTTCAGACAAAAGAAAATATGGCAGCATGGAGAAAAACGATAGCCGTATTCCTTTTTAATTTGTTTTTAACACTGAATGCATTATTAGCGAAAAAGAAATTAATTAATAAGCGTATAAGATTTTAATGCAATTTATTACAACACAAATTTTATTTAGAAATTGTAGAGACAAGAATATGACACAATCAAGAAAATAACAACATCGTTTTATTCATAATCCAGCTGAGATATTTTTTTTTTTTTTTTTTTCACGTGGAAATAAGTATTTCTGTTTTGAATTAATTATACAGGGTAATCGAAATGTCGTGCAACCTGGAAAATATATTTTACTTAAAAAATGCATAGGCAAGTCAGATTTCAAACATTAACAAATTTGCAATAGGGATCCTTCTAAAAAGCAAAATTGAAACAGAACTTAACATTAAAACCTGAAACATTTTCTTAATTTTTCTACTGTTTACACAGCTAACTTTCCTAAATTCTTATTGGCCACTCTCCCCACCTTTCCCGTAATCCTATTGGTTGAACTAAATCCGGCCCCTCTCCTATATATACGAGCACTTCTCCTGATTCAGAATCCTTTTTGCACTGAAGACGGTACGCTATAGGCTACCGAAACAGCTGTATGCATTTCCAATGTTTTTCTTTGGAGTTTCTGACGTAGTAGTTTATTCGGGTTTTAATATTCCAACGCCAAGTCTCCTGTTATTATTAGAACTTAACATTGTTACAATAAATGCTCAAATTGTTATCCCTTTTACAAACTGCAACGCGTTTTAGTAAATTTCAAGACACTATTTTCAATGCGCGAGTGCTTATTTGTTAATATGTTCAATGCTTGCTTTTCTGTTATGGGTATAATATATTGTTGCTTTTAAGTTACCGAATAGAAAAATAAAATAAATAAATAAAATAAAATAAAATTTCTGTTAAAGACAGAAATTAGTTTAGTACGGAGGACTATTAATTTCACTCTGTGAAATTTTTATTTTTATTTTTATTTTATTATTTTTATTTATTTTTTATCTTATTTTTGAACCGTAAAACTGGGCCACATGCTTTTTAAAAGGACTGAAATGAATACAAATAAAGTGTTGTCACCGAAATTTCATATTTTAGTTAATTAAAAAAAAATTAATTGTCGTGTCAAAAAAAAACTGTTTGTACACCTGGATTCAGAAAACTCGTTCCTTTCATTTGGTACCCAATTTGTAACGATAGGACAGATATTTCTAATTTATTGTTGTGTTACACAAAACTAGTCTACAAAAAATCCAGATTAAAACTAATAGTCCTCCATCCTTAAAAAAAAAAAAAAAAAGTAGATGGCACTTTTTATTCTAGATTTTCTTCATTTTATAATACGTCAGAAAAGACGACGGCTATTTCGCTTTTTATAGTGAACAATTTCTCTAGATCAAAAACGATGTATTAAACGGTAAATTGTTGTCTTGTTTGGCTCACGACCGCATAAGTATTTCTGGGTCAAAGAAGGTTATTAATACACTCTTGGATTGCTTCAATGACTTTAATGAAAGATATAATTGTGAAGTGATGTTCAATTATAAAAATTCTTTTGTTCTTTGGAAAAAGTCGCTTATATCTTACACCAAACAAAAGAACTATATGTAGGCATAAACATCACTTTGAACAAAACTTCGCGCACCTATAAAATCATATTTTTAGATATATATATATGCATACATCTACACTTGGATGCATATAAATACATCTATAAGATTATATTTATCTCTATTATATTTTTTTGTTTATTTATTTATTATTATTTTTTTTAAACTTTGGTTGCATGAATCTTCGATCACCCTATACTTAATACTTCATAATTAAGTGATGTATATAGTGTAGTCACGTTTCTTAAAACTAGCAGTAAGGACGAATCGAAAAGGTTGAAGGGGTGCCAAATTGACAGACAGGTTGGGATTTGGATAACATCTAGTAATTTGACGCTCTGCTATCGCTTATTTTCTCTGAATCAGATGACTGTCTCCCCTATTTTACCATGTTTTTTATTAACTTCGATTCTTGTTTGCTTGTTTGTTTGTCCGGTATAAATATTGCAATCGATTAATCTATTTTTATCTCACTTCCTTACTAGATAGACATTTGAAACTTTCAGAATAGCTCAGAACCCGATAACAACACAATTTCTTCGAAACCCTATTTTCGAATTTTTGATTAATTTTCTTTAAATTAATTAAAATATGAAAATAATAACCTCCTAATAGCTTTAAAAAAAAATTAAAATATTAGCTATAATTTAATTGTTGCCAAAAAAATTTACGAGTTCATTTTCTTTCGACATGAAAACAAATACATTTAATTAAACGTAAAAGTTAAAAAATTGTATAAAGTTAAAAGTTTTTTTTTTTACTTAATATATATATCGACTTCTCCATATTAGTAAGATTAAGAGAAAAGTTACGAGAAAAAATAAGCGAGGAAATGGATTTCAGACAAAAGTACATGTCGGACAAATGTACCTGTCGGGTAACTGAGTTATCCAGCAAACGCACATCTCGGACAATTGGCATTGGCCAAATGAGTGTCTGGAAATCGACCTGTTGCGTCCAAAATGGTTCTCTGGTTCTATGAGTGCATTCTTAAAACTGTTCCAGACGTTTATAATTAAAAACTAATATACGAAATTATATGAAACTGTCAATTTAATTGGACGTTGACATAACTGGTGCGAATTTGATTTTTACACGAATTTCCAAATTGATGACACTGCAATGCAATATTTAAATTATTTTTCGTGGCAAGTATATTTCGTTCTCAAACAGTCACACGAAACGAAATAAATAACAGGTTGTTTTCGTGAAATTTGATTGATTAAGCTAAGTTTTGGAACAATTAAGATGGAATACGACTATGATATGACTTTGTGTGGTGCTCTACTATACTTTTGAAGTAAAAATGTACGAAAATTAAGTTCAAATTCTACTAAAATTTTATAATTTTATTTTATGAAGTTTCTTTTTATAAATCTTACATGATTAAATATTTTTAGCCGATATTTTAGTTTTTTTTTTTTTTTTTTTTTTTTAAATGGTATATAAAATGATCTCACCCTGTATCAAGGTTATTTTTAGAAATTAAGTACTGAATATGATAAAGAATCTTATGTTAATTATACACCTGGTTTTTTTTAATAAATATATAGGTATATAAAGGGTGATTATAATTAAAGTTACGGTTTCAAAACGCTATAATTTTAAAACTATCCATCAGAGCAATTTGATATTTTACTAGAGCAATCCTGGGGCAATGAAACTTTGTTTAGGAAAAGAAAAAAAAAAAAGTTCCAAAATTTACCATTAATTATCCTCTGACATTCCCCTGACAGTGCCATCTATAGAAACATATTGGGACTGTTTTTTTTTTTTTTTTTCCTCCCCCAAACAACCCAGATAACAAGCACATTTGCAGCAAGTTTGATTTTTCTTGATATTACCTTGCCATGACAAATTTGATGCGATAAATTTGCCGTGAAATTGCCGCAAAGTAGACTCAACACAAATCTATCATTCGTTTTAATTATTATTTTTTTTTTTCTTTTTCCTTTTACACCATTTCTGTTGCAAACTAAAATTGCTATGTAAGTATTTGAAACTCAACCAAAGACTGATATTGAAGCAGTTTCGCAACGTTTTCTTGCTCGTGTTGTTTACTGGTGTAAGAAGCGTGTAAACAAGTCTATTTACATGCTTCTATGTGTATTTGCAGATAATGTGACGTGATAAGAATCTGTGTTTGCAATGCATTAACAGTTGGTGTGACATGACAAGCTTGCCTATTGCAATGAATTTGCAGTACTCTTAATACGACAAACCTAACTTTTCTACTAGTTTGCAACGAATTTGCAGCAAATTTGATACAGTAAAAGTGCAACTTGAACGACACGTTTGCTGCAAATTTGGCGTATGGTGACTTCGGAGTTTGCGTTAATTTGCTTCAAATTTGTTATGAACTTACAGCTTGTCACACTGAACTTGCTGCAAGTTTGTTGGCTTACAAAGCAAGATTGCTGCAATTTCGCTGCAAATTGAAATTGCTATGTGGGAAAATTGCATTACCTGACGATTGTTCAGGTAACATATTAAATCTCTATGATGGGTAGTTTTAAAATTATAGCGTTTTGAAATCCGTTACTTTAATTCTAATCACCCTGTACGAGATTTTATCATACATAGCAAGCATCTTCCCTTCCGCTGTTCACTATATTTACATTATTTTTTAAAGAAAGGAAATACTATTTTGTATGTACTTTATTAACTTTCTCTACTTTATAAATAAATAAATAAATAAAATCCCTTTTAAAAACATTCAAAATTTAGTTTCGGGTGATTACACATAATTCCAGACTTAAAAAAAAAAAAAAAAAAAAAAAAAAAAAAAAGTTTTAAAAACGGTACATTTGTTTCATAACTACAATGCCCCAGTTGGAATTAGAAAGTGACAATTGGTGTCCTTTTTAAGCAATCAAGTTTTATAATAATTTCTCATTAAAGTTTTCTAAAGTTAATTACAATAATAATAATAAAAAGAAAAAGAAAACAGAAAGAAATTTAGTGATTAAATGGGCCAAGTTTAACTATTGCCAAATGCCACTTATTATATATACTACGTTCTAAAAATATCGATATATATTTATGCATTATTTTCATTTCGATATGTCTTATATTATTATGCAATTTCAGCTAATTGAATAATTTTTATTCATCAGTGAATTTGTTATCTATATATACATTTAGTGCAATTATTGTGTATCTTAAAATATCACAATCAATTTTCCACATTGCAGTAACATTGATTTTTTTTTTTTTTTTTAAATACCTTGTATTATTTGTTTAGAGTTTCTCTAACTAACGACAATCAAAATTACAAAATTTTTAATTATAGTTAAAATTTCAGCAAATAAAAAAAAAAAAAAAAAAAAGACAAAAGAATAAATCATATTTTATTCTCAAGATATCTTTAAATATAAAATTTCTTTCTTTCTTTTTTTTTTTTTTTTTTAATATTTGTTAATTCATTTCAATTAAACCTTAATTATTTTCATCAATATATTCCTGCATGACAGCATTAAAATATGATATAGATATTATAGCATTATAGATATAATAGCATTAAAATATAATATAATCTCTTAAAGCGATTTGCCTTATAGATAATTAAAATTAAAAAAAAAAAAAAAAAAACTTATTTATATGTATCCTTCTATACAGCTTTAATCATTTTAACTTCAATATTTTTTGTACAATCGGCAATAAAATTATTCGAGCGCTAGCAATAATTCCTATGTAAAAAATGTACGCTTACTACTGTTTTGTTAAATAAATCGTTGTCGAGTCATGTTCTTAGTCAGTCTAAGAACATGATTCGATAAGGATTTATTCCACAAAACAGTAGTAAGCGTACTTTATTTAGATAAGAATTATTGCTAGCGCTCGAATAATTTTGCTGCCGACTGCATGTGCATAAATTCATTAACATAGATATCTCTAATTTTACCAATTTTTACTTTCCGAACACTATAGTGAGGAAAGTATTGTAATCATGTCAAAAATCCGAATTCGAGATTTTGATGTTTCTATACGTTTTGAGGTCCCCTGAGTCCGTTTTCACTATTTTTACGATGATGTATGTATGTGTGTGTGTATGTGTGTATGTGTGTATGTGTGTATGTCTGTGAACACGCTAGCGTCTAAAGGCTTTGTTCGATTAACCTGAAAGTTGGTACGTATATTGTAAGTCACCATAGTACGAACCCTATAGATTTTGGTGAATCTAGCACTTATAGTTTTTTTACAGGGACACAAAGAAAAATTCTTTATCATTATGGCCTATGGGACCAAAATCTTAAAATTGCGATAGCATCTAAACGCCTTATTCAATTGAGCAAAAATTTTATACCCATATTATAGGTCACAGATACTCAATCTGTATAGATTTTGGAGAATCTAGCACTTATAGTTTTTTTACAGGGACACAAAGAAAAATTCTTTATCATTAAGGCCAATGGGGCCAAATTTTTACTTTCCGAACACTATAGTGAGGAAAGTATTGTAATCATGTCAAAAATCCGAATTCGAGATTTTGATGTTTCTATACGTTTTGAGGTCCCCTGAGTCCGTTTTCACTATTTTTATTACTTTCCGAACACTATAGTGAGGAAAGTATTGTAATCATGTCAAAAATCCGAATTCGAGATTTTGATGTTTCTATACGTTTTGAGGTCCCCTGAGTCCGTTTTCACTATTTTTACGATGATGTATGTGTGTGTGTGTGTGTATGTGTGTATGTGTGTATGTGTGTATGTCTGTGAACACGCTAGCGTCTAAAGGCTTTGTTCGATTAACCTGAAAGTTGGTACGTATATTGTAAGTCACCATAGTACGAACCCTATAGATTTTGGTGAATCTAGCACTTATAGTTTTTTTACAGGGACACAAAGAAAAATTCTTTATCATTATGGCCTATGGGACCAAAATCTTAAAAGTGCGATAGCATCTAAACGCCTTATTCAATTGAGCAAAAATTTTATACCCATATTATAGGTCACAGATACTCAATCTGTATAGATTTTGGAGAATCTAGCACTTATAGTTTTTTTACAGGGACACAAAGAAAAATTCTTTATCATTAAGGCCAATGGGGCCAAATTTTTAAAAGTGTGATAGCGTCTAAACGCCTTATTAATCTGAGCAAAAAAATTGTACATATGTTATAGGTCGCATTTGCACCAACTGTATAGATTTTGGTGAATCTAGCACTACAGTTTTTTTACAGGGACACAAAGAAAAATTCTTTATCATTATGGCCTATGAGACCAAATTTTTAAAAGTGCGATAGCATCTAAACGCCTTATTCAATTGAGCTGAAAATTTGTATGAATATTATAAATCACTGTTGCACTAACTATAAGCATTTTGGTGAATCTAGCATCTATAGATTTTTACAGGGACAAAACGAAAAATTCTTTATCATTATGATCTAAGGGCTCAAAGTTCAGTAGCGTTAAATAAAACCTCGTGTGATATATGGAGAAAAAAACACTCTATTATGGTTTTCTCTCTTTTGTTTGTTTAGCAATTCCTCTTTCTTTATTTTATCTACAAAACTGTTAGTTACTCAATGTTCGGAAAGTCGAGTGGAGTCACTCCAGATTTTTTTAAATGGTTCTCTTTTCCGTTATTTAGAACCTAATAACGCGTAACATATTATCCTGTTTAATATGAAATATATATATATATATATATATATATATATATATATATTCCTTGCTGTGATACGAAATACTTATTTTTAAACAAGTGTAAAATCATTAACATTAACAAAACATTTAAACTACCAGTAAATAACCAAACAAATTAAAAAAAAAGTTTCTACAAAGAAAACAAATTAATCAAGAAACTCTGTACAACACTGGAAGAAGTTTACGCGTTGATACAAAGAAACACTTTTTCTACCGTTCTGTGAAATATGGAAGTGAAATGAAGTGAAAAGCAGGTTAAGTCTGTGCTTAAAAGATCATTCTGCTTTGCAT
Source organism: Salticus scenicus (assembly GCA_963930645.1). NCBI lineage: Eukaryota > Metazoa > Arthropoda > Arachnida > Araneae > Salticidae > Salticus > Salticus scenicus. The sequence continues at coordinate 67,572,923 of OZ005652.1, forward strand.
ATCAGAAAATTATCAGAGAAAAGGATTTAAAGATGGTGTTTAAAATATTTATCGCTGAATTTCAAACAAAAAAAAAAGAGGGGGGGGAAGGGGGATAGCGAGAAAATAGAAACGGTTTGTGGTAAAACTTATTTTAAAACAGTACAAAACTGGAAACAAATAAAAAAAAATAAAATAAGAAAAATCGATTGTATATTTACAGAGAAAGGAAAAGGTAAAAAATAAACTACATAGATGCGGATTTTTTTTAATTTTAGAAAAATATAGTCTGCGTAAACACCATATAATTTTCCGCATAAACGCCACATAATGAGTTTCTTAAGCAATGAATACACATTGTGGTAAAGATATAAATTTACAAAACAAAACGGTTATTTTGCAATCAGTTGGGCATCTTTATTTTAAAAACTGCTGACTTAAATTGTTCGATATAAAAAAGGCAATGTTTGTGTGTCTGTGGAGAACGTAGCGCAAGTGTGTCTGTGGACAGCATAGCGCAAAGATGGTTGCTTGGACAGTCACATGATTTAGCACAAAGAAATCCCCTAAGGTGTCCAAGTGAACCTCGAAGCCATATTTTTGAATTTTGAATTAGTGTTTTTATTATTAATTAAATTATGAAAATAATAGTCTTATATTAGCTTTAAAATTCGCTTTAAAATTAGTTTTAAAGCATATTAATCTGTTACCAAAAAGAAAATTAACTCCTTTATAATTAATTTGTCACTTTTCTTTTTTTTTTTTTTTTTACTGTCAAGTTGTTGATTAAAAACTGCCAATGGCATCACATTCGACAGCACAGCTTTTCCTTTTTTTTAACCGACTTCAAAAAAAGAAGGAAGGTTCTCAATTCAAACCGTATGTTTTTTTTATGTTTGTTAGCTCATAACTTCTGAACGGATGCTCCGATTTTGATACTTTTTGTTTTGTTAAAAAGGTCTTGGTCTACAATAGGTCCCATTGTAATATCTTTACGATCTAAAGAAAATACAGGGTGCCCAAAAAAATCAGTCCCAACTCTTTTAACTGCTAAGCGACTGCAGCTATAGTGATAAAAATGGTATGTAAGTATAGCAAAGTGGCCATGCTGCACAAGGTTAAACCGCTTGCAGCGCCACCTGGTGGAAAATAGCGAAGTTAGTGTTCCTATCTCGAAAACGGTTCTACAGAAAAAGTAAATTACAAAGCTGAAGGGTATCACCGATTTAGTACAAAAAGATAGTTTAGACATTCATACTAACGTTCCTATCTCGGAAACGGTTCAAGACAGGGGGGAAAAGTGAATTATAAAATTGCAGAGCATCATCGATTTAGTACGAAAAGATAGTTTTGACATTGATGCTAAAAATACAAGGCTAAAAACGTGCATTTTTTTGTTCGCAATTTCTTACACTATACATACTTGAGCTACATTGCTCACGTTGTAGCGTAGCTGCTGAGACATACGCTATATAGTTTAAAATACGGTTGATACTTTTTGTTTTTTTTTGTAGAGATCTTGGTCTGAAGTAGGTCCCATTATAACTTCTTTACAATCTAAAGAAAATAAAGCGCCATCTGGTGAAAAACAGCGGAATTAGCCCTCCTATCTCAAAAACGGTTCAAGATGGGAGAAAAGTTAATTACGAAGTTGTAGAGCATCTTCGATTTACTACGAAAAGACAGTTTTCAGACATTATTGCTAAAAATAGAACGCTTAAAACGTGCAGTTGTTTGTTCGCAATTTCCTACATTGTGCACACTTGAGCTACGTTGCACACTTTGCAGCGTAGCGGATGACACGTATACTCTGTGGTTCAAAGTACTGTTACTGTAAGCGGTCACATTGATTAGCGCAAAGTCGTTTTCAACAACTTCAGAGAGGAGGGTGTTCTTAATTCAAGCTATGTGTTGTTGCTGGTGTTTGTAAGCTTATAACTTCGTAAGAGATGCTCTAATTAACCGACTTCAAAAAGGAGGAGGTTCTCAATTCAAAGCGAATGTTTTTTGTTTTTGTTTTTGTTTGTTAGCTCATAACTTCTGAACAGATTTTTATACTTTTTGTTTTTTTGTAAAGGTCTTGGTCTGAAATAAATCCCATTGTAAGATCTTTACGATCAAAAGAAAATACAGGGTGCCCAAAAATTTCAGTTCTGACTCTTTTAACTGCTGAACAGCTGCAGCTATAGTTATAAAAGCGGTATGTAGGCATAGTAAAGTGGACATGTGCTACGCGATTCAACCGCCTAAAGCGCCACCTGGTGAAAAGAGTGGAGTTAGTGATCCTATCTCGGAAACGTTTCAAGACAGGGGAAAAAGTGAATTATAAAATTGCAGAGCATCATTGATGTAGTACGCAAAGATAGTTTAGAAATTAATGCTAAAAACAGGACGCTTAAAACGTGCATTTGTTTGTTCACAATTTTCTATTTTGTGCACACTTGAACGACATTGCATATGTTGTAGCGTAACGGGAGACATTTATGCTATGTAAAATTCAAAGTATGGTTATTGTAAGCGGTCACATCGATTGACGCATGAACGTTTTAAACCGACTTCATAACGGAAGAGGTTCTCAATGCTAACCATGTTTCTCGTTGTTGCTGTTGAAATTTGTTAGCTTATAACTTCGTAAGAGATGATTCAATTTTAATACTTTTTTTGTTGTCGTAATGATCTGGGACTGAAATAGGTTTCATTATGATTTCATTAAGATATAAACAAATTACAGGATACTCACAAAAATCTGTTCTAACTCTAACTGCTGAACGCATGCAGCTACAATGGTAAAAGCAATATGTAAGTATCGATGTTGAAACTTCTGTCGGTCAGCTGCAATGCATACTTTGCTCTTTATTTGAACTTTACGCTGCACAAATTCCAGCGCAGCAGGTGACACGTATTCACTGTAAAGTACAATATGTATGCCTAACAGAATTTTCGGTTACAAATACAGCGTATCCGTCCTTTACATTTCTAAAGACTTTTTAATTTAACGTATGTTCGTTCAATAGATAATTTTTTGCTCATATCAAAGGCAAGAAAAGTTACACAACTTAAAAATGCAGCATTTGAGAAAAATCAACTTAAAAATAAATTGACTATAATAAAACTGGCACAACTGTCTGTCGAGTGGATAATTTTCTAGAGGGAGATGTAATTTTTTTTTTTTCACTCTGGGTGCATTTCACGTATTTTTCAGTGACATAAACCATTTTTTGAGTAACGTCACTTTTCTTTGAACTTATGATTTGTGAAACTTCCGACGAACGTCTTCTGATGCTCTGCTATATAAATAAGTTTTCACTGAAAAGAGAAAAATAAAATCTTTTTGTAAAAAAATAGAACCGACTCCAAAAAGGAACTACTATTCAAACAACTAAAAATGAAAGAAAATTGGCAGAATATGGAACTGTAAATTGCGTCTAAAAGAATAAAATAATTTCCTTCGCCAATTAACATATAACACTACAATTAATCATAACTTTTGAAGTCGGCGCAAAATTAAATAAAAATTGATACCTTTTTTCAATACAAAAATCAAATCCTATTCAAAATACACATCTCACATTGTCACCTGCAAAACACCGTCGAAAACTACTTTGATTCAAGAAAACAAATAAGATTTCGTAAGCAGCAAAAGTTGGCGAAGATGCTGGTATCTGACGTCCTTGGTGAAAGAAAAATCGCAAAATTATTTGGCAAACATATTTAATTTCTTTGGGATATCATGAATATTTTCATAAGGTATATCAAGAGATAAATCAAGAATATGAAACAACACATCGTACAATATATAATATGAAAATATACATCTTGCATGTATATTTTTGCCTTACGTTTTGATCCCCAAATCCAAAAGCCATCAAGGATGATAGTTATCAAAGTTATACCAAATTTGCAAAGGAAACTCTAACTTCGTAGAAACATAAATACTGCATTGTGAAGAATGTTCGCTGTTCTATGTAGATGCTACTAATGGACCAATTGTATACAGTGATAAAATAATAAAGGAAACATGAAAATGGATCATTCGAAACAACAGCATTTGTTGCTACCGATCTAAAGACAAACCTTTAAAAACTAATTAAATTTTATTGAATTTTGCGCCGACTTCAAAAGTTATGATTAATTGTAGTGTTATATGTTAATTGGCGAAGGAAATTATTTTATTCTTTTAGACGCAATTTACAGTTCCATATTCTGCCAATTTTCTTTCATTTTTAGTTGTTTGAATAGTAGTTCCTTTTTGGAGTCGGTTCTATTTTTTTACAAAAAGATTTTATTTTCTTTTTCGCTACTCTAAACTCTATGAATCATAAAATAATAATAATAATAATAATTAAAGAAAAGGACTAGTCACATATTATCTTTTTTTTTTTTTTTTTTTTTTTTTTTTTAATGTATAGATCAGTTGATAGAAAAACTGCACATTTAAACGTAGAAAATTGATCTCTACAAGCACTATTTTAAACCTACCCGTACATTAAAAATATAAAGAGAATATGAAGTATTCATAAAAATTTACGAAAAGGTGCAACTAAAAGGTGCAACCAAACCTGTAAACTCCGTGCATTTGTGATTTCCATGCATATGACAGTGCAGATATCGTGTATTTGCACGCTAGCGGGTACGTATTATTAATTCAACTTAGTATTATTTCAACTTAGTATTTAAATAAATAAATCAAAATAAAATATTTGGAATGGCAAAAATATTTTACCACAAAAATATTACTTGACTCATACGCTTGAAATAGCGCTCATAGCATAGTGTAATGCTATATTTGGCGTGAAATTGCTGTAATTTTATGGTGGACAGGATAAATCATATAAAATATAGGGAATAACGAGAGAATAAATATTATATATAGCTCCTATGTAATTGCGATTTAAATATAAAAGTGCTACTTCGACCTTTTCGATATTGTCTATTGCTACACTGTCATCAGATGAAGCACCCAAACTCAAGTCCAAAGAAGCGTCGTCTCAGGCAATAGAGGCACGGATTTTATCGAGCTAGGAAATTTTTATTTATAAAACGATATATATATATATACGTAATCTTTTTTTGTATTTTTTCTGTTTCATCTAATTCAATGTTTCTTGGTTTCATCTATTCAATGTTTGAAAAGGTTTTCAATATATATATATACACACCCCGCGACAAAACGATAGGCACAAAGGGTATCTTCTTTGATTTTTCATAAAATAATGTTATCTAAATTGTGCTTATCATTTATTATTATCATAAAATAACACTGTTCTTGGACAAATTTTTGATTTAAGACTAATTTAGAAAGGTTTTAAGACTAAAATGTTTCTAATTTAAGACTACACTTCGCGACAGAAAGATAGGAACAAAGGTTTTTTTTAATTTTTCAGAAAATAACATTATCTAAATTGTGCTGATCATTTATTATCATATCAAGAACATATTAAATATTTGAATCATATTCAAAATATTCCTATTCAAAATATTTATATTCAACAATTTAAAAAAAAAAAAAAAAAACTTTGTTCCTATCTTTTTGTCGCGGTGTGTAGTCTTAAATTAGAAATATTTTTTTGTTAAATTTTTTCTAAATTAGTCTTAAAACAAAAATTAGTCCGGGAATAGTGTTATTTTACAATAATAATAAATGATAAGCACAATTTAGATAATGTTATTTTATGAAAAATCAAAGAAAAAATCCTTTATACCTATCTTTTTGTCGCGGGGTGTATATATATATATATATATATATATACATATATTAATTCGGTTAACCAGTGAAGCGGGCAAAAGCTCCTAATTAAAAATAAATGTTTACTTTAAGAATTGTAATAAAACTTTCTCTTTTAAATTTCTGTTTAAAGCTTCGATTTCAATATTACTGAATAACTTATTTTGTAGAGCACTTTATTCAATTTTTATAGCTTCAATAATTCGTCTGGTTTTATCTTTAATTCATAACGTAAAAATGTGAAGCGAGTTTTAAAAACTTGATACATTTTCAAATATATATATATATATTATTATATACATTTTTAAAAATATATTTAAACGTATCTCAGTCCATCAATACAAAATAAAATGTTTTTAGTTCGTTGTGATATTTTATATCAATATATACTAGGAAATTTCTAAAATATCATGAGGCATTTATATAATTATAGCAGATAACAAATTTCGTGATACGAGCTTTAGTTTTCAAAAATATATTTTTTTATTCTTAAGGTATAATAATAACATTTTATATTACTGTTGACATTTTTTATCCTTAACTAGTGAAAAATATTAGTTTATTTCAAAAACTTTTGCACAGTTTAAAATATTTGAAAATTAATAAGATAATTTAATGCATAATTTAATTAAATAAATAAAAAAAAGTACATTTTAGTTTTTTTTTTTTTTTTTTTAAATCATTGTTATTATTATTAAAAATATTTTTATACTATTGTTTATATATACTCAAATACTTTTGCAGTATTGTTAATCTATAAAAATTGAAGTTTTTATGCATTCTTATAAAAATAAAAATAAATGTCTTTAAAATAGTTGTATGTATTAGAAGTTTTAACTATGTAAGGGAAAAAAACAGTTATATTTCTTTCAATGTTAATGCTAGGAAAAAAATTATCTATACCTGGGTATTTAATGAGATAAAAATTGTTATTTTAATTTTAAAATAAAGAAAAAAACAGTTATTTCCCATCATTCAGACTGATTACTATTTCTTAACACCTACCAGAATTATCCTTGGAGGGTAGAACAATGAAAATCTAATTAAACAGTTATATAATCTAAAGTTAAAAAAAATATATATAATAAATACATAAATAACTACAGTTAATTTTTAAATGTTTTTTTTTTTTTTTTTTTATATATATATATAATCATTGTTATTATTATTAAAAATATTTTTATACTATTGTTTATATATACTCAAATACTTTTGCAGTATTGTTAATCTATAAAAATTGAAGTTTTTATGCATTCTTATAAAAATAAAAATAAATGTCTTTAAAATAGTTGTATGTATTAGAAATTTTAACTATGTAAGGGAAAAAAACAGTTATATTTCTTTCAATGTTAATGCTAGGAAAAAAATTATCTATACCTGGGTATTTAATGAGATAAAAATTGTTATTTTAATTTTAAAATAAAGAAAAAAACAGTTATTTCCCATCATTCAGACTGATTACTATTTCTTAACACCTACCAGAATTATCCTTGGAGGGTAGAACAATGAAAATCTAATTAAACAGTTATATAATCTAAAGTTAAAAAATATATATATAATAAATACATAAATAACTACAGTTAATTTTTAAATGTTTTTTTTTTTTTATATATATATATATAATCATTGTTATTATTATTAAAAATATTTTTATACTATTGTTTATATATACTCAAATACTTTTGCAGTATTGTTAATCTATAAAAATTGAAGTTTTTATGCATTCTTATAAAAATAAAAATAAATGTCTTTAAAATAGTTGTATGTATTAGAAGTTTTAACTATGTAAGGGAAAAAAACAGTTATATTTCTTTCAATGTTAATGCTAGGAAAAAAATTATCTATACCTGGGTATTTAATGAGATAAAAATTGTTATTTTAATTTTAAAATAAAGAAAAAAACAGTTATTTCCCATCATTCAGACTGATTACTATTTCTTAACACCTACTAGAATTATCCTTGGAGGGTAGAACAATGAAAATCTAATTAAACAGTTATATAATCTAAAGTTAAAAAATATATCTATAATAAATACATAAATAACTACAGTTTATTTTTAGATGTTGATTTTTTTTTTTTTTTTTTTTTTTTTCATCATATTCTAGATTTTAAAGAAGGATCATTGACAATGAAATGCAGTAGACTGTGTATCATATAATTAAAGTTAACCAATATTGCTTTTAAAAAATCACCATGCTATTTTTTTTTTTTTTAATTATCAGAACAAAAAGAGCCAGTTTTGTGACCGGTAGGTGGAGCACTGTCTTCTGGATCCCCAGGTTTCGGGTTTGAATCCAGGTAGAGCTGACGTTGGATGTCTGTGTTGTCGAACCGTATTAAAAAATATTACACATTTTTTCTGTAAATTGTATTATAGATCATTCGAGATAAAAGTCATTGTAACTGTAAATCTCAAAGGTGTCAAATAAATAAATGTAATAATAATAATAATAATAATAATAATAATAATAAAATAATAAAATAAATCTACAACGAAGAACTGTTTTTGTTCACGTAGACAAAAAGTTTAAACTTCTCATCATAACTTTAAGCATTGGTGTTACGACAGTCATACCTCAGAAAAAAAGTAATACGAAACTTACGACAGTGGCAGTGACACATAAAGCCACGTGAATGCAAACGGAATATGTCCATCGGGACTGTTGCCATTTTGATGGATGCAATCAAATACTCGTCGAAAGTGAAACTCGCCTCCTGAAAGAAAGCCTCGCTCCCAGATACGCATAGAACGTTTCAATTTTTGATACTCTTGAAAGATAAGCCAAGTATGGAAAAAGAAATGGATCAAATAGGTTGAGAATTCCGGTGAAATTCCTTTTTGCTTTTAAGCAATGGCCACGAAAGTAAAGTAAAGAAAAGAATTAAAAATAGTTTTTTTTTCTTTCTTTGAAAAGAGAGAGTTCGTGAAATCTCTTATGTATTTGAAATTTTTGAGGTACAGAAATATATATATGATTCTTTTATTAGTTGAAAACAAATTCAAGGGAAAAGAAAGAGTATATCTCCAATTTTTCTTTTTTTTTTTTTTTTTTTTTTTTACTCTTCGATTGGGGAGAAGAATTTTAAGCAAGAAAATTCTCTTTGATTTTGGCCTAAACATTTGAGAAATCTGAAGAAGATTAAAAGAATTGTAATTCTTTGCAATTTAGAATTAAAAAAAAAAAAAATACTTTTTCTAGCTGTATGTTTTTTAAGACCATTTTCTTTTGTAAGTATTTTTTAACGCTAAATTAAAGTTAATACTCAAGTCCCTTCACTCTAATTAATGAATGTAGAATGTTTTTTTTTTTTTTTTTTTTTTTTTTTTTTTAAATATCCCCCAAAAGATTGCAATTTTAAAATGAAAATATTAAATTATCATACTCACACGTTTTTGTACACTGAAACAAAAATTATATACACAAAACATTTAAAATAAAAAGTTTATTATGTATTTAAGAATATTATCTTTTCAATTATATTCTGTATTTATCTTTTAAAATTATTACTTCCTACGTAATGTGGGTACGTCAATCGACGAGAATTTTTTATAGCTTTTAGACATGTTTTAAATGTTTAACTGAACATTAAAAAATATATACCTATCTGTAAAGTATCCTCATTGATTTTCCATTTTAAAACTGTTTAATTTTGTTTATTTCATCCAAAGCTTATTTTTGAGAAAATTTGAATTAATATCAGTTCAAAATATATTGTTTAAGTTAAAATTTTGTAAACTTCGATTAATGGCTTGATAAAGAACATGCCAAGCACATTTTACTTTCATCGCACGTTTCTTTAAAAAAATTGTGCAAAATAAGGAAATGAGTAAACAGATTGTAACTATAATCTTGGACATGAATGTATTTGCCAACAAAAATTTTTGAGATTTTTGTCTAATTATTTGTAAATACTTCAAAAAATTGTAATGAATAAGCGAAGTTTTTGGCACTAAAAAAAATCTATAAAAGAATTATTTATTAGAAAGCGAAGACTATTTCTATGTGGCAGCAAAACTGCTTCGTCACCATTTTATGGATAGATTACTTTTAGTAAAGTAAGAGATTCCAACACATTGTAGAAAAGAACCAATATTTAAATTATTAAATTGAATCAATAAAATTAAAGAAAATTTGTTAGTGACAATTTAATGCAATTCACTTATATTGAGCAAATTGCAATGTTTTATGACATAACCCACACACGCGTGTATCCATAAAAGTAACTTAATTTTTTTTCCATGTAGGACAAAACTTCAAATTACCTTTAATGGTAACTTCCCAATAGGTAAACTAATGGTAAACTAATAGGTAAACTACTTTATTTATAACAGAAGTTCAAATACATTTAGGATTATAATATATATTTAACAGTAATACCCAGAATAAAAATGTTATTAAGTTAAATATTGACATGTTGATAACGAATTTACAAATTGTATTATTTATGTAAAACATAGCTGTGTTTATAATCCACAACTCTTAGTTTTCCAAACGTATTTTATTAATTAACATAAAAAGAAAGAATCATTTACATGTATACAGCTTAAACTTATAACACTTTCATGCACTGCTACATTGCTCTAGAACATTTTTAACTCAAATGACTTAACAGCAAGTCAAAACGAATCTGATTCTAACAACTGGCTAAATATCTCTTTGTTATTTTACCAAAATTTTGCAACCGGCCAAATAGCTTTTACGTTGCATTACTAGAATGACGAATATCGCCACCTCTTAGACAGAAAGGTAGTTAACCTTTGTTACATGTTTCATTTGTTAAGAATCCATGCAGACTAAATTAGCATCTTTAACCCTTTCAGGGGCGGTGATACCACTACAGCATCACCTAATTTTAATTTTCAACTGCAAATACTCATCCCGGATTTTTTTAAGCAAAATTTTACTTTTATAACATAGCAGAAAACGTCGTCAAATTCTTTTATTTTAATTTTGTTCGTGAATTCCGGTGGCAGTGTAATTTAAATGATCCGAATTACCTTGCGCCGGAAAGGGCTAATGTCTCTATTTTAAATTATAGGAACTAAATTGTTGTAAATATGTATATATAACTACTTTTAAAATTAATAATATCAGATATGTTGAAGTATATTGATTAAAATTATAATATATAAATAATTACTTGAAAAAGTTATAGTTTTGGATATTATCTAACTTTTAGAAATCCGTTGCCTTAGCTATATTTATTTATATTTTATGAAATTCTTATTGCCTTGTTTTGTTTATGTTTTTACAAATGTATATACAAGTTTAAATCACATCATATATTACTTTTTTGAATTATAATAATTATTTTTGCCAAAATTTAGTGATTTGAAATCCTTAACTAACCTTTTATTTTTCAGTTTCCGTGCAAAAATCATTCACTTTCTTACTTATGTAATTAGTGCAACAACGCATAAAACTTTCTACATTTTTTTTTTTTTTTTATTATTATTTGTGTTTTTAAAACTTTTTTTAATCGTGATGCCAGTTGGAATCATAATATTTAAGGCTTTCTCTATAACCATCTAAAACTTCCACTGATTGAAAATGAACAATATTATAATTCATATACTTTTTCCTACCGAAAAATACATATTTTAGATGATTTCACTATCCCTGTTGATGAATGAAAGGATGTTTTTGTCTATTCTGGTAATAATATTCGAATCAATTTCCTTTCATGGGCAATTTAAGTAAATTAACTGTTTCAAATATTTTTTATTTTGTTTTCTAATGTTTATATTTTGTATTTTAGTTAATTATAACGTGTATTTCTTTCAACATTTTGATATTATTACTTATTGAAAAGTTATAATTCCATATGGCATCAGTGGTTATATTAAGTACAAATAAACACCACTCAATTGCTTTGTTAACTATATTAACTCATACTCTACTAGCACACCTCTTGCAAATGACATCCTCGGCGTGTCCTAAGACTCCTATAATACGAGCTGATTTACAGCTGATCATTGTTGCCCAGCGGAAATATAGCTTGGCGACGTTTAGTTGCAGACGTATTACTCAGCGTCTTTATCGCCTAAAATGGCGAGTTTGGCTAAACTAAAGAGCGAATTATTGTTTGTACTTGATACGTTTGGCGGTAATATTTGGCGAAATTTTCTTATAATCCTTGTAAAAAGTAGCCATCCCTGTTGCTGTTGAATTAGTTAATTTTAAATATTTATACACGTTGAAAAGTAGTGCTGGTTGTAAAGTACAACATTTAGATAACCAAACAGCAATAATAACAAATAATTGATACAAAAAATGCAAGAAAAATATCATAATTTCACTTCATATTTGTGATTGAAAGCTAAGCGTACAATTTTCTTTTGAACAATTAATAGCCCATTTTTTTCGCCTTTCTTCATCTGTTCTTCATCTGTTCTCCGCAATTTTCGGCTGCAAAACCTTCATTTTATATGATTTGATAACACTTTAAATTCGGACCGCGTGGGCAACAATCGCTGAGTGGGAAACAAAATGTCTGATGAGCCAGCCTGTAATGGAGGAGCTCTAGTGTGTCCTATGGATGAAAATGACGTCTATGGACAACCTATGGACCTCTTTAGGATGTATTGTGGACAAGTGTGCTGCTATTACTCCTATTTTCAAAAATTATTTATATTTGAAATGTATTTGTGACTAAAGAAAAGATTTATTATTTTCTGGATGAAAAAAATTGGACATGAAAAACTTTAGACGGAGGTGTATTGTATAGGTGCCCGGAGGATAAGCTGATAAGACGTAGCATAAAACTTACCTATTCTCATAAGAAAATATAGTGTAGATCACAAGCGTAGCCGGAAAACATATTGCGAGTTTACTTGTAATAGATAAAAAATCTATCTGTTAACCCGATGCTGTTTGTTACGAATTCCGCATTAACTCGTGATAAATATTTTCGACGACCGAGTTAGTTCGTAATAACAAATGAAACGATTAAATTGGCGGAGTGTTTCTTTTGATAAGAACTTTTTACTTCAGAAATTATAAATTGATAACCAAAGTACTTGTCCCTAACATATCTTTTTCTCTAAAATTTAAACGAATAGAGACTGAAATAATTTTTTAGATGAAAATTAAAAAGGGGTAATGCGAATGAAATAATAATTATATAAAAAAAAATCATATAAAAATATTTTTGTTTCATATTTCAAGTCAAAATATTGATTTATTATTATTATTATTATTATTATTATTTATTTATTTAAATGAACGTAATTTTGCGTGTAAAAAATATATTTCGTAATTATTATGTCTAACTTTTGCTAAACATTTTTACTTCCTTGTACAATGTACGCATCTAGTTTCTGAAGATGATGGATAAAGTCTGAACGAGGAATCATCGGACACAGCTCATTCAATTTAGCTACTAGATTACTGTCTGGTGTAGGCAGTTTCCATGCGGTGATCTGGCGATTTATTAGCTCCGGCGGACGGCATCCAACCCGTTAAGATTGGCCGAGCCGAGGCAGGCAGGGAATTTTCTAAGGAAGTATAGTAATCCCGATTTGTGAAATTGATTTTGTTTCTCATATAGCTCAAAAACGAATGATAGTAGAATGTCGCAAATTTATATGCGTAACTGTTATGAAATCTAGTTGTACATCTGCAACTTTTGTTTTAATACCAATTCAAGTTTCAGAGATATCAACGACTTTACGCGAATTTTCGTGACGTCTGTATATAAATATGTGATTGTGTATACATGTGTGTGGTTTGAGTATATCAGTTTGTTATTATTTTTTTTATTAATATTCGTAAACTGGAACCTGCCTGTTTAGTTACGAATCAGTTACCTCACACAAAACTGTCAATGTTTTTATAAAAAAATGTATATTCGTATGTTGTATAAGGAAGTCATGTGGTGCCAACATCATATATATATATATATATATATATATATATATATATATATCTACGTTACTCTCAAGATTCGAACATTCTTGATAGTTTGAATCATAAACTTTGAATATTCAATATAATTTTTCTTATATATTTATTCTTCATAATATTTAATAAGACTATCAAATTATTTTTCAATATTAATTCTTAGAATTATTTTTTTTAAACGGATTGATTCGCAGCAGATAAACAGTTTAGACAACAACAACAAAAAAAAAAAAAAAAAAAAAAAGAAGAAAAAGGAACCCATAATAATTGAAAAATTCAAGTAGAAACTTAAAATTATTCCAAGTGGAAATCAAGCAAAAAGTTTTTTGAAAAGAAATACTTTTTATTTAGTTAGAAAGTAAAGAACTAAGTGATCAAAACGGATCATCGCACATGTACTATGTTTTCTTTTGTAAAGGTAAATTAAATTTCAGCTTAGTTGGTTTAAATAAATTGCTCTTATAAGTATTAGTTTAAGAGATAAAAATTTCAGAACAAGAAGCCAAACTGTATGAAATTTTACGCATATAAAATGAAAGTTATTAGAACTTAAAAAAATAAGTCAGAAATTTACTTAATATTATTCTGTCTAAAATAGGGAAAAAAAATATTTGCACCGCTTAAAAACTAGATATTTTTCGGTATTAAAGTTTTATTATTACAGTATTCTTTAATGGAAGCCTTTTCGATATTGCCAGGCATATGTTTTCTTTAATTTAATGCGAAAGTAATAAAGTCTAAAATAAAAATAGTGGTTATGATGGTATAAAAATACGGTATTTTATTTAAAAAAAAAAAAAAAAAAAAAAAAAAAAAAAAAAAACTTTATTTAAAAATGACATGCCTCATTTGCAATTTTTCTCGCAGTTATAAAAATTACTTTTATTTTTACTTTTATTTATTTTATTTTTTTTCCTAAAACAGTTGTTAAACAAAGTAACAAAGTTTAAAAAAACTTATTTTAGAATAAATTAATTGTTCAAACTTTATTTGAAAAAAAAATTGCAAAGTATATAATATATTTGACAGGTGTTACAAGCAAAAGATATTTTTTATTTATACGATTGTTAGATTACTTAAAGCGTATTTTATGTTTATAATGTAAGAGGAAGAAAAATAATAAATGTATTTCTAATTGACACAATAATAGCAAATAAATAAAAACAGTAACTTAATTATGATTCGAAATAATGCAGGCTTTTGTTCCATACTTGCTTTTTAAATTAAGTGTTAACTTTATATACATAACTTCTCAGAATAATGCATACAGTTTAGTTAGCCTAAGTTTTATATTTTTTGCAATTCCTACATTTTCATTTAAAAAAAGAAAAACATTCTCAGGAATTTTAAAAAATAAAATAAAATCAGTGTATATTAACATCGAGTAGGAAACTTTATTTCCCTATATCATCACAAATCGAGGTATTATGATGTTTTTATCTGAAAAAAAAAATTAAAATAAAGATATAACTAGCTAACATAAAATGTGGATCATTTTTATACGTGCTTAGAAAACATTTTTCAACCGAAATATTGATATTAATTGAATTTTTCATATATTTTATATTTCATAAAATAAAGTTATGGGAACACATACAGTCAGTAACAAAAGTGTCGAACCCTGTTCTTAGTCAGAACAGGTTAGGATTTATTTAACAAACCCCTGTTCTGTTAAATAAGGATTTATTTAACAAGGATTTATTTAACAAAACCGTATGGAGTGTACTTTTTTTACACAGGAATTTTAGCTAGTGTTCGGACTCTTTTCTTGCCGACTGTAAGCATTGAGATAATTTGTAAAAGTCGTAATTAAGAATGCATAAATGTAATTTAACATTGGTAAATCATAATTCTGAGTGATTTTTATTTCAAAACGTTTGGTTTTTAATAACATAAGATTTCTATATGAAATTTGTTTGAAATCATTCATAGGCTCATTTTTCAAAATTTGCTATTTTCAATAATATTAAATCAATAGTTTAAATTTTAATAACTAAATATCCTCAAAAAATCTTTTTTCTTACGATTAAACCGTACGTGATACGAAAGTCATTGTTTCTTGTATCACGTTATTTGAATGATCCGCCTAAAAATTAGTAGCGAAGGATTATGGAAATAATCTTGGATAAAATTTGAAGAAGAATTCTATATTCTAAACTACTTTTTGGGAGGTCGTCGCGGACATTATTATGTAGCATGATATATAAAGTCTTCCAAAATGAACTGTAAGAAAAAAGGTTGATGGTTGGTTGATGGTTGATGTTTGATTGGGTATTACATCGCACTAGTGCTGAGCAATGGACACTTGGCGACAGTCTGGCACACATCCCTAGAGGTGGTCCGAAAACATGTCAACACAATTTTGATCTTACACGAAGAGGAAAGAAAAAAGAAAAAAAAACTGAAAAAAAAAAAACTCCAAAAATTAAATTGTCATAAATTTTGAAATAAAGTTAATATGTATTACCTTATAAAGATAAAATGTTTAAACTACTACCGAGTCCTTTTATTGAATCAATGTTTCAGATGACAGAGATTCGGACCAGTTCTAGGGGTAATTCACAGACTCTCATTAATTTTCCTCTGAGTAGCTCTGCGGCGTTAAACCACTCAGTTCCAACTTCAATTTCTTTTGCAGTAATAAGCTATAGAAGAACTAAGAATATCTTAAAGAAATTCAATCGCTTCACGTAAAGTATGTAAGTGGTTTACAAGTACAGGATACTGTGAAATAGTACTATAGAAGATAAGGAATAACATTGATATCCTTTAATTCTACATGCAAAGGTTACTACAAGTTACTAAAGGTTATTACGAAATGTAACTACATGCAAAAGCTATCTCTACATGCAAATTTAACTTATAATAAGGCATACATTTTTTTAAAAAATCACCACAATTGTAAAATATTTAGTCCTTTTGTCAAAGTTTTTCATCTACATACAGTCGGTAACAAAAGTGTCCGAACACTAGCAAAAATTCCTATGTAAAAAAGTACACTTCATACGTTTATGTTAAATAAATCCTTATCGAATCATGTTCTTAGACTGACTAAGAACAGTATTCGACAAGGATTTATTTAACAAAAACGTATGAAGTACACTTTTTTTACATAGGAATTTTTGCTAGTGTTCGGACACTTTTGTTACCGACTGTACTTAGATTCTAGAACTGGAGTGCTACAAGCTAGCAAAAAATAATGATTTTTGGTTACAGATTGTCCTATTTGTGGTCGTATGCAGGTATGCGAAGAATTCTTTATTTATAATGAAGAAAAAAATGTCTATTACAGATTCATTGAAAATACATAATTTATTGACAGAATTGAGTGTAGGATATTTTATACGAAAAAAAGTATTAATAATTTCGAAATAATTAAAATAAATAATTCTGACGAAGAAATGAAAAAAAAAAAAAAAAGGAAAAAAATTTTAAACAATTTTAGAAATATAAAACAGAAATTTTAGAAATATAATTAAGAACCCAATGGAATTTTCCTTTTTTCCTAACTACGCTATTTCTAGACTGAAATTGGAATCGATGTTATCTAGAAAAGACACATACGTTCAGCCGAAATTTCCTCTAGTTGTTCCTTTAATATACAAGGTGAGCAAATCAAAAGTCCGTAATTTGGAAAGGCCACCTTACTTAAAAAAATAAGAAATAATAAGAAATAAGAATAAAAAGGCATAAAAAAATGTAAAATTAGATAACAAGACTCACACAATGTTTAGTAAAGAATCAGTAAACTTCCACGTGGACTGCCTTAGTAGCTCTCGGGATATTTAGCCGAGAGTTCAGTTCTAGCCATTTTCGCTGTAGCAATTTCGTAGTCACAGTGGCAATAGGTTATTGAGGCACAAAAGTCTTTAACATCATTGACCATCCTTGAGTAGACCTTGTTTTGAAATAGCTTTAAATGAAAAGTCCACTGAAGTGACATCTGGTGAACAAATTGGTCAAGAATGTGGACCTATATGCGTTCTATAGAACGAGAAATTTATGACGAAATATGTACGAACAACTGTGCCTCAATGAGAACGGACGTCATCTCGTTAGAAAATAACAGAGAGATGCAAATGTTGCATTTTAAATATTACGTAAATCTGCAGTATGGCCATGTAAGTGTTTGCGTCACAGAAGTCTCAGTAAAAAAAAAAAAAAAAAAATCCATGGCAATATTTTGTGAAAAAACACACCAGACATTTATATTTGGACTATTTCTTCCACTTCCTCTATTGCATGCAGATTTTCTAAACCCCAGAATTTATAGTTATATTTATTTACAATATTTCTCACAAAAAAATGTTGTTTCATTAAAAAAAAAAAAAAAACGCAAAAAAATAGTGGCTTAAAACATTATGTTGATTTTCGATTATCTTCACAGCAAATGCAACCCTAGAGGCACATTATTCGGTTACAGTTTTCACGTGCAAGAGCGCATGCATGGCACGCATAAAATGAACATTGTCGTCGAAATCTAAAGATTCGCATTATCGTAGACATTATCGACTAATACCCCTAACATATCGCAAAAAGAATTTTTTTTTTTTTTTTTTTAATCTGCTGTTGAAATGTGAGACTTTTGATTCCGACACCCTGTTAACATTATTATCATTATTATTATTATTGTACTTTAATATATACAAAAATTAAAATAACAATTTAGTTTGAAATTATCGTAATTTAATTTCACAAATTAGGCGCGTTCATAAATGCTAAAAATTGAGTTGATAAGTGTATCCAAATAAAGACATTGGAACAAATTTCTGCTTAAAATAT
Source organism: Salticus scenicus (assembly GCA_963930645.1). NCBI lineage: Eukaryota > Metazoa > Arthropoda > Arachnida > Araneae > Salticidae > Salticus > Salticus scenicus. The sequence continues at coordinate 67,591,314 of OZ005652.1, forward strand.
CAATTTTGAACGGATTTTTTAAAAGATTCTTTTGTTTAAAAAAATTAAAATAACCAAATTGACTTAAATTAGTTGAATTTTAACTACTGCTAGTTTTTACCTGCTAACAATTTTTATTTTTCTGTCTATAATTCGTACACACCCTTTATTCTCACCAATTTTTTTTTTTTTTTTTTTTTTTTTTTTTTTTTTTTCAATTTAGAATTATATTTATAAAGAATAAATTTACTGTTTAAAATACACTGATGGAAAAAAAAATCCCAACAAAAGGAAGGAGCTGTGCTAGATAAACGAAATTTGGTAGGCGTGTTTATACATCTGAAAGATGACGTCGATTCAAATTTCGAGCTACGTGCATAAGTGTGGCGCTAGTAGCGACACTATGAACATGCAAATGAGGTTTGCTTTAAATAAGCGCTGTAAGGTTCGTGATCGTTATTTACAGTTGAGATTTGACGTAGTGGGTTAATGTTAGGCAAGGATACCTCTAAGAAGACGAAGAAGCCATTATCAACAGCTCGCTGAGTTTGAACGAGGTCATGTAGTAGGGCTACGAGAAGGTGGGTTTTCTTTCCGCGATATTGCAGAAAGACTTGGCAGAAATGTATCCACTGTGCATGAGTGTTGGCAGCAGTGGTCAAGGGAAGGTACTGCCTCAAGAAGACTGAGTTCCGGGCGGCCACGTGGCACTACTGAGAGGGAAGACCGCCGTGTTCGGCGTATGGCTGTGGCTAATCGTACTGCGTCTGCAGCTGAAATTCGAGCTGCAGTTGGCACCACAGTGACACAACGAACTGTTACAAATCGGTTACTTCAAGGACAGCTCCGAGCCAGACGCCCTGTAGCGTGCATTCCACTGACTCCAAACCACTGCCGTTTGCGACGTGAGTGGTGTCAAGCTAGAGCTCATTGGAGGACGGAGTGGAGATCTGTTGTGTTTTCTGATGAAAGCCGGTTCTGCCTTGGTCGCAGTGATAGCAGTGTGTTGGTTAGAAGGAGGCCAGGTGAACGCATGCTAGTGACCTGTCTGCGGCCTAGACACACAGGGCCTACTCCTGGATTTATGGTTTGGGGAGCAATTTCGTATGACAGCAGGAGCACTCTCGTGGTTATCCCACGCACCCTGACTGCAAATTTGTACGTCAGTCTACTGATACAACCTGTTGTGCTGCCATTCATGAACAGCATTCAAGGGGGTGTTTTCCAACAGGATAACGCTCGCCCTCATACCGCTGTTGTAACCCAACATGCTCTACAGAATGTCGACAAGTTGCCTTGGCCTGCTAGATCACCAGATCTTTCTCCAATCCAGCACGTATGGGACGACAACTCCAGCATCATCCACAAACAACATTAACCGTCCCTGCATTGACCGCCCAAGTGCAACAGGCATGGAACTCCATCCCACAAACTCATATCCGACACCTGTACGACACAATGCATGCACGTTTGCATGCTTGAATTCAAAATTCTGGCGGTTACACCGGTTACTAATGTGCCAACATTTCACATTTGAAATGGCTCTTCTCGCCAATGGCTCTACCTGTGATCTTGGAACTTTAATCAATTAAATATGTTACCTAGACAAATGTATTGCTGAAATTTCATTACTGTACAATAATTTTTTCTTGGTGTTGGGATTTGTTTTTCCATCAGTGTATATAGTGTTAAAAACAGGCGATTACTACACTAAATTCCCATAACCAATCGAAAACTTTCGATTTCTGAAGTTTAGTCAAATATTTCGAAAAGAACCTAGCTAATAATATTAAACTGCAGGCGTGTAAAGACTACATTACACTTTTCCATCATAATTTTATCCGAAAACAAAACAGAGACTAGTAAAAATATAAATGAAGATCTAAATGTTTTGGGTTACCCTGCAAAAACTAATTATTGAAATGCATTCTGACTGTAGGATGCAATTAGGAAGCTTTTATTTTAATTATCTATATTCATATGTAAGACGTTAACGTATACACTCATGAAGATGTAAAGGCTTCTTTAAGAAGTTGGGGAGAAGAAACCCAACTGTGACAAAATCATTTTTTATACACATATAATATGCAGTAAATTTAACACAATGTAAAGTCATATTTAGTTAACTTTCAGTATTACATTATACACAGCATACTGCAATTAAAATGAAAAATTATTGTACTTTTCATGAAATAGGAATATTTTAACCGAATAATTTTAACTGCACACTCGCAAATGTTAATAAATTTTCATTTGCATAATTTATTAGCCAAATGTATTGACATTCTTACATGAAAACCCCAAGCAAATATCGTGAAAATTAAAAATGTTATCGTCGGTAGAACTGTGTTTCAGTTTCTCTCCCTTAAATAGAAATAATTATAACAAAAAGGTTTTTCTTTTTTCAATATTTATTTCTCATCAGTGAATATTACATCATTATTGGTTGAATCAATCTTAAAAATTTGACTGAAACTCCTTACATTATGTGCCAACTCATACAAATAAATATAGGTCATTAGAAAATGCCTCATAATCACGTAACGCACCTCAAGCAATACTTTTTCCAGAATGATCCCAAAAACTTTGCTTTTTCTTTAATTTTTTACTGTTCTCTTTCAGGGCAAAAATTTCATGGCAAAAATTTCGCTGAAATATATAAAATATAACATGTTCTTTACACGTTTGAAGTTTCAGGTTTGAATACTTTAAATACCTTTTAGGGTATTTCAGAAAGTTATGGAATGGAAAGCTGTTTTTATTTTTATACGAACTATGGGAAAAATACCAGAGCCGGGAATCGAACCCGGGCTTTCCGCTTTACGTGCGGATGCTCAAACCATCGAGCCACCCTGACTGATTACCAGTTAGGCATTTCGCACATAACATTCGTTGGCAAAGTCACCGAGTCTGCAAACACAGATGTATCAAGTGACATTAACTCCAATAGACCAGGAAATTTTAAATTTAATTTAGAAATTTATTCATCAAGCCTGAAAGAATACCTTTTCAGGTATTTGACAAAATGTCTTAAATCGAACTTGTCCGGTCATTTATGGAAAGTTAGTACAACAATGCTACGAAATTATGTAGTTCACAAGAAATATAAACGAATATAAGGAATCTATACCAAGGAATTATATGTAGGTTACAAAGAATCATATACTTTTAAACAGGAAAAAGGAGGGTTTTGTTGAAAAAAATAAAATTTTGTTAAATATTTTTTTGTTTTTGCTGTTTATTTGTTTGTTAAGTTTCAACAAAACTTTTGTAAACAGAACATAAATTATTTTGTAGTTTTAACCAAACGCTTTTGTTGATTTAACAAATAATTGTATAAATCAATAAAATTATCTTGTCTATTTAAAAAGACAGCTTTGTAGTCTTAGCTCATCACTTGCTCATTGGCTGTTTACAGAAAGATCCATGACGTAACTCATCGAACTGTCCAATTAAAATGAATCTTCTTTTGACAATCTTCTTTTCGTTAATCAAAACAAGTTGATTTGTTAAATTGAACAAAACTATTGTTAAAACGAGAAAATATAAAATATTTTTGTAAAAAAATAGAACCGACTCCAAAAAGCAATTACTATTCAATCAAATGAAAAAAAAAAAAAAAAAAAAAAAAAAGTATGAGATGAAACTAAATTGCGCCTAAAAGTATAAAATAATTTCCTTCGCCAAACAACCTATAACACTACAATTAATCATAACTTTTGAAGTCGGCGCAAAATTAAATATAATTTAATTAAATTTTAAAGGTTTGTTTTAAGATCGGTAGCAACAAATGCTGTTGCCTCGAATGATCCATTTTCATGTTTCCTTTATTATTTTATCACTGTATACAATTCGTCCATTGGTAGCATCTACACAAAACAGTGAACATTCTTCACAATGCAGTATTTATGTTTCAACGAAGTTAGAGTTTCCTTTGCAAATTTGGTATAACTTTGATAACTATCATCCTTGGTGGCTTTTGGATTTGGCGTTCAAATCGTATTGCAAAAATATACACGCAAGATGTGTATTTTCATAATATATTTTGTACGAAGTATTCTTTCATATTCTTGATTACTCTCTTGATATAATTTATCAAATTAATAATGATATCCCAAAGAAATTAAATATGTTTGCCAGATAATTTTTCGATTTTTTTTTCACCAAGGACGTCAGATACCAGCATCTTCGCCAACTTTTGCTGCTTATGAAATCTTATTTGTTTTCTTGAGTGAAAATAGTTTTCGGCTGCTTTTTGCAGGTGACAATGTGAGATGTGTATTTTGAAAGGATTTGACTTTTGTATTGAATAAATGTATCAATTTTTATTTAATTTTGCGCCGACTTCAAAATATTATGATTAATTGTAGTGTTATAGGTTGTTTGGCGAAGGAAGTTATTTTATACTTTTAGGCGCAATTTAGTTTCATTTCATACATTTTTTTTTTTTTTTTTTTCATTTGATTGAATAGTAATTGCTTTTTGGAGTCGGTTCTATTTTTTTACAAAAAGATTTTATTTTTCTCTTTTCAGTGAAAACTTATTCATATAGCAGAACATTAAAAGACGTTCACAAATCACAATTTCCAAGAAAAGTGGCATAACTCAAAAAATGGTTTATGTCACTGAAAAATACATGAAATGCACCCAATGTGAACAAAAAAGTTACATCTCCATCTAGAAAGTTTTCCACTCGAGAGACAGTTGTGCCAGTTTTATTCTAGTCAAGTTATTTTTAAACTGATTTTTCTCAAATGCTGCATTTTTAAGTTGTGTCACTTTTCTTGCCTTTACCGGATATGAGCAAAAAACTATTTATTGAATGAACATACGTTAAGTTAAAAAGTCTATAGAAATGTAACGAACGGATACGCTGTATTCGTAACCAAAAATTCTGTTAGGCATATATATTGAACTTTACAGTGACTACATGTCATTCGCTGCGCTGAAAATTGCGTAGCGTACAGTTCAAACAAAGAGCAAAATATGCATTGCAGTTGACGGACAGAAGTTTCAACATCGATACTTACATACTGCTTTTACCAGTGTAGCTGCATGCGTTCAACAGTTAGAGTGAGAACAGACTTTTGTGAGTATCCTGTAATTTGTTTATACCTTAATGAAATGACAATGAAGCCTATTTCAGGCCAAGATCATTACGACAAAAAAAAAAGTATTAAAATTAAATCATCTCTTAAGAAGTTATAAGCTAACAAATTTCAACAACAACAACAACAATGAGAAACATGGTTTGTATTGAGAACCTCTACCTTTATGAAGTCGGTTTAAAACGTCTATGCGTTAATCGATGTGACCGCTTACAATAATCATACTCTGAATTTTACATAGCATAAATGTCACCCGCTACGCTACAACATATGTAAAGTCGTTCAAGTATGCAAATTACAGGAGATTGGGAACAAACAAATGCACGTTTTAAGCGTTCTGTTTATAGCATTAACGTCTAAACTATCTTTTTGTACTAAATCGATGATGCTCTGCAATTTTATAATTCAATTTTTCCCATGTCTTGAACTGTTTCCGAGATAGGAACGCTAACTCCACTGTTTCCCACCAGGTGGCGCTGTAGGTGGTTGAATCACGCAGCACATATCCACTTTACTATACCTACATACCACTTTTATGACTATAGCTGCAGCTGTTCAGCAGTTAAAAGAATCGGGACTGACTTTTTTGGGCACACTGTATTTTCTTTTGATTGTAAAAATATTGCAATGGGACCTATTTCAGACCAAGACCTTTAAAATAAAACAAAAAGTAGCAAAATAGAATTATCTGTTCAGACGTTATGAGCTAACAAAGAAAAATAAAAACAAAAAAACATACGGTTTGATTTGAGAACCTCCTCCTTTTTGAAGTCGGTCAATTAGAGCATCTCTTACGAAGTTATAAGCTTACAAACACCACCAACAACATATAGCTCGAATTAAGAACACCTTCTTTTCTGCAGTTGGTGGAAAACGACTTTGCGCTAATCGATGTGACCGCTTACAGTAACATTACTTTGAACCACAGAGTATACGTGTCATCCGCTACGCTGAAAAGTGTGCAACGTAGTTCAAGTGTGCACAGTGTAGGAAAATGCGAAGAAACAACTGCACGTTTTAAGCGTTCTATTTTTAGCAATAATGTCTAAAAACTGTCTTTTCGTAGTAAATCGATGATGCTCTATAACTTCGTAATTAACTATTCTCCCATCTTGAACCGTTTTTGAGATAGGAGCGCTGATTCCGCTGTTTTTCACCATATGGCATTTTATTTTCTTTAGATTGTAAAGATATTACAATGGGACCTACTTCAGACCAATATCTTTACAACAACAAAGAAGTATCATGTAACCGTATTTTCAGCTATATAACGTATGTCTCACTAGCTACGCTACAATGTGTACAATGTAGCTCAAGTGTGCATAGTGTAAGAAATTGCGAACAAATGCACGTTTTTAGCATTGTATTTTTAGCATCAATGTCTAAACTATCTTTTCGTACTAAATCGATGATGCCCTGCAATTTTATAATTCACTTTTTCCCCCTGTCTTGAACCGTTTCCGAGATAGGAACGCTAGCATGAATGTCTAAACAATCTTTTTGTACTAAATCGATGATACTTTTCAATTTTTAATTCGCTTTTTTCTCTAGAACCGTTTTCGAGATAGTAACACTAATTCCGCTATTTTCCACCAGGTGGCGCTACAAGTTTAACCTTGTACTGCATGGCCACTTTGCTATACTTACATACCATTTTTAACACTATAGCTGCAGCCGTGTAGCAGTTAAAAGAATTGGGACTGATTTTTTTGGGCACCCTGTATTTTCTTTAGATTGTAAAGATATTACAGTGGGACCTATTTCTGACCAAGACCTTTTCAACAAAACAAAAAGTGTCAAAATCGGAGCATCCGTTCAGAAATTATCAGCTAACAAACATAAAAAAAAACATACGGTTTGAATTGAGAACCTTCCTTCCTTCTTTTTTTGAAGTCGGTTAAAAATTAAAGTAAAATTCAATCAATAAAATAAATTTGGTTTTGTCAACGAAATATTTATTATGCTTTGTTCTTAAAGTAACTTAAAATTTTCAAAACTTCCCTTTTTTCTAAAAATATGCAAATTAAAAAAAAAAAAAAATATTATCAAAATTTTCTAAGGTATACCAAAATTTATTAAAATAATAATAATAATAATAATGCAAATCTGTCTTTGAAATACAAAAACTAGACATAAATTACATATTTATCGGATAAAATATTTAAACGCTCTAAATTAAATTCATCCTAATCTGTCAGATTTCTCGCTATGTAGTCAATCATTCGATAATGAGATTACATCTTCAAAGAATTTCTGAGAAAAAATCATATGACCGTGAATGATTTTGAAACGTGAAACTATCTTTCTCAGAACCTCAAGGGTAGTATAAGGATAAAAAGAATCGTGAAGATAATATGTGAACTTGGATTTTTCGAATAGCTTAGAAAATAGTTCAAGAAATAGACATCATATATTTAACTATATTACTTTACGGTAAAGTTTATGTGACAATAAAGCAGATGCATATTTTATGCTGATCTGTGGCTCACTTCAAGGGAGATTGTTCCAAAAAAAGATTGGTAGTTATAGTACATAACGACCATTTGCAGTAAATTTTAAAGAAAGTTATGCAGAACTATCGATTGCGACTCACGTGTATTATCCCTGAAAATAAAGCTAAAATGTTTGAATTCAGTTTCGCACATATTTTCCAATTTTTTATTACATTTTAAATGCCCAGTAATTAAATTTTTGATTAAATGATTTAAATATTTGTATAAATTGATGAACAATGCATGGGGAGAAGTTAAAGGAGCCAAGAAATATCGAACTGAATTATTTACAGGAATGCGAGAAAGTGGGTACATTTTGCTAAATCTTTACAAACTAGAAAACTTTTAACTAAGGCAGCATCGTGTTTAAAAATTATAGTGTCACTCAGATATTCCGGCTTATGGAAGAAAGAAGGCCATAAATGAGGAACTGCACATATACAATTAATATTGGATAGGTTTTACATTATTACGAATGAAAAGTTTGCCATAATTTAGAACATAAAAAAATAATACATTTTTTTTCGATATTTGTAGCTAAAAAAGTGTCTGAGCCACGTGTATAAAAAATACTCAAAATGTGCTTTTAACGATCAATAAATACACTCTTTTTTGGAAATACTGATTATTTGGTTAGGTACTCGTATTGAATCGGATAGCTTTCGGCACAGATGTGTAAATATATTTTCCCTTTCTTTAACAATTTCTAATTTGAGCTCTGATACTGAATTTTCATAGAGATCTCGGCCATGTCCATAGACCTCGCGTGTAACTTCTGCCCACATGCTTTCCTTTAGATTAAGGTTTCCAGAACATAGAAGTCAATTCATCACAGGAATTCCATTGGTTATAAATCACTTTCAGGTTGACTTTGCTTTATATGGAGAATTTCCTTGGGGAAATTTTGAAGTTGACTCATTTTGTAATTTTGCAAAAGGTAACAGTTAATCTTTTAACAGTTCCTGATATTTAAATTACCTGTTAGAAATACTATTGGTACTTTGCCACTTGCGTTAAATTTCCCCAGACAATTATTCCTCCACGACATTGCTGTCTCTTCAAGAAACTTATTTTTATCTCTTTTAAGGTCATACGAAAAATATTTCAACCATGCAACCCGTAAAGATTAACTTTTTTCATCACCCTCTAGCTAGATTATTTTATACTAGTTTTGAATCCATGAAATGTGACATTTCGTTCAAATGTCTAGCTTAGATCTCTAGAGTAATATCAGCTTAGATTGTCCTTGCATTTTCCGACAGCAAAGTTGTTAGCATTTTTTTATTAATCTGTACCTTTTGAAACTCTTATATCAGGAGAAGAAATTACTTGTCAGATACTTGTATTGAAGTTTTTTTATCGGGTAATTAATGGAATTTTTCAGTCTTGACGTTAGCACTGGACGGCGACCAATAGACTTTTTCGTACTTTCCTCGGGAATTCAAATAATTTCCTACCATATGACGAACTTATACCACATTTACTTTGTCTTGCAATTGCTCTAATAGACTATTTATTCCTATATAATTCGTTATATATTTCGCATTTTTAACTCAATGATTTTACACGTTCCATAACCACATCAACGCTAAATTTCAGTAGAAAATGGACAGATCTGATTTGAGGGATTTGATTTGATTTTAATCTTGGTTTCAACACAGCTTAACAACGTAAGCGTGATAAAATTAGCATATCCAGTAACGTTATACACGCGCTCTATCATTTTGAGACATTATTTTCAGCTACAAATGTCGAAAAATATGTATATTATCTTTTATGTACTGACTTATGGCAAATTTGTTATGCGTGATAATGTAAAATATATCCAATATATAATTGACTAGCAGGCTTTGCCCGCTTCGCTGGACATTAAACTTAAATGAGTTGTCAAAATCCCATATCTTTATTAATAACCTAAGTTCTCGCTGTGATTGGTAGAGGTTTTTTCGCTCGCAATGTGAGGAGTCTGGGTCCCCACTGCCTTCGGCAGCAACTTACCCACTTCTTACTTCCCCTTTCCTCAGCGGTTGAGTTCGAAGTTTTGCAAAATCCCACTAATGTACATAATGCTTACACTTAATATCCACACACCAAAATTCGCCATTCTAAGATAATTCAAAGCGAATTCAAACGTAAAAACATGTTTTTACACATGTTTATTGCCCTCAGACTCCGAGAACGGGGAGGGGGGGGGGGAGGATTTCGAATTTCGTGAAATCCATTTACAATAAGTGCCGGATGGATACAAACAATTTACGCACCAAATTTCGTGACCACAGAATTCTTTAATAGAAAATATTATAAATAAATAAATACAAAAAGCACAGCTTTAGTATGGGAACCCTTTGGTGACTTTAAATATTTTAAGCCATTTTTGCGATGAACTGAATTGGCTATCACAAATGTGCAATTAAAGATCTTGGCGAGAAATGTCCGAGCTACTTCGGTGCCTAATTTCAAATTTTGCCAAAGGGATTCGATACTAAAGTTGTTCCATACACAAAATAAATAAACAAATAAAATAAAATAATAACATAAAATAAAAACTCTTTTCTGATATTTACAAAATAAAAATTAAAAATCTCAATAAAATCCGAATTATAATCATTTACTGTTAAGGAGAACGTCATTTGCAATTAAAAGAACCTCATAAGGCACATAATAACAACAAAAAATTGTGTTTTACTCCAGGAAAGAAAAGTACTGCTTAATTAAATAAAAATATTAAACTAATGCCAAATATCTCTATGAAAATATTTATCCACGTGCAAATTACTGATTTAAAAAAAAAAAAAAAAATTCGTCAACTTTTGTAGGTATTTTTCTCTCTAATTTTTATTAGTATTCACGTGAAATTAAAAATATTTCATTTTATTTCTGGAAAATAAAAAAATGTATAAAAGCGTATATATAAATATAAAACCTTCTACGGAATCTGGGTAGAAAACGGAAAAAGGGTAAAATAAATTAGAAATGTTAGACCTATATTTATAAATTTGATACCAAATTAAAGGGGTGATTTTTCTGAATCCAGAGGTGCAAACAGTTTTTCGATGCGACAGTTAGATTTTTAAAAAATAACTAAAGTATGAAATTTAAGTGGCAACGGAAAAACGGAAAAAGGGAAAAATAAATTAGAAATATTAGACCTATCGTTACAAATTCAGTACCAAATGAAAAGTGTGATTTTTCTGAATCCTGGGGTGTAAACAGTTTTTCGATACGACAATTAGATTTGTTAAAATTAACTAAAGTATGAAACTTAGATGGCAACATTTCATTTCAATCTTTTCATAATTTGTAGTGCGAATCACGCGAATAAAAGAGTCTTTAACTTAAAAATTTATTTTTATATTTTATTTTTCTATTCAAAGCGTTTTAGTGAAAAAATATTTATGGCGCATGCGCAGGCATTTTTTACCTGCAATTTAAACACTAATCATAATTTTGAAAATTTCTATAGATATAATTTTAAGTTGGGTGAAGACCTAAGTTTCTGCCAAGCGCCGTTGAATTCCGTCCAGCCGTTCTCGAGTGATGCCCGGACAAACGTGTTTTAGTCTTTTACCCCCTAGGGGGGAAACGGGGGGGAGTTTCTGAAAAGTTGATAGATATAATTTTAAGTTGGGTGAAGACCTAAATTCCTGGCAAGCGCCGTTGAATTCCGTCCAGCCGTTCTCGAGTGATGCCCGGACAAACGTGTTTTAGTCTTTTACCCCCCAGGGGGGAACGGGAAGGAATTTCTGAAAAGTTGATAGATATAATTTTAAGTTGGGTGAAGGCCTAAATTCCTGCCAAGCGCCGTTGACTTCCGCCCAGCCGTTCTCAAGTGATGCCCGGACAAAAAAAGCGACATACGGACACGATGACACACACACACACACACAGGCAAAATTTTCTGAAGTCATTTTCGGCTTTCATGGGGTGTAAAACGTGAAGATATCGCGAAATTTTTTGATTCCGACAAATTTACAGACAAAAGTCTGATTTTATTAATATAGACTAGCGAGCTTCGCCCGCTAGCGGGTCAGTATTTTCAAATGAATCACTAAAATTAATGAATCACTAACAGAAACTTTTAGTATTAAGAAAAGAAATTTGAAAAAAAATCATTTCTGATTGGGTAAAAAGTCGGGCCGGGTCCCCACTGCCTTCGGCAGCGCAGTCCCGTGCGCGCTGCGCGCACAACTTAAAGGATACACGCGCTGCGCGCGGGTATTCCTTCCCTGACATTACGTGCCCCCTAAAAAAAATTATTTCTGATCGTGTAAAAACTCGCACCGTGTTCCCACTGCCTTCGGCAGCGCAGTACAGTGCGCTCTGCGCGCGCACAACTTAAGGGATACACGCGCTGCGCGCGCGTATTCCTTCCCTGACCCTTCGTGCCCCCTAAAAAAAATCATTTCTGATCGGGTAAAAACTCACACTGGGTCCCCACTGCCTTCGGCAGCGCAGTCCCGTGCGCGCTGCGCATATTACAGCGCCATGAAAGAAAACTGATTCAGGACACCTCAAAACGTGTAAATCAGGTGAAAACCTTCGATAATTTAAAAGAACTTTAAAATATCTTTCGAATGATGTATTAAAAATAATTTAATCATAATTAGAAATTGAAATATTGAAATTTGAAAATATTACAACGCCATCTGGCGGTACAAATTTCTGTATTCCACTGTTCGATTCCAATTCAATAAAGCTTTCCAATGATGTATTACTTATGAAATTATTTTAATTAGTAGCTGAGATACAAAAGAAAACGAATTCAGGAGACCTCAAAACATGTAAATCTGTTGAAATCTTTGAATGATATAAAAGAACTTTAAAATATCTTTCGAATGATGCATTAAAAATAATTTAATCCTAATTAGAAATTGAAATATTGAAATTTGAAAATATTACAGCGCCATCTGGCGGTACGAATTTCTGTATTCCACTGTTCGATTCCAAATGAAAAAAGCGTTCTAATGATGTATTACTTATGAAATTATTTTAATTAGTAGCTGAGATACAAAAAAAAACCTAATCAGGAGCCCTCAAAACGTGTAAATCGAGTGAAATCTCGCGCGCGGTATACACCTATTTCTTCCCCACCCTTTCAGCTCCTCCTAATTAACCTATGTATACCAATTTTGAATGGTCTAACTCAATTAGCTGAGATTCAAAAGAAAACCTAATCAGGAGACCTCAAAACGTGTAAATCAGGTGAAAACTTTCGATAATATAAAAAAAAACATTAAAATATCTTTCAAATGATGCATTAAAAATAATTTAATTATAATTAGAAATTGAAATTTTAAAATATTAAAGCGCCATGGATCGAACCGGCCGCGCAGTCCCGTGCGCGCTGCGCGCACAAGTTAGGGGATACGCGCGCGGTGCACGCCTATCTCTTCCCCGCCCTTTCAGCCCCTCCTAATTAACCTACGTATACCAATTTTGAACGGTCTAACTCAATTAGCTGAGATGCAAAGGAAAACCTAATTAGGACACCTCAAAACGTGTAAATCTGGTGAAAACTTTCGATAATTTAAGAGAACTTTAAAATATCTTTCGAATGATGTATTAAAAATAATTTAATCATAATTAGAAATTGAAATATTGAAATTTGAAAATATTACAGCGCCATCTGTCGGTAGAAATTTCTGTATACTACTGTTCCATTCCAATTCAAAAACGCTTTCTAATGATGTATTACTTATGAAATTATTTTAATTAGTAGCTGAGATACAAAGAAAACTGATTCAGGACACCTCAAAACATGTAATTCTGGTGAAAACTTTCGATAATTTAAAAGAACTTTAAAATATCTTTCGAATGATGTATTAAAAATAATTTAATCATAATTAGAAATTGAAATTTGAAAATATTACAGCGCCATCTGTCGGTAGAAATTTCTGTATTCCACTGTTCCATTCCAATTCAAAAACGCTTTCTAATGATGTATTACTTATGAAATTATTTTAATTAGTAGCTGAGATACAAAGAAAACTAATTCAGGACACCTCAAAACGTGTAAATCTGGTGAAAACTTCCGATAATATAAAAGAACTTTAAAATATCTTTCGAAAGATGTATTAAAAATAATTTAATCATAATTAGAAATTGTAATATTGAAATTTGAAAATATTACAACGCCATAAAAGAAAACTGATTCAGGACACCTCAAAACCTGTAATTCTGGTGAAAACTTTCGATAATTTAAAAGAACGTTAAAATATCTTTCGAATGATGTATTAAAAATAATTTAATCATAATTAGAAATTGAAATATTAAAATTTGAAAATATTACAGCGCCATCTGTCGGTAGAAATTTCTGTATTCCACTGTTCCATTCCAATTCAAAAACGCTTTCTAATGATGTATTACTTATGAAATTATTTTAATTAGTAGCTGAGATACAAAGAAAACTAATTCAGGAAACCTCAAAACGTGTAAATCTGGTGAAAACTTTCGATAATACAAAAGAACTTAAAAATATCTTGCGAATGATGTATTAAAAAGAATTTAATCATAATGAGAAATTGTAATATTGAAATTTGAAAATATTACAACGCCATAAAAGAAAACTGATTCAGGGCACATCATTGAAATACGCGTATTAGAATATTGCAAAAATGTCCGGCGTGTAAAGATAAAATTTAATTTGCAATTAAAATGTAAATCTTTTGTTTATTGACGAAAATCGATGAAGATTGAAATGCAAGTTTGTTTTGTGGTGTAAATATTATATACTAAATAAAATGTGTAAAATTTGAAAAATTGAAGAAAATAGAAAATTCCAATTTTTAATCGCAGTACGAAACACGTGATCTCATTAAATAACAGATGTGTTTCCGTTGAAGACTGCTGTAGACGAAAAGTCTGCAAAGCTAAGATTCTTGTGATTTTTTGCCAATATTTTTTTATAGTTTAGTTAATTTTAAAAAATCTAATTGTCCGATCGATAAGCCGTTTAAACCATCGGTTTAAGAAAAAAAAGCCCTTTCCAATGGTATCTTGTTTGTAAGAATACGACTGATATTTCTAATTTATTTTCCACCTTTTCCGTAAAAATGTCGCTTTTTAAGCATTTAATCATGAATTCTGGGTCATTTTTCGTTAGACAATGGTCGACATTTTAATTAATATCTCCGCTAATTAGAGTCGCATCGTTTAGCAAATTACATATCGTACATCTGCGATAAATTCTCTGTCCCACGGTACCTGTTCGAAGTCCGTGCGACCGTTAGCGGCGGAGCCTTTTCCGTTTGAAGCCGATTCTCACAGACACACACACACACACACAGACAAAAACACACACGCGTACAGATTTTAATAATATAAGGAGATTACCTGCAGTTCTTCATTTAAGGTCTTCCTTCTTTCCATAAGTTGGAATATGTGAGTGGCACTATCGTTTTAAAATGCACTTAACTCATTTATTACGTTAAGTGTTTGGTTGGTTGGTTAGGTTTTACGTCACACTAGTGCTACGCAATAGGCAATTACCGATGGTCTGGGACCCACCCCTAGACGTGGTCTTGGAACATGTCATCAAAATTTTGATCCTCCACGGAAGGGTTTGCTCTCCCGCTTCGGTGCCCCTTAGACGTATAATTTTGATGAGAACATGGAGGACATTGCGGCCACTACAGATTTTACGTGCACCAGACACCATTAACGTACACAACGGTCTTTGGCAGGCTCGAGTACAGAACCCGCAATTTTTCAATTACGTGCCCGACGCTCTACCGACCGATCTACCGCGGCCCTTTATTACGTTAAGATCGTTTTTATCGTTTAAAGAAAAACCCGTTGACAAGCAAATCAAGCCAGTATTTCCGTTAAACGTTTCATGGAAATCTGGAACACTCAAAATTATTTGTAAAAAATAATCTAAACTTATTCATCTCTTTCGATACGAAGAACAATATGTTCTAAATTTTCCTAGATGAGGAAAAAATCCTTTTGCTCGCACTTTAACTAACACAAAAAGGGATATTTTTTTATTAATTTTCCTGTAATAATACTTATATGCGTGATTTTACGCATACGTATCCCAATTTTTTTTAAATTATTCATGTTAAAAAGCAATCTCTTATAGAAAGAATAAAATTAACCTATATAATAAATTAAATGCAGGATATTAAATTTGAAAAATAGTAAAATGAAGGTTTTAGTATAAAAAAAAATTAAATAAATAAACAAACTACTAAATAAATTAACGAAATAATTATTGATTCACCAGAGATAATAAACCAAATATAATTCACGCTACTGAAAAATAAACGAATCACTGACAAAACAAGAAATGTTCTTAAAGCTGTCCATTTATGGCAGTAACAATAAAACAGCATACCAACATAACTAAATTTTATTCTTATTTCATTCAAAAGCATTGCTTCATTTGTACCTGTTACTTTGCACATTTATATATTGCTTTTGTGAGAGTAACGAAAACCACGAGATTTTACGGTTGCTAATTTTAGACGAAAAGTTCGTGTCAACCAGTTTTCATTACATCAACAAACGGCGACATTACATTTTCCAACATTGGATTTATTGACAAAAATCATTCTCTAATATTTTTATTATAAAGTAACTTTCACGTAAATTCTTCAAAATACCGTGCTTCTTTTTTTTAGTAACGCTTAGTCTTCCTTTAGTTTTTATACATCTTTTATTCGTCGTATCATAGAGACTTTCAGATTTTCTTTGCAACTTATAGCGCAATGAGTTACTTTTCAAGCCGTGCATCTCTTGAGAGTCTCGTGGGCAATATGAAGATAAAGATGACCATGAAGATAATATGTGAACTTGGATTTTCTGAATGGGCTAGAAAATACTGCAAGAAATATACGTGTGTATAAAAAAGAAAGTTTAAAAATATATAAATATATTTATGTAACTCAACTACCTAACTGCCAAGGATTTGGTGAATATATATTATATACTTTTTCTACTATTATTATTATACTTCAGCCGTGATAGTTCAAAAATAGGATTTGCAAGATTTTCAAATAATGTTCTGAAACCATAGTATCAGTAGTGGTTACAAATTTTAATATAATTTTAAATAGCATTTAAATATATATACATGTGTATATATATATATATATATATCAACATCATCATCAACTTATGCCTTTATCAATCCCCTGCAGGCCACTCCTAGGCCTCTCCTAGGTAATTCTAAACTGCTCTGTTTTCAAACTTCTCCGTTTTGCTCCCCCAAACTTCACATTTTGATCTCTGCAACACGACACAGCCGTCATTTCCTCGATCTTTTATTTATTATCTCTTAATATCCAAAATAGAACTTTGATGGTTCCTTTATCATTATTTCTTCTCGCAAGGTTACAAACAAACTTTAAGAAGAACCATAAAAACACTCATTCCCTAGTACGGAACTCCTTAAAAGTAAATTGATATGTGACAAATTGACAATAAATAATAATAAGCATGCATATCAAATTATTAAACTTCAAAGTATGAATCATTATAAACTTAATTAGGAGTTAAAAAGCGTTCGAAATCTGAAGCATTTTTTCTTTAGAACATACTTTTCTTTGGAGAGCTTAAAAATCTCAAAGTTTCAAACTATAATAGCATTTATATATATAAAGTAACAAACCACTTTAAAACACGTAGATAAACTATTTTTATTAAAAACGACACAAAGCTTTTCGCCATTATAACAATAGCATCATCAGGTGTAATAGCGTTACATAGAACCAGCAGTATATAAACAAGAGAAGTTCAAACGGTTTAAAGTTACGGTTACAATAAAAAATTTTTCATTTCAATATCATTTTCAGTATATTTTTTTCTTTTCGCTATGAGCACAACGTGCGTCATATTTTATGAAGTGATGCAGCATCCTTGGAGTTAATAACTTTATTGTACTTGCATCACTTCGTAAAATATGGCCCACGTTGTGCTCATAGCGAAAAGAAAAAACAAATACTGAAAATGATATTCAAATGAAAAAATTTTTATTGTAACCGTAACTTTTTTTTTTTTTTTTTTTTTATTGTAACCGTAACTTTAAACAGTTTGAACTTCTCTTGTTTATATATTGCTGGTTCTATGTAACGCAATTACACCTGATGATGCTATTGTTATAATGGCAAAAAGCTTTGTGTCGTTTGTAATAAAAATAGTTTATCTACTTGTTTTAAAGTGGTTTGTTACTTTTTATATATTATATATACACGTAAAATGTTTTCTAATTTTAAACTTTTAATAGTTTTTAATCTTAATTATAGTAGCATTATTAACTCCTTAACTGCCGAAGAAAATTTACAAGATTCGTTTCAAAGTGCCACTGTTCTTTTTCAACTCTGAGATGAGTAAATCTTTCAAAAACACTGACAAGATCATTTTCGAGTTTATTTTATTGCACAGTCAAACAGTGTCAATAGTTTCACTGGCAGCAGTTTAGTACAAAGGATCGTACTTCGCAAAAACGTATATACACACCTGGGGCAGTTAAGAGGTTAAGTCAAATATTATAGGATAAATCCAATCTTACGATGAATTTTTTTTAGTTGAAAGATATAAAAAAAAAAAAGACTTATAAATTGAAAATAGATAGATTGATAGAATAGATACAAACTTAAATAAATTATCTGTAAAAATTCGATTTATAAAAAAAAAATCAACTTAAAAAATTGCCCTCTATTATAACGATAAACTATTTTAGAATATTTTTAATCTCTAAAAATATCCTGATCTATATTTTTAAACTAATTTTGTCTAAATATTTACATATTTTTTAAAAGAACACCCATACGCTTATGTATATCCATCAAAAGTTAAATTAAAGTCATTTAAAGCCATTGAATTTCAAATTTAAATTTAAACAATGATTGTTTATTTAGAGTAAAATTTCACTTTCTATAAATAAAACTCTTATATAACAACTTGGAAACTTTAGACTTTTGACATTTAAGAAAAGTTTTAAAGGAATAATAAACACTTACATCTACCGTTATTTATTTAACGATTTCCCTATTCCGTCTGTTATTATTTATTTAACAGTTTTTAAGCACAATTTTAAATAGTTTGACATATTTATTTTAAGTGTTAGATCTTTCATAGAATTTGAGAATATCCAATAATTAGCGACATTTTGAGATATGCTTACTCTCATCATGAGAAGCTCCATTTTTAAAATTCTTAAATAATAAATTAGTCATTTTTAGTGATTTTTGCTGAATAATTATCTAAAACCGTCTTTTAAAATGAAAATAATTATAGTTATACCAGACGTGCTTGAATAGTTTGAAATTCTATTTATCAATATATCTAAATACGTATTTTTTAAACTCGTGATTTTAAAAGTTTGTTTTCTAAAAGTGACTTTTTTTAAAAGGACTAATTTAATTTGAGAAATGTAGGCTAAAACTAAAGTTATTTTATAAATAAAAGCTTTTTGAAATATGTACAAATGAATTTAAACATTTGTTCAATGTTTTTTAGAGTCGAAGAGGTATACCCAATCTTTATCAATTTACTATTCGATATGTACATTAGAAAATAAAATGCATTAAAAAATAAAATAAAAATAAAATACGTTTATAACAAATGCATGAATATTTAACCTAATCTGATATTTAAACTAAATTTATCAATAACAAATGAGAATGAATTACTTGATAAATTACCATACATATATATGTGTTCTTCAAAAAGAATTGCATGTTTTACACAACATTTAGTTACATTAAAAAACGACAAAATGTTCTTGAATAAACCAGAAACCAGCTATAATTAAAAGGTTTTCATGCTAAAATTTTAATTTAACTAACCCATTTTTTTACTTATACATACAGACACCTAAATATTCGAACATTATTATAGGAAACGGAAGAAATCGACAGTTTCTGTAATCCCAAAGGTCCTTTGCTAATTTGGCAACCGCGAACCCATGGGGATCCCAATGCAGAAGATAGATGGGACATATCCCGTCACCATCATTAATGTTATCTACAAGAGAGCTTGGAAGAGAATTTAGAAGCCGTTGACTATTGGTTGTATATTGCTTTTGTGTGGCCCGATTCTGACCAATCGTATTAAGAGTTTCGGGGAAACAGTCAGTCTAATATACTGAGAATCAACTATGATAAAAGAAACGGTATATCGAAAGCACAAAGGAAATGGATGCGCTGGGAGATTTCCTTTATGTGATATAAAAGCATTTTCAGATAGGGTTATAGATTATACCTTCATTGCCAATAGCAAATATCTGTCTTAATCTTCTTTTTTTTTTTTTTTCCCTTGCTATTATTTCGTACACAGTTCATATCCTAGAAAAGAGATAAAGCATGTAATTCTACCTTTTATTTTCTGTCACGAGATTTTTCTTTTATTACGCATTACTATCCCATTACGCATTACATTTATTCCATTAATCTATTTAACCCCTTCCAGGGCTGGGAGATGGATTTTATACCACCTAGTCTTAAATTTTCAACTGCACAAAATCATCCCCCAAATTTTTAATAAACTTATATATATATATGTAATTCAGCCTAAAAAATTCATTTATTATTTTCCTTCTAATCTTGTTCTCAAATTTTGGTGGAGCTTGATTTTAAATGAACGTAATTGCACTCGTTTTTATGATGTAAAAATTATTGTAATTTATCATTGTGTGAAGAGTAAAATAAAATAAAATAAATTTTTCTTTCAACAGTGATTATACAAATAAAAAAGGTTTTTTAAATTTTAAATTTAAAACAGGAACAGGTTTTCGTGTATGGAATTTTTCATTACATAATTCATTTATAAAATTATAAAATTTATTTTCTGATAAAGGTTGTTTTCTATGTCAAGCTTGAACCCTAATAACAGGGTTATTCACGAGTTCACCAAAGCCGCCCCAAACATACGGCTGTATTCACTAACAACTTATACTCCCGGTTGAACACGAAAATTTGGAAAACGCATAAAGTCAGGGTACAACTTTTCAGCAAAATTTGATGCGTTGCCTATACCATCTAGCGGCATTGTTATTTGCAGATTTTTTTTTTCGGAAAATAACCAATCAAAGATTTTATGCTATCTTCGTCGCTAGATGGCAGAAGAAACAGGTTGTACCCTGCCTTTAGACGATTCTCAAGTTTTCGCGCTGAACAGAGAGTTAAAGTTGATGGTGAATACGGCTGGTCAGAAGTTTAGTAGATTGACAGTACGCTCTAGGTTATTATTTGGTAGTTAAAAACTATAAAATAGTATAATTAAACAATAATAGTCAGCAAAAATGGCAGGGAAGAGGTGGGATATATCCACCTTCTACCTAAAAACCTGGTATAAAATAGTAATAGAAAAGATCCTAACCTACGGCGCTGGCATTTGGGGGGGGGGGGGGGGGCAACCTCACCAAAGCAGCGTCGAATAAACTTAACTCAATACAGAGAATGTTTTTGGTCCAAATCTCTAGAGGTTACAAAACAATCTCTACTGATGCCCTCACAGTCATCACTGGTATTCCACATGCTCACCTCCAATTAAAATACAACTTTAACAAAACTAACGTCCTGCAATTAAATAATTCCATTCTCACAGACACTCTCCTCCCTAATATTCATGTCCAACAGCTTTCTAACAGCTGGCAAATACACCCAGCACAAGATGCTGCTTCCCTTTTCATAAATTGTGCAAAAAACAGCTTCTCCCCGTCTGCTCAACTGGCGATCTACACTGATGGCTCCAAAGTGGGAGCTGCACTCTGCGTTTTAAACAATAACAAAGTTCTCCATCAGTGGGCAGGCAGGCTCGCAGACCACAATTCGGTCTTTCAGGCTGAGCTCTTTGCCATCCTGAAGGCAGTTGAGTGGTCAGAAAATAACTCTCCAGACTACAATCAAATCTCAATCTTCAGTGACAGCCTCTCGAGCCTGCAGGCCATACCTCGCCACAAGAGCAGACACCCACAAGTAATTGAAATTAAAATAAAGCTCTCAAAATTAAAAACTAAAATCTCCCTGGCACACGTTTCTGCCCATAAGGGGGTCGTCGGAAATGAACTAGCGGACTCTCTTGCAAAATCAGCAACAGAATCTAGTGACATAGCCTATTCACTCCCAGCTCCCCCTTCCTACATAAAATATCACCTAAATCAAAAACTAATTAATGACTGGCAGAGTCTCTGGAGTGTGTCTCCAAAAGGGAGATACACTCACGATCTAATACCAAATGTCTCACTCAATATTTGGGACCTCTCTCCGGAAATCTCTGCCTTTCTGTCAGGTCATGGCCCCTTCTCCAAATACCTTCACAGATTTCATTGCCGACGATCACCCTTATGCTCATTCGGTGAGGAGGGGACTGCACAACATTACTACTTTCACTGTCAACTTACAATACCTTACCATTTAAGGAACCCTAACCCTAGACCAGCAACCTGGCTGAACAATATAATAACTAGAAAGCCCCTAAGGCTCAAATTAAAGAGCATCTATGCCTTCCTTCACGATTTATCAAATTCAACAAACTAAATTCCTTCTCTATCTTTCCTTAATTTTTCCTCCTCTCCTACATGGCGAATACTGGTCATGTCTGATGCTACAGAATTCCACTGAAGTGCTCTCGGAAAGCAATCATCCTGCGCATGATGTTGCTAACCAACGTTGTTCTTAGGGTGTTTGGGCTTGATATAAAGACTGCGAGAACATTGTATAAAGACTGTGAAATTTGTACATTACCTGAATGAACTTTGTAATTAGACTTCCACTTGGCTCCGGTCCTCTTCACTTTCATGCAACTTTGTCGCCTTTTGTCGCGGGGGAGCTCTGCTCTGGCGACCTTTGTAATTTTTTTTTTCTTTCTTTCTTTTTTTTTTTTTTTTTTTTTTTTTTTTTGTTGTTACTTGCTATGCAAAAAACAACGGGGGAGGCTTAACCTTTGGAGACGGGCTCTTCTGAATCTCCACAGTGGCTTTGAAGCCCCTCTCTAAAGGTTAAAAATGCTCAAAACCACTGCATAGTGGTGAGCGGCTTCTTTCCATCTTAGAATCTTAGAATAAATGCAGCTGCACGTTTTTAACACACATATAATTTTTTTTATGGGAAAACAGAGAAACACTTTAACTTAAAGATATTTTTTATACAAACTACACTGTGAAAAATTCTTGTTATATTAAGGAAATTTCATTGCAGGAACATTTCCAGAAAATATCTGTGTGCTATACAAAAAATACGTTGGCAAAAATATTCTGTAACAAAACAATTCAGAGAACATTCATACTCAACATATTTTTTCGCAATGCACACAGTTTGTTCTACCAGCCAAGATAAAACCAGAGCGCACCGCATTCTACGCGATGATAGTTTTCCTGAGCCATGAACCTACAATTTGTTTAGTTTCTCAGCACTTCTCAATACTGCTTTCACATTAATTTAACGTACGCAAAAAAAAAAAAAAAAAAAAAAAAAAAAAAAGTAACCATCTGATGAAATGTGTATGAATTGTAACGGATTTTAGACACAGGAAAAAAAAAAACCTCTAGATTTAAAAACATAAATTTTATGGAGGATTTTTTTGTGTGCGTGTGTGTATGTGTGTGTGTGTTTCTGTGTGTGTGCAAAATTTGCCTATATTTTAAAAGGTTCTTTTTACAGTGATTGTGTGTGTTTCTTTATAAATAACGCAAAATCTTAGAAAGTTGGGAAAAAAGTAATTTTAAATAGCAAAAACACACAAAAAGTATTTTGACAAAATATAAAACTACTCCCCATCAAGCCAAAAATAAATAAATAAAAAAAAACAGTATGAAGCTTATTCAAAATACATCTATTTTAATTTCATTTTTTTTTTTCTTTTTCTTTTTCTTTCTTTCATTCTTTTTATTTTTTTTTTTTACGTATTTTGCTACTATCGATATATATTTGTTTCTTTAATATATATATAATAGAAAAAATAAAGTTATAAAAATATTTTCTTCGGCAAATTTCTCAACCATGGATGTGACTAACGACATCTGGTGATCATTTAGAGACAACTATCGCTAGGTTGCCCTGCTGGCGTGTAATATTTTTTATATTATTTATTAGTTAAAATAAACAATATTGTAGTTTTAATTGATTCATAAAACCCAACTAAATTAAAACAATATTCTTATGAATAATTGCACACGAAGTTTAGAGTAATTCTAAGGAATATAACCTTTAAAAAATCTTAGAGAAAATGAAATTATATAAGTGTATTTAAGGTTACTGTGTGGCCCCGAATTTCAAGTACGATCGCTATTTTGAAATAGTTTTTACGTTTTGAAAAGGAATATATTTTTCATAATACTGCTCTGCATAAAAAAAAATATAAATAAAATAAATAAATCGAGATATAATACTATTCTTGCTTATTCATATGTAAAATGATCTCCTGAATCTGAATATGACTGCCATTTTGCACAGTCACCCACCGTTTTCTAGAAACACCATCCCCTCCCTCAATTTCTTTCCCTGTTCGATAATTTTATGACCATGAATTTGATTTGAAGAATGAAAAATTAATAGTCAATTTAACACCTAAAAACAAAAAAATATAAAGTTTAAAAAATAACATTAATAACAGATTAAAAAAATATAAGATATATAATGATAATTTCAGTGGCAAATCCCCCCGAAAATATTTCTCTTGTCGCGAATATACATGTTTCACAATTTTCCAACTATGTAGACCCTCAGAAGATATTTAACGGTGAAAATAATTCCCCCCTCCTAAAAATCAAATTTATAGCCATAAAATCACCGAAAAAGGATAAAAATAGGGGATCATCCCTAAATAACGGTGGGTGATAGGGCAAAATGGGCGTCATAATCAGATTAAGGCGGTCATGTTACATAAGAATATTCTGAAATGGTGTCAAAGGCAATTTTCATGCTCAGCAGTGTAATTACCTTTTCTGATCTCATTTTATTAAAATAAAAAATCTCATTTTCAAAGGTATTTTATCATTAAGGTACTGTTATATGATCATAATAATTATATAAGACATAATAAGTGTAAGTTATCTATATTGTCATCAGTATGCAAGGCATGTCTTCTTATGCAGGGTTAACACACGAAAAAATAAAAGCTCTAAGAAAGGAATATGTCTGTTGAACTTACACTAGATGCTTTGTTTAATTATTTGATGTGTTTAGGAAAAATTAACCATCCATTAGCCAAATTAATGTCAGGAGAGATACTGGAGGTGTTTTCAAGAGATATTTATGGTGCCTTCTGAGATTTTAAATGCCGGAAAATGTTGAATTTATTTCCTTGCTTTTGCAAGCTTTGATTTGAAACTCCTTCATGTACTAACAAAACAAAAATTGTAATTTACCATAGTGAATTAAATGACTCTCACATTTAGACTTTTACAAAGAAATTATTTACAATAGTATAATTGTTATCAAAAATCTGTCTGTTAAATAATTTTCTGCGTTAGATAATAAAACGCATTGCTTAATTGGATGGTCTTTAATTTTTCTTTCTTTCTTGTTTTTTTTTTTTTTTTCTTTTTTCTTCTTTTTCACTATTTGTCTAATACAATTCTGAACAGAGGTGTAATTAATGTATATACACTCTATAACAAAAAAAGCGACGCACCAAGAAGAAGAAATGAAAACTGGACACAAATTGACATGCATACAGGTTTCGGTGAAAAATGCAAAATTTTAAATTTTGGCTGCCATCGAATGGGCATGTGACTCTGCAGCGCATCTTAACTGCGCAATTCGCAGAATATTAAAAATGAGAAATTTTGATTTCAGGCCATAAATTCTGCGAGAATTCCATTCCGTCTACTCAGTTAGACAGTAACTATGCAATATGCGCAGATGACAGCATTTGAGAGAGGTGTGTAGTTGGGCTTAAAGAAGCCAGTTGGTTTAATCTGCAAATTGTTTTACAATTGGATAGGAGAGATGCCATTATTAGATGATATTGGCAGAATGGGTGAACCATGGCCGAACACAGCGTCAGGGAGGAAGCGGTCGGCCGAGAGCGAACAGAATGTGAGAACCAATCAATCGTCAGAGCGATACTCAAAGGCCCAAATTCATCAATATCGTCCATCCTACATGCAAATGCTATTTCAGCGACTTCAAAGACCATTAATAGGCGGCTCAGAGACATGGGGTTGAGCTCAAGGAGCCCCTTATTCGGACTGTTATTAAACTTTGTATACCGACGAGCACATTTGCAGTGATATCGGGATCGTTCAAACTGGAATGTCACTGAATGTAGTAGAATTGTCTTCAGTGATGAGTCCCACTCCCATCTGAGCCCCGATGACCAGCGAAGACGCGTCTGGGGACACCCCGAGAAAAAGGTGTATTCCAACTCGACTGTCGCCAGCTGTACAGCCCAACAACCAGGAATGATTTTCTGGAATGTCATTTCATTTCATAGCAGGATCCCTTTGGTTTTCATCCGTGGTATCTTTATAGCACAGCGGTACGTAGACGACATTCTGCGTCCCGTTGTGTTTCCCTTCATATCACGCAGTGCTGACCATATATTTCAGCATGCTCGCCCGTGCACAGAGATAGCTTCTACTGCTTGTTTTCCTGCTTGCCTAACATTATTTTGGCCAGTAAAGACGCCGGATCTCTTTCCTACTGAGGTCGTTTGGAGCATCATGAAAAGGGTCCTAAAACTAGCTCGGGATTTTGCCAATAAAACGCACCAATTGGACAGAATTTGGCATGATATCTCGTAGGAGCATATCTGCCAATTCTATGAATTAATGTCAAGCCGAAATTTGCTTACATAAGGGTCAGAAGTGGACAAATGCGTTATTGACTTGTGGACTTTTGTGAGGCCGTTTCTCTTGATTAAACCAGCCAAATTTTCTGAAACTATAATCATTTGTTTTTCTTTGCATGTACATCACATCTACCAATTTTCGCCTCATTTGGATAACGCCTTTTTGGTGCGTCGATTTTTTTGTTATAGAGAATATTTTATATATCAATTATTAAAGGGTCTGGGGATTTTTAACCCTTAAAAATAAATGGACTTTTCAATATATATATATATTTATGTTGAAATATGAACATTTCTGAACATTTTGATATACTTCCAATTATGATTCTAATGCACTTTGGTTCAAAACTTATGAGCAAAATTATAATTGATGTCAGTATGGAACTTCATTGCATTTCCAAGCTTTAATGCTTTTTTCCTCAAGAGGGCTTTTATGCCACCATCCACAAGATATCTTACTGTAAATTTACCCTATTAAAAAAAAAAAAAAAAAAAAAAAAAAAAAAAGGTGAAATTGGTTTGCCGTTTAATGGATATTATGTATTTGTTTATTTAATTTTATTATTTATTTATTTTTGCATTCTACATCCAGAAACAAGCATTTGATAAGAAAATTGAAAATAGGTTTTGTAGTAGTTATTTTATTGTTTAGAACCAAGATTTATTAGCAGTAAAAGGAATTAAATTTGTTATGACAACGCAACGAATTTAAAAAATACTAACAAAATTTGTTTGTATATGCTTATTTTAACAAAAAAAAAAAAAAAAAAAATGTTTATTTTTGCTATAGTATTTGCAGTTAAAAAACAATTTTTAGGAAAAACAACATAACATTTTTACAAAAACTATTTATTATTGTAACCAAAATTTCAATTGGAACAAGTTTCCTCAGTTTTTTATTTTATTTTATTTTATTTTTATTTATTTATTTATTTATTTTGTGTTAACCAAATTTTTGTAAATTAAACAGTTTTCTTTTTTTTTTTTTTTTTTTTCTGCATGTCGGACTAATAAGACTGGAGACTACGGCTTAAATTTGCCACTAGGAACATCCATGTCTAAACAAGGAATTTGTACTACGTCATACGTTGTACTACGTATATAGCAACTACGTCATATCTCTAATCATTCGTCTGTCAAAGAAAGTTGGAAATATTTAATTATCTGATACCATAAAATGAGTTGAGATTCTTATGTAGAAAGAATGGAAAGTAGTACTTTGATAAAGCATAAACTTCTAGCATGTCGTAGAATCAAGCTATTTTCTTCTTAAAAAAAAAAAATCTAAATTAACAAGAAAACATCAGAATGTTCCACTTTAATGAGATAAATAAATCTGGTTGATATTTTACGCCATTTTTTACAACATCACCACTCAGAAAAAACCCAAATATTTGCTGTTTTTAATTTCTGAAGAATGTTTTTAAGAAAACACCAGGAAATGAAAACACACGATGAATTGTTCGGATAAACATAATTGATCACGCCCTTCATCTGTTGGGAAAAAGAAGCTATAAGGTTTTGTCCATGCCTACTTTATTTTTCTTGATGCAGAGAAATGTTTAATTATTATTAATATTTTTTTTCAATAATTCACTATTTTTATTTTATTAATTTTATGGTTTTGTTTTTATTTTTCATATTATCACGCTATTTGATGACATTATTTTCAACGCGAAAAAAATGGAAAGTATACAGTGAAAGTTAAAAATAAAAGTAAAAGTAAAAGTAATTCCTACCACTAGAAAGAAAAAAAAATCCCAACAAATTTTTCAAAAATACTAGACAATGTAAATAAACCTAATTAATTTAAGAAAATGTGTATTTATATTTCACATACCTGTTTCACATATATTTTTAAGATACTAGTTATATATAATTTGAATCAAGATATAAAAATATGTATTAGTAGGGATGGATTCTAGACTTTATATTCGCATCTACTTATTAACTCTTTGAAATATTCAAAATAAAATTGATGTTACTGACGAGGTGCTATTATTAATCATTCCACAATATTCAGATGTCAAATAATCTTCTTTTAAATATTATAATTAGAAATAAAATATTATCATACAACTATGTTTTGCGTTGAAATTCAAATACATTGATATAAGATGGTTAGGTGTACGTACAATAGCTTCATATACCATAGAAAAGGCAGAATTTTATTTCTATAAGATAAATAAATAAATAAATAATATTTTAATTTCAAAAATTGTAAATTTAACTTAAAAAAAAAAAAAAAACTTGCTAATGTCTATCTTATAACACATAGTAAAACAAATAAATACAAAAATACAAAAATATGTATACACTATATTTAAAATTTTATTTTCTGATACAGTTTCCTAAATTTTTATTAAACTCATTGAAAGATTTTAAACAAGGAAAATTTCAGTATAATGATTAATAAAATACTGCAGTGGAGTTCCCTTGTTAATTTGATAAAGACAGATTAATCAGTCCTCTTGAACTACTTTATATCAAGTTACTGATGGATTTTATCTCTGCATTTGTTTGAATTTTCATTAATATTCATTCTTTAAATAAAAGTTTTAATCTCTGAAAAGTGTTAATTACAATTTTCTTCAAACAATTGCTGTCATCCAAAAGTGTAAATCTAATTAGTATAAAACATAACTAATAATGAAATCTAATTAGATAGTGTAACATGTTATAATTACTTTTTCTCTATTTTCGAGCGCTCCCTTTAAATATTTAATCGAATAATAATAATAAGCATCGTAAGGATGTGTAAAGTCGTATTATCATATTAATAAAATAAAACTATTCTGTAATAATATTGATTAATTATTTGTTTAAAACTTGCTAAAATAATTTCAGACTGAAAAGGTCGATTTTTTGTCGCAGAATATGATTTTATTGTAGAAAAGACCAGAAAATATGCAATGAATTAAATAATTCGAAACCCTTATTTAAATTGATTTTAAAGAATTAAAACTGCATGAACATTAATGATTTATTATTTCATGGCAATTATCCAGTATAGTATCATTTGAAACAAATTATTTTATTAATATTTAAATAGGAAATATTATTTTTCTTCAAAGCTAAACAATTACCTTTATTTCTTGCAATATTATACCATACGTGACAACATTCTAATTGATATACCGTTTTACTGTTAGTACCCACCTACTTTTTTTTTTTTTTTTTTTTTTTTTTTTTAACACCAGTTTTATTTTAGATTATTTTCTTCATATTTTATTGTAATTACATTGGAAGAAAAATACTCTAAAAATTATGTGCTGTAAGAAAAGGAGCATGTATTAATAATGCTACGCAATATTAATTTTAAGGTTGTCACGTTTGATTAAACTTATTTTACAGCTGCAAAACATATTTACTACAAAATCAAATTATATGTATGGGAAATATCACGCCAATTTTTCTTTTCGATACTTTCTTTAAAAAATAAAATAATTTTAACAGCCTAATTCCAAGTGCATAGTTACCAACTCTCTTGTTTTCCTTGAGATACTTCATATAAAAAAGTTTTATAACAGTTTTCAGTTTACTTAATCATAAAAATTAAATATGACATTTTACTATTTAAAAGTGGCGGTGACAAATCTCATTTCAAAATCCAAAAGGTTGGCAGCTATGCAAGTGGTATTATTAAACCAACAAATGCTATATTAAATCAGAAATAATGAAACAAGTATATTTTACCGCCGTTGCACTATAAATTATTTTCCTGATTTGTTCTCTACATAATAATAAATTACTAGAAACAAAACGTCAAATTGCAATCTGGCCTACACTTATCACTAGAAAATATGATGTCATAATTACTCGTCTTAGAATTGGGCATTCAAGGCTTACACATAAATATTTACTACTTGGGGAAGAGGAACCTCATTGTCCGAAGTGTCATTTCTGTGTGCTGACTATTCGCCATTTGATCACCGACTGCCCTTGTCTTCGCCATCTTTACAGACATCACTTTAGTTCATCCTCACCAAACCTGACGAGCCTTTTAGGTATTATTCCTCATCATCAATTGACAAATTTTTTAAAAGATGCTGGTTTTTATTACGACATCTAACTTTAGTATTTACACTCTTTTTTACATTTTACATCTGTTTTCATTATCTACACTCTTCATTATATTTTACATCTGCTTTTATTATCTACACTGTATTTTATGTTTTGTGATTTTACCTTTTAGCTGTTCTTTTTTCCGTTTTCTATCTGTTTGTTCTTTAGACAATCTGGATGGGTAAACCCATCCAGAAGCTGCATCTTGTTTTTTATTTAACTGTTTGGCGCAGCATGTCCCACTGTGGATTTTGCGCCGTTAAAAATCAACCAACCAACGAACCAACCAACCTGATTTGTTATCGGCCAACACTGACTTACAGAGTTTAAGTAAAATAAAATTGTCTCCTGCTAGTTTGTTGTATTAACTGTTTGAAATTTCACGCCAGAAGTGGCTGACAAGTTTTAAGGAAAAACAGTTTTGTTACATTGGAAGCAACTTACAAGTTTTAGGAAAAAATACCTTTGTTACGAAGTGACTACATAGTGCAAAGTGTTATATTATACAAACAGGTGATGGCAAAAATGTTTACTAAAATTAGTTAAGAAATAATGACAAGAGCTGCCCACATTTATATTTTATCGCAATTTTATTCATTGAAACTTAAGAAAATTGTTTATTTTATATATTTATACATATTACTCCTAATAGTTAAAATGTATTTGAATATCATTAAAAAAAAGAATCGAATTAACTATTTATCAGTATTTAATTATATATTCTATGAGTTCTGTCTTAGAGTTGTTTTTATTTTGTAAAATACAGTGCAGATTCATGCTTACATATAAGTATGAATAAAAAAAAGACTGAAAGAAAGAAAGGAACGAAAAAAAAAAAGGAAATCAAGAGCATTTCAAATTTAGTTTCACAGATTTTAAATGTTGTTATATTTATTTAATTTTTACATACACCTGACATTAAATTAGTATTACAATATCTTTAGAAAAGAACCAAGTTAATTATTTTACGGATATAATATCATGCATTACTTCTGACCTATAAACCAACATATAAAAGATTATAATAATACTTCTCATATAAGTGTTTTTTTTTTTTTTTTTTAAGCTGTGAAACTTTAAGATTTGTGGATTCTATTCTTCCTCTATCCTTAATTTTAAGCATGCAAGTTAGATGCTAACACACTTTAATCGAACTGTATACTAAATAATTATTTTAAAGGCAAGTGTAAACTACATACATACGATTGCACTATCGATGAAAAAAGGAGATTTTTTTCAATAAATATTGAATATTGTAAACAGAATACCAATAATAGTCATGATCATAGGCATAATGATTACAAACCTTCGTTTGCAAAAAATTACTTTTGGTCGTAGTATTGTCATAATTTATTTATTTATTTATTTATTTATTTTATTTATTCGTTTCGTTTTTAAGACATAATATGTTTACATATTTTAAATTTTGTTCCATATATTTCTAGAAAAGCATCTAAAATTAGGGAAATTCAGTGTACTAATAAAAGAGTTTTAGTTTGTATGCTAAAACGTGGTATATACACTTACCACTAACTTAGTTTCAAGTGATTAAACGGGCTACTAATTATTGTTAGAAAATGGTGGAAGAAAAAAAAAGCGATCCCTGTGTTAAATGAATTTGTGAAAATATTATCTTAATTTAAATAATAATAATAATAATAATTACATAAAAAGTGTACTGATATTAAAGTATTAAGAACTGATTTAAACATATCTAAAAAAAAAAAAAAAGAAGAAGAAGCACTTTTTTTTTATTTATCAGATATAATTCAAAATTATCCGTATTCATTATGAAACGGCCCTATAGAAGGGAAAAAAATGTTTATAATTTTTACGGTATTTCTGCTTTCGTTGGTGATGTAAACTTCTTTTTTCCCATATTAATTAAACTGCTAAACAATTTTTAAAACTTCAGTCAAAGCTTTATCATCTCAAATTCAAATGCCTATTAAATACATTCTTTTTAATTAGTTTCAAAGTTTTGAAAAGTTTTCTGAAACAGTACGCGTTAAAACAACTAATTACAGACTGTAATAGATGGGCGTTTGGTGGGAATTTTTCGCATTATTGGCGACATTTCTTTGGGAAAAAAAATGGAAAAATGATTAAAAATAGAAAAATAATTTTCTGCTTATAAGATAAAGTTTTTTTTTCTTTTTAAAAGGGAAATTATTTAAAGAAATAGAATAATTTATAAATATTTGTGTACAACACTTCGCGACAAAAAGATAGGTACAAAGGGTTTTTTCTTTGATTTTTCATAAAATAACATTATCTAAATTCTGCTTATCATTTATTATTATCATAAAATAACACTATTCCCGGACTAATTTTTGTTTTAAGACTAATTTAGAAAATTTTTAGCACTCAAATTTTTCTAATTTAGGACTACACTCCACGACAAAAAGATAGGAACAAAGCGGTTTTTTTTTTTTTTTTTTTTTTTTTTTCATAAAATATAACATTATCTAGATTGTGCTGATCATTTATTATCGTAAAAAAAAATATTATCATATCAGAAACATATTAAATATTTGAATCATATTCAAAATAATCATATTAAAAAAAAAAAAAAAAAAAAAAATCCATTTGTTCCTATTTTTTTGTCGCGGTGTGTAGTCTTAAATTAGAAAAATTTTAGTCTTAAATTTTTTTCTAAATTAGTCTTAAAACAAAAAGTAGTCCGGGAATAGTGTTATTTTATGATAATAATAAATGATAAGGACAATTTAGATAATGTTATTTTATGAAAAAATCAAAGAAAAAACCCTTTGTACCTATCTTTTTGTCGCAGGTTGGTTAAATTGCACTGTTAAACCCCAATGTTTACCCATAGGAAAGACTTGTGAAAGTTAAGAAAATTCTTTAAAACATTCGAAATTTGTGCTTTAATTAAAATGTTTGTTTTCAATAAATGCAACTATACGATATATTTACATTAATTATTTTTATTGGCAGGGGTGAATTTTATGAACGTAGCCATGGAATCAACCCACACAGCCATTTACATCCACAAGACATCTATAAACAAGTATAAAAGTTTAAAAACGATCCATTAAACTTCTATAAATATATTACAGATATCTATTAGCTTTACAAATGTCACTCTTTTTGACATCCATTGGATGTCTGTTACATATCCGATAAATCTCCAAACATCCAATAATTGGACTTGTTAGATCTAATAGTTATTTAAAATATCTAAATCTTGTTTTGATTTAACATGTTACATCTATTAGACATCGAAAAAGGGCACTTCTAAATTTCGTCTATGTTTAAACCAGTGTTGTGCAAGTTCACGAAAAAAACGAGCTAGTTCAAACTCAAGTTCATCGTGTAAAAAACGAGCTAGTTCGCGCTCAAACTCCTGTCTGAAAAAAATGAACGCGTTCAACTCAAGTTCATTTTTAAAAAGGAGCGAAGTTCATTAAAAGTTCATTTTTGAGTATTTTTGTTTCTCTAAATAGATCTTCTCGGTGACTCGGTGAACACTTTCATAGGTAATTTACATTTATTCAAATTGTCAATTACCATGAAAATTATTCTTAATTTAGTGTTTAATTAAACTTATAAACATTTAATTCTCAATTATAACTTATTCATTTAATAGTAGTAGAAATTTATTTAGAGGACACTTCTGAATAGTGAACCCACTGTTTTTGTGTATTTTTTTATTCTCAAATTTCCAATACTTTTGTTTATGCGCACAGTGGCGCACCCAGAAATAAATTGTGGAAGAGGCCTGAGTTGAAGAATAAAAAATACTATATATATATATGTACTCAAAGCAATTCCAATCCTATGCCAGTATTTCTGAATATAAATTTTTGTTTTAGTTAAAGCAGAAATTACAAGAAAGTTTCTACAAATATTTAAGAAATGTGGTACAGTAGGACAACTTTATATGCAAGTGAATGTGGTATTTATCAAAATAGCAAATATAAACATGTATATGTCGATCCTTGTTCTATAAAATCATTTCCAAATAGAAATTTTTATTTTAGCTTAAAGCAGAAAACTTTCCAAAAGTTTCTCCAAAGATTAATTTTTAAAAGTTATGAAAGAAAACGGGTGTGAAATTATGAGTATATATACAATGTTTATTTTGAAGTATGATGCGTCATGGTCAATATCACACAAGTCTTTGAAAGTCTGTCATTTCTAGATAAACGAAATTTTTTGAAAGATTTAAAATAATGGAATTATAATCAAAATAATTTTTAAACATTATATATAAGTTATACACTTTAAAAGTATTTTTACTTCCAAAAATATCTAAATAAAATAACATTTAAAAATGCAAATTTAAATTAGATTTTTAAGTAATTTTTGAAATAATTTACTTTGACAATATTTTTAATCTTTTGTTCTATGCAGCTTACTAATTGCTTCAATTAGAACTATGACAAGATTTTTCTTACTCTAACATGTTTTCTCAAGAGCCAGTTTGCTTAAATTAAGAGTTATTTATTTATTTTTGATAACGAAACTAGTATAATATAACATTTTCAAATGACAGATAATAATAATAATAGAAAGAAAAAGAAACTGAAAATATCCTACCCTGTCATTTTTAATTTATAAAGCAGGCTGAGTTTTTATTGATTATCAATAGCATGATATTAAATATGATAAAGAAATTAGTATGATTTAAAATTTAATAATAATAATAATAATAATAATAATAATAAAAGAAAAAAAGAAATCAAAAGAAAAGAAAAAAATCAAAAGAAAGAAAAAAAAAAAGAAATTTAAAATGTAAAAGAATATAACATACACTATTATCATTTTTAATTTATAAGCAATACGTAAAATTTCATGAAAAATGTAAAAAAAAAAAAAAAAAAAAAAAAAGATAATAATAATAATAATAATAATAACAAGAATAAGCAGGAATCATTTTACATTTTGCTTAATATAATACATAACATCTCTATTGTATGCAAAGAAAAATCTATATTTAATATATGTTTTTTAAAGAAAAATATTTACTTCTATTTTTATTTCTAAAGCAGGCTGCGCTTTTATTGATTTGGTATATAAATATGATAAAAAAATTAGTCAATTTATTACTTTCCGAACAAACGTATGAAAGGAAAGTATTGTAATCATGTCAAAAATCCGAATTCGAGATTTTGGTGTTTCAATACGTACGCTAGCGTCTAAAAACACTTTGCTCGAATGCGCTGTAAGTTGGTACGCATATTGCATGTCACTGTAGCACGAACCCTATTGATTTTGGTGAATCTGGCACTTACAGTTCTTTTACAGGGACACAAAGAAAAATTCTTTATCACTATGGCCTGTGGGACCAAAATCTTAAAAGTGCGATAGCATCTAAACGCCTCATTCAATTGAGTAAAAATTTTATACATATAAGGTCACAGTTTCTCAATCTGTATAGATTTTGGAAAATCTGAAACGAGCAAACAATTTATACACATATTATAGGTAATAGTTGCAAGAACTGCGTAGATTTTGATGAATCTAGCACTTAATTTTTTTTACAGGGACACAAAGAAAAATCCTTTATCTTTATTGCCTATGGGACCAAATTTTAAAAAATGCAATAGGGTCTAAACGCCTTATTCAATTGAACAAAAAAATTATACACATATTACAGGTCACAATTTCACGAACTGTATAGGTTTTGGTGAATCTAACACTTCTATTTCTTTTTTTTTCTTTTTTTTTTTTTTTTTTTTTTTTTACAGCACAGCAAATAATTCTGTATCATTATGGCCTATGGGGTGAAATTATTTAAAGTGCGACAGCATCCAAATGCCTTATCCGTTTGAGTGGAAAATTTATATACGAGTCATATCACACAAACTGAGGTCACCATCACACAAACTGTATAGATTTTCGTGACTAAAAATTGTTCATCATATTAAATTATTTAAAGTGTGATAGCTAGTAAATGCCTTATTCAAACGAACTGAAAATTTATATACATGTTATACGTCACCGTCACACGAACTTTATGAACTTTAGAGAATCTAGAATTTATGATTATTTTTACAGGGACGAAATGCAAATTTCTTTATCATTGTGGTACATAGGCTCAAATTTTAAAGTGCGATAGCGTCTAAATGCCTTATCCGATAAAGCTGAAAATTTATAAGTCACTGTTGCACTAAATATAAGCATTTTGGTGAATCTAGCATTTGTAGGTTTTTACAGGGACACAACGAAATATTCTTTATCATTATGATCTACGTGTTCGGTAAGATAGCGTTAAATTAAACTTCGTGTACTATATAAAGAAAAATACTCAAACTACCTAATATAATTTTCTCTTTTGTTTATTTAACAACTCCTCTTACTTTACTTTATCTACAAAACCGTTAATTACTCAATTTTTGGAATGTCGAGTGGAGTCACTCCAGATTTTTTTTTTTTTTTTTTTTTTTTTTTTTTTTAATAATGACCAAAAAATAAAAGAAGAGAAGAAAAAACATTAGATAAAGGAAAGAATATATTATATTTCAAATAAATAAGGAATCAAAAACCTCATCGCTTTTGACTTATAAAGAATGTAAAATTTTATTAAGAATGAAAAATAAATAAATGAATAATATAGGTAGAAATCATTTTATATTTTGCTTAAATTAATAAATAAATTTCATCATTTTATATATTTTTAATAATAAAAGCTGTATATAGTCTCTAAAGAAAACTGTGTTTTCAATATCTATTTATAGATAAACATGCAATTTTCTATTCTTAAAGCACGCTATTGATCTTATCGAATTTCGAGATAGTTAATTATGAAAAAGAAATTTGAATAATTATGATTTAAACATAATAATGATATAAACACTCATATATATGTTCTTTTTTAAATTCTTAATAATTATCATCTCATCAAGGTTTTACTTCCTGGTTTCTATGTATTAGAATGAATGATGAAATAATATAGCAATTTTACATATTTTTAATATGTTGATTAAAGTAATAAATACTCTCTTATTTTCTTTTTAATTATTATTTTTTTTTTTAATAATAAATACTTGTATTTGAATCGCACTCGAAAGTAAATATTCCTTAAAAATTATATTAAGAATGACTTTCACGTTCTAATTAATAACATATTTTTAATTTTAGTTCATAGAGAAGCATAGAAAATAATATTTTTTGTTGGCTGTTATGTGCTTTTTTGAGGTATTTAAATGTGATAAAAAATATTTTGATTTAAAATTTAACAATAATAAATAATACATAATCAATAATAATTCTTAAGAAACATGTAAGCAAAATTAATTGAAATTTATAAAGAGTATTGTGTTTCATTTAAAAAGTATAATAAAAAATATCGCTAACAATGTTTCAACAACTATTTTTAAATTGTTATCGAATTTCGAAGAATTTAAAACTGATATATATATTTAAATATAGTAATGTAAATATAATATTTTGTAAATGAAAATTAAAATGATAATAATAATATATTCCACATATTTTATATAAAAATGAAATATAATATAGAAATTATATATTATAATTTTTGGAATTCTCCAAGAAATTTTTCAAATCTTATATGGATTTTGCTTTTCTAAAATTCATTTTCTGTTGATTAACGAAAAAAAAAAAAATCTAAAATTTTATTAAAAATGAAATTATATGCTATTCTTATTTTTCATTTTAATATATATATATTTTTTTTAATTAAAATTGAAATGAAATATCAAAATAGTAATAGTTTAATACACCTTTTCTTTATCTTTTAGAAAGACTGCTTTCCATTATATTTTTTCATTAGCTTGAAGAAAAATTTTATATATTGATATTTTTCACATGGTCTTACTTTCTCAGAGAAATTTCAGATATATTTGCAAATGACTACGACGGAATGTAAAAAGTGTTAAAAGTGATAGTGAATGACTGAGAAATGAGAATACTCTACTAAAACGATCCCCGTTTTTTCTCCCCCATTTCTTTTTCTTCCTTGAAAATAAATCGAATAGAGAAACATACATTCACTATCTTATCAAAAGAGTGAGATGCTATCTGAGCTGTAACCAACTTCTGGTTATAAATTTTAGCTTTTTTGTGTGTGTTATAGCTAAACACTATAACACACACAAAAAAAGAGAAAGAAAAGAAAGATTCGCTTTTCCTATAGTGTCCCCCTCTCTTTATTTTATTTTGAATGAGGGTATTTAAAAGTCGAAAGTGGTCACCAATACCCAGTGGCTCCAACATCTGGATATCTGATTATAGCCATCAGATAACAATTATTCAAGTTTCAACCAACAAAGATCGGTAAGCCCCCTGTTTCCTGTTTTTACGACTTCACTCAATAGGTGGTCTCAGTCGCTTTAGGGAAGAGTTTTGTTTACATTCTTCTAATAAGTTCAAAGAATGCCGTTTTATATCAGAAAGAAAGGAAGTAAAAATCTGACTGTGAATATGAGAGGGAGAAAAGTTTTAAAATGTTGAAAAACAACAAATCTATATTCGAAAAGTATCGTAAAAAAGAAATTCTTATTCATATTTAGATTTATTCTTCGCGTTTATTTATTTTTATTTTATGTCTAAAAAATTAAAGTGTGCGAAATTGGTGCTTTTATTATTTATAATACATTTTTTTTATTTAAAACACTTTCTAAATTAACTTAAATTGTCGTATAAATAAACTATTTGTAATAGTTGAACTCTGCTCAGATCCCCATCATATATTTGTTCTCATACATTTCTACTTTAGCTCATACTATGTACATGTTAAAAGATATGAAGTCTGTTTATCATTTGGCTCGATTGTAGAATGTAGTTCCTCAACTATTAGGATAACCTCCCGCCTTCCGCTTCAATATATTTATCTTATCCTAATTTGTTATTTAATTTTGTTTAGGTCAGTTTTATATTTCAGTTTTCATGCAATTCTATAGTATTTCCAATCCAATAATCTTCATATAGCAAGTGTTTGGGAAATATTGTCTTATTCTGCCATGTTTAGAAATTCGCAAATTTTGAATAATTTAGAAAGATTTCAAAGTGGAATGTCTATAGTAAAAAATGTTCATGATAGTGTCATAAATGATATTTTAAAGCTGGTCAGATAACTTTACGATTAAAATAATCCTCGTAATACACGTTTAATCGGTCGTTGTCGCAATATTTAAAATATAGCGTACTTATTTCCTATACATAATCCATTAAATTTGTAAACAATTGTTGATCCATTTTTGAGAATCATTCGCATAAGATCATAGAGCATTGTTGCAAAATGAGTGCGAAACGAAAGAAATATATACATATTTTTAATTTAATTTGTAATATGTTATTTTAAGTTTTTGACATTAAAAAGAATTTTTAATTATATTACAAAGCTCAAAATGTGACATAAAAAAGAAATAGTGAAAATCCCCCCTTGCCTCCCTTCAACTATATATCATTTACTATAATTTTAACAAAGATTATGTTATATTTATACACAGTTCCAAAGAAATAGTTCACATGGTGATATAAAAACAATCATTTCGCCCCTTTCCCCCCACCCTCCAAGATATGTGTAACACTTTTGTAATTTTATTTCAATCTATAATAGAGTGGTATAAAAAATTCTCTTTTGCATCTACACAAACCCCTTGTCCCCTAAGCTATATATAACACTTATCATGATTTTCGTAAAGAATAAGTGATAGTTATAATACGGAATATCGTTAAAATCGGTAACAAGATGATATTAAAAAGAAAAAAAAAATTTCAGATCCCGAAGTATGTGTGACACTGCATTTTTTGTCATAAACAGCAAGTGACTATTAGACAAAATTTCATTAAAATCAGTAAGAAGGAGATATAAAAACAATTATTTTCTTCAATATGCTCCTGGACCCCCCCCCCCCCCTTCCTCCAAGTATATACTAAGTGAAAGTGGTACCAATTTAATAGATTGAAATTTCTAAAAATATGTTATGAAAATCATTCTTAAAATTCATTAGTTGATGTTTATTGTTTTTGCGATTTGCAAATATCAAAAGTACCCTTTCTTCCGGTGCCCTTTTTTCCAGGTGCCCTTTTTTCTGGGCGCCCTTTTATCTGGTGCCCTTTTTACCAGTGCCTTTTATTACAAATGCCCTTTTTCACGAGATCCATTTTTCTGAGTTATTTTCTTTTCTGTCCTTTTCTTCTTCTACTTTCCTTTTCATATTTCAGACAAATATTTAATATGAGTTTGAGCTTGAGTTGCTTTTTCACGCTCAAGTTCGTGTAAAAAACGAACTACGCTCAACTCAAGTTCATAATTTAAAAAACGAGCGAAGTTCAACTCAAAACTCAAAATTTTTGAGCTACGCTCACGAACGCGTTCAAATGAACGCGTTCGTGCACAACACTGGTTTAAACATCTAATAGATATCTATAATTAGTACAGTATATCCACGACTTTTAATGGTCATTCTTTAGATATTTTGTACATTTTATGGATCATTGGGTGCGATTTACATGTCTAATGGATATCATTGCTGTATGGGAATATATAAATATATATATTAATATCTATTAATCTAAAAGTCTTGGGATGTTTCCAAATAAATTTCACTGGGAGTAACATATAAGTCGAATATAACAATAATAGTAGCATTTGAAATGTAATTAATAATTTTATTATTTTAAGCATTAGATGTGAAACATGACGTTGAAAAGATAGTGAAATTAGATTTTTTTTTTTTTTTTTTTTTTTTTTTTTTTTTTAAGAACTAGGAATGAAATATTACAAAACCACTTTCAAGCGCAGATGAATCAAAAAAACAAAACATGAGATACGGTTCATGTAATTTTTTATTCATTTATGTTGCTCTGTTCGGTCTTAAGGTGGCATTTTACCGTCTATTTTCTTGTATGTGTGTGTGTATATATATATATATATATATAGATATAGATAGATAGATAGATAGATAGATAGATAGATAGATAATCAGAACGTTCAGTAGAAATATAATATTATCAGTACATACAGTTTAAATTTAAAGATAATTTAATATCAGTATTCAAACAATTAATATGATCAAAAACAAAGACCACCCACATCAAACCAGAAAAGAAATAAAGTCAAATCTAAATGAATTAAAGCAAGTTGGAATACGAAAACAGCATTATATGCATTCTAACGTTATCAAGGGCCTGGTAGAATGCAAACATGCTAAATAAATGAATGTTTTTTCTGTCACAAAGATAGCAAAATCTAAGTATTTCTTTGTGCTCAGGCCCTAAACATCCACTGGAAATAAAAAAAGAAAAAAAAAAAGTATATCAAAATAAACTCACCACAACATATGAGAAACCAATAAATTAGTTTATATATTGATATTATTATGAGACTAAGTACGTTAATATTATAATGCAGAAACATATCTGGCAAACCTTTAAAACGTAAAAGATCCTGTTTCATGATTAGGAAAATATCACATTCCAACATGTATTACAGAAAAAAATAAACTGCTTACAAATTCTTTGAATATCTAAAACTTTCATTTAATGCAAAGTATCTTTCACATGTCAGTCTATTCAGCCTCTTAATATCAGTCTTTGATAGATTCTTGCCAACGGTTTCCCAAACATCCACTTAATACCTCTGTTAAATGAGCCAGAAAAGTACTTTCGCGTCTTGTAACATTCTAAAGGAATTCAAAAAATCATTATCGTTTCTCGATTAAATTTTACTTAACGCAGCAGGGAAAAGAAGGTTTTGAAATAGTCTTGGTAAAGTAGAATAAATGATTTTATATAAAGTGATTGGGAGGGGAGTATTCACATACAAGGAAACCATTTAACTTAAATACTAATACTACTTTTGACAGATCAATTGCCACAGCAGGTTCACATTTTTTTTTTTTTTTTTTTTTTTTTTTGTGTGTGTGTTTGTTTTCTGGATTTGTTACTCATTAAACTCTTTACCCCATTTGTATTTGTCTCAATATTATTTAAACCATACAACTTTTACAATATTACCTATACCTCTTGTACATATTGTTTTTGTACAAGGAATAAATATTTAAACTGATATTTTTCATTCAATTAAGCACTTTATTCCATTTTAATTTAAAAAAAAGAATCCGATTGTCTTTTATTAACTATTGGTAATACAATGTCAATTATCATTTTAAAAAAATAATTATAAGATTAAAAACTTTTTATAAACCATGTTTTTAAATTTTCTGTTGAATCATAGCTATCCGCAATTGTAATGAAACGCTCGCCTTCTGGTGAGCTAAGGTGAAATTAAAATTAACATGAATTGCTTTCGGCTTCCGTCGAGACGCCATTGCTTGCCGGTGGTTAGTTTCTCATATATTTATTGAATAAAAATGAATAAATCCGGTAAATAAGATAACACATACTGTTGTGTGCTACAGTGTAACTCCAAAGGATCAAGAAATCCAGAATTAAGCTTCCATTTATTTCCAAATGACAAATTTAAAATTTCAGTTGCTTCGGCTAATGGAAGTAAAGAATTAATCAGATGATTTGAAACTAATATTTCTTCAGCTTCAGTTAAAAATCTACTTCTGATCGAACTTTGAATAAACTGAAATATTTTTTCCAAATGCAATCAATTTTCCATGATGTAAAGGCGGAGAAATTATAGCACGAATATTAAGTAGTAACACAAATAGAACAATAATAAATACACGTGGCTATTATATTTACTAATAACAAAAGCTGAAAAAGCGCCACCTATCGATCATTACAAACGCGGATAGAACTAACTACATTAGCACTTTATCAATGGGTATGAAATCTTTAAACCGATAGTGACGTCAATTTTTGTGAGATAGATTGTTTAACTTTTTACAATTTTTTAACGCTCATGTTTAATTAAATTATTTATTCAATCACGTTCATTTATTTTTATGTCGAAAGAAAATGAACTCGTAAATTTTTTTGGCAACAATTAAATTATATCTAATATTTTAATGGCTATTTAAAAGGTATTACTTTTAATTATATAATTATATTACATATAATTATTATATTATTAATTATATTACATGCTTATATTAGGAGGTTATTATTTTCATATTTTAATTAATTATAAGAAAACTATTTGAAAATTCGAAAATTGGACTTCCAAGTAATGTGTTGTCATCGTGTTGTAAGCTATTGTGAAAGTTTCAAGTGTCTAACTAGTAGGGAAGTTAGTTAAAATTCGATTGCAATATTTGTACCGGACAAACAAACAGCCAAGCATACAAACAAACAAAAAACATACAAACAAGAATAGAAGTTAATAAAAACATGGTAAAATATAATGTAGCTTCACAATTTACCTTTTCCCACCAAATCCTATAGTCGAGTTTTATGCATATAACATTTCTTTTCAATCTGCCCGATTACTATGGTGAGGCTATTTTGTAACGTGTTTAGGAGACTGCAAACATTTTTCAAAACTGCATTTATTATTATTATTTTTTTTTATTCTTCCTAATTTCACCAGACGTAATAACATCGTTACAATTCATATACAGCATTTTACTTCCAAATTCTTAATATTAAAATCATCAGCGAACATTTTACTAAATCGTAGGAAATTCTACCATTTAATGTTCATGTAGAAAGATGCATGCTTACATTGCATATTTCACTAACATGTTTTATCACATGCATGCTTAAACCTTCGCATCAAAATTTAACAACAAAATCTCTTTAACAATTGATGTTGATCCATCGGTCGTGATATTTCAATTGTCTTAAATTTCTCATACAGATTCAGCATATCCATTGTTAAAAGCTTCATAAATTGTTCAAAATCAAATTAAATTAAAATACTCATATTATATACATGCTTATATCGCACATTCTAACGATAGATTCTTTTACATGAATGCTTCCACATCCACCTGATGCATGTATTAAATGAGCTGCAAAAGCAGTTTCGAATTTAATGTCGTTTCATCACCGAAGAGGAATTCGGAAAACCATTATTGTTTCTCGATTAAATTTTACTTAAAACAACATTCGTAAGAATGATTCAAAACAGTGGCACCGGAGTTAAATAATGTATTCAACATGCGATGAAATAGTTTTATGGGAATATTACTTCGGACATTGAATGACGCATTCGACCATTTGGGATATGTTACCGTAGAATA
Source organism: Salticus scenicus (assembly GCA_963930645.1). Lineage (NCBI taxonomy): Eukaryota > Metazoa > Arthropoda > Arachnida > Araneae > Salticidae > Salticus > Salticus scenicus. Next base: position 67,635,789 of record OZ005652.1, read on the forward strand.
GAAAAGCAATATTGTTACTATGGGAATAAAACTTTTATGGCATTCTTATAAGGGTAGAAAATAAGATTTATAGCATATGACTTGTATCTTGAAAATAAAAGTGAATATTTTGTCTGTGAGACTGAGTAATATTTTTGAAAAAATATTGCTTGTTTTAAATACACTGTAAAAAGAATTCTACATAATATTACAACACAGTATGCTGGGAAAAGTATTGCCTACTCATTGTATTGCATTTTTTAAGTGTGCTCGAAAGTAAATTTGTTGTATTTTTTACAGTTTTTTTTAATAAACATTTTTTTTTTTTTTTTTTTTTTTTTTTTTTTTGCAATTATTACACATGTAGGTAGGTAGGGTGTAGTAATCATGTATATACGTATAAATTTAAAACTTTTAATTAATTTTAATTGAAGTTAATGTCAACGTATTAAGAAATAATTTAAACCCCAGTGGCAGAAAGTTTTGTAGCTGTCTGCAACAGGATTTTAAAATTTCATAATCTGTCTGCAAAATTTGCATGTAATCAGGGATGAAAGTGGCTTACACTCAAAAAGCCTGAAAGCTGATTGGGGGGGGGGGGTTAACATCAGTGGTGATCTCGTGCAACAATACACGAAACAATTCTACTTCAGAACAATATAGTATAAACTTTAAACAATTGTGTGTATTCATTCAATGAAATATTTTATAGCAATGTTTGACACAGCACAATATAAATAATTATAAATAATAAAAGTATTAGTTTTAGTTTTGATACAGAATTTTTTTTTTTTTTTTTTTTTTTTTTAAGTGAATTGTTATTCGAAAGTTGCAGACAAAAACTGTCCGCAAGCCGTTTTTCTGTGTCCGCGACTATGTCGCCGTGTCGCGGTGTTTCTGTCACTGGGATTTAAACAAGTGTTAGTTTATCATTTTGATCCCAGCTTTATTACTTCATTATTGAATAATAAAAGATTAAAAACAATCACTGTTCAAATATAAATCTCCAACTCCTGCAATGACTTTTTTTTTTCTAGTCAGGTAGTCAAAATATCATATTGTGCAGAAAAATGCTTGATAGTTTGGCAGTTTTTATGTATATTAAAATCATTACTCATCTATTTCTTTAAAGTATCGCTCAGTTATAATTTGCTAGAAACTATTATACATTAAAACTATTTTTCGGTAAACTGCTAGAACGAAAATATTATCTAAAAGTTTCAAATTTAATATTTAATAAAAAAGAAATGCATTGTATCTATTAATTCTCAATAATTAAACTTTTGTTTAAAATACCTCTAAGTTTGAAATTGTTGAGGGGTAATAGATTTTTTTTAAATACAATATTGTTTTATTTTAAAGAAAATTTTCATAAAATCTTAAACTTGATCATTATTCACTAAATATTAATCTACTCAATAACAGCTTAATAACATAATACAAATTCAGAAATTTACTTATTTTATTTATTGAAGTTTGTAAAAACCTCACAATACTAAAATTTAATTATTTGCCCCCCCCCCCCCCCACAAAAATTTATATTCCTTGACTAGGTGGATCTCATTTTTTTTTTTTTTTTTTTTTTTTTTTTTTTTGTAAAAGTTATAGTTTAATAAATCTAATATATATAACTATTAGAGATGACCTCTTGTACCCAACTCCACCTATCATATATCAGTCATCATAACTGACTTCAAGTTGTAACCATCTCGTAAACGTTCGTAATTTATGTTTCCAACTCAGCATTTAGAGCATGTCTATAGGTTCCTCTCGTTAATGGTTTAACTGTACGATAAATATTAAGAATAATATAACATAACAGAAATTTCAAATTTTGTTTATTTAGGCAGAAAAAAAAATCATTTGCACGAAAAGAAAATTCATTTTCAAAGATTATTTTATTAAATAATGAAATATTTTAAAATAATATTATAGTTTTAAAAAATTAAAGAACACACTTTTATAGAAATGTGAACTAAAAAAGCACAAAATATCTATCTTAGTATTAAAATGCAGGGTAAGAGAAAATCGTGTCAGTGACATACCATAATATTTACATTCATTTAAATCTTTAATTAAAATATTTTAGAATTAAACAAAAACCATTTTTAAAAAATCTCCCCTGACTGGGTTCGAACGCTGGACCTTTAGGTTCGTAACGCGGAGCCTTACCTCAACGCCACGTCGTTCACGTAGGGAAAGTATTTTTCTACAATATAAATTTTTTGTTTGCTCCCAGAGCAGTTACAAACATACATACAAACATACATATATACAGGTGAAGCTAATAAAAGCGTGTTAACAAACACACATACAAACATACATACATACAGGTGAAGCTAATAAAAGCGTGTTAAAAAAGACAATCAATTTTACAAATGTTGCTCAAAAAATTTAGCGATTTTTACTTTGTGAATACTTTTGAAAAAAAAATATACATATATACATATATATATATATATATAAATGAAGGAATGAAGGAAAGAATTATTTGAATACACTGAAATAGTTATTTATAATACTTTAATGAGAAAATATATTACTAAAATTAAACATTACATCAAAAAAACTTCTCATAGGTTAAAATGACATTCGACAATTGGCTCTGCAAGGAAACGTGTTTTTTTCTAAGTGTTTCTAAATGCGTTGTTATATATTACACGTATCTCCATAAAAGTTATGAAATTTCTTCTTCAATTAACAGATGCTAATCTATTTACATAATTTTGTTTAATCCAAAAGTCTTACTTAAAATCGATTAATCTTAATTATTGGAAAAAAAAAGAAGACTATTTTTGTTTTCTAGTAAATACATATACAAAATTCGGCACAAAGTAAAAATTAATTTAGTACGACAGGTCTTATTTTAATCGATTCTTCCATAAAAAAAAAAAAAAAAAAATGAAGTAACCGTGTTGCATTCTGTAGTATCGGTTACTATATTCATTTTTTAAAACTCTAAAGTAGTTATAGCATGAAAGCCCCTCGACGGCTTATACATTTTAGTTGCTATTTTGGCGATGAATTAAAGTGGTTACCGCAATTGCGTAAGTAAAGATTTTGGCAATAAACGTCCGAGCTATTTCGGTGCAAAACTTGTGATTTCAGCAAGGGGTTCTCATGTCAGCCAACATTCTACAGTTGGCAGCAAAATTATTCAAGCACTAGCAATAATTTCTATGTAAGAAAAAATACACTTATTGCTGTTTTGCTAGATACATCCTTGTCGAATCATGTTCTTAGATTGACTAAGAACATGACTGGGCAAGGACATATTTAACAAAGTAGTATTACGTGTTAAAACTCGAATAAACGACTACGTCAGAAACGCCAAAGAAAAATATTGGAAATGCATACAGCTGTTTCGGCAGCTTTAAGCGTGCCGTCTTCAGTGCAAAAAGGATTCTGAATCTGCAGAAGTGCTCGTATATATAGGAGAGGGGCCGAATTTAGTTCAACCAATAGAATTACGGGAAAGGTGGGGAGAGTGGCCAATAGGAATTTATTAAAGTTAGCTGGGTAAACAGTAGAAAAATTAAGAAAATGTGGACTGAATATAAAATTTCCAACAGTCAGACTAATAGGGAATAGTGAAATCACAATTTACCAGGTTTTTAAAATTTTTATAAATATGAAAAGCTTCAAAGAAATCGAGTCCATAAATGGATTTAGGTCTGCAAATTATTTTAGCTGAATTAAATTTAAAATTGTGATTTTCCTCCCAGCAATGTTTAGAAATAGCCGATTTATTGGTTTCTTGTTTGCGGAATAAATATGAAAAGCTTCAAAGAAATTGAGTTCATGAATGGATTTAGGTCTGCAAATTGAGGAAATGGCTCAAACTATTACTGACTTAATCTCCCCCTCATATGAGGCTTCTCAGACCAGGTTGCTCAGTAACAATAAGAACAGAAAACCAATAACTCAACTAAGCTCGTAGAAGCTTAACAAATAAAAACAGGAGACTTGGCGTTGGAATATTAAAACTCGAATGAACGACTACGTCAGAAACGCCAAAGAAAAATATTGGAAATGCATACATCTGTTTCGGCAGCTTTAAGCGTGCCGTCTTCAGTCTTATTTATTAGTATTACGTGTACATTTTTCATTTTGGAATTATTGCTAGCGTTTGAATAATTTTGCTGCTGACTGTAATTAATATTCCGTGGTACTGTTAGTACCCACCTTTTTTTCTTATCAGTTTTTTTCCTTTGGCTTTTTTTTTTTTTTTTTCCTTATTTAATCGCAATTAAATTTGGAGAAAATTATTCTAAAAATTAAGTGGTGTAGAAAAAGAGGAGGGTATTAAAAATGACACCGAATAATTTCTAAAATGTTAGCACGTATAGGTTCCATAATAAAACTGTTCCAATTCTTTAGAATGATTTTTCTCAACTTTTCTTTAATTATTTAAAACAAAGAAAAAAGAGTTTGCGCGTTATTTTTTATTTATTTTTTTTTTTTTTCAACATGAAAATAAATATATTTACTTGTTTATTTATTTATTGTTGTGATCAATAATTTAAAAACTAAAATGACGTTTTCATTTAATACCCTTTGAATCATTTATCCAATAAAAAAAAAAAAAAAAAAAAAAAAAAAAAAATACGGCATTGGCTAAATTTTGTCCTGATTAATATGTGTACCAATTTTTGATAAAAACTTATAATCCGGAGTAAAAGTCCGAGGAGATTCTATGATTTTTCGGCTTTATATATTTTGATAAAAACAAATATGTTTGTAAATTTATTCAAAATGATAGACAAAAATGAGTAACTAAGCAAAAGCAGCCGACTGAAAGAAGTAGTACAATCTGTCGTATTAAAAGAATTAATTTATTAATGTTTTTAATAGCATTAGGAATACCTTTCAGTGGATATCCAGATAGCATTAAAAGGTTTGAAAAAATTTTATAAAGTTATTTTCTACCTCTTATCTTTAGTTAAAATTTTATTAATTTCATTTAAAAATCTTTAATTTCTCGTTACGAAAGGAATGCTAAAATAATCCAATAAAAAAGAAATGCGTTAAATATTGAAAAATATCGTTTTAATTCCAGGTATAATAAATATAAAATTATTAGATACATACAATTATACGACACAAAGAATATTTTAAACTAAAACCAAAAACAACTTAGTATTTCATTTTTAATGTCTAAATACATTTCTCTTATGATTTTAATAAAATAATTTGTATTTTTTTTCTTATGATTAATTGTACGAAGGTGAATCAGAAAGTCTTTGCTCGTATTTTGTATTAACCAAGATAAGGTACACACATTTAATAACAAATATACGTACTTTACACTATTTCTTTCTCATAGTTAAGAATTCGGATCTCATCACAGCTTTCGTCTCATCACAGCTTAAAAATTAAGATGATTCTATCTTTTTTTTTTTTTTTTTTTTTTTTTAGAGTCAAATTACGGCTGTAAATACTTAATCAACATATCCATTCTCAGCTGTAGACCTTCCTTGGACCGACTCGACCTTATCTACCAGTAGCTCCGCTGCACAACGTTGATGTCAGTTGTTTATGGTATGTTTGTGCTTAAGACGTCCTCAGCGTACGAGGACGCACAAGAAACAACCACCAATGCCGACAGTTGTTGTTCAACATTCTCACGTCTGATGATTGCCAACAGGCGGAAGAGAAGAGGGATTCTCGATGTTGACAACATGGTTATACTCCACGACAATACAAGACAACATGTGACAATCAGAATCAACTAAAAGCTCCGGTTATTTCACAGGGGATGTCTGAACCACACATCATACAATCTGAGCCTCGTCCATTATGATTTCCATTTTGTCAGTTCGCTAAAGGATATCCTGGCATGACAGTTATTTACGTGCAACGATGAAGCTGGTTTGTTGGTTGGTTTGTTGTGTTTAACGTCTCACTAGTACTGCGCGATGGATATTGCAACGATGAAGCCAAGATAGCAGTTTGAAGGTGGTTCTACAATCAGCCAGACGAATTCTACGAAAGAGGTATCTCAAATTTAAAGCTACGATTGGATAAATGTCTGAATTAGTACAGGGACTATGAGGAAAAATAGTGTAAGGAAGGTATCATACTACGTATATTTGTAATTATCTGTATGTACCTTATTTTGGTTAATAGAAAATAGAGACAAAGACTTCTGTACTTGCCCTCGTATTAAAACCTAAAGAACAAACATGATACAAGTATGCAACTGTACAACAAGTAATATAAATTATGGTTAAACAAATAGTTTTTAAAAATAGAAAATATGTTATTTGTTAGATTGCTTTAAACTCAATAATAAAAACGTAGATTTATCGGTATAAAAATATAAAAATCTAAAAACCTAAAATTTAATAAATCACATTCACATTTTTTTTGTTTTTGTCTATTTATTTATTTATTATTATTTTAAACTAACATTACATAGTTTACTGACGTTGTATATTGACTCATTTATACGTCTGCGTTATCCATATACTTAAACATTAGTAAGCCATAAAAATAGGGCAGAGGGGCGGGAAAAATGAGCATTTAAAAAATAACCAGATGAATGAAATTAATACTTCTTAGTGAACTCATTTAACAGATAAACACACCTTATATAGATTTAATTATAAAATGATAAAATTAACAACAATAACGCAAGTTTATAAAGATTTTACTTGAATTCTTCATAATTTATATAAATTTTTATATCGGAATTCTCCTATTTAATAATTTTCTAATAAATTCATATAGACAGACTCTTAAAATTACCGATCATTTTTTATGTTCCAGCATCTTTTTTTCCTTTGCCTACATATATAAGGCGCTTAAACACTCCTTTTCCTCGATACACAAAAAAGATCTGTTACTTAACTTACGACATGCTTTTCTCTATCGATTTTTTTAAAAAAGGAGAAAAAGTTAGGGGGGTGGGAAGCATTTTTAAATGCTATGATACGTTCCTCTGACGCCTCCCTTCGACTTCATTACTTGTTGTGCTGGAGGGAAAAACGTTACTAAGTCTAGTGCAGTCATCTATTCGCCTAGGATCCTATATAATGATCCTCAGGAATTCCAAAAATGAGGATAGATTGTTCAAGACCTCAATAGATTTCTTCATTCAGGTCTTTTTGGGTGAAAGCTGTTGGATGTAAGTAGCAAGAAAGTAAAAAAAATAAAATAAAATAAAAATAAAAATTTTCAGACGCAATTTAAAATGAATAGATGCACTAAATTCGGATGTACAAGATTCTAAAATGAATCTAAAAAATTTCTAGTATTTATAAGATAATGTAACTCACGAAAACTGTTATAATACTAAACTGTTATAATAAACTGTTATATTACAAACTGTATAAATTGTACGAAATACGGCCTCATTTTCTACCTAGAATTTAATTTATTCTAAAAAGAGTATATATATTTTTAAAATGATATATGGCAATAAAATAATACTGGAGTTATTATACATATATATATATATACTCTTTTTCGCGAAGAAAAGGAAGTATTCTAATCCCGAATTACGAAATCTTGCAAAGCAGGAAAACAGTTGCCTTTTTACTTTATACCTTTGAGTATTAAATTATGTCAAAGTTTTTTTTTTTTTTTTTTTTTTTTTTTTTTTTTTTTTTTTTACAAGTCCGCGCATGCGAAGTAATAAATTATTTCCTAAAACTGCCCATATATCTTTGAGTATTAAATAGGTTTGTTCTAAACAACAGTATAATGATTTAGGTGTATGCTGTCATGTCTTCCGAACGTTTCATGAAATTTGGAGAAAAGTATTTGGAATTACAAAATAAAAACATGCGAAAAATTTTTGAATTTTTTAATAAAATATTAATATTTTTTTTTTAATATTCTAGAGAGACTCACAAAACTCTACACACCTATGAAATATATTATTTATAACCATATCTAAAATTTTCAGATCAATCGACGTTTTTTCAGATACAGGGTAATCACAAATAACTTTTATTTATTTTTATTTTTTGGTTTTGTTGTGCTTCCCCTAAGGACCTTCAGGACAAAATCTTTGCTGAAAAATATGAGAAAAGACATGTTCTCCTAATTCCCAAAATTCAAGAACAACTCATTAAGCATTTTTCAAGATATTCGAAAAAACGTAAAAAAGCAAAAGTGTTTCCATTATTTTGTCCAACACCTGTATATATATATATATATATATATATATATATATATATATATACATATTACGTATATATATATATATATATATGCAGAGTTTGCCACAGAAAGTTTCAGGAGGGCGCTGCGACCAGTGGCGGCTCGTGAACCGAAAATACGTGAAGAGCTGAAAAATAACATTTAAATATCTTTAATGCATAATTTTTATTAAGCATAATTTTAACTAAAAATACTTATTTTATTTGAATGTAAAGTTATACTTTATAAATGAATACACTATAAAATATTAGGTGAAGTGTCTCTTCACCTATTTTCGTTCCACGAGCCGCCGTTGGCTGCGACCTGCCTGCACTATGACTGAAAAAACAGCACCTTTCTTGCCCCACATCCGAAAAAAATCTGGAGTGAATCCACTCGACTTTCCGAACATTGAGTAATTAACAGTTTTTTAGATAAAGTAAAGAAAGAGGAGTCGTTAAACAAACAAAAGAGAGAAAACCATAATAGAGTATTTGAGTATTTTTCTCCATATACTACACGATGTTTTACTTAACGCTACCGAACTTTCAGCCCATAGATCATAATGATAAAGAATTTTTCGTTGTGTCCCTGTAAAAACCTATAAATGCTAGATTCACCAAAATGCTTATAGTTAGTGCAACAGTGATTTATAATACGCATATAAATTTTCAGCTCAATTGAATAAGGCGTTTAGATGCTATCGCAATTTTAAAAATTTGGTCCCATAGGCCATAATTATAAAGAATTTTTCTTTGTGTCCCTGTAAAAAACTATAAATGCTAGATTCTCCAAAATCTATACGGATTGAATATCTGTGACCTATAATATGTGTATAAATTTTTTGCTCAATTGAATAAGGCGTTTAGATGCTATCGCACTTTTAAGATTTTGATCCCATAGGTCATAATGATAAAGAATTTTTCTTTGTGTCCCTGTAAAAAATCTATAAGTGCTAGATTCACCAAAATCTATAGGGTTCGTACTATGGTGACTTACAATATACGTACCAAATTTCAGCTTATTCGAACAAAACGTTTAAACGTGAGCGTGTTCACTCACAGACATACACACATACATACACACATACATACACACATACATACACACACACACACACATACATACATCATCGCAAAAATAGTGAAAACGGACTCATTGAACCTTGAAACGAATAGAAACATCAAAATCTCCAATTCGGATTTTTGACATGATTACAATACTTTCCTCACTATAGTGTTCGGAAAGTAAAAATTGCACCTTTTTTTCCCTTAATCCAAAGAAGTTGCGCCTTTACTGCCTTCTATTGAAAATAACCTTCAAACTCAAGGTAATTTAAATATACATATAAATGTATTGTGCCTAACAATCAACATCCGTTCATACAGTAACAAGCAAAATTAAAGAATAAAGAAAGTTAAAATTTAAAACTTTTTCTTCTATTTATACCTAAAATCAAATTTTTAAAATAAGTGTCTGCATTTTAAAATTTAAATGTGAACTTAAGAATCTAGAAAATGCCATTTTCTTTACTAGAAACTCCCTGCCCTTTTATAAACCTGGTGGAAACTTTTCATGTATTTATTTATATATATATAATTTTATATAACACAAAATATTTCTCTTTTTATATTTATTAGTGACCTAAAATTGTAATGCCGCCTCGATTGCAGCATTCTAGAATATCTCAAATGCAGAAACAGGGTTAAATTAAGCATTTTTTAATTGCAAATATATAAATTTATTTGCGGATGTTATATATATATAATATATCTCATGTTTGTAAATAAGACTAAGAGATCGCTTAAAAGACAGAAATAGATAAAAATGTTTGAAATGGTATTGTTGCGTACTTGGGGGTTCGTGAGTTGCCTGAGAATGAAAGGCCAAACGTACAAAAATTCAGTAATTTATTCACAGAAAATTCCAGAAAAATGTAGGTCTATAAACCAAGTAACAGCTTCAATTCAAACAGTAAACACAGCTTAAACAACAGCTGTCAACAGCAAATCCACAGTACAAACTGTATAGTAATAACACATAAAGCAAGTCTCTCTCAAAGAGGCTTAAGAGCAATGCAAGCACTAGCGAAGCTGGCTGAGATCTGAACTGAACTGAACTGACCGCCTTGGCGAAAAAGCGCTCCTTATATGCTGTTCCATGGAGCCCAGATTTTTCAAGAAAACTCTAGAAAGTGGTCAAACAATCAACTTACAGCTTCCATATTTGGTATATCCCATATAAGGATTTTCTCACCAAGGTCGCCAAAAAAATCGCCAAGGTGGGAAAAAGTCGCCAAATTTGGCGCCAAATCCATTACGTGCATTACTGGAGCTTTTTAATGCGTTTTTAAGGGAAAATAAGGCTATTTCAACGCTAAAACGACTAGAAATGCACAAAATTAGCAATTTATCAACTTACTAAGCCTCTTTGAAAGAATTTATACAAAAATAAACACAATTATTTACAATTTCGTAACACTGCCCCCCTCCCAAGGACTGCACGTTCCGGGCAGTGCAACCCTTGGTCAAGAGGCGAAACTAAACAAATTTACACAATCTAAAACACAAAAACTAAGTTGCACATAAAGATAGCATAGAAATATAAAATAAGTGGGAAATATTTACAAAATTCACAAATATGTACAAATATTTATATACAAATATTTACAGTGTGCATGCGCAAATTTTACAAGTATTTACATTTTAAATTTTAATTTTACCGTTACTTGTGGTACTTGGCTAGCCTATTATAGTGCACCACCTTCGGTTTTGATGAAGGTGTTTTAGTGATCCGCACCACTACATCATTCAGCCTTTTTAAGACTGTGTATGGTCCGTCCCAGTTGCACTGTAACTTGGGAGAGAGTCCTTTGCGTCGAACAGGATTCCACAACCAGACCTTCTCTCATTCCTGGAACTCATATTGTGTAGCCTTTAGATCGTACCTTGTCTTCATTTTCTCCGTTGCCATGTTAATCCGTTCCCGAGCGAAGTTGTGTACGTCCTCAAATCGTGCCTGAAGATCTTGGATGTACTCCTCGGGCGATGAAGGCGCCTCGGGTGGACAACCAAACAGGAGATCACAAGGGAGACGAAGTTCACGTCCGAACAGCATCTGGGCTGGAGTATAGCCGGTGGTTTCATGGACAGCACTTCGATAAGCCAGCAGGAACAATGGCAACTTCAAGTCCCAATCTTGCTGGTTCCTTGATACTAGAAGTGAGAGGTTATTCAGGATGGTACGATTGAACCTCTCGACCATGCCGTCCGACTGGGGATGTAAGGGTGTAGTCCGGGTTTTGTCTATGCCGAGTAGTTGACACAGTCCTTTGAAAACATCAGAGGTAAAGTTCCTACCTTGGTCGGTATGAAGTTGTAGGGGCGTGCCGTACCTTGACACCCATTGCTGCACTAGGACCTCTGCGACCGTGCATGCCTCTTGATTGGGAATGGGATATGCCTCAGGCCACTTGGTGAAATAGTCAATCACGACGAGGATGTATTTATTTCCACTGGAGGTCCGTGGCAAAGGACCCAAGATGTCGATTGCAATCTGTTCAAATGGCTCTCCCACGTTATACCGTTGCAATCTTCCTCGACTTCGTTTCTGCGGGCCTTTACGTGCCGCACAAGCATCACAGGATTTACACCATTTCTCCACATCCTCCTTTGCCTTGCACCAGTAGAAGCGTTCCCGAACTTTCTGCAGAGTCTTCATTACCCCAAAATGGCCTCCGGTAGAGCTACTATGCAGTTGTTCTAAAACAGCTGGAATTTTTGATCTTGGTAATAAAATCTGCCATCTGAAGCTTTTCCCATCATGAGATTCCCACTTTCAGTATAATACGCCGTTTCTGATATGAAGAGAGTCCCAAAGTGCCCAATAACTTTTCGTAATGGGACTAAATCTGGAAATATCCTGCCAGATAGGTCTGTTGCTGGTCGTCTCCTTCAGCTGTAATATTGGCTTTATGTCAGGATCTTCCAGCTGGGATTTTCTAAGTTCTTCGTCACTCCATGGATCGAGATCTTGATCTGATGGTGTTGAGACAGTAACTTCACAGGCAACCGGATTTATCGGAAGGTATTTCTGTTCAGCTCTAGAGCAATACTTGCAGCTTTCCGAGCAGGGCTTCCGGGACAAGGCATCTGCATTACCATGTAGAGTCCCTTTACGATGACGTATCTCGAAGTCATATTCCTGCAGGCGTTGTATCCACCTGGCAATCTGTCCTTCTGGGTTCTTGAACTGGAGCAACCACGTTAAAGATGCATGGTCAGTCCGGAGCAGGAATCTTCTGCCATAGAGGTAATGATGGAAATGTTCTATGGCTTTTACGATGGCGAGTAGCTCTTTCCTGGTGGTACAATAATTTCTCTCCGGTTTAGACAGGCATTTACTCCAATAGGCAATGACATGTTCTTGACCATCAATTTCCTGCGACAGAACAGCACCGACACTCTCATGGCTGGCATCTGTATCAAGTATGAACTGTCTGTCGGGCTGTGGATACGTCAAGATAGGCGATGATGTTAAGGCCCCTTTAAGTCGCTTGAACGCATTTTCACATTCATCTGTCCACAGGAACTTCTGTTTGGCTTCCGTCAGCTTGTGGAGTGGTCTGGCAATATTTGAGAAACCCTTGACAAACTTCCTGTAGTAAGTGCATAACCCCAGGAAACTTCGTAGTTGGTGTACATTTTCAGGGCGACTCCAGTTCTCGACTGCAGAGATCTTCTCAGGATCAGTTCTCACACCTTCGGCAGAGATGATATGGCCGAGGTAGCTCACTTCACGACGAAACAAGTTACACTTGCCTGGATTCAATTTGAGGTTAGCCATTCTGAGTTTCTCCAACACCTTTCGGATGTTTCGTAGATAGTCTTCAAAGGTGCGCCCCACAATGATAATATCATCCAAATACACCAGACAGGCTTCATAGGAAAGTCCTTTTAGCACTGTCTCCATCAGGCGTTCAAAGGTGGCAGGAGCATTACATAATCCGAACGGCATAACTTTAAATTGCCACAGTCCTTGTCCCGTGGTGAATGCAGTCTTCTCACGATCATCAGGATGTAATTCTACTTGCCAGTAACCGCTCTTCAGATCCAACGTCGAGAACCATTTATTGCCAGCAAGTGTGTCTAATGTGTCGTCAATTCTGGGAAGTGTGTAACTGTCTTTCTTCGTGATGTCATTCAAACGACGATAATCCACACAAAATCTTGTTGAACCATCCTTTTTCCGCACCAGTAATATGGGAGAGGCCCAAGGACTCGTTGATGGCTCGATGACATCATTGTGCTGCATTTCACTTAGAAGTTCAGTGACCTCTTCCTGTTTAGCAAAGGGAAGTCTTCTTGGATGTTGTTTGATTGGAGGATGATTTCCTGTATCAATCCTGTGCTGGGTGATGTTCGTTCTCCCGACGTCTTCAGGTGTTCGAGAAAAAAGGTCTTTAAATTCTTGGAGTAGCTTCTCCGCAGCACATCTCTGTTCCTTTCCTAACTCTGCATTCTTGAGTAGTTCCGTTGTTAATTGCTCAGAAGACTTGGATTCGGTTGATTGCACGGGGCGGATTATGCATGTTACAGGAGTGCAGGCTGCTAACACTTCATCCTTCTTCACTGTTCGGACCTTATCGCTGATGTTTGCGACTCTCACAGGTATAGTACTCTTTGAGAGATCAACTAGAGATGAAGCTACCAGAACTCCTCTTAGGCTATTGTCGGTATTCGGGTATTCAATCAGTCCATAGCGGAAGTATTGCTTTGTAGGTGGTGTTCCTGAAACTATTGTCTCTGTGTGTGGGGGGATGGAGATTTCAGACTTGGCTGTTATCTGGCAAATTGTCTGAATGTCTTGATTTTCAGTGTTGAACACAGCGATGTCTTCCGAACTCGAATGCAGTTCATTATTCTTGAAGTCCAACTGAAAATTAAATTTTCTCAGGAAATCAATTCCAATGATTAAAGGATCTCTTATATCAGCCACATATGCCATATGATGGTAACTGGCATTCCCAAAAGTGATGGTCAAGTTCATTTTTCCATATATTTTGATTTCGTCTCCGGTCACAGTCTGGAGTTTAACGCAGGGCGGCGTCCATATGATCTTCTCTTTTAGTTCTTGAGCCAAATCCGCTCTAATGATGGTCACGTTGGCTCCTGTATCCAGAATCATCCGACAGGTGGTGTTGTTTACTTGGCCGTAGACGTGAAGTCCATTATCGCCGCCACTCATCGATGAAACATGAAATACTGTAAATTGGGGCTCTTTAATTTTAGGCAACCTCCGCCCCGCGAGATGGCCTCCTCTTAGTTTCCCTGCAGTGATGGTGAAGCCGGGTGATTTCCTATGGTTGGTCGTACGGGGCAGTTCCTCTTCACGTGACCATCCCCTCCACAGCCCCAGCACTTTATCTTCCGGTCCTTTATTTCCTTTTTATTCTCCAGGCTGCGCAATCTCTTTAAGATCTCTTCGATACTTCTCTTTATTTCATTTTCACCAGCAGACGTATCGTTTAATGAGACTGCTCTTATGGTATGGCGGTCTTTACGGGAGGCTTGTTGGGCTGCCTCTATCCTAAGTGCATAGCCTAAAGCGGATTCTACGTCTCTGATGTTGGAAAGTCTCAGCGCTTTTTGAATTTCTGGATCCCGAACAGCATCGATAAAGTACTGAAGAGCTAAGTCGTTTCGAGTATCAGCTTGACAGTCTGAGAATGCTAGGTGTGACAATCTCTGAATGTCCGCTGCCAGCTCTTGCAAACTTTCGCCCGTTTTCTGGTAACGGGACTTTAGCTGGAGGCGACTATAGTCCTTAGAACACTTCTCTCCGAACCGTAGCTCCAGTGCTCTAGTCAGGGCCTCGAAGTCGTTCCTTTCTTCTTTAGAAACATTTCTCAGGATCTCGGCTGCATCTCCCCGTAATGCTGCTGCTAAGTGGACTGACTTGGCGGCAGAGTCCCAGCCGTTAGCTTCAGCAACGATGGAAAACTGCGTCTTATATACATGCCAGGAGGAACTGCCATCGTAGGTAGATAGCTTAATAAATTCCTGATTCTGGATTCTTCTCTCTTTCTTTTCAGTTTCCTGGGGCATGGATTCTAACTTTTCTTCCATTTTTTTCTCCAGATCTTCTTCTATTCTCTTAAACTTGCTTTCTATCTCTGAAACCCTTCCTTTCAGCTCTTGATCAAAGTTTTCTTTAAATTTCTCCTCAAAATTCTCTTCTATCTTCATAAATCTCTCTTCAAAATTCTTTTCTACTTTCATAACATTTTCCTCGATCTTCATTGCTTTCTCTTCAAAACTCTCTTCTATTTTCAAAACTTCCCAGCAAAACGTATATTGCTGGGCTCGTTATGGCCTACTGCTGGCATCCTGCACTTGCCATCAGTTACCGGTTGCCCCATATAACTCCAGGAGCGGGCCGTTTGTGGCTGCCAGCAGTGATGGAAGCCTAAAGAAAAATGGTCGGTGGCCCAGAAGTGGCATAAACACAGTTGGCCTTATGCAGGCTATCACGACACGGCCAACATCATGTTTTTCATGTTGTGGCCACAAATTATTAGGCCATAACCAATTTGTATGCATAGAGGGCGCTGTGATTCTTTTTCTGTTGATTTGAAATTCCCTCGCTGTCCGCCATTTCATAGGAAGTTCTTGTTCGTTGTTGTAGTCTGCGGGTGCGGGTGCGAGATTGAATATCTCGTAAAAAGAATATATGAGTAAGTAATTCAATTATTAATTTGTTTTTGTATTATTTTTTAAATACTATTTTTTAAAAATGTTTGACTCTAAAGCCATTGTTATAACAAAATGATTTCTAGAACTATATAACAAATATCCAGTTGATCCATTTTAGTAAATTATGATAGTCGCTAACTTTCTAGTATTTTATTATTGTTATTATTATTTTAATTGATTTAATAAAATAAAAATTATGGATCTTGAATGATCCACAAATGTAATCGGGAACGATTTTAATCAAGTTTGGTTAAATAACAAATTTGGTTAAATTTCGTCCATTGGTTCGTGAGATACAGCGTCCACAATTTTTTTTTATACACACTTACAGAGTGAAATTTTCTAAAAATGGTCAAATCGTGTTCAGGAATCTCAAAACATGCAAATACTTCGAAAACCGAATGTCGAAATATTTCTTCATATATACATATATTACTATACATATATTACCATAAAATGGATTTTCTTTCGAAATTTAGTATATTGTACTTCTTTTAAATGAAAATCGCCTATCTCCATCATAGAAAATAATTTTCATAGATAATAATTTTAATATGTAATTTCTATAAACTATTATAGGAAAAGAAAAAAAGTGGTAGCCATAACAAACTGTTTTATTTTATTTATTTATTTATTATTATTTTTTAAATGCAAGTTTGAAAAATAATTTCACTTTTACGAAACTGAAATAGTTTCCACCTCAATTTCCCGCAACGTATAAGAATATTTTTGTGCATCACTGTTAAATGAACCACAATTACTTATTTTATCATTTTTGATCGGAACCATTTCTTATTGCATCTATAAAATTTATGTTGATCTGTATTTTAGCGTTGTATAAAGATTTTTTCATGCGCTGATAAGAAGTTTCTTTTAAACTGTAATGTATCCAAATTATTTTATGAATTTTTATACTGAAACCATTTGTGTTACCTGTACAACTTTTTATGACAAGCGTCCTGTAGTAAATCTCGAAAACCTGTATAACATATATGAGTTTTATGGAATTATAAAAATATTATTTAAATAGGTAATTGGCGGATAAAACTCTCAAATATTTATAACTACAACGACAAATGCACTTTTCTTTTTCTTCCTAATTCCGTTATCTCTTTACTCAACCGAACGATATATATATTTTTTTTCTTTCAGCTGAAACTGTATTCCCTTCTTCTTTTACCCTTTTCAGAATCTGCTTTCCAAACCTAATGAAAATAAATTGGCACAGGTCAATTAAGTTCAAATAACGTCATCTGTATAAAACTGCAAAATCATCTTTCGGTATCGCACGTCGAAAAATTATTCACTCAAGGACATTGAAGAGAGTTGGGGAGGGGTAAAGATCCCATTGGACTATCAACAACACGAAAAAGTTCTTTGTGGCGGCCTGGTTAAGAGTGACAGCTGTGATAATTAATTCTAAATGAAGATAAACACAGAGAGAAAAAAAGGAAGCTGATTCATCTGCCCTGCTGTTTTAAAAAGAAGGGAAAAAAATTATCAACTGGGTACCATTTGATGTAGGAGAAAATAAAAATATTCAAGATTTTCTGGATACTTGAGAGTTATAATAAAAAAGCACCACAGAATTGGTGTTTAAAAGTAATAAGAGTAACCACAATAAAATGTAAGAGCTCGCAACAATCGTTTCGGATGGAAAGAAAACATGATCCTTCATCAGGCAAACGAAGTAGGCACGAGTGCAAGAAACAAAGCGCAAGCGTTACTGCCTCCGTTTTGTTTGCAAAATTTTATGGTGTTTATTCAAAGTATTGTACATGTTACTTGAGAGTATACTCCAATTTCTTAAGAAATCGCACCCTCGGGCGGCGTAACCTAGTTATTAACTAAAAGGACGTTCGGAATGGAGATGTCCGTTTTCTTATTGCCGTAAATCAGAAAGTGACCTAAAATCCGGAAAAGTCCGAAATCCGGAAAGGCCACGGTCCGGACGATTCCGGATTTGAGATTTTGTACTGTAGTAATAAATAGAAAAATTTGTAAATAAACATAATCATTGCCCCCCCCCTCCCCCCGAAAAAAAAAAAAAAGATGCATCAGATCTTTTAGGTTGAAATAATAACACATCCCTTCGTGAGTTTAACAAAAAGCACGATTGCAGCAAATTACTTTTGCTGCACTCGTGCCCACTTTTTTTCGCCTGATGAAGGGTCTTCGTGCTATTTCAACCGGAAACAATTGCTGCAATTTTTTATTTTTATTTATTTATTTATTTATTAGTTTATGGTGTTTTTTGCAATGCTCTCTTTATAACAATTTTTGTCTCAATATTTTATAATTTTCACATGTAAAGTTACATTTATTTGCATAAGATATTGAAATTTGAACACTTAAAAAAAAAAGAACATAATCTCCTTTATACCAAAAAATGTAATATAGAGAAATGTTTGCAATGAAAACAAAAAATTAAACTTTTATGATAAGGGAAATGGATCAACTGAATATTTCCTATATGCTGCACTAGAAATCCTGAATTTACAACCATAGTGTATGAATCAAATACTTGTAAATAGTATTTAAAAATGAATATGTACAAAATCAAATTAAATATTGGATGCATAGAAAAAACTGGCTGCTACTTCATCAGAAAAAAGAGAGATGAAAAAAAAAAAAAAAGAAAGAAAGAAAAAGAAAAAAGCATTAATAAAATTAAAGGTATCACCAATAAAATAAATATACTAGCTATAACTAAATCACTTCTGGCCTATTAACGGCCCTCTTCACTTACCGTCTCCGGAAGTCCGAGGCAATGTTATTCTATGGGAAATTTTCTTTACAAATAACTTATTAACTAACACATATTTTTAAATTCTGTTTTCACATTCAGAAAATTCCCAACTGTTAAATTGATGGATTTTTTTTAAAATGTATTTTTTTAATTTTTAATATTTTATTTTGAATTTGCAAAATGAAAAATTTCACATATTGAAAATTCATATTTTGCAGCTTCAAAATAAAATATAAAAAAAAAAAAAAAAAAAATATTTTTTTTAAAAAGGTCCGTCAATTTAACAGTTAGGAATTTTCAGAATATGAAAACAGAATTTAAAAATATGTATTAGTTAATAAGTTATTTGCAAAGAAAATTTCCCATAGAATAACATTGGCTTCGGCTTCCGGCGACGGTGAGTGAAGCGGGCCTTTAATGGGAAAATATAAAGGACCAATGAAGACTGCCGGCAGTAATATAATTTTTTATGTTTGCCACAGCTGGCCCACTGCAGGCTGCCAGCAATAACATAGAAAAATTATGTTTGCCACCAGGTAGTCCAACACTGGCCCACTAACAATTTCCAACCTAATGTCGGTTACCAACAGTGGCCCATTACCTATTTTCGTCATACTGCTAGCTGCCAGCAGCGATCCATTCACTGGCCCACTAACTTATTTTTAACTTACTGCAGGCTGCCAACAGTGGATCGATTGAATACGGCCTACTGACGGCCGGCGTAACATATTCCCTGCGGCACCGTAACTTTTGCCACCGACGGGCCAGCTGCAGCTACTGTTGGCAACCAGCACTTGGCCTCGTGTTGGCCGTCATCTGTGGTTTTGCTGGGTTTCTCTTCTATTCCATCTATTCTGCTTCCCATATCCGACAATTTACTTTCAATCACTTCCTTTACTGTCGAAAGTTCTCTCTTCATCTCGTCTTGATTAGATTTAATTTCTTCGGTCAAACTGTCTTTCAACTCTCTTTGCGATGTTTCCATTTTCTCTTGTGCTACCTTCATTTCTTCAGTCAAACCGTCTTTCAATTCTTTCTGTCCGGCTTTCATTTCATTCATCTCTTGACTCAGGCTATCTTTCATCTCTCTTTGCGATGCTTCCATCTTTTCCTGTCCTGTTTCCATTTTCTCTATCAATCCAGATCTTAACTCATTCATCTGAGCAGTGAGTCCTTCTAGAAATTTCTTCATTTCATGTTCCATAGCTCTCGTTATCACCATTCACAGACAAACCCCGCTTCTGACACCAGAAATGTTGCGTACTTGGGGGTTCGTGAGTTGTCTGAGAATGAAAGGCCAAACGTACAAAAATTCAGTAATTTATTCACAGAAAATTCCAGAAAAATGTAGGTCTATAAACCAAGTAACAGCTTCAATTCAAACAGTAAACACAGCTTAAACAACAGCTGTCAACAGCAAATCCACAGTACAAACTGTATAGTAATAACACATAAAGCAAGTCTCTCTCAAAGAGGCTTAAGAGCAATGCAAGCACTAGCGAAGCTGGCTGAGATCTGAACTGAACTGAACTGACCGCCTTGGCGAGGAAGCGCTCCTTATATGCTGTTCCATGGAGCCCAGATTTTTCGAGAAAACTCTAGAAAGTGGTCAACCAATCAACTTACAGCTTCCATATTTGGTATATCCCATATAAGGATTTTCTCGCCAAGGTCGCCAAAAAAATCGCCAAGGTGGGAAAAGTCGCCAAATTTGGCGCCAAATCCATTACGTGCATTACTGGAGCCTTTTAATGCGTTTTTAAGGGAAAATAAGGCTATTTCAACGCTAAAACGACTAGAAATGCACAAAATTAGCACTTTATCAACTTACTAAGCCTCTTTGAAAGAATTTATACAAAAATAAACACAATTATTTACAATTTCATAACAGTATTAATTCAGTTAAACCAATATTTGGTATCCAATATTAGTACACTTTTTTGCAATTTTCAAGAATTTTCATTTTAGTGCAAAAATAAATAATGTCACCTTGCTTTAAGACTAGAGTTTATTATCATTATTTTTTTAATTAAAGGAATTTAAATACTCTAATCTAAATAAAATTCCCCAACTTACACAAACAGACGCATGAAAAAGAAAAAGAAAAAAAGAAAGAAATGCATGAAAATATCTCTTAAATATTCCTTTAAAATATTTTATTTATATTTAAAATGTCCAATTTTAACAATTATAAAATTCGGAATATCACACTGAGAAAAAAATATATACCGCCTTCATCTAGAACGAATAAGTGGTCATTTTCTAAATCTCTAAACTAGAAATATAGCTTTCCGAGCTATGCGTATAAGGTACTCAAATTAGCTGAATAGACGAAATGATCGAGAATTTCTAGTCTATACGTTTCTAGATTGGTGAAACATTATTCTGAATATTCTGAGTATTCTGAATCCTTTGTATTGCGAGAAATCCTCGCTTTATTTTCTAGAACTGGATCAAGATAATAGTTGGTAAAACATGTCTCTTGTATTCACATTTATTTGCTGAGAATTTTAAACAAGTTTGACCTCTATAATATAGACAAACGATCTAGAACTCTAATAGGGGTTTCTAGAATTCGCTTACAAAGGAGACTAGAATTTATAAGGATGACATCGAACTATTTTTACTAGAGCCAAAATCTAGAATCTATATGACAGTTACAGTATTTTTTCTCATTACAGTCAAAATTAAAATATTTTTATTGTTACAATAATATATATATAGTAATATATTCGTAGATAATACAATGCACAATAATTGCATAAACATTTATTCATTACAATACTTGAAATAAATAGAAATAAATAAATATTTATAGCGTCTGATTATATGAAGTTCACTTACCTATATATGTATCTCTCTAGACACTTGCAAAATTTTCGAAATTTTAAATCCCCTAGGTTATGTCCCATTAATTTTAAGGAGGACTGGGAAATGAACAAAAGCGATTTTTTAAATTATTACCCCTTTTCCACAAATGCCCAGTTTACATTTTCTTGGTATACCCATGACAAAAAAAGGGAGTTTCAAACATTTTAATAGTGTAACTCTACGCTTCACGTCCTCTTTAATGATCCATCGGAATCCAGAAAATGAAAATAAATGAGAAAGTCTCCCTTTCAAGGGATTTGTTTGCCTGTATCACGCAAAGTTAGGGCTTTTATATCTTTGATAAAAGAATGAAAAAGCGCCCTTCGAAAAGTCGCAGTAAAATATAAATTTAATGAATTAATTACATTTCGACAAAACTTCTGATAGATTTAAAAAAAAAAATTTCAAAAAAAAAAAAAAAAAAAAATAGGACATTATATTTAATGGTATAGTTTAATAGGATGTTCTATTAAATAGGAAAAAAGGGGGCGGTGTACACATTTTTTATTTATTTATTTATTTATTTATTTATTTTATTTTATTTATTTATTTATTTTTAAAAAAAAAAAAAATGATATTAAACTGTACAGTAGGTAACAAAAGTATCTCCTTGTCGAATCATGTTCTTAGTCAGTCTAAGAACATGATTCGACAAGGAATTATTTAACAAAACAGTATTAACTCTACTTTTTTTTATATAGGAATTTTTGCTAGTGTTCGGATATTTTTGTTACCGGCTGTATTTTTTACACTTAAAACACTTTTTTTTTTTTTTTTTTTACAATAATTTATGCATTTGTCTTTATTTTAGTTAATAAATCAAATAATTTGGCAATAATTTTTTTTAAATATAATTAAAAATAAAATAATTAAAAAAATAAATAAATAAATAAACTTTTTTTATACTAGCCCTGTCATGGAGGTAGCTCGGAGAAGTTTAATTTTTCATTAGACAAAGTAATATATTTCATAAAAATGTATGCAAAACCATGATGAAATGAAGTTTAATCTAAATAAAATAGCCTTTACGTATAACAGTCCCTATTTAAATGTCTGGTAGATAGAAATATTGACATTATTTCCTAGAAGGACTGTTTTGTTCGTCTTTTTATCTTAAGAATTGTACATTAATATCTATTACATCTTTTTTTTTTTTTTCACTTATAGAAACTTGACCAAGATGAAGTCATTTGCGCCATATAGTTGTGCTAGCACTTTGCAACTCTTTGTACATTTAGATATTATACTGCTTTTTGTAAACTATACACATCGAAAATAACTATTAAAATATATATTAAATATAATTATGTAAACACACTGTAAATTATTATTTTAAGAATAAAAGGGAAATATTTTAATATAGCCATTAAAAAGCAAATCAGAATGTTACTTTTCCAGTTTCTCCCCACAAAAATATTGTTTTATAAACTACTGTTGAACTAACAATTGTGTTATCATGTAACTGCTCATGGAAATTAATACCAGACTGACCAAAATTTTAAAACTTACATAAAAATTTTGAGTAATAAATAGCAGAACTATTCAATCTATCTATAATAATCCCATGTTTACACTAGCCCCCCTTCTCCTGAAATTAAATTTAATTCTTTCTTTTTTTTTTTTTTTTTAATATTGATCACAATTGAGGAATATTATTATTTTTTATTAAATAAATAAATTAAATAAAATTATGAAAAGTAATTAAAAGATAATTCTCTGAAAAAAAACGCTATAAGCCTTGTGAGGCTATGCCTTTTGCGACTCCCACATACCTTTCCATACTTGCTTTGTAATTAACAAATAAAGCGAAGAGACAGTTTTAAAGGATAACAGAAACACTTTAATTGAAGCTTTAAATTGAGGGGATAAATAGGACTAGTTGTCTAGGCGTCTCATAAAATATAAAAAATCTATAACTTCACTTGAATATAAAAATACATTATTTAATCCACTAACAGCTAAATAGAAAGTCAGTGATCGGCATTTGCACCTAACTATTAAAGAATAATTTAATTAATATTACCCAGGCGTCAATCATGGTTATGCTCTGCAGTAATATACTTCAGATATATTAATTCTAAGAACTATCACAAACGAAACCCCTCTATCTGTTGCTCTCATGCTGAACTGCTCCCCGATCAGAAATCAATCAGAACAAAATAAGAAAGGAACAAAACCATAGATATAGTAATTTATATAGATCTATCATCCGCATGTTATCATGCAAAGATTTTTGATGCCGAAAAATATTTTGGCATCAGCCATTAACCGGTATTGAATCTCGGCAACTGTAATAGAATGGAAAGTTGATGAATTTTTTGAATGACGATGTATTGCGCGAGTTTCAACTCTACTAATAAATGGATGAAAGGGACGGTAATAAGTTTAAGTGTGGGTAATAGGAGTAAGTAAAGTTATATTTGACTAATTTATGAAAAATATAATTTTTATAATCAGTTGCTTTGTTATTATTATGAAATAATAACTGTTTTTATTTTTAATGGAATACTTAAAAATTGTTTTAAATATAGTAAGCAGCGGCGCAGGTAATGAACGTTAGTTTTAATATAAAAAGAGTTTAAGTACTAACTAAATTAGTAGATGTTGTTAAAAAAAAAAAAAAAAAAAAAGGGAAAGAAAAGAAAGAAAAATGAAACTGTATCTGGAGTTTTCCATTGACCTTTTGTACATAAATTATTCATATATACTATTTCCTAAATTATTCGTGTGTATTCACTCGGAGAACAACGGCCTATTAACCGATAAAAATAGCCGTCTTTCTCGCAGTAAAAATGAATGACTTTTTCTCTCTCGTCTATGTCTTTATCAATGTCTTATTACTATATCTATGAACAGAACATAACCCTTAGTACGATCCTAGCATTCCTTTTACACACTAGCCAAAAAATCTGCATCAATACGCAACCCTGCCTTCAATAAACATATCCAAAACTAAATACGTATTAAATTTCGCAAAGTCCAAGGTTTTCTTTTTAAACACGCAATTGCTATTGATCCTTCGTTGAATACTTTAATAAACAGAGTAAAAAATTACTAACCCGAATCAACTACTTCGATACGCTCACTTTGCAAACTTCTTACGAAAACACCTTGCAACCTCACGGCCTAGTATTAAATGTTTCGTTTGGAATTTAAATCAAATATTACTGATAACACTAAACTAGGCAAAAAAAAAAAATGTAATCCAAAATAAATTCTGAAACATAAAATAAAAAGTAATATGCTTTGTATTTTGTAGACTAAGCATGAAATAATAAAAGTGTTGGTTTATTAATTAGTGTTGAAATATTTTAATATAAACAATGCTTATACAAAATAATAATAATAATAATAATAATAATAAATAAATAAATAAAAATAAATATATATATAAAATAGAAATTATTACTTTACCTTTACAAAGCAGTGAATCGACTGTGAATCTTCACCACTTTTGTAATTCATTATTTTTAAGCTTGGACGATAAACCTAAATTTTTTATAGCTTTGATAAGGATAAGTATAATCCATACAAAATAACAACAATCTTTTTTTATTTAATCGAAACCAAATCCATTAACAAATATTTCAGCTTACATAAAACATTTTTTTTTTTTGTATTGTTATATTTTCTTTTCATTTTGTGATATCTGCTGTCAGGTAACAAAAAATGCAACGAAATCATGATTATGTTCTGAAACACTACTTTCATATTAATGTCTTTTAGAATTTCTGAAATTAATATCTGAATTTAGAGCCCTGTTAGTATGTTTTTAATTTTGATAAAGCACAAAGATTCTAAATGTAAAAGTGTGGTAGAAATTAAATCTTTTTTTCTTTCTTTCTTTTTTTTTTCAATGACATATTTAAATATAATTTCTAAAGCTAATTGAAAATTTTGCTTCTTAATTTGTCATAATACTGATTAAAGAACAGCAAAATTTTTATTCCTCGAGAATACTTTGGGCTAAAAAATATTAAGAAGTACTGCATTTTCATACTCAATATCGCTAGTCTAATGAAGGTTAGTTGATCTAAAGTTTCTTCAAGTGAATATCACTAGCTTCTGTTTTAAAAGTTACTGTAACTTAAACAAAAAAAGTACACTTTGTGAATATATATGTCAATAAGATAATAAATTCTAATACATATATAAACTTTGTCTACCGTACAAGAAGACGCAACATAAATAACAACAGTAGTTTCATTTATTATTCTCTCTGATACCCTATAATAATTTAATTTACGGAGTTCTACATATTTTGAGAAATTTATATAAAACCGATTTTATAAATTATATAGTATATTGGTCAAAGCTTTGTCGAGCCAGTTTGCTCAGTTTGTTTATAAAATATCAGTTATATATATATAATGTAGATAAAATAAATTAAATAAAATGTAAAATTAAATAAAATGTAAATGTTTAATTATAATGTAAAATAATTATAATTAAATTTTTGCGTCCTATGCCTAAAACGCTATAAATAAAGATACCACAATGTAAACTATTAAATTTATTGTGTATCGATAAATTTAAATTTAGAAAATGAATACACTAGCAGCAATAGTAGAATCCCTTGTTATTATTTCTGTTATCGTACAGTCGGTAACAAAAGTGTCCGAACACTAGCAAAAATTCTTCTGTAAAAAAAGTACACTTCATACGGTTTTGTTAAATAAATCCTTGTCGAATCCTGTTCTTAGTCAGTGTAAGAACATGATTCGATAAGGATTTATTTAACAAAACCGTATGAAGTGTACTTTTTTTACATAGGAATTTTTGATAGTGTTCAGACACTTTTGTTACCGACTGTAACTAACATTTTTTTTTTACGATAATAATAACAAACAGATTGTAAAATTTTGATATTCTAAATATTCTGGAAATATATCACTTTTAAAGCTCTTATTATCCACAAGATAGTGTTCAGAGTTCGATGTAGAAGTCATTCAAGGAAATCTCGCGGGTTTTGTACTAATTGAAGGTAAAATTTTAAGAAAACAAAATCGTAAAACAAGTGTTTCCGTCTGCACACATTGTGAATGAATTTAGTTTTACAGATAAAAACTTTAAGATTTTTTATTTTAATTTAATAGACGTTAAATTTTATAAGGATTTTTTTTTTTTTTTTTTTTTACGGTGCTTCATGTTGTTGTTTCATGTCCCCCTGTTCCAAAAATCCTAGACCAGGTCCATGATACCATGTCGCTCTATCAGAACCACAAGTCCATTACCCCCCTCACTCTACAGCTGCCTCGCCGAGGTGCTAATACAGTCAATGACATGAGCAGGACAGGAAGAAGGGCAAGAAGAATAATTCTACTTTATCGACGAATTTCAAGATTTTGATGTGGCCACTACCCAGTCTGGTCAATCCAGTCTATGCGGACCTTATACTTCCAGACTGAAGAGACAGATCAGGATGGTTACCAGCATACCAATCGTGAGGGGGGGGGGTGATTCCCCATTTAGAATTTGCTTTAGCCTTGTGAACAGAAAAAATTTCAGACGCGAAAAGTTCAGTAGAGGCAGCAGAAGGAAGATCACTTCCTTCTTTCGCGAGCAAGTCCGCCACCTCAGTGCCAAAGACTCCAACATGGGATGGAATCCGTTGGATGGAAACGCTGCTTTTCTGTGAAAGTATAGCAATTTTGGAAATAACCTCTTGACTTGATTTTCCTAGAATTTTCGGCCAATTTCTTAAGTAAAGGATTGAACTTTTGCTATCCGCCAAAATATAAATGTCGCTATTTTCAAAACGGAGGGCGAAATTTAAGGCTTCTCTGATTGCAAGAAAATCCGAACTCAAAACCGAACAGTTATCTGGGTTGCGAAATCTGCAACGAAAACCCAAACCATCATCAGCCTTAGCATAGACGCCATAGCCAGTCCTGCCAGAGTCCGATTTACTCCCATCAGTATAGAGTACCAGGGTCGGGGAAGGGATGTTGTTAATTACTTCCAGTGATAATTGTCTCATCATTTCTGAGTGCTAAGTGAGCTTAGAGGCACTTGTCAATAAATGGTCATTAAAACTAACATTACTCAAAAAAGTACTTGGCGTCAAGCAGCTAAAAGGAATACATGGTTCAATGTCAAAATCCAAAAACCACGGTGTTTCATTCCCATATGTAATTTATTGATTAATTCAGTCTTCCTTCCTGGTGTTTGATAATATATATATATATTATATCATTATTAAAAATTCCACTCTTGTTTTTATTTGAGCTTGAATCAGTCTGTCAGAGGTAAGTCAAACTTGTAGTTAAATATTTACGTATATATGTTATTAAAAAAGAAAATTGAAATTTTCTCCTTAATTCATTCAAATACTTTAAAGTGCTACACAAAATTTCCGAAAGGAATTTATAATGCAATATCTTACAGACATGAAAATTTACATTAAATTGTTTGGTCTTAACCCTTTCGATACCAGCGCCACATATATGTGACGATCCGATTTTCTTACCTGAGCCCGCGTCACAAATATGTTACGGGTGTTCATTATCAGTTTATGATAATTGTTTGCATCAAATCGTGTCGCACACAGACGGGTTATGTTATAAAACAATAAAATAGAGACAGGATGTTATTGGTTTTAGTTAGAACGTTATAGATACATCCCACAAAAATAAATGACAATTTTATCATATTTAAATAGTAAGACGTCTGGGCTGTGGTGACGGTTTTTCTCCTGAGGCTCTGGTAGCGAAAGGGTTAAGCTAAAATATGCTAAGAAAGATTCGCAATACTTTATCTTATATGATCATCATTATCCATAAATTTTAAACAATAATGATAAATGAATATGTTTGTTCATTGTGCTTAGCATGTTGCACTGGAATTAAAGTATACCATGAGTTTTAAAACAGTCTTTATTCGTATGATTACTGAACATCATCTAGAAATGAAGTATTTATTTTGCCTTAGATACAAACAAATAATCTAAAAATAAATAATCAAAAGTTTTACCTAACGATCATAACAGGATGAATTATAACCTGTGCACTTTTGTGCGTTGTCGATTATCGACTGAAACCAGTTTAAACAGTTAGGATATAGTACGATTGATGATTTACACACATTTATTTGTACGTTTGTTAGGTTTTTTTTTTTTTTTTTTTTTTTTTCAAACTTGCAGAACTGTCACCACAGGTGAAGAAGAAGTGCACTTAAGAAGTGAAGTGCACATTGTATGTTGTACGTATATGAAGAAGGTGTATGTGAAGAAGAAGTGTTGTATGAGAAGAAGATTGTATGTGAAGAAGAAGTGCACATTGTATGTTGTACGAGTTCCAAAAAAGGAATAACGCGATGGAGGCAACAAAAAACGTGTGTGACGTATTTGAAGAGGACGCAATAATAGCTCGAACATGCGAAAGATGTTTTGCGAAATTTCATTTGGGTGATTTTTCTTTGAAAGATGAACCCAGATCAGGAAGGCCATCAGGTGTCAATGACGAAGTGCTACAGTATGATTAGCACAAATTCCCTGTTGAATTCCACAGAAGTGGGCTTCAAGCTTAAAATTCATCAGACTACTGATTTGGATCACATTAAAATGCTAGGTTTTGTGTCCAGACTCTGTGTTTGGGTGCCACACAACGACAGAACTTTCCCTTACACCTAATAAATCAAATTAAATCTCAGTCAATGACTTCTAATTATAATGCAGTATTTATCAATTAAAATTAATAATTATCTAAATTTATATAAATGTGAACTTTTGTTTTGTCTAAAAGTTACAAGGATGCTCACAAGTGTAAAAAAAAATTCGCAATGAGTACTTTGTCCAAAATTCGATGTTGAAAAATCTGTAACGAAAAAAACATTCTTTTTTCTCATAAATTATCCATGTTTATTTATTCCTGATTAGTTGTTCATTTATTTTGTTATAAAAATCGTTTAAAATACCTTATATAACATTCAGAGCTCAATAGTTTAAAAGTCAATTTTTATCGAAAAAAATACCAAGACCGAAAAAAGATTATTTTTATTACCTTATTGTTTCTCGAAAGAGAATCTATAGTACGTTTTTAAATTAAGGGGAAAAAAACTCTAGTAATACAATAAATAAATTAGATCAAGATCTATTACGTTGACTCGATTAATGATGTATCTTTAATCAAGCAAACAGCCTTGCTTTATCGCCTTTCCGTATCCATTAATCTTCACAGATTTTTCTTGCAGGTCAATTTCACAAAAACGTTAAGAATTACTTTATCATTTACCGTGAAAAGTTTTAATTTGCTTTTTTCAAATATTTCACCATCTACGAAAGATTTATATAAATTATAGAGTGTCCTTAGTGTATAATTAAAGCTTAGATGAAATCTCTAGGGTGCAGTAGCGGTTTCTCATTTTTAATTCGTCTACAAATCAAACTTCCTTCTAAAAGTTGTCTTCGAATTAAACTTCGTTCATTATGTATTTTTAGTTCATTAGATAAATAATATATTTTATAGGTATAAGGTATAAGGTATTTAAGTTGATGATGTAAAGGATTAAAACTCTTTAAAATGAACTAAATTTTTAAGGATTATGTATAAAATTTAAATATATCGGAATGAAAGAAATTTTACTGCAATATATTTGTTTCAAAATTAAAAATAACCATTTGTAATGCTGCTCTAGCGAGGAAGTGTTAAAGAAAATATATATTAACATTTATAGTCGTGAAAATGTCTGTAAATTTAAGCATGTTTTTCTGCAATTTTACTTATTTAATTTTTAATGAGTGCAGCCTTTATACCTAAAATATAAAATAGACTTAAGAAGTTTATTCTAAACTCAGATTAATTCATGTGTAAATTAGTGTAACATAAAATAATTTCTGAATCAGTTTTTTTAATCAGTTCATTTTAAACACTTTTAATAAAATTGAGAAGTGCTTATGACTTTCGTTTGTCTGTTTGACTATCCGTCCATAGCCTCCTAAACTAGATGCCTGTCGCGTGGCTCGGAAACTTGGTAACAGTTCAATCGGTAGACAGCGCCACCTGCTATAGATTGCGCGACTTTTTTATTTAACAGCCACCAAAATTTTTAAAAGTGGGATTTGATATATATAAAAGGTGAATAGAATCGAAGAACCGTCGATTATATATATCATATATCACTTCTTATAATTATTGTTGACAGTTGAATAAAAAAAGTAGTGCAATCTGTACCAGGTGGCGCTGTCTACCGCTTGAACTGTTGCCAAGTTTCCGAGCCATGCGGCAGGAGTCTACTTTAGGAGCCTATGATCCGTGAGTTACTCTGTCACTGAGTCCGTAATCTAATCATCCTCAAATATTTTTGGAATTTCTTCCAATTAAATTGCGTAATTCAAGAATATTATGATATCTCCGCTGTCGAAAATGGTATACTTAATTCGACTGGTTGTTGCTAAAATAAACCCGAAAGATTTCCAATGCATTGTATTCTATGAGAAGTAATTTTATAAAGCATATTTTTATACCTCCATAATGAACAAAACATAATGTGATTCACATTTTTTTTTCTTATGCACAAAAACATGTTTTCAATAGAATATAAAGAGATTAGTATTGAGATTTACTGGACCACATAAAAATATTCAGATTAAATAAAAAATTATAATTTTAAATTGCTTGAATTGCATTTTCAGTTGTGTTAAACGTTTTTTATACTTCTAATAATATTTAAGAATGATTAGGACATTAAATAATCTGCGTATCCCTCTGTCCGATATCATTTACAGAACGCCTTAAAAATTATTATACATTATTGGAGCTTACTGTGACATGTTTTGTACTGAAAATGGCATGGGTAGTGAAACTGGTGTGTGTACAGGTACTTACAAAAGATTTTGCTACATTACACACTGTGGAAGAAATATTTTAAATCATATTTTATTATCTTTATAATACATGCAATACAACAGAATTAATATATACTTGCAAGCCCTCGTGAAATTTTTGCACTTTCTTTCTTTTCTTTTCTTTTTATTTATTTGTTTATTTATATATCTTTATAGGGTAAGTGCACCAGTGTTTGGCACTTTTGGAGCAATCTCTGATGTTTTTTATGTTCTAGTCATGAGAAAATATTTTTAGAAATATTAAGTTAGTACCTATGGCATGAAAGACATTCAGAACCACATATATGTTAAAATATATACATTTGATAACAATTATTTTTTTTTATGAATTTTTATTTGACACCCACTCATTGTTCCAGTAATTGACACTGCCAGATTTTTATTTTGTCAGTAATTGGCACCCTATATTCCAGTGTTTGACACTGCTAGTTATTCATTTTACCAGTTATTAGCACCCTACGCTCCAGTATTTGACATAAAATGTTAAAATTCTTATATGTAAAATATATGATTTTATTATTTTTCTTATTTCTTTTTTTTAAAGGGGGGGGGGTGAAACGCTAATGATAGTTAACCCAAAATCATTCAAAGAATAATTACTGAATCAAATTCATGCTTGACGAACCAGTTTTCATACTTTCCCAGGCAGGACAGCTTTACAATAGGACCCCTATGGCGACTTTTAAATTTTTGCCGCCATGTTGGCGATGCCTTTTAATTTATTTTTTAATTTATTCATTTTGGCATAGAAAAAAAAAAAAAAAAAAAAAAAAAAAAAACTTAGTACCTATTTTTGTCATACTTGTTGCTTTTTCAGTCAATTTATGAAACAAAAGTTCATATTTTGTTTATGTCTTTAAAGTATTGCTAGGTTCAAAACGACGCTTGCAAAGATTGTAAAGATGCATATTTAAAAAAATAATTTTTTTCTATAAAAATTATCTCATCAGACAAATGTCGCTCTTTATTTACATTTTTTTTTTTTATATTAGATCGCTGAACTGAGGCCGCGTGCTTAAATATTGCTTATGTATATATATATATATATATATATATTTATCCTCGTGTATTTTATTGTCACTATCGTATCGTTTCTGCAAAATATAATCGTAACTGGTCTACGTTAGAAAAATATTATATAGATTATAAAGATACGCAAAACCATTTTCCTATAAAATGAAATATGATAAGTGTAATTGATTGATTTACACGATCCACAAGTTTGTTATGATGCGTTTTGAAATGTGAGGGAAAATTAGTCAATGTAAATTTTCGGAGTTGAGAATCATTTTAATACAAATTATGGCGCGTGTCCAAAGATTATATAATAAACAAGAATATACAGAAAATTTCTCTTTAGAAATAAAGGCATAAAGTTGCTTTTGTGTGACTCTTAACTGCAAAGTTTTAAAAAAAATTCTGAAGATGTACTAATTTTAGACACTTTACAGGGATACATAAAAAAATGTATTATACTTTTTTTAAAAAAAACAAAGAATTAATAATACAAAAAGAAAGTTTCTTATAGGGACATTTTGGACATAAAATATATTGAAGGTTAAGCAATTAACGAGTGAGGATTTAAAAAAAAAAGTTTGTAGTCTTTGCGAACCGTAATTTTTTTTTCCTTGATTTAAGTATAAATTACTCTTTTTTTTTTTTTTTTTTTTTTTTTTTTTTTTATGTAAGCAATAAATTTGCCTATAAAAACTCATTCGAGTACTGCTTTCCCCATTCATTAATATAGCAAATATAAGAATCATTACTTATTATTATTGTTTTTGTATAAAATTATCATATTTTTGAACAAAATGTTTTACACCACACTTCTTTACAATACATTTTTTTGACACTTTGAAGAAACTTAAGGTATTTGTGTTTGTGTAGGAGTTAAAAATGTGTAACTGCAAGTAGACCTGTATGGAGGTTTATCTGAAGGGATGTCTAAGGGATCTTAAACAGTACAGTCGGTAACAAAAGTGTCCGAACACTAGCGAAAATTCCTATGTGAAAAAAATACACTTCATACGGTTTTGTTAAATAAATCCTTGTTGAATCCTGTTCTTAGTCAGTGTAAGAATATGATTCGATAAGGATTTATTTAACAAAACCGTATGAAGTGTACTTTTTTTACATGGGAATTTTTGCTAGTGTTCGGACACTTTTGTTACCGACTGTACTTACGAGAGTTTCAGAAAAAAAAAAAAGAAAAAAAAAAAAAAAAAAAAAAAAAAATCACGTAAATTATTGAACAGCCAGATTAATAGGCGTGACCTGCGTTTAAACTCGACTCTTTCTGTCTGTCCTCACTAAAAACCGAAATTTTAGGCTTCTGATAACGCTGAATGAATGATCTTAAATCTAAACCTTGAAATATCCTTTCATTTAATTTTCATAATATATATATATATATATATATATATATATATATATATATATATATACTAGCAGGCTACGCCCGCTTCGCTGGTCACTATATTTAAATGAATTTTTGAAAGAATTGAATTAATATTTATTTTTTTACACCACATTCTTGAAAAAACCAAAAAAAGAAAAGAAAATGAAATTGCTCCAAACTTCGCTTAGGGTACCCGCTGTCTACGGCATCTTTTTTCCCGCCCGCACTGCATCAGGTCTAGATTTCCCGTGACTGTAGAAAGATCTTTTCCGGGCACTTCAATCTGGATATTTATCGACGGTAGGGGGGATCTGCTACAATTTAAGAACTACGATTTTAAAGATGACTGTATCTCAGCATCTATTAAATATTTTAGTTTTGAACCATGTATTTTATAGCCCATGCTATTTACACTTTATTACAATTTGATTCCGACCAATGAAATAAAATAAAACAAAACAAAAAGTTGATTAAAAAATAAATATAACATATAAACAAATAAATTTTAATCATTTTAATCCTTTTTACTACGTATATACTACTATTTTTCCCGATAAATACTGTAAATTAAAAAAATTAACAAATAAAAGTTTTTTCTTTTAAAGGAATTAATTAAAAATTGAAAAATAAGAAGTTGTTCTACTATAAAAAATTAAATATAACTGTTATAAATTTTTTCTGCTGCATTACGATTTATAAATATAACAAATTAAAAAAAAAAAAAAAAAAAAAAAAAAACTCGCCTTCAAATGAATGTATTCAATAAAAATAAGTTGCGTAATAGCCGTTGCTAAGATACGCAGACGATAGAAGCAAAATAATAAATCTATGAAAAATGAAGCATTAAAGCCAATATTTAAAATCGAAAAAACTTTAATTTAAAAAATTCAAATTCGAAATTCGAAAAAATCTCGATGAGGTGCACACATGCATGGTCCCAGGTACCTATATGCCAAATTTGGAAGCTCTGCGATCAGTAGTGTGAGCACCAGAGCGCAGATACACACACAGACACACACACAGACACACACACAGACACTTCTCTTTATTTATATAGATGAAGATGATGAGGTCATTTTATAGTAAAATTATCCATTATAGCATATATTATATTTCACTCCTCCATAAAAATTAATTTTAAAATCGTCTGCTTCTTTTATACTTTTATTTTAATAGAATTTTAATATAATTTAATTTATATATTAGTCATTTTAGCATTTTTATCCTAAGTAGCATTAGCAATAATATATATCACTTCTCCATTAAAATTTATAAGACCCTACAATAAAATTAATTTGTGCTTAATATCAACTCTACGAAAATTTTTATCAATCGCTTCCAAATTTTGACCTAAGGTTCAAATCTCAATCCTGTGGGTATTTACATCAGCTACAACGTTTTCGTCTTTATTCGTAAATAATAATTTAACTGTATTAAATAGTTTACTGGAATATAATTCAACGTATAACTTAGTCACAGCAACGCGTGACCGGGTCTGCTAGTTGAATTATACGAAATTTATTAATAGGTTAAAAAGTTGAAGATTCTTTGTGTAGATGGCAGCACCAAATATATTTCAGCTTTCATTTCAACCCAGTCGAAAGGTATCGACATCTGTTAGAATCATTTGGAGTTAACAGATAATTGTGACTGTCAAATAATAACAGACAAATAATTAGCAATAAATTAAAATTGCGACTATAATTTGAGATTTAATCTATCCTATCTCTCAAGTTGGATCGAACTGCACATGATGTGCGAATATTATTATAATCGGTTAAGTGGTTTAGCAGTCCATTGAAGATAAACATTGTGACACGAGATTTATATATATTAAGATTTATTTATTTATTTATTTATTTAACTTATATTTTTGTTTTCTGATCTGTATTAATTTTATTGTATTCACAACATGGCAAATAGTATTTTCACTAAAACAAGAGAGGTGATCTTATAGTGCATTCTGTTATAATAAACTTTTTAAAAAATTCAATAAAACTTAAATTTTAACATTAGTAAAATCATTTTAACAATAAAATATCTGCTTATAAATTGATTTAAATTTTATTTCATGCATTATTACCTTTATTGATCCGTGACATAAAGAAAAAAAAATAACTCTTCAGAACATGACGAAAATGTATCATTCTTTTCAATGAAAGAAGGACGATAAATTTCAATTTAAAAATAGTATAAGTTAAATCGATACTTTTCCTTTTCAAAGTTAAATATTTTCTCATACGGGATCAAAATGGTGTTAAAGAAACTCTCTTTTGTAATAACGAAACGTAACATTATTTACCACAAATGGTTAGCTCTTGATCTCCACAATGTTTCCTCGTTTATGGTAGTTTTTCCACATCATTAACTGTGACATAAGACTAAGTACCTATTTAGAAGCAATGCAGAAGTTTTTCAGGTCGTTTTCATTTCCTGATATGTCTGGTGGAAAATAAGGCTAGTTTCTCTATTCATATTCTTTACGCAGATGTATTTGTTAAATAACTATTTGTGTAACTGTTGTAACATTCATTTTTTTCCATTTTACGCATGCTGAAATACCAAGTTTCATTAGCATTTTCATAAAGGTCATTTATTGTTCAATAACACAATAATTTTGTTATATTTTCGGGAAAATGTAAGTTTAGTACGTTGTTAAATATTATTCAAAATATTCAATCTCTAAATTAAATACGTTAGTATTTTCAAGAAAGTCCATCATAATTATACCACATTTTTTTTTTTTTTATCTGTTCAGGTTCTGCTATAAAAAACGGACGGGTAGTGCAAGGTTCGAAGTTAGTCATGCTCATTTACTTAATCTTAAAGGGTCGTCTGTGGTTTTCTCGCGTAAATTCGAGCTATGAACTTATAGAAAGAACTTTAATGATAATTTTTAATTGAAGGAATTCCCTATCGCAAGTCTGTAATATAGAAAACTAGACATAAATTTTATATTAACATCACCAAACATGTTAATATCCTTCTTTCATGTTATTACTACATCATATGTTAATCTATACATATAAAGCTGATTCTTTGTCTGTCCAGATTTTTAATTCACGATATAAAGCTACACCCATACTTGCCAACATACTCATAATTATTCCGTAGTAGTGCTAGCCCCGCCTTCTTTTTCACACCGGTATCTTTTTCGAGAACTTTTGCTCTTATTCAATCGTAATTGAATTTGGAGAATATTAATCTAAAAATTTATTGGTGTGAGGAAAAGGGCGGGACTAACAAGACTACGGAATATTAATTAAGATATTGGCAAGTTTGGCTACACCCTAAAACCGACCGCTATGAAAATCGGTACCCTTATTAATCAGGGCAAAATCTTGCTAACGTCGTATTTTTTAGTTCAATCCCATACTGGGATCAAGAGATATTAATTAAAAACTCATTTTTAACTTTAAAAATTATCATAAAGAACTAAGTATTTGATGCAAAAATAAATAAATAAAATACAGGTTTATTTTTTTCCCCAGCATAAAATAAAATATTTTTAATTTCGCACGAATAATAATAAAAATTAGGGGGAGGGGGAAAAACCTTAGTTACACTACGAAAATTTGTACACTTTTTAATTAGGAATTTGCATGTAAATAAATATTTTCAGCTAGATATTTGACTCTAGCTTTAAATTTTTATTTAATTAAGTATACTTTTCTTTTCTACGGTAAAACAAAATGTTTTGTTTTTATAGATACTTTATGAAGATCTTAAGAGGTTTCCTTTATGTTTTTATATTAAATTTCTATAGTTATAATTTGGATTTTATTAAGATTTTTTAAATTTAATTTTGTAAATATCATTATTTTATTATATATATATATATATATATATATATTTTCATAGAACATGCTTTAATATCGGATTCCTTTGTCTAAATTTTAAATCTGGCACCGAAGTAGTTCGGATGTTTCGCGCCAAGGTCTTTAGTTACGCGAATGCGATAGCCATTTAAATTCAATGTCAAAATAGACAAAAAATATTTTAATTCGGGGGTCCATTACTAATGACGTGCTTTTTGTTTTTATTTATTTGCATTATTTTCTGTTAAAGACTTCGGGAAATTTTTCATGCATTTCTCTTTCCATTTTACGGGAATTTAAGAATGAGCGATGGCCTTGGCGCAATTTTAAGTTTCAACGACGCCAACAAGATGTCGTCTTATTTTCTAATCAAAACAAGTTCTGCCCACTGTACAAGATGGCGTATTGTTTTTAAAGGAAAACAAGATGGCGGGATTCTTGTAAAAAGAGGCAAATCAGTCAGTGTGAAGGCTATTAAACAATGAAAAAGTAATCCACCCAAAGCACCCGCAAAACTAATCCAAAACACCTCCGTAATCTACTCTAACGATCGCAGCTTTGAAAATGGCACGATTACAAACAAGAAGGTTATAATAAACAAGTTAAGAATTTGGCGGAAAAAAGACCAACACATTTGGTGCTTTCATTACCCATTTGGCGACCGTCATTCATTCTTAACTAGACCCTATTTTATTCCTCAGTTTTTGCATTGATTTCAAAATTCTATAACACTATTTCAACCTGGTCAACGCTGGGTAGACCTGCTAGTATCCGGTGCAAGTGTGAATAAAAATTATTAAAAATATATAGCATAAGAACTACAATCTTTTTTTGATATATTAATAAATGAAGGCATAACATATTTTCAAACTTTTACATAAACTACAGAGTGAATTGGCAGTCATATATATATTGCCAAGCAAAAAATTGGAAGCAATAAATTAAAAAATATGTCATACTTTCTTTAAAGGCATTCTTTTAACCTTTTAAAAAAGGCTGTTATAAGATTCTGTAATGAAATCTGACAACTGTTGTCACAGCACTTGTTTAATTGTTAATTAAATAAAAAATTGACGAAACTAAATATTATACCCAAAGTTTTATACAATCATAAAAAATTCTAATCTGGAAAAGTTATATTAATTTTCTCAATGAAAATAGCGTATTAAATCAACACCTTCTGTAATAATGCCTCCGAGCTGAGCTCTACGTCATGGAAGATCGGCCGATTTTATCCAATCAACTCTTCCTATGATACATGTTGGATCGTTGGGATTGGATGAAATCGGCCGATCTTCCGTGACGTAGAGCTCAGCTCGGAGGCATGTTGATTAAATGCGTAACATATTCCTTGTGTTATTCAATCTTCGTTGAAAATGTAGAGATGAGTTTAGAAATGAAGCATGACTAAGCCCCTCATAATAATACATATACACTGATGGTCTTTGTTATCTCTGATAACAGCCGGTTTAGTGTGACCCTCGATTCTGTATGTATACATATCTGAGGGTAGAATTTCCTCGACCATCAACAAAAGACACCGTTTACGAATGCTTGATTTCTCACGAAAGGCGGTATCATGCCTGATACAAAACTCACCCTCCGTATTTGAAAATGATTCAGTGACTATAGTCATTTGTCGCTCGAATGTGTCCTCATATGCGTTTACTTGGAGTTGTTGTAGATGCTGGATTTACTTTATATGGGCGACATTACTGGTATTCATGTTGCTCCATAAATCCACGGAGCTTTTGGGCAACGAAACTATTTAATTAAAGTATTGGTTTGCAAAGACCCCGAAAGTAAATCCAATAGAACAAGTGTGAGAACATGTCTGGTGCTTGATAGCACATAACGAGCCCCCAATAACGATTCCACTGTAGTACGTTCTACACTAGAAATGGACATGATACATGAAAATCTCTTTAAATACCTTCAATCTTAGCATGTACAGGCATAGTAAATCTTTCATAGCATGCAGAAGGGCACATATCATCTCACAAAGACTTAATTTTTTTACCGAGAAGCCTGTTACATAGACGTTTCTGTCTTCTTTCCAGTTATGCTCGAACCTATCATTTCAATAAATTCTGATTTTATCATTTTAATTCAATCTGTGAAATAGTGTTTCTTAGAGGGTCCATATTCTAACATCTTGAAATTTTTATGGCATAACTTTGGTCTATAATTAATAGTTCAATACAACATTACATTCAAAAGATTTTCTAGTCCTTAATTTTTTCATACCAGAATACTAGTGGATTTGCGAAATGAGATCAGATTTATCGAAACTGAACATGCATATGCAGATCCACACACACACACACAGATGTATAGGCGATTACATAACTGAAAACAGTTTTGGACTACGTACAATGGCATCGAAGTTATCAAACTTCAAAATATGTGACAAGAAAATGTAATATACAGAGACAAATTATTTAGAATATAGTGATAGCAATAATACCTTACACGAGTACCATATAGAGTATAAAGTCATATGAATCGTATCTAGTACATATTTAAATATTCACATATATATTTTTTTCTATCTTTATAGAAGAAAAGGCATTGAAAACTAAAAATTTTAAATAATGAATCAATATAAAATGATCTGGTTAAATACTCTTTTCAAATCACTTCAATTTTCGACCATTAGTGTACATGGTATGTAATTTATTTTATAGTGAAATCCATTTAAAATTCATTTCACATTTAATAAACAAAAAATCATATTTCATTGAAATTAATAACTTAATTCGGGGTTATAATAGCGTATTAAAAAAAAAGCTATACAATCCCCATAAATCTCGCGTATTCTCTTTTGCTTTCATTTTTTATTAGCACAAAAGACTTCTTTGAACGTCTTATCTATAATTACGCGTTAGCCAAGATTACAACACCAGCCCTTTGAACTATCACATTTGATTTATTAGCAAACTAAAAATGTGGAAGCTCTTCTTTTTTTGTTCTTCGATCGAATAAAAAGATAAAGGTGGTCCATCTATAATAGCTGCTAAACAAGGAGGAAATTTTAAAGTACAAATAAATTGGATGTGATAACGAGGAAATAAAAGACTAGATTTACAAGTCGTTTCTTCTCCAATACTTGTTGTTGAGAGGCTTTGTGGAAGAAAGGATGAAAGTCAGATTTTGTTGAAATAATTAGAATGCAAATTAAATTCAATAAATCATTTGTTGCCAGTATTTTTCAGTGCTAAACAAAAATCGAAGTAAAAGGGTTGTAGAATAAGTAGAATTCAGTTTCAAGGAAAGATTTTATACGT
Source organism: Salticus scenicus (assembly GCA_963930645.1). Classification (NCBI taxonomy): domain Eukaryota; kingdom Metazoa; phylum Arthropoda; class Arachnida; order Araneae; family Salticidae; genus Salticus; species Salticus scenicus. The sequence continues at coordinate 67,676,637 of OZ005652.1, forward strand.
AAAATAAAGTTAAAACGGGAAGTTAATATAATGATAAAATAACTACAATATTTGTTATTTTCTAAAAGAAGTGAAAAGAGTATAAAGTGTTAAGTTATATATTGGAAAGGAAAGTGATTTTTTTAATGATTCAATACAGACAATTAAGCACAGTGTAATGAAAAATTTGAGTTTTCTTTATTTATTCTTCATTTAAATGACATTTATGTTCATTTATAATATTTACGTCATGACATTATGGGTTATGAATTATTATTACAGATAACACGAAAAATTATGATGCTTCAAATGTTCATAAATTATATATATATATGTGTGTGTGTGTGTGTGTATAAATTATTAAATAAAGCTGCATAAAATGCGTCTAAATCACTTTTGCAATTTTTTAATGATGTATAATTGCTTATCATATGTGAAGAAAATAAATAAGATATTAATCCGCTCAGTAATTATTAATGGAAATGAGAAGATTAAGCTTCTGATCTGTAGATTTATACCTAGTATTTTCTTTTCATTTAAATTTTAAAATAGATTTAATATGTATAAATCGAAAATTTGTGAATAACGTTATAAGGTTTAAAAAATAAAATAAAGCATTTATAATTATAATAAAACATCTTAAAAAGGAAAAACATTTTTTTTTTTTTTTTTTTTTTTTTTTTCCCATCAAGTAGAAAAATGTAAGAGCTTTTGTTTTTATTTTAAAACGCACACTGCTGTTCACCAGTTTTTACTTAATTTATAAGAAATAATCTGGTGTGTCACTCACACGACTTTCTCTTACTCTGAAATTTTATACTATAAATACAGATTGGATATTAAGGGGTGAGATAACGAGTAGTGTTATATAAACCTATGTTAAAATAATTCAAATGAGGCTTTGGAACAGCTTTTTTGACAGATAATTCTATGTGAGGGGGTTACCGCCCCCCCTCAACCTCCCGTTTCATTACTGTACCTACATTTATATAAAATTCAAATCTGTTATTAAATTTAAAATTTCATTTAAAATTATTCACACAAATTTCACACCAACATTAGTTGAAGCTTATCAATCTTGATCAAACTTTTCTAGTAACAAACATATTGACTTCAAAATATAACATTTGTATCGTCTGAAACTATTTGTTTTTAATTTACTCTAACAGACACAGACTAAGATCAAACGTTAAAATCTTGACTTCGGTATTCAGAAAGCCTCAAAACGTGTAGCTATACAGAAAACCAAGCGATGAATATTTAGTTAAAAAAAAAGATAATACATTATTTACCATATGGCTATGAGGAATTAATTTCAGTTCCTCAGCAGCTTTCCTGGACATGGTAAAATATTACAGCAAAATACTTATACTACTAATAAAAAAGAATATTATGGCTTAAATATTGGCAGCCCTGTAGTTATATCTTCTAAAAGCTATAACTACAGGGGATATAACTACAAAGATATAACTAAAGAGATTCATCTATGTACACATCACATAGTGAACACAAAAATATAACACACGACACAACCGGAAATACACTTCCATCAAATTTCAATTATTGTCGCACTGTAATCTAGTTCTTCTGTGTAGCCCTGTAAACGAACAGTGAATGATTTCTATACTATATTCTACATGAAACATGTTTTTACGCATATAATATATATGTATTCCTTTCATTTGGTTTGTGCAATCTATAGATGTTGAACTCTACTTACCTGCAATTCCCCCCATAGACGTAATGTATTTGAATTATCTTGGGTGTCCCTGCACACGAACCATTTGTTTGATTTAAACGAAAAGTTTAGTGTAGCATCCTTATATGATACACAATTAGAATACTAAGCTTGCCCTTTCTGCTATAATTTACTTTTGAGATATGTCGATAACAAAAAGACATACACACACTCACAGACCAACCGTTAAAAACATGATTTTTGGATTCAGGGGACCTCTAAACGTGTAAATATAACAAAAACTAAATTTCGAAAATTTGACCCAAAAACAATACTTTCTCTACCATATGGATAAGAGAAAGTAAAAAAAAAATTACGTATGTCCAATGATAATTATTAAAATATATTGCACTATACTGAAATTATAAAATCCCGTAACAAACAGACATTCTAAAATACCTTGGAAATGAAATATAAACAAGTTAATATATTTAGAAAAAATAATAAAATTTTTACACCAAATATCCGGAAGTTCTTGAAAAAAAAAAAAAAAAAAAAAAAAAAAACAGTATGTGCATTAGCTCAATAATTTATATAATTTGCTGTACATATTCGTTAAAAATTTCAACGCTTCGAAAATTTTATTTTATATCAGTGGTATAAAACACTTTTGTTATATTTACCAAATAAGTTTTATCTTCGACATTTTATTTTTCTATTTGTCAGAAAAAAACAGCAGTTTTTTTTTTTTTCTTTAAACACATACATAAGTTATAAAGACTGATGCATAAACCATAATTTATGATATCCGATAGTCAAACGTTGGTGCCACAAATTACAGTACATTAAAGAAAAATGCTGAAATATTGGTATTTAAGGGCTAATGAAGGTCTTTATGACAAATTTTACTTCATTTTCATAAGTTTAGGGAACAAATCAATATGGACAAGACGACGAATCTTACCATTGCTATATAATTCCATCTTAATTTCGTCATGGTTCATTTTGGTTCATGATGCCCAATTCATTTCAGACCAAACAACTCCCTTCAGCGCGCATACATGATGTCCACGCATATATAAAAATGATTTGTTTTGGTATGCCGGACCTACATTCAAAGTTTGTCGCAATTCATTCCAATCATCATATATATATATACAGGGTAATTATAATTAAAGTTACGATTTCAAAACGCTATAATTTTAAAATCAGAGCGATCTGATATTTTACTACTGCAATCGTGAGGTAATGAAATTTTGTTTGGCAAAAGAAAAAAAAAAGTTCAATAATGTGCCGTTAATTATCCATAAAGTATTTTTTTTTTCATGAAGCTCCTCTTTTTCTCTTTTCACTATAATTGTTTCCGCTGTAAAACACGTATTCTTGTCTTTTTGCTAAAAAAAAAAAATGTAGTAAAACCTTGAAGTCTATTGTTTCCTGCTATTCTACTGTGTTGCTAACAACATTCATGTGTTTAATGAGTCAATTTAGGCGTTCCCCTGATATTCCCCTGACAGCGCCATCTATAGAAACATGTTGGAACTACTTTTTTCTTCCCCCAAATAAAATTTCATTGTCTCAAAATTGCTTTGGTAAAATCAAATCGCTCTGATGGGAAGTTTTAAAAACATATCTTTTTGAAATAGTAAATTTAATTATAATCACCCTGTATATTTTCAGAGAGAAAAAAGATACAGAATGCAAATTAATAAGCAAAATGAAAATAAAACGTAAAGCAAATAACTGCTTGTACCTTTAACCCTTTCAGGGGCGGTGGTATATATTTTATACCACCTAATTTCACTTCCAACTGCAAAAATTCATCCCAGAAATTTTTTAGAAAAAACTTACGTTTTTAACATATCAAAACTAGTATGTTGTGGCCACCACAAGACTTTCTTCTATATTTTCCTATACATATTCAATCAGTAACAATATTTAAAAAAAAAAAAAAGATTTTTTTTTCCTTTTTTTTTTTTTTTTTGTGAAAATTAATACATATTCAATCACTAACAATATTTAAAAAAAAAAAAAAAAAATAGAATTTTTTTCTAAGTTTTTTTTTTTTTTTTTTTTGGTTAAAAGTAAAAAAAATCGATAACTTTGTTTTAAATTATCACAGATTTATAGTTCAACCATTCGTTTTAAAGGTATTGACGAGACCTTTCGAATGATACCCATCTTCAAAATTTACCCCCCCCCGGGGGGGTACTTCCCCTCCCAGGGGGGGAAGCGATGCCCCCCCCATGCACAAAATTTTTTTCCTAGTTACGTACTACTATTATCAATAATTCATATTAATTTTACAAACACAAGTGTAAAATAACTCTTATTATGCACATTTATACGAATTTTTGTCCTATGCTGCCATGTTAAAAATTTAGATAAAATGCTATCACAGCGCCACCTGTTGAGCTATTGATCCCCAAATATAATCAGCAACAGTTTATGTCGGGGACCAACTAAATACCAAGTTTGGTAAAATTTCGTTAAAAAAAAAAAAAAAAAAAAAAAAAAAAAAAAATATATATATACGATTATTTTTCCAAGTTTTTTTTTTTTTTGTTAAAAGTAAAAAAAATCGATAACTTTGTTTTAAATTATCACAGATTTATGGTTCAACCATTCGTTTTAAAGGTATTGACGAGATCTTTCGAATGATACCCATCTTCAAAATTTAACCCCCCCGGGGGGGTACTTCCCCCCCAGGGGGGGAACCGATGCCCCCCCATGCACAATTTTTTTTTCCTAGTTAACTACTACTATCATCAATAATTCAAATTCATTTTACAATCACAAGTTTAAAATAACTCTCATTATGCCCATTTATACGGAATTTTGTCCTATGCTGCCATGTTAAAAATTTGCATAAAATGCGATTACAGCGCCACCTGTTGAGCTATTGATCCCCAAATCTAATGGGCACCAGTTCATGTCAGGGTGCAACTAAATACCAAGTTTGGTTAAATTTCATTTATATGTTCGTGAGATACAGCGTCCACAAAAAAATGATACAGACAGACAGACAGACAGACACACAGACAGACAGACACACAGACAGACATTTTCTAAAAACTATCAATTCGTGTTCAGGACATCCCAAAACGTGTAGATCCGTCAAAAAACGGAGGTCGAAAATTTTCGCGAATCCAATACTTTCTCTATATTACATATAGAAGAAAGTAAAAAGGCCGGTTTTTTTAACCTTAAAATTTAAAATTTCTTTTAGTTTAATTTAGTTCATGAATTCCGGTGGCAGTATAATTTAAATTATCCGAATTGTCTTGCGCAGCAAAGGGTTAAAACTACGTATTTCGATTGTGTAATTATTTTAAAAGCTAAGCAATTTTACATTGTAAATTTTTCTATAGATTTAAACAGTATTTAAGTAAAAATCTAAAGAAATAATTTATAATACATTAAATGTGATAAATAGCCAAGAGAGAAAATTTTTGTACATTATTCAATATTCAAATAAAAAATGTAATACAAAATTATTTCTAAATATCGATAACCTATTGTCACTGGCCGAGTATTCTAAAAACAACATTAACAATTACGATATTATCTCACAGTAGGATCTTAATCGAATATCTTGTAATCTATATATAAACATTTTAAGTCTAATATAATCCACTTTAAGCATTCTTATCTACAACTAAACACGCATTCTAAATTCCAAAAACATTTCTTTTCAGCGTAAGCGAACTATTATTTTGAAAAGATTATTTTTAATAACAAATAATCTTATTTTTATTTGTCATTCTTTCTTTCTTTCTTTTTTTTTTTCTTTTCCATATTTAATCTTTAGTTATCGAGCTTTAATCTTTCATAATGTGTAGTCATATTTTCAATTCTGGTTCTTTGACTTTCTTTGTTTAAATAAATCCAACTAAACTTAACAGTATTAAAAAAAAAAAAAGAATAAATTGTAATGGAGTGAAACAGATTAAGTTTACGTATTATCTTTAGTCCCGAAAAAAAGAAAAGAAAAAAAGTGTATTTTCTCCTAAGGCTTTTCTTCATTAAGCTTTAATAATAGTTTTACAAAGTGATTACAATATCTTAATAAGCTGTTATTTATATTTTATGATCTTGTACTAATCTATGCAAAATGCTTGGGATTTATAAATTACCATTACTTACATTAGATCAATGATGAATAACTATCAGTAAACCCTTTATTGTTTTATTAACTTTTTACGTTAAAATTTAATGATACAAATAAATAAATAAATAAATAAAGGTAAAGAAAAAATAAAGAAGTTTTATTAGAGGCGAACTTACATAAATTAATGATAACGTAGGATATAGGAATTAAAAAGAAGCATCTTCATACTAAATATAAAGTTTCTAGCTCAAGAGAGTTTTTCAAATTTTACATCATGCCACTTCTTTTTACTGCATTTCGCTCTCCTTTTGAAGAGCTGAACCACTTTTTAAAACCCGTTAGCACCCAGTGTCCTCATTTGAGGACAGCTAATAAAATGGCACGTATATTTTTTGTGGTTTCTTGGAATTATTTCTGCTTTTCAGCGACAGTTTATAGCGTCACTCTAAATGATCCCCGAAAGTTTTATGTGTCTACTATTAATTATTATTTCATAATTTGGATAGTCATTTTATGATTTTTCATTCGTCGCACATATATTTGCTTTTTGCGCAGGTATACTAACTTAAATCAAGTTGAATAATAATTAATATTATAATACTTTACTTTCGAGATCTTTGTCAACATATAATAGGAAATTAATCTGTTATCTCAAAGTTTTTCTATCTCGAAGTTTTCTCGTTAGAACACTAAACGTCCATAAATGAGGATAGGCTTTAAATTTAAAACTACCAGAAGAATTGTTTAAGTTAATATATTTTACTGTCAGTTGTCTATATTAATTTAGAAGTAAAATAATCAGCTAATAATAGTTTGCAAAATTAATTCGGGCGTTAACACGTTAATAGTGTACTAAATATGAACTTGAAATGATGAATTTTCATATCAAATAACAACTTTCTAGCTCAAGTCTTTCCAAACTTCCATAATGATGGTCCATAGCTTTAACGAAATTAACATATAAACACATAATGCATATAAAAATACTAAAGAGGTAAAACAAAAGTAAAAGATGTGGGAAGAAAACTGAACAGTTATCGTTCTATCTTTCAGTTAACAGATGCCAGGTACGAGTTCAGGTGTTTGCAAGTGGTTGCATGTGGTTTGGAATGGAGTGGAAAATTTCGATAAACTTAGCTTCAATACGAAATATATTATTATTCGCAAAATATGACTACGACAAGAAAAGAAAAGAAAAAAAGAAAGAACGAAATATTAACGCATTTTTTGTCATTCTAAAGTTAAAATGAGATTTTTATTTAATATATTTTGAACCAGTTATCCTATAGAAAACAAAAAGACCATAGCTAGATTTTGTTTTGATTAAAAAGTGTACCAACTTTTGTAGTGATCGGTTGAATGTTGTAGCTTTGTATAGAAGGCATAATGATTTGTAATCTGACGTATTCAATGTGAAACAGAGAAAATGATGACAACTGTATCTAAAACCATTAGGCCTGTCATTTTGAAGAAAAAGAGAGAAAAAAGATAGAGAAAAACACTTAGAATTCATGGATATTTCCTAAAAATGTTCAAAAATCATTTACCATTTATGCGGGAAATATGCTTGTTTGATTCATATTTATTTATTTATTTTTTACTTTTGATTGTATTTTATGTAAAATAATAACCGAATATGTGGGAACGTAATATACTGCAAATTATATTACAAAAAAGTATAATAGCTTGAGTATACGTAGAGAATTACTGTCAGACTTGCATTCAAAAATGTGCATGATACTTTAAAAAATAATTTGTAATAAATTGCATAATTTTAGTAGAATAACAGGATGGTTGAGGCCATGTTGGCAACCAACAATCCGTTCAACTGTAAAAAATAATCATAAGAGTAAATAACTAAATAAACACTGATATAGATAATTGATAAATAAAATTTTCTAAATAAACATAATACAGTCGGCAGCAAAATTATCCGAAAACTGGCGAAAATTCTTATGTTAAAAAAGTACACTTAATACAGTTTTGCTAAATAAATCCTTGTCGAATCCTTTCTTAGTCAGTTTAAGAAAATAATCCCAGTTCAGATATAGTTGCTCATAGCAGCAAAAAATGTGGCCGCAAATAGATAGACTATAGCTGAGAATTTACTTAAATTTAATTATCTTGTTATAAAGATCACGTTTCTATTTAAAGATGACTTGTTTATAATTTAAAAATATATATATAACAAATTTAAAAAGAAAAAAAGAAAAAGAAGAAAAAGAAGAAAAAAGAAAGAAAGAAAGAAAGAAATGTTATAATATATTAAACTTGTTTAATTTACAGCTACTAACGTATAAAATAACAAAGAAGTTTCTATGCTTCAAACAAAAAAGTCTAATACTACTAAAAGTATGCGAGCATTAATTAGACAAATACTAGTCTAAAAATAAAGCTTTATTCAACTATGTAATTAGTCAAAAAAGAGTAATTATTATCTTAATGCATTAATGTGACAAATGAATGCGTGGCAATTTTTGTTACGGGGGATAAATTGTCCGATTAGCTATTATCCTTCGTAATCACAGCGGCATAAAAACAGCTGACGTAATAAGCTTGATGCGGTTATGTGAGCAGTTAATGGTTATTCGTAACCGCGGGGAGTCCCGTAATATTTAGTTCTACATTATTCGCTTAAACTCAATTTGAATATATATATATATATATCTATATATATATTAAGGTTAAAAACTGTTTAAAAAAATTGGTTCAATCCTTTCAAAATGGTGTAAAACAATACAGTGAGAATATTTTTAACTGTTAAAAAATATTTTATAATATTTTAAATTATTTTTATGTATTTTGAAATATTTAAAATCAAATTATTTTACTTTCGGTTACTCAAAATGTTTGCTAATAATATCTGATCAATATTTTATTATTTGTTATTTATTTTTTATTATTTTATTTTCCTCTTTCTTTGTCTATCCATCTCTCTGTATATATATGTACTCGTATTTATATTAAATTCAATATAAATGACAAAAATGAATTTGTATAAAAAAGGCGCTAAAAGCAGTACTAAATTATGTACAAAAACAATAATATATTTAAATTATGGTAAGTGATGATATGAAAGTGGATTGTAATAAACAAAAAGAAAAATTATTTAACAATATAATTAAATTAATAACTAATTGATAACTTTATAATTTTAATTTTTTCATTAATATTCAGTTTGACATATAATTGGAGTATGCTAGCCTGCATATCTTCTGAAACCTGCTAGTACTACATAGTTATTAATAGCTGTCCCCACTTGCTGAAGAGGAAAGCACAGCTTAATTTAATTTTTTGGCTTAAATAGTGTTTAACTTTAACTAATTTTCTTGTTTATTAACATTGTTAAATAATTGTTCTTGTTGTTTATTACATTCCATTTTCATATCATCACTTATCATAATTTAAATATAATATATATTATATATATATACATGCAAGGTGTCCCTGAATACATGGGGAAAATTTAAGGGGAAATAAGGCACATTACAAAGATTCAGAATTGCATACGAGCCCATGACCGCATATGACATCTTAACCCATTAAAATCCGAGTGCTGTTTAGTTATTATTATTATTATTATTATTTATTTGTTTATTTATTTTTTCACCAAATGATGGCGTAAAAGGTTATGCAGAGTAATAATGTTATTTCTAATTAAGTGCTCAAATGTGTACAATATTCCAGTGTTTTAAATACGTCGATTAGAAATAACATTATTTAAAACACTGGAATATTCTACACATTTGAGCACTTATTGTGATACACACTTTCCATTTCCGAGTCTATTTTACTATACAAAAAATGCTTCTTTAACTGTATTATACCTGCCCTTAAAGTTTGGTTCACAAATTCAGGAGCACAACCCCCCCCTCTCTCTCTCTCTCTCTTTGTGTGTGTGCATATATATATATATATATATATATGTGTGTGTGTGTACAGAGAAAGAGAGATTATAAATTATCGAACAATTGTTTCGTAATTATTTTTTAGATGAGAAAACAATAAATTTTATTACTATCGATAATAAAAAGAAATAATATTCGAATTAACATTCTAAAAGAACAATTACTACTTGGAAGATTGTTTATTGATTAAAAGGCGAATTAGATTTATGAAGTTCCGAGAAAATATAGCCAATAAAAACTGGATTGTAGTATAAGCAATTATGTATACCAGATATATAGCTGAAAAAAGATAATTGTTCCCTGATAGACCAATTAGCTAATGAGTGTAATAATTATCATAGTTGTAAAGTTTAGCCCTTTACGACTAAAGGAAATTTTTAAGAGAAATTTTTATTTTATTTAATCAGTGAAATCTGTTACAGAAATATACAAAAAAGTATTTCGATTAAAATTTTCTGGTAAACTGAAAGGTCTAAAGTTGACAAAAATTATTATTGTTCTATTGTACCAAAACGACAAAGTATGCATAGTAATTTTGTTTAGAAAAATAACTAGACTATAATCATTTTCAATCCTCAGAAATAAAGTAAAATATCGGTCCTATAGTAATTATGTGAGCAGTAAAATAAAATTTGTTCCATAATGTTTTATTTTCCGGTCGTGGATTAGGTCTAATCTAAAAAACAAATTTCGTGAAAGACCAATAATTGAATGTAATTTTCACTTCATATTTATATAAAAATATTTAAATGTTTTATAATTGTCTTTAAACGTTTGAGAATATGTGGATTTAATTTATAAAAAAAAACCATTAAGCTCAGTGAATAGTATACATTGAGATCAGATAAACTCAATCTGATATATATATTTACTTCCATTACCCTATTACTGTAGGTGATGGAAGTATTACATTCGGTCAAAAATTCGATATCGAGTTTTCACCTGATTTACTCGTTTTAAGGCCTACTTAGACCAAAAAAGTAGTTTTTAGCAATTGGTCAGTGTGTGTGTGTATGTATGTATGTGCGGAATCTTCTGGCTATCATATCTCCGAAACCAATAGAAATAGAATTACGATACTTCATAATTGATACAGATTTGGTGTACAGATTAAGTTTCCAAATTTTGGTGAAAATCGAAAACCGGAATTGTTCGATTTCAAAAACGGAAATATCGATTGTCTTCAAAGTTGTTATATAAACACTCTATTAGACGTCCTTTCGAATGATATAGTTGGTTAGTTCAGAGACATTGACAGGCGTTCAGCATAAAAAGCTCAATTTCAGGTCTCACAAGTGCGTTCCTTTAAAAATGGCTGTACGGATTTTTTTCCAACTCGTGATATTAACTCCCTTTTAAATATACTTTTGTATGTAATTATTGTTTTAAGTTCAATAATTGAGTATGCCAAGTTTTGGTAAAAGTTGGTATTATCTCAAAAAAAAAAAAAAAAAAAAAAAAAAAAACAGGCTCTAACGATATATTTTTTTTTAATTGTTACATAAATAAGTTTTAGATTTCTTTTCTAATGTATTACATGGTTATTACAGGAAAATGAACAGCCATCCTCCTTAGGTAGGTTAATTTTAGATCTCGGAAATTGGTGTTTCAAAAAATAACTCTACCCTTTTTTCTGTTATTTTTTAACTTGCTACGTAAACTTTGTTTTATATGTTTTTGCTCATGTATTAAGTTTCTCATACCGGAAAAAGTTTAGGTTTCTACTTCGTTAGGTAAATTTTACGTCTTGATCATATTATCTCAAAGAAAAAAAAATGCATGTAATACGTGTAATAGTGGGTAATGGAAGTCGTGTGGTTGTTTCACACCAAATTTTTATTTTATTTTATTTTATTTTTAAGAAATATAGAATTGTTCTTTATTCAATCCTTTCCTATTTTGACGTAACATTCGTAATTTTTACATTGGTCCAACCTTTTAACAGTGATCCTTAACTCGAAAATACGATACATATAAGATCAGATATGTATAGAGGGTGTTATTTTGTATCTTTAATTCTGTTTTCTGATAGAAAATGAAATTCTGTCGCCTCTTTTTAACTGTAGCAACATCTTTGGAGAGCCTGTATTGTAAATCAAAAAAAAAAAAAAGCTAGCAAAATCATTTACAAAAAAGTTCATGGATATCAGGATTTTTAAATATTATTTGGAAAAACACTGCATAATAACTTTAGCTCGCTAATTTTTAAACCTGTTTAAAAGCAATTTTTATGACAGATAATGTATTATTTAAAAGATACTTATTCTTATAAATTATTGAAAATATTATTAGTATTTTAGATGTGCACATATTAAAACGAATGTAAGAATTATTCGAACACAAACACTCAATTTCACCATTACAAATTCATTTAAATAATTATGAAGTAATTATACATAAATTGATATTCACTGTTTAAAAAGATTAAAAAAAAAATCCCTTAGCTTCATCAGGGAATTTTATGTAAGTAACAGAATAGCATAAAACAAATAAGTGTGCAATATCTAAAAATGCACTAATTATTTTGCCGTATAATTTGTTAACGAGAGTAATTATTATCCTAATACAGTCAAATGATAAATAACTGCATGGGGTTTTTTTAGGAAGGATAAATTTCAGGATTAATTACTACCCTTTCTCATCATAGAAGTGAAAAATACTTGACATAACGAACTAATGTTGATTTTTGAGTTTCTGATAAAATTAGTTGCTACTGGGTGACATCTAAGATATTGGTACATTTGACGCTTGCAGTTAATTTGCGGGAAAAACTACATATAAAAAACCTATCTTACATATTGTGTGTGTGTGTGTGTGTGTGTGTGTGTTCGTATGTTATATAAAAAAATACCTATAAGAGCTTTTCTAACAGAGCAATATAGAAAATATTCGTACACAACAATTTTTTTCCATGTGGTAAACTGTAAAAAAAATCTTGCATTCAATAAATTTCTCCCTTTTTTTCTGCCAGGATTGAACCAGAGTTCACCCCACAGATAATAATACTATTATAATATTAATTATATATTTGTATGTTAGATATATATATATATATATATATATATATATATATAAAACCTATAAAAGATTTTTCTAACAGAGCAATACAGAAAATATTCGTACAGAACAATTTTTTATTATGTGGTAAACTGTAAAAAAATCTTGCATTCAATAAATTTGTCCGCATTTTTCAGTCAGGGTCGAACCCGTGGTCACTCCATAAAATGCGACAACGTTCCCTCGCAGCCACAAAAGCACAATTTGTTCTGTTACTCTGTATTTCCTAATCTTACTTTTATATAAAGTTTTTCGTATACAAAACAGAAATATGTAATCACCAGATACAACCTGTATCAATAGTTACATATTTTATTTAGTTACAGATAAAGTTTTTAGTTTAACAGATTGAGATGGAATTTTAAGGTAAATTTCTGTACAGATTTTTTTTTTTTTTTTTTTTTTTTTTTTTACAGCGAGGGTTAAAAAAACAAAACAAAAACAGTTAATAATTCTGAAAATAATCATTTAAACAATGTTTTTAATGAAGGAAGCGGAATGGAGCCAACATAATATATTTAAATTATCTTGTAATCAATGCTTGAATTTAGCTAAAATTTTAATCAACATAAAATATCATGAATTTGAAATGCAAATAAAATTGAAATCCTTAGAGATTAATTATTAGTGACAAGCATTTCACTATTATTAAAAAGATATCTTGCAGAGTTCCACTCTAATTTTACACTGTCTCTACATGGCGATTCTTAACTTAAATATATTAGTTCTTAAAACATAAACTCACTAGAGAATACATTTCAGAAACATTTTGTATATATTGTTATTCTCTAAATTTATATAATGCACGTATGCTTTTTCCTTTGTTTAATTTATAAATTAGTCTAGACATTTATATAACTTTATGAAGCACTGAATAAAATCTGATGTATAAAAGTGTTCACTAATCCATTTAAACGAATCTGAAAAGTAAAACACTATAATTAGCTGGGGATATTTTATTCAACAAATATATCCTTATTTTTGAATTGCATCGCAAATATTTAATTTTTAACAAAGTTATTCAAATGTGAATGTTAATGATTTTATTAAAATTTATAGTTTTACCTATAAAGAGGGTGAAAGCTTTGAAATACAAAAATACAGCTTGATTTCGAAAATTGTAATTTCGAAAACTTTTAAATTTATTTTTGAAAAAAAAAAAAAAAAACAGAAGGAGTATAGTTAAAATATTGTACAAAATATTCTGTTAAGAAATTAATTAAATTTAAATTTTATTTATCTTAAATTATGAATGAAATCTAATTTCTTTAAGTACGTTTAAAATATTATTAGAAAACTCATTCATATGAATTAATATTTCTAGTACCATTTAGAAATACTGTGCATGTAGTTCAGATTATTTAGTACTTTTTTAAAAACTACCATTTTTCTGTCTTATAATTTTTAATTTTTCTCTCTCTCTATTTATTTATTTATTATTATTATTTTAAATACACCGTAAAAAAATATGTCCGTAAAAAAATATGCCAGACATTCTCTGTAATTTGAGAAAATACGCGTAATTTACGAAAAAAAATACGAAAAAATTACGTTGTCAGAACGTATTTTCTCAAACTACACAGAATTTCTGACAGCAAATAGGACATATTTCTTACAGTGTAGCAAATTTGAAGAAAAAAAAATTATATGAAATTTTTTTAGAATACTTTACAGAACTATAATATCTTTTACTTTCAATCAGATTAATTACTTTTAAAATTTTGGTATTACAAAACTATAATTTAAGGTTTTTTCACTTGCATTAGCTATTTTTAAAAATTTGGCAACATACTTAAAATTCTTTTTTGCGAACTATTTCCTGCAGTAAACCAAAATAAGCCAAAATTTTCAAAAGTACAATTTTGAAGATTTTGGTTTTAAAAAAGAATACTAGAAATGCTCTTAAGAGGTAAACGCTAAAGTGTTTATACTATAGTATTTGTTATAAACATATTCATATATATATATATATATATATATATATATGTGTGTGTGTGTGTTTGTGTTTGTTTATATATAGTATATATATATACACCCCGCGACAAAAAAGATAGGTGCAAAGGGCTTTTTCTTTGATATTTCATAGAATAACATTATCTAAATTGTGCTTATCATTTATTGTTATCATAAAATAACACTATTCCAGGACTAATTCTTGTTTTAAGACTAATTTAGAAAATTTTTAAGACTAAAATTTTTCTAATTTAAGACTACACACCGCGACAAAAAGATAGGAACAAAGGTTTTTTTTTTTTTTTTTTTTTTTTTTAATTTGATTATTTTTAATTTTATTCAAATATTAATTATGTTTTTGATATGATAATATTTTGTTATGATAATAAATGATCAGCACAATTTAGATAATGTTATTTTATGAAAAATTAAAAAAAAAAAAAAAAAAAAAAAAAAAACCTTTGCTCCTATCTTTTTGTCACGGAGTGTAATCTTAAATTTAAAAAAATTTAGTCTTAAAACTTTTCTAAATTAGTCTTAAAACAAAAATTAGTCCGAGAATAGTGTTATTTTATGATAACAATAAATGATAAGCACAATTTAGATAATGTTATTTTATGAAAAATCAAAGAAAAAACCCTTTGTACCTATCTTTTTTTTGCAGGGTGTATATAATTGTTTTGCATTTTTGTCAAGTCTTATTATTTTATGTTCATTCACTAATTTTGAAAATTATTATGTGCCAAACACGTTGTGTGCAATAATCCGTTTAGATTCTCTATTATTTGAATTGCATTTTTTTTTAAATATATTTTGTGAGTTACAATTCCTTTCGACATTTATGGATTGCATATAGTTGCGTTTATCTTAATAAACGTCATCCTTTTCATAAATAACAAAACAGTAATGGATATATATACATACATATATATATATATATATATATATATATATATATATTAATCTATTGCAAATATCTTCAATATACATAACCATTGATACAATCATTCTAAGAAAAAAAAAAAAAAAAAAAGAAAGAAAAAAAAAAAAAAATACTGGAAAATCTATAAAGCAACGTACCTAAAATTTTCATAGTTCCGATTAACTCACTTACTATGTTCACTCGACCGTTTAAAACGATTTAACGCCTAAAAACTTCAAATAACATTACACAACATGCTAAGAAAATCCTATTTAAATCTCCCTTTTAATCCTACTTAATACAAATTAACAACTAATTAACTTTCTGACGGAAGAAACAAGCGTTACAAAAATAAACAATAATTTATTTTTCTGGATTAAATAAATATTTTTATAAGATGCTCTTCTATGTTCATTCAAGTACTCCTTCGGCACTTAATATTCCGCCTTTAATTGCTTTTTTATCAGGACACAACTGCCCTTATCTCATTATTGCCTGAAATCTAATCTAGTGAATATTTTTTTATTCGCCTCTTCTACTGAGCAATTAAGTCGTTAACGAAGAAGTTACTGTGAATTTTCTTTTTCTTTTTTTTTTTTTTTTTTTTTTTCACTGAGCGTCATAAGACGTGCCATTTTGTGAGGAAGTCACTTAAGTAGACTCATTTTCACTTTTTTTTTTCATTTGCTCTATGAACTGAACTAGAGTGTGAAGATTTTTCTCAGTCCATGACTCCGCTCTGTCTATCAAGAGAACGAATGAGTGAATGAATGACTTATCACGAAATTAATGTCAGACGATATTAAGCTTCAATAACGCTTTTTAGCTTTAATTGAAAAGTGCTAATGATTACAACTTCGCTTTCTAAAGTTCTGTAAATCGGATATATATGCATATTTTTAAACATGGTGGTATATGTTGTAAGAGAAAGGTTGTTTTTGCTGTTAACTAGAGCCCCTAAATAAAATAATAGGCCGGCGCATGACCGCCATTTTTTTGCCTCCAAAGAGGACAGCATTCCCGCTTGGCGTCCTTATCGCTTCCCTAATGATTTTAAGAAATCTTGATCTGAAGCTAATCCGGTCAAGGTAAGAGAAATAAGCAACAATAATATTTCTAAAAACACATTTGTTTCATAGTACATTCTCAGGATGTCATTTTATTCTGAGGATATCCTATGGATGTACTGGGGTAAGATGTGTTCTTAGGGCGGTTTCTGTTTCTTTTACAAAATGTCGCCAAATTCACTTCTTGAATGATTATAGCAGTTTATCGCTAAATAAACTTCCATTATGAAATATAATAAAACAAGTTTCTCTAAAGTAACGTAAGACGATTAAAAAAAAGTTTGTCGTTTGTTTATCAGATAAACGTGCTGGGAACATGTGGCAACCCTTCGAGAACAAAATGCCTGATGCGCCAGCTCGTATAATATAGGAGCCTTACTGTTAACATACTTTTGTATGTTCTACGTCATACATGGTATTTTATAAGAAAATCACCATATAAGCTCCTGGTTCAGGCACAAATGACCGCACTGATTGCAAATACACTTTAAGCTGTAAATAGGTCCCGGTTTAAGTATCCCTAATGAACATAAAACTACGATATGACATTAAATTAAAACCAATCCCTACATACATATGTATATTTCATTATGAATTTAATTCTGTTTTAGAATTTCATTGTTATTCGCATTTTGAGAGTATGCTGGTTTCGCCATGTTTCCGAGACCTGTTAAGCTATTTTTTATTTTCTTAAAAATTGTCTTTTTTGCTGCTCCCATCCATTAAACATGAAGCGTATAGGTGTTTTTTCACATGAAGTGTTAGTTTGCAAATGTGTTTTCGATACTTTAATTCGTTGTTTTTTATTTATTAACATTTTTTATTTTCTTTTTGTTAACCACGATCACTTATCTTAAACTCGTACACCAATTTATTATTTTCTATTTAAAACTATATATATATATTAAACACATGAATACATTTATAATTATATCGTAATTTCAAAAACGTACACACATACACACACACACACACACACACACATATATATATATATTATTTATATGATATCAAAACACAAACTAGCAAAAAATTATAAAATTCCACAAGTTAGAATTAAGAAATTATTTAAAATAATATTAATGTTTACAAGTTTATGATTAAATCTAGTATATTTTATATGCAATCATAATTAATATGTGAAATATATTTGTGAATTTCTTTTATTTATTTATTTATTTACTGTTATAAATAATATCAAAGACATAATAAACATGGAATTCAGACTTTATTGCCAAAGTTCACTCAAACATAAAAATATTTTTGCTATTATCGCATTCTATAGTTTAAAAAATATTCAAAAATTAAGCAATTTATTCAATTAATACATTTTTGAAAATTGATATTCCTATTTTTTTTTCTATAAATTTTAATATATTTTTTATTATATCGGGATAATGCTGCATTATTTGACTTTTTATATTACAATATTTTGAAAAAATAATAAACTTTTTCTTAGCCAATGAAATTTTTCTGTTGTATTAAGATACATATTCTCTCACCACTGAAAAAAAAAAAAAATTTTCTTAACTCTTCTCCTTTCATAGCTATAAAAAATATAGTTAGACGAAGTTTTAACGCCACGTATTCTATTTCATTCTTTACTATTACTATCTTTTACATAAACTAACAAATATTTTGCTGGGTTCTTTCATTTTTAATATTTTCTGATAATCTAAATAATTTTAATTTTTCACTTATACACTGAAGTGCCAAAAAAACTGGTACAGACGTCCATATACAAATAACAGGGGTATGGAACCAGTTCAAAGTAACGCGATGCAATCTGCAGTATGCTTATATAAGATAACAGGTGTCTATCAAAGCTTTAGATTATTGATCGATTATTGATTAAAGATCGATTATTGCTGCTACAACGGCACGTTATCAAGATTAAGCGACTTTGAACATGGCGTTACAATTTTTGCACGATGGAGGGGTTATATTATTACCAAGCTAGCTATGAAATTTGGATTTTTGAGTACGATCATTTTACGAGTGCACCGTGAGTATCGGGAATACAGTAAAACATCAAATCTCCGATATCGCTGTTGCCGGAAAAAGGTCGTAAAAGAACAGGACCAGTGACGACTGGTGAGAATCATTAAACATGACAAATGTGCAACCCTTCTTCAAATTGTTGCAGATTTGAATGCTGGTAGTCCAATCAAAATAGGAAAAATAGAAGAAAAAAATCGTGTATTTTTGAAATTTTGCATACTCATAGCCGAGGGGGTCCTGAACAACATACTAAAAGTCCCCGCCCGTGGGGGGTGAGCGGGGAGCAGGGGGGCAATTTTCAGTTTTTATTAAATATCTTAAACACTATCGCATTTAGAGAAAAAATGTCAATTACAAAATTAATCTACGTAAAATTTCCTACAAAAATGTGTATTACATTTTGTTTGTACGATCATTAGTTTAGAAGATATAGGGAGATGAAATAACACATTTTCTTGAAAAATTCTTTTTTGCAATAGTAAAATCAACTAAAGTGTGCAATTAAAAGGGTTCTTGTCAAATATTCTCTAATGTAAAAAACAAATATATACATAGGGAATATGCAAGGATAATACAGCATGTTTTGTAAGTTTTAAATAATTTTAAGGATAGTAGGCGCGTGGCGGTTTGAGTAAAAATCTGGATAAGTCCAGTCAAAATAGGAAAAATAGAAACAAAAATTCGTGTAGTTTTGAAGTTTTGCACACTCATAGCCGAGAGGGTCCTGAACAACATACTAAAAGTCCCCGCTCGTGGGGGGTGAGCGGGGGGCAGGGGGGCTTTTAAAGGGGGCAATTTTCAGTTTTTATTACATATCTTAAACACTATCGCATTTAGAGAAAAAATGTCAATTACAAAATTAACCTACGGAACATTTCCTACAAAAATGTGTATTACATTTTGTTTCTATGATGAATATTTCAGAAGATATAGGGGAATGAAATAACACATTTTCTTGAAAAATTCTTTTTTGCAATAGTAAAATCAACTAAAGTGTGCAATTAAAAGGGTTCTTGCCAAATATTTTCCAATGTAAAAAACAAATATATACATAGGGAATATGCAAGGATAATACAGCATGTTTTGTAAGTTTTAAATAATTTTAAGGCTAGCAGGCGCAAGTGGCGGTTTGAGTAAAAATCTAGATAACGAAGACCCAAAACCGATCAACATTAAAAAAAAAAAAATCGTGTAGCTTAGAAATTGAGCACAGTTATAAAGTTAAGTGCCCTGAATAACATACTAAAAGTCCCTAACAATGGGGGGGCATTTAAAGGGGGCACATTTCAGTTTTTATTAAGTATCTTGAAAACTATCGCATTTAAGAGGAAAAAAAATCTTAATTGCAAAATTAATCTACGTGAAATTTCCTAAAAAAAAATTGTATATTCTATTTTGTTTGTATGATCAATAGTTTAGAAGATATAGGGGAACAAAATAACACATTTTCTTGAAAAATTCTTTTTTTTTTTTTTTTTTTTTTTTTTTTGCAGTAGTAAAATCAACTAAATTGTGGAATTAAAAGGGTTCTGATAAAATATTTTTTAATGTACAAAACAAATATATGCATAGGGAATATGTAAGGATAACACATCATGTTTTGTACGTTTTAAATAATTTTAAGGTTAGTAGGCGCAAGTGGTGTTTAGGTAAAAATCCAGATAACGAAGACCCAAAACCGATCAACATTAAAAAAAAATCTTATAGCTTTAATACTGAGCGCAGTTATAAGGTTAAGTGTCTTGAACAACATAGTAAAGTTGCATTTTCTTTAAATCCTCTGTAAGTGATAGTAGATAGAAAATACATAAAATGTGAATGTTATGATACATTAAAATACTTTAAAATTACTTATGGCAAGCATAAATTAAAAAAATTAACAATATTTTAGTATAAATATTTGGATTACTCTCTATTTATTTTAAAGTATAAAAAATTTACATTTATCTGTAATATACATATAATAATTCCCGCTAAACATATACATACTGTACTGCTAAACATATACATACATTGTATTTTACGGATATCTTACAGAAAAGTGGAATTTTTCGATTTGTATATTTTGACTTCCACTCTTTAAACTTGATGCATTGCGCGCACACACACATACAAATATTTATATACAAATATTTATTTGTATGAGTAAAAAATATTTAACCTGAACCTTTTTAATTACGAAATATAGTTTTTATTACTATTGCAAATAACATAAAAAATTAAATAAAAAACACAGAATAGGGTTGAGGACTTTTAGTATGTTGTTCAGTAAACTTAACCTTATAACTGTGCTCAATTTCAAAGCTACACGATATTTTTTAATGTTGATCGATTTTGGGTCTTCGTTATCTGGATTTTTACTCAAACCACCACTTACGCCTACTAGCCTTAAAATTATTTAAAACGTACAAAACATGCTGTATTATCCTTACATATTCCCTATGTATATATTTATTTTGTATATTAGAAAATATTTGAGCAGAACCCTTTTAATTACACACTTTAGTTAATTTTACTATTGCAAAAAAGTATTTTTCAAGAAAATGTGTTATATCATCCCCCTATATCTTCTAAACTTTTGATCGTACAAACAAAATGTACTATACATTTTTGTAGGAAATTTTACGTAGATTAATTTTGTAATTGACATTTTTTCTCTAAATGCGATAGTTTCAAGATATTTAATAAAAACTGAAAAGTGCCCCCCTTAAATGCCCCCCGCTCACCCCCCCACGGGCGGGGACTTTTAGTATGTTGCTCAGGACCCTCTCGGCTATGAGTATGTAAAATTTCAAAACTACACGATTTTTTTCCTCTATTCGTCAAATTTTGGCCTTCGTTGCCTGGACTATGGGGCATCAACAAGTGTCAGCGTACGATCTGTTCAACGAATCATCACTGATATAAACTTTCAGAGTCGAAAGTCTAATCGTGTTCCGTCAGGTGTACTAGTTTTTTAATCTATATAAAAGTTATTCCCATTTATTCTATACTTAATTTTATAATTTCTTATAATGAAATATCATAAAAGTATATCTCTGTAACATAGAATGAGAAATGTAAATCACAATTTTTAAAATATTGTTTTAATTTATTTTATTAGATTAATATTTAAATACTGAAACATGTAGAAAAATAATAGTTACGATCAGTTAAGTGGAATTATAACTACTTTGAGTGGCGTTTGAGTTACCCTCCAATTTAGCAATGTTATTAAGCTTCGAAAATAACAACAGAATAGATAAACTAAAATTACCACATATTATTCCAGATTTTTTTTTTATTGAAACATAAAATAGATTATTTATATCAGTAAATGAAGTTTATATTTTCTGAATTATACACTAATATTTGCATTAATAGTATCGATATCATAGTATCGATAGTATCGATAGTATCGAAATTATTTTAATAAAATTATTTATTTTAAGCACATTGTAAAACTTTACTTTTTTCTACCAATTTGTAAAAGAAGAAAATATGCGTAATTATTTACTTTAAACTTTGAATACACATATATCATCATAATGATTTTTAATGAACAACTACATGAGAAAATTTCTGAAAAATCAATATCATCTTATTTTAGCACATGAAGAATACTACATCCTTTTCAAATCAAAATATTTAAGTGGAAAATAATCCGTAGAGTCTAACCTTTCTACAGCATAAGTGGCTGTTTGAAGTGAATCGATGACGTCACACAGTACTCGATAAGCATTCATCTATATATACATATCAAAGATAAAGTGATAATTAGTGAAGAGAGTTTAATGAGTTTTATTTTAATCTTTTGCCGCTAAAGATGTGTTCTGTCGAAACTTCAAACGTCTACAATTATATTTTTAACTTAAATTTCTATAATGTTCAACGACTTTTCTATTTTAAAAAGATGCGATTATTGTCTAAAATACGCAGATTTATTGATCAAGGAAACTATAGAATTATTACAATTTTTCTTAAAAGGTACGTACGTGTAGCGTGTAATTTTATGTTAAAGTAAAAGTAAACATGTATAAAAGAAAATAAACATATGATTTTTTTTTTCATCTTTTATGTATTGATTTTTTAACAACTTTTATATTATATTTTTAAAAATTAATTAAACACATTTTAATATTTTTACTTTCTCTTACTCATGTATATGGTAGAGAATGTATTGTTTTGGGGTCAAATTTTAGAAATTAAGTTTTTGTTATGTTTCTTAAATAACAGTACAAAAAACTATAAATTTGAAATTTTGCTTTTAAATTTGCAAATTAAACGTATAGAAAAGTAATAAAATTTTCTATTAGCATCTAAAGAAATAAAATTATCTTTCTAATTAATCTACTTAAATATAAGTCTGAATTTCTGATGTTTTTTTTTTTTTTTTTTTTTTTTTTTTTTTACTTTTTTGTTTATTTTAATAAATTTGCCATCTAAAAAAGAAAAAAAAAATCTGGAGTGACTCCACTCGACTTTCCGAACATTGAGTTATTAACAGTTTTGTAGATAAAGTAAAGAAAGAGTAGTTGTTAAACAAACAAAAGAGAGAAAACCATAATAGAGTGTTTGAGTATTTTTCTCCATCTATTACACGTTGTTTTATTTAACGCTACTGAACTTTGAGCCCATAGATCATAATGACAAAGAAATTTTCGTTGTGTCCCTGTAAAACCTATAAATGTTAGATTCACCAAAATGCTTATAGTTAGTGCAACAGTGATTTATAATACTCATATAAATTTTCAGCTGAATTCAATAAGGCGTTTAGATGCTATCGTACTTTTAAAAATTTAGTCCATAATGATAAAGATAGGCCATAATGATAAAGAATTTTTCTTTGTGTCCCTGTAAAAAAACTGTAAGTGCTAGATTCACCAAAATCTATACAGTTAGTTCAACTGTGATCTATAACATGTGTACAATTTTTTTGCTCGGATTAATAAGGCGTTTAGACACTATCACATTTTTAAAAATTTGGCCCCATAGGCATAATGATAAAGAATTTTTCTTTGTGTCCCTGTAAAAAAAACTATAAGTGCTAGATTCTCCAAAATCTATACAGATTGAGTATTTGTGATCTATAATATGTGTATAAAATTTTTGCTCAATTGAATAAGGCGTTTAGATGCTATCGCACTTTTAAGATTTTGCTCCCATAGGCCATAATGATAAAGAATTTTTCTTTGTGTCCCTGTAAAAAAACTATAAGTGCTAGATTCACCAAAATCTATAGGGTTCGTACTATGGTGACTTAAAATATGCGTACCAACTTTCAGGTTAATCGAACGAAGCGTTTAGACGCTAGCGTGTTCACCCACAGACATACACACATACACACATACATACACACATACACACACACATACATACATCATCGTAAAAATAGTGAAAACGGACTCAGGGGACCTCAAAACGTATAGAAACATCAAAATCTCGAATTCGGATTTTTGACATGATTACAATACTTTCCTCACTATAGTGTTCGGAAAGTAAAAATTAAGCAATATCTGTCCAGCTTTTTTTTTTTTTTTTCTTCTTTTTTTATGAAGTAATTTTTTCTGTATATTCAAAATTAAATCGATAAATTTGAAAATAATTCAATCAAATTTTCCTTAAAATTATATTCGCTGTCACATAATGTTGATAAATTCGACTGATATCAGTTTTCTTTCTTTCAATTAATTATATATATATATATATATATATATATATATATATAACTCTCTCCTTGGACTCTGTGTGAACGCAAGTTGCCACCTAATTTTCATACTTTAGTTCATTTTAAAAAATCTTATTGTCCGATAAGCTGTTTAATCTGACGGATTTAGAAAAATCGCCCGTTTTATTTGGTACGATACTTGTAAGAAATTTTTGAGTATATTTTTTTTACAATTAATTTTAATATGAAAATAGACGTAGCCTTAAAATAGACATTTAAGATTTTAATTGTTGCTTTTTTTTTTTTTTTTTTTTTTTTTCCAAAACATAAAATGAAATATGCTTTCACATGAAAAAAAAAAAAAAAAATATATATATATATATATATATATATATATAATATTAAATTTGCTCTTGCATATGAAAAAAAATGACGTCTATAAAATAATAATAATAATTTTAGATTTTAAAGGTAAAGTATAGATAAATAAAGTACGAAAATTTCGCGCGGGCTCGCTAGCAAATGATTTATTTGAAGTGAGAGATATGAAAAGATTTTTTTTCAACGGGTGCCTTCGTCGCCTTGGAACTAACTAGTTTTAACTAATTTTCAAAGAGATAAATGAGAAAAATGCGCAGCATAATAAAATGAACCAAAAAGATTGAGACGAGTTTTAAAAGTGATTGTTTGCTTAATGAACAAATGGCTTATTTGAATAATTTTGCGTGGGGGAAAGTTGTGACGAGGACTAACTATAGATTAATTCGAGAGATTAACTATAGATTAATTCGACTGTTGAAACAACTGGGGGTATGGAGAGCGGAAATGTATCGAAATGATATCGAAAAGGGAAAATGATGTCATTTCGTGAAAACTGAATGTGTGAAAGAGAGAATCGTACTCTTCGCTCTTTTTTTCAGGACACTCTTACAGATGAGAAATTTTCACTTTTTTTGCCACCATTAATTTTATACAGAAATATTTGTGGTCTTTTCATGGTAACATATCTTGATTAAATATGATTGAGATTATTGTATACAAATAGTGGTAGCAATAAATGAGGAAATCTCTTATTCCAAAGAGTTTCCTGAAAAAGGGGCGGATAGTACGAACCCTAGTGAAAGACAAACTGTCGGAAAATTAACAGTACGAAATCTGTCCTTTATAATTTTCTATCCAATTCACACAGATAGTGTGCAAATAATAAATGTGATCGAACATCAAAAATTGTCAGCCAGAAAGAAAAGGAAGTGATAAGGATAGCTGTTAAAGACCATGTGTTCATAGTATAGCAATAAAATCCTCCTCTAATCTTAAGTTACTTCTAGAACTGTTTGACGTGTCCTATGTCTGGTGAAACACATCAAATATGCAAAATTCAAAAGCAAACATAATATTGAAAAACAGCATAATTAATAAGAAAAATCTATAACGTCTTGAACCCCAAAGTCAAAAATAAAACAGCAGGCAGATATTTCGGTAACATTCCCCCACTACAGTGCGTGTCGAAATGATAGGTCCACCAGTAAAAATGAAAGTTATGTTGGTAAAAAAGGTTTTATTGTGTACAAAGTACTATTTTATAAACTACATTACTTCATTCAATGTAAAATAATACATGAATAATATACAAATAATAGGAATAATAAGGAAAACAAAAATTACATGAAAAAGCTGTTTCAAAAAGATAGGTCCACTGAACCAAGCATCAAATTAATGTTGAATTAATAAGAAATTTTCCCACCTTGTTTCAGAATAAGCTCATAAATCCTATTCGACATGGTTTCTACAAGTTTTTGCAAACACTTTTTCTCGATTTTTGTCCATTCGGAGGAAATAGCCTTTTTCAAGTCTGCAGTATTGTTGTACTGCCTTCCGCCTGCATACACCGCTCTTGCGAGTATACCCCACATGTTTTCTACTGGATTCAGGTCGGGGCTCCAAGGTGGCCAATCGATAACATGTACACCATTATCCAGAAACCATATAAAAGTGGACTTTGCAGTGTGCACAGGAGCATTGTCATGTTGGAACATGAAGAATGGACCCCCAATGTGCTCTGCTTGTGGAAGAAAATATTGTTTAAGCAGCTGTTGATAGCCTGCAGCATTCAAACGATTGTCTACAAATACTAGATCAGTTTTTCCTGCACTTCCGAATCCGGCCCATACCATAACGGAACCACCACCAGCTTGCCTCTTCGAGAATATCTGTCTACCGTTACGCAGATCGTGCCAGTAGTACTGCCAGCCATCTGGAACATCCAGGTTGAATTTCTTTTCATCACTGAATATCACACGATGCCAATCTTGTTTCCAGAATATCACTTCATGTGCGAATTTCAATCTCTTTTCTTTGTGCTTTTTAGTCAATTTTGGAGCCGCTTTCCTCTTCACGTAAACCATATTGCCGAACTTCTTTACCACTCTATGGACTGTAGATTTTGATATTGGGGGGTTTTGTTGTCTGGCCACAGTGGATAAGCTCATATTTCCAAATTTTAACTCCTTTACGATAGTCCTTTTTTGTCGGGGTGTCACTTTTGATGGGCAGCAAGATGATTTTTTACTGCCATAAGCATTTCTAAGTCGCAAATAATTGTTTACAACATTATGTGATCTGTTTAAAAGTTTACCTATTTCTCTAATCGATTTTCCACACGTTTTAAATCCATAAATTTTCCCCTGCTCAACCAGCGAAAGACTGCAACGACGACCCATTTCGTTTGATTACAACGTGATGTTCAAATCTGTTTAAATACCTCCACAGCAGCCAGCATAATCCCGCAGTAAGACTAAGCAACGATATTTATGCAAATTTTTTGGAAATAAATGTGATTGGTGCAAAATTTCTGTAGGCGGACCTATCTTTTTGAAACGGTCTGAAAATGAAAATTTGCATAAAATAAAAAGGAATTATTTATTTTAAAGAAATTTCTTCATAAATAGTTATAACAATTACTGATTAATTATCTCTACCAAAAAAGTGATTCTTATTCTCAATTAAGAGTCGAAATTTTGAAAAATGTGGGTGGACCTATCATTTCGATACGCACTGTATTCACTTAATTCAATTGGTTGTTTAAAGAACGGAAGAATCTGATTCCTTTCTTTTCTATAGGATAACTTTCGTTTCATATCTTTATGCCTTGATGACGGTATGCTAAATGCTACCGAAACAGCCGTCTGCTATTTTGTTATATTCTCTGGCGCTCAGGATGTCGATGGTTTTTCCTGTGTTTATTTATCAAGCGTCAGGTCTCATTTTAACCATGCAGAAGGCGCGCACCTAACAATGACGAAAGAGATCGCGCGGGGTGACTGAGTCACCCCAATAAGTTTTATCTAAAATTTTCTATAACTTAGAAGAAAAAACACATTTGAATTATAAATAATAATAAGTGCATTATTTCTTTAAGAAAATATACTTATTAAGTTAAGAAAACTGTTTTTTATATTTAAGAATATTTTACATTAAAAAATTACATACCTTCTTTCGGAGTTTTAATTCTGCATACACTTATGCAAACATACGAAGAATGATTTTTACATGTAAAATTATCACATTTTATGCAAGAAATTGTAGTTTTATTATCTTAAGATCTTGGACATATAACACATCGTCCTTTGTCTTGTTGAGTTTTTTTGTTGGGATCGTCTCTGATCAATTAGAAATGGTGGCATCCATACTTTCACGAAGTGTTGTAGGTAGCATTTTTATATCTCGCCTTATGTTTATGTGTGACTGAATAAGTGATAATGCCAATTTCTTGAGAAATTTTCTCTTGTTTGCATATTCCAAGGGAGGTGTTTTTGTTGCCATTAGAGTTACTCGGGCATTTATCAATTTCTTCTTCAGAAGACTCCACGTGATCCCAAAGCATTCTCAAACGTTCCATTTCCTTTTCATAATCCGTAAGTTTACGTTTGCACGCCATTATTCAGAGCACATAGCAATATAAGTGCAAAGAAAGAACTAGAGAACGCACACTGTAAACGTAAACGTCTTAAATTCAGTTAAAAAAGTGTCTTAAACGTATGGTCATTTTTTAAGCGAAAAAAAAATGTCTTACTTTTTAAGACACTTTTTTGCAACTGAAATTAAGACATTAAAATGTCTTAAAACACCGCCATGTTTTTTAGGCTTAGAAATACCGCCATGTTAGGCTTAAAAACACCGCTATTTTTAAGGCTTTTTAATAAATAAATAAATAAATAAAGGTGGCCTGCGATTCTTTTTTTCTGTTAAAAATAGATTTTAGAATTCTCTAGAGCATTAAAAAAAAAAAAAAAAAAAAAAATTCCTTTCACCCAGCACTGGAATCGAACTCACATCAATAGCGGAATACGAAACTAAGCATCGGAAGTCGCAGTTAATGCCATGTACCTGGCCAATCAAGCCACCATTTCACATACGAGATGTTCTTTTTATTATTATATGTAAGTCAGTATTAGCAAAATGCAAGTAATTATATGTTATATTTCGTATTTATTGTTATAAAACTATTAATAATATACTATCTAACAGTTAATATGAATTATTATATTAAATTTTGTATCTAGAGGTTTAGAATTTTTTTAAAATGCATATAAAATCTGTGAAAAGCTATCCTTATTTCGCCCTCAATATTTTTGGATAACGATATCCTCCTTTGAACTGTTTTTTAAAAGAAAACAAATTATGAACATGAATACCTGAAAATTCTTTGTTTTACGCTTAAGAACAAGTAAATATGTGGAAGAAAACTGATTTTAAATCAAAATTAAGAATAATAAATAAAAAACAGTGATGCACAAATTATTCAAAATTCGCTTTCTTAGCTTTAAGTTACTTGCTTTCATATTAATACTTTTTCTTTAAATATCAAATATTAGCTTTAAATATTACATAGATTTTTTTTCTTTCTTTTTTTTTTTTTTTTTTTTTACCGAATAATTTTTACGTTATAATATATTGCTTTATGAGTTATAATAAACATAATTTCATGCAAATATACACATATCTAGAGTTATATTCATTAAAAATTTAATTTCATAAATTAATATTGTTTAAATTGCTTACGCTTTACAACTTAATATGTAAAATGTATTATATTTATTGAATGAGGAAAGAAATTTAAATACGCTAAGTATATTGCTTAAAGTAGATTTCATATAAGAAAAAATGCCAAGAAATGCAAGTGTCTGAATTTCCAAAATGGACGAAAATTTAGACGCATTTGCTGTCTGAAATTTCTCATAGTTATGCATTTTAGATATTTTTTGTGTCTGAATCGATATTTTAGACACATTTCTGTCTTAAATTAAGATATCTATAATGTCTTAGGTGTATATTAAGGCATTTACGTATCTTAAATGATTTTTCAGTTGCTTTTATGTCTTAAATTAAGACACCTTTATTTGCAGTGCAAAACTACACTGCTTAGAATGAGAAATTTCGAAGCAATAACAGTAGCGTGGGGAGAGTGAGTCACCCCATTCCCACTTGAATACCAAGAAATGATTGCTTCACGCGCAGAAAGAAAATAAAAGTAAAAAATAACACTTCACCTACCAAGGGGGCTGTCACATAGAAGGATACTGAAAGGGTAATTGATTACAGATAAATATTTACCCTGCGACAGGTGTTTGGATAAGAATGGGGTGACTGTGTGCCCCGCACGATCTCTCTCGGGTTAATATAATGATGCAAAGGTGAATTTCGCAACATCCAGTGATTTAAGAACGCACTTGTGGCAAAAAAGTACAGGGCGGTTATAATTAATTAAACTTCCCCTATAAACAGCATCCTACAGCACAAACGGGTGAACGGAATGCAACGAAATTTGGTATACAGACTATACACGAGATGCGCTCACGGAATTTCGAAAAAAAAAAAAGTTCCAGAGGGCTCCTTTTCAGGAAAAACATTAAATTTAACACAATAAATGACCAAAACGGAATAAAGAAACAATATTGACATTTATCGACTAGTTTCTGATCACCTTGTAATCGAAACACATTAAGTAAAGGTAAGAAAAAAATAAAAAGTACGCTATTTGCATACCCTCCGACATCCTAATTGATATTCCGTAGTGTTGTTAGTCCCGTCTTTTTTTTTCACACCAATAAATTTTTCAAGTAATATTCTCCAAATGCAATTACGATTAAATAAGAAGAAAAATACTCTAAAAAGGTACTGGTAGGAAAAAGAAAGCGGGGCTAACAATACTATGGAATATTAATTAACATGTTGGGAAGTATGGCTATTTGAGAAAAACAAAACTGTTCAGTTTGCAGGAACAAGAACAGATTAGGGTGGTTTATCCAGTTTTACATTTTATTACTCATAATTCTTGTTCTCGATTATTAATATTGTTTCTGTATTCCGTTTTGGTCGTTTATTGTGTTAAATTTAATGTTTTTTCTGGAAAAGACGCCCTCTGGGGGATATTTTGGAACTTTTTTTTTAGAAATTCCGTGAGCCCAACTCATGTATAGTCCATACACCATTTCGTTGCATTCAGTTCACTCTTTTGCGCTGTGGAATGCTCTTTATGGGGGAATTTTAAATATAACCACCCTATAGTATTCATGGAAAGGGGGGGGGGAATAATCGTGATGGACAGTATAGTTGTGAAGGCATTGACATGATTTAAAGCAAGATTTTGTGAATTTTTAAAAACGAGCATAGTTAGTGGATCAGTTAACATTTCAACAGCATTTAATGCTCAAGATAAAACTAGTATTGCATTCACTAAAGGTAACATCAACACTTTTGAATACCAAGACTTATAGGCAACAAATGTATCCCGTTACGATATCAACTGATAGATTAAAATTTGCTTCTTCTGAAAGGTAATGGGTTAGTTTAAGAATTAACTTCATCCATATTTTGGCTATCTAAAAACGATATCAGATTTACGAAATCCAAAAATTTAGACCTGAACCTCATAGAAAACATACGCAAAGTTTATGGAAAAGAGAGATAGGGTCGTAATGTTAAGGATCTTAGATCTAATATTTGAATAGCGTGGAATAAAATATCATTTCGGACATGCAGATTTTAGCAAAAGAAAAAAGAAAAAAAAAAAAATTCGGCATGTGTTTTAGAAGTAATGGGCTCTTCCCACCTGACGTCAGAGGTCACATGACATGGTAAAACAAAGAGCAGACGAAGTCTTCTATATTCATAGCAATTGCTGAAATAACACATATTCTATACTTATTTTTAATCAGTCCGATTTAATCTGCGTTATTATTATTATTATTTTTATTTTTATAATCATCATTTTTAATCCATTTTATATCATTATTCATCATATTTTGCTTGATGTATACATTTACAGTCATCATTTAGTTTATATTTGTTATTAATGATGATGGAGAATTTCTTAAGTACTCTGGTTTTTGGTACTTATATCATTAAAAGTACAACATCGTACGTTGTAAAACCATTTCGGCCAGTAGCTAAGTTAATTAACTTGTTGTAACACCTTTACGCGATTAAATTTAGCTTAAAACACTTTAAATTAATTTCAATTTATATTCAATAAACATTCCACTATTTATCGCTAGATTAGTTAATGTAACAGTTACACTACAACATACAAAAATCTATTCTTATTTGTGAAAACAAATAAACACACACACACACACACACACACACACACACATATATATATATATATTATTAAACTTACAAATACAATTATTCTACTGATTACAAATGCACAATATTACTTTTATTTATTTTATATTATATATTAATGCTTGTGTTCTTAAGAACAGTATTAAACTTTATTCGTTTCTGGGAATTCGATTTTACTTTATTCACAGTCACATATCCGTGATTGAGTGACGACGCTGGGAAGAGCCCATTAAAGCGTAATGAAACTAGTATGTTGTGGCCACCACAAGACTTTCTTCTATATTTACCTATACATATTCAATCAGTAACAATATTAAAAAAAAAAAAAAAAGTACGATTTTTTTTTTTTCTAAGTTTTTTTTTTTTTTTTTTTTTTTTTGTTAAAAGTGAAAAAAATCGATAACTTTGTTTTAAATTATCACAGATTTATAGTTCAACCATTCGTTTTAAAGGTATTGACGAGACCTTTCGAAAGATACCCATCTTGAAAATTTATCCCCCCCGGGGGGGTACTTCCCCCCCCAGGGGGGGAAGCGATGCCCCCCCATGCAGAATTTTTTTTTCCTAGTTACATACTACTATTATCAATAATTCATATTAATTTTACAATCACAAGTTTAAAACAACTCTAATTATGCACATTTATACGAATTTTTGTCCTATGCTGCCATGTTAAAAATTTAGATAAAATGCTATCACAGCGCCACCTGTTGAGCTATTGATCCCCAAACATAATCAGCTCCAGTTTATGTCGGGGACCAACTAAATACCAAGTTTGGTTAAATTTCGTTAAAAAAAAAAAAAAAAAAAAAAAAAAAAAAAATGCGATTTTTTTTCTAAGTTTAGTTTTGTTAAAACTAAAAAAAATCGATAACTTTGGTTTAAATTACCACAGATTTATCGTTCAACCATTCGTTGTAAAGGTATTGACGAGATCTTTCGAAAGATACCCATCTTGAAATTTTGCCCCCCCGGGTGGGAACTTCCCCCCCCGGTGGGGGGGCAACCGATGCCCCCACATGCACAAAAATTTTTTCCTAGTTAACTACTACTATTATCAACCTGATCTTTCGAAAGATACCCAATGTGAAAATTTACCCCCCCTGGGGGGGTATTTTTCCCCTAGGGGGGGGAAGCGATGCCCCCCCATGCAGAAAATTTTTTTCCTAGTTACATACTACTATTATCAATAATTCATATTAATTTTACAATCACAAGTTTAAAACAACTCTAATTATGCACATTTATACGAATTTTTGTCCTATTCTGCCATGTTAAAAATTTAGATAAAATGCTATCACAGCGCCACCTGTTAAGCTATTGATCCCCAAACATAATCAGCACCAGTTTATGTCGGGGACCAACTAAATACCAAGTTTGGTTAAATTTCGTTAAAAAAAAAAAAAAAAAAAATTGCGATATTTTTCTGTTTTTTTTTGTTAAAAGTAAAAAAAATCGATAACTTTGGTTTAAATTATCACAGATTTATCGTTCAACCATTCGTTTTAAAGGTATTGACGAGATCTTTCGAAAGATACCCATCTTGAAATTTTGCCCCCCCGGGTGGGAACTTCCCCCCCCGGTGGGGGGGCAACCGATGCCCCCACATGCACAAAAATTTTTTCCAAGTTAACTACTACTATTATCAACGAGACCTTTCGAAAGATACCCATCTTGAAAATTTACTTCCCCGGGGGGGGATTTTCCCCCCCAGGGGGGGAACCGATGCCCCCCATGCACAAAATTTTTTTCCTAGCTAACTACTACTATTATCAATAAATCCTATTAATTTTACAATCACAAGTGTAAAATAACTCTCTTTATGCCCATTTATACGGAATTTTGTCCTATGCTGCCATGTTAAAAATTTGCATAAAATGCGATCACAACGCCACCTATTGAGCGATTGATCCCAAAATCTAATCAGCACCAGTTTATGTCAGGGTGCAACTAAATACCAAGTTTGGTTAAGTTTCATTCATTGGTTCGTGAGATACAGCGTCCACAAAAAAATGATACAGACAGACAGACAGACAGACAGACAGACAGACAGACAGACAGACATTTTTTAAAAACTATTAATTCGTGTTCTCCATATCCCAAAACATGTAAATCCATCAAAAAATGGACTTCGAAAATTTTCGCGAATCCAATACTTTCTCTATATTACATATAGAAGAAAGTAAAAACAGGTAGTACTAAAGACGATATAACACCGTAAGTAAGTATTTAAATTTACGGTCTTAAAGGTTTTTTTTTTTTTTCCATACTTTTATATTATTAAAAAGCATTTGAATATTGATTCTAATTACACATGTTTAAATATAAAATTGCACCAAGATTTAAAATATCTTTTTATGTTATTATAATTTTATACTTTTATTTTTATTTATTTAGATAAATTTTAGGTCATACAAAATATTCAAATGAGAATAATACGATACAAGGAGTATAACTATTCGCATGAAACTTTCAACTCTATGTAGCTTAGCGATTATTTTTCCAAGCAAGGAACAGATATCCTTGTATCATGTATTCTTCTGAATACATGTTTGAAATTTATGCTTGAAATTTATTTAAGTGTATAAAAACGATCGTGTAAAAATATTTTAGACTCAAAAGACAAAAAGAATTATAATACATAGCTTCTTAAATCACTACAAAGTCAATATAGGTATACAAATACACAAACAGCCAGAGTAGGCACACGCACTGTAAAAGATAGGTTCTTAAAAATTAGTATATATTGTCTCAAAATACCCCGAAATAATATATACTTAAATTTGAAAAAACATGTACTCATTTTTGAGTACATTGACATGTTCAAAATTGGGGTTGACCAATAAGAATCCCAATATCCCCAATGTATGACATGTCAATCTACTTAAAAATGAGTACATGGGTTTTTTAAATTTAAGTATATATTGTTTCGGGGCTATTTTGAGACAATATATACTTATTTTTAAGACCCTATCTTTTACAGTGCACGTTCTTTTATTTATATTTAGCACTACTGTTTTTACAAACAAATATAATTAATTAAAAAAAAAATAATTTATAATATTTTAAAAATATAAATAGAATTTGAAATTTTAAAATGTCAGTTACATAACGCTATTCTCATGTTTTATTTATTATAAGTTACAAAGTTAAAAAAAAAAAAAAATGTATACATGAGAAAGTGATAGTTTATTATTTTTAATTCACTTATTATTTATCCTCCGTCAGAGAGAAAAAAAAAAGTAAAATATTTGAGACATTATAGAATAAAAATGTCCCATACTTAAAACTAGGCAACAGATTTTTTTAAAAAGATTTTCACGTACATGCAAAAGATCTTATACGCAGTTTTTATTTTATTTCATTTTATTTTTTTAAGTATTCAATTAGATTTATAACTATAAAAATCTTCGCATTGAAGGAATTTATTGATAATAAAAAACTTTATTACCTTTATAAAATATATATATATATATATACATATACAATAAGTATATTCCGAAATATAACAATATTTTTATTATATTGATAAAAAAAATTTCTTTATTAATTTAATACAAAAACATTTTAATTCGTGGTGTATTTTGTAATAATAAAAAAGATCAAAGAATAAATTGATATAGCCTCATTAATGAACCATAAATTTATAAAAAGAACAAAATTTATCCAGCCTTTAATTTGAAATATGAAGTCCGTAAAATTAATTGACTCTGAGTAACTACAAAAAAAGTACTAGTTCTTTCCCATTTCAGAGCGGTATTTCACATTTGGAAAACCCTTTTCATTAAAATAAAGTAACAAATCTTTTTTTTTTTTTTTTCTCTCTCTCTCTCTCTCTAACGGAAAAAAAGAAAAAATATTCCTTTCTTTTAAAATAACGGAACAATTTAGTTTTTTCTCACCCATTTTGATTAACAACAACGAAAAAGAAATGTAACGTTATACTTTGTAGCCATTTCTGTAAATCATAAGTTATAATGAAAAACAAATAACTCCCCCACTTTATTGTTTTTATGTAGGTTTTTTTTTTCTGTATAAATTTCTATATCGCCGTGAAATAGCCTGCTGTTTTTCGATAAGCGCACTTTAGGAGTCGTTGAAAAGAGTTGTGTAAAAGTTCCAAAACCGAGATTAATAGAGTAGAATCAAATATAAATTACGGCATTTTTTTCATTCATTTGGAAGGAAGGATAAAATGAATTGCCTTCAAAAGTTTAAAAACATTATAAAGATATAGAGGATAATTTTTATACTCGGGAAAAATGGTGTGTACGATGAAAAGAAAACATATTAGTGATATAAAATTTTAGTGTGTCGATTATATTTCATAAGAAAAAATGTATTATATATATATATATATATATATATACATATATTTCAGTTTATAATACATATTTAAAAGAAATACTGCAATGCACATTAATAATGGATTTTTTTTTTACTAGTGAAAATTTGTTTACTAGTTCCTTAGTATTAATACTATTGGTAGTATTACTAAGCATTAGTACTACTTAGCATTTTTAGTAGTATTACATAGTATTTTTAGTATTAGTACTTTTTTTACTTTGTTAGTTCTTATTGGAAATGGTTGGTTGGTTGTAGGATTTAAGGCCGATTGACTCCTGATGTGTCCTAGGCCTACAGGAGGAATGCCCTCCGTGGGGGTCTTTCTAAGGGGTCCTAGCCCGTATTTACGCGAGTTTCGGAGGAAACCACGGAAAACTCCGAACGGCTAGGTCGATGAGCGCGACCTGGGATCGAACCCGGCACCTCCCATCTACCAGCTTTGAGCGCAGAACCGCTCGGCCTCTGGTGGGCCCTCTTATTGGAAAGGGTTAAAAGTAAATTTCAAAATCATTGTAAGTCATTGTCTTATCAGATATACTAGTTGAAATATATAAAAAAAGAAATGCGTTTTGAATTTAAAACCGGAAGTCTGTGAAAAATCAAATAAATAAATAAATAACACTTTATATAAATGGGAAAATAGTGTGTTACATTGATAGCATAAAAGGACACATTTTATTTACGTTAATGCACGTGCGTATGTGTATTGGGGGATCTTCTGTCAATTATATCGCTAAAACAAAAAAAAAAAAAAAATAGCACACCGAAACTTTAAAAATAAATTGTATCTTGTGTAAAGAGGATTTTTCTGACGTTAATTTCAAGCCCACCAATGGAATCCTAAATCCGTATCTCAAAAATAACTCGAACGATTATCTTCAAAGTTGCGATACAAAACACGTTTCAGATGTTCTTTCGCATGTATTAATTGGTTACGTCAGGGAAAATTACAAATGTCCTTATTTGGTAGTCCAAATTTTGGTCTTGGAAGTGCGTGTCTAAAAAAACGGGTTTTCGAATTTTCTACAAATTCGATATATGCACAGCCGTTTAGATGCCCTGTCATTTGAATTAATCGGTTTCAATGAACATATAAGTTTTCCAAGTTTCGGTGATAATCGTAAGTAGGTCCAAATGGCGGTATCTCAAAAATAGTTCTGATGATTTTCTTCGAATTTGCTACCTAAGACCCTTTATAGGTGTCCTTCTGCATGTATTACAGGAAAATTGATTAGCGTCCTGATGAGAAAGGCCAGTACTAGATCTCGTAAATTAAAACGGATATTTTACACACTTATAA
The DNA here is from genome assembly GCA_963930645.1 of Salticus scenicus. NCBI lineage: Eukaryota > Metazoa > Arthropoda > Arachnida > Araneae > Salticidae > Salticus > Salticus scenicus. The sequence continues at coordinate 67,714,236 of OZ005652.1, forward strand.
AAATAGTTTCTCAAAAATGAGCAAAATTGTCTGAAAAATTTGAAAAAAAATGGGGATATTGGGATTCTTAGTTGTCAACCCCATTTTTGAGTATGTCAGTATACTCAAAAATAAGTATACAGGATTTTCAAATTTAAGTATATATTGTTTTAGAACTATTTTGAGACAATTTTGCTCATTTTTGAAAAACCAATTTTAACAGTGCAGGCAACTAAAAAGAATTCTTTGAGAAATTTAAACGTGAAAATAATTTCCTTTAGGAATCAGCCTTTATATATATATATATATATTCAGTAGTTAGTAAATTTTAAGAATATAACGGAGTAACATAAAATTTCCATTTTCAGGCCTATTTCCAGTGAATACATATCGTGGAGTACAATTTCAATTTCATCCTGCTATTTATTACTCTGTCACAGAATTTACATTTTATTTTTATGAGATTATGTTTCAGTCACAAATCACGTTTTGGGTGACGAATTGAAGAAAGTATTTCGAAACATTTCGGACGAAATTTCGGAACATTTTAACAAAACATGGAAAGTAAGAAATGATGATTATTCTGTTCAATAATAATCTTTCATCTTCCTGTTCTGTTCAAAATCTGATAAATATTCATGAAGATGTTACATCCTTTAAACCTTTTAACTAAATCTTATCAAAATCTAATCACGAATGTTACTTATTTATAGAATGCTTTTAAAATACACTGAATAATTAGCATTTTGAGATCTACTACTCGATTTTAGTGAAACATATGGAGTGAACTTACCTCATGAGGACTTACATAGCTGAATACATTAAGTATATTTGTGTAAGTGCATCAGACACGCTGAATTACACTATTTCTAAGAAGGAGTATTTTATAAATTGAGATATATATAAAATTGTTCGACGAATACATTCAGCTATTTAAAGATTTACGACATGAAATTCAAGAGTTCACATGCATATTATTGAATTAAGCAATTGATATTTTGCTCTTAAATACAGAAACAAAACGTAAAACAGAAATAAATATCAAGAAATAAACTATCTTCGTATTTTGTAAGAAATTATAAAAGTCTAAGCTATAACAGATGTTTGTAATAAATGACGCTACATAATAAACGAAATTTCAATTTACATGTTTTGAAATTAGAATGCACAACTTGCAAATTAAACATATTAAACAATTGCCGCTTTCTTCTACTATGGTTCTCCGGAGCAGAAGATAATAGCTCATCTGATTAATTGATTAACTTGTCAGATTAATCGATTGCGAATAAATTTTATAATCCAGATTATTGTCGCAGATAATTTCAAAACAGCTTCCAAATCTAATCAGTTTCATTTATACTATTATTCATGTTCTATTATAATGGACATGTATTTCTTCGGAAGCAAATGGACCAGTGTTGCCAGATTGGCGACTTTTTTTATTCAACTATCACCAATAATTCTGAGAAGTGACATTTGGTATACATAATTGAAGATTAATCTTCGAAGTGATTAGGTAACTGTTACAATTAAAATTTTGTAGTGGATGTTGAATAAAAAAAAGCCCCCAATCTGGCAACACTGAAATGGACTGTACTAAATAGAATATTAAAAAAATAACTTGGTTCATTTTTAAAACTCTCCCCAAGCATTTCCTTATAAATAACGATTATGAATCGACTTAGAATAAAACTTGCTAATACTCCTACCACATAGATAGATTGTACTAATAACCGTTAATTTTTGCTCCGTTTTTTTTTTTTTTTTTTTTTCAAGAATAATGTAATTTAAGGGAAAAAAATCAGTATATTCTAAATAACTTTTTTTCTGATAAAGAATCTTATCTTTTTTTTTTTTTTTTTTTTACAGAAATATATATCTATGTAATTTATACATTATGATATATGCATTATATATATGATATATACATTATCTTTTGTATGATTCAATGCATATAATTTTTCAACTCTACAAGCGAAAAAAAAAAAAAAAAAAAACTTTAAAACATTTATCAGTAGGAGTATTTTATTATTATTTAAAGGGGTGGTGCGCAGTTTTGATTACTACATTAATACAGTGACAACAAATGAGTATTACATTTTTTATTTCTTTTTGGCGACGAAAAGGAAAGCTGGAATAAATGTCTCTCGCGAATTCTGAAATTATGCGTAATTCGAATGTAAAATAAGTTTTATGGCAGCTTTTCAATACAAATAATTCTGCCTGTCATGAACTTTTGCTGTAGTTTAAAAGATAAGATTTTAAAATTTTAAACAGTATATATATATATATAAATGTATATATGTATAGATATATATGTGTGTATATATATATATATATATATATATATATATATATATATATATGATTTTTTTACTTAGATTTATTCATCCAAATTAATATATTTTCATTGAATTTTCTTAAAAGCATACAATTTAAAGTTTTTTTTTTTTTTTTTTTTTTTTTTTTTTTTATAAATAAATAAATAAATAATAAATAAATAAATAAATAAATAAATAACGCTTGAAATCTAGAAAAGATAGTATAAGTCTTAACTTTGTTATTTGTTTTCTCTAAAAAATTAAAATGTTGGATTAACGTTAATTCAGAAAATTTTCAACTAAGCTTATCTTGAAATAATGTTACCCTTTTAAAGTATAATTTTATTTTAAAATGGCTCAAATTTTAATTTAAATATCACATACAGCCCATTTTTTGTTTAATAAGAAACGTGTTATTTTTTCCATATACTTCCGCTATTCTTCTAGAGAAAAAAATAAATAAATAAATAAATAAATAAATAAATAAAAATGCGGAAAAAAGAATAATCTATATCTATCAATTATTTAACATAAAAAAAACCATTATTTGTCATATTTAACACAAAAAAACAAACTTTCAAATATTTTTCTAATTCGATATTTTTAAAAATAAACTTAAGTTTAGTTTCGTAACAAAAAGATGAACAATATACATTAATTATTATAAATAAATTGATTTGCTGAGACAAGAATCTGAGTTATCGACAAAATTTTCTAAGAACTATTCGATTTTTTGAAATATTTCCCAGTTGCTTGTTTCAATCAGAGAATTCTAGAGTTTTCAAGAATCGTGTCATAATCCTTATGCTTCTTTCTTAGAATTATGTTACTTAGTATAACCAAAAAACTTGTCATTTTCAGTTTACGATAGCTTCAACTTATATCAATATTGTGAAATTTCTGTACCTCTCAACGGGTTTAAATGATACTAAGAAACTTTTACATTATTTAATAACTATATACAGGGTGCAGAAAAATAAATATCTAAAAATGCTTACATTTCGCTTTTCATTACAGGTAAAATCACCAAAATTCAAGGACAGACTCAGAACGTGTCGTAATTTCATACCTGTAGGCAATAAGAATAATATTTTTTAACCTTCTTATTCAACTGAATTTTAAACATGCGACAGTTTAAGTGTTAATTGGACTCCGTATCTCCATACGTATAGTTTTTTTTCCTGTAGGTTATGTCAAGGATAGAGCGTATGTAAAAGAACAATCCCATTCATCGACCTTATTGTGGCCATCTAAATAGAAATATAGTCTATATCCATACATGTCCTGGAATCTGTATCTGTCAATAAAGACATTCGCCTACGCAATGCTTTATAATACTTAAAAGTCACACCCGAAAAACATAATATTGTAAATTCCACGTGATGCTGCATGCTTTTTTAACCATCAAATGATCTATTACTAGTTAGTAATAATAAACATGTCTTTTTGGATGTCCTTTTCTTTCACCCTATATATCAATTTCTTTCGTTATATTTGAGCTATGATCGTGAGGATATATAGCACTATAGCACATTAATCTTCAAAGCTAAATGCCTAAATAATATGCCTAGCAAAAACTGTGTATCGAGAACTTCCGATCTAAATAATTAAAAGATAAAAAGAACTTTTTATATACCACGTTTTTAAACTTGCTGTTGAATCATATAAACTTGACAATTCTATGTATTAATAAATACTTAAATATATACTGGGTTGTTCGGAAAGTAATTTCGTTTTTTCCTTCGAAAAGGAAAGACGATTTTCTTATATTGTATAAATATTTTAATGAATTATATATTCTCCACTTTGATCGGTTTCTTAGCAATCTCACCAGCTGTTATTTGGCAGTTTTTCATAAATCAATACTTTATTTTGTCTTCAATAGCATAAACTGGTTTTCTAGAACGTTATGCATCTTCAACTCAAAATTGACAGAACAAAATTTGGTAAACCAGTTTTGACAATAGCGTTCTTTAAATAAATTTTCTGTGCATACATCGTATACTTTTTGTCCTTGTTTGAATAGTATTTTCGCATTTTTGATAGCAAAAACAAAATATGCCGAAAATGTCGCTTTTTATTTTCTTTATTTGATAGGGCACCAATCAAAAACTATTGAGCAGAATAAAACGACCTTTGTCACAGGTAAGCCTTGCTATATCAGCTGTCACAATATGTAATGGCAATGCAACTTAAATGTGAAGAAGGTGTGAAAAAAATACAATTAAGTTCTCTGCTGAGAAAAACGAAATGACTTTCCGAACAACCCAATATATATATATATTAATGAATTATTCCATCAACTTGAAAGAAAATTATCAAATGCGTAATAAAGAGAGCAATTATAAGAATTTTTTAAACATTTATTAATTGAATAAAAGTATTATAAAGCATTGTGATCGTGTTCTGAGCTATTCTAAAAGTTTCAAATGTCTAGCTTGTCGGGATGTTAGTTAAAAATCGATTGCAAGATTTGCACTGGACAAACAAGAAAGCGAGTTAATAAAAAGTGGTAAAATACTGTTTTGCCTTTAAGTTTTCGTTATATTTTACTCACAGAAGATAAACTTATAAAAAATTAACTTTCATTATTGTTACACTTTCGTCAGGCTGTATATTAAGCTCTCTTTTTAAAGATATTTTCATATAAAAACAGTAGAAAACAAAATCATGATTTCGCAGAAATTGCATCGCTATTCAAATTGATTTATTACAGCACCACACAATCTAGATATTCATATACTGTTCGTTGAAATTAATACTGAATACTAATAATAAAAAAAAATGGAGACTTAAATTTTATATTTGCAATCGGATATATAAATAAAAGAAGTAAATGTTCAACTAAACTTAATACGACTATTTTGCGTTTATCTTTCCCATTCTTTACGCTTACAGAAGCAGATATTTTAATAATTTCAACTTTTAAAATTACACTTTTCTAAGTTTGAATGACAATTTTTCTTCAAATACCATTCCAAATGGAAACGATGTGAAACTAAATTATGATATCACGGAAAATGCATCTTTATTCAACAAGAAATTTCCATATTTTCTCCATTTATCACTACACTACACATTCAAGAGACATTATCATTCTATTCAATAAAACTTCTCTAAGAAACCATAAACTAAATGTTTGCAAGTGCATATTTACATCAAAAGAAGGAACTTGTGAACTCAACTCAGCATTCCATTTTAGCTGGAATAGGAAAATCCGCTCACCGCATAATTTTGTCAGCAGCCATGCGACTTTTCTAAATCATTGCATCTCCCTCATTCTAAGCCTCGTTTTAATCAGAGAATGAAAGAGATTTTCAAATCCGCGCCGTAATCCTAGCGTTACTTCCTTAAGATTAGCTTACTTTGTTCATAAACAAACCTTATTTAGTTTAGAACGGATTTGTTCTCAAAGAGTGTAATATTTCACAAGACTTGACGTGTTGTCGTGGAGTATGTGATTTACGATGTAAATTATTTTATTACCCAATTTAGCTTCAATGTGATACAAAACTTTTGTTTATTTATATATTTATTTATTGTATTTTTATGTTTGGTTATCAATAGAAATGGAAGTAAATTTTTCAGTTAAAAAAATTCCCTTTCAGTATTTAAAATCTAATCATTTTAACTTTTAAATAATTCTTCCAATTAAAAAACTGGAAGCATTATATTTTAAAAGTGAGATTGAATGGTTTTTATGATGTATGTGGTAATTGCAGAATTGATTATATTTCAAATAAATAGAACGATTTTCTATTCATTTTTACAATTTTAAATTCTCCAGTCTGAAACCTATTTGTTTTATACATATTATATTAGGCCACCTCTGATTAAAAATGCGTTAATTTCATTACATTTGCTTTCTCTGTTTATAAACAATTCTAAATCAATTTATTCGCGTAAATACCGGGTAGGACATCTTAGAAAGACACCTCGGAGGTCTTTCGCCAAGACTTAGGTCCCAAATGTTGACGCACCCTCCGTGTGCCATAAGTGCTGACATCCCAAACGCCTTAATGCCTGCATTGATTATTTAGTTGATAAGGAATCATTTTCAAATGGCGTAACGTTTTAGAAAATTTTAATGTGTTGTCGCGAAGAATATGACTTGCGAAATTTCATTTGAAAATCCATTGTATATTTATTTTTTTACTTATACTCCTGTTGAAAAGTTTGACAAGATTTGCAAACGATCAGTTTTTTTCAATTTAAAAAGTTATTTCTCGATGAAATGTTTTCACACACTGGGTATGTATAGAACTGGATCCTGTTCGTGTTTTTCAATAACGATTAGGTTTTGACAACAGTTAGGGGGGAGAGGGGGTACAAATTGACCAAAATCAATAATGTTTACGTTCACCCTGTATCGTTAAGTGTAGGAAATGATCTGTAACTTTCGGATATGCTAATATAGACCCAGTACAATTTGTGGATGAATTTGTGTGACGATAACATGTTAAATAAAGGTGATATAAGGATTTATTTTAAAACTAAAAAAAATAGCATGTTTTTATTTATAATACACAGATTTATAAACGAAAATTATTCCCACTTTCAGATAAATTGAAAAAACACATTTAAAACAATATACTGCAATCAGAATGCAAATATCTTAAAAATCTCATAAAATATGAACATTTTTATGAAAAACGTTTTCATTGCGCATGTACGAAAGATAGAAAAGTTTTTATTACATAGGTTGAAAGCTAGATACACTTTAAAAAAATGTGCCTTTTTTGTTGCCATAAATTCTCTGTAATTTGAGAAAATACGTTCTGACAACGTAATTTTTTCGTAAATTACGCGTATTTTCTCAAATTACAGAGAATTTATGGCAACAAAAAAGGCAAATTTTTTCCAGTGTATATTGGGCACCTTTTGTGAAAAGTGCTCTTGAATAGTGTAAAAATTAAGCAAATTATACGAAAAAGAACGAATTAGATTTTAGATATTTCCCAAGAGTTAAAATTTCTTAAGAGGTTTTTCACATGCTGCGTAAATTTTTTAAAGATCCAGTTATTTCAATCTTACCATAATACAATCATGTAATTCATTAGGAAAAAATACATAAGATAAATAATTATTTAAAATTAATTGTGAAAATATCTATAGGACCAAAATGCATCAAAGGCATTTAGATAATAATTTGAATTTGAAAAGAAAAAAAAAACTATTTTTTCCCCTTAAAACCATTGATTATTTTTTTTTCTTTAAATTTAAAACAATAAACCAGTATTTGGTTCAGCATAAAATTACCAAATCTTGGTAAAAGGCTAAACTATCGTTTAATTGAAGCTACTTCTGTAACTAAGTTTTGGTTCAAACTAACACCAAATTTTTAACTGTGTACGCAATATTGTAACTACAGTACATTTCGTACACATAATCGCAAAAACAATTCAGAATATCAGAAAACTTGGAAAAATAAAAACATACATTATATATATAAAAGCTTTGACATTTTAATTTATTTTAACAAAACACCGAAGTAAATAATGAATTTATTTCAATTAATCTTTATAAACATATTTAAAGTAATTAATCTGGATTTCTCTCAAACAGATTTTGACAAGAGAATAATTACTACTTTAACTGTCAATCACATAGCAATTTTTCTAAGATACAAATGAGAACTAATTTTAAAATAATAAACGAGTTTAAAATAATAAAATAATAAAATAAATAAATAAATAAATAAATAAAAGAATTAAATCAATAAACTTAATCTTAGATTTTAACTTAATCTCATTATGGAAAGTTTCAAATCTTACTTCGAAAAATAAGTTTAACTCTTAGCAAAATAAATACATTATCATAAGGATTTAGATCTCTTAAAATATCATTTGAACCATTTGAATTTTTAATGAATTCACATTTTAACTATGTGTGCAACTGTTATGAAACTTTAGCTGCTAATTATAATATTTACTTTAAAGACCATGGTTTTAATTGAGAGAAAAGGCTAAATATTTATTAAATTTATTTTGTGAGGAAAAACCCAAAGATACAATCCACACGCATATATTAAAAGGTATGAGTACTATTGCAAATTTTTATTTTCTTCAATTGATAGATAAGAAATATATATGTCCATCCGATAACTGAATTGTTAAAACTCTCGATTTAGTTGCTAGGTGGTAATAATAAGTAAAGCAGACTGCTGATTCAATGGATATAGGATTATCTTTCCATGGTCCAACATGATCCACGTGATAGGAACCAATAGATTGCTATATTTGGCGTTTTATCGCTATTTTGGCATTTCAAATTTCATTTCGACTAATTATCATTATTATTGGGTAACACAACAGTCCTATGACCGAAAGAAATTATTTTTGAAATAAGTTTTCAGATATTTCACTTTATAATCTATATAATATTTCTCTAACGTGGACCAATTTCAACTAATTTTTGTCGAAACGATACGATAGTGGTGAAATTATTAAAATACGCGAAGATTAAAAAAAAAAAAAAAGAACAATATTTAAGCACGCGGACTCAGCTCAATGGTCTGATATGGAAACATGACGACATTTGTATGATGACATTATTTTATGGAAAATGCATTTTTAAAAGTTATTGTTTCAGAATCTTTGCAAGCGTCATTTTCAACCTAGCAATATTTTAAATATATAAACTTTAAACGAATTATTATTATAAATTGACTAAAAAACACAATTATAAAAAATATAATCAAAATAGGATTTTTTTTTTTTTTTTTTTTTTTTAAGCAAAAAATTACGCCAAAATAAATAAAATGCCATTGCATTTTTGGCTATAAAAATTTAAAAGGCGTCATGGAGGTCCTTTACTAAAACTGTACTGCCTGTGGAAGTATGGAAACTGAATCGTTAACTATGAATTTTATTTTGAAACTTTTCTTTAATGATTCTGGTTTCACTACTGCACAATACTTATTTGGTTATGTAAATAATTTTACTTCTGGTAAATTAGAAAGTTAATTAGGTGGTGAAATTGGCACAATATTAAAATTTTAAAGGTAAATATGAAAAGAAAAAGTGTGATAATTTTGCACGGGTTTGCTAGTAAATAATAAAATACTTTTTTTTTTTTCCATCAAAGTTTAAAAGTGTTTATAAAGAAAAGTTAAACTTTTGAAAGAGGTAGATTTAAAAACAAATAATAGTTCCTCAACTATTTTTAAATATTTTGCCGGTTAAATTTTGACTACGCGAAATAAAAAGAAGAAAAATAAAAAATAAAATGATTTACCAAAACTAAATTCAAACACTGGCGTACAATCAATAGAAAGACATTAAAACTTCTTTACACACCATAAATTTTAAAGTCAGCACAACCGGTTTCGAAAGGACGTAGCCTTTCTTTATCAGGTGCAAACACGTGCCTTGGAGACAAAAGCTTTTGCCTCCAATTCAGTAGCACGTGTTTGCACCTGATGAAGAAATTCTACGTCTTTTCGAAACCGGTTGTGCTGACTTTAAAATTTATGGTGTGTGTAGAAGTTTTAATATCTTTCTAAAATTATTTAGAACAGCAATAAATAAATAAATAAAGATTAATTTTTGTAAGTAAACAAAACCATGACTTTCTCCAAGTACAATCTCCAAGAAGTTGACATAGAAACTTACTGAAAATGAGCTGTAACGAAGGAAACCAATGCATAGATGGTTTATTTCACATGACGCATGTTGGACCATGTCAGGATATCTTGCCATATTGCCATTTACCACTCTACTTTATTTATCTCGTCGGTGATAAGTTTAATTTTCACTGTCAATTAAAATGTAAAAAATATCGGAAACCATATCATATCACTAACAAAAAGTATTTGTATCAGATTTTAGTAATTGTTGACTAAAAAAATACTCTTTTTTACTAAAAATAAATTAATAATACCAATAAAATGTAATAAATTACATAATAATTACAAAGAAATTTATACTTCTATTAAGGTTTGTAATTTGTACAAGATTAACTTACGAAATGCTTAATTTTCAATGATAACTAAAAATGTAAAAAATATTACTAACAAAAATAAATCATATTACTAGCAAAAAACATTTTAATCGGATTCTAATAATTCTTGACTAAAAAAAAAAAAAAAAAAAAAAAAATTCCTTTTTTCGTTGCTGAAACATCGTTGAATATTTATAAATAAAAAGTTAAATTACGTACTAATTACAAACAACTATTACTTTGTAATCTATTTTCCATCTGAAATTTCCAATCAATAATACAGAGATAATTATACTAATTATCATAGGATATAGTGAAGAGATACAATAATCGATACGGCCGCTTTTCGGAAATGGTCCTCAAATTACTCAGATAGTTTTAACCTATGCAGATCAATAGTGTCACATAATCACTCCTCGCATTCCCAAATAAATTTTTCACACTCTCTCAATTATCTATATATTATTAGATATTTTTAATTAAATGAAATTAATAGAGTCGAAAGCACACAGATAATAATCTAACACTTTTATTTAAATATTTTAATCCTTATTTATATAATATATATATATATATATATATATTAAAAGAAATAAAAGAAACCTATTTTTGCTTACAGCTGTCTGATAACAATATCATCCTATTTTTGTTTTCTAAATAATAGATATAAAACTCTGTACAAAACAGAATTTAATACAGAATTTAATTTAGTACGACAGGACTTTTTTTAATCTATTCTTTCATACCAATGAATGTTGTAACTGTGTTTCGTTCCTTCGCAACGGTTATTATATTAATTTCTTAAAATATTTTTAGTATAGATTTAGTATAGGAACTAATTAAGAATTGCGTAAGTAAAGATCATGGCAAGAAATCTCCGAGCTACTTCGATGCCAAATTTCAAAGTTCGCCAAGGGGGTTCTGTGCTAAAAATCTTTTTTTTTTCTTTATCACGATTTTTCTCAATTTTATTTTGAATATTTTTTAATGTGATGCAAGAGGGAAAGAAGGAAATCACATTTTTCATTGATCTATATATGATAATCGGAAAAAAGAAAAAAAAAAAAAAAGAAAATGTCTGCCTCAATTTAAATAAGAGGAAAATTGTTACACGTTCATTGTTTTCAGACATAAAAATAAATATATATAATTTTATGTCTAAAAAAAAAAAAAAAGTAAGAAAGAAAGAAATTAACAAATTTTTTCCTTCTTTTTTTTTTCCTTTGAATATTCTCAAATTTTAAATGAAGTTTTTATTTAATATCTTTTGAGCCAATTATCCGATTGAAGTAAAAAATGCAGCATTAGCTGGAATTTATCTCGATTTTTAAGTTAACCAATTTTTGTAGAGATCTGTTGAAAGTGTAAATTTGTACAGCGAACTAAAACTTCACATTATATATGTTTGTGCTTGATTCAAGATGAGTTCCTATAAATTTCTACATGAATACAATCGCTATCTAAAAATAATAGCTCTGTTGTACTAACCAAAAAAAAAAAAAAAAAGAAAAAAAAAAAAAAAGAAGGCAGCTGGATTTTATTGCTGTAAACTAATTTCAAGTGTGTATTATAGGAAATACTTTAGCTAAGCAGTAAAATGTATAGAATAAAATGTATAAAATCTTATAGCAGAAAAGTATTAATTTCATTATTTGTAACTGGATTATAATATTACCATTTTTAATGTCTTATTCTAAAGATATAATTTATTTCAAAAGTAAGCAATTTGTTTTCCTGATTTTAAGTTTTAGCATATTATAGATTTGACCAGCAGAAGAGGGGGAAATGTTAGATAATAATGTCAAAATTTACTGAGAAGCCAACAGCCCAGTCTTTATATAATGCAAAACAATGTGAAAAATACAACAACGAAGTGAAAATACTGTTCTGTTTTATAACGTTTGTTGTTTGTCACCTATGATTGCACATACCCAAGAATTGTTATATATTGGACAAATGTATCCAGAGAGCACAATATTATGAGATTATTGACTAAATAAACAGTAGAATCATTACTTATCCCTGTAATACCTTAAAAAAAAAATCAGACATTTAACAGTAGAAAATATTTATTTTACATATGATAAAAAGGGCTTAATTAAGTTCTATCAAAATGTTATAAAGCAACCATTTTCTCTGTGTTCTATAAAAGATAAATTGCTTGCATGTTAATTTTTCCTTTTTCTCAAGAAAAGATGAAAAATTATGTTACATTATCGTCTACAGTCTTTTTGGTAATTCTAAGACTGCGAAAAATTTCAAAATTTTAAAATAACTGAACATTTTACAACGTATGATTAAAATTAGTTTAGTTAACAAACAACATATTGAATAACAAATTTATTACTATTTTTTAAATTTAATTTTAATTAAATAGCTTTCTAATTTTTTCTATTATAGAAGATCTATCAAAGTATATTATAAAGGTTTTACAAATAAAAAAACTGCATTTGTAAAACTATGTTATTGGATGTACACTGTGAAAGCTGGAAAATTACAACTACAAAAAATATATCAAGAGAAATGGATAAAATGTGACTCGCTTATTAGTGTAAATCGGATACCATTTTATTATATCATAAAGCCTAATTTTAGTATAAAGATTTTAACCGTATTTCGTCTTACTTTTATATACTTTTATAAAAGCAAAAATTTTATCTTTAAATCACCTTTATTCTTAAAATACGTTATTAAACACAAATTCTTATAGATGCCATAAATTGTTAGAAGATTTATCTCTGTTTCTAAGAAGATTTCTACAATGCTGAAAGAAAATTACATATCAGCTACTTCAACATTTTAAAGTGACTAAACCACTTCAAGTAAAGCGAAAATTTATAGATAGGATTTTTCTTCAAAAAACTAAATGGATTTTATTTGTAAAGTGATGGCATAAAAAATAAAACATCGACCGATTTTATAAATGCAGTTATTGAAACACGTGTCTCTTTTCAGAAATCAACAAAATCGAATTTCAAGACTAACGGCTAGATTTGTTTAAGCCTGTCTATGTCATAAATAAATAAATAAATAAATAAATATTTAAGATTAAGAATTTTAACATTCTTTCAAAAAATCGTATTATAATATGTTTTGATATGATTGTATTATATATAAGGCTTTAAAATATCATACGAAGAAAATATTGTTATAATTGTCGGCATTCAATTGTAAAATGTGTAAAATATACATAGTAAATATCTCCACAACTACGTGTGCATATACATGCATATATATATATATGCACACAATGTGATCCGAAAATGATTGGCCAAAGTTTAAAGGGGGTTAGAGGTGACGAATATAAAATAATTTAAAGTACAATGCGTGTCCGGAAATGACGTGTGAGGGAGGTAGAGGGCGCAGTGTAGGGCAGTTGAAACAAGCCAGCTGTGATTTGCCAGTTTTGATTTAATATAGTATGCAACGCTTCAATAAAGCTGAAATAACAGATACCTAACTGAAATCATAAAAAATAAATTTTCCGATTGCCAGCTTCTTTCGGCTGCCCTCTGGGCAACCTTTCATATTTTTCCTCTCTAACATTCTTCAAATTTCGGTCAGACATTTTCTGACCATCCTGTATATACATATATATGTATGTGATTTTCGGTGTACTCACCTACTAATGAAGTTGGTACTGCACTTATTCAATTTTTGGCCTGATTTAACTTTTTTTAAATCATGTTTATTAACACAATTTTTGTTATGTTTTTACACTTTCTACTCTCATTTGATTATAATTCACCAATATATATTTTAAATGCACAGATATATATATATAGAAATAAATAAATCGGTACAGTTATACTGGGTTACAACGTCAACCTGCTTATAACCTCATACGGCCTCAGTTTTAACGTTAAAATAAACGATTTTTTTTTGTTACTTTTTCGAGAAGAAAACAGAAAAATAAAACTAGAATTTACTTTTTATACTTCCTTATTTTAAAGCACTGGGTGATAAACAAAACAACACATACCACATGTTTATCATATGTAATTTTAATACTAATAACAATTGTATATAATTATTCAACGCCACTAGAAAAAGAATCCAGTGGGGGGAAAAGGTAAAACATTATAACATAGGTCTCTAAAGAATTTAACTCTAATGGCTGGGATAAAAAGTGTCATAATTTTATGAAACATAATGTTTCTCTATTTAAAACAAAATTCGAATTTTTCTTTTTCAAAATTCTGGAACGTAAAAACAACTTATACCAAACATCAAACTCTAAAACGTCGTAATGTCACCCCCCCCCCCCTTCCACATTTGCCCGCAATTGCAGGTGCGATGATCTAATTCGATATAGTACATGTTTAACGTCTCCCGAGTTCAAAAAATTAGTTTCTGGAAATTGATCAGAGTGTATGTGTGTAGGTTGTGTGGAAGGTATATTTTGATTATTGTATCTCCAAAACTAATAAAGACAGAATGACGAGATTTCAGAATTGAGTCAGGTCTTGTGCATACATGATTTTTCACACTTGTGATGAAAAAAAAAATCTCTTTCAAAATTCTGAAACGTAAAAACAACTTATACCACACATCAAACTCTAAAACGCCGTAATGTCATCCCACCCTCTTCCACATTTGCCCGCAGTTGCAGGTGCGATGATCTAACTCGATATAATACATGTTTAACGTCTCCTGAGTTAAAAAAATTAGTTTCTGGAAATTGATCAGAGTATATCTGTGTATGGTTGTGTGGGAGGAATATTTTGATTATTGCATCTCCAAAACTAATAAAGACAGAATGACGAGATTTCAGAATTGAGGCAGGTCTTGTGCATACAGGATTTTTCCCACTTGCGACGAAAAAAAAAAATCTTTTTCAAAATTCTGAAACGTAAAAACAACTTATACCACACATCAAACTCTAAAACGTCGTAATGTCATCCCACCCTCTTCCACATTTGCCCGCAGTTGCAGGTGCGATGATCTAACTCGATATAATATGTTTACCGTCTCCCGAGTTCAAAAAATTAGTTTCTGGAAATTGATCAGGGTGTATGTGTGTATGGTTGTGTGGGAGGAATATTTTGATTATTGTATCTCCAAAACTAAAAAAAAAAAAAAACAGAATGACGAGATTTCAGAATTGTGGCAGGTCTTGTGCATACATGATTTTTCCCACTTGTGATGGAAAAAAAAAAATATTTTTCAAAATTCTCGAACGTAAAAACAACTTATACCAAACATCAAACTCTAAAACGTCGTAATGTCATCCCCCCTCCTCCACATTTGCCCGCAGTTGCAGGTGCGATGATCTAATCCGATATAGTACATGTTTAACGTCTCCTGAGTTCAAAAAATTAGTTTCTGGAAATTGATCAGAGTGTATGTGTATATGGTTGTGTGGGCGGAACATTTTGATTATTATATCTCCAAAACTAATAAAGACATAATGGTGAGATTTCAGAATTGAGACAGGTCTTGTGCATACATAATTTTTCCCACTTGTGATGAAAAAAAAAAAAAAAAAAAACGGTAGTGATACATTGAAAAGCGGAAATGGTACCGTAGGTCGGGCTCTTACGATTTTGTTCAAAATTGTATACAAACACCTTTTTAGATGTCATTTGGTATGTATAAGTTGTTAAGTTCTGGTAAATTTATAGACGTACTTTATAGGTCAGTTTTAAGTGTCCCACGTGCGTTTTTTTATTATTATTATTATTTTTTTTTTATTTATTTATTGGCTCAACGTATTTTCTTTTAAATCGCCATATTAACTCCCTTTTAGATATCTTTTCGTATGAAATTTTCAGTTTCCTGTGAGAAAATAAGTTTGCCAGGTTTTGGGGGAAATCGGCAGTGGAACTAAAAGATATTTTCTGAAAAACGGCTCTAACAATTTTCTTCAAATTTGCTATATCAACCCCTTTTTAGATGTCCTTTAGCATGTAGTACTTGGTTACTACAAGACAATTGACAGGCGCATTGATTAGATAGGTTAGTTATAGATAATGTAAATGGACGTTTCACAAAACGGCTCTAACGATTTTTTTAAAATCTCCCAATGTAAACTATCTTTTATAACTCTTCACTACGTATGTATGAGTTTGCTCTCACAGGAAAACGATTAAGTGTCTGATATGTTAAGTCAATTTTATATCTTCTGACTACGCTATTTCGAAAAAGAGTATATAACATGTGAAGTATTAGTTAATGGAAGTCGTCTGATTGTTACGCACCAAATATTTTACGATTGTGCCAATTACATGGAACTTTGCTTTTAAATCGAACTCTGTTATTACGTCACCCGGTTATAGTGTCAAACATGTTTCTGTCCACTGAATGATCTTATAACCAAGTTCGGCTGTGTATATATAATTAGTTCTAAACATTCTGGAAAATTTCAATAAATATATGAATTTATTATGTGCCATAATAAACCATAATATAAGAAACCCATTTTTGATTAAAAAGTTTCATTCACTGTGAACTATTTCTTTAAAAAGTATAAATAATTTTACCCTCTTGTGTTGCATTAAACTGGTATTATATGACATATTCTTTTTTACTATGCTACAGAAAGAAAATAATAATGCAATTACCATTGTTCACAGTTATGCAATAAAAGAGGTTGTGTAGAAAAGGGAAATTCACTTACCTACAAAAAAAGAAAGAAGAAAAATTAGTAATAATATACAAAATTTAACATGCATAAATAGCATAAAATTTTTATGTATACAATGTCTCACAAAAACATTAAAAAGCAGATTGATTTTTTACCTATTAGGGATACTTGTCAATGTAAATTGAAAACATTGATACGAAAAATTGATACTAAAATTATATACGAAATAATACCTTGTCAATTAGAAAGTAAATAAAAATAAAAATAAAAAATCGTTTATTTTTTAAAAAATAAAATAGTAAATTTTTATTTTATTTTTGATAGGACAACATCATTTCAAAAACCTTATACCTATACTTTTAAAGTTCAGTGAGCTGTGATGAGAACTAAAAACGTGAAACTGAAACGTGAAACTGAAACATGAAACTGAACGCTGCGCGCAGAACCACATTCCAAAATAGAAATTTAAATCTGTGACATATTTTGAAAATCCAAAATGTATGATAATGCTTATGTTAAAAACTTTTTTTTTTCTTTTCACATTTAGGGTAGATTTGCTAGAAGCCACATATTCTTGAGGTTGGTTTTATATTGAATATGTCATTTTTTATTAAACATAAATAAACAAACAAATAAATAATAAAATAATGAATTAATGAAATAAAAAATAAATATATGCAAGCATGAAAGTTACACTTAAATAAACTTAAGTAACTTTCGAAGTATAGTTATGTGGTATATAAGGACATTGGTATTCAAAACAATTATAAAAAAAAATAACCTTACACATTCTGACTCTAAATAGATTTTTTTTTTTTTCATTAAAAAGGAAAAGAACCGCTTCAAATATTTGTGTTAAAATAATAATTAAACCTGCATAATAAAAGTTAAGTGAATTTTTTATTTATTTTTTTTTCCATTTATTTATTTATTCCCAGAACCATTTCTTTTCGGTACAGCTCGATTAATCACCATTCTTTATTGCTATTAATTTTGAATTTATTTAAGTGTATTTAGCATTTCTTTTATTATTATTCTTATTATTAAATCACCGTATTTTTTGTCTTTATTAAAAATTATTCAAAGTTTCTTTTTCCTTTTTTTTTTTTTTTTTTTTTTTTTTTCATTAAAGTATAAAATAACCGCTTCAAATATTTGTGTTCAAATAATAATTAAACCTGCATAATAAAATCCAAGCGAATTATTTACATTTATATTCCATTTATTTATTTATTCCCAGAACCATTTCTTTTCGGTACAGCTCAATTAATCACCATACTTTATTGCTAAATTTTGAATTTATTTAAGTGTATTTAGTATTTCCTTTATTATTATTATTAAATCACCGTATTTTTTATCTTTATCAACAATTATTCAAAGTTTCTTTTTCCTTTTTTTTTTTTTTTTTTTTTAGAAATAGCGTTAAGCGATTTTTAAAATGGTTTTCTTGGAGGAAAAACAAAAATTTTCTTGTTAAGCAATACTGAACTGAGCGATTGAATAAAAATTTTAAAATGTAAATTTCTGATTATTAAGGGGACTCTGCACCTATGACTTTCATATAACTAGTGGATCTGCAGATCAGGAGCCTCAACGTCCTATTTACATCAGACATTATTCAATAGGTCATTTTTATTTATTCCTTATTATATAATCGTATATATTGATTCGATCGACTTGTTACCATAACCAGATACATTCCTGAGGGGGGCTGCCGCCCCCCTCAACCCCCCGCTATGTCTCTATTTGCATATCTTATAAAGTGTTACGGAATTGTAAATAATTGCATTTATTTTTGTATCAATTCTTTCAAAGAAGTTTAGTAAAGTTAATAAAATGCTAACTTTGTGCATTTTTAGTCGTTTTAGCGTTAAAACAGCCTAATTTTCCCTTAAAAACATTTAAAAAAGCTCCAATAAGGAAAGAAATGGATTTGGCGCCAAATTTGGCGACTATTTCCCTCCTTGGCGATTTTTTTGTGGCGACCTTTGCGAGAAAATCCTTATTAGGGATATACCAAATATGGAAGCTCTAATCTCATTATGAGATACGAGAATTTTCCAGAACAGTCTGTGTTAGATAGAAAAGTATAAAAGGAGCATTTTTTCGCCAAGGCAGTCAGTCTCAGATCTGTGTCAGTTTCGTGAAATTCTTGCTTTGCTTTGAGCCTCTTTAGATGAGACTTTCTTTATGTGTTATTGCTAAATAGTTTGTACCGTTGTTTTGCTGTTAACGGCTGTTGTTTAAGCTGTGTTTACTGGTTGAATTGAAGCTGATACTTGGTTTATAGACCTGTATTTTTCTGGAACTTCCTGTGAATACATCACTGAATTTTTGCAAGTTTTGCCTTTCATTCTCGGACAACTTACGGACCCCCAAGTACGCAACAATATGTATTCTTAATGAACGACGGTCTTGTATTATTTCCCTGAAATTCATAAATACCAAATTTCATAACTCCAAATTTCATACAAAAAAAAATTACATAGCATATCAGAAATATTTTGCGTAACCTTTAAACTAATTTCCAATTCTATGCCCACAATTATCAACAAGAAAACATGCTGTTAAAATTCTAACATAAATTCATTATATTTGATGGGGTGTAACCATGTTAAAATAAACTTTTAAGAAATATCGACTATAGACCGTAATAGTACGAAATTATTTTATATATCCCGGAAAAGTAGCCACAGTGATTATAAACGCCAATAATAAGAATAAACTTAATTAATTATAACTCATTAATTTTTCAAACTAATTTGACATCATTCGGATGATTACAGTACATACTCGGAATTATTTTGTGTGATCCCATAAATTATTTAGTCTATACATAACCTTTTTTAAGAGTAAACATAATTTTAAGCATCTTTATAATGTATGATAATTTTATTAAGTTCAATGCAGCATAAACGCATTAAAGTGCGCTCTTAAATAAAAGTTTGTCCATAGGCTCTAATGCTACGAAATTCTTTTGCGTGTCTCTGTAAACAAACCATAAACATTCTATACACCTGTAAAAACTATTCAGCTTACTTTGCGTTTAAAATTAATAATTGTTCCAAATTTAACATCGTTTGGATGACTACGTGACATTGTCAGAACAATTTTGTAAGGTCCTGTACATTAATTAGAAAGCTTAAGAGCACATATTTTCTTCAAACAACATAAGTTTAAACATCTTACTCACGTACGCTAGTTTAATTTTCTTGATTGCAAAGTAAAGATGTTAAAATGCGTTTAAACGCAATTCACCTCATACGCCGTAATGTGAAGTATTTTGGCGAGTCCCTGTCTACAATCCATACAATCCATAAAAAGTATAGGCCTAAAAAAATAAATAGCTATTTCTATACCGAGCCTGAATATATGTGTCAATTTGCAAATCAATCGGGGAATTTTTGCAGCCGCTATTGCGGTACATACAAATTCTTCTCATAGGCCGTAATGATAAAAAAAAATTTGGCGTGTCCCTGTACACGAACTGCAAATGGAATGCGCACCCAAAACTATACAGCTAATTTCGTGGGGATCATGAACATGTGTACCAAATTTCAAGTCAATAGCGTGATTTTTGCGGCCGCTATCGCACGATAGACAGACAGACAGACAGACGGACAGACGTAACACAAAATCTTTTTGAGTCTCAACAGAGGCCCTCCACTGAAGCTTTGGTAAAAATTCGAAGTCAATAGCTTGGTTTTTGCAGTGGCTATCGCGGTACATACAGATTCTTCCCATAGGCCGTAATAATGGAATGACTTTGGCGTGTCCCTGTACACGAACTACAAATGGAATACACACCTAAAACTATACAGCTAATTTCGTTGGGCTCATGAATATGTGTACCAAATTGCAAGTTAATAGCGTGATTTTTGTGGCCGCTATCGCACGACAGACAGACAGACAGACTGACAGACGGAACACAAAATCCTTTTGAGTCTCAACAGAGGCACTCCACTGAAGTTTCGGTAAAAATTCGAAGTCAATAGCTTGATTTTTGCGGTGGCTATCGCGGTACATACAGATTCTTCCCATAGGCCGTAATAATAGAATGACTTTGGCGTGTCCCTGTACACGAACTACAAATGGAATACACACCTAAAACTATACAGCTAATGCCGTTGGGCTCATGAATATGTGTACCAAATTGCAAGTCAATAGCGTGATTTTTGTGGCCGCTATCGCAATACATACAAATTCCTCCCTTAGGCCGTAATGATAAGAAAAACTTTGGCGTGACCCTGTATACGAACTACAAATGCAATATATACCAAAAACTATACAGCTGGTTTCGTGGAGCTCATGAACATGTGTACCAAATTTCAAGTCAATAGCGCTATTTTTGCGGCCTCTACCGCGATACATACAAATTCCTCCCATAAGCCGTAATGATAAGAAAAACTTTGGCGCGTCCCTGTATACGAACTACAAATAGAATACATACCAAAAACTATACAGCTAATTTCGTGGGGCTCATGAACATGTGTACCAAATTTCAAGTCAATAGCGCTTTTTTGCGGCCGCTATCGCGATACGTACAAATTCCTCCCATAGGCCGTAATGATAAGAAAAACTTTGGCGTGTCCCTGTACACGAACTACAAATGGAATACATACCAAAAACTATACAGCTAATTTCGTGGGGCTCATGAACATGTGTACCAAATTTCAAGTCAATAGCGCTAATTTTGCGGCCGCTATCGCGCGACAGACAGACAGACAGACGGACAGACAGACAGACGGACAGACAGACAGACAGACACAGCCCAAAACCGTTTTGAGTCTCAATGTAGGGCCTCCACTGACGTTTCGGCAAAAACTTATACTTCCATTCAATATTTATAAATTGAACTATATTAAGATTATTCTATAAATTTTATATCCAGTCAAATATTATTGTGGCTTTCGATATATATTTTGCTGACTTGAAATCTTCACAATGCGTTTTCTCAGTTTGTTATTTTTTTCGTAAATTCATGATCTTTAAAATGCTGAAAATTTTACAGATATTAAAAAAAAAAAAATTACTTAGAAGAATTAGGGATGAATTTCGCATTATCTTTAAAAGAAATATTTATATATATATATATTAAAAATAAAAATATAACAAAAATCACGTTCTTTGTAAATTTTTACACAGACAGGTACATTTTAACCTTTTTTCCCCAAAACTAATCAATAAATTTTAATGTTCATACCTAATTCTTTTAAGTAGCTTCTATTAAACATCTTTAAAAAAAAAAAAAAAAAAAAAAAAAAAGCATTTTTTTTTTTTTTTTAAATCTGCAGAAGTTTTAGCATTTCCAAGATCATGAATTCATGAAAAATGCAAACTGAGAAAACGCAATTTAAAGATTACAAATCTGCAAAATTGTGTCAAAAACCCATAAGAATCGTTTCCTAAATCTATATTTTACTGAACAAACCTAATATAGTTCAATTCATAATTATTAAATACAAATATGAGCTCTTCTTAATGTAATATTCTTTCCTATCTTAATTTGAGCACATTTTACACTGCATTATTTACATTTATTACACCACTCATTTATTTCTAAAGGATAAAGAATTAAAGCGTGTTTCATTCTTTTTGGGATACCCTGTATTAAAAAATTTGAAAAATTGAATTGTCAAAATTGTCCATAAAAATTGTTTCATAAATCTATATTTTATTGAATAAACCTAATATAGTTCAATTTATAATTATTAAATGGAAATATGAGCTTTTATATGAAACCTTCAGTGGTGCTAAGTCGAAAGTGCCAAGTAACCATAACAAACGTATTTTGTTTCTTAATGTAATATTCTTTCCTATCTTAATTTGAACATATCTTACACTGCATTATTTACATTTATTAAATCTTCCATTTATTTCTAAAGGATAAAGAATTAAAGCGCGTTTCATTCTTTTTGGGATACCCTGTATAGAAAAAATTATATATCCTCCCACTAATTCTCTAATAAAACTAACCCCAGTAACATTGATCGATTGTATTTTACTCGGCCTCTCATAGACTTCTCGAAATTTGCTCGAGCATTAACATGGACATATAGTTCAGAGCAGTATCTAAGGTCGGTTTTCGATTAGGGGTATTTCACCGAAAAATGATATCGAACCGATGACAAATCACGTGAAAACTCGATAGAAATCTTGTCTTTCAATCGTATTTTCATTGGATCAGTTTGTGAAATTCATCGGGTTCCGACCATCGGATTCAACTATTCTCGATGAGACATTTTAGATGAACTCCTGATAAGATTCATCACTGTTGATGAGATTCCGAGTATCGGCCGTTCACAAGTTCATCGGCCGTCCATAAGAGGCCATTCTAAGGCCGATTACATTTTGCTGCTAGGGGATTGACTTCAGCTTTTTTTTTTTTTCCCAAAATATTTTAAGATATTTTTTGTGCTATTTTAATTTACGGAACTCCAATAAATGATAAACTGTCATATTGGTTCAGAAAAATTATTGTTATAATTATTATATATTAAGTATTATAAAGTGAGTCAAGCACCAGCACTAAAACAAAACATCATAGATTATTTAAGAAATCTAAATGGCTTTTTAAAGTAATAACAGCAATATTAAGACAATGGCTGATTTTATAAATGTATAGAGAGGGTTTAAAGATGATTTAAGAGGCATTTAACTCCTGCAACCGTTGGACACAGACAAAGACTTAAAAGTACAAAAATGTTTTTTAAAATGCAAACATTTAAACTACAGCACTTTTAAATAAAAAATAAAATATTTTTTTTAAAAACTGTTTGTAACTATTTTTTTATACAGAGCTTTCGAACAAAAAAAAAAATATATATATATATATGATAAAACTAACATTTTATACAATCCAGTTTTCGATAGCTTAATTTAGGAAAGGTTGAAGTTCATACTCATAAATATAACACAAAAAAAGTTTTCTTTCTGTACGACAAAAACCGACCGAGTTATTTAGTTTCAAAGTTTCGGATTCTTTTGCATTTTCTGTGACTTCATTGAGGGTTGTGAAAAATTGTTACCATAAATGGCCATAAAATAAATGACAATAGGAATACCCCAAACCCAAATATCTGAAAGTATCGAAAACCATTGCTGTTTAAAATAAAGAGTTGTACGCTATCTTCAAATTTGGAAAAGCTAGCAACCATAAGTTACTATTTAAAAGAAAAACAAACATTTTTCGTAAATGTATGATTAATGTTATGAAAGTAAGACTTCTCTCGTCATTTTCTATGTAATCTAATGTATGTAATATGGTCTCTATGTAATATGGCCATAAAATAAATGACTATAGAATACCCCAAACCCTAATATCTGAAAGTATCGAAAAGCATTGCTGTTTAAAATAAAGAGCTGTACGCTATCTTCAAATTTGAAAAAGCTAGCAACCATAAGTTACTATTTCACTTGAATTTGAAACTAACATATTCATTGTTTCAGATTTTTACTAGATTTATAAAGAGAAAAACAAACATATTTTCGTGAATGTATGATTAATGTTATGAAAGTAAGACTTCTCTCGTCATTTTCTATGTAATCTAAAAGTACAACAAAGTATTCATACAAACAAGAATTATAAACAAATTTAAACTGTAACAAAAGTTTTAAAGTAGTATTCAGTACAAGCCCATTAACAAACATTATATGCTATATTAAGCCTTAGTTTTTATAATTCTTTTTTGAAACTATTCAAAATTAGTAAAAACATTTTCAAAAAGAAAAATTATTCACTATACCAAACAACATTTTAAGTCCTTTGATAATTTATTTGCTATAAGCCACAAGTTATCAGGCCCAACTCAGCTACTTATTTAATAAACATCACAAAATTACAATGTTTTTGTTAAAAAGAGTATAATTTAACCGTAAAAGTCTTTTTCCTCAGTTTTATTTTTTTCTATTCCACGACTCTTTTTTCTAAAAAAAAAAAAAAAAAAAAAAAAAAATCAACAAGCCTTTCTTTTCAGAGTGAAAAAAATAGGGAAAAAATGGAGCAATTTTTAACTGAGAAAATATTCTCTGTTAAATATTTTTTCTTCTCTTACACAAGTTAACTTTAGAATGGCACAGACAGCAAAGGAAAAGAACTTTAAAAACAATTCAAGGTTTCTCTTCATTTTTTTTTCTTTTTCTTTTTTAAGTGAATGTTAAAAACATTATCTTCGTTTTAAATTAAACGATTTTGAAAAACGAAAAAGGATAAATTCCTTTATTATTATTATTATTTTTTTATTATTTATTTTTTTTTTATACTTTCTATTAAAAATAAATTAAAAATTAATTAAATGCTAATCAAGTTTTTAAATTATCTCAAACTACCTTTACATTTCAAGACAAATTTTACCAACAATCTGAAGGTTTAGCAGTGGACTCTCTTCTTTCACCATTTCTTACTGATATTTACATGCATCATTTTGAAAATTCTCTCTTTGAAAAGTTATCTTTTCCATTTTGGACTCGTTATGTGGATGATACAGTCGGTAACAAAAGTGTCCGAACACTAGCAAAAATTCCTATGTAAAAAAAGTACACTTCATACGGTTTTGTTAAATAAATCATTATCGAATCATGTTCGTAGACTGACTAAGAACAGGATTCGACAAGGATTTATTTAACAAAACCGTATGAAGTGTACTTTTTTTACACAGGAATTTTTGCTAGTGTTCGGACACTTTTGTTACCGACTGTACTTTCACACTTACCGATACTTTTCGGCACAATATTGATAACGTATATAATACGACCATAAATTTACTTCACAATAACATCCAATTTACATACGAATTATGGATATATGAAAATAATTGTTCACTCCCTTTCCTTCATACTTTGGTCTCTCGCAGCGACAAAGGTTTTTGCACTACTGTTTATCGTAAATATTTTGCTGTTTCATTACCTCCTCATGTTCGTTCCTGTCATCTTGTTATACCCAGAAAATGGTCGCACTCTATACTTTTGTCAACAGTGCACTTGACATTTGTTCGGATCCTGAATCCCTCAGTTCTGAAATTAAATATCTTAAAGCAATTGCTATTGACAGATGTTACAACCCTTCCATTATTGATAAAGCTCTTTTCAGATTGCAAAATCCCCATATTTCTTGTACTTTTACGTCTAAGTCCTCTTCTTCTTATTTTTTTTAACTTTTTCCCATAAATCTAGTTTTGCGTAGCTAAAGTTCTTAAACAATATAAATTAAAAATAATTTTCTCACCCATAAATAAATTAGCCTTTCCTAGATTAAAAGACCCTATTGATACACACAACTCTTGAGGTTGTGTGTATCAGTAGGGTAGTCTTTGAGGTGTGATATAGTATTCCGATATAGTATAGTAAATAAATAGGATATAGTATAGTAAATAAATTAGCCTTTCCTAGATTAAAAGACCCTATTGATACACACAACTCTTGAGGTTGTGTGTATCAATAGGGTAGTCTTTGAGGTGTGTATAGTATTCCTTGTCAGAGTGGACAATCATGTATTAGTCAAACAAAACATAAATTCAACTTTCGCCTTAAAGAACACATGAGTTAGATTCAGAAACAAAAAAATTAAAAAATCGGCCATTGCTAAGCATTGTTGGGGAAATAACCATAATTTCAACTTTAATTCAGCTAAAATAATTTGTCAGACTAAAAATTTGCATGAGCTCAATTTTCTAGAAGCTTTCCATATCTATACAAATCATAAAAATATCATTAATTGCGATTTTGCTGTACCCCCGCTCTCTCGGACTGTTGGAAAAATTACATAAAATCCACATATTCTTAGCTTTTAGATTTCATAATTAATTTCCTCATTTCAAATTCCTATTGGCTTACAACTTTAGTTTTCTAAATCCCTATTGGTTGCTACTTTGACTCTATAATCCATTACCCTACCTATACACATGAGCAATAATCCAATTCGTTATTTGTACTAATGACGGTACGCTTTACGCTACGAAAACTGCAGTTTGCCTTTAACAATTTTTACTTTGGTGTTTTCAACGTTGTGTACGTAAATATTGATATTTCTGTTCTGCGTCAAGTCTACTTATTTATTCATTTAAAATTATCCACAATAATGAACGAAATCTTCATAAACAAATAAATAGGCTAAAATTTTCAAATAAATGTCGGTATAGAAAAATCAATAAAACTTATATCAATAAGTTTAATCTTATTTAAAATTTAAAAGAATATATACATATATATAGCACTTATTTTTAGAATAAAAGATTTATATTAATATACAAAATTTAAATGCTATTTACAATTAGACGCTACCACAGAAAACTGTTAGATGTGCAAAAAATATATATACATAGTTACAAATTTGTAAATAATAATAGTTATTTTTATGTAATTTCATTAAAAGAGGCTTAGTTAGGATATAAAATGTTTATTTTCTGCATTTCTAGTTTCTTTTTGCGCTAAAATAACTCATTTTTCTTTAAAAACCCCTTCACCAGGGCAGGTAATGGCCTTGGCATCAGATTTGGGGAATTTATAGCACCTTGGCAACTTTTTCGGCGACGTTGGCAAAAAAAATCCTAGAATGATTAAGTTGGCAAATCGTCCAATTTTTTGCCTTCTTACAAACAAAGATCCTCTTTTTAACAAATTTGTCGAATCACACATATTGCGCTTGCGAATTCCACTCGATTACAACCGTTTTTTAGCTATCCTGAAAAGTAGCCATTTTCATATTCAATATTTTGACATGTTAGCTACGAAATACCCAGAACAAATTAAAACATTTGATATTTTATTCCGAATACATATTTTCTTTTTAATTTGTTTCGAAGATGAAAATTTTTTTACAGAGTAATAAAATACATTTTAATGTATTTATTTTTTACATCTATTTGCTTTTAAAATTATCACTCATATTATCATATTTATTACTCATATTATCATATTTTAAAATTGCTACTCATATCATCATATTTAAAATTATTACACAAATTTGAAGTTATTGCTCATACATTTCAGAAAAATATTGTTATTGTTCTCCAAATTCGATAGGTCTCGAGTCACGGCTTCTTCTACCTCAGCTAGAGATTTATCAAACACGTCATCTAGTAAACATTAGTCTGCCATCATAATCAAGACAAATAGTTGAAAAATATTGTTACTCTAATGTTTTTTTCTTTTTCATACAGCTCGCATACATTAACATAAAAATAGTACAATATCGCAGCTAACAAGATTTGCAAATGATTTTTTTTTTTTTTTTACTTTCTCTTAACCACATGTATGGTAGAGAAATTATTGTTTTTGGATTTTTGAAATTGAGTTCTTGTTATATTTACACGTGCCTTGTATCCGAAAAACATGTTGGTTTGTGTCTGTCTGTGTGTCTGTCTGTGTATATGCTATAAGCATACCTCAAGAAGAAATAGTAGTGGAAATTCCAAACTCGGCATTCTATGTATGTAATATATAATGATGTTTCACAAAATATTTTGTTGATATCAAGCAAATGGTCCGTGATACATTATGTCTAAGAAAAATTTCTGATAAGTACAGTCGGTAACAAAAGTGTCCGAACACTAGCAACAATTCCTATGTAAAAAAGTGCACTTCATACGGTTTTGTTAAATAAATCCTTATCGAATTCTGTTCTTAGACTGACTGAGAACAGGATTCGACAAGGATTTATTTAACAAAACCGTATGAAGTGTACTTTTTTTACATAGGAATTTTCGCTAGTGTTCGGACACTTTTGTTACCGACTGTACAATGTAACATCTGTAGACTGCCCTAAAGAAAATGGATTTAACATATTTTTTTTATATGTATAAAAGCATTTTTGTTTAGATTGTGGTATGGAAATCATTCATCATTTGCTTACAGGGCTACACAAAGTATTTAGTTACATTGGGAATATACATGGAAATTGACAGAAGTGTATTTCATTTTGAGTTAGACGTTCTTCAAATAAAACTAAATTTAAGAACACAATGTGATGTGCATATAGTTTACAAGCAATATACGGAGCTACCCAAATTATGCTAAACGTTCTTTTCTATTGAATGTAATTGATGGAAGTGCTTTACTACATTTTACTACGTCAGCGAACACTGTTCAGGGAGGAAAATTAATTCTTTATACCCATACTTTAAACAAAGTATTATTTGAAGTTCAGTATATAACTCTATTTTTTTTAAATATATATATATATAATATTACGTTTAAAGGCGCACTGATTACGAAAGTCCAACTTAAAAACTAATAACTACAGGAAATTCAAGTTTGGTATTTTGATGTTCGTATTACGTTGCTACTTAAAAGGTTGATCAATATTGGCAAGTTTGGAGGGAAATTAACAGAAGCCTTGATATTTAAATATAATTATAGGCACTATAATTGAACGAAGGGTTGATGGGTGGGAGTGAGGATGAGGGGCTAGCTTCCTCACACAGAATTCTGCGTCAAATAGAACTGTTCCCAAACCTAATTTGGATCATTTTTTAAAGTAATCATAAATAGATAATACAAATAAATAAGCTAAACTTTTGACTAATTGACTAATTAATTAAAAAAAAAAGAAATCAAAGATATTTTTGTGTTGTTTAAACTTTTTACATGACTTTTACCTTGTGGATTTATAAATAAGCCGCCTTGATTTGGACTATGAAAAAATACAGTTTTACTAATACAAGTTTATTGAACTTTAATATCGTAAATTATTGATCTTAAGATTTAATATGCACAATATATTTTAATATTATTGTAATACAGTTAAGAAAAAATCGTATGAGTGACACATTAGATTATTTTCAAGATTTCTCGATTTCTTTTCAAAGTCAAATAATGATGAAATGAATGACAGTTCAAGTTTTAATCGGAATAATCCTAATCCAAGTTTATTTTGATGGATCAGCCAAACAGTGGAGAAAATTTACTTTTACCTTGATGATTTATAAACCAGCCGCCTTGATTTGAGCTATGAAAAATACAGTTTTACTAATCCAAATTCCATTAGTTCGTTTATCAAATATTTCACTTCGTATATCAGACTATTTAATTCTCAACTTTAAAGACAAATGGAAAATCCAATGGTCAAATTTCAAAAATTTCTGGATAAACAACAATCGTGATAATGTCAAATATGTGAAAAGAGCAAACATAAGATTAACTTTATTATTATTGTTATTATCATTTTTAATTAAAATTATTTTGTTGACTGATATTGTAAATTTATTTTGATCGATCATTTTAACATTTTTTTTTTTTTTTAACAGTTAAACAAACTGGCTTCAGTTGAACAAAAATATTATCTTTTGCAGATGATTCATTGTTACTGGATAGCCCGAAAAACTATGTCAGAAATCTTTCTATAAACAACCAGTAAATGCGGTGCGCTCTTTAAATTCTGGTAACAAAATTTTTCTTGAAGCTAAATGAATAAAAATGTTTGGTTGGTTTGACGAAAATTGCGTTGCTTAAAGAACACTTTTTTTTTCCTTTTGCGTGTGTAGAGATCTTACCGCTTTATATATTTAAGTGCCACTCTTCGTAAATAGATGGCTTCACTAGATCATTGCAATAGCAAATATATAAATTACAAATGCTTTATGTTGGAAAATACAGTCGGGAACAAAAGTCTCCGAACACTAGCAAAAATTCCTATATAAAAAAAGTACACTTAATACAGTTTTGTTAAATAAATCCTTATCGAATCCTGTCCTTAGTCAGTCTAAAAACAGGATTTGAGAAGGATTTAGTTAACAAAACCGTGTGAAGTGTACTTTTTTTATATAGGAATTTTTGCTAGTGTTCGGAGACTTTTGTTACCGACTGTACTTAAATAAGGCTAAAGTATAAAAGCGTATAAATCTCCTAAGCTGCATTATCTTGTAACCTGTATCAATAATGTTTAAATGTAAAATATGAATTATACTTGCTTTGAAAAAATTATTAAACTTTTTATGTAAAAGTTTAAACACCATAAAAATATCATTATTATTATTATTTTTTTTTAATTAGTCAATTATTCTTCTTGTAAGACATAAAAAGGTTTAGCTTACTTATTTGTATTATATACTTATGATTCAAGGAGTTAAATATTACACATGTAATTTTTTATATCCAAAACCGGAGTATATTCTTTTTTTTTTTTTTTTTTTTTTTTTTTTTTTTTTTTTAAGATACGCGTAACAATCTTCAATAAAAGGGATTGTATTAAAAAAAAAATCAGCTCTTAAAAGTATTTTATTTAAGTAATTCTGAGAAATAAATGTCTTTTTTACTACTAACTATCAAATAATGAAAACCGACTAAAAAAAATCTTTTTTATTCCACTTGGACGTGACTTATAGCGTACCTTTCACCGATTAAATTTTTAAGTACCGTTTTTTATTTCCTTGTTTCTATGCACCACGAGGCAGAACTAACGTGAAACAAGAAAACTAAATCCGTTCGAACTTTCTGAGCAGAATACACAGTGGACCCTAAACGTAAGAAATTTCCTTTACCAAAACTTTTTCCCTTTTCCTGCGGGACCAGAGGGAAAAAGAATTTGCATATTCTTAGAATTTCTGCGGTTAAAGTTCTTTTTTATTTCCCTTCAAAGTAAAAACATTATAGGTTCTTTTTTTTTTTTTTTTTTTTTTTTTTTTTATTACCTGTTAATTTGTAATCTGTATGTTACATGGATATTTAAAACACAGGAGTAAGTGTTATTCGAATTGTAAATTAAATTTTTATTTTCAATTAAGAAAAAGAATTAACTTACAGTGTTAATTGCAAAAATTCGGAAACGATAGAAGAATTTTAATTGCACTGACTCAAAGGATATGCCTATTAAATGTTTCCGTATTGGAAAATATACGGGACCTCTTTGCAATTCCTATGCTCGGCGCAGTCCTGTTTTTTTAATACTTCTTTTTTTATATATATAGGAATATTTGCAGCATTTTTCTTCCACTGAGTAACATAAAGATTACTTTATGTAAATTTTACTAAAAAAAAAAAGATTGCACCGAATTCAATAAATATTTTCGTGTATTACACTTCACATTGTGTTTACAATACATAAATACATTACATTACATAGGCTTTTCACTTTTAATAACTTTAATTATAATAATTTAATTTACATAGCTTTTTTACTTATATTAGATGAATGTGTTTCAATTAGTTAAAAAGAAAATCGGTTAACATGTATTAAAAATGATTGTTTTAAAGTACATATTACAGTTGCTTTATTAAAATTGTTGAACTTTTCATGTAAGGAGGTTAAATATCACAGAAATATTGCTGAATTTTCATGAAATTAAGCAATTTAACTTAAATAATGCCTCTTACTTCATACATTCTACTTATGCAGCTTGCGGTTATGAATTAGATGTGCCAATGATACCAGAGTATTTTATTTGAAGAGAAACTTATCAGAAATTAATCCATGAATCTATTGCTATTATTTAACCACATTTCTTGCGACCATGGAAGCCTTTGCGCAAGTGCGGATTGAACGAGTCCAGTGTTAAAATAGGGGTGACTGGGAGAAAACAAGCGATAAGGGTACACGGAATAACTGGATGTTTGCCAAATAACTATCTCTTGGGCAATTTTGCATCCCTCCAAACTCTTGGAGTCGATCTCACTTCTAGTCGTAGGAAACGTGGTCGCACTATACTTACAGAGTGAAGCTTTTTAATAGCTTATATAAAAAAAATCTTTATTTTCTCTCTCTTTTTTTTTTTTTTTTTTCAAGTAAACAAATGAAATTTGTAATTTTTGACAGTACAACTTATAATGGAGCTAAGTATTTGAAAAAATATTAAATTAGTATTTTAAAATGTATTTTTAATATATATATATATATTCTTTGGCTTTAAATTTGTTGCAGCTGTAAAATATCTCTCTTCAAATTTTACTTACTAGCAGGCTGCGCCCGCTTCATTGGTCACTATATTTAAATGAATTTTCAAAAGAATTGAATCAGTTATTTTTTATATCACATTATAAATAAAAACTAAAAGAAAAAAAATGCATACATTGAAATCTCTCTAAAGCTCGCTTCCGATACCAGCTGCCTACGACAGCTCTTTATCTGCCCGCACTGCGGTCAGGTCCAGGTTCCCACTGCCTGGAGAAATGTCTTTTCCGGACACTTCAATTTGGCTATTTATCGACGACAGGTGAATCTGCTAGTATTTAATAGTTTTTGAATCATGTATTTTAGATCTCCGCTAGTTACACTATATTACGAGTTGATTTCGACCAATATAATAAATTAAATGAAAAGTATACTTTCTTTTAAAAGGAATTAAATAAATAAAAAACAAATAAATTTTAATTAAATTTTAATTTTAATCAGTGTAATCTTTCCTAATAAATACTACAATTTTTCGCCCCGGTAAATAAAATAAATTAATTAATTAAAAAAAAAAATCCTTTTAAAGGAATTTATTTTAAAAAATTAACATAAATTCTTTTATACTGTAAAAATTATACATAAACATAATGCTATGGCATTTAAAAACGTATGTTTTTAAATGCAAAATTCAACATACTTAATTTTTTCTACTTCATTACCATTTGAATTTCAATAAATACAATAAATTAAAAAAAAGAAAAAAAAAAGGATTTCGCTTTCAAATGAATGAATTAAATAAATAAATAATAAATAGCGTAATAGCCGTTGCTAAGATCCGCAGACGATTAAAATGAAAGAATGAAATTTAGAAGAGTGAAAAATAGATGCCAATATTTAAAATTAAATATAAATACACACATATATATATATACACACACACACACACACACATATATATATATATATATATATATATATATTATTTAAAAAATTCAAATTCAAAAGAATCTCGTTGAGATGCGCAGCTTCAGGGTCCCAGGTACACATCTGTCAAGTTTTGTAGCTTTGTAGTCAGTAGTGTGAGCACCACAGCGCACACAGACAGACACACACAGAGAGAGAGAGAGAGAGAGAGAGAGACTTCATTTTACTTATATAGATTAATAACGACATTGTAACTAATCTACTTGTAATTAAAACATTGCATTTTTTCTTAGCTATTCGATCCCATGCCACCTTCATCGACCTGCCTGTTCGGAGATTTCCATGGTGTTCTCCGAAACTCGCGTAAATACGGGCTAGGACTCCTTAGAAAGATCTCCACTGAGGGCATTTTACATAGGCCTAGGACCCTAGCGTAGTCAATCTGTTTTAATCTCTAGAACCACAACCAATGACCATTCACTGCATATGACCATTCACTGCAATGGCCATTCTTTCTTGTTTGTTTGTCCAGTACAAATCTTGCAATCGATTTTTGACTAACTTCCCGACTTGTAAGACATTTGAAACTTTTAAAATAGCTCAGAACATGATGACAATGTATTCTTTTAATACTTTTAGCCAGCTTTAAGCGGAATTGACTACATTTTCAGTAGATTTTGTTTCGTATGGAAAGCCAAGCAGGCTCTCTGGCATTAATGTTTGTAAAAATCCCATATGTGTAATTCAATTAATAACTGTTTGCAAATTTCTTATATTTGCTCTTTTTATTACGCATTTGATAATTTTCTTTCAAGTTGATGGGATAAACCATTAAAAAAAAATTTCAAAAAAGTACTTATTAATGCATAGAATTGTCAAGTTTATATGATTCAACAGAAAGTTTAAAAACGTGGTACATAAAATGTTTCTTATCTTGTAATTATTTTTAAATATTTTTTTTTTAACTGTACGGTGTTTAGAAATGTATTTTCTTGTTCTCTGTTTTTTTTTTTTTTTTTTTGTAAATGCAAGACGCGTTTTTTATCCATTTAAAAACTAATTTATTCAGTTCTTTTATTCTTAGATAGTGTTTTTTTTTTCAGCTTATTTGATGAAGTCTCCTGTTCAGTCTACAATAATAAAACTTTTTATATAAACTGATAAACACAAAGAACAAATACTTGTAATAAAATTAATTAATTTATTCTTAAATAAAAAATCCGTGTAAATAGATAATTTTATATTAGACAAACCGATTTCAATATTTTTAACAGTTATGCTACCATATTTATTAATTTATTTCTGCAATTATTATCAAATACGCGTGAAAAAAATAGCGTTAAAAATTAAGCTTATGGGTAAAATTTAAAATGAAGTTGCTGTAAATTCTTAAATAACTGAATATGTTATTATTGCTGCCCAATGTATTTTATTTTGTAGTTACCGCGAGGTTTCAGCACCCTCCTTTTATTTATTTAATTTAATTTTTTTTTTATTTTATTTATTTATTTTATTTTATTTATTTTTTTTTTTTTTCATGCCACGTTTTTTAAGAATATTTTTCTCCAACATACTGGATGTCCCGCAAGTCAACAGACATTTTAAAAATTCGTAAAAATTGAAAAAATTGATAAAATTGAAAGTGGTTTGCAAAAGCTTTTTTTTTTCCCGATTAAAATAATAATAGTTAAAATTTTCGTCGATAAAGTTCTCTGTATGCGAGCAAATCCCTCGTGTTCATGAAAAATTATATTTATTTATATTTATGTTAAGAAATTCGTAAATTTCGAATAACTTATGAAATTTTTAAAGTAGTATGTTCTTCAATAATGCTGTTCATCCCAGCATAACAATAAATATTAAAAGGCTAATACGACGTCTTTACGATAAAAATATTCGTATTAATTAAAGTTTAACCCGTTAGTAGTCGCTGTCGACAGCGCCACCTATTACAGATTGTGAACTTTTTATTTAACTGTCACCAATAATTTTAAGAAGAGATGTGATCGACGTTAAATCGATTTTATTCGTGTTTTATGTCTATCAAATTCCACTTCTAAAAATTTTTGGTGGCTATTGAATAAAAAAATCTGGAAAAACTGAAGGATGGGCGGCAAATCGACCAACTAGCGACTACTAACGGGTTAAGGAAAAAAAATCCCTGTTTTACTATGGTAAGAAAATCGTAAATTTTGAATAACTTATGAGTTTTTATATTAGAATGATGCAAATCAACAGGGTTCTTGCCATAGATATAGTAATATATATAGATCTATCATCCCCATGTTATCGAGCAATAATTTTTGATGCCGAAAAAAAAATCGAAAATCAGCCATTAGAAAGTATTGAAAAAAAAAAAAATGAATTTGAAACTGTATATAGAGATTTTTTATTCACCTTTAGTAAATAAATTATTCATAAATTTTATTTACTGAATTATCCGTGTGTATTCCTGTGTGTAATTTACTCGGGGAAAGACAGCCATTAGAGTGATTTTTCCCGATAAAAAAGGAATCACTTTATCCCTTTCGCTGACCAATCTATGTCTTATTATTCTGTCTTATTACTATATGTCTTATTACTATAAGCCAGTGTCATCAGTGATGTTTTAAAACTGCTCCGACCTCTTTACGACCATTTGTTTTTGAGATATCTTGTACACAGATTAACAAACTAACCTACTGGTCTAATAACAAACTAATAAACTAATCCACAAATAGATACCCTACAGACGGAAACCATACCAATTTTGTTATTTTCGGATTCTTCACACCTGAAAACGTGCAAAAAGTCAGAAAACCAACATCTAAAATTTCCACGATTACGTAAGCTCCATAGTATGATGGAGAACTAAAAAAAAATAATTAAATGAAGTTTCATGAAGTTTCAACAAAGAATAAGACGCATGCAATATTTTAAACTTTACGCAATCACATAAAAATTTATTTTGATAAAATGTTGGTTAAAGTTTCAATTTACACCAAAGTCAATATTATTTTACAAATATAAGTACTTTTAACTCAGCATGGAATGGTGGGATTTCAAGAGTTATTTTTGCCCTCACATTACTACTGTTATGTACCGGATGATTAAAATGTCACAGGAAAAATTAAAAAATAAATTATTTAAAAAATATTGACCACAGCCCTATGGAGTTTTTACTGAAATACATAGGAAGACATGGGACTTTTTTAGGTAACAAAAATTTTCAGGAAAAATAAAAAAATAAATTATTCAAACAGTATTGACAGTAGCACTAAGCGGTTTTCACTAACAGACACAGAAAGACGTGGGATTTTTTTTATGTAACAAAAGATTTATTAGAAAATTAATTTAAAATTTCTTAATCAGGTGGCACTTTAACTGTAAAATTACTTTTTTTTTACAGTGGCGCAGTACATCCAAAAACGTAGCTAAGATTATAAATGCTCAATATAACGGCCGTCATTCAGAATAAGTGTCAGACATTGCACATTGGAAATTCTTCTAAAAATATCTGGAGTGACTCCACTCGACTTTCCGAACTTTGAGTAATTAACGGTTTTGTAGATACAGTAAAGTAAGAGGAGTTGTGAAATAAATAAAAGAGAGAAAATTATAATAGGGTGTTTGAGTATTTTTCTCCATATAGTATACGATGTTTAATTTAACGTTATTGAACTTTGAGCTTACAGATCATAATATTACAGAATTTTTCGTTGTGTCCCTGTAAAAACCTATAAATGTTAGATTCACCAAAATGCTTATAGTTAGTGCAACATTGACTTATAACATTCATATAAATTTTCAGCTCAATTGAAGAAGGCGTTTAGACGCTATCGCACTTTTAATTTGGTCCCATAGGCCAAAATGATAAAGAATTTTTTTTTGTGTCCCTTAAAAAAATCTGTAAGTGCTAAATTCACCAAAGCATGTACAGTTCGTGCAACTGTGGCCTATAACACGTGACTATATTATTTGCTCAGTTTAATAAGATGTATAGACGCTATCACACTTTTAAAAATTTGGCCCCATAGTCCATAATGATAAAGAATTTTTCTTGGTGTCCCTGTAAAAAAAGTATAAGTGCTAGATTTACCAAAATCAATAGGGTTCGTGCTACTATGACTTACAACAAACGTATTAACTTTCAGCTCATTCGAGCAAAGCGTTTAGACGCTAGCGTGTTCACTCTCACACATACACATACATCATCGTAAAAACAGTGAAAACGGACTCAGGTGACCTGAAAACGTATAGAAACATCAAAATCTCGAATTTCTGACATGATTAAAATACTTTCCTTACATATGTATGTTCGGAAAGTAAGAAGTTTCAGTATTTGCAATATGATGTCATTACATCAGGCGAATCTGTTTAAAATGGGGGAAGGACACTGCGAATACAGTACGGTATATTGGTGAAAAACTAATATTTTTTCTTACACATAAAAAAAAAAAAAAAAAAAAAAAAATCCAATATTTTTCTGTATATTTCAGTGATAACAGCTACAGTCAATACTTGTTTAATAATACATTTTTAATTTCTTCTGTGTTTTTTTGGATCACTCGGTAGTTTCATATTTTAGTAAAATTTAAAAATTGAAATATTAGTCCAGTTTTGTGATTTTGAAAATCGACTGTCACCTTAAAACAGCATTTTTAGTCTTTTAAATACTTCGTATGCATCTCTTTATATTTTTTTCCTTTAATTACACTGCTCTGCATGAAAATCGGCTCCAACACCATTTTTGCAAATTCTTATGTGAAATGACTCTTGATTCCGAATATGGCGTCCATTTTGCCCTATCACCCACCGTTTTTTAGAGACTGCCCCTTTTTTTATCAGTTTTCGGTGGTTTTATGGCTATAAATTTGATTTTCAGGGGGCGAGAGGATTATTTTAACTGTTAAATATCTTCTGAGGGGCTATAGAGTTGGAAAATTCTAAAACATGAACATTTGCGGCAAGAGGAAAATTTAGGGGGGGATTTGCCACTGAATTTATGCATTACATTTCTTATATTTTTTAATCTATTATTAATATAATTTATTAAACATTATAATTTTTTGTTTTTTGGTGTTAATTAATTCTTTATGATTCTCCAAATCAAATATATGATCATAAAATTACCGTACTGTGATAAAAGGTGGCGGTGTCCCTAGAAAGCGGTGGGTGACAGGGCAAAATGGGAGACATATTCGGATTCAGGAGGTCATTTTATTTTACATAAGAATCAGCAAGAATGGTATCAGAGATCGAAAAAAAATATTTTAATAAATGGTTACTTTTACTATTTAGAGACATATACTAGAAAAATATTCGTCTTAGATCATTTCATGGAAATAACATGGAAAGTTTTTGAATGTCATTGCATATAAACAATGTGTAAGTTAAATAGATTATTACATAGCCAACGATTAACAATAACGTGTCAGGAAATACATTATCTACTGATTGAATAGTAATAATCTATCTAGGCAAATTACTCCTATATTGAATACCCGTAATATGTCATACAAATCATTCCATGGATACTATATTATGACAAGCTGTCGGTCACTGTATTACCTGAGCATTAGATAGCATTAGCAGGTCAAGCATGTAATGTATGCACTAAATTGTAATAGTGTCATAATCTGTGCATTATTTGAGAACTGAATATCATTAATGTGATTTAAAACAAATAGATTAATTTTTTTTTTTTTCGTACATGTAAAATATTTATGTATATCTAAAGAGAAATTACTATTTTCAAACTAAAACAATATTCTTTGTACATTAAAAAAAAAAAAAAAAAAAAAATGCAACTTTGCTGCCAGAAATTGTCTGCAATTTGAGAAAAAGGTCGTAAATTGCGGAAAAATTACGTTTACAAAACGTATTTTACTGTAATTACAGAGAATTTCTGGCAGCAAAGTTACATTTTTTTAACAGTGTATATCTGTCTGTTGAAATTTCTATGCATTTCAGAAAAAAACTTAACTTTAGGCATTAAATCTACTGACACTCACGTATTTATTATTATTATTATTATTATTGATGTTTAATTTTAAAACTGACTGTTAAAAAAAAATACAACTTTGCTGCCAGAAATTCTCTGTAATTACAGAAAAATGCGTTTTGTCAACGTAATTTTTCCGTAATTTACGACTTTTTTCTCAAATTGCAGAGAATTTCTGCAGCAAAGTTGCATTTTTTTTACAGTGTACCCTATAATGAAAATACTTAAGCAAATTTGCTTTATACTTTGTTCTAAACTATAAGAATTTCATTTCTCAATTAACCTATATCCTTTAGCACGTTGTATTTAGAATTTAAATCGATGTACACAGAATCGATATACTATCTGACCTAGAACAAAAGGTTTTAAGTCGCTCATTTTTTTAACTAGTAAAAGTAGTTTAAAATTAACGACAAATCTATAGTGAATATTTTACAAAAGTATATCTTCTACTTTTTTTTTTTTTTAAGTATAAAAAAGCACTTTTCATAGATACTTTAAGGGTATCAATTTTCCTTACTTTTCATTCCGCAACTGTGAATTCCAACATGTAGTTTCCTAAGAGAAAAAGAAGTCTGATCTTTCACTAAAGTATACACAGTGGACCTTACGTGTAAGAAATTTTCTACATCAGGATTTTCTTTGTCCTTATCCCTCGAGCAAAAAGTTGCATGTAGAAAAGGAGAAAATAGTCAGAGCAGGCGCGTATCATTAGCATAGCCTTAGAAGTTTTCTTGTACCTATTTTATTCCTGAAGTTAGAATAGAATACTTTTGCTTTGTACGTTAATTTTGTAATCTGCAATTTAGATTTTTTAGTTAAAAGAGAAGGTAACTTCCCCTTTTATATTGATAAAAGTCTCCTTTTAATTTAAGGAGAACATACGTTAATATACAGTTATATAGTACTAAGTTGAATAAAGGAAGAGTTTAGAAATCGAATTAATGGATCTCTCTATGGTTGCTTTATGCGCATTAAGGCTCTTTAGACCATATTACGGTTTAAATAAAACTACGAACTAATACGAATTTTTTTGCTTGAATTGGTATTCGAAACCTGAACCTTGAAACAGAAAACCAAAGAAAGGAAAAAAAAAAAAACACTTTTTAGTTTAGTGAATTATTAATACTAATTATAAAAGTAAGTAATTCATCCTATAGCACGTATATATATCGTATACTGTGTAGCACGTGTTATAAACCTAAAGAAAAAAGGCCACGTCCTTTAGAAATTGATTAAGGTTACACCTTCTTTTCAATGAATACACTAAATGTTACATTTTGTCATGTTTAACTGAATCTTGTCCATGATCCCTATTTGGGAATCGCCTACATTTCTATACATTGTGATGTCATGCAACACCTGGGTGGTCCCATACAGGAAGTTATGCATCCCTAAAAATTGCAACTAAGAACTCGTAGAATTCTTAAACAACTACATGGACACAGTTTGTTTAGCACACGGGTTTATTTCCCTTGATCTCTCATTACTTTTACACAGAAAAGTAATCGATTATTTTCAAAGTAGAAAAAAATTACTTAGGTACAAATTTTTTCTTAAAAAAAAAAAAAAAAAAAAAAAAAAAAAGGGCAAAATAAATGCAAGGAAGTAACGTGACTCATGCAATGTTGAAGTGAACGCAGATTCTTTTGAAGACTGTCATCGAAACTAGATACTATCGGCTATTATCCCTCATTTGGGGATCGCATTTAAATTTTGACCTTTTGAAAATTGTTTTTAAGCAATATATATATATATATATATATATATATATATATACATTAATATTTTTCGTATGATTTATATGAAAACTAACAGGGATAAAACAAAAATCGATGAAAAAAAAATATCACTTAATGGGTTAATCACTAAAAGCGTAGTTATTAATAGACGTCGATAGTTCTTTTCAAATTTTAGAGATATTAGGCAAGTACTTGATTTGATTTTAGTGTGGTCACCGTTAGCTACTACAAAAATAGGTAATGCAATTAAATAATTTAAAAAAATAATTTAGTCAGTAATTATCACATTCAGTTTTGTTAATCACGCCTACTATCATTCGTAGAAAAACATTTCTTTTTTAGATGGAGGACGATTAATCTTAATCTACGGATAAAACTTTGTCGCCAGTTTTACGATGGTTGGACATTTATCGAAATCGAAAATTTATCAAAAATATAATTGAACAATTTGAAAGCGATATTATATTAAAAGCGATATTATAAAAAACGTACTAAACTAAATTCTGCTTTGGACAAAATTTCATTTTTTTTTTTTTTTTTTTTTTTTTTTTTTTTTGAAAGAAAAAGAAAAGAAAATTAATAATAATCAGTACTCAAACGGACAGTATCGAAAAAGATGAAAAAGCTCTTCTGATTTTGGTGAATCTACTTTCTTTTTTTTTTTTTTTTTTTTTTTTTTGTTACAGGGACACAAAGAAAAATACTTTATCATTATGGCCTATGGGACCAAATTTTTCAAAGTGCGATAGCGTCTAAACGCCTTATTCGCCTGATCTAAAAATTTATATTTATGTTATAAATCACAGTCGCACGAAATGTATAGAGTTTGATGTATCTAACATTTACATTTTTTTATTTTATTTTATTTTATTTTATTTTTTTTAAGAGGGACACAAAGAAAAGTTCTTTAACATTATGGTCTATGGCCAAAATATTTTAAAGTACTACAGCGTTTAAACGCCTCATTCGATTGAGCTGAAAATTTACGCACGTGTTATAGATTACCGTCGCACGAATTGTACAGATTTTGGTGAATCTAGTCCTTATAGATTTTACAGGGACGCAACGAAAAATTCTATATCATTATCATGAATAGGCTAAAATTATATGAATTGGAATAGCGTAAAATTAAGCCATGGGGAAAAATACTCAAACCCCCTATTACATTTTTCACTTTTGCTTATTTAACTACTTGTATTACTTTAATTTATTTACACAACCATTCATTACTTAATGTTCGGAAAGTCGAGTGGAATCACTCTAGATTTTTTTTTTTTTTTTTTTTTTTTTAAAAAAAAGGAAATCGTTTTTATTACTACTACTAATTCTGTTACATAAATTTTTAATTTCATATGTGTATTTAAATAAAAGCAAATCTTTTCCATAAATGACAATTTGTTACTTTAACATTCTGCCACGTATCTTTAAGAAAGAATTATATAAATACATATAACTTGAACTGATAAATATATATATATATATATATATATATATATATATATATATTTATCAGTTCAAGATAAGTTCATGAGATTTCAATATTTTTCAAAAAAATTAAACTCAGATACTAATTCATTTGTTACCGTTTATTCCATTACAACAAAAATTGAATTTAAACATTAATTCGCGATTTTCCAGTTCAACATACTTTATACGAAAAAAAAAAAAATACTGTTACAAAAAAAAAATTTGTAAACATCGTTTTCTATTATATAAAATAAAGATTTCCGACACACTTTAACTGTTTTGTACAGAAGAAAAAAATAACTCGATAATTCAACACACATAAGCATTAACTATTAGAAGAAACTTTCTTTCGAATAAACGTAAATCGAAGAAGTAAATGGGATTCTCCTCCGCCCCTGACTGTGTAATCTGAATCATAAACATGAGGACACACGCAAGTAACTGCTTACTTTTATACACAAGAGCCCGTATTTGTTCAGAACAAATAAAACAGTAGAAAACACACAAATCGCGTATGTTTGATATTTTTAAAAATAGTTTCCCATTTGTTGATTCCAATCGAATAATTCTAGTTATTTTAAGGATTTGTTTTAGATTTTTTTTTTTTTTTTTCATTCAGTAAAGTTTTTTGTATAGACTATGTTTTAATGCTATTTTTTTAATAATCCGCTTTTGAAAATATATGTGTTATGTATTTAATATAATTGATAAAATATTTATTTCAAATGAAATGTATATACATTTTGTAAGCGTTCATATATTTTGCTATTAAAATAATTGTTTCCGTTAATATACAGG
Source organism: Salticus scenicus (assembly GCA_963930645.1). Classification (NCBI taxonomy): domain Eukaryota; kingdom Metazoa; phylum Arthropoda; class Arachnida; order Araneae; family Salticidae; genus Salticus; species Salticus scenicus. The sequence continues at coordinate 67,757,797 of OZ005652.1, forward strand.
GTGGGCGGAAAGTAACTCCCTATTTTGAATTTGGAATAGCTAATGGTGTTATGTGTAGATTGCAATGAAAGTTGCCTTGTTTTGTAGATTGTATTGTGGCATTATTTGTAATTTTTTTTTTCTTTTTCATATGTCTAATATATGGCAGTGGCTTGATGAGTGATTCACTGGACGCTGGATAGGCCGCCAAGGCTCCACAGAATGGCCTGCCCGTAGTCCAGATCTCACCCCATGCGATTACTTTTTATGAGGGTGGACTAAGGAAGAAGTGTACCGCAGCAAACCTCAAACTCTTGGTATCCGTGAGGTCATAAGCGGTGTTTCTGATGAGTTCTTGAGGAAAGCAAACGTACATGTTCGTTTAAGACAGTCCATATAGAATATACTGGGGAACACACTGAATTGTAACTTTTGTAATTATCATGCCACACAATAAACTAAATGAGTACAAAAAATTGCATTCATGCCTACATTCGTTTAGGACAAAAAAATTATTTCCAGTAGGGAGTTACTTTCCGCCCAACCTGTATATACTATATTTTTATTTATGTGTATACATTTCACAAATAAAGTACTGTATATGAATGAAGTACTTTAAAAATAAAGTACCTCATTCAGATATATGATGTATAGTAAATTTCATAAGTTTCTGTTACTGCAAGTTATACTTAAGTAAATCATTCTCATATAATTTAATGAAAAATTCAGTTTCAGAAAATTATATTTTACGACGAAAACTTATTCATTTATCAAGGCTAATTTCTTCTTTTTTTAATTTACGATGCCATTGCATGTAGAAGTGCACCCTTATGATCATTTTTAAAAGACATTTTTAGCATAAGATGCACAGTATTATGCTTCGATTTGCTGGCATAGTGTCGAAAATTACGTAACAATTTTATCAAGCCCTAAATTGTTTATAAGAATGTTTGTATATATATATATATATATTTATTACGACAAAAACCAATGACACCTTTACAATACAGGGCGCTCATGTTTAAATGTTACATTTTAGAGCCCCCTGTATCAAAGTCTATGCTGCCATTTCTTATTTATTTATTTATTTTTTTAATTGGGTAACAGCATAATCGGATGATGGAGATTTTATATAGTATAAAAATTCCAAAATCACCATTAGAGAGCGTATTAGAGGAATGGGAATATGGATTAGGGAAAATGAGGAAAAATGCTTCGCGATCATTTTCCAACAGCTTGGCCTCCCACATCATCAGACTAGAATTCTTGTGACTTTTGGCTGCAAGGATATATAAAAGTCTTTGGTATACTGTGATTCCATAACATTTGTCTCCGACCTCAAAGGTAGGATAACACGCCATGTGCATAACATGCCCCAGTATACACTATTTTAAATACGAGGCTTTTCCGTAAAATAAGGTTACTAAGGAGCTGTGGACGCCAGGAACACTGTTACGCGGGTTTTGGCGACACTGGCGTGTAGCTTGGCTCCCTTTCTCCCAGTTCCCGCCCCGGAGAGCTGTCTAAGACTTTCATTCTTGTCTTGGTGGCCATGAGAGATGGAGCTCCTGCTCACTTCTCACGCCAGCTGCGAATTACGCTCTGTAATTCGGTTTTTTGTGTGCAAAAAAAGGTCCGCCGGTGTACATTCATTCCTAACTGTGTGAAGTGTACGGGGAAATGTGTATGAGCGTGCAACATGTGCGCAAATGGTGCAGAGAATTCAAAGACGGACGTGTCCATGACGAAACACATTCTAGCCGGTCATCGGTTTCGGACGAAACGATTGCGAAAGTGGAAGAAATAATTCTAAAAGATCGAAGGGTGACAGTTCGGGACCTGAGCGAGATGGTCCCTGATGTCATCAGCAAGTCCTGCATCCTGCATTCACAAAATTTTGACAGACCGTTAGGACTGCGGTGGCAGAGTTCTACGATTCAGGCATAAAGAAGATGGTACACCTCATTCAAAAATGCATTGATCTCATCTGCGATTTTGTCGAAAAATAGGTGAAAGTCTAAGCTTTCCAAACATGTATTATTCAATGTCAATAGACATGGTTTTTCATTGTGAAAATTCGTTGGAAATCTTATTTTACGGGCAACCCTCGTAGTTCAGCATGCAGTTTTACTCTTCCAGGTGGTAGCAGACGTTGATGAGCATCGCATAGAGCATGTTTTTAAAACTATATTAAATTTTCTAAATTTGTAATTGTTAAATTTCGTAGATACTTGTTATATTTTCAGTAAGGCCGTAACACGCCATCTAGTTGTGATTTTTGCAACTTTTTTGTGCTAGATAGAATCGCCATAATCTGATTAAGTTAATATTTAATTTTCATGAAATTCTGCAGCATGTGTTTTGATAGAGTGCTCTAGTATCTAATAAATGGTCAAGTTTGAAAATGGATTCCATGTTTTTGTCTCAAATTGTTTTATGTATGAGTAGCTCGTACGTTCTGTGCTATACAAAAGAAAGCGAAGACCACTGACGGACTTCTGAAATGTGTTAGAAAATGACAAAAATAAATAAATTATAATTTAAACTAATCTTAAAACATAAAATATCAGCTATTACAATATATTTTTTGAATTATAGAACGCTTAAAAATATCAAAATTATAAATTGATAGCTATACTAATAAGTTTCAGATGTCTATATATCACAAGTGCATATTACAATAAAATGTACCAATATACTTCCACTGATAATCCATAGATAAAAATTTTTGCTTGTAAACATCATAAATATTAAAAAACATGTAATTATTTCAACCTGAAGCAATCAAGCCCAAATTTCATCAGGCAAAAAAAAAATAATACATGAAAGGATTTAATTAAAACTTCAAATGTTTTATGTAGCTTTTTTTTTTTTTTAAGTAAAATTTTCATAACAAGCAAAAAAAAAAAAAAAACTATTTTGTTGCTAGAATGTAAAAATATTGTCAAATAGTTTACAAAACCTATTTTCTTTCCTTTTCTTTTCTTTTTCTTCCTTTCTTTTTGTATTTGCTCAAATTATCAGATTTTTTTTTTTTTTTTTTTTTTTTTACTTTTTATCATCCATATAGGGTAGGTGCACCAGTGATTGACATGCTCCAGTAATTGACATCTTCCCCGAAATAATTAATAAAAAATAAAAGTAAAATAAAAGCACATGTTTCACATATAAGAATTTTAGCATTGTATGCCAAACACTGACGCATAGGAGGCTAATTACTAGTAAAATGAAAAACTGGCAGTGTCAATTACTGGAACATTCAGTGGGCGTAACATAAGAATTTATTTAAAAAAATATATATATATCAAATATATATATGTGGTTCTGAAAGTCTTTCCTACCATATATATTAACTTAAGATTTCCAAAAATAGTTTCTGATGACTGAAACATTAAAAACATCAGAAACTGCTCTAAAAGTGACAATTACGGATCACTTACCCTATATATTGTTTGTTTTCGTTAGCTGTGACCCTGCTCACCTATGCGCATGCGTGAGGTCTGCATTGATTTTGTTAAAATAGGGTAGAAGCGTAGAAGATGAGAGAATGTTTACATTTTACGAGTGAGAGATAAGTTGCGCATTTGGCTAAGTGCCCATCTCATTCAACGCATCACCCCTTTTCCGAGTAGGATCGTTCCGCGAGAGGTAGACATGGTTTACGAAAACGGACAGTAGTAAACAAGTATTGTTTTTGGGTCAATCTTTCGAAATTGAGTTTTTGTTATATTTACACGTTTTGCAGTCTTCGGAATCTGAAAAACATATTTTTAACGGTTGCTCTATGTGTGTGAATGTTGTCAACATATCTCAAGAACAAATAATAGCAGTCTAAGCTCGGTTTTCTAAATCTGTTTGATATAAAGAGGCTACATTAACTTTTCGTTGAGATCAAACAAATGGTTCATATGCAGGGACATTCAAGAGAATTAAAATACATTACGTCTATTGGGGAAATTTTTGGGAAGTGCAATTAATATTTATAAGCTGCAATAAACAAAATGAGATGAACATATGTTTTTTATGTGCACAAAAGCATTTTTTGTGTAGAATGTGACGAGAAAGTCCTTCAACATTCGTTTACAGGGATACCCAAAAGAACTAGAATATAGTGGGTCTATACTTAGAAATTGCAATAAAACTGATCAGGAATAAAAATTAATTTTTCATACCCATACAGCAAATAAAGCTTTTTTACAAGTTAAATTTTCAGGGTTTTTTTTTTATATATATAATTGCGCGTTTTGGGGTTCCCTGAAAACTAAAGACAAGTTTTTAATGGTATTTTTTTGTGTATTTTTTTTTTTTTGTAAAAGCATTTTTTGTGTAGAATGTGACGAGAAAGTCCTTCAACATTCGTTTACAGGGATACCCAAAAGAACTAGAATATAGTGGGTCTATACTTAGAAATTGCAATAAAACTGATCAGGAATAAAAATTAATTTTTCATACCCATACAGCAAATAAAGCTTTTTTACAAGTTAAATTTTCAGGTTTTTTTTTTTTTTTTTTTTTTTATAATTGCGCGTTTTGGGGTTCCCTGAAAACTAAAGACAAGTTTTTAATGGTATTTTTTTGTGTATGCCTGTTATCAGCTTAATTTAAAAACAAATAACTGCAGGAAATTCAAATGTTTCATTTTGAAGTTCGTATGTGGACAAGGTTGGGCCTGGGTTCGAATCCTGGAGAAGGCATGGATGTGTTGTCCCAATTAGGGGTAGCGATGACCGCGCATTGGGTGCCCCTTCACAAATGGTCATCAATTCGGCGACCCCCCCCCCCCGGCCAGTGCCGTACAGTTACAAGTGCCGCGCCATTAAAAAAAAAATTGTATGTGGAGAAGTACTTGAGAAGTTTGATCAAGATAAATAAGTTTTGAGGAGGGGTTCAGATAAATGTTGTTTTAAAAGTTTAGGAGTTAACTTTCAAATTTAATAAAAGCCTTGAATTATATATAAATATACGTGCTATATTAAAACTGGGGAGATGAGGGGTGCGAAAGCCCCTATTTGCACAGAAATATTTGTTGAATAAAGCTGTTCCTAAACCTAGTTCAAATTCTTTTTAACGTAAGTTTATATACAGTAACTGCAGGAGATTCAAACTCAGTATTTTAAAGTTCGTATCAAGTTTCCCTTTGAAAAATTTGATCAAGATTGGCAAGTTTAAAGAGAAATTAATAAGAGCCTTAATTTATATATATATACATTAAACAAAACGGATTCTAAACCTTTTTTAGATTAGTACACAATATATATAATATATATAATCTAACTCTCCATTTATATTGTGGGATAGGTTAAAGAAACATTAAAATCCAAAGTGGCATGTAAGCGCTTCATACGGCAAACTACTAAGAGTGTTTTTTTTTTTTTTTTTTTTTTTTTTTTTTTATTATTCGAAATGAAATAAAGATTTGTATATGACGCTTGCCGCCCCAAATCGACAACAATTGGGCGGAATGATTTACTATAGACCAGGCTTGTGCCAAGCGAAACACTTCGTGTGCTGTATGGAAACCAATATTATTCACGCGGGCCGCATATATGTAATATATGTATATATACATACATACATATATATATATATATATATATATATATATAGAGGGAAAAATATATGATTGATAAATTTACTTTTATTCATAGATTAACAATAGAATTAACCAAAAATTTATTATACATAAAATATTTTAATACGAAGAATCAATAATCGGTTTAATAATATTTTTATGAACAATAACTCGCGCGATATTTGTTTCTCTGGTAACTATAACCGGTTTTTACTCGAAAGAGTCAGAGCGAACTTATTAATTTTTATTGTGTTAACCCGTTAAACTATAAGTTTCGTGAATTCAGTCACGGGCCGCAATATAGTGCAAAGCTAGCCAAGTGCGGCCCGAGGGTCACGGTTTCGTCATCCTGCTATAGCCTTTACTTTACACCTGATTTGGTCTCCATCATTAAAATATATTCAAGTTCAGCAAAATATTATTATTATTATTAACTATTTTTATTCACTTATGTAAAAAAGTTTATTACAATTTTTAAAATCAGGGATTTTAATTCTTCTAAGAAACATCAACAAGCATTTGCTTCTTAATGCATATCACAATCATATAGCATACATGAATGAATATATATGTTTGTTATATGATTCAAAATTTACTTCAACAAGTTAAAGAAATCTGGGAATAAAATGAATACCTTTCCATTGAAATTCCTCTTTTTTTATTCAAGAAAACCTCCATCTGTTCAGTACCATAAGCCAACAAATATATTTTTAGATCTTTTTTTTCTATACATATTCTGGTTTGAGAAATCCTTATGAACGACCAAAAGCTCAGATACCTGTAAATTTCCCACCCAGAGCTATGCTTTAGCGAAACACCGTTTTGGAAACATATATTTTCAAAAAATTCTTTTCTTTTTACACATGAAATATTTCTATCTTTTGAGAAGGCGATATTTTCGAAATGCATTCCGAACAAAAATAAAATAAAATAAAAAAGTAAAATGATAAAATAAAATGTTTTTGATGGAATGCGTAAATTTACAAGGGTCGTTATTTTTCGAAGAATGAAAAATAATTTGCAAAAAAATAAAATAAAAATCTTTTACGAAATGTAAAATTAATCTTTTGTTATTTATTACAGTTTATTATTATTATTATTATTATTATTATTATTATTAACCCTTTATCTACCACATTGTAAAATAAACAAAATATGTATTCAAAGTGTATTTTTTCAGTTACTAAAGAGTATTTTTTATTAAAGCCTTTTTTTTATTATTATTTAAAGACTTTTTCTCAACTTACTTTTTCTGTCATAAACCTTCTGCAGAATCCGGATTAAAAACGGAAAACATAAATTAGAAATATCAGACCTATCGTTACAAATTCGGTACCAAGTGAAAGAGGCAATTTTTCTGAATCCAGGGGTGCAAACAGTTTTTCGATACGACAATTAGATTTCTTTAAATGAACTAAAGTAAGAAATTTAGGTGCCAACAACTTTTGTGTAATACATAAAATAAATTAGAAATATCATTCCTATCCTTACAAATTCGGTACCAAATGAAAAGGGCTATTTTTTTTAATCCAGCGACACGGCAATTAGATCTTTTAAAAATAACTAAAGTATGATATTTAGGTGTCAACACTTCACTTTAATCATTTCATACCTTTTAGTGCGAATCAAACTAATAGAAAAAGTCTTTAATTATTTTTTTTATTTTATTTTAGTTTTAGCTTACATTCTCTGTCGTAAATCGTCTTCCGAATTCAGTTTAAAAACGGAAAAAGAAGAAAATAAATTAGAAATGCCAGTCCTATCGTTATAAATTTGGTACCAGAAAAGGGACGATTTTTCTGAATCCAGGAGTGTAAACAGTTTTTCGATACAACAATTAGATTTTTTAAATTAACTAAAATACGAAAATTAGGTGGCAACACTTTATTTTAATTCATTTCAGTAGTTTTAAAAGTACGTGGCTCGTTACAAATTCGGTACCAAATGAAAGGGGCGATTTTTCTGAATCCAGGAATGCAAACAATTTTTTCCCATGACAATAAGATTTTTTAAAATTAACTAAAGTATGAAATTTAGGTGGCAACACTTCATTTTTAACTTTTCATACTTTTTAGTGCGAATCATGTTAATAGAAAAAGTCTTTAATTAATTAATTTTTTTAAATATTTTATTAAAGATGTATGTAATAAAAACAATGCACATCGCCTCTTCCCAGTAATTAATGAGGATTGAGTGAGGTGACAATTTAGTGTGCCACTGATACATAAAGGTAAAAAAAAATATTTGGGTCTTCAAAAAGTGTAAAAAGAAGTATTTAATTTTTATGCTCCCTATATGTTTTTCTAAGATGGATTGTATATTTTTTAGGTAATATAGAAAATAATCATAATATACATGAAGATTGCGAAAAACGCCAATCAAAAACAAGCAGAGCACTTTATAAAATTATTCCTAGAATAAAAACAGTTACATGTAGCGCTTAGTACTATATAGTGAGGTTAAAATGCGGTATGTATGTTCATTCTTATAAATATATTTGACATTTCTTACATAAATTCGATTTTATAGTTTTTTAAAAACTAACTGGTAATTTAAAGTACCATAAGAAAATAAAAGGTTAAGTTTGTATAAATACTTTATTTATTTATTATTTATTTTTTCAATTTTTAGGAAAATAGTTCTTGAAATTTAATGAATTTTAGACTAACAAAGAAACTACGGATTTTCAGTTACATATTTTACAGATTTGCACTGCGTCATTTCCCTAACAGCACATCTCCTCCAAATGACACCCTCAGAATGTCCTACGGATGAAAACAACGTCTATACGACATCCTCTGGACATCTTCAGTATGTATTGTGGACAAGTGTGTTGTTAAGATTAACAAAGTACTCTATTGAAAAGTACATATAAAACCACTATGCATTTTTTAAGTCATGCGTAAAAAGACAGCGAAAAGTAAACCGCGATGCTAAAAAATTAATTTTATGTCTAAATGTCTAATAGCAATTATTACCTTAGTACTTTCCCTATGTGATTACACAAAGGACAGACACAAGGACAAAAAGATGAACAAATTAAATTCATAATCATTCTTGAATATTGCCGAAAAGTGTTTAAAATGCTTAATACAAACGGAAATGCAAATCTAAAGATTTTTAGTTGTAGCCCTTAATGCATCTAAATATTTTATTTTAATTCTCTAAATATTAATGATAAACACATATTATTCGACAGAATGTTTTAGCATATAAAGAATATATATCGATTTCAGTATGATTTGTAAGTACAAAATTATTTAGATATGACTTATAAAAATGTCTTTCACAAAACGTAATGAATGTGCCCTCTTTTGGATGTCCCTTTATACAAACAAGTTGTGCTATTCGTGCCATTTAAATATCGAATATATCATGGGAAACTTAATTAACATACATAAATTTTAAGAAATTTTGAAAATATTTATGGACACTAGATGCGGACAGATGAATATATAGACAGGAGGACAGATAGACCAATTCAAATCATAATTGCTCTTAAACATTGTTAGAAAATGTAAAAAATGCTTAATAGACACGAAAATCCAATTCCAGCAATTTTCGATTATAGCCTTTAACATGTCTGAATATCTGCGTGTGACCCTGTAAATCGTAATGTTGTATTCTATAGAAAAAAATTAATTATGCATGTTAATAATAAATGTCAATCTTATTGGGATTTGCTCAAAATCAAGTTCTTAAAATCAGGTTTATTGTAACACCTTTCATAAAACGCAGTGCTTTGTAATTGTTTCGGGAATCCCTGTACACAAACCAGAATGCTTGGTATTTATTCCAATTTCAATAAAGAATATCCCATAGTGAACCTGAACAATATTTATCAGTTTTAAGGAATTACATGGGTAATTAATGGTAAAGTCCGACAGACGAACTGATAGACGTACAAATAAATTGCAGTCATAAACACTTACATAAATTAAAACACTTATATATTAAAAATTCTTTAATGATAAGTATAGGGAATATAGTCATTTTAAATTGCCATGACATCCAATATATTTCTAGTGAAAGGTATTCTCGATATAGTCTTTTATTGTCTAAACATAATGAGGAATTGGCCTATGTTGCTCAATAAACGTTTAAAAATATTTCAGAAAATTTATCACGGTTCAATCCACACTGAGAAAAATTACTGTAACTAACATCTAGAATCTAAATTGTGACTCTAGAATAAATAGTTCCATGCCATCCTTATAAATTCTAATCCCCATTGAAAGCGAGTTCTAGAAACCCCTATTACAATTCTAGAGCGTTTCCCTATATTATCGAGGACAAAGTTATTTAAAATCTCTGCAAATAAATGCGAATACAAGAGGCGGGTTTCAGCAACTACATATAATCTTTGTTTATTAACCAATTCTAGAAAACCAAGCAAAAATTTCTCGCACTACAAAATATTTGGAAAATTCAGAATATTGTTTCACCATCCAAAAATGTGTAGACTAGAAATTCTCGATCATTTCGTCTATTCAGTTTATTGGGGTGCCTCATGCGCATAGCTCGGAAATCTATATTTCTAGTTTAGGGATTTGGAAAAGGACCATTTATTCATTCCAGATGAAGGAAGTATATTCTTTTTTTTTCTCAGTGTAGAATTATATAATAACTTATTTATTTTGATCCTGTTCGATATATTGAAGCCAAATTTTGAGAAATATAACAAACTTCAAGTGCGGAGCTTTTCAATGTATATATATATATATATATATGTTATGCGCTACTTGCTCATATGCCAAAATATATGTTATATATAACTCTTTACGAAATAGCTCACTCATATATAATATCTAGTATCGTTACAATTTCTAAGTATTTTATTCTGAAAAATATATTGGCTGTATGATTTTAGAAGAACTAGTATTAAGATATGTAGAAAATTGGGTTAAGTTTAACTTTTTGGAAGTATGCTTTTTTAAAGCACGATTTATGCAAAAGGCACGAATTCAATGCACAAACCATTTATAGATATTGCGTATATATTTTATATATAGATCATAACATCATTCAATGTTTATAAAAAATAATCATATTACATAGTAAGAAAGAAAAAATATTTATACTCCAAAATATTTCCGTATAGACATATATTCAATACTGAATATGATATTTCAAGATGTGTTTTGAAATAGCTGGCAGTACAGATCGTCTTTCATATGGCCTAACTATTAAGAGTATATTTGCTTATAAGAAATGTGCTATAGATACTATTGAAGAGGATGTCAGTTTTTATCACAATAATGCAGTAATATGCATTAAAGTTACTACTACAAGCTTGAAATAGTATTTATTCAAAAATTATGTAAGATTTTTCAATATGCAAAATAATCCACGAAAACATTAAATTTTTCGCATTCAGCAAACTTGAAAAATGGTATTGAGAAAACTATTCAAGATATATAAATATATTTGAAACTAGAACGAATTTCTTATATTATTGGTAGACAAATATTAAATTTTTGCAATGGGAGATTTTCCTTATAAGTTAAGTTATTAAATTTGTATGCATTAAGAATACATAGGTGAAACTTTTTGTCTTTTTTTATTCACCATGTACTTGTAAGAAATTTAACTTAGAATCGAAATTAGAGAATAATTCAGGTAGACTTAATATTTACTGCTAGTATTTTCTTAGAGAAATTTTTATATGGTAAGTGCACCAGTGATTGACACTTTTAGAGCAATCTCTGATGTTCTTAATGTTCTAGTCAACAGAAAATATTTTTAGAAGTTTTAAGTTAATACATATGGTATGCAATACATTCAGAACCACATATGTGTTAAAATATATATATTTCATAACAATTATATATATTTTTTTTATGAATTTTCATTTGACACCCATTCAATGTTTCAGTAATTGACACTGCTAGTTTTTCTTTTATTAGTAATTGTCACCCTATGTCCAAGTGTTTAACACTGCTAGTTATTCATTTTACTAGTTATTAGCACCTTATGATCCAGTGTTTGACATAAAATGTTAAAATTCTTATATGTAAAATATATGATTTTATTATATTTCTTACTTATTAATTATTTCGGAATAGATGTCAATTACTGGAGCATGCCAATCACTGGAGCACCTACCTATATATATTAAATGAATTGAAATGCTTTTTACTATATTTCCACCGAAACGTATCTAAAATATGAATATTTTAATAAAATATTTTATTTTATGTATAACTATATAAATAATATAAAATATGTTTTCTTTTTCAATATGGTGTTTTCTTTAAACCCACTTTTTAGTGTGAAAGGAATATTTCTAAAAACATCCTGGTATTTTCATCTATTTCCGGTGTCATTGACTCCTCACTTCGCTTCTTGAAAGATATCTTTTTTGTAGTCAAAATATCTTGAAGTTTAGCCTGTTATGCTATCTCAGATGTTTTCCCTTTCATGTTCAAAATATTTTCGTTTGCATGTCCAAATAAAATTTAGATTTATTTAGAGTTAAGATTAAAAGAAAAAGAAAAGAAATTAAAATAGGAGAAATATTTTGTTATTATTATTTTTTATTAATTTAAAGTTATGAATGGTACCAGAAAAAGTATAAATAATTCATGTTTATTATTTTACAATATTTGATTAAATCCTAAGTTTTTTTCTTTAAATTTGTTAAATTTAGTCATTATTTTGCATGCTCATTGTGTTATTTTATTTGTTTAAAGGTAAATAGCTCTCTTTATGGAAAAAGACAATATTAATACAAGTATTTTAAGTTAATTTGCTCTGTAACAAAAGTAGAGAATTCGATAAACTCTATAAGTCTTAGATTAATTGCAAAGAAGAATAAATTTTCATTTACTTTTTCTTATTACAATCTCGAAATAACTACAAGAAATAATAAATTGTTTTGAAAATTACATAAAAATAATTAAACAAAACAATTTATTAACAGAAAAATTTTCAATATGACATTTATTAATTATAGAAATCTATCTAACCTAAACTTTTACTTTATTATTATTATTATTATTATTGTTGTCATTTCTAGGAAAGATTAACGTGTTGTTGTATTCTATGCGTATTTCGCATTAAACAAATTGAACCAGATTTGGTTATTTTTATGTAAAAGAAACGTATTTCTATCAACATACTTAAAATTGCTCAAGTTAAATATCCACATTTCAAAGAATTTCTAAATTAGATTTTTTATTATCGCTTGTTGTGTGACATTTTGCTTCACAACGTGTTCAGATTAATAATTAGACGTTTGGAGTCTAATTATTTTTTAAATCTATCATACTAATTTTCCATTTATTACATTCCAATAAAGTTTTGATTAATCGATTTTGATTACATCAAAAAAAAAAAAAAAGTAATAGTGTAAGTGCACCAGTGATTGACACTTTTAGAGCAATCTCTGATGTTTTTAATGTTCTAGTCATCAGAAAATATTTTTAGAAATCTTAAGTTAATACATACTTCATGAAAGACATCCAGAACCACACATATGTTAAAATATATACATTTGCTAACAATTATTATTACTTCTTTTATGAATTTTTATTTGACACCCACTCAATGTTCCAGTAATTGACACTACCAGTTTTTCATTTGATCAGTAATTGGCCCCATATTTTCCAGTGTTTGACACTGCTAGTTATTCATTTTACCAGTTATTAGCACCCTATGCTCCAGCGTTTGACATAAAATGTTAAAATTCTTATATGTAAAATATATGTTTTTATTATTTTTCTTGTTTATTAATAATTTCGGGATAGATGTCAATTACTGGAGCATGCCAATCACTGGAAAACCTACCCTCATGTGCTAATTATACAAATTTAACTAAAACTGACTAATATCACGTAACTAAAACGTATATATAACCAAAACATGCAAAATTAGTCCTAGTTTAACATTTGCATTTTTTTTTTTTTTTCAGTTTTCTATTATTGTTTGCAAGAGACATTAGTTTACAATGTGGTAAAAATAATAATTAGGCGTTTATTATCTAATTACTGAGAATATATTATATTTCTTTTAAATATATTTGATTATGATGTAGATTAGATAACATTAATTGTGTTACGAGAAATATATTAACAATATGACGTGTCTTTCATGTTTACAAATCCATTTAAAATGCATTTAAAAAAGATTTAATGTACTCTCGTGTTATATATTTTTATTCTCATTCTATATATTGATTATTCTATAGTGATCATGCATTAAAAACAAGTAGTTTTATGAATGTCTACAAATAACTCAATTTAAACATCAATTTTTCTTTCAAGTTGGACAATCAAATTGAAATTTGAATAGCACAATGAGCATCAAAACTCAAGCAATGCAATAATGAGGCTAAATAATTGTGACGAGGTGAATCATATGTTTCCAATATTAAAAAATTATTAATATGTTAAGCTTTTACCATACTGTTGGGGTTCTATTGACCCGAAATTGTTTTCAAGGCCCTTTTAGAAATATTTAAAGGGCACATTGAACTTTACTAGTGATGATCATGTCTGTTTCTTTTTTAATTTTTTATTGAAAATATTTTTATTTTGTTTATATATTTTAATACATATTTTTAAATTTTACAAGCATTATATTTAGTAAATGACAAAAGAAGAGAAGGGTTAGTGGGGTATAAAAAAGTGTTCCCGAATAATTTCAGGGAAATAACTGCAAAAAGTAAAGATATGCAATATCGAGGCAATACTAAATCCAATATTTGTAAAAATTACTTTGCGATTAAAAAGAACAATAGATGAAGAAATTAATTTTTATTACTATTATTATTATTTAATAAAGATTTTCAATATTGAATCTTTTGAATCTTTTAAGATAATGGATACAAATATATATATATATATATATATACATATTAAAACTAATTTGCTGTCAATTATGTTGACTTAAATTTCAATTGGTCCTCAATATCATTATCTCGCATAGTCCTTATTGCTTTCAAGAATCTTGCATATTCTTCAATAACATTAAATATATTTTTCACGTTCTATCTGAAAATGTTTTTTTTTTTTTTTTTTTTTTTTTTTTTTCTGTGAAAAACCCTTAGGGCAGGGGAGGAATGAAATGTGTCTGTTTGGGGAAAAAATAGTGATGTTTGTATTCATCTGAACTCACTCGTGTGAGTAGGAAAAATATATACTTGAAAATGTTTATTTATGAAATTATATAAATTGAATTTAACAGAATCTTTGCAGAGAAGCGACACATGTTTTTCAGAAATTGAATTTATTTTATGAATTGCTGAAATTGTACGTTATTTTTCTAATTGAATATTTTTACAATCAAAGATTTATCTTTTCCAAAGGATATATAAATACATGCGCTACAAGTAATTATATCTTTATTTATATAAAACAAAAGACCATATTTTTATGTAATATGATTAGACAAATTTAATTTTTCATTTAAATATATAACGGAGGAATTAATTTTAAAGTTTATTCTCTTTGACTGATATTAAAACTCACTGTTCCAGAGGGCAAGAAATTTATATACTACAGAGGATTTTAAGATATTTCTCCATTATGATTAATTATAAAATTATTGAAGTCACGTTAATATTTCAGTTATTAGAGGGAAATCGTGAACATCTAATAAAAAATCTTATTTTTCAAATGATAACAGATGAGAAAAATTTCGACTTCCGATTTTCGACGGATTTACACGTTTTGAGAGGTCTAGAACACCATTTGACTATTTTTAGAAAATGTCTGTGTGTGTGTGACAAAAATTTTGTGGCAACTGTGTCTCCAGAAATACTGCTCAGAATTATATATAAATTTATATGTAGATGCACCTTGACTTAAATTAGTGCCTATCAACTTTTGGTGTCAACTGCTCAAAAGGTGACGCTGCTATACAGCGATTACCGCAATTTCTGGGAAGGCTATATCTTATGTTCTATTGCGTATCATCAAACAAAACTTGATATGTGAGAAGGATTTTATGAGACATTGTGCTGATTCAATTTGGATGTTTATCGCCAACAGGTGGCGCTGCTATACAGTGATTTCCGCAATTTAAGGGAAGGCTATATCTCAGAGTCTATTCCGTATCATCAAATAAAACTTTATATGTGAGAAAGCCATTAAAAGACATTATGCTGTTTCAATTTGGATGCGTATCGGCCGTTAGATGGCGCTGTTATACTGCAAAATTCTTCGACAACGGGATGGCTATATCTCAATTTCTATGGTGTATAAATGTATGGAACTTGACATGTGAGATAACCATTATAAAATCACATTTTTTAAGATGTTATTTATATACAATAAAACTGTCTTTCTTTAGATATTTAGTGTTAGTTTTCTCTAAGATGAATATCATTCGCATTCATAATGTTAAATAATTTTAATAAATAATAGTTTTAATAAATTATTTGCACTTAGTGAATTTGTATAGGAAAATACAGAAGAAATACTTGTGGTGACCACAACATACTAATTTTAATTGGAAATTATACCTTTGTGTCTCATATTTTCTAAAATTGTTGATGTTAAGTTGTATTTTTAAATACAAATAACGGTTTATTTTATTAGGAAGAGGTTTATTTCATAGGAACAATGTGTTGTCAATCGGCCTTAAAGACTGCACCCACAATGCAAGACGTATTTTTAGAATGATAATTATAGATGCTAAATTTAAGATACTAATTTAAAATGCTAATTTAAAATTCCGTTTAAAAATGCAAATAAAAAAAAAATAAAAAAATAATAATTGCATGATATTTTAAAACATGTTGATAGTAATTTTTCTGATTTTGAAGATATTACTGAATATTTTTTTTTTTTTTTTTTTTTAACAACTTAATTTGCACCTTATTTGTTCATTATAAAATTTAACTAATATAATAATGTTTAATTTCAATAATTTGTTGGCCTCTACCTATTATCTAGTTTGTGTAAAGTTTTACAAGAGGCCACTCTGCTTTTTTCTAGTTTTCTTTATGGATTCCTTGATGATTTGATTTAATAATTTATTTAATTTCTCATACAAATTGGTTTTGCTGTCTCGATAAGGGCTGGAACAATATAAATTGCTATGATTAGCTATATTGTTTTACGAAATTGATGCAGCTTTCACAGTTTTATGAAGTACATGCCCCCTGACGAGTTTTTACTTCTAATTTTAAGCATTATTATCCAATTATTATTTCTGTGGTCCTTTAGGTATTTTCTCTGTCATTAAGTTTAATGGGTTTTTTTTTATTATTATCATTCGTGTCAGCGTAAGTAATTTAAATTGTTTTTCTCTCTTATTGGTTCTTAATCTATATCGCAACATTTTTGTGTCATTCTTACCTATAAGTTAAAATCAGTTCTATTTTTGTTGTGTTGGTATTGTTTTGTATCTATTAATTGCTAAATTTTAAGGTTAAATTTTATTACGATATCTATCATACATATATATATATATATATATATACATTTACATTACTTAAACTGATATTTTAGAAGCTTGAATTGATAGGCAAAATATGATATATGTATCCCTCACAGCCACTTACATCCATAAGACATCTATAAACACGCAAAAAATGATCCATTAAACTTCTATAAATATCCTACAAATATCTATAAATAAATGGCAAATGTCACTCTTTTTTACATACATTAGATGCCTGTTAGATATCCAATAAATCTCCAAATATCCAATAATTCGACTTGTTACACCTAATAGGTATTGAAAATATCTAAATCTTGTTTGGATCTAACATGTTACATCTATTAGACATCGAAAAAGGCACGTCTAAATTCCATCTATATTTAAACATGTAATAGATATCTATGTAATTAGTACAGGATATCCTGGACTTTTAATAGAATTTTTTTAGATATTTTGTACCTTTTATAGATCATTGGATGTAATTTAGATGTCTAGTGGTTATCAGTGGCTGTATGGGAAAATATCATTTGAAGTGTTCCATAACTGCCTTAAAATATTTTGACACATTCTTTTTTTTTTTAATCTTCAGTCTCTAAAATTTTCTAAAAATCAATATGATTTTAAAAAGTTCCCAGGATTCAATCTAAAATAGATCATGTTAAAAAAAAAAAAAAAAAAAAAAAAAAAAAAAAATCCTCATTTTTCTAGTAAAAGAAGCTTTCACCAGAAATCTTGTTATTTTCAACTCATTTTACGAATAGAAAACAGCATTAAAATAAAGAAAATCTGTATAGTTTTCTTGAGACTATGTAATTTTGATCGGTGGAAAAAAAAAAAAAAATCAATAACAATTTCTTGTTAATCTTTTATGAGAGAAATGCCAACTGAATAAGTTAACAAAGTCGAAATGTTCCATTTTTTTTTTTTTTTTTTTTTTTTTTCCACAATTTAATATGAAAAATTTATTTTAAGATACTTTTTTTCCTTGTTTTCATAATAGATGTTAAAATAACAATTTTTGTTTTACACCAGATAATGTGTAGAAGCTTAGAATTAAAAAAAATTCCAAATTCCCAATGGCATAATATAAAAAATAAATATTTAAGTAAAACAACATTTTTTTTTTTTTTTTTTTTTTTTTTTTTTTAATTATTAGAAGCTTTTTATTGTAAAGCCCTAAAATGCATAAAATAAAAATTTATTGTGACAAAGACATTTTATAAAGAGATGAAAGTTCTAACACTAAGGAAATTTTAGAGAAAAATATAGATAATTCACATTCGCAAGAGATGAATATTTTTAAATATTCAAAATATCTTAAGAAACATTTGAGACTAATATTCTTAGTTGTTAGTATTTTGTATAGTTATTCATTTAGCCATAAATTTCAAAAGTCTCGAAAGATTTTTAAAATATTTTGATTATTTAAAAATATTCATCTCTTGCAAAAGGGAATTATCTATATATTTTCTAAAATTTCCTTAGTGTTAAAACTTTTATTTCCTTATAGAATGTCTTTGTCACAATAAATTTTTATTTTATGCATTTTAGGGCTTCACAATAAAAAGCTTCTAATTTAAAAAAATGTTTTTTTACTTAAATATTTATTTTGTGCTTTCTAGTTATAAAAATACCTTCTTAAAAATTAATCAAAATTTCTTAGGATACTGTGTAGACAACTAAAGATTTCCTTTCATCAAGTGACATCATTTCTTTTAACTATCTGCGAAAAAATAGCACATCGGTTCGAGGAGCAAACCCACGGCCATCGCGTTATCAGCTTGACGTTCTAAATAGAAGTCATAGAACAGTCAAGAAAAGCCATAGAACATGCTAGAAAAAACTAAGAAATGCAAAAAAAAAAAAAAAAAAAAAAAAAATATTGTTCTTTAGTGCTTTTTAAAATATTTTGAATATTTAAAAAATTTCAGCGCTTAAAAATTTTAAATATCTATGTCTATCTATCTATCTATCTATGTGTGTATATATATATCAGTACAAAAAACCCTTAACGGCTTAAAAGTTTGTGACGCCGCTACTTTATGGCTATAAGAATTTGAAATATGAGTCTTAAAAATAATGATATCAAATTTGAAGTGACGCTTTGCAATTAGTTAAAATACACATAGATTTTCTTATTTGATCATTTACTTTTATCTTTTATTTATATTTATAATGCAAACGTAATATTTTTAACTTCAAGATCAGACAGATGTATAAAATACACTCACTGATGCTTTTTCATTCACATTTCAAATTCAAAATAACAGTTTTAAAAGGAATGATATAAAAATTCCAGTGGCGCCTCGGTGTTATTTTAAAAGATTTGTTTTTAGATTCTCTTAATTTTACTTTTGTTTTGTCTAATAAAGTATATTTACACATTTAAACAGTGCTTTGAATTTTCAAATATACTGTCAAATAATTATACTTTCACTGAGTTTGCATTATCAAGTAAAATTATTTATTTCAATAAATTGATTTATCTTTTGCATCACGCTATCCAAAACATAGTATCATAGTATCCAACTAAGTGAAAATT
The DNA here is from genome assembly GCA_963930645.1 of Salticus scenicus. NCBI lineage: Eukaryota > Metazoa > Arthropoda > Arachnida > Araneae > Salticidae > Salticus > Salticus scenicus. Next base: position 67,777,278 of record OZ005652.1, read on the forward strand.
TGCTCAAAGAGGTAGTGTGACGTAAAGAAAACATTTACTCAAATTTTACTTGCAGTTTTGGATGGCGTGACGCAAAAGATAAATCAATTTATTGAAATAAATAATTTTACTTTATACTGCAAACTCAGTGAAAGTATAATTAATTATTTGACAATATATTTGAAAATTAAAAGCACTGTTTAAATGTGTAAACATACTTTATTAGACAAACAAAAGTAATTTTAACTAATTGCATAGCGTCACTTAAAATTTGATATCATTATTTTTAAGACTCATATTTCAAATTCTTATAGCCATAAAGTAGCGGTGTCACAAACTTTTAAGCCGTTACGGGTTTTTTGTACTGATATTATTACTTTTTAGTGGTTATTGATCAAAAAATTAAAACAAGTCCTTCTGGCTCCTAGGAAGGGTAAACTAATTTATCTTTTCTTATGAAGTTTCCACCATTTTTTTTTTTTAATGGCAGCTACAATCTATTAATGGACTCAGTGGATTTATAAATGAAGGCTATGTATATATGGAGTTTTAAGCAAATCGGTTCATAAAACCTTTCTTATGTAAATTTGAAATTTTCAGTGTGCTGGCACAGGGAAACAAGAGGGTGGATTAAGTTGGCAAATGAACATATCAAATACATTTCTGAGATAAATCTACACTACAAATTTAGTGTGAATTAATTCAGTATTTCAAACGTTATCATACTGACAAATTTTCAAGTAGCCTGCCACTTGGAAACAAAATGGAGATGATTCGAACTAGAAAAAATTATCGACTGGGATTCTCAAACTCTTTAAAAAAAAAAAAAAAAAAAAAAAAAAAAAAAGAAAAGAAAAGAAAAGAAAGAAAGAAAGAAAAATAAGTGGAAAATTTAAATTTAAGTTAGAATTACGTAATTTACATTTTGCAAGTTTCTTTTTAGAGAATTACAAATTAAACAATTAAAAAAAATCAAGTAAATGTTAAAAATGGAAATTTATATATTTTCTTTCCCCTTTTGAGGCTAAGTATAGATACTGCTCCAATGTTCACAATTTAAATTTTCATTAAAAGTGCAGGTAAAAATTACTTGATATATATTTTCATATAAAACATTTGGGAGAAAAATAGACAAAATATAAATTAAGCTTTACATTTCTATAATTTTAAAAATAAGATAAAATCACCCGAAGAAAAATTTTATGGAAAATATAAGTTAAGCTTTTAAAAAAAATGAAATTTCTGCATAAAAATTCTATTTCATAAATATATTTACAACTACAATAAAAAAAAAACCTCCTTTAATTTTAAATAATTATTTCTACATTTTTCGAAGCAATTAAAAGTTTTTTCTTTCTTTCTTTCTTTCTTTCTTTCTTTCTTTCATTCTTTTTTTTTTTTTTTTTTTTTTTTTTTTTTTTTAAGAAAAATAAATTAAATGTAGCGCGCCATCTAGTAGTTTATATTAAAATCATATACATACATATTTAACTTTTATTTTCTTTAAAAAAAAAAAAAAAAAAAAAAAGACTTGTTTAGAAACAGATAGAAATAGTTATTTAAAATTAAAGGAGGATTTTTGTTTATTGTAATTCTAAATATATTTATGAAATAGAATTTTTCATGCAGAAATTAATTAATTAAAAAAAGAAAAGAAAGAATAATATTTTTTAAATAAATTATTATGGGTTTCAAAGGAAAGATGCTATTTATTTATTTTGACGTGTTTTTTAATAATTGCTATTTGACACATTTTTCATGAATTATAATAAAATTCATGAAATAATATTTTTTCTAAATACAGTGTAAGCACTGTTTCATCCCCTAGTCATTATTGCTTTAAATAATAATAAAATAATTTTGATTATGTTAATATTTAAAATATGTATCATTTTAAAGTCTGAAAAATAAATAAATGAATAAACTGTAACTGTATTTTCAAAAGAGATTTTAATTTTTAAAAAGAAAAATAAATATATATGTATTTACGAAAGTGTATGTTTTAAATAAAAAACGATAGATGGCGCCAAAACTATATTTGCTGTTTTTTTCCATTCCTGGCGCGGAAGGATACATGAATAGGAAACGCAAATCATTGAGTTAATAAAATCGATGTTCATGAATGATTAAAAATTTTTTCGCTTTAAAAAATTGTAAATTCATCATTATTAGGATAAAATGGAATACCTAAAATTACAAAATACTTCCTTATTTAAAATATTATCTAAATATTTTTTTGACTAAATATGAAATTTTGAAATCAAAAATATTTTTTTCATAACAGAAGAGAAAATGTATTTAAGTGAATTTGACTTAGTATATATACAATAAATATTTTAAACATGTAATAAAGTACTTTTGCGTTAAAAAAAAATATCTTATTAATTCATTGGCTGCATTCAAGTTGGTCAACCAACCAACCCACATACCTCACAAGTAAGAACCGCATAACAGCGTTTTCACCCGAAGAAACACATGTAATTGGCGGAGTAATATAGTTCCATATTTAAAGCGATTTATATAAAGAACAAGAGTTTTCCTGAAAAAAAAAAAAAAAAAAAAAAAAAAAAAAAAACACGAAATTGTTACTAGATTCAGAAAGATCCTATTAACAACATATATTAATTATATGAAAATCCTTCGAACCGTTTTAGAGATATTTTTCAGAATTTCAGTCCATTACAACAACCTTTTTCCCTTTTTGGCTTTAAATTGAGATACAGATCTCAAAACATACGGCATGTAGAAATGTAAAATTTTCAGGATAGATTAAGACCGAAGATAAAAGACTATTTTGAAAAGATCAGAACAATATATGGCATATTTGCAGAGGTATTAAGTGTCGGCTTTTACAAATATCTTTGATGTCAAAGTAGCCGTATATATGAGTTTGCTCGCAGCGTCCCGTTTGTCCCTCCGCTTGCGTTACTCAAAAAACTGCCGTTTTTCATGATATATATATTAAATTTGCTTATTGTTGAAACTTTTATGTTTTTATAGTATGTCTGAGCAAGAATAAAATTATATTTTATGCTGTTTAGAGCTCCACAATTCCCACCCCCACCCCCACCCCACCTTTTTTTTTTTTTTTTTTTTTTTTTTTAACTTAAATTTCTTTATTGTTCTTTTTAGTAACTAAAAAAAGATCTTAAAAAGACTAATCAAAATTTCTTAGGATATTGTGCAGACCATGAAAGCTTTTCTTTTAACAAATTTCATCTCTTCTATTAATTATCGAGGGGAAAGCAACACCTCGGAGTTCAAGGACCGAGCCCAGCACCATCTCGCTATCAATATGACGATCTAATCAACTGTGCCAACAAGCGACACAAAATTATGCTTACATTTAGTTTAAAGTGGAAGCGCCTTGTTTTTTAGCGTGACACGAAGACGCGATGACAAAATCTAATTTCAATGAAAAGCTTCTAATAAAAAACTCCTAAAATATGTATTTATTTATTTTTAATTAAATTTTTATTTTATGCTTTTTAGTAACCAGTTAAAAGCTATTTAAAAAACTCTTTAAAAATTCTTAGGATATTGTGTAGTTAATAAAAAATTTTCTTTTATTAATTGTCACTTTTTCTACTAATTGTCTGCAAAAATTAACACGCCGGACCTTCGGAGATCGAGCTCAAATCAACCATCAAAATTAATTAATTTATTGTGTCAAAAACAAATCTAAATACTAATCAATAAATTAAACTTCGTACTTCCCAAAATATATTTTTGGTTCAATAAATAAAATTCCTAATAGCAACCAAAATTAAAATCTGGGGATTTGATTTATATTTTATACTAGGCGGTCTGCGCCCGCCTAGCACTGTATTTTTAGACATGTACAATAACCGCCGCTTAATAAATTATCTGGCTAATAAAATAAGCCGCTTAATCTGATTAAATTATCAGGACCGGAATCAAATCAATACAGACTACTTTTAAAGCTGCCGCTTAATAAAATCAGCATCGCTGGTTAATAAACTCAAAAATATCTCCTCAGCTGCCAAAAATATCATTTATACTATTTTTTTTTCTTTTAACATTGTGGTATTTATTTATTTTTTTATTAATAAAAAAAACTAATTAAAGCACAACAAACCCTCCGTTATCGCTCATTGTCGAAGATTTTACACTTGCAGCACAGTTACAAATTAGACACGCCCATAACTTATCTCCGTAACAATTTCAAGAAACATATTCTTCAAAGCGCAGTAATAAGTTACAAATTTTATTTGAAATGATATTCTTTTTTTTTTTTTTTTTTTTTTACTTTCTAATTCTTAAAAGGCAATTTCTAGTTCTTATTTTGAAATTACTATAATTCATAAAGTTTAAACGGAAAGATTTTAAATTTATAAAAACAGCGTATAATTTTGGTAAAGTAATGATGATTTTCCTCAAACGAAAGTTCAGGGAAACTTAGAATGCGTTTAATTTACTTATATCGGAGAAACAAGTAATTAATTATCTATCAAAAATTATTTAATATTGTTTACTAATTCCATGATTCGTTACCTTTTGAAATTTCTTTCCAAATTCAGGGAAGTAGAGGAGCGTGGGGCAGGTTGTAACAGTTTTTAGAAAATTAAATATATTGTGAAATGTAATTACCTTTTCCTGTTTCTAATTGCTGTTTTCAATAGCATACATAATTATTTATAAAAAAAAACTTTCGTTAATATTGCTAGTTTTAGCATAAAAAAAATATTTCGCTTTAAATAATTTGCCTGTTACAATTTGCCCCGGATTTGGGGCTAGTTGTAACACACGTGCGGCAAATTGTAACCGATACAAAGGGAACACTAACAATAAAAACGACTATATTTCAAAATGTTTTTTTGTTATCAATCATTTGTTAATTTAATAAAAAACATAATTAATAACTAATGTTAACTTATAACCTTCTTGGTATAGTAACAATGAATTATATCAAATGGATTTTAGTAAAATAAAAAGAAAATTAAAGATAAAATTAACATAGAAGTCAATCTTAGTCATAGTTGAAATTTATTCAAGCGAATGATATTTTGTTCCTCTCATGCATTTAATGTGTGCTCACATTTTGTAAATTAATCATTATACCCATTCTTCTGCAACGGAGAGTGTTTCATACTTGCCAATCATCTCATTATGAAGCGTAAAATCTTTAGGCGCAGCCTTCTTTTTCACATCGGTCATTTTTTAGAGTAATTTTATTCTTATTTAATCGTAACAACATTTGCAGAGAATTACTCTAAAAATAAAGTGGTGTGGAAAAAGGGGCGTTTTTAAAGGGGAGTTAACAATATGGTCTTTAGCAGAGCTTGAATTCTCCGCCCTTTTTTCAGGACTCTCTCATTGATGAGAAATTTCTGCTTTTTTTTTCTACCACTATTTTTATGCAATACTCCCAATTCGTGATGAAATCGTCATTATAATTCGTGATTAAATAATCACGGCACTATAATACAAAAACACAGGAAATATTTCTGTTTAAATATAGTAATGGCAAAGAAACCAAAATTTTTTCATTTTTGAAAGTTTCCTGAAAATGGACGGAGACTTCGAGTTCTGGTTGTAGGCATCAGCGTTGCCAGATGTGGCCTTTTTTTTTTATTCAACAGTCACCAATAATTTTGAGAAGTGACATTTGATATAAATAATAGACAAACAATTTTCGATGTGATTAGACAAACGTTACAAATAAAAATTATTGGTGTCTATTCAATAAAAAATAGGCCAAATCTGGCAACCCTAGTAGGCATCACCACAAGCCACTCCTCTAATATGTTATAACTTGCCCCAAAATTTTCTTTCAACTTGCCCCTTCGTATGATTTTGGACATTTTGTTTATTTATATAAAAAAAAATAAAACGATATATACAAAACATTAAACATGTATTTTATAACTCAACACACAGACTAAATAAATAGCTATAAACATTTCTTTAAAGTATAAATTAACATATCTTTAATCAAAATGTACGAAATATTTTTTTTTTTCCCACTAACTAGCAAAAATGAAGCACGTGTATAGAACCTCTCATTAACCATTTTTGTGGAGAACCGATTGTGCTTGCATTATAAAGCGCGTCATAAGTATTATGTTTATAAAAATATTTAATCACAAATGTTACAAACGATTTCGTAAATTGCGTGTTACTTCTTACCCCTGTGACAACCTGAGCCCAACGCTCACCTAATACCTTTTCCTTAAATGCAGGAACGTTCTCCGGATATAAAAATCAGCCGCTTTATAAAATCACTTTGACTTAGAACGAATGTGATTTTAATATGCGGCGTTGACTGTATTTCCAAATTTATTTCTCCTTCCCTGTTCAAATTCCTAAACATAGGTTTATATGATATTTAAAGCAAATGGTTTCATATTTTACTTTATTATATTTCTGTGTTATGAAGTGCAAATGTATCAAATGAATTCAAAATAACATCATAATACTTTCATTCAAATTTTATATCCACGTGTCAATTTATTTATTTACATTATAGTAGTTAAATTTTACATATTTAATTTATTATTACTTTTTTCCCCGAAATATTAGAATACTGCATAGAAACAAAAATAGTTTATTCTAAGAATATAATTTGTTTTATTGCAAAAGAGTTAAAAACCACGCAAACCATAGATTTACCATGGAACCAGTTTACATAAATAAACATATCAACTTCAAAATTGTACGAATTTATTCTTATGCTTAACAAAAGCATAAGAATATATTATTGCAATTTTTTCCAGTTATACCAATACAGTTTTACCAGTTCAATTAGTATAATTTTGACGTCTCTGAAAAGGGACGCTAGTCATTAAAGGGTTAATATATATTCTCTAAAAATTAATTATGTGATTTTATTTAATGATTGAAGTATGTTTATATGTTTAAAATATTTCGAAATATGAAACGTGCTTTAAAACTCTAAATGTATGTATCGAAAAATATTGTGCAATTCAGAAATTCACTCGACGAAAATCTTCAAGTTTGTTAGTCCAAGCAATTGAATTCAAAAAAGCATATTTTTGAAATGATTCATGTCTTGCATAACTAAAATACATGAAAAATATGTACTATGAATATAAAAAGATTAGCTTCATAAGAATCCACTACTTTTTCATTTTTTACTTAGGAACAAATCTTTAAAATGTTTCATGCATTTCAAAATATAATTTTTAAATGTTTAAAGAAGATTAAAAATTTGAAAATGCCATTTAGATTTACAATAATTGGTCTACTACGATAACAAGAATTGAAATCCCACCAAAAACTGTTGTACAGAGTTTAAAATACTTTACATATACAGTCAGCAACAAAATTATTGAAGAGCTATCAAAAATTCCTAGGTAAAAGATGGGCACCTAATACTGTTTTGTTAACCCCTTAACGCGCACTGGCCTCGCTGCGAGGACGCAAAATTTAAGATCCAGCTGGAAAAATTCATCTCGGAAATTTTTTAGCAAAAATTTACGTTTATAACATATCAGAAAAGGCCGGTTTTTTTAAGCTTAAAATTTAAAATTTCTTTTAGTTTAATTTAGTTCATGAATTCCGGTGGCAGTATAATTTAAATGATCCGAATTGTCTTGAGCCGGAAAGGGTTAAGTAAATATTTGCCGAGTCTTTGATCTTTGTCTTATACTGTTTATAAATGTAAGTTGATAAAAATTAGCGATCAAACTAAAAAAAAAACATATATTAAAAGCGTCGATGTGTTTTTCAATAATTTTGCTGCCAACTGTAGAGTAAAAAATACGTTGCATGTAGTATACAGTAAAGAATTATTTTACATTAAAGATTAATATATATATATATATATATATATATATATATATATATATATATATATATATATGGTTCAACCATTCGTTTTAAAAGTATTCAAGAGTTTTATTTTATTTTATTTATTTATTTTTATTTTTTTTTTTTTTTGCCTTTTAATACTCACATTAAAAATTTACACCATCCAAGGCGATGGTATTGTATATAACAAAACATTCCATGGTAAATAAAATAAAATTACGATAATTATAATAGCAATTATAATTATCGTAGTTATAATATAAATTATACATAATTTCATGTTTATATGAAATGCCAAAAAGCGGTGTTTACCATTTAAAAAAGGAAAATACTCAAATGTCAATGTGTTAAAAATGTTTTAAAACACATAATTTTATCGAAATCCAGAGTCGATTACTTTTTTTTTTCTACTTTTATCTTACCCATATACTTTATGGTAGTAAAAGTATTGTGTTTGGGTTAAATTTTCGAAATTGTGTTTATGTTATGTTCCAACATTTGGTGGTTATCTGAATCCGAAAACAAATTTTTAGTTTGTGTCTGTAAGCTTGTCTGTTATCAGCATATCTCAAGAACAATTAGTAGCAGGAAGTCCAAACTCGGTATTCTAAATCTGCATTATATAGTGATGGCACACTAAGCTGTTCGTTCAGATCAAGTAAATGGTTTGTGTACAGGGGCATCCAAGAAATTACAAATATCTTACGTCTATGGGGGGAAATTACAGTAGGTTTAGTTTAAAATCTATAGGCTACACTAAGCCAAATGAAATGAGCAAATATTTTTATATGCATAAAAGCATGTTTCGTGTAGAATATGGTCCTAAAATAATTCACGATTCGTTTACAGAGGTACCTAAAAAAACTGAAATATACAAGGACTATACTTTGAAATCGCTGGAAGTCCATTTCAGGTTGCGCTATATATTTTTAATACAGGACTATATTTATGTACGCATTGTGGTATGTACCTACTTTATAGATGACATGCAGATCTGCCAATAATTAACCAAAAACATTCTTTAGTACTGAATGTAATTAGTAGAAGTTCTTTAGTATATGTCATCATTCCAGAAAAATGACACAGGGACTAAAATTGAATGATTTTCTAATACCCATACGGTAAATAAAGTATTTTTTAAATTAAAATTTTCGGTATTTGTTTTTTTGAATAATTACGCTTTTTGAGGTCGCTTGAATACTAAAGTCATGTTTTTAACTGTCGATCTTTATATACGTCTGTGTTCAGAGAAACTGAAAAGGTCAATGGGCTCTTCCCACCTGACGTCAGAGATCACATGACATAGCAGATAAACAAAGAGCAGACGAAGTCTTCTATATCTATAGCGATTGCTAAAATAACGCCTTTTTTATTCTTATTTTTGATCAATCTGATTTAATCTGTGTTTTTTTTTCTTTTTTTTTTTTTACACATCATAATTTTTAATCAATTTTGCATCATTATCCTTCCTCTTTTATTTGCTGTATACATTTACAATCATCATTAAGTTTATATTTGTTATTAATGATAATGGAGAACATGTTAAATAATCTGATTTTTGGTACTTATATCATTACAGTGCAACATCGTACGGTGTAAAGCCATTTCGGAAAGTAACTAATTTAATCATCTTGTTCTAACACCCTTACGTGGTTAAATTTAACTTAAAACATTTTAGATTAATTTCAAGTTATAATACATAAACATTCCACTATTTATTGCTAGATCAGTTAATTCAACAGTTACGCTATAACATACAAAAAAGAATTCTTACTTGTGAAAATAAATAAACATATAAAGTGTTTTTTAAAAAAAATTATATTTACAAATACAATTATTCTACTGTTTACAAATGCACGATATTACTTTTATTATTATTTTATATATATATATATATATATTAAATTTTAATACTTTTGTTCTTAAGAACAATATTTAACTGAATTCGCTTCTCAGAATTCGCTTCTTTGTTTTTTCCTATATCACGTGATTGAGCAGACGAAGCTAAGAAGAGCCCATTAAAATTTTGAATTTTGAAATTCATGTGAAGTTGCTGCTGGAAAAGTTTAATCAATATTAATAAGTTTAATAAAAAAAAAATGTTGCGGGTAAAAAATGTTCGAATAATTCCAAATAAACTTTTAAATTTAATAATAACCTTAAATTTATATAAATCTAGGAACTATATTCAAACGGGGGATCGAGTGGAGCAAAAACTCCCCTAAAAAAAATTTAGGTTTTAAATAAAACTGTTCCTATACCTAATTTGAATTATTTTCAACGTATATTGAATATACAGTACTTGTTATTTTAACCCTTATAATCTGCAATCTGACTTTATAATATCGAAATGTTGTGTAAAAGAAAGTTGTATAAGTGAAACACAAAATTACCTTAATAATAGAATGAAGGAAAAAATTTTAACGTAACGAAATCATTTTAAGTAGATTTTCTACTTTAATTTTTAATTTTAAAGAAGCGATAGCTTAGGATCAATTTGAATCTTCAACTTTAATATGAATTAATAAAGAAACATATTACTTTATTCCAAAATGCGATGTGATTTCTTAGCACAACAGAAAATGAAATGCATCTGTTAAGCTATAAATATATGCAATACGAAATATGTAATAGAAATGTTTGGAATGTATTTTATGAAAATGAGTTCTTTCTGTAAGATATCGCAAACTAAATATTACAGAACATATTTCAGAAATAGAATGTGCCTTATATGGCTATAAATATTATATTTGTAATGTAAAATATATACATCACGTATTTTACAAATTTCACTTTATGAAAAATGCTTGATTTTAAAAAAAGCACTGGATTCTGTACATAGAAACGCTGAAATGGTGTTTTCTATTGTAACTTAAGGCGACAATTTAAGATTTAACAATGTCAACATTTGAAAAAAGTTAAATATAATTTACTAAATGCATTTAAATCTTCAAGTAAAAGTACATTTTGAAGACCAAAAATACATAAACTATAAAATTAATAAAATATTTAAAAGTGAAATTAACCCTTTGAGTACTGAATTATTTGAAGATTTTTATGCCCATGGGACGGATTTAATTTGTCGCTATATGCAGAGCCTGATTAAGGGGGAAGCACACATTATCTCCGCTCTCACCGGAATATTTTTACAATTATTTTTTACTTCATGTCATAGAAATTCCACGAGTTGACGAGGAAATATTTTTTATAAAAAATGAACGGTGTAAAACAATCCAATTTACTCACCGTTATTAGACGCCAGAATTCTTTTAAAATAATTGTTAATGAGAATTTTGTGTTTATTATAGGAGGAAAGTATTTGTTAAAAAATAACGGTGTAAGTATAAATAATGTGTGCTTCCCCCTTAATCAGGCTCTGGCTATATGGATTAACACTTTGTCGACCGCATGATTTTGAATTTTTGATAGTAAGGTCCGCCTGTGGGCGTTATTCTCCCATGTTACAATATTTCAGAACAAAATTTTCTGTATTCACATTTATATTACAAATGGATATACATTATAATTTTATTCTTTCTAATCAAAGTATTTGTATCCAGAGTATATTTCACAGTAAAATTGTGAATATTGTTTATATATTTAAGGACAAAAATAGCATACCAATTGCAAAAGAAACGCCCACTGGTGGAGTTACAGATTTTCAAATGATGTGAATCTACGTCAACGGTCGCGAAAGTGTTAATATGTAAAAGTAATACATTTTATTTGGAATATACTTATATTGGTAATATAAGTATGATTGTAAGATATCATAAACAAACGTCAGGCAATTGTTTGCGATCAACGCGCACTGGCGGGGGTGCCGCAAACATCAACGCCTACTTCTTAAATTCAGATGACGAGTCAGACTCGTCCACCGTAACTTCGTCCAAGTAAGTAGATGACGAGTGAAACTCGTCAAATGTACCCAAAGGGTTAAATAGTTTGAATTGAAAAAAAAAAATCTACTACTTTTTTCAATATATCAGGTGTCCCGTAAGTCAATACCTGATACAGACATTTTAAAAATTCATACAAATTAAAGGAATTGGTAAAATTGAACGCAATAATTGAATTTAATTTTGGAATTTTTGTGATGGTTTTTCTTTTTCTTTTTTCTTTCTTTCTTTCCTTTTTTTTTTTTTTAAGTAAAGAAAAAAAAAATACTGATAAATTTTCGTTTATAGGCGCAGACGCGTGAAATACGCAAATTACAATCCTGTAAATTCCACGGCTTTGCGGTTAACATATTAGTTCTTATTTCCTTCCTACTTGTACATACATGAAGTTTTAGTTATAATACTGACTTGGTGGTTACAGCGTCATTGGTGAAGATGTTTTATCACAGCTAAAAATCGCCGTTTGAAGTTGCAGTTGGTGTTGTAACTCGTTTGTAAACTGTAATTTGCGGTGATGTCGGAAACATATTAGTGCTTTAACACTTGCAAAAAATTTGCATTTTAATAAATGGTAGTTTTTCATAAAAATGTGTAATTTCCTCATGTGCAGCATCCTTTATCGCCGAAAATAAAATTTAATAATTTAATAATAAAATTTTCATAATTTTCATAAAATTTAATAATCCGGACAGATACAATGATAAAATTTTAACTTTATATATTTTAAATCAAAACAAAAATGCTTGCATGTTCATTGCAGGTGATAGATAAAAATTGAATTGCTGTCTGAAAGAAACAATAAGACTTGTCATACTAATAACATATATTTATTCATATATAACTGTGACACGTCTTTTAAATACACGATTTATGAAAATTATTTCCTATCACACAACGCTGTAATAATAATAATAATTTTTGAACTATAAGTGTTGAAATTGTAGTCAGAATATATTCTAAAACTTTTTTCATTGGATTTGAATAATGAGGAATTTGCACACATAGGGGATTTGAACAAAATCCTATTTTTCTGGTAGTTTTAGGCAAATAAATTTCAAAAAGTTTATTAAAAATGCAAAAACAGTTCTCATTAATTTCAAAGATAACTTTCAAATTAACCAAAAATCACGTGACTTCAAAACGCTGCCTGACGTCACGCTTTATGATGCTTCAATGTTTACATTTTGTTAGGCAAGCAGCAATTCGTTTTAACTTTCGTAATTATCAATAGTTTATGTGATTTCTAAGCATTTTTTTTTTCATTTTATAATCATTTAATATCATTATCACCATTTTCCATTATCATTATTTTCAATTGTTTTCTTTTCATGGCGGTTGTCCGATGTTTTCGTTTAATAGTACCCTGTGGAAAGTTAAAGAATAGCTTTTGAGAAGCATTAGCCGTTGTATTAGTGCAGAATGGTACAATACAATATTTATACTATGATATTTTAATATCTTCCATTATTATAAAATACAAAACCTATTTCACTGATTCAAGAAGCAAAGCAAAGCACGAAGTCGAATGTAAACAACGATTACTCCCGTTTGTTGTCATAAAGAGTGACGTCAAGATATAGTATACTGCGTTTTCTCGATACAGTAAATAGTGCGATGTTAAAATTGTTACAAATGAGTAATTAGATTTCAAATAAAGAAAATGTATATATTTATTTTTTTACCTTTTCCTTTCCCATTCTATAAGAATAAAATCAGAAAACGTGCAAATTGTCTATTGGTAACGAACCATAGATAATAAAAATACATGTAAACATATATGAGATTTTACTTTTCTAATAATTGATAAATTTTCCTCCTGAAGGTAAAATCTTTCAATATAGTCTAAAAATATCTTTAATGTAAGCACTAAAAGATATCTTCAATTTACGAACACCACGAGATAATCAAGTAGGATATTTCTGACTTAATTAAAATGAAAAGAATGAACATAGAAAGAGGAGGAGACAAAGCGAAAGAAAAACCATTTAAAATAATCTTTCTACTTTAATTCTGACCTTCAAAGAAGAGACACAATAGCATCGATTAGAAAATTCTTTCCTTCTATACTTTTAATTCAACATGCCTCTGCCCTTTCTACATGTCATTTCTCACACAAATCCGCCCCACTCCAAGGAAGAAAAAAATGGGGAATGGGGGAAAAAAAAGGGAAATTCTGGATTACTTTTTATGAATTGCAGGGTCATTTTTTATAAGCATTTTTAAATTAGCATTAAAAATTTTTTTACTCTTTATTTTAATAATATACGATGGCTTATATTACGGTAAAAGCTATTTCGGTAGTTTTTCAATTTGAATGTTTATTATTTTTAGTGATAATCAACCAAAAGATCTGTAAGTATAAATTACTAATTGTGGCAGAAACATTTTATTTAATATTTGTACGTAGATTTGTATCTATAGAATTATTTGTCAAATGTGGTATAATCATCCCAGTTTTTTTAACCATAGATTTTATGTCAAGAAATTTTTATTAACCCGTTAGTAGTCACTATAGACAGCGCCACCTATTAAAAAGTTCACACTTTTTATTTAACTGTCACCAATAATTTTAAGAAGTGATGTGACCGACGTTTCTTCGATTTTGTTCGCGTTTTATGTATATCAAATGCTACTTCTAAAAATTTTTGGTGGCTGTTGACTAAAAAAATCTGGCAACACTAAAAGATGGGCGGCAAATCGACCAACTAGTGACTACTAACGGGTTAATAGTACCACAGTCATATTTAAACCTTTCTGCGCATGCGAACATTTTTATATTTATTGATTTTCTAGACAAAGTAGAATTCATTAAAGATTTTCCAACAATTACGTCCAATATAATAGAACGTATTTAACTAATTTTGTGTAACCCTGTAAATTAAGTATTTAAATTTTAAATTGTAATTGCATTGTTAAATTTAGCACAGTAAAAACAAATGCATGACAGTGCTTAAAATTCACTTTTAACAATAACAAACCATATCTATACTTACCAACATCCTGATTATGAATTAGAAATTTTTTAATACACACCCCTTTTTCCACACCAGTATATTTTTTGAGTTTTTTTTCTTCTTATCGTATTTAAATGTAGAGAAAATTACTCTAAAAATATACTGGTGTGGAAAAAAAGAGGCGTGTACTAAAAATCTTCCGGTTTACAGTTAGGATGTTGGCAAGTAGGCATAACCATACTACCGAATTCTTTTGTGTGGCCATATAACAAAATAATGAATTATTTTCGTATAATGAATTATTTTCCGCAATCTGTACAAACTGTTCTTCAGTCATATAAAAAAAAAAAATGTACGAAAGATTTAAGATGTTTATTTTAGTTTCATGATGATGAAATCATAGTATTTTTAGCCCCGCCTTTATATCGTACCACTTTATTTATAGAAAAATGTTTTCCAATGCATAACTTCGATAAAATACGAAAAAATACGTTATAAAAAATAAGTGATATAGAATGAAGGCGGGGCTAAAAAATACTCCAGAAAAAATTAAAATGTTGGCATCAATGTAAAATGTACCAAAAAGTAATTTTAGACCGTATCGTATTAGAAATCATTCACTTTCTTATAACTTGTGTAAACGAACTTATAAAAAGTTTCAATTTATATAACGGCACAGCCCCTTAAAACGATTCAAAATACGTTACCATATGATAGAGAATTAAAATATCGAATTACGACATCCAGTGCAGTGTTGTCAGATTGTGCGACATTTTTATTCTTCAGTCACCAATAATTTAGAGAAGTGATATTTAATGTACGTAATCGGCGATTAATCGTCTATTATGTCTATCAAAAATCCCTTCTCAAAATTATTGGTGTCTATTAAATAAAAAAAGTCGCTCAATCTGGCAACACTGAATCCAGACAGTAACCTCAAATGATAAAATTATACCAAAAAGCAATTTCGAAAATTCGACCTCAGTTTTTTCTTTACTGCATATAGCCAACAGAAAGAGTAAAATGTTAAAAGAGTTTTAAAATAATAATGTTATACACAAAATCCTGTTTGGGTTTACGGGTTAAGTCTAATTATCATGAGAAACCTATGTCTGCAGGAAACCTATGTCTGCCCTCCGTAACGTTTATTCTATGGGATACCAACCCTTATTCATGCACGTTTTTGAAAAACTCTAACGATCTAAGTTGATGAAACCGATTTTGGTTCAAACCCATCTAAAATAAGTTTATGTAACCCTAAATCTAAGAATGTTATACTATTTGCTAAAACTTTCTGTGTTAGATTATAGCCTCCTAAACTAAATGCCTGTCGTGTAGCTCGGAAACTTGGCAGCAGTTGATGCGGGAGTTAACGCCACCTAGTATGCGCGAATTTTTTATTCAACAGCCACCAGAAATTTTAAGAAGTGATATATGATATATATAATCGACGTTTCTTCGATTCTATTCGCCTTTTATGTATTAGGGGGACCGGAAAATAATGTCGGTTTGAATTAATAAAATGAAACCGGAAATTTTTGTTTAACAGTGTTTACATGGTACTTTACAAATAACCATCTTATAAGTTACCTAAGAATATCTTAAATTTTATCCAGGATAAATTTCCGATGTCAGTATTTTAATTCAAAACGACATTATTTTCCGGTCCCCCTAATATATCATATACCACTTTAAAAAAATTTTGGTGGCTGTTGAATAAAAAAGTCGTGCAATCTGTACCAGGTGGCGCTGTCTACCACTTCAACTGTTGCAAAGTTTCCGAGCCACGTGACTGTCATCTAGTTTAGAAGGCTATGGTTAGATATAGTAAAATGGACTTTGAATTTTGGGATAAAAAGGTATAAACACTACCTTTTTCACCATTCTACACTTAGCATTGAAATCAAATGTTAAGATCAAATTATTATTATTTTTTTAAATTATTTATTTATTTATTTTTTATTATTTATTTATTTATTTATTTATTTTTTAATCTGTTTAAGTTGTCAATAGAAATTATGCCTGTAACAAAAATACTATATATATTTATTCATGAATATTAAAGGTTTATTTATTAATACATTTTAGCATTTAAAAACAAGTGCTAAACTACCAAATCGGCATATGCGTTATACATTTTACAATGATTTTTACAAAGTACCTAATATTAAAAAAAAAAAAAAATAAATAAAAAAATCTCGGCTGACTCTATTCGACTCTCCGAACATTAATTAATTAACGGTTGTATAAATAAAGTAAAATATTTCATGAAATAAACAAAAGAGAAAATTATAATATTGTATATAAGTATTTTTTTCTATGTAGTATGTTCTTTAAATTAACGCTATTCTCCTTCAAATATCATAAAGATAAAGAAATTTACATTGTGCCGTAGTAAAAATAGATAAATGCTAGACTCACTAAAATCTATACAATTTGTGCGACGGTCGCCTATAACAAATATATAAATTTTCAACTTAATCGAAAGGAATATTTAGACGCTATCGTACTTTAAATAATTTGAGCCCATAAGCCTCAATGATAAAGAATTTTTATTTGGGTCATTGTAAATAGTCAGTAAGTAAATAAATAAGTAAATAAAAAAATAAAAAACGATAAAATAAAATAACACCAAAAAGCATTTTCGAAAATTCAACCTCAATTCGTTCTTTAATGCATATGGCAGAAAGAGAAGAATATTAAAATAGTTTTAAAATAATAAAGTTGTACACAAATTCCTGTTTGTTTTTATGGTTTGTTTTATGTTTTAATGGTTTGTTTTTAAGTCTAATTATCATGAGGAACCCATGTCTGCAGGATATACCCTCCATACCGTTCATTCTATGGGATAGCAATCCTTATCCATGCAAGTTTCGGAAGAACTACGAAAAATTCTAAAGATGCAGAACACGATTTTGGTTCAAACCCTTCTAAAATAAGCTTATGTAACCGTAAATCTAAGAATGTTATACTAATTGCTAAAAGTTTCTATATTAGAGATAGTAAATTGGAGTTTGAATTTTTGTATAAAGAGGGTATAAACACTACCTTTTTCACCATTCTACACTTAACATTGAAATCAAATGCTAAAATAGAATTGAGCTTTGTTTTAATCTGTTTAAGTTGTCAGTGAAAATTATGCCTGTAATAAAAATACTATATTTATTTTTTTCCCATGAATATTAACTGTTTATTTATTAATAAATTTTAGTATTTAAAAACTGGTGTTAAATTGCAAATCGGCATATGCGTTATACTTTTTTAAAATGATTTTTACAAATTAGGGGAGCGTGTGACTGGCTGTAACAGTTTTTATTATAAAAATTAAATATATATTGAAATGTATTTATGTTTTCTCCTGTTTATAATTGCTGTTTTCCATAGCGTGCATATTCATCTACCATATTCATAAAATAAACTTTCGTTAATTTTTCTAATTTTAGCACAAAATATATTTTTTCAAAATTATTTGCCTGTTACAATATGCCCCGGATTTGGGGCAAATTGTAGCACACGTGCGGCAAATTGTAACAGTTATGAAGGAAATACCAATGGTGGAAAACGACAATATTTCAAAATGTTTTTGCTATGAATCATTTATTAATTTAATTTTAAAAAAGGCAATAAATAAGTAATATTAAATTATACCTTTTTGTATTGTGACAATGAATTATCTCAAATGAATTATAGTAAAATAAAGAGAAAATGAAATATCTCATCAATATAGAATTCACTCTTTGTCAAAACTGAAGTAATACAAAACAAAGATTTATTGTTAATTTTCCCTCTCACACATTTATTGTCTGCCCACATTCTAAAAATACTGCTCTGCATTTTTTTTTTTTTTTCTTTTAGTTGTGATATCATTCTTGCTGATTCTTATGCAAAATGACCTCCTGAATCCGAATATAACTCCCATTTTGCCCAATGACCCACCGTTTTCGAGAAACCCCTCCCTCAATTTTTCCCTATGTTCGATAATTTTATGGCCATGAATTTGATTTGAAGAATGAAAAAGAATTAATTTAACACCTAAAATCAAAAAATTTATAAATTTCAAAAAATAACATTAATAATAGATTAAAAATATATACATAATTTCAGTAGCAAATTCCCCCTCCCACACAGACCTCCAACACACACACGAAAAAAAAAAAAAAAAAAAAAAAAAAAAAAGCCTTCTCACAAATGTTCATGTTTTGCAATTTTCTAACTTTGTAGCCCCTCAGAAGATATTTATCGGTTAAAATAATCCCCCCCCCCTCCTAAAAATATAAAAAAGCCATAAAATCACCGAAAAATGATAAAAGTAGAAGGCCTTTCCTAAAAAACGGTGGGTGATAGAGCAAAATGAGCGTCATATTCGGATTCAAGAGGTAAATTTTCATAAAAATATGATGAAATGCTATCAGAAGCAATTTCCATGCCGAGCAGTGAAATTAAGCATTATACCCATTCTTCTGCTTAAGAGAGGCTGTAGCCAAAGTCGTAGTCCCGCCTTTCCTTTTTTTTTTTTTTTTTTTTTTTTTTTTCTTTTTGAGGACACTTTCAGACATGAGAAAATATCGCTTGTTTTGCCACCACATTTTCTTCTTAGAGAAATTTTTATTGTATTTTTAAAGTAATATGTCGTGATTAAACAGGATAGAAATTATTGTAGAAATATAGTGGCAGCAAAAAAAAAAAAAAAAAAAAAAAAAAAAAAAAGGCATAAATTTCTCATTTATGAAAGTGTCTTGAATTTAAAAAAAAAGGCGGAGACTACGATCCCTGGCTGTAGGCATCTCGAGAAGCTAAGTAAAACCACTCCTTTTTATTTATATTTTTATACTTTCATTTTATTATTTACTTATTTCTTCCTTTAATCTTTTTCTTTCTTTTTTCTTTCTCTTTATATTTGTGTTACTTTTTAATTATCTGTTCAAAATATTTTTCAAATTCTTTTTTTTTTTTTCGGGTGATGGTGTCTAATATTTGTATCTTTCTCGAAGATTTTCAGCTGTAGCGAAATCATATACGACCTTTTAAAGCTCTTTCAGACTTCATTTCACAGTTCCTCATTTTAAAACAAGAAAAAAAATCGTAGAATAAAGCATAGAATAAATAATTTGCTTGTTAGTTTTTAAAAAAGAAAAAAAAAATGTCTAAATGCATGAATGTTACAACTTGCCCGAATATTTTGTTTTAACTTGCCCCATCGAATGGTTTTGAACATTTTGTTTATTTATAATATATATAGATATATATATACACATATAACGATTTACACAAAAAAATAAACATGCATTTTATAACTTAACACATAGAAAAAATTAATAGCTATAAACATTTCTTTAAAATTTAAATTAACATACCTTTAATCAAAATTTACGAAATATGTTCTTTTTCCACTAACTAACTAAAATGAAGCACGTGTACAGAACGTGTACAAACGAATTTTTGAGTAACACTGATTGTGCTTATATAGTAAAGGGCATCACAATAATTATGTTTTTTGGAATATTTAATCAAAAATGTTACAAACTATTTCGTAAATTGCATGTTACTTCTTAACCCTGTCACAACTAGCCCCACGCTCCCCTACCTTATATATCTATATATTAATACGTGAAGCAAAAACTTTGTACCCCTTTTTACGAAAATTGCGCGGACGGAGGATTATGAATTTTCGCACACTTATAGTTTATATAGAGAAGAAGTGCAGAATGCTAATATTTTTTAAAAATACAACGACAAAGACGAGAAATTGGAACATTTGTGAAACGACAAAGGTGCAATTCAAAGCCTATATTATCGGGTTTTATTTCCAGATATTTCCAGATTAAAATTAGCATTTTCATTTTTTTATACTGTTGCCAAAATTTTGAAATTTCAATTAATAATAAAAAGTTAATACCCAGACAACGCAATTAAGTATATATTACATCTATATGACGTAAATTACATCCATAAACTATATCTAGAATTCATCCAGTATAGTAACTATTACATAGAATCAACGTAGATATAACCATCAGATGTCTCTCCAAGTACATCAGATATACATCTATATTACATCTAGAATGACCAAAAATTGACTTTACTAGACATGTATGTTCATCTATATCATGTAGTGTACATAACATCTATATATTATTAACGTAGATGTATGTAATATAGATGTAGATGTACATCACATCAATGTATTGTATATGTAAATAAACATCAAATCTATGTATTGTATATGTAAATAAACATCAAATCTATGTATTGTATATGTAGATAAACATCAAATCTATGTACATATTATGTATGTATATATGTATCATACCTACGTAATATATACAGGGCTGCCACAGAGGACTTTTTTTTATTATTTTCATACCCCTATTTCCAAAACATAAAATGTATAATAAATTTATGCAGGCAAAGTGCAAATTCACCTGCATAAATATATCATGCATTTTATTTTTTGGAAACAGAGGTACGAAAAGAATATTTTAAAAAAAAAGTCACCTTTGACAGCATCTGTATGTATGTCTATTATACACACATTCATGGCCTTAGCCCTTTTTGGCTACCAGAAAATTCTAATAAAAATTTTCTATAAATTTCTACAACAAAAATTAAATTAAAACAAAATTTCTATTAAAATTTTACAATAAGCAAAAAGTGTTAAGTTGGCAACTATGCATGCAGCAGTCACAGCGTTCCTGTATTTTTATGTGCGTTTTGTTATTTTGTCATCGCCAATATTAAAAAGAAATATTTCTTGGAGGATTTAATGCTATAGTATAAAAATTACTCTTCTGAAATAGTGGTGATAAAATGTACGAAAAAATATTATCCCTGCACATGCCAATGAATACAATGTAAAAATTATTCATAATCTAATACAGTAGAACCGCAATCCATCTTTTTTCATGGGGTGCGTGAAGAAAAACGATAAAAGTGAGAAAACGATGAATGCGAGTTAAAGCCAAAACACAAATAAAACAATGTTTATTACATAATACACGCAATATATATAGTATACTACTTTTTAAAACTAATTTGTTACTCTCCAAACTGTCAGAAAAAATGAATCAAAGTTGTAGAACATTAAGTGATGTTAATTTTTAAAAATCAGTAATTTTATGTTGGATTTTTTGTTCATTTTATAAATTAAAGAGGATTTTCCAGATTTGCAACATTTTCTTGTCCTTTTCTGCAATTTCATGTGCATATAAAAAAAAGTTTGTGCATTTTTAAATACTGTAATTACGGCAGACACACTTAGCACTGGCGTAGGCTCAGCCTCAGGAATGTGAAAAAATGTAGTAGCTGGCCATACTGGATGCATCTATTCTCCTCTTTTTTTATACAAAGTAGAATAACTTATTCTCCGAGTAACAACACACGATCTGTATTCATAATTAATTGATAACACATATACATAAGATTTATATGCTTGACTTGTAGTCCGCTTGTAAATTTTCGTCAGATAAAGACAGATAGCATATGACAGAATTACAATACGAAGAAATGGAAAGACACCTAGGGCCAGCGCGGGAATAGAACCCGCTCTTCTACGCTCGAAGGCGATTAACAGTGTTGTGACATAACCACTCGGCCACGGAGGGCCCTTTGCATTCTGTAATCCATAGACGCATGTTACAATATCTGCACAATCCCTGTTCTTCACCTAAAGCAGCATAAGTTTAAGTAGTTGAGGTTGGTTGGGTTTTGCATCGCACTAGTGCTACAATATGGGCAAATGGCGACGGTCTGGAACTTACCTTTGAGGATGGTCTGGAGATATGCTATCAGAATTTTGATCTTCCGTGGAGGAGGAAAAGAGTTGTTTTAAAATGAAAGTAATTCCAGTTTAATTGCCATATGGATTCGATTTTCAATTTCATTTTGGTCAGAAGAAAAATTTTACAACGATGAATGCGGGAAAACGACTTTTTGAAGAACGATATATGCGAGTTCCGTTAACATTATTTAAATACAGTTTGTGCAGGGATCATAGAAATAAAACGATCAATGTGGGAAAACGATGGATACAGAAACGATAGATTGGGGTTTCACTGTATATATATTTTTGATTATGTTTCCTTATTCAGAAAATTAATCTTTAAAGGATGAGGATCAATAGGGGATTTTTCGTTCCTGAAATTAAGAAAAATACCAGATTGATCACAAGTGTGAAATTTTTGCATTTAATTATAAATAAATAAATACACTCTACCAATTTTATTTTAATTTCTTTTCCTTAAAAAAAAAAAAAAAAAAAAAAAAAAAAAACCTATGTAAACTCTGTTTTATGTTTTTACAAGTATATTAACTTTCTCTTGCCGGAAAGTTTTTAGGTTTCTATTTCATTAGGTCAATGCTATGTCTTCTGATAACATTATCTCCAAAAAGTGCATATAATACATGAAATAGTGGGTAATGGAAGTCGTGTAGTTGTTTCACACCAGATTTTTAGATTTAAACTCTTTTTTTTTACATGAGCACCAAAAAACAACACTTATTGAAATAGATTATGAAGTACACTATGACGTAAATTATACATAAAAGTGTTGTGTCATTGTGTTCATATAAAAAAAAAAATTTAAACTGAAAGAAAAATATAACATTGATTACAGAGAAAACATTGTATATACAGTCGGTAACAAAAGTGTCCGAACACTAGCAAAAATTCCTGTGTAAAAAAAGTACACTTCATGCGGTTTTGTTAAATAAATCCTTGTCGAATCCTGTTCTTAGTCAGTGTAAGAACATGATTCGATAAGGATTTATTTAACAAAACCGCATGAAGTGTACTTTTTTTACACAGGAATTTTTGCTAGTGTTCGGACACTTTTGTTACCGACTGTACCACTACTTCTCACTGGTTTGAAAGAGATGTTACTGATGAAATGGAATCTATCTAATCAAATTTGACTTTTGTTACACATTAATATTCTTTAAAAGTAAGTGAGGTTTAAAAAAAAAAGAAAGAAACTTAAGTACTTATAAGAAAGTGTTAATATAGTTTAAGATATAAACTGGCTTAGCCAGTTTATATCTTATATTAACACTTTCAATGTTGGAAAATCGAATCTGTGTTGGTTGGTTGTTGGATTAAGGACTACTGACTACACTAGGGTCCTAGTTTTAAAGAAAAACATGGAAAACTCCAAATTGCTAGGTCGATGACTGCGACCAGGGTCCAAGAATAAAACCCGACACTTCCTGCCGAATCTGCAACATTTGGAACCCCGTCATTTCTTTTGCAATCTGTATGCTAAAATATTTCTTAAAAATATACCAATATTCATCTTTGTGCATTTTTTATTTATGGTGGTCTAACCATTCATGTAATAAAAAGGAGGGTTCCCTACCCATAAAATATTATATATATATATATATATATATTTTTTTTTTTTTTGTGGGGGGGGGGGGGGGGAGAATAAAAATATGAAAATAATTTTAAATGATCCTAGATTCATACTCAATTTCCTTCAAATTCTTCCCAAGTAATTTATCCCGTAACAATTAAATAATAATTAAAAAAAAAATCTTTTATTGGAATTTTTATGTTTTTAGCATATTTTTTATTGAAATTAATAAAACCACATACAGGAAGATTGTTTATAATTAATTTCTTTTTTATACAAAAGAACCACTGATCAGAATAACCACGGCCCACTGACACCGGCTGAGGATAGAGCCCCTAAATAAAATAATAGGCAGGCGCATCACCGCCATTTTTTTGCCTCCGAAGAGGACAGCATTCCCGCTTGGCGTCCTTATCGCTTCTCCAATGATTTTAAGAAATCTTGATCTGAAGCTAATCCGGTCAAAATAAGAGCAATAAGCAACAATAATATTCCTAAAAACACATTTTTTGCACAGTACATTCTCAGGATGTCATTTTATTCTGAGGATATCCCATGGATGTACTCTAAGATATGTTGTTAGGGCGGTTTCTGTTACAAAATGTCGCCAAAACTCAAATACAGAGTAATAGAAGGTCTGTGAACACTTTATATTCACTTCTTGAATGATTATAGCAGTATATTGTTAAATAAACGTCCATATCATAGTTTACTTAGCTAAAATTATGAAATATAATAAAACAGATTACTCTAAAGTAACGTAAGACGATAAAAAAAATGTTTTTCGTTTATTTATCAGGGAAACGCGCTGGGTACATGTGGCAACCCTAAGGCAAAAAAATGTCGGATGCGCCAGCTCGTATATATAGGAGCCTTAGCTGAGGAAGCTCTCGGATGACGTCACAAATGCCGTCTGAACTCTTCAAAAAACGAGAGCAAGATCTTTCATAGAATTTAATTAATATGTAATATTTATTTAATATGCAGAAATAGTGGCAATATTAAAATAAACCTTCGTTCTGAGGAATATATGCGGTGTTTATGGTAATTTAAATTGATAATCGAAAAATAAATTCAAAACTAAGATAATTCAGTGAATAATCATTAAACAAAATTGCGATAAAATTAGGCATCACTTTATTATTATTATTATTATTTTTTTTTTTTTTTTTTGTAGATCGTTTTCATTTTTATGAAAATAAATTACCAGGATTTAAAATGTAATCAGGACAAATAATTCTGATTTATTAACTTTCTTACTTTAAATTATATACAGTATATTAAAAAAAAAAATAAAAAAAGATTTGAAATACATATGTATATTTATATCTTATATAGAACCATATTTTATGATAGTAATTAAAAAAGTAAATAAAAAAATAAATATTTGATTTAAATTGGTTTAAAATAAATATTTTTCAAAGAGACTTCACAATTGTTCATAATAATAACATCTATTATAGTAATGTAATAACTGATATATATCTAAATATTTAGTTTCCTTTATACAAGAATTTTTTTTTCTTAAATAAGCTTAAATTTTAACACAAATGCATTATAAATTCAATTCAACATGGTAGAACAGAAATAATATTTCTGTAATACAGATAACATAATCAAATTTAACTTAAAATTGTGAAATCTGTTAATTTTAAATTCTGAAAATAAAGAAACAAGATCATGTGATCAAATGTGTGTATTAAATTAAGTAGATAATAATTTAATTATTTTAATAATTTTTCATTTTTATATGAAGTGTACAAACTTTTCAACTAACTATTTAGGAAAACCAAACGTTTAATTCATTACTAAAAGATAAAATTTTTCACTTCAACCAAATCTCTTTATTGAAACTTTCCAAATATGAAAGTGTAAACATTGTACATATTTCAAAATAAACATTCATAAGATATCACAGAAGAAGCATTTTGCCAGTGAAATTCATGACAAATATTAACATTATTCAAAAAGCAACATAAAATTGTCAACGATTAACTATAATACCACTGCATAATACTACATACAATTTTTTTTTTTTTTTTTTTTTGGTTTATAGTTTAAAATTATTCGAAAACATTTAAAATTTACATACAATTCTACAAATTTTTAAAAGAATGAATGTAGTTAGTACATGCAAACATTCAAAACTGAAGATTTCAAAAGATAAATAAAAACCTTTCACACTATAATTTAATTAATAATATTACAAATAAACAATATTCTTCTAAGATTTGTCCAAAACTTTTTATTAAAGCTAATAGTAAAACTAACTTTGTTTACATATATACACATTAGTTTAGAAATATTTTTTTAAGAAATAGTAGATTAAATAACTAAACTTACATTATTAGGAAAAATATTATCTTGTGGTTTTAAATCCTCACTTTTTAAATTTCTTTATTTTTCTCTCTTCATTCTTTTCATGCATTTTCGATGATATATTTTTTACATTTAATTATTCAAACAAATATTAATGAAACATTTCACTGCTTTCATAATTATAATTTCAAGTGGGCAATCACACTGGGAACACATATCGCAAAAATAATCAACATTGTTTGTTCTAAAATAACTCTCAGTTAATTTTGTGAGTACTTTGTGTTGCTTTTCACTTGAATGAAAGAATTGCTTTTCATATTTGTCTGTAATTATGTTTTCAAAAATTAAATAAGTTAATGTTACGTACAATACCAGGTTTTCTGTTGGATATTTCAATCCACCACGGTCGATTATCTCTATGTAGGCATACATAGTATCTGACAAATCTCCATCAAAGTTTTGAACAAGAAAATCTCTATCTGTAAGACAAAAATCCAAACATCCTCTACAAGAGATTTTTAAACTACTCGCACAATATCCAGCAATATATGTTAATATGTCTGTATCAGTTTCGCATACATCTGTTAAGTTCAGTTCTGTTGAAATTATCTCTGAAAAAGGCGACAAGTCAACTTCATTATGCATCAGTTTTTCAGTGTCAGAAAACTCTGTTATAAAATTTTTCAAGGCAATTGTGCCATATTCATTAGAATGAAGCTGTAGAATAGATTTTAATTTAATTTTTCTCTCAATTTCAAGTATTTGTTGAACAAGAAACTTGATAGTTGCTTCCAGACATCTGTCAATATTGAGAAAATCTTCGCTCAAGTGTATCAGTTTGAAATTTTGTTGTCGAAATAGGTTTAGAGCCATTTTCCAGGAGGTTTCAAATGACATCAATGATAGCAGAAGTTGTCTGGGATAGTGCAAAAAATGTATCTTCACTAAGGCATCCACACCGAGACTTCTGTTTCATATTTTTCCACCGCTGAAACCAAACACTGGAATTTTGCAAAAATGAGAACCTATTCATCTGTTTTATCACAATTAGACTTGCATCCAATTACGCAACATTGATCTGGCATATTTAAATGTGTAATTAACGAAAGAAATAGAATTAAAACATAGCGAAGCACAGAAATTAATAACTAAGTTCAGATGAGCAGCACGTGTAGTTTAAAGTTAAAGTTTAAAAAAAATTATGTCACTCTTAGTTTAAAAAGCCTATCCACCAAGACAAGGTGGTGCCATATTGGATAGGAAAAGCCCGTTTTTAATTGTCCTTTGGTCAAATACCATAGAGAAAGCAACAAGATTCGTGTTTTTTAGCTGTCCTTTTGTCAAAAACCACATAAAAAAAGCAATTACTAAATTGTTGCGCTAAAAACCAGATAAAAAGTAACTACAAGTAAAACTGAAAATTTAAATTTTGATCAATACTATTTAATACAGTAGCAGATATTTAGTAGATATAAAAATTTCTTTTATTGCTGGTTGTCTTTGGTATGGCGAAGAGGAAATATATTATATACAATACATCCTCTTTAAAGAAATTATGCATTTATTCTTCACACATTTCAATGGCCAAGTCAAAAGAGGGCTTATAAAGAAGCTTTGTATATGCCTAATAATGATGATTTGCAAGGTGTAACATATAAAGTAGAAACATTTTCCCAATAAGAATTTCTCCACTTTCATTTTCTTGCATTAATTTAATAAAATTTGAAACATCACAATACTTCCATCTGATAAGCAGCATACCTTATTAGGAGGCTTCAATGTGAGCATAAATTTGGGAAAATTTGCAACCTGAAATTGAATTTCATGAGGGAAAAGATTGGGGCCATTATAATGCTGTTTTGAAAGAATAGTTTGAACAGTACTACTTAAAGTACTTGTTGAAGATTCAACACAATCAGAAATCAACATATCATGAGTATCTTCAACAGGCATTGTAGGAAATCTGGAATTTGAAGGTCCGGTATCGGTGGAATTAACAATTGATCCGAAACCACTAGCATAAAAAATGGCATCCATTCTGTTTTGAATCGTTTTATTTAAATTTCGCGTTTGCTGGCGTTTAGAAATAATTTGATTAGTTTTACGAAACATAATTAAATCCTTACTTTGATAAACATAAAAAACAATCCAGTATTAATATCTTATTCGTAATAAAAGCAGAAGTTTATTTACGTTGCATGTGTAAACAATTCTGGTAAATCTCGATCGAGATCGATGTTGCCAAAAAGAAGTAAACATGAACAACATTTGAAAATAAAATTCCAACTTACCTCCATGTTATGTTAGTTAATAAACTGTTAGTATATAAACGTCATCCAGAGGTAGTTTATTTGACAATTCATTTTATGTTTCAGAATAAATATTATTTATACGTCCATACTATGTTTATCCATATTATGTTCGTATATAAACGTCTGATAGATGTCATATTTTGGATCATCTAGTTAATGTTTTTAAATGAGCATTGATTTAATGTACATGAATGTATTCTAGATGTAAATCGGATTTAATGGATCAAATATCTACGTATGTGCTGTGTGGGTATGTTAATAACAATAATAAAAGTTAATAACAATGAGTTATTTTTTAAATAGCCAGTTTCATCTGAAAGAGTTATCGCAGAATGCTAATATTTTTTAAAAACACACAAGTTTTGCATTATATATATACTAATTAATCAACTCAACTCAACTCAACTCATTCAATTTGTATAGATCAGTTTCTAAAGAAATCAACCTAAAATAAAAAAAAAAAACGATTTTTTCTACTGACGATGAAAGTTTTTTTCTACTTTTATTATGCCTCGACATAGAACATTAACGGGTCGGATTGAGAGACAAAGAAGAAGGAATCTATATTTGCGGACACATAATAATAATAGTAATGAAAATACAAATAGTGTTAATATTATACAGAATGAAGAAGTGAATTTGACAGATAAATTTAAATGTGCACGAAATGTCATTCCAAAAGTTTTTTATAGTTATGATTGTGGATTAATGGATTTGGAATGCAGGTTTTGCAATGCGAAACATTTTGAATCTGAAGTCACTTTAGGTGACAGAACTGCATTCACTTCATGTTGTCATAAGGGTAAAGCAATATTACCGCCCTTAAGTCAAAATGAATATTTTAAATCATTGTATGATGGACTTATTTCAAATGAACCTTCAATAAAAAGTAAGTCAAAAAATTATTTTGAAAATATTCGCAAATACAATTCATCATTTGCTATGGTTAGCTCAGAAGCTCAAGTATCCGAGGCAGTTACAAGTGGAGTGTATCATTTCAAAATACATGATGTTTTTTATCACAGATCGGGTCCAATGACTGCTGCACATGGTCGTTCACCATGTTATGCGCAATTATATTTTTATGATGTTGACACTGCTATCAATTATAGATTACAAGAACGTTTTAATCAAACATGTAACAACAACATAATGCGCGAAATTTCTCTCGAATTGGAACGCAGTAATCCTTTTGTTCGGTCATTCATTGCAATGAAACATCATTGTCAAAGAGTTGAAAATCAAAATAAAGTGGTGGTGAATGCCGAAGAAGCATCTTTTAATAGAGCTCTATTAGAAATTGATGATATTTTGAATGTTCATAATTTATCAGGTCAGATACTTGGTTTACCAGTTCCCACATACTCGCAGAGAATACAAGAAGCAAATACTATTGATATAATAGAGCAAGAGATGCTGTTTTGTGAGTATTATGAAGCTGCAAATATTGAACAGCGTAATCTCATTGATCAAGTGATTCGTGAAATTTTGTATCATGATACTGGTCAATGAAAAAATGCAAAACCGGAGTATTCGAAGATTAATTATGGTCGAATTTCGACCACTGGGCGACCACTAGTATATATAAATATATATGTATATATACGTGAAGAAAAAAAAAGATGTTGCTCTGAAACAACGATTTTTGCTGACGCTATATCGATAAAAAAAAATTTAATCATTCGAACAACAAAACAGTTTTTTAAATCTTCCAAATTGTTTTGACAAAACAGCCTTAATAAAAAATATTCCTTGATGTAAAAACCTGATTTAATCGATATACAAACGATGATTTTTATATATCGATATTTTTCCTTTATCTATACAATATTGCAAATTGTTAATAAAATTTATCAGTTATCTTTTTTAAACAGTTAATCATTTGTTTTTTTTTCTAACCGAGTGGGACACCATTTTAAATATTAAAACATTCATACTTTATATTCAATGATTTTTCAAGCTTAGGAAAGTTATTGATTTTTTTAAATGATGGAAATGTGTTTTTACGATGTTTACTTTTCGTAGTATATTTTTAAATATTAAAATATAAATCGATTTTGCAATAATTTATGCATATTTATCAACCATTTTATGTTCCACATGGTTATTATTACTATTAAGAAAAAAAAATCTGATGAAAGTACATTTTTAAAGAGTTTATTGCCCATTGCTGTAGTTTAGTCGTGGAGTTTTTTTTTTAAGCATTTTCAATTTTATATTTAAAATCACGTATTAAAAATGTAGATTTTTGATAATTCTATATTCGTTCTGTCTTTTAAAGTTTTAATATTTATATTATATATTATATATTTATTATATATTTTTCTTATAGAGAATATGTATTTTAATACCAGTTGAGGGAGAGAGAGAGATTGGAATTCTAAAAAATCGAATAATATAGTAATATTATCTTTATTATTATTATTAT
This sequence comes from Salticus scenicus, assembly GCA_963930645.1. Classification (NCBI taxonomy): domain Eukaryota; kingdom Metazoa; phylum Arthropoda; class Arachnida; order Araneae; family Salticidae; genus Salticus; species Salticus scenicus. Next base: position 67,808,310 of record OZ005652.1, read on the forward strand.
TATTAATATTATTCTTTGTGCATTAGTAAAAAAAAATGTCCACGAATAAAAATATATATTATGATTGTAGACATAATTGAATTTTCTCGTTTTGGTAGGTATTAAAGCTGCTTACATTAATTGCTATGTTGTAAGAAGCAAATTACATTGTTTTATATATGTTGAAAAGACATTACAAAAAATTCCGATTTTATTACAGAATTTTATTCATTTATTCATTTTTATTTCATTTTATTTATTTATTTATTGTTTTTATATTATTATTTATTTATTTATTTATTTATTTATTATTATTATTATTATTATTATTTATTTATTTATTTATTTATATTGCAACGAATTGAAATTTATTCAATGCATTTCTTTTTACCTATATATTCTCCCACATAAATAAAAACCACAAAACAGACCTATGAAAACACAAATTATTTATTCTACTTTTTGAAAAATGGATGTTGTTTCCGTAGATCATTTGACCAACATACACCCACGAGTCTGACCGAGAAACATAAACAATACTATAAGGAGTTTTAACTTTCTTCTACCCATGTACGGTTATTACAAATAGCAAAAATCTTGAATTTATTTACGCATTAGAAATTGAGATTTTGGTATATTTGCACATTTTGTAATGTTTTGAATCCAAAAATGTGGTATATCTGTATGTATATGTATTGTTTGAGTTTGTAATCAGTATAACTCAAGGATAGATTTTAACAGGAATCGCAATCTCGGTACTCTAATTTTGTATCATATGACAATGTTACTCGGGTAAAATTTTCGTAAACAATAACAAACAAAAAGGTTGAAATACATTGTGGCTATGGGCGAAATTTCTTGTAGGTATGGTTTATCATATTTAGACTGCACTAAAGATTGTGAAATTTAAAAATATTTTTATTTATACGATAGCATGTTTCGCATAGAATGTCGTGCTTGTGAAAGCTATTTATTCTTCATTTACAGAGCCACACAAATCCATTCTCGTATGTACTATGTTGAGAAAAGCTATGTTTTTAAGTTATACATTAAACTAGCGTCAAAGACTTAATGTTTTACACATCTTAATATTTTTATTAAAACCCTTCGTTCAAGTTAATAGATACGTATGTATAGCATGTATTATTAAAAATAACATATATCATGAAAAGTCGAAATAAACTCTTTGTTTAACTTATAAAACTTCAAAAATTTCGAGAAAAATGATATATGTAAAAATATATTAAGCACTTGAATGAAGGGATGAAATTTGTAATCAAATATATCATCAGTGATTTCCAGTAAGTGTTGTACAATACCATTAAAAATAAATCCTATAGAATAATAACAAACTTGATGAAGCAATAAAAATTTAGTACGCGCTTGAAATTACGTTTTAACATCCTAAATGTTATTGATAACAAGGTCTCATATTTTTATTTTTATTTATTTATTTTTTCAAATGGTTAACAATTTTGTAAGTGTAAGACATATTAATGACATATCTTTAAATTTTATGAGTTCATTATGTATTATAATAATCCATAATTTAATACATAATTTGTTTATTAGTATTTCCAGTTTAATAAATTCTAATGCAACTTCTTTGTTTGATAAATAATTCCATGAAAATGCATTTAATTATTACTCATCTGGAACAATAGTTCTTAAATATTTTTACTAGGAAAAGTCATTTGATTGTAATATTTACTTTGAAACAAATTACACTAAAAATAAGGCGTATTCATGTATCTATTAAGTTTACATTACATCTCATTACATATCAATAGAAAATCATTTTGGACAAAATCTTAAATTTTATCGACTAACTTAGTCACATGTTTGAATTTAATTGTTTAGCACTTTTCTTAGTGCAAAATATACTAACAATTGCATTTTAAATTTTATGGATAAATTACATCTGATAATTATTCAGGGCGTAATTTCACAAATTCTAATGCAATCCTCTTGTTCGATAAAGGATGACATTAAAACACATTTGGTTATTGTTCATCTGGAATTCTAGTTCTTTAATTGCTTCGATGCATATACGTTTGATTGCTTACTTCAAAGCTAATTACGCTGAAAAGAATACGTAACACTGTAAGGGAAAGGATTTAAAACTAAACTTAACTACATAACTATAAAAAATTCTTTTTACAATGTTAATTCAATGAAGTCAAAATTCCTCAATTTTACACTACACGAATTTTTGTTTTGAGGCAGTATTTTTTATACACATATTTACGACTGGAAAAGCTGTATTTTTACTTTCATTATCCGACTACCGTAGATAATAGAAGTATTGTATTCGGTCCAAGAATTCTATATCGAGACTTCTATATCGGCTATTATATATCGAGACAACACATGTTACACAACACAATTTACACACACAACATTGACAACACAATTTACATGTTTTATGTCTCCAGAGTCCAAAAAAGTGGTTTTTGACAATTGGTCAGTGTGTGTGTGTATGTGTGTGGGAAATCTTCTGACTATTATATCTCCGAAACTAATAAAGATAGAACTACGAAACTTCAGAATTAAGACAGGTCTGGTATACAGATGAATTTTCTAAATTTTGGTGAAACTTGGAAAACCGGAAGTGAGACATCCAAAACCGAAAGTTCAAATCTGAAAAACGGCTCTAACGCTTTTCTTGAAAATTACTGTATAAACACTTTATTAGATATTCTTTCGAATGATATAGTTGGTTAGTTCAGAAAAATTCAGAGGCGTCCTGTATAAACAGCTGAATTTCACGTACTGCAAGCGCGTTCTTTTTGAAAATGGCAGTACGGATTTTTTTTTCAAACTTGCAATATTAAACCTCTTTTAAATATCCTTTTGTATGTAATTATTATTTTCCGGTCAACAGTTGAATATGTCAAGTTTTGGTAAAAGTCGGTATCTCAAAAACGGCTCTAACAGTTTTCTTGAAAGTTGTTACATGAACCCATTTTAGTTATCCTTTCTCATACTTTACGTGGCTATTACAGAAAAATTAACTGCCATCCTGATCAGATAGATCAGTTTTAGGTCTCGAAAATTGGTGTTTAAAAAAAAAAAAAAAAAAAAAAAACTAGCTATGTAAATTCTGTTTTGTGTGTCTTTACGCGTGTGTTAACTTCCCTTACTGGAAATTTTTTAGTATTCTATTTCATTAAGTCAATTTCATGTCTTCTGATCACATTATCTCCAAAAAGTGCATATAATACGTGTAGTAGTGGGTAATGGAAGTCGTGTGGTTGTTTCACCCGAGATTTTTTTTCTTATCTTTAAACTAATCTTATAAATCTTTACTATTTATGAGAAAACCTGATGCATATATTATCGCTTTCGTGATAAAGAGACGTAAGTGAAAAATTCGCGATTTTGAGATAATTGGTTTTTTTGAAATATGATATCTAAGACTTGCCAAAGTGACATAACTCAATTCCTATTTGTTGCCTAGTTGTAAGGAATTTCTTGTTTGTAACGCTACTGATATTTAGTCCCCTAGTACATTTGGTACTTGTTATTTATTTGACAACTTTGACATCTATAGGTACAATGGCTTTCGTCTCGAATGGGCCATATTATACGAATTTACGATTACAAAGCGTAATATCTTGCATATTTCACTTAGCGCATTATATTTTTGGATCTCCTGAAAAGCTAGTAATTTCAAGTTTCACCTCTTTGTCATGGGAGCGATGATAGGAATCAATTTTGACACAACATATTTCAGCTTTGCTTTCATCTAATAAAAGACTTGGAACTAAATTATTATTACATTATGACAAAGAAAATTTTCAGAGCTCCAGTGCTGGAATCGACAGGCAAAATTTATCACCTAAATCAATCCAAAAAAAGTGTATGTGCAATACTTAAAAAAAAAAAAAAAAAAAAAAGGGTTATAATCTACCTCATAGTTAGTTAATGCTGTCATATACTGATGAAATGTAGACTAATATGGTGAGAATGATCTATTTTTATGTAAAAAAGTGTTAAAAGGATGCTTCCTGAATTTAACAGAATACGAAATTTAAATGATTCATTTATGCATCACTGTGCAGTGTAGGATTAAATGATTCTCATGCCATAAAAAATTTACAAGGTCTTATTTTCTGCAATATCTAGTATAAAAGAACATACAATTAAACCATTTTTTATTTAAGCAGGAAATAAAAACAATTAGCAATTAGTTTTATTAAACTTTAAATTTACATGTTTTAATAGAGGTTAGATTAAACAGATAAAATTAATTTATCTTCTGTTTAGAATTTCGTAAACCTTCTTAACGCAAATTTTAATATACATAGCAGGTATGTCCAATAAATACGCGAACTGGTGCCATCTGTCGGCCATGACGCGGACTATAGTCTCGCTCACTAGCGGTGCTAGTTGCCTGAGACGCAATGAACAATCAGTGCATGGCGGATCGTCGAGCTGTGCGTAATGTGCCAGTTGTGTTAGTTTCTGTTGTCCTTGTTTTTACTGTGTATCGAAGATGGAAATTGATGAAAATAATAAATTATTTTTCAAACAGTTCTCAAGCGTTTGAGAGATCGCATGCGTCATGTGCGACGAAATTTGACTCAAGGCGAAGGATGGATCCTTCACCATGATAATGTACTTGCACATTCAGCATTGATTGTTTGCCAGTTTCTGGCAAAAAATTCAATCACCATCCTTGATCATCCTGCTTATTCCCCAGATCTCGCCCCATGCGACTTTCTTTTTATTCCCAAAATGCAAAAATGTGATGAGGAGACAATATAGGGGAAGATGTGGACACAATATAGCAGTAAACGACGAGAAAACTAAAAGGCCTGACTGCTGAGGTCTTCCAAGGGTGATTTGAACAGTGGAAAAGAAGATGGAATAGGTGCATAGCAAGCAACGAATGGAGTGTACTTTGAAGGGGACAAAATCGATGTAGACTAAATTTTGCAAAATAAACTTTTTATGGCCTTAGTTCTCGCATTTATTGGACAGACCTCGTATATATATGTATATATATATATATATATATCATGCAAATAAAAATATCTAACAACTATTTAGATTATAATTTTGTAAATTCTAAAACAGTTTGCGTAGTAAACAAAAGGACTTTATCAGATGATTTTTCATCGTCTTGATCTGAAGATAAATATATTTTAATTGTTTTACAATGGAAGAAAATTCGATTTTTATGCAAGGATATTAAAGCTAATTATATTAAAAATCCACATATTTCTGTGACTATTGAAATTTCAGCCGATCACTCGTCATTTCCACACAAAATCTCTTTTCGCTTCGATGATCTAAAAGTCGGTATGATTTCGATAAAGTTCTTTTGTTGAGATATTCCTACAAAGTCAGCAGTCTTTAAATATTTTAATGAAAAATCATTTTAAATTAAAATATATACACTCATGTCCAAAATTAAAATCTCAATCAGTTTTCTCGTTTCTTTCTTTCGAGTATAATTTTTGAACAAATGAAAGTATAAGCATAAAATTTGGATGGCGTGTCTTTTATCTAACCATCAATCGAATTTTATAGAACTTTATAGTTAGCAACAATTTTTAAACTGGCATTAGTTTAAATTTTCTTAAAAGTAAGCCTTACAATAAAAGGAAAAATTAAACACTTTTAGAAAATAAAACTTAATGAGAAATGATGTTAAGAATACTTTACAGATAAATGAAGATACACATGCCTTCAAATGTTAAACAAAAAATTTTAAATTTTTCCTATTTCATTCACTTTTATTTTTCTTCCATAATGGACTTTTTTGAAAAATTGTAATTATAAATTTGTGAACTATGAACGCCGCCAGAATAACAGAAATGTCATTGACTAAATTTATAAAGAATATCTCATCTAAATTTCACGTTAAATATTTTTTTTTTTTTAATTCTTCACAAAAGAAGAAGAAAAGAAGGAAAAAGAAGGAAAAGAAAGTGAATACAGGAAAAAAAAAATCAGAGTTTTAATATAACACTTGAACACCTGTGTATTTTCACCTACTTGTCATGCATCTTTACCACCACTTCCAAAACAATTTTCTTTTCTAAATATGTTATCGTTTTGTCGAAAGCCTACTTTTGAGAAAAAATGAAATAATGTCAGTTACAAAATTCTTGCTTATGTTAAAATTTTATAAAATTCTATTAATGGTTTAATAACGAATGAACGATTCAAATTTAATGTTCATACGTTCATTTGTTTAAAAATTATGCGAAAAACATGTAAATGAAAAAACAGATCGTGACTTTAATTTTGGACATTATTGTAGTTGTACATAAATTAGCATACACAATTTCAAATTTACAAATATTAAGGTAAACCTACAAAAAATCATCTCTGTAACGTTATCATATTGTAGCTTTTTAAGTATTTACAAACGTACACTGTTAAAAAATGCAGAAAAAATACAGAAATTCTCTGTAATTTCAGAAAAAAGTCGTAAATTACGGAAAAATTACGTAGACAAAACGTATTTTACGACTTTTTTTCTGAAATTACGAGAATTTCTGTATTTTTTCTGCATTTTTTTAACAGTGTATTTCTTTTTTTAAGGGAAATATAAGTGAAATATACAAGTTCTTACTATACGTTTGTTCATTGTAGTTGTTCCTGTGGAATATAAAGTGTCATATGTAGCTAGCTCTAAAGAATATTTAACGGAACATAAAGAAATCAAAACTTGAAAAAAATTGTGAGTGGAATTCCACTTGATTACTGCATTGTAAAATTCGTTTCCAAATTAAAATTGTACTTTTAAATTAAATATGATTATCATCAATAAAATACCCTATTTTATATGAGCTATATGAGTAAAATATGACATATTTGATCAATTGTATAAATCTGACAGTGTTTTGAAAATTTTTAAAATAAAATTAAGGTAAAAAGTTAAGTTATTAATCTGTAATATTTTTCTTTTAGAACAGTTTAAGGAAAACATTACAGTCTCGATGGCGAAAACCCAAATAAACAATCACACACTTTAGCCTGTTTACCCATCAGTAGTACGTTATATATTAATTATTTTACTTTAAATTAATTTTATTTTTTTAAATATTTCCACTATTTGTTTCTTTAATTATAAGCGACTTTTCTTATATGCTTCCAACAAAATCATATAATATGTAAAACAACAAGCATTTCTAAGTGTGTTATATTTGTAGCTGATTTTGATACTACAGAAAAAAAGAAAAATATTAATAATAAAAAATTGCAGAAAATGTTTAGGTAAAAAGTTAATTTGATAGTGAAAAAAAAATCAGTAATTGAAGTTTACAAATAATTAATTTTGATTCTCTATTCTCGCCAAGTAATATCGCAAAAATCATATTAATTAAAAACTAGTAGGTTTTTACCTAAAAACAATAGAATATAAAGTTTAAAAATTAACATTAATAACAGATTAAAAAAAAAAAAAAAAAAGGATACGTAATGCATAATTTCAGTGCTCCCCCCCCCCCAAAAAAAAAAAAAAAAAAAAAAAAAAATTTCCCCTTGTTGCAAATGTCTGTTTTAGAATTTTGCAACTCTGTAGCCCCTCAGAAGATATTTAACAGTTAAAATAAACCTCCCCCTCCTAAAAAACAAATTTATAGCCATAAAATCACCGAAAAATGATAAAAATAGCGGGCCATTCCTAAAAAAAGGTAGATTATAAGGCAAAATGGGTGTCATATTCGTATTCAGGAGGTCATTTTACATAAGAATATGCTGAAATGGTGTCAGGGGTAATTTTCATGCCGCCAGTGTTATTATTTTTTTCATTGAGTTGTTCTCTTCCAGAAATATTGCATCTTAAATAGAAGTATTAATATTTTTCTATACTTCACCTAGAATTCTGCTTGAAATTTTTGGCAAGATACATCACTCCTAGAAATATTTTGACTAGTATTAGAAATTGACTGAAGTAGAAGCCTCGCACAAGAAGTTAGCCCAAACGAGGCAAAAAGGAATGGATAATGTAAATTTAGAAGTAACGTCATTAGTCAGAAATAATGTCCACATGAAACTTTAAATCAATATTTAAATTATGTAAAATAAGAAAAATAACTACATTTGTTTAGTTAGTATCTACAAGTAACATTGCATCTTATGTACATGTAAGATTAATTTTCTGTAATATTACATACTGTTACGTTTATTGAGTTGCAATCATCAAGTGATGTTGCATCTTATATACGTGTAAGATTAATCTTACATAATCTTACTTTTTAAGAAAGGAGAAAAAGAAGATATTAGGAACTATTATCTAATCACCCCGCTCTCAATCCTCATCCACTATAAAATTCTGACAAATAACTTTGAGAAACATTTAGATGCAGCACAACCTAAAGAGAAAACATAATTTTGAAGTGGTTTTAATTTATTCGACTCTATTCATAGAATTAGAGAATTAAAAAAAAATAATATGAGCTCCTCCCTCAGCATGTTTTTTTATGCACTATGAAAAAATTTTGATCCCTGTTAATATATATGTATGCCCTATCATGGATGAAAACTGACCGCAGAGCTCACACCACTACTTATGAAACAAAGTTTTCTTCTTAAACCAATGATTATATAGGTAGAGAAATTTTATTTTAACAAATACTGGCATTAGCTGTGCACCGAGCTTCCCTCCCTGTCTCTTATGAATTCCATGAAAAAGATTTACGTTAAATACAAAAGGTTTTTACTTTTTTATACAAATAATAGCAAGTAATAACAGATCGCATTACAAGTTTGTAAATTCTAAAGCAGCATCGCAACCGAACAAAAGTATGTTGCCAAATCATGTTTCAACGTGTTCGTCGGAAGACAGTACAATTCTTTAATTGCTTTACAATGAAAGGAAATTCGATTCTAACGAGAGCCTTAAAGCTAATTATATCGAAAATTGCACGTGATTCTGTAACTGAAAGAATTTTGAGCCGAACGCTCCTGTATTTCTGCACAAAATCTCTTTCGCTTCGATGATCTAATGAAGTCTGTATGTTTTCAATGAAGTTCGTTTGTTCAGATAGTCCTGCAAAGCCTCTCTTTCGTAGTTAGTATTTGATGCTTCAAAAGTTTAAATGAAAATTTACTTTAAATTGAAACAGGTAGTATAGATAATTAGGTATGTAACGTAAACAGTTTTAAATTTACAAATGTTATTATTTTTTTTTCCTTAACTAAAAATCACTTCTGGAACTGTATTAGATTTATTTTATTCAAAAAAATAAATAAATGGGGATTTTTTTTTTCTTAATTAAGAAGTATATGAATAATTATAAGATAAAAAAACTTTTTATAAACAATGTTTTTAAATTTTCTGTTGAATCATAGCTATAGAACTAACTACATTAACACTTTATCAATGCGTATGAAATCTTTAAACCGATAGTGACATCATTTTTTGTGAGATACATAATTTAAATTTTTACAATTTTTTAACGCTCACGTTTAATTTAATTATTTACTTAATTACGTTTATTTATTTTTATGTCGAAAGAAAATGAACTCGAAAAATTTTTTGGGCAACATTTAAATTATAGCTAAATTTTTTATGGCTATTTATAAGGTATTAGGAGGTTATTATTTTCATATTTTAATTAATTATAAGACAACTATTCGAAAATCGGACTTCGGAGTATTGTGTTGTCCTCGGGTTGTGAGCTATTGTGAAAGTTTCAAATGCCTAACTAGTAGGGAAGTTAGTTAAAATTTGATTGCAAGATTTGTACCGGACAAAGAAACAAACATACAAACAAACAAATAAAACGTCAGACAAATAAAAGAAACAAATAAAGTGTTATATTTGTAGCTATATGTTTTTATTGTAATTATTTCAATAGATTACATAGCTTTATTTATAACTCTAGATGATAAAAAATAAATCGTTTGAAAACGAAGCAAATACATTTTTTTAACGAAATAAATATTTTAACTAATGAATAAGGAATATACTAAAAAAAAATCTTTATCATTAAAATACTACGTGATTGCCATATTTCAGAATAAAACTCCAAATAAAATAAAATAAATGAAATGAAATGCAATGAAAACAAGGTAAAGTAATTGGTACAAGCATAATTCAAAATTTGTCTACCACAGATTTTAGCTTTTTTGACTAATATATATGTACATATATATATATATATGTATATACTAGTGGATCTGCAGATCCTGATGGGGCTGACGCCCCCCTCAAACCCCGCTGTACTTTTCTTTGTATACCTATCTGTATATCTTATATATGTATTCTTAATAAACGACGGTCTTGTATTATTTCCTTGAAATTCGTAAATTTCATGCCAAAAAAAAAAAAAAATATATATACATAGCATATCGGAAAATATTTTGCGTAACCCTTTAAACTAATTATAGTCGGTCAAAAAAGTGTCCGAACACTAGCAAAAATTCCTATGTAAAAAAAGTACATTTCGTATTGTTTTATTAACTAAATCCTTGTCGAATCCTATTCTTAGTCAGTGTAAGAACATGATTCAATAAGGATTTATTTAACAAAACCTTATGAAGTGTACTTTTTTTACATAGGAATTTTTGCTAGTGTTCGGACACTTCTGTTACCGACTGTACCAATTCCATGCCCACAACTTTCAACAGAAAAACATGCTTTTAAAATTCTAATAAAATGTCATTATATTGAATGGGCTGTAACCATGTTAAAATACACTTTTAAGAAATACCTACTATAGACCGTAATAGTACGAAATTCTTTTATGTAACCTGCAAAAGGAGCCACAGTTTTTATAAACGCCAATAATAAGAATAAACCTAATTAATTATAGCTCATTAATTTTTAAAGCTAATTTGACATCATTTGGATGATTGCAATACTTTTTTGGAATTATTCTGTGTGGTTCCATAAATTATTTAGTCCATACATACCCTTTTTTAAGAGTAAACATGATTTTAAGCATCTTTATAATGTATGTTAATTTTATTAAGTTCAATGCAGCATAAACGCATTAAAGTGTGCGCTTAAGTACAAATTTGTCCATAGGCTCTAATGTTACGAAATTCTTTCTTGTGTCTCTGTAAACGAACCAGAAACATTGTATACACCAGTAAAAACTATTCAGCTTATTTTGCGTTTAAAATTAATAATTGTTCCAAATTTAACATCGTTTGGATGACTACGTGACATTGTCAGAACATTTTGTAAGGTCCTGTACATTGATTAGAAAGCTTAAGAGCACGTATTTTCATCAGACAACATGAGTTTAAGCATCTTACTCACGTAAGCTAGTTTCATTTTCTTGATTACAAAGTAATGATGTTAAAATGCGTTTAAACGAAATTCGCCCCATATGCTGTAATGTTAAGTACTTTGGCGTGTCCCTGTACATAGTTTATAAACAATATAGCAATAAAAATTATACAGCAACTTACATGCAAAGCTAGAACGTGGGCGCCAATTTGCAAGTTAATCGAATAATTTTTGTGGCCACTATTGCGATACATGCAAATTCTTCTCATAGGTCGTAATGCTAAGAAACACTTTGCCATGTCCCTGTACCCGAACGACAAATTGAATACACTCCTAACACTATACAGCTATTTCTGATGACCTCATGAAAATGTGTACCAAATTACCAGTGAATATTGTGATTTTTGGAACCGCTATCGCGGTACATACAAATTCTTCCCATAGGCCGTAATAATAAGAAAATATTTGGCATGTCCCTGTACACGAAATACAAATGGAATGCACACACAAATCCATACCGCTAATTTCGTGGGGATCATAAAGATGTGTACCAAATTACAAGTCAATAGCGGGTTTTTTGCGGTCGCTATCGCGCGACAGACACACAGGCAAACAGACGGAACCCAAAACCGTTTTGAGTCTCAACAGAGGGCCTCCACTGACGTTCCGTCAATTAGAAATATGAAAAAGTTTTTTTATAATGTATCTGTGATGCTTAATTTTACTAAAACAGTGCGCATGTGTATGTATGCATGTGCACACGCACATGAGTTTGTAAGTAAAATCGAACTATATCATTTACATATTTTAGTAGTTTCATCCACAAAGGCTTTTTTTCTACTTACAAATAAGAGTAAGTGTTCATAATTTGCGAATTATGATATATCGGATTATAAAATTCTTTTTTTTTTTCTTATACTTCACTCTCATTAAAATATGTTACATATAAATAACCAGATTTGAATTAAATATTTCATTTTCACTTTCCACGAGTTGCTGCTATACGTTATAACTGCGAAAGCATGCCATCCGATTTTATTTCATGAGGACAAATAAAATGTGATAAATATTGTATCACAAGTTCAAGTTATAAACCAATGTGGATTAGTAAAGAATAATTATAAAAAAAAAAATAAAGTGGTTGTTTTATATCCCTGTAAATATGAAAATTTTTCATAATTTATCATTATGCACGGTTTTACTGTCTTTGTGTGCATAAAATATGTATTCGTATGCACACGTACTTGTGTTTTCAAGTTACATCGATTTATATATCTTGGAAATTGTTTCGCCCCACTGACTTTTTACCTACTTACAAATTGGGAAAAGTGTTTCATAATTTGTAAATTATGAAATATATTATTATTATTATTATTATTCACTATAACAAAAATTTGTCACGTATAAATACCCAGATCGGAATTAAATATTTCATTTCCTTTTTCCATAAACTGCTACATAACTATATTACGTAAAATTTTAATGTAAGTGATACTATTTTATTCCATGAGGTCCGATGGAATGTGACAACACTTTTATCGCAGTTTGAAGTCATTACATTTTCTAGGTTAATGAAATATTACCACCATTAATAAAATTCCAATATTTTCTATGAGAGAAATAAATAAAATATTATGTATTTGCTAAAATTTCATGAACTTGTAATTATTTGAAAGCAAGACGTAAGGTTGTTCATAAGTGAAAATTATTAATTAACGGGGAAAAAAACTTTTAATAGCTAAATACTTGACAACTGAAAAATTTAGTGTTTCAAATAATTGTTGATTATCAGATTTTGACATTATTTAAAAATCAAACATAATGAAAATAATAACATAAATTTGTTTTATGTTTTAAAACAAAAGTTGGATATTAATAATTTTCAGTTAACTTTTAAAGGCACATTCCAATACATTCAACAAAAATTCATGTGCGACACACACACGGCTTTCTCTAACCCTACGTTCCGAATATCAGAGCTCAAAGTGTAAAATGCGAAAGTTAAGTAACATAAGAGATAAATTGTAGATAAGAAAGAAGATAAATATCTGAAGTTTACTAAAATCCTCTAAAAACACCTGGGCCGCGGTAGTCCAGTCGGTAGAGCGCCGGGCTCGTAATTGGAAGATTGCGGGTTTGGTACTCGAGCCGGCCAAAGGCCGTCATGTACACTAATGCTGGCTTGCGTACGTAAAATCTGTCGTGGCCGCAATGTCCTCCATGTTCCCATCAAAATTATACCTCTGGGGGTCACCGAAGCGGAAAAGCCATCCCTTCCATGGATGATCAAAATTGTGATGGCATGTCTCCGGACCACTTCTAGGGATGAGTCTCAGGCTGTCGCCATTTGCCCATTGCGCAGCACTAGTGCGATGTAAAAAATCCAACCCAAAACCACTAAAAATAAATTTAAAATCAGTTTTATTTTAAGAAAATCAATGTGAATTTTACAATTTTGATGAATGTAGATGCATCCATATAAACAATCCATAGAGCGGAATTCAGTTCTTAATAAAAATTAAAAATTATTTCAAATTAATCGGATAATTTTTGCACTAATAACTATTTGTAACTGATTCGACTAATTATGGTTAGTCCTTAATATTACCTATAAATTGTATACGTATCAAATGTTGTTCTTAAATTTAACAAAGTGAAACAAAATTGAACACCAGTTAAAATGCATTTCAAGTAATTTTCAGACATGGACATCTTAAATCCGAATCTTTTTGCGTTATTTTTTTCAACCGGGAAAAACAATCAATTAAAAATCACGAAGAAAAAATGTGCAATCTCATGTGTAAGAAAACAATTATACCGACCAGATAATGCAGGAAAAAATCGTTAAGAAAAAGTCACTAGGTCCCCTGTTATCGGGGCTAGATAATCCTGTAACGTCACCCTGTAAAAAAAAAAAAAAAAAAAAAATGGCGAATAATTTCGTGTCATATTCTTTGCAAAACATGTTTTCCTGCTTATGAAAAATATATCTAGTTTATTTCATTTAATGCAATTAAAATCTGTTAAAGTGCATTTTTCCAACATTGCATTTATGAATAAAATAAAAACAGCGGAAAAACTATGTATGTATATGTATGTATATATATATATATATATATATATATCAACAAGTAAAGTAAGTGCGATGAGAAGTGGGAAAAAACAGCTAACACCGATTAGACAATGCAGGGCAAATAGTTGAAAGAAAGACATTGGAAATCTGAAACTGTCCAAAGGATTACATAATCGCGTAAGGATGCCTTCTAAATTGTTTCTTACTAAATTCAAGGCAAAACATTCTTTTCTACTTGGGAAGAAAAAATTATGCTCATTTTTAGTATGGAGGACTCGGATGAAACGTTGGATACTATATACGGATGAAACGTTGTCGCCAGTTTTACGATGATTGGACATTTATCGAAATCGAATATTTATCGAAAATATAATTGACTAATTTGAAAAAGAAAACTAATAGTCCTCCGTACTAAACTAAATTCTGTTTTTTCTATTATTTCCCTTTTTTTTTTTTTTTTTTTTTTTTTTTTTTTTAAGAAAAAGAAGAGAAAAGAAAATTAATAATAATCAGTTTCGAAACGGACAGTATCGAAAAAGTTAAAGAAGACCTTTTTAAGACAAAAATACATAATTTGTTTTAATTTTTAATTGTTGCCAAAAAAGTTTATGAGTAGATTTTTTTTTTATGAAAAGAAATACAAGTTTAAATATTAAAATTGATATAAATTTTGTGAAACATTTACCAGGGTAAAATTGACGTCATTATAGCTCTAAAGGTATTTATTATTATTATTATTATTATTACTGTATTTCGTCTAATAAATTAAAAACTTTTTGATCCTATTTTTAAATCTGTAGTCTTATTGAGATCTTAAACCGACCACCACATTGATGACCTCTAGACGTGATTTATTCTTTTATATAGTGCCGTTAAAAGTTTTTAAAATGTACCAACAAGCAATTTAGCTCATAGGTGCAATGTTTTAATATATTTTTATATGTACTTGCACATGAACTATTAGCATGATTTTAATAAAAATGTCTGCCCATATGAACCAGATACTGAACATTGAGACCCTTCTGTACGTTTTGGAGTTAAGCTGGTGACAATTTAATACAAAAACAAATACATGGACACGTATTTTTAGATTAACAAAACTCAAAACATATAATTATATCAAAACTCAGTTTTGAAAATTTTACCTAAAGAATATATTCGCCATGTAACATATGGCTAAGAGAAAGTAATAAAGATTTGAAAAATAAAGTCATTAACGAAACATTAGTTTTTAAAAAAAAAAGGTCATTCACAAATAAAATCAAGTTTTAGAATAAATACCAATTTTCATTTTTTTCTTTAATAAACTCTACAAATAACAAAAGAGTTTTTTTTTTTTCTTTTTAAGAATAAATAATACATAACAAATATATTTCCTTTTGAAATTATTAATTCTTCAGCAGCCGTCCAGTTAAACAAAAGAAAACATCAAACCATGTATCATCATCTTCATATGAAGCTATTGTTCTTAATTGCCATACAATGAAAGGAAATACCATCCTAACAAGGATCTTAAAGCTAATTAGATTGAAAATTGTGTGTTACTCTACGATTGAAAGAATTTTTATCCCTGTTATATTTTTCTCTATAAAATCTGTTTCGTTTCGATGATCTAATGAAGTTTATATGCTTTCAATGAAGTTCATTTGTTCAGAAGTTTGTATAGAATTGTTTGTAGTAATGTTTGATAATCTAGAATCTTTAATGAAAATCTGTTTCTGATTGAAACAGGTAGTTTTAATAATTAAATGTGTCGTGTACACAGTGATGCCCTACTGTAGGGATTTGTCCCTACATGTAGAGACTTTTAGCAGATTTTTTTCAGGATGCTGGGATGGATTTTGAATTCTTAGAGACTTAATGTTGTAAGACATTTCATTATATTATGCGTGGATTATGCTGATGTTCACACCCCCAGTAGCACATAACATTTTTTCAACGTTGTTATAACTAATTTTTCACTGTTTTAACTTATTTTCAACGCTATAACAACATTATGTGCAACACCTGGGACTTTTTCATTAATTTTCAATAAAATCGGGACTTTGTGAGCGGTCTGTAGGGACATGATGGGATGGATTTTGAATTCGTAGAGACTTCTGGAGGGGTAAAGTTGTAAGACATTTCATGATCTTAAGCATGGATTATGCTGATGTTCACACTTTTTCATGAATTTTCAATAAAATCGGTTCTTTGTGAGCTGTCAGTAGGGACATAGTGGGATAAATTTTGAATTTGTAGAGACAGTTGGAGGGGTAATGTTGAAAGATATTTCGTGATCTTATGCATGGATTATGCTGATGTTCACACTTTTTCAAGAATTTTCAATAAAATCAGGACTTTGTGAGCAGTTATAAGGAACATAGTGGGATAGATTTTGAATTCGTAGAGACTGTTGGAGGGGTAATGTTGTAATCCATTTCGTGATCTCAAGCATGGATTATGCTGATGTTCACACTTTTTCATGAATTTTCATTAAAATCGAAACTTTGTGAGCTGTCACTAGGCACTTAGCAAAATTTTACTTGGAAACATTGAGTGTACATAACCGTAAATTTTGAGAAGTTTGGAAGTATCACATATTTCGTTACGTTATAGTTTATAAAATGAATTTTTTGACTGAAAAGAAAATTTCTTTCTTAGTTTCCTTTCTTTCTGTTAGAATCTCTAAATGTTCCTCGGTATTAGAATATAGCTTATTTTAATAATTAGCTTCTGTAACACGGCTCAAAGCAGCAGATCAAAATGACGACTAAAATACATAATTTATTTTAATTTTAAATTTATTATTATTACTATTATTATTATTAGTAGTAGTAGTAATAGTAAATAGGAATGTGATTATTATTAGAAAATTGTTATGAAAGAGGAAATAACTCTTTTTATAAAAAAAAAAATTGCTTATTCCTTCTTAATAATTATTTAATAATTATTTAATAATTATTTTTTTTTATTGTTAACATACCTACATCCGTACATTTATAGCAAAAATGTATGTAAGAATAACCAACTTTTTTATTTATAGTCCTAGAAACAAACAAAACAAATTAATTTTCAACAAGAACAATTTGATTTTCTTTTTCTAGTTACAGTGCAGATATTCACGTAAAAAAAGAATTTAATGAACATTTATGGAATTTAATTTTTTCTTCGAAAATAGTAATGCGTGCCAATTGTAAGGTAAACAAATTATAATACCAAACTGAATATTAGTTCCCCATCATACTACAGGTATGGGGAACTTATGTAATCGTGAAAATTTTCGGACTCAGTTATTTTATTATTATTATTATTATTATTATTATTATTATTATTTTAAACCTTAAGGAAAATGATCTCCCGATTTTAACCGCGATATTTGGGTATATATTATACATAAGTTACTGTTTGCGTGTGTTAAATTGAGTTTTTTTTTTTTTTTTTTTTTTTTAATTCATAAAATTTTAAATATAAATATCAAAACTCTAGAAAAATAAAGTGACAGACTTCCACTTTCGAGTATAAATATAAACATTTCATTTCAAAAGAATGAGATTCGTTTGAAAGGAATATATCTGTCATTCTTGGCGGAAAAATAAATAATTATATAAAGAAATAATAATAATAATAAAAGATCGTCAAATCATCTGGCGAACTTATTTAATTCCTTTCAAAAATCATGGTTATTCTAAAAATGTTTATTAAGAGGGCAATCAGTAATATGAAACAATATTTCGTACAATATGTATTACGAATCTATATATCTGGCATGTGTGTTTTCGTATTATGTTTTTGATCGCCAAATACACAAAACGTTAAGGGCGAACAGATATCAAATCTATGCCATTTTGTTCCTAGAGTTTTGAAATTTAAAACTAAAATTTTGTCAATTTGACAGCAAAATAACTTAATCTAACACATGTACACGATAACTAATTTGTAATTATACCTAAACATGGGGATTAAAATCGGGAAACAATTTTTCTTAATTTTTAATATTTTTTTTTTACGAAAAATTCAATGGACGATTAACATAGGAAATCTTTTACTTGGCCTCAACGACGGTCAGTGACGTCATACTTCGCTTGCGTATATCTTCTGAATATGTAAGAAGAATGTATAAGATTTGGAAAAACATTTGATTTCCAGTTTTCGATGAATTTACTCATTTTGAGATTTCCTTGCATTAAAATTAACTGAGATTGACTACTTATTTTTAAAAAGTTGCTTTATTACTAGCTTCTGCATGTATAAAAAGAAAATAAAAGATACGAAAAAAATTTCGATTTCCGGTTTTCGATGAATTTACACGTTTTAAGATCTTCTTGCATTTCAATTAACTGAAATTGGCTACTTATTTTTAAAAAAGGGAATTTATTACTAGCTTCTGCATGTATAAGAAAAAAGTAGAAGAGATAGAAATAATTTCGATTTCCGGCGTTCGATGAATTTACACGGTTTGAGATTTCCTTGCATTTGATCTAGTTGAAACTGACTAACTATTTTTAAAAAAGCGGATTTAAAACTATTTTCTGCATGGATAAGAAAAATATTGAAAACACGGAAAAAATTTCGATTTCCGGTTTTTGATTAATTTACACGTTTTGAGATCTCCTTCCATTTGAATTAACTGAAATTTACTACATATTTTTAAAAAAGTGGATTTATTATTCTATCCTCTGCATATATAAAAAGAATTTCAGATTTTCGGTTTTCGATGAAGTTACACGTTTTGAATTTCTTGGACTCAATTCGACCATTTTTAGAAAATATCAGTCTAATTGAGTTCGAACAGTATGAACCAATGGACGTAATTTTACCGAACTTTACATTTGGTTAGACATCGGTTTGAATTGGTGCTGATTAGCTTTTCGGCTATATCACCGAACAGGGGGCGCTTTAATGCTGCGATTTCCTCTCACTTCAGGTAAAGCTCAACATCTACTGCGTACCAAACTTAGAGAAATATATTAAGTAAAACACTGCTGATTCACATTGAATGCATATCGACAAAGAATTGGCACGGCTGTGTTGCAATTTAATTTCGTTTACGAGAAGGCAATTACTTTGGTTTTCTTTACTTTGTAAAATAGTGGTCGAGATTCGACTACTGGGCGATACTAGTAGAAATAATTTTGCATGACTCTTATACTAACTTAAAGTAGAGTAACATAATTATGAGTACCTTCAATTATTTAACAACTAGCAGGCTACGCCTGCTTCGCTGGTCACTAAATTTAAATAAATTTTCAAAAGAATTGAATCACTATTTATATTTGTATCACATTTTGGGATTTGTAACATAATTAAAAATCCCTTTTAAGGTCCAAAAGTCAAAATAACATATTACAAATTAAATTAAATTATATATTTCATCCGTTTTGCACTCATTTTACAACAATGCTCTATAGTCTTATATGAATGATTCTCAAGAATGAATCAACAATTGTCAGCAAATTTAATGGTTTATGTATGGGAAATAAGTATGGTGTAATTTAAAAATTGCAGCACTTAGAACTTGAAAATTCGTAATTTTTAAAAAACTATTCGTTATTCTTTAATATTAGGCTCGTATTTTAAGATAAAAACAAGCGAACGATATTGGGTTGTGAAACTTTGCAACGTAATATCTTTAAATCTAATAACTTGATTCACATAGTGTCTTAACAAAAAATGAACAGATTTTAGAGCTCTTTTAAAAAAGTATAACATCTATGTAATATCTTTTTTTTTTTAAATAATCAGTTTTTACTATTAAAAAAAAAAAATGGCCAACTTTCATCACCAAAGTAGTTAAATCTAGACCAATCAAAAATAGGAGTGGTCCGCCCGGATGTGTTCCGCCGGCAAGCTCTTTGATTTATTTATATAGATAATAATATTCCAGATTTTACTTGTGTTTAACAGAGAAAAAATATAGTGAGAATAATAGCTAAAATTTTACAGAATACATATATTCAGAACATATCCACAGAATATGTTGTCGAAAGATGCACATATGTATAAAGTTATCTGTAAAATATGTTTAAAATGAAAATTTTCCGGTCTTGATGAAAGGCTTAGTATGTAGGCTAGGTTGAAAGTTTTTGATCTTTTATAACCCTTAGGGAAAAAAGATAACACGCTGCGACATTTCCGTGATATATTGAGCTTCAACAGATTTTTCCCCAAAACTTTTCTGAAAAATGTAAAGAAAATAAAATTGCTGAAAAATTTGTATCTCCTGCACATGTAAATGCTAGCAAAATGTTTGCAAAATATGGATGCAACCGAGCATAAAGTATAATATTTGTTGCGCGGTGATTTCTTAGAGAGATTTAGAGGTTAATAATTTAGAAAGCCCACAATGCAATTGCATTTTTATTACAAAAGATATGCACAGATTTTTTTAAAGGAAAAAAGTGCTAACCTATCTTCATTTTTATCAAATATTTAGTATTTAAGATAAAATATATCGTAATGATCAATATATTTAAAAATAAAATCTAAAAATATGTGTATGTCTATAATTATGTATATATAGGACAGTGCATGTCTATGCTTTTGCACCCGTAGATGTAAAACATTCTTTCTTTCCTTTTACTTTCCGTAAATAATATGTAAAGAAAGCAATGTAATTATGATTTGAGGAAGATATTTACTATCTGACATAGCTCAAAAATGAATGATCGTAATATGTTCCAAATATATTTTCTGATTGTCATGACGTCTAGTTGTAAAACTCTAACGTTCTTCTTGACAGGAGTTCCCATTTCAGAGATTTTATATGATTTTACGTTATGTATGTATGCGCTTTAGAGAGAGTGAACACGACAGCCTCTAAATGCTCTGTTCAAATAAATTGAAAGATGGTATTTATGCTATAGATCTACATAACGTGAGTGGTGTAGATTTTGCTGAATCTATCATTTATATTTTTTTACAGGGGCACAAGTAGAAATTCTGCATTGTTATCGCCTATAGATATAAATTATTAAAGTGCTATTAGTTTCTAAACGACTTATTCAATGAACCAAAAAATTATATGCATATTATAGGCCACGCCACACTAATTGTATAGATTTTACAGAATGTAGCAGTTTTCTTTCTTTCTTTCTCTTTTTTTTTTCTTTAATTCTAATTTTTATTTATTTATTTATTTTTTACAGGGTCACAACAAAATTTCTGTATAAATATGGTCTACGGGCTGAAATTATTTAATGTGGTATAGCTTTTAAATGCCTTATCTGATTGAGCTGAAAATTTATATAGATGTTAAAAGACACCATCACACAAACTGTATAGACTTTGATGAATCTAGCATTTATAGATTTCTACAAAAACACAACGTAATATTCTTTACCATTTCGACCTATGGGCTCAAATTATTTCAAATGCAATAACGTGAAACACCTTACTCGATTGAACTGTTTTATTACAGACTTCTTTTACTTTAATTTATTAAACAACCGTTAATTACTTAATGCTCGGAAAGTAGCTTGGAGTCACTCCAGATTTTTTTATTGTAGTTAACTTTGTTGTATCTATTGGGAAAAGCCGTTTTCACAAATTGGTTACACATAGGTTTTATTAAAATCTGAAAAGTTTATAATTGTCTGACGCTTTAAACTTTAATTTTCCACAAATGTTCCATTTCCCCGAAATTCAGATAAATTGTATGCAATTCTAAAATTTTTGCATTTAAATTTATTATAAATATTTTGTATATATCAATAACGTGTAAAAAATATTTAAAAAATTTCACACATTATCAAAATTTTAGTAATTTAATATTGTTATGTGTTAAATTACTAAAATAATTTTAGTGTTTAGTAACCAGTAACTAAATTATTAAAATTGTTTAATATATATATATATATATATATATCAGTATTTTACTAACCAGCTGAATTTTAACAATAATTCAACACAGAAGTTTCATTTTAATTAAATATATATATATATATATATTATTTATTTATTTTAGTTAATTCCGATTTTTGCGTCATTTAACATTTTAAAATATTTTTCTCAGATTCACCACTCTATTTTTTTACCATGTTTTTATTAACTTTTATTCGTGTTTTTTTTTTTTTCATCGAATTTTAACTAACTTCCCTACTAGCTAGACATTTGAAACTTTCACAGTAGCTCAGAACCCGGTGACAACACAATACTTTGAAGTCCGATTTTCGAATTTTTGATTAGTTTTCTTATAATTAATTAAAATATGAAAATAATAACATCCTAATAGCGTTAATATAGCCATTAAAATATTAGCTATAATTTAATTGTGGCCAAAAAAATTTACGAGTTCATTTTCTTTCGACATAAAAATAAATTCATTTAACTAAACGTGAACGTTAAAAAATTCTAAAAATTTAAATTTTGTATCTCACAAAAATTGACTTCATTATCAGTTTAAAAATTTTGTGCACATTAATAAGAGCTCTATGATTCATCAGAAAATTTAAAACGTGGTATATAATTTTTTTTTTTAAATCTTATAATTATATTACATTTGAACACGTGAAAAACACCGCATTAGATGGCAATATCTAAACTAAAACTTGAGTTACATCACTTTGAACCTAAATACTTGTTTAAGAAATTCCTACACATTTATATCATGACCTCCATTATTCAAAACACCCAAATGTGTTGTAACATTGCTTAACTTTAACGGGCACTTACTGAATTAGTCAATAACATACGTACTTCACTTTAACTCAAAATAACCTATGAAAAAAAAAGTGCACTTATTCCAATCTTAATATGCTTTTTCACACTTTAATATTTTCCTCTAAGCCTGTATCTGCTATTTGGTATTCAGATCTTCTTCTGACATGAATATCCGTTTCAGGAGGTAATCAGAAGCAGTTAACTTAATAAGTTTCTATTTCTTTTCCAATAGATAGCTGTCAGCAATGCATGGAAAATATACATAAAAAAAAATAGATGACGCTATGCGAATAAAGATATATGGGAGTCTTGACGCTGCCAGCATCGATTTTTCCTTTTTCAGGGAGGGTAGCTCTAGATTTATGCCATCGTTTTTGTAAAGCATGGGAATTGAGAAAATAAAAGGTTATAGCCCATTGTTTCTTTCTTTCTTTCTTTTTTTAAGTAGCAATCAAAAACCTGTAAACTGTAAAGACCGCTGAATAACAATTGAGTTGTTCAGTGGGTGGAGTTAAGGAAATTAAATACATTTTAAAATAATTCCAAGGCAATAAAATTACTTTTTTTAGTGTCGTAATGTGTTATTATTATAAAAAATCATCTATTTTCAGGGGGAAATATTGATCGAGTTATATAATGTAATAGAAAACAGATAAATACAACATTACTGACTATTGTTAAGCTGTAATTACCAACCCTGATAATTATAAAGAATTTTATACTTTTTTTTGTTCAAATAATAATTGAAATGTCGATAAGGATTCTTCTGATTGTTATCTGTTTTAAAATAATTACATTGTATTTTTTTCTTTATAGCATAATTGATGTTAAGTGATTTCAAAACGTTTAATTCACACAAATTACATAGCATAATGACTTTAATTTCTTTTAACATTATTACATTAATGATATTTGCATTGAGATTTCACAGAGGTTTTCATAGAAGTGATTCAAAGTTTTATGTGAGACACGCTGTTGTTAAACTCTTTACAATTTCATTGCGTCTAATCAAAAGATAGTTCGTTCGTAACATTAAAATATTGCGGTAAAATGCTTAATTATTATGAAAATTATAATAATATTTCTTTGAAAATAAAAAATACAGTTTGAATTTTTCAAAAAATGTGTATAAAATGCACTGTAAAAAAAAGTTCTTAAAAATGAATATATATTGTCTCAAAATAGCCCCGAAACAATATATACTTAAATTTGAAAACCCATGTTCTCATTTCTGAGTATATTGGCATGCTCAAAAATGGGGTTAACCAATAAGAAACCCAATATCCCCATGTTTGACATATCAGTCTACTCAAAAATGAGTACATGGGTTTTCAAATTTAACTATATATTATTTCGGGGGTATTTTGAAACAATATATACTTATTTTTAAGAACCTATTTTTTATAGTGTGGTATAGTTAAAATAATTAATGGATTATTTTAAATTTCTTGATACACATACATAAACAAGGCTCAATATCATCTAAAATTTAAAATTCAACATACGTAACTCATTGAAGAAAAGTGCAGTGTGTTTTTCTTTAGTATACAACATACATGTTACGGTTTCATTTATTCCCTGATTCTTTCACCACTATATTTATAGTCCATGCGTTAAATAAGCGTGTCAGTTATAATATACACTGAGAAAAAATTCTGTAACTGACATCTAGAATCTAAACTGTGGCTCTAGAAAAAAATAGTTCCATGTCATCCATATAAATTCTAGTTCCCTTTGAAAGCGAGTTCTAGAAACCCTTATTAGAATTCTAGGGCATTTGCCTATATTATCGAAGTTAAACTTATTTTAATAAAATCTCTGCAAATAAATGTGAGAACAAGAGGCGAGTTTTAGTAACTATAATCTTGACGTATGAACCAATTCTAGGAAACCAAGCGAGAATTTCTCGAAATACAAAGTATTTAGAATATTAAGAATATTCAGGATATTGTTCCACCATCTAGAAATGAATAGACTAGAAATTCTCGATCATTTCGTCTATTCAGCTTATTGACGTGCCTTATACGCATAGTTCGGAAATCTATATTTCTTGTTTAGGGATTTAGAAAATTACCACATATTAAATTACCACATATTCGTTTTAGATGAAGGCGGTATATATATATATTTTTTTTCTCAATGTATCTGAAATAAAATCTTGCAATTCTATATAAATGGGGAAAAGTTATTACCAAAAAGATTAATTCTTATAAATATTTAAGCAAGTTGCTATCCTGTTTACGAAATCGAAAATGAAGATGCTATTACAGAGAAGTTCTTCATTTACATATTACTATAATGTGCAAGATCTCTTTAAACCTTTCTGGAAATAATTAATCAATCCTAACACTGTGTGTAATCAAATAATTCGCATGTAATTAAAATAAATAATAATAAAAAAATCTGTTTACATACTTTGTAAACACAATTTAATTTAGTTTGACAGGACTTATTTTAATCTATTCTTCCATATAAAGGTACGCAGTAAATGTATTTCATTACCTAGCATCGGTTACTATATTCATTTATTAAAATTATTTTAGTATAGCTTTAACATAGGAACCGTCTAGCGGTTTTTACATTTTTGTTGTCATTTTAATGATGAATTAAAATGGGTATCGCAATTGTGAAGTAAGTAAATATGTTGGCTAGAAACAATCGAACTACTCCGGTGGCAAATTTCAAATTACGAATAATTGTTGTTTTTTTATCCAGAAGATAAAGCCAACATATATTCAGAAGCCATCATCAATACTTATTCAGAAGATATTGAAATATTCAGAAGCTATCATTAATAAAGATCCAGAAGAAATAACCAACAAATATTCAGAACTCATCATCAATACACATTCAGAAGATATCGGCAATCACTGTCTGAAAGAAACAGTCCTGTCGCACTAATAAAATATAAACTAATTTTCATTTCAACAATATTAATTTTTTCCTAAATATTTCAAAAATTTCCGTTATTTTTAAATATTTTTATTATTCTAATTTTTTTTTTTTTCTCTCGAGCATGCCAATTTTTCAATTTCATTTCCTTTCTTTTTTTCTCCCTTTTTCTTTCTTTCTTTCTTTTTTCTTCTCTCGAGCAGGCCAATTTTTCAATTTCATTTCCTTTCTTTTTCTCTCTCTTTTTCTTTCTTTCTTTTTTTTTCTTAGTTCAAGGTGTAATATAATAAACGGCGACAAAGCAAAATTGCTGTCTATAAGAAATAGCCCTGTAACACTAATGATTATATATATATATGTATATATATACAGGGTGATCCAAAAGTCACGACAAACTTTAAAAATGAATAATTCGAAAACGAATCAAGATACAAAGATACGGTTTGCACCAAACGGATGGAAAAGAAGCCGGGTTTTGTGTGGTAAAGAAATAAAAAATAGTTCTGTTGGCGACCAACAGCTGGCGCTGTCATATTTCTGATGTAGGATTATGCAAAGCAACAAACGATATAAAAAGGAACAACTACAGCAGGTAATGGTAGTCGACGCTTATATGCATGGAAATATCGCATTCTCAGTCGCTACTTTAATCACACATGGCCTCCAAGATCTCCCAATCTGACACCCTGTGACTTTTGGCTGTGGGGATTCTTGGAAGTCAAAAGTGTACCGCGACCAACCGGCATCACTAGCAGCACTGAAAGATGCCATCCGCCAAAACGTGTCCATAACGCAAGAAATGCTACTAAATGCTGTGAACGATGTAGTGAATCATCTCACAGCTGTACTTCTAAATGATGGACATTGAACAGTTACTGTAGTAGTACTAATTAACTGTAATTAAGCTGACTTGTAAGTTGTCAACATTTTTTTTCATTTGTAAATCATCTTTTGGTGAAATAAAACACTATAGCGCCATCTCTTGGTCGCCATCAGAACTCATTTCTTTCCTTTGCCACACAAAACCCGGTTTCTTTTTCATCCGTTTGGTGCAAACCGTATCTTTGTATCTTGATTCGTTTGCGAATTATTCATTTTTAAAGTTTGTCCTGACTTTTGGATCACCCGGTATATGTAAGACGAAATTTAATGTATTTTGTATTGGAACAATTCCAACTAATCTGAAAATGATGTTTAAGTATTTAATTTAATATATATATATATATATATATAGTTAAAAAGTATATTTTATATTCTAAAAAGTTAATGCAGTTTTTACACATTAAATCCATAAGAAATGTTTTTAAAATCTCTCACTTTTTCAGTTTAAAATTTAGTAACATAAATATTAGAAGCAATAATTTTAAGCGTGTTCTTTCAAACGAATAAAACCTTTTATGATTTTATTATTATTATTATTATTATTGTTATAGAGTTTTAAAAACATATATTTGTGATATTTGTGATTCATTTTTCTAAGTGTTGCCGATATTGTATCACTTACTGGAGAGATTGACGTTTATAAACAAGTAAAGAATATTTCGAAAGTAAATGCATAATCGATGAAATGAATAATTCAACAACATGTAAGAAGCAGTAAAACATGTAAACTCTTACATTTTAAGCACCTTCCATAAATGCAGAGATGGATTTATCATTCAGCTAAAAGCGTTTCCTGTGAAAGACTTTGGGTTTTTATTTATTTATTTATTTATTAAATACTCTTTATTTCAGTTTATCTCAAACACATTTATGTACTTTTATTATTGTGTAAATTTCATGTTATGTATAAAGTTATAAATTCATATATTTAGTACTTATTATTTAATAATTGAGGAATTTTTAAGATTTTAAATGAAGTATTTATTTGTTAAAGGAAATAATTTTTTGTTTGTTTACTTTATACCTAGCTGGCTACACCCGCTTCGCTGGTCACTGTATTTACATGAATTTTCAAAAGAATTGAATCTCCATTTATTTTTTTATATCGCATTATAAATAAAAGCTAAAAAAAAAAAAAAAAAAAAAGGAAGAAAGAAAAAGAAGAAAAAAAAATACCTCTTTAAAAAATACCTCTTTAAACTATATTAAATAAAATATTTCTTATGTTTTGCCCACATTTTGCTTAGCGGATGAACAAAATTGTGATGGCATGTCTCCTGACTACCTCTAGGGGTGAATCCCAGACCGTCGCCAATTGCCCGTTGCGCAGCACTGGTGATATGTAAAACCCAACCAACCAACCATGCACCCGTTTTGCAACAATGCTCTATGGTCTTATGTGAATTATTCTCAAGAATGATTTAACATTTGTTTACAAATTTAATAGATTATGTATGAGAAATAAGTACGCTGTAATGTAAAAATTGCAGCTCTTAGAATTTCAAAACTGATATATTTAAAAAAGTTATTCATTTTTCTTAAATATTAGACTGTTTTTTGTTTAGTATTAGATTCTTATTTTAAGATAAGAACAATCGAACGATATCGCGTTGTAAAACTTTGCAGCGTAATATCTTTAATTCTAATAGCTTGATGTATATAATTGTCCTAGCAAAAAATGAACAATTTTTAGAGCTCTTTTAAAAAAAGTATAACATCCATGCAATATCTTTTGGAAAAAACATCAGTTTTTACTAAAGAGAATGGCCAACTTTCATCACCAAAATAGTTAAATCTACACCAATCAAAAATAGGAATGCTCCGCCCGGATGTGTTCCGCCGACAAACTCTTTGCTTTATATTTATATAGATAATATTTGACTCAGTGATAATTTAAATTATATTATTAAAAAGAATAATAATAAATAAATAAAGGCTTTCCATTGTTTTATCTGACAGGAAAAATACATTTTGTGTTATAAAATTTACTTTCTGTGACTGTATATTTCTAATGCAGGAAATGCTTGATGCATTTCATATAAAAAAGTGTATTTCATGTATTAGTTAATAGTGATTGTTTATGTGTACGCAAGTCAGTTTATATATATATATATAGTAAAAAGATATCAACTGATATTCTGTTAACCCCTCTAATTGAAGGTAGCCCTTTGTTATTAATTAAGTACATTTGTTTATTAAACGGAACTTTTTATATGTTTCGTGATTAAGTTACATTTTACTTCTAGAGTATAGCTACCAGTCATTCCGATTTTTGGACATCGGTACATTTTTATGAAAAAAAAAAAAAATTACAAACTTCTGTAGTAGTTTTCAATTATTAAATAATGTGAAAATTTCTGTAAAATATATATATATACAGTACGTTGCACGAATTTAAACGCACCTTTTCCAATAACCAGAAATACAATTTTTAGATTTTTAAAAGAAGGAATGTGACTTACAGTTATTACATATGACTAACAACTGAATAAGGTGCTTTGAGCACGTATGTTTAGGCTCATGCAAGCTTATGTAAACGAGTGTTTAAGCATTTTCATATTTTTCCCTATTTTTCAGTTGTTGCACGAAATTAAACGCAGTCTGTATTTTGCGCATAAAATTTGACAGAGCCACCGGAATTAAATTAAAACGCAGATAGTCGTGTTGCTAAAGTTCTCTAAAAACAGTTTTAATGCTTGAGTCCAAAATTTACAGAATTTGTTCAGGATGGCAAGAGGGAAAACTTTGACAGTAGATGAGAGGATAAAAATCGACTTTATGCGTGGTAAAAGCTTTAGCAATCGTGAAACTGGGCGGAGAATTGGAAGAAGTAAGAGTGTTGGGCGAAATTATTAACAGGGAGCAGCCCCCGCTCATCGCTATTAGAGCGATGCATAAAAAAAGGAGCAAATTATGGGAAAAAGCGTATAAGAAACGAACAGGAAAGCTCACCAGTTACGACAAACGTCGAATATACAACGCTAAAAAGTATAAGAATATTTCTAGTGCGAAGATAAAGGGTCAATACAAGCTGGGTGTTTATCGGACAACCATAGTGAGAACTATCAAAGCTACAACATTCATTAAATTTAAGAAATGAAGGCGAAACCACCCCTCGCTCAAAAGCACAAAGATATGCGGTTGGAATGGGCAAGAAAATGGATTCTAGATCGACTAAATTGAGAAAAAGTCATCTTAGATGAAAAAATTTTTAATCTCGATGGCCCGGACGGATTTCATAGCTACTGGCTTGATTTGAGTACCGAAGAAATGTACTTTTCAAAACGTCAATCTGGAGGGGGTCTGTCATGGTGTTGCAGTCATAGGTTTTAAAAGGACTTTCAAATTAGAGTTCGTGGAGAAAATTATGAACTCTATAGATTATTTCCAGATACTCACAAGGAACCTCCGCCGTGAACCAGTCAAGAAAGCTGGAAGAAATTATATTTTTCAGCAAGATTGTGCATCTGTACATACAACACATATCGTGAAAAAGTGGTTCCGTGACAATAAAATTAAAGTTCTGAATTAGCCCTCAAAAGCCATGATTTAAACATAATGGAGAACGTATGGGGTATTCTGTTTCGCCGTGTTTACGTAAACGGAAGGCAGTTTAACACAAAAGATGAACTAAAATCGGCCATTCTATTAGCTTGGAAGATAATCAGCTTAGATGACATCATGCCACTATATCAGTCAATGCCAATGCGTTTACTGGCTGTTCTAGAAGCCCATGGTGGCTTTACAAAGTATTAGATACAATATTTGTTACTCAGTTATTTATTTTTTACATGTGCGTTTAAATTCATGCAACATGTATTTTTGTCATAAATTCAATAAAATTATTTTCTTAAAAATCATATTGGTCTTTGATTGTTTTGACTCGTATTTTCATTTCTTGAATCATACAAATACAGTTTGCATCAAGTGTCACACATTCATATTTTTTTATTACACTTCTATACCATTCTAATTCTTAAAGCTAAGGTGCGTTTATATTCATGCAACGCACTGTATATATATACCAGTATCAAAAAATCGAAAGGTCTAACAGCTGTGTTATAGTATATAAAGTCATATGTCCGTACAAGGATTTTTTTTTTCAATTACAGAGAGATAGTTGGAGGATAGTAACCGCATATCCGATATTTCTAGGAATTAATAACGATTTACAAATCGCAGAAGGAATCGCCTAAAATAATATTAAGCCCCAAAAATGTTGAATCCTATTTTAATATATCTCTCTTCACATCTTCAAATGTTTTCTACTTACCAACTCTTATGCACGTTTCTAAATTATCCAGGAATATAATTTAAGTACATACAATCCAAATAATATTAAGTACATACAGTCCAACATAAAAAGTTTTTTTTTTTTTTTTTTTTTTGTTATTATACATAATTGATGTATGGCATTAACGTTGTTCTTAACAGAGTTAATTTAGTGACAGAGGTGTACACAATAAAACAAGCACAATTCTTTTAATCATTTTCGATGATCTCATCAATGGGCAAAATATTCTGATCTTAATGCCAATAGACAAGAAGTGCCTCGTTCGAACCTTATTCCAGCCTTTTTCGTTCGGAAAATTTCGTAATTCTTCTCCAAAATTTGCGTACCTTAGCGTAACTAGAGTCTTTAAAATATACTGAATTACTTTTTCCTTTACAGGAGTGCTGAATTCAATTCGTCATAAGAGAAATTTAAAATGTCGACGTTGCTAAACAGACAAACTAGAAGTAAAATTGTGGTTAATTGACCTCATTCCAGTTAAATGGTTGTACGACGGATTTTTTTTTTTTTTCCCAGCATAGTCTAAATAAATCTTTGCAAATTAACGGTGTTTCTACTATTTTCTAAATAAATGATAAAGTGAGAGTAAAATAAAAGGTTAATAAATCATTCCATTTTTATTAAAATCACACAATCAACTGTGGATCATATTTTACTGAAATTTTATTTTTCCGACTGAGTGAAAATAATGCCTGGACCGGGAGCGAACCCCGGATCAAGGCATTATTTTCACTCAGTCGGAAAAATAAAATTTCTATAAAATATGATTTTCTTCCACAGTCGATTGTGTGATTTTAATAAAAATTGTATTTCTTTCTCCCATTATGTAATGGAGTTTTCCATTTCCTGCGGCTTATTTCTGTCGAGCTATCTACATGATAGCCCATAGATGTTTCTGCCTAAAGGTTGTCTGAGTGAGTAATGCTGACCGGGGTGTCGGCCTGGATGGCTCAATTGGTAGAGCCTTGACCTTGTAAGTCAATGATCCGGGGTTCGACTCCGGTCCAGGCATTATTTTCACTCAGTCAGAAAAATAAAATTTCAATAATAAATCATTCTTTTACGGAAAATTTTGTATAATGGAGGCTTAGTTCTCTTGTAAAATTTATAGTCTTTAATCTTAATCTTAACTTTTATTTAAAATTATTTATTTACCACGGAAGATTTTTTTTTTCTTTTCTAATTTAAGTATTACAGCATATGTTAGCCAAATAATTATCTCTTCGGCCTTCATTTACTAGGCGCTGTTTTCAAATCCCGGTACAGACAGGAATGTTCGTACTAGTTCGGAATCCACTTTACCCGAAAAGTATTTTCCCTAATGAATCAAAATGTACCATAGAGAGACTTTCCAAGCAATATAAAAACAAGTAATACTGACTTTGTTATTTTCATGCCTTTTTTTATATTAAATGAAAAAAAAAAAAAAAAATCTTGATAAATACAATGGGATTACAACATGCTAAATTTCTTCCTACCTAACATGCGATATGTAACTGTAATTACATCTAGTTATAACAAGATGTTTGTTTGATTTTCTATGGACTTTTTTTTTACACTACGATTAATTTAATCACAACCTACTTCAAGTGGATTGCAGACTCTTCGAATGTTCATGGCGAAAATAGAAATAGAACCCGACAATATTTTACATAACCAGAACGCAAATAATTTAGCTACCAGGTAGACGGCAGCTAATAGGAATCGATTCATTTTCACCAAGTGGATCTCATTAATGAAAGCTACTATTTGTATCGAAAAATGAATGAAATGAAAACTTATAAGTAAGGCTTAGCTCCAAAGATTCCAACGTATTTTATATTATATAGAGAAAAGTAATATAGTAACAATATTACTAATATATTAAAATTATTCTCAAAAAATAGGCACAAAATTATGGGGTTCATATAGTAGTTTAACTTAGAAGCAATAATTGCTTTGTCTATTCTTTTTTTTTTTTTTTTTTTCCAAGTATTAATGCAGTTTCAGTACATGGATGAATTGTTTTCTGGATTTCGAGTAGGATGTAAAATTTCATCCTAATTTTAGCTTAATGTATTATATAATTTTTCTAACGTGGACCAGTTACAATTATTTTTTGTAGAAACGATACGATAGTGGTGAAATTTATAAATTACGCAAGAATAAAAAAATGATATTTAAAAATGAACAAACGCACGCGGACTCAGCTCAATGAACTAATAAGAAAAAATGACGACACTTGTTTGATGACATTATTTTATGGAAAAATGTATTTTTAAAAGTTGCTTCTTCAGAATCTTTGCAAGTGTCTCTTTTAACCTAGCATTATTTTAAAGATATGTACATAGTATTAATAATTATCATAAATTGACTAAAAACCGCAATCATAAAAAGTATAATCAAAATATTTTTTTTTCTTTTAACAAAAATTGTGCCAAAATAAATAAAATGTCATCGCACTCTTGGCGATAAAAATTTAAAAGGAATCATGGGGGTTCTTTTCTAAAACTTCTGCCTGTGGAAGTATGAAAACTGGGTCGTCAACCATCAATTTTATTTTGAAACATTTCTTTAAATGATTCTGGTTTCACTATTGCACAATATTTATTTGGTTATAGTAATAATTTCGCTTGCGGTAAATTAAAAGTTTAATTAGGTGTTGAAATTGGTATAATATTTATGAGTTTCAAATTTTAAAGGTAAATAAGAAAAGAAATAAAGTGCAAAAATTTCGCACGGGTTTGCTAGTATTTTAATCCTTTTTCCGAGGAACATAAACTTAGAAATTTATCAAAACCTATTAAAACAAATACTTCTTTAGAATCTAAATAATTTTACATTTAGCTTACTTTGCGATTTTATTCTTGAAATATATTTTACAATATATACTTAAATTTATCTTTAGAAAAAGGAATTTTTTTATTTCCATTTAGAATCAAGTAATACTTGTTTCTCCTTTTTTCATTATAAAATATTATATTTGTGACTGATGAAAACGTTCCTTGTCTTAAAAATCTTTTTAGTAAGTATTGCATATATATATATATATATATACATATATTAAAGGTGAAATTATGTTAAAATATACGTTGCTTCCATATTAGGAGAAACATTCACCTTTTCAAAGTCGTAAGTTGAGTTGTGATATTTTATTTAAAATATACTTTTTTTTTTTTCTTTTTTAACATGAAAAAAGAATATTTTTAAAACGTAAATATTTTTCACTTGAAAATTAATAAAATGAATAAGATACAAATTTTCGTGTTTTGATAAAATTTCGTGAAAAAGAAAAAAAAAGAAAAAAAAAAAAAAAAAAAAGGAAAGAAAAAAAAAGACATATACTCTTTTAATAGTTATTTTTATTCATGAAAATATTTTCATTCCGGAAAAAAATATTCACACGTACTTTTCTGGCTCAATTAATAAATTCTGACATCGTTTTTCATTTTATTTCAAGTATCGATTTTTTAATAATAAGGCTTTATTTTCTATTAGGTAAATTATCTTTTCTCTTTTCAAAAATATTTCACAGCATTTTCATTTTGTTCAAAAATAAAAATATACATCGTAATTTTTAGTAACTGAAAATTTTCATACCTTTTCAAATTAGTTTTCTCTAATATAATTATTATTTTTTAACTATTTATATACTTTTTATTTAAAGTTTCGTAAAAGCGTACTTTAAAAATAAATAATTTTGTAAAATATCTCAATATGTTTGCCTTTCAATTTCATGCAAATTTAATGCATTTTAAATAAAAAAATTATGAGAAAGAAGTTTGGACAATTTTATATCAATTTCTTAAATATAACTAATTTTTTAGTTCATAAAAATATTTCTTTCGGGTTCTATTTTACAACAAAAATAAATAAATAACAATTATAATAGAAGTTACCTAATAGTTGGGAATAGCTATAATTATTCATTTATTAAAGTTAATAAATCAAAATTAAATTATTTATGTAGTTGTTCTTAAGGATGTATACTTAATATTAAGATACAGTCTTTTGAAAAGAAAAAAATAAAACCTCTTTAACCCTACTAAAGGATTTTACAGCATTTTTATTTGTATTTAATCATAAAAACGCACATTATTAATCTACATAGCACATTATTAATCTAATCTATTTTAGAAAGTGTGTGTTTGTGTGTGTATTCGTGTGTGCTTTGTAGCCACTGTATCAGATGAACCAATGAACAAAATTTAACCAAACTTAATATTTAGTTGCACCTTGACCTACACTGGTGCTAATCATATTTTCGGACCAATTGCTTAAGAGATGGCGCTGTTATCGCATTTTTTCATAATTGTTAACACTGTAGTATAGGTTAAAATTTCGTCAAATGTACATAATGAGACTTATTTTTAACGAATGATTTTAAAATTGAGACGAATTATTGATA
Source organism: Salticus scenicus (assembly GCA_963930645.1). Taxonomy (NCBI): domain Eukaryota; kingdom Metazoa; phylum Arthropoda; class Arachnida; order Araneae; family Salticidae; genus Salticus; species Salticus scenicus. Next base: position 67,843,657 of record OZ005652.1, read on the forward strand.
ATAGTAAAAGTAAACTAAAAATAAATAAATAAATAAATAAAATGTGTGCATGTAGGAATATTGCCCCCCCCCCCTCCCTGGGGAAAAATAATCCGTATGAATTTTGATTATGAGGTCATTTTAGTTTATCATGGAAATGTAACTTTGGCTGACTTCAAGGACTATATAACGTTTCATGAGCGGCAGACCACTGGCGATTAGCTGTGGTGAGCAGTTGAACACACTGTTTATCGGCTGAAGATTTTGCAACTTAATAATGTCTACATCGAACAGTATGCTTTACACGCCTCTAAACAGTCTCTAAAAGAACAGCAAAAATATATGTAATCTGCAATGATAAATAAAGATATTTGTATAGAAATTGTACCTTGTTTGTATTTTGATGCATGACTCCCTCAGCAGAATTTTATTTATTTATTTATTTATTTATTTATTTATTTTGTATTTTATATTATTTTATATTATTTTTTATTTATTTATTTATTTATTATTATTATTATTATTATTATTATTATTATTATTATTTTGATGATCTTTCAGCGCATCCACTGGCTTGTCGACATGTAAATTTTTGACTCAATCGACATTTTAGTTACAGCTATAGAGGTGCTGAATAGGCGACGTTTGATTTATCAATCATTGTTTATAAAATCAATATTGTTACGAAATCATAAATAATTGTTTTTTTTTTTTTTTTATGCATATATATAAATTCTTTCAAGGAGGCTTAGTAGGTCGATAAAATGTTAATTTTCTGCATTTCTAGTTGTTTTAGCGTTGAAACAGCCTAATTTTCCCTTAAAAACGCATTAAAAAGCTCCAATAAGGCAGATAATGGATGTGGCGAGTTTTTGGCGAGAAAATCCTTATTATCGATATACAAATATGGAAGCTGAAATATGATTGGCTGATCAAATACGGGAAATTTTTCGAACAATCTGGTTTCGATAGAGGAGTATAAAAGAACGTCAAGCGCACCAAATCAAGATCAGAGTCAGTCAGTTTCGTCAATGCTTGCTGTGCTTATTGAAGGAGTTCTGAGCCTCTTTGAGTGAGACTTGCTTTATGTGTTATTGCTATACAGTTTGTACTGTGGATTCGCTATTGACGGCTGTTATTTAAGCTGTGTTTATTGGTGGAATTGAAGCTGATTCTCAGGTTATAGACCTGTATTCTTTTGGAATTTTCTGCAAATAAACTACTGAACTTTTGTAAGTTTCGCCTTTCATTCTCGGACAACTCATGAACCCCCAAGTACGCAACAATATTAATTTTTCTAAACTTTGTGGAAACACATTTTTAAGCTGATATTTCTGAAAATGACATCAATATTTTCAAAATAAGATTTAAAAAAATATCTTAATAAAAAAAGAAATAAATAAAAATCACTAAACTATTTATCCCATTTATGTAAGCTGTACAGGAAATTTTCTAAATAAATATTTTCATATTTTCATCATTTTCAATTTAAGCAACTTTCTAAAGAAAATTTAATTCATAAATTTGGAAATAAATTTAGTTTTTTTTTTTTTTTTTTTTTTTTTTTTTTTTTCCATTCGAAAAAACTATACGGTATTAACTTCAAAATCGGTGTAATGAAATATTTGTTTATTGTAATCTTTTTAAACATAACACAGTTAGAACTTTATAATAGAAATATGTTTCATTTTAAAATTAATAACATCATATTAGTAAACGATGAAGGAGAACTAAATTAAATATCATTTTTAAGATGTATACTTTATAAAAATACGCCATTGCACCAGTCTTTTATCAATGAAGACATTTTTAAAAAAGATACATTAACACCTATTCATCCAGGTCTTCTTACAAAGTTAATAAATTCCGACAAGCTGTTTCTCTTTCATGTGCAAGAATCGATTTTTAATAAAAACTTAATCTTTTCTAAGGTAGCCTTTTTCCCCTTGCTGAAGCTTATTATGATTCCGTTATTTTCACTTAAATATTGATATGCGTGTCTTTATTTTTATATTTAAACAACTTCTGACTGAGTTGTATAAATGATTTTCAAATATTACTAAAAATTCATATTGAAATTGAAATTACTTTAATTTTGAAACGAAGATTCTTTTCATGTTGTTTATAAACTTTCTTTCAATGTACTCTTTTAAGAAGTTATTACAAATTATTCATGATAAGTAGAATTTAGAATTTCGACTGAATGTAAAAACCATAGCATATAGCACACCCTTTGTCGGTAAGATATATTTCGGATTTCGTGAGGAGTATATCACATGCTTGTGACATTAATACAGTGTGTTTTGTGAGGTAGATAATCTACACTGTATATATATATATATATATTTCTTTTGTGCGTGTGTATGTCACTGAACTCCTCCTAAACGGCTGGATCGAGTTTAATGAAATTTTTTGTGTGTCTTCAGGTGGATTCGAGAATGGTTTAGATTTACAATTCAGTTCAATCGGATAATTGGATCAAAAGATATTAAATAAAAACTCCATTTTAACTTTAAAATGATTAAAAAGAAAAATATATTTGATGCCAAAATAAACAAAATTCACGTTTATTTATTTTTTTCCGGAAATAAAATATTTTTAATTTCGCGTGATAAACAATAAAAATTAGAAAAAAAAAAATAATAATATACTGTGAAAATATTCGCGTGTAAATAAATATTTTCATAGAGATACTTGGTATTAGCTTAAAATTTTTATTTAATTTAGTAGTACTTTTCTTTTCTACAGTAAAACAAAATTTTTCGTTTTAATTGATACTTTATATGTAACTTATAAAGGTTCTTTTATGTTTTCACCTTAATTGTAAATAGTAATAATTTCGAATTTATTAGAATTTTTTATTTTTATTTTGTATATATCATAAAACAGTTTTTCTTTTTCTTTTTTTTTTTTTTTTTTTTTTTTTGTATGGAACAGCTTTAGTTTGGAAAAATTTGAAATTTGACACCGAAGTAGTACGGACGTTTCTCACCCAGATCGTCAGTTACGCAATTGAGATAGCCATGTTAATTCGTCGCAAAAATTTCCGAAAATATTTAAAGTCGACAAGGGGGGGGGGGGGAGGTCTATACTAAAGCTGTGCCTTTGTATTTATCTTTATATATATATATATTTCTTTTGTGCGTGTGTATGTCACTGAACTGCTCCTAAACGGCTGGACCGAGTTTAATGAAATTTTTTGTGTGTCTTCAGGTGGATTCGACAATGGTTTAGATTTACAATTCAGTCCAATTTAAAGTGTTTATTTAATTAATTTATCACTTATAAATTGTTGTTGATTTTAGAATGTTTTACATTTGATCCGGCAGACTGCGCTGCGATCGTAGTATCGAATATTGAATAATACGCAAGCGAAGTGATGACGTCACTGGCCGTCCGTGGATGCAAGAAAAATATTTCCTATGTTAATCGCCCATTGGATTGTTTGTAAAAAATTGCTAAAAATCGAGGAAAATTATTTCCCGATTTTAATCCCCATATTTGGGTATATGTATTAGTTATCATGTGCATGCGTTAGATTGAGCTGTTTTTGCAGTAAAATTGATAAAATTTGAATTTTTAATCTCAAAACTGGCGGAAAATCCTTGGCGGAAAAAAAAAAATATCGCCATATCATCTGGCGAACATATTTAATTTCTTTCAAAAATAATGGTTATTTATGAATAATATGAAACAATTTCGTACAATACATATTACGAAAATATACATCTGGCATGTATATTTTTGTATTACGTTTTTGATCGCCAAATACAAAAAACGCCAAGGAAGACATAGTTTTGAAAATTAAAATTAAAATTTTGTCAATATGAGAGCAAATTAACTCAATCTGACACATGCATACGATAACTAATACATATCTATACCCAAATACGGGGATTAAAATCGAGAAATAATTTTCCTCGATTTTTAATAATTTTTTATAAAAAATCCAATGGGAGATTAACATAGGAAATCTTTTTCTTGCATCCACTGACGGTCAGTGACGTCACACTTCGCTTGCGTATATTCTATTGTAATTCCAGTTTGTCCCGACAGTTGGTGCTGCGATCAAATTCGGGAAAATATTTTGTAACTTCGTGTTATTATTGTTATACAAAAAATTGTGTCCTAATTGAAATATTACATCAAGATGTAATTAGAGTTTGAAGAGTTTTGAAGTGTGCATAAAAAACTATACATTTTGCAAATTTAGTGCGGAATTTGAGTGAGTATTTTATATAATTTTCTATCAAATTTACATGCGCGTTGATTAACAACCACCCTAACCTACAAATTTATTTGTGTAGCTAATTTATTATTTTTTATTTATTTATTTTTTGAATGGAACACCTTTAGTATCGGTTCCCTTTGGCAAAATTTGAAATTTGGCACCGAAGAAGCTCGGACGCTTCTCGCCAAGATCTTTAGTTTCACAATTGAGATAGTCATTTCAATTCATCCCAAAAATGACTTAAAATATTTAAAGTCACCAAAGGGGTCCCATACTTTTGTGCGTGTGTATGTCACTGATATTTTATTTATTTATTTTTTGTATGGAAAATTTGGCACCGAGGTAGCTCGGACGCTTCTCCCAAGATCTTTAGTTCCACAATTGAGATAGCCATTTCAATTCATCGCAAAAATGGCCTAAAATATTTAAAGTCACCAAAGGGGTCCCAATTTGTGGCTTAGATTTAGAAAATCCGTGCTTTTCTCACGGCCAATTATATGTTGCGTGTTCCAGGAAAACCTTCGAATTTGTTTGTGTATACTCCTCAAGGATTAACCAAAAATATTGTACATCCAATGGCATTACGATAAATTAAGTTTTTGTAGATTAAAAAAATATACCTGTTATAAAATAAATTGAGTTTCAACTTTTTCACCTTTAATTAAAACGAGTTTAAGTTTCTATTTAATACGAACTCTACATTTCACTTTGCTCATACTATACACATACTAACATGTATCGATTGATTGAATTGTGATAAATGTACATGTAATGATGTTAGATATTGTAATATTTTTTTGATAAAAATTTTCATCAAATCGGTCCAGGTTGTTACAGCTTATTCAAAAAAGACGGTTGGTTGGTTGGTTGGTTGTTGGATTTAAGGCCGATTGACTCCTGATGTGTCCTAGGCCTAGAGGGGGAATGCCCTCCGTGGGGGTCTTTCTAAGGGTTCCTAGCCCGTATTTACGCAACCAAAAAAAAAAAAAAAAAAAAAAAAGACGGAATTTTCATGTGAACTTTGTTGCTATCAGAGATTCTCTCATAAATTGAAATATTTGCCGTATAAAATAAAATTTTGTGCCGTTCGACATTCAGCGAAGGTTTTAAATAACAAGTAGCAAGTAGAAAATACCAAGTAGCGAAAATTTCGGTAATTATGTCTTTTACGTTATAATCGGAATTCACAGTCACCGTTCACAGCGCCCCATACCTGTTTCACTTATATACCACATCCTTACACACTTACAATAAGTTAGTTATTTTTTTCTAGCGAAATATTCTCTAGAAATAATTTATATGACAAAACAACGTTTGTCGGGTCAGCTAGTACATATATACATTTCTGTAGTGACTTCACTCAACTTTCTGAATATTAAATAATTAACGGTTCTTTAAATAAATTAAGTAAGCGAAGTTGCTAAATAAACAAAATAAAAAGTTATAACAGACTGAGTATTTTCCCCAAATAATATATCGTTTAATTTAACGATATTACACTTCAAATAATTTGAGCCCTAAGCCATAATGGTAAAAAAAAAAAAAAAAAGTAAAAAAATGTTATTTTTCTGTAAAAATCTATAAGTACTAGATTCAGCAAAATCCATACAGTTCATGCGACGGTGACCTATAAAATATACGTAAATTTTCAGCTCATTCAAATAAAGCATTTAGACGCTATCGCACTTTTAAATAATTTGAGCGCATAGGCTATAATGATAAATGACTTTTCTTCATCCCATTGTAAAAAAAAAACTATAAGGGCTACAATCACCAAAATCAATAGGTTATGTGCTATGGTGACCTGTAACCTACGTACCAATTTTTAACTCCTTCGGACAAAGAGTTTGGTCGCTATCGCGTTCAATTTCACACATATATATATCATCGAAAAAAATAGCAAAAATGAACTCGTGGGACCTCAAAACTTACAGATACACCAAAATTTCAAAGTCGAATTTTCGCTATGATTTCATGTACATTCCTTACATATATATGTTTGGTAAACTGTTTTATAAAAATTTTACTGTAATTACATTAAAATCACTATATCAACTACAGTACTAAAACTTTTAGTAAAAAAAATAGAGAATTTTTAAAAAGTGTAATGAAATTTACTAAGTGACTTGTATGCTTTGTCCTTCTCGGACTAAACATTTTTAGAAAGGTTTTAAATATTTTGTAAAAAATCTCATATGTTTGAAGTCGCCAGGGTATGAGGTCTGATAAAATTAAAATATTTAGTCCCTAAAATAATCCTCTGTCGAAAATGTTTAACATCTTTAATGTGAATTTTGACATCGGTCCGGGAAGCTCCGATACGTACACTGTCCAAAAAAAAAAAAAAAAAAAAAAAAAAAAAAAAAAGTTCTGTTTCTGCAGTTTACGGCCAGTAATTTTCTGTAATTCAGAAAAATACGTTCTATCAACGAAAATTTACGTTGATAGAACGTATTTTTCTGAATTACAGAAAATTTCTGGCAGCAAAGTGCAGCAAATTGTTTATTTATTTTTGACAGTGTATAATTCTCTTAACTCGTTTTAATACACTTTCTAGGAATTATGAACTTTTCAATAAAAGAAATTAGTTTTGTTATTCTGATGTTCTCTTCAAGATATATTGCATCTTAAATATAAGTGTGAATATTTTTCTAGATTTTGCCTAGAACTTTGCTTTAATCATTTCACAAGGTACTTAAACTAATAAATATTCGATATAAAGAGTCATGTGATTATTATAAAATGTAACTTAAAATACTATGTTTATTAAGTGGTTATCTTGAAGTAATATTGCATGTTATATACATGCAATAATCGTTTGCTAATTTCTGCTTCGGAATTTGCTTTAATCCTTTTTGATATACCATCATTTTTATTTATATTTTTTTATCTGTAATTAATATAGACTGAAATTGGTGCCTTGCTTTAAATAATGTCTCTAATGTTACGAAAAGAAACTGATCATGTAAATTTAAAAATAACGTAGTACTTATATTTAAAATTTTCGTTAGAAATAATATTCCACGCAAGAATTTATTTGATTACATCAACAATTTAATTTAAAAGCAATAATTGCTATTTAAAATAAATCTTGTAAAATAGTATTGCATCTTAAACACAAGTGGGAATCGTTTACTAGATTTCATCTAGGGCTTAGTGACAATTTTATTCCTTCGACGAAGAACAGAATCTGAAAGCATATTTGACGTCTATCCAAAGCAACACAATTTTAAAACCTGAATACATTCTCATCCCTCACGATTTTATTCTTGTCTCATATTTTGTAAATGCATATTTATTTTTATTTTTGTTTCTATGAAAAGGTTTTTTTCCCCCAGAATTACTTAATATTTTTATTTCATTTATTTCATTAAAGGAATAAAATATTCCTTACATTATTACGTCGTTAATGGTAGAATTGCTGGCTATTTCAAATCTTCAAGTGAGTGAATACAGCCTCTCAGACATCAATGGGGTGGAATCTGTAGTAATGCCTTGGCACATTGTGAGTAAAATCATAGATCCAATACCTGGTATTTTCAATTTTCTCTTTAACAAAAAATGAATTCCAACTTTCCTTGTCATCTATGATATCAATAAATTATTCTCCAATTTAAACCTTTTTGTACGTTCATATAATAGATATTAGAATGTCCAGATATTAGAATGATAACTAGAAAAAATAAAAGAATATATATATGTATATAATGAAATAGAGAGAATTTTATAAATGAAATCGTTTATCTTTGTCTTTAGTAATTTTCATCGTAACTTTCGTAATTTCGTGTTTATTTTATTGTAAAATCACAGCGATAAGCGAGTTGCTTCAATTGATTTAATTTTCTCTATCGTAGTAAACATTTCAACTTGAACTCGAATCTAGCCTCTCCTTCCAGGCTCAAAAGCTGTCTTCGTAGTATTTTAATTAAAAAGCATAAGGAAAAATATGTATATTGTTTACAAAAGCAAAAAAATGCAAAATAGTGTACTTTTTGTTGTTGTGGTTTTTTTGTTTGTTATTATTATTATTTATCTATAATGGAAATTATTATTTTTTTTTATATAGTTTCCTGGAGAAATGCATTATTTTTAAAATAATAAAATATTTAATGAACTTTTCATTCAAAAAAATGCAATTTTAGTAACCGAAAACAAATTATCAAAAAATTTTTGTAGAAGGCTTCTTGTTTAACGGGAATTGTCGGTTTAAAACTATTTTTATGGAAAAATTATTTCTCCGCCATATTGTCTGATTTACTTTCCATTAAATATTACATAGTTGTAAATAAGAGGATCACGATGGAATTAAGAAGTTGATGCGCCTGTCACTAAAAGGAGGTCACTAGTTATAATATCAGTTTCAAGACATGCAAACATTTTAATTTATTACAGAACATTGTTAGTTATAACCTATTATTTACACCACTTTTCTTAAAGGATAATTTTGTCCTTATTTAATAGTAATTACATATTTAAAAAAATTTCCCTATAAATAAAATGATGGGAAAATAGTTGTGGTATCAACTACGCCGTGGATTACATAAAAGTATTCGCATGTCTCTTCTACGCTTTTGCATTTTTGTTACAGTTACCTATTGTATCTAAAAAATAAGAAAGTAAAACAAATACATCCTAAACTGCTAGAAAAAATTCAATGGTATACTAAAAAGTAAAATAAAATAAAATAATGAGAACCTGTAAGAGTAAAATTACAGATAAATATTCGGAAATACTTTTTTAAAGTTGGAGACTGTTTACTAACAACTTGCCAGAATAACGTTAAACATGTGTACAATTGAACAAAAATATTATAGTATTATTTAACATGTGCATGTCTCTAATGATTAAAATGCTTCCAATTTTCACAGAAGGGTAGAGCAAAAAGTACAGGATTTTTTTTCCCTGATAATTACTTTTGGCGTGCAGTGGATATTAGTGTTTTAGGTATATTTGTTATTGAATTAAAAAAAAAAAGTATTTAAGCACATTCATATCTTCCAGAACCCCAAGAACCTCCAAAATAGGAAAAATGTATAAGGATTTTAAATGCTTTTGTAAGCATTTGGGGCACAGGTAGCTATGGATGGATTTAAATTAATAATAATAATAATAATAATAATGAATAAAAAAGCTACATTTTCTATGACACAACTTTCCCTTACAGCAATGTAAGTAATTTTTTTTTTTTTTTTTTTAATAAATTTTCATAAAAATTTCAATTTGTAATTATTATTGTGGAAAAGTCTGGAGATATATATATATATATATATATATGCATATCAATATACTTAAAACACAACTTGATTAAAACACAATCCTGCGTGTAAAGTAATTTATATATATATATATATATATATATATATATATATATATTTGTTTTAGTCATTTTTTGCCGCACCACCATATTCTAGAAGTTCTCAATATATGTATATATATATATATATATATATTGTCAATAAAAAATTTTATCAATTTTTTTTTTTTACTTTTATTCACACAGGAATATTAAAAATTAATTGATTCGTCGTAATATAAATTATATTAATAGTTTTACAAATGTGCCCTTTTTAAAAATGATTTCCTCACATATTGCAGCAGAAGAAAAAAACGAAAATTCTAGAATAAACTTTATGTTTAAAGTTTAATTTGAACTTTACATTAAATAAGTAAGTCTATATTTTCTGTTTCTGGAATTAAAAATTAAAATAATAATAATAATAATAATAATATATGTATAAATGTATATATATGTGTCTTTAATTTCCTTTCCTTGAAGGTATTAAAGCTCATTGATAAATGTAAATTTTAAAAATTTAACTAACTTAATAAACAATTACACAGTGAATTTTATCGTTAATGAAATTGCTCAGTTGTTAATTCTTTATCGATTAATCGAAGAATTTATTTTTAATTTCATTATTTTGATGGCAACTTCCTATTCTCTATGTTGCGTTGAAAGCTTTTCATGTGGTTACTTTGACTTTTTCTATTTTTTTCTCTGGTTTCCTTGATGATTTGATTTAATATTTTATTTCATTTCTCATTCAAAATAGTTTTTCTGCTTGATCGGGGCATGAACAATATATATTTGCTATTGTTAGCTATATTGTTTTACGAAATCGTTGCAGATTTCACAGCTTTATTATTTTCTTATTTAAACTTGCGAAATAGAAGATCTATCTTTGTTAATAAATACAAAAAAAAAAAAAAAGAATCTTCGCATGTAGACACTATATATTACAAAAAACTCGCAACAATTGCTTTGAGTCGAAATAATACCATCCCACTTCGTCAGTTGATCAAAGAAGGCACAAGAGCAGAAAACAAACTGACAACTCGTGCTTTCTTTATTTGCCTGATGAAGGATCTTGGAATTATTTGATCACAAAATAATTATTGCGAATATTTTTTTCTTTTCTTTATTCGCGTTACAAGGGTTTTGATTTATTACTTTTCAAATTATTTCTCCTGGTTCATTCTTTTTACGTAAGAGTCCTACTTATAAACTTTCAATTTCTTAAATAAAAATGTTTAGCATGTGATGAACAATTTGTGTGATATATTGGTAATAAAAATTAGTGAGAATATTTATGTGATGTCTGGTTAAGGATTTGAAATTTAATGGACTTTCTTTTTAATTCAAAATATTAAATAAATAAATAAAGCTGACTTGTAAAGCATAATTTGTAATTTATTAAATTATACATATATCTTCTTAATTTTAGTAAAAGACATGATACAAGGCGAGAAACAAAATATTCTGTAAAAATTTTAAAATGAACCATATTCTATACTATCCAAATTGGTTACATTCATTTGAAATAATATTACAAAACAAAGCTTATTTAGAATACTTATTTCTTATTACTTTGAAATCAGTCTTTTTTAACTCATAACCGTATATCATGAACATATGCGGACTTTTAATTTTATATAGATATTTTAAGAAATACGATCTTGCTTAGCTTTCTCTAAATATGTCACTGAAATATTTTATTTGTAAAAACATCTTTTTCTAAAGAAAAGAAAATAATCCTTACTCATTGAAAATCCCTAACAAAATAAATAAATTCTGACAACCTTTTTTTTTTTTTCTTTTCTTTTCCATGCTGAGAAATCAGTTTTTAAATAATAAGATTTAATCTTTTATAAGATAGGACTTTTTTTCTTTCTATTGTAGAAGTTTGTTATTTTTGGTATTAGCTTTGTTTATCTTTAGATATTGATATGGATATTTTCTTATTTTTATACATAAATGTTTTCACTCAATTTTATTTACAGTACTTTCTAAGCAGTTTCATGTTTACACATATAATCTTTATATATATATACACTCGAACCTTGTTAACGTGAACACGATTAACAGGAATTACTTTTAACATGAACTTTTTCCACAATCCTCGTCAAAATGAAGATTAGTTTCTGAGTTACTGACAGTATGAACTACTGATAACATGAACAATTTGTTTATTCCCCTTGTGGTTCACGTTAGCGAGGTTCGAGTTCATATATATATATATATATATATATATATTCTGGGTGTCAAATTCCTTTTATCGTATATCAAAAGGACACAGTTTAAAGTCATCATATACACCAATAAGTACAAATCTTTGAATAAACACCATAAAATGCAAGAACTGGCAACAATTGTTTTGGATCGAAAGAATACAGGGCAAGACTGCAAACAAAAGTGCTGCAAACAAAGCGACAACACACCTACCCGCTTTGTTTACAGTACTCGTGCCAACTTTATTCGCCTGACGAAGGGTCATGTTTTCTTTTGACCCGGAATAAATATTGCGGGTTGTTGCATTTTATGGTGTTTATCCAAAATTTTGTACTTATTACTTTTAAACGCCAGTTCCAGGGTGCTTTTTTGTAACGTATACACTATCCTTATTATTAAAAGATTTCACCGGATACATTAGAAAAAAAATACTAATAAAGTAAATAAAATAATACAAAAATCTATACTCTCATAAGATAAGCTTAATACGCATAAAATGTTTGAAAGAAAATTTTATGTAGTCATGTTTTGTATCTTTTTTTTTTTTTTTTTTGCTTATATTTTCTTTTACTTACATGCTGAGGAATCACTTTTTAAATAATAAAATTTAATCTTTTATAAGGTAAGTATTTTTATCTTTTTTATCACTGAAGTTTGTTATTTTCGACATTAACTTTGTTTAACTTTAAATATAATTGTTTATATTTTAATTTATAAATATTTTCGCTATATTTTATTCACGTTACTTTTTAAATATTCTTTACTATCTGCATAAAAGTATTAACATTTTTTCACAATTCATATTAAGTTCAATAGTATGTATAGTACCATTTATTAGTACAAGGTTTCACAGCACGAAATATTTCAAATTCTGTTGTTATATTACAAAGCTTAATACACTTTTTTTTTTTTTTTTCTTTTTTTAATGGATGATCTTGTTTTTTTACCATTATTATTATTATTATTATTATTCATACATTTTGTCTTACTTTCACTTTCAAAATTAATTATTTTTTGTCAGATAAAAATGTGAAATCAATTTTTAAAAAACGAAAATATTCCATGCTGTATTTTTTTTTTTTCTTTTAATGCTATTTGAGAGAATGACGTCTTTGAAAAAATATAGTAAAACATGCAAAATATTTCTTTTTTAATTACTTTACTCATTTAAACAAAAAAAAAAAAAAAAAAAAAAAAAAAAAAAAAAAAAAATGGCAATGCTTATGAATCTGAAATTTATATGGGTATTTTGATTTATTTTGGTCATCCGATAATAGAAGGAAAATTTACCCTGTGAGAAAAATATAATATAAATTTTAAACAGAAATAGAAATAAGGTTTTAATATTTATTATACTTAAATTTAAATTTTTCTGAATTTATTTAATTATTTCAGTTTTTATTATAAAATTTCTGCGTGCTTGTAGTTAAAATTATTGCAATTCTTTTAATAAATGAGATAACAAATATTTTTAAAATAAAACTCAATATTTAAAAAAACTGTTATATTTACACATGACAAATTTACTAGTTTCTTCTCAGTAATAGAACTATAGCTATTTAAAATGTCTATCCGAAACTCAACAAGACATTTTGTTTGAAAAAGATATTTAAAAATTCATGCTCAAATGTGCATAATTTTGTAAAGATTTTTATAATATTGAGTAATGAAAATCTCCTGTTTGAAAAACTGGATATGCTTCACGTTCTATTTTTAATAAACTACAAATTAAAGAAAAATATCTCTATCTGAAGAATTATTTCCGTGAAGATATTTATACTACTAATGTCATACATTTTCTATTTCTTTAATCTATAATAATGTAAAAAAAATAAAAAATAAATAATAAATAATAAAAGTTTATTTATTATTCAATTTTAAAAGTAACACAGTAATTAATACAAATATGATAACTTTTCTAGCTAATTCATTTTAAAGAAAAATATCTTTTCACATCCCTAAAACGAGAAATTCTTTCATTCTAATATTTTCCATTAATTTCTAAAGTTTTAAATGAAAGTAAAGGAAATTCTAATTTAGAAGGCTATTACAATTTCAATTACTTGTTCCTAACAAAGACGTTAAATCAAAATACAATTTTCACATATAATGTGATCCCTTTTCATATTATAAATTCCCACTTTTTGGAATAAATAGCTACGCTTCGTATGATTTTGTCTCCGCGTGCAGGCATTTATAATTTGCCGAACATTATTCTGTTCATAACAAAATAAATAAATAATTTATTCAATAAATTATTTGCTTTATTACTAGCTTTATTTATTTATATATTTTAAAGATGTTTTCGGAATATTGTCATGTACCCCTCATATTTTTCTTAAGTTCTTAAAAATGATTTTTGATTGCAGAAACTGCGAATATAATCGGAGAGGGATTATATAAAATATAGCGTACGCAAGTTTAATGTATCTTTGCTATTTTGTTTTATTTATTTATTTATTTATTTATTTTACATTTCACATGTCCAAACAGCATTAGAAAAGGAAATGAAACATAAATTTTGGAATATAAATATTTCTTCCAGAATATAACAGATGCAAAAATTTTATCTTGCGTCAGAAGAATTTGTCTGGCCACTTGCTATTTAAGAAATGACTTTTGCTTTTATTTCAAAGCAAATTTGTGGCTTTTTATTTAATAAAAATATCTTAGCGTATGCTGAAAGCGACAACATTTTTCGAATATTTTCTATTAATTTCAAAGATTTTAAATCAAATTAAAGAAAATTTCTAATTTGTGAGACATTCTCAAATTTAATTACCCATTGTTAACAAAGAAATTAAATGAAATTTCAGTTTTCGCGTATAATATTATCCATTTTCATATTATAAATTTGCATATTTTTTAATTAAAAAGCTACGCCTGATGCAATTTTCGTCTGTGCATACAGATATTTAAGGTTATCATATATGGCTTTTTGTTCTTATAACAAAAAAAAAAAAAAAATAATAATTTTTTTTTTTTTTTTTTTTTTTTTTTAATGTTCTCAAACCATTAATATGCAATCCATTATAGTTTTGTTGGGTTTTTGAAAATTTTATATTTAAAATTTTATTTCAGAAACTTCAAATATCATCTCCGGTTAATTACAGCATTAATATTTAAGCAATTTTAATACAGCTTTGTTATTAGCAGTATTTCGCATGTAAAATAAACAAATAAATAAATAAATAAAGTTCTACACAAAATAAATAAATAAATAAATAAAGCAAAGCATAAACTTCGAAATATAAATATTTATGGAAACTAACAGATGAATTTTTAAATTAAATTAAATTATCACGCAAAATTTTCCGATTCCTTGCGTCGAGCAGTTCAAAGAAATTACTTTCATTTTTATATTTTCAAGTACAGAAGATATCTTTTTATTACTTCCTTCTATATTCAATAGAAAAAGGTATTGGTTTAAAAAAAAAAAAAAAATTAGACTTCGAGTTTTTAATGGATTTACATCTTTTGAGTGTTCTAGAATAATATTTTAACCATTTTTAGAAAATGTCTGTGTCTGTCTGTGACAAAAATTTTACAGCAATTATATCTTAGGGACTACTAGACAGAAATTTATAAAAAATGATATGTCGTTGCTCCTTGACATATAGTTGTGCTTATCAACTTTTGGTGAAAATCGTCTAACAAGTGGAGTTTTCATCCTTTTTTTTTTTTTTTTTTTTTTTTTTTTAACATGGCGGTATAGGGCAAAATTTACTATAAAAGTGCACAAGAGTTATTTATGATAGTTTTTTATTTTTATTTATTTAGTTCGGCAGGACTGTTCCTTTCAAACAGCGATTTTGCGGGCTGTATTACACTTTGAATGAACGTGAAAGCATTCTTATTTTTATTTAAAATGTACAAACTTAAAGTTTTGCACTATATCTGTCCGGATTATTAGGTTTTATCAAAAACTGGTACACTTATTAAAAAGAAAAAAATCTAACTAACACTTAAAAAAAAAAAAAAAAAAAAAAAAAAACTAAAATGTTAACTAAACTGTTAACTAACTACTTAACTGTTAACAAAAAAAGTTCAAACGGATAATTCCTTCACAAAATATTAAGTAAAAATATTTTAACTTTCAAATTATTTGAAAGAAAAAAAACTGATACCAAAAATAAATAAAGAATAGATAAATTTATTTATTTTTATGTCAAAAAACGCAAACATTTCTTTTTTTTTTTTTTTTTTTTTTTTAATAATTAAAATAAAATCATGAAAAATCATGCTAAAGAAGTAGAACAGGTTCAGTAAAGAATTTTTCTGCAAAATTTGAAATTTGGTACTGATTTAGGTGAGATGTTTCTCACCAAAATGTTTATTTACGTAATCGCGATAGCGACTTTAATTCGTCGCCGAAATGACAATAAATATTTAAATGCCACCAAGGGGCTGCTAAGCTAAAGCTATAATACCAAAGTAATTTTAAGAAAACAATGTATTAACCGATTCTAGGAAATGAAATACAGTTACTGCATGCTTTTATATGGAAGAATAGATTAAAATAAACCCTGTCGTTCTAAAATTAAATTCTGTTTATAAAGAATATAAGCAGATTTTCTTTTTCTTTTTTTTCACACAAGTGAGAGTCTTACATAGTCACAGATAGTTATAAATTATTTTTTATAAATAAATGCGCGCTAAATTATAAGAATTTACACAATGTACATTATATATTGTTTATTACAATCAGAAAAATAATATACCGCTTTCATCTAGAACGAATAGGTGGTCCTTTTCTAAATTCCTAAACTAGTAATATAGATTTCTGAGCTATAAGTATAAGGCATGCCAATACACTGAGGAAAAATTCTATAACTGACATCTAGAATCTAAATTGTGGGTGTAGAAAAAATTGTTCCATGTCATCCTTATAAATTTCTTATAAATTTCTTTCTAGTCCCCTTCGAAAGCGAATTCTAAAGACCTCTATTAGAATTCTTGAGCGTTTCCCTATACTATCGAGGACAAACCTATTAGAAAATATATCCAAATAAATGTGAATATAAGAGGCGGGTTTCAGCAGTTATAATCTTGGTTTATGATCCAATTATAGAAAATCAAGCGAGAATTTCTCGTAATACAAAAGATTCAGAATGTTCAGAATGTTCAGAATATTGCATCACCATCTAGAAATGTGTAGATTAGAAATTCTCGAACATTTCGTCTATTCAGTTTATTGGCGTGTCTTATGCGCATAGCTCGGAAATCTATATTTCTGGTTTAAGGATTTAGAAAATGACGATTTATTCATTCTAGATGAATGCGGTATATTTTTTTTTTTTCTCAGTGTAGTATCTTAAAATGAGTTTTTCAATGTTTTTTATTTTTAACTCAAGTATTAATTAAAAAGTCTGTTTTTTTTTTTTTTTTTTTTTTTTTTTCTGATAATAATATTGTTTTTCTGTCAGTGTAATGGTGTAAACAAATAAAAACATAATTAATTCACTGAATTTATAAAGATAGAACTCTTTTTTTACACATGAAAAAATTTTAAATGATAGATGTAGGTATATTTATATAAATATATATTTATTATTATTATCTAAACGAAAAATGTAGAATATAAAATACATGTTCTAAATAAAATGCTTTTCACGGAGAAAAAATTCTGTAACTGACATCTAGAATCTAGTTTGTGACTCTAGTAAAAATAGTTCCAAGTCATCCTTATAAATTCTAGTCACCTTTGAAAGCGAATTCTAGAAAACCCTATTAGAATTCTAGAGTATTTGCCTATATTATCGAGATCAAACTTGTTTAAAAATCTCTGCAAATAGAGGTAGGGGAACATCTCCAGTTATGGGCATTCTCCGGTTGTGGGCACCCCGCCATATCTTCTAACAAAAAGTAAATATGGTGGATTTAAGTATTGTGAAACATGTATTGTGACAGTGCGCAGTTATTGCGCTAACATCGAATTCAATAGACGCATTTGCTTAGTAAGTACAAGCATCGAAACAAAATTTTGAAAAAAAAAAGCAACACAAAAGTAATTTCTGAATTTTTTCAATGTGCAGTAAATCGTAGTGAATTAATTAAAAAATGTGAGTGTAATATATATTCATGCAGTATATTCAATATATTTTGTAATGCAATATCGAATTAAGCCAAAATTTTAAATGAAAATAGATTTTTCTGTCATTATAAAAGTGATTGTCATTCTCAGTTGTGGGCACCTTCATGTACCCGGTTGTGGGCACCCATGTTTCTTTCATTTAAAACGTGTTTTTTACTTACAAATTTTCAAATATGGTCGTTTAAAACAACATAACATATTTTATTAGTGTTTTATGTATTTTTAAGGTTTTTTAGGATTTTTAGCCATGTCAACCCCGGAAAAGTCAATCGATCCAAAAGAAATGGTTAAAGCCATTTAGGATTGCTTAGTATACACGAAATCCATAAAATCGACTGCCCGAGAATATGGACCTCCTCGCAGCTTCAGTGTCCCTACAGAAGAAGCCTAGAAAAAGTAAGGGAACTCCCCCTGTCAAACTGCAGACCAAGTGCGCTAAAAATAGGAACATTCACAATCAGGAGATAATGTCGATTTCTGCATCATTTTTTGGAGCATCTGCTATCATGCCGAAACAAGAGCAAATTCAATCAAATGCAACGAGTATGATCGTCTGGTGCATTTAAAATGTGCCAACATACATGAAAATTATTTTATTTACAAGCATTACACTTTTGATTTCAAGGATGAAGAAGATGACGAATAAAATTGGGAAAATGCCATTTTCTGTTAATATTTCGGCTACTGAATCCTTACAAAATGAATAAATTTTGTTGTTTTCTGTGGTTTTGGTGGTTTTTCTTATTATTTTCCCATTTTTAACAGATTTTTCAAGTGTGCCCACAACCGGGTACAAAATTATTTTTGGCAATAAATGATCACTTCACAAAATTGGTAGTAATTTTTTTTTTTTTTTTTCTGTTTGACGGAATCAATACAGCTACTTCATCAAACGTTAGCGAATGGTTCTAGCTTACCATTGGTATTCATGTGTTTGCATAATATCTATTCTATCAAAAGTTATAAGCTAAAATCAAAAGTGTGCCCACAATCTGAAATGTTCCCCTACATACAAGGGGCGAGTTTTACCAACTATATTCTTGGTATGACCCAATTCTAGATAATCAAGTGAGAATTTCTCGCAATGCAAAAGATTCAGAATATTTAAAATATTCAGAATATTGTTTCACCATCTAGAAATGTATACACTAGAAATTCACGATCATTTCGTCTATTCAGCTTATTGGCGTGCCTTATACGCATAACTCAGAAATCTATATTTCTAGTTTAGGAATTTAGAAAATGACCACTTCTTCGTTCTAGATGAAGGCTTAATATTTTTTTTCTCAGTGTTCATTTACATATTATTATTATTAATTTATTTTTTAATTTGATTGGTACCTTTAAAGTGTGCTATTTACTATAAAATAAATTTAAAGTATTTTTAGTTACAAAATCTGTCACAAAGAATGTGGTTTTATATAAACCATGTCGAAGGCAAAAATCTTACCATTAAAGCTTCAAATATCAAACGAAGTTTTAATCAATTATAAAAACATCTTGTATTTTCTTTTACCAACACTCTACTCAATAAATGGTGATATTTTTTATGTAGTAAAAGCATGAGATTTTGGTTAATGTTTAAATCAGAGTAGTCTTTTTTACCACATAATTCGTACTTAGCCAAAAACATCGCCAAAATAATTGATGGTAACGTAAAGGAGAAAAACAAATATGTTTATATCATCAAATATTTTAACTAAACTCATTACAGATTCAAATAATTAATATTTTTAAAGTAACTAATAAAACTAATGAGGGGAAAAAAGGAGAATTTAGGTTATCAAAAACGTGACTATTTCCTAATGTATATTAAAAAAAAAAAAAAAAAAATATGCATGTTATATAAGCTCATTAATATCATGCAGTTCACTAAATGAATCTTTAACAGAACTGGGTTTTTAATTGCGGGATTTTCAAAACAACTTAACCTTAAACCGCATATCGTTAACAACTTTCAAACCATAAAGATATATTATATTTAATTAAATTAACATTTAACTTCTCAAGAAATTTAATATAGGAGAAAGATATTTTTATATTTATTTTCCCCCATAGAACGTGACTTCTCCAACATATACATGTATCACTCTTATTATTTTATAAACATCTAATTTTTAAAAACCCATCAGAAATTTTACAGTAAAGCTCAAAAATTTTACGCCCCCTCTCAAAAACTACGACAGCAACTTTTCCTGTAATCAAATCAGAAGTATCATTAGATGAAGTCGTTTATTTTCATTCAGTTTGATTATTCCGCGATTTCGTCGGTAATTGGGAAAATTTTGCAGACGTAATTTATTCAGCTCTCTCCGATGTAATCACTTTTCATATGTCACGTATACGTGGATCCCGAAAAATTCGAAAAAGAAAAAGAAAAAAAAATAGTAACGCTTCTCCATCTGTATAAGTTTGAAAATAAGTTATTAAGCCCCGCGAAGAGTAGTAAAGCCGTTCGGAATTTTTGGGAGGAAAAGTTAAAAAAGGAAGAGTACCGATCTAAACTTGTTGCCACGGAAAAATCAATCGAAGTTATTTACGGGTGAAATCATTGATCGTATGTCTGTTGGAGTTTTGGAGGATGAGACGACATTCAGATTATTTTGTGCATACCGTTTTTCATATCCTGTTGGAAAATTTATCATTTTGTTTAAAAAATTTTAATTTTGAGAAATGTATGTATCATATATTTTTTTATACATGCATATTTTTATTATTTTGTAAATTTATTCAAATTTAATGAGATCATTTCTTTCTTCTATGTACATAACAGATTTTTGGATCTCTAGTTTTCGATGCATTCACACGTTTTCAGATGTCCTGAAAACAACATGACCAATTTTAGAAATATATATATATATACACGTCTGTCTCTCTGTGTATGTATCAAAAATTTTGCAGACACTGTATCCCATAAACCAATGGACAAAATTTAACGAAATATGATATTTAGTTGATTTAAATTAGTGCTCGTTACATTTGAGGATTAATCGTTCAACAGGTGGCGCTCTGATCTCACTTTTTCGGCAATTGTCTTATATGAATATAAGACAAAATTTCATTAAAATGTTCATAATGAGATTTATATTTTACTTTATTTATGTATAATTTAATATATTTTTTTTTCTTTACAGCTAATGAGGAAAAAATATGTATGTATATATATATATATATATATATATATATATAGGGGCATTGCTTTGTACAGTCTGTTTGGTGTATATTTCAAAATAACTCATCCATACTTTTAAACGAGTGCTTTAATGCTAAACTTGGATTTATGATGGCAAATAATTTTTAAGAAAAAATAAATAAACTGTATTGCCTGTATAGGAATAGATAGAAGAAAATTTTGTGGTGGCCACAATATACTAATTTTCATTATTTTTGCTTACGGAAACACTAAAATTTAAAAAAATAATCATTTAATGTATGAATGCTGAAAATACAAATAACCAACAATAATATATAGAAATATAAATAAGAATTTCTCCCCCTTTATTAATTCTATGGGGTAAGTTCAAAAAATATATTATTAACATGCGTATTTTTCTTGTGAATTATTTTTATTATAATAATATAGATGTAGTTACGTATAAAACAGAACATTTTTCTTTATATATAACCACTTACTTTGTATAAACAATGATCGCTATTCTCTCGAAATTTTATAAAATGCAAAAAATATTAAAATGCATCGAGGATTTAAATATTTCCTAAAGAGAAAAAGGAAAAGTGTTTCGCAAATAAGAATATTAATTTTTTATTTATTTATTTATTTTTAATCAGTAAGCACCATTCTCATGTGATCAGACATTTTATATAATTATTCGTTATATATGACTTTTGGAAATTTGGAGGATTTAAACATTCTGAAATTATTTTGTTTTGAAGTTCTTTTTCTTTTCTTTTTTTATTTTATTGCCATTTTATATTCTGTCAGATATTTTGCTATATTTATTATAATATTCATCTTTTTTTTTTTTTTTACAAAACACATTGTTGTTAATTGCAATATTATATATATATATATATATATATCATCTAAAAAAATTACTTAAAAATAAATAAATAAATTGGAAAAGGAGGGGGGGGGGGAGAGAACTGAATAAGAAATTAAATATATAGATGGAAATGCTATGTAATAAAATGGGTAAATAATGGGAAAAAAAAAAAAAAAAAAAAAAAAAAAAAAAAAAAACTTTTTCGATACTGTCCGTTCTGATACTGATTATTATTAATTTTCTTTTATTTTCTTTTTCTTTGAAAAAAAAAAAAAAAAAAAAAAAAAAAGAATTTGATGAAATTTTGGCAAAAGCAGAATTTAGTTTAGTACGGAGGACAATTATTATTATTATTTATTTATTTATTTTTAATTCTAACATCGCTTTCAAATTATTCAATTATATTTTAAATAAATTTTCGATTTCGATAAATGTCAAACTCTCGAAAAAATTCGTAGATTGAGACTAATATTCCTCCGTCCTGAAAAGGAAAGTATTATGGGGGGGGGGGGAAGGGTAGGTAAAAATGAATAAATACGTTTTAGTAATCTATAAATTTATGAAAATAAATCACTTTATTTATATTCTAAGATTTATTTAAGATCCTACATGAGACCTTATGTATTTTTAACATTTAGTAAGTTAGACGTGACATAATATGCAGCAAATATATAGCAAAATTAATAATAATATTTCGGGAATATTAATAATATATGTAATATATTATTAATATATTATTAATATGCAGCAAATTGTGCGCCGTCTAAAATCTTTATATCGTAATAAGTTTAAAAATATTAACTTTTTTTTTTTTTTTTTTCAGTCAAAATTTTTATTTTAAATTAAATGTAGTGCACATTTGATTGAAACTAAATGCACATTAAATTGTAATTAAAGAAATTATTTTTATTTAGCACGCAGCTATTTATATTCATAATATTTTGTGTAAATAGGACATATTTATTTATTGCAATTTTCGTAATCCTTTGTATATATTCATTAGTTTTGTGTATATCGTATATTTTACGTATAAGCGAATAATGAATATTAAATAAGAATTATGTTGTTTAATTTGTAAATTTCTATTCAAGATAAATCGCGAATTATTTTTGATTGTTAAAAAAGTTTATGCGGCTAAAAATATTTATACATACATTTTGATTTTAAAATTTCTTTTTTTAGATATCGCATTAGGAATTTATCATGTGTCACTTGCTTTTATTTATATATACAGAGTGCGGCAGCTATTTGAGGACAGACAATATACGTGCCATATTTTCCTGTGTGTTATAGTAACGTAGCTTTTTTCGTTGCAGATAGACATGGCAGAACCTATTCTTACTCACGAAATGAAGAGACATGCCGTTATCGTCTCCTTGGCTGCAGGGCACACCGATTCAGGAATTGCTGCAGTCATGAAGGTCGCCCGATCATTTGTTTACAAAGTTCAAAGAGAATTGGGAGCTGCAAAGGGTGATGTGGCTGCAGTTTCGCAAAGGAAACGACATTGTCGACGTTCTGATAGTATTAGGACGCCAAAATGCGTCATCTGTGTCCAAGATGCCATCGATGAGGACCCTGGGAAATCGATGAGGGCACTCGCTAATGAGCTGCAGGTTGATGAGGCTACCATCCGACGTGTAGTTCATGAGGACCTCCGTTACAAATCATATGTCCTGAGGAGCCAGGACTGCTCTGGTTTTTCTCAGATGAGAAGAACTTTGTTCAGGACCAGAAGGTAAACCGCAAAATTGATCGGCAGCTTTGTAAAAGCCCTGATGAGGTACTGACGATCATGCATATCAAATTTCCAACATCAGTGACGATGCTTGGGGTTGTTAGTAGTGGAGGACATGTGATGCCTCCGCATTTTTTTTCTGAAGGCACCAGAGTCAATGCCAGTGCTTACACCGAGGTGTTAGAAAGAGTTGTCAAGCCTTGGATCACTACTGTAGCACGTGGGAGGCCGTATGTTTTCCAACAAGACTCGGCACCATCCCATACAGCCAGAACAACCCAAGAATGGATGGCCGAGAATTTTCACGATCACGTCACACCGAACATTTGGCCCCTCAGCTTCCCAGGTCTCAATCCAATAGACTATTATGGGTGGGGCTTAGTTGAGAGGGACTGCAATCGTCGTTCCCACAACACTCTTGTAGCTCTCAGAGCTGCTATTGTGGATGCAATGGCAAAAATTTCCAGACACATCTCATTACTGCCTACAGTCGGTTTCGACAACGTATAGAAGCTGTTATTGCCGCTAATGGTGGGTTCATTGAATGATATCGTCCTTTATGTATCTGATCATCTGTACGAAACTTTAATATGTAATAAATGCTCTTTTTCCTTTGTTTATTGCTTTTTTTTCTATGGAGATCGATTTGTTCTCAAATAGCTGCCGCACCCTGTATATATATATTTTTTTTTCCAGTGGTGCATTAAAAGACAATTGAATCGAAAAAGATAACAATAAATCTATAAATGCAAGCGAGCTACCCAGTAGCGTTCCCAGATTGATGTCCGGGGAAGAGAAAGGCATATAAATAGGTGAGGCAAGTCCATTTCTTCGGGGAGATCACAAAAGGTGCAAAAAGGGTCAGGAACAACGTTGAAAAAACTACATAGATATTTACGTAGGCAATCGTTGCCAGAAATCAGACGAAACATGGCGACAGATCTCAACATAGGACATTGAGGGACATTAAGAATCTGATTAAGCCATGGTTTATTAAGATTGGAATTTTTGATTTCTTCGTGGAAGGAATCCCTATAGATGTTCTTTATTAGAAATTTGATATTGTTAAAAGGGAGTTTGGGATTAAATCTTTGAAGGACAGAGTCCCCCTTTTAAGCCAGGAAATCGGCCGCCTCATTTCCCTGAATTCCACAGTGGGCTGGAATCCACTGGAGAACTACTATCTTGTTATTACTGTAAAGCCAGTTGAGGCGATTATAGCAATTATCGATGGTAAATGTTCGGGAGTGTCTGGGTGAATCAGGTGTTTGAAACACGGCCTTTGAATCAGATAAAAACACCACTTTGAAAAACAGTTTAGACGTGGTTGAAGTTGAAACAGGGCCTGGTGAATAGCCGTGATCTCACCATCGAATGTCGTACCATGAGTGCCGATGGGAGTATAAAGGCAAAAAAGCTCACAATAAACACCTGCGCCAGCGTTAACACGTCCACACATTCTGGAATCGTCAGTATATATATTCCCATTCATTCCTCCTCATGGTAGAAAGTTTCCATTGTTTCGAGAGCGAGTGTTCTTAGAACTATATCGCAAGTGTCTGTTTTAGAGACATCCTTGATTAGTTCAAGGCGGGTGGAAATTTTTTTGTCAACTATAGGGTTGGTGGGGGGGAGGGTTGATAGAATTGTACAGCTTCGTAATTTAACTCTAGCTTGGATATAATATCATCAACTTCTTGGAGGAATCCATTTTCTGTTTTCAAGTTTCTCTCACAATGTATTGTATGTGTATATTATATTTGTTGTAGTTTGTCCTTAGTCTAGCCTCAGTAAAATGCATGTTATACTACCTGTATATTCAAAATTTTTATGCATATGGATTATAGTGTAACATGATTCCATGAAATACGGATATTTTTAAATAAATGTATTTAATGTAAGATGTAAATGTGTAAGTTTTGCGTATAGCATAAAAGTATACGAAACATATGGTATGAGATGGATGTTGTATTAATAAATCGTCTTTGTAAGAATGTGCACTAAGTATATACTTTACGATGTATGCATCTACGAGTAAATTTAAATGAAGTTGTATATTTGCATGAGAAATATCCATTGAAGATTCGTAGCGTGTATGTACGAGTATAAAGAAATGAGTCTGTATATCCGTATGCTTGTTTGTACGATTAAGGCCTTTAATCGCAGAGCTACAAAACTTGACAATGGGAAGTTGGGACCCTGCAAGTACATCATCGAGAATTTTTCGATTTATTTATTTATTTTCGATTTTATATATTGATTTTTCAGTTTAATTTTCTTAAATTTATTCTTTCATTTCAATCATCTGCGTTCAAACGGTTATTTACGATTTATTATTTATTTATTTATTTCCTTTCAAAGGGAAATAAATATATTTATTTTTTTATTTATCGTATTTATCGGAATCAAACGGCATAATAGTAGAAAGTATTAAATTTGTTAAATTTTTAATTTAATTATGATTTATAACAACTAACATTATGTATTTTTTTTATAACAAAATTATACTAATAAAATTATAAATTAATTGTACTTAAAGTTCTACCATTACAGGACGAGGGCTGTAAAAATCTTATTACTTGGTATCACTAATACACGGGGCCAAAACTAATATATTTAATAGATACTGAGATACAGCCCTCCGGAAAACCACACTTCATGAATAATAGCAGCGAAACTTGCTATCCGATAAATACCCAAATTCAAGTGCCTTAAATACCCGAATTAAAGTGTCTACTGCCAATTAATTAATTTGATAACAACTATTTTATTATACAAAGATAATTAATATTTAAAACATAGATGCTTCTAAATTAAAATTTTACGTCGAAACAACCATCTTTTCCAACAATTATAATAATTTTCTCCCGTTTTATGAATACACCACCTTTTTTCCACCCTTAAAAAGCTGGCTTCGTTTATCATTACAATTTTTTTTTTCTATTATCTGGCATTTAAAAATTCAACATAATCGTAATGATGAAAAGGAAAAATACCATAACGTTCCAGATCGTGAAAATGACATATATTGTGTAAGTTACAGCTGTTGCATGCAATTTGTATTTGGGTGGGCACACTTTCAATAATGTACTCAACAATCTACACATATTTTATTTACCTGGATATGTTTTAATGTGTTTTTTCCCTTCAATGGCGGTTCTGCATGTCCCCATTGTATTTATTTTTTATTTGGAGCATACTTTTAATAATGAGAAAGATAACATAGTAAATAGATTTTCATAATAAATACTTGGTCAAACGTGAATTTACTTTTTTTTTTCAGTATTTTTAAATCTAACAAAGAGCGTAAATAATTATTATTACCATGTTTTTATTAACTTCGATTCTTCTTTGTTTGTTTGTTTGTCCAGTACAAATCTTGCAATCGATTATTAATTAACTTTCCTACTATCTAGACATTTGAAACTTTCAGAATAGCTCACAACCCAATGACAACACATTACTTCAAAGCTCAATTTTCGATTTTTGATTTGTTTCCTTTTAATTAATTAAAATATTAATCTCCTAATAGCTTTGAAAATAGCCATTAAAATATTAGCTATAATTTAATTGTTGTCAAAAAAATATATACGAGTTCTCTCTCTTTTTTTTTTTTTTTTCGTCGACATAAAAATAAATACATTTAATTAAACGTAAGCGTTAAAAAATTGTAAAAATTTAAATTTTGCATCTCATAAAAATTGACGTCATTATCACTTTAAAAATTTTATACGCATTGATAAATTGCTAATGTAGTTCTATAGCTAGAATTCAACAGAAAATTTAAAAACATGGTATATAAACATCTTTTTATCTTATAATTATTTTTCATTAATTTTTCAAGCAAAATTTTCTCTTGATAATCCATTCTGTCTGACACAAAACCATAATAATTTATGGATTGTTGCAAATGCGTCGGAAACGAAAGCTTTTACACACAACGTTTCTCTATATTAAATTATTATGTATGTTAAAATAATAATAATAATAATAATAAATAATCCTTGCAATGAAATAGAATTATGGAAATTTAGGATCTTATTACACTTTCTTCTTAATTAGAATCGATTGTTATGTAGTTAAATCAGAAGTACGTTAAAGTTCATTTATCAAATTTTCGGTTAGTTTAATTATAGCTTAATCCTATTCTTGATTAAAATATCTGGATAGCCAAACACTTCTTTATGCTTTTATTTTATTACAGTAGAGCTACGGTTATCCGAGAACAGACTAACCAAATCCAGGATTAACTGAGGTATCCCCGAACAGGTCTCGCCCTGGAGAAGGCATGGCCTTTGACAAAGGGCGTAGATAACTTTAACAGCTTTTACTATACAGTGCTGTATTTTATAATTTATTTATATATGTATTGTATTGCATTTTTAACTCACTACATTTAAATAGATGTAATAGATGTATTGCTTGATTACGTTTTCATTCATTTGAGACTTCACTGTATGTCTCACCCCCCCCCCCCACCCCCCGAGTCCCTGTTAGCCAAGATTTCGATTATTTACATTATCTCTAATAAGCTAGGCTCTACTGTATTAAAAACATATTGCTAAATTTTATTAATTTTTCATTTGTAAAATCATTGATAATGAGGAAAAAAAAAATAATAGCGAAAGATACAGCAAAAGAAAAAACTGTTATAATTTTTAGCAAATGTGTGAGGTTTGAGCGCATGCCTCGGCTATTTCAGACCCCATTTTAATCTTGAACTTAATTTAATAAAGGAATTTATGGGACTCATTATATAAATAATAATAAAGGATTTATTTCAGCTTGAAATATAACGGAGGTAATTTGCCATCGATGAGAAACTCAGTTAAAAATCAAATAGATAAATTAAAGAAATATAAAGATTTAATCTCACCCCTGAAAATTACTGTCAGGCCATGGCTCCCTGCGATTCTATTACGTCGCAGGCAGCCATGGTCAGGCGAAAAGCTTGTTACTGCTCTCAAGGAAATCATCCGTTGACTCTATGCCCCGTAAAATGGAGATAAGATTCCTACCGCTGCACTATTTAACACACTCCGTAGTTAGCTAAAACATCAACACACGATATTGCGATACTCTACTTCATATGCCACCAACAACAAATTATCTCGTATTTCGCTACACCAACAACAACAAACTATCTCGTATCTCGCTACACCAACAACAACAACACCATCCTCTTCCCACACTCGCTATTTAACTACCTTAAAACAGGCAACTCCATCACTTCAGTTCTTTACTTGAATAACTGATTGTATACATCCATCCTACGCAAACTGCGCGAATCCTGCCTTCCTCTTAGCGACTCCGTACCGGCGTAAAATCATCCCAACTTCAATCCATTGCGCCAGCACTTTTACTGGGGTAATATCCTCTCAACCTCAATCTATTGCGTCATCGGGTGCTGGTACCAGACTTGTATTCTCAATCTTCTGGTTTGCGTTGCGATCTTACTTTCCCATCGCTTACATGTGGTGACCTACAATTGATTCAACCTCTAACCTTACAAAAGTACTTTCAAAAATGGGTGCAACCACATCCTTCTGTAAACAGAAAATTTACAAAAAAAAAATCTTTGTAAAATAGTTATCTCTTAAAGCAGGTTTATCCTATAAGTCTTTCTATTTACAACAAAAATGAGCTAGTGTCCAATTTTGCTAACACATTCTTCTGTGAAAACTTTCTTCAATGTAAAAGTTTTTTACATATTTAATTTTTAATGCCTTAAAACACACAGTAAAAGAATCAATTGAGTGACTTACAGAAATATTTCGGTTATAGGAAATATTTTGGACTTCAGCACTTTGGAGGCATTTTTAAAAAGCAATTTTCATACAGCACATAATCCTGAATTACGAATAAATCATTTTGGAATTCCCAGAAATCAATACTCCCTCAACTGCCATAGAATTGACTGTTGTATAACTGAATCATTTATTCCCTTTCACAAACTCATCAATTTTCACTTGGTTTAATTATACCTCAGTTTTGTGCGTAATTCGATTATTTGTATATTTATTTATTTTGCTGCACCTTTATTTCATTAATCAGACTGCATCATAATATTTGCAACTAATTTAGTTGTATGTTACTGTATTTTAATATACTTGTATTTAAATAATGAGACGACGTCGCACTGTGTTATCATTTTGCATTTCATAAAATCATTTATACTTAAAAAAGAAGTAAAAAATAAGGACATTAAAAAAAATAATAATAAGTATACAGTGAAACTTGAATAATTCGAACTTGTTTAATTCGAAATTCTGGATAATTCGAATTTTTTACTGGGTCCCTTGAATTTTGTATTAAAATAATGTTAAAAAATCATGGATAATTCGAATTCTATTTTGGATAATTTGAATTTTTCACACGATTACCTTTAAAATATTACAGTAAAATTTGTTCCAGAGATTTTTCTCAGCTAAAGTTGCATTATTTTTTTTTTAAACAGTCTTTCAAAAGAAGGATAAGGAAATACAAGAGTATTTCCTGCCTAGTGCATCAGAAGATATGGTCCATATACATGAATTTTTAGGGGGGTTTTAATTGAAAGTCATGTCTAATGTAGAATATTTTGTTTTTGTATCAATTGATAGGTTGAAGTCATATGCTATGACACAAACATTGTACAAAGAAGCAATCAAAAATATCTGATTATTTTTTAAAAAGTGTTGACTAATTAAGCTCGTAAAAAAATATTCACTTAATGGGGGTGGGGTGGGGGGGTTAAATGTAGCTGCTTTCTTAGATATAAAGTTTATTTTTTAAATCATTGATCGTAGAGTTTTATTTTTTTTATTTATCTCATCTTTTTGACAAAATAGTATATGTAATTCGAATGTTTGGATATTTCGAATTTTTCTCTGGATCCTTCAACTTCGAATTATCCAAGTTCTACTGTATTTTCTTTAAAATTAATTTAATTTCTCAACAAAAAAAAAAAAATATTTTACATGAATTGTTCCCTTAATGTGACATACATTTCTTTCTTTCTCTTTGTTTCTTTGTTTCTTTCTTTTTTTTTTTTTTTTTTTTTTCAGGGGCACCATTCTCACCGACTTTATAGAGGCATATCAATTATAAAAAATATTTAAAAAAAAAGAAAAAAGTAAAAGTAAAAGAAGAAATGAAATGAAATTATATATTGCCCATAATCCTTCAAATAAAATAAATTATTTTGTAATTTCCAGAAATCAA
The DNA here is from genome assembly GCA_963930645.1 of Salticus scenicus. NCBI lineage: Eukaryota > Metazoa > Arthropoda > Arachnida > Araneae > Salticidae > Salticus > Salticus scenicus. The sequence goes on from OZ005652.1 coordinate 67,874,416, forward strand.
TATCACTAAAGTTAATATTATATATCTATGTAGATTTCAGTTGTGATTTAACAAGCTCATTTATTTTTATATGGTTTGATTATTCTTTAATTTTATGTTTGACTGGATTAACTGCATATGTGTTTTACATTATTTTTTTTAGTAATATTGAAACTCAGTGTCTTATAATTTTTAACTGCAAAAGTTCTTTATATTAAAAAAAAAAAAAAAAAAAAAAAAAAAAAAACAGAAAAAGGTAATATTTATTTTTAATTTTGAACTCATTTGTGTTAAATTTTTAAATAAAATATAAACAATGAATACATTATGGAAATTGTTCAAAAGGTTCTTTAAATTTTCTGTCGATGTTTCACTCTTGCACGCTTAAGGTTATACAAATATATTGACTGTAGGAAATATTTTGAAATTTAACAGTTTGGGAGCATTTAATACACAATTTTACATAACACACAGTCCTGTATCTAAAGTAATTCATTTGGGAAATTCAGGAAATCAATACTTTCTCTTCTTCCATTGAATCGTCTGTGGCATAATTGAATCATAAGTACCATTTAACGAACTCATCAATTTTCACTTGGTTTAATTATTCTCGGATTTTATGCTTAATTCGAATATCTGCATATTCATATATTTTATTACGTTTTATTTCATTATACTACATCCCATTCGAATTTTTTCCTTTCATTTGTTCGTTTTCATTTTGATAAGGAAAAAGAAAACAAGAAACACTATGAATTTTTGATGTTGAATTTCTTTTTATTTTTTTCATATATGTATATAAGAAGAAAGTATAGCAGTCGTGAAAACCAGTTTTCAACTGATTTACACGTTTTGAGATATCCTGAACGGGATTTGACTGTTTTTAGAAAATGTCTGTCTATCTCGTTGTGTGTATCACAAATTCTGTAGACGCTAAATTTAACGAACGAAAAACCAAACTTGGTATTTAGCTGGACTCTGACCTAAACTGGTGTCGATTATATTTAAGGACCAATCGCTAAACAGGTGGTACTGTGATATATATTTTTACTTTCTTCTATATGTATATAGAGAGAAAGCATTGGATTCGTGAAAATTTTCGAACTCCAGTTTTCGATGGATTTACACGTTTTGGGGTCTCTTGAAAAAGATTTGACTGTTTTTAGAAAATGTTTGTCTGTCTGTGTGTCTGTGTGTGTGTATCACAAATTTTGTGGATACTGTATCTCACGGACCAATGAAGAAAATTTAACCAAACTTGGTATTTAGTTGGACCCTGACTTAAACTGGTGCTGATTAGATTTGTGGAACAGTGCCTCAACAGGTGGCGTTGTGATCGCATTTTTTAAAATTTTTTACATGGCAGTATAGGACAAAATTTCGTATAAAAGTACATAATGAGAGTTATTTTAATCGTGTGATTGTAAAATGAATATGAATTATTGATAATAGTAGTAGTTAACTAGGAAAAAAATTGTGTACATGTGGGGGCATCGTTTCACCCCCCCCCCCCCCGAGAGGGAAGTACCCCTGGGGGAAGTAAATTTTCAATATGGGTATCTTTCGAAAGATCTCGTCAATACCTTTAAAACGAATGGTTGAACTATAGATCTGTGATAATTTAAAATAAAGTTATCGATTTTTTTTTTCTTTTAACAAAAAAAACTTAGAAAAAAAATCTTATTTCTTCTGATAATTGCAAAAAGTTGACTTTCTTTCGGCATTTAGTGATGGATATAATTCTGTTCTGATAAAAATCGTCTGCATTTATAGTGGAAAACAATTTAATAATTTAATAAATATTTTGTATTGAATGAATTTTGTGTAAAATTATATAGAAGAAAGTCATGGGTGTCCACATCATACTAGTTTTAATTTTAACGTGAAAGTACAGGACAAAATTTCACATTTTTTCCGATGTTGGCACAAAATCGATTTTTTTTTTTCTTTTTTCGGCATTTAATGTTATACTTAATGTTATACTTAATGAGACAGGACTGGAATTAACAAAGAAAAGAAAAGAAAATGGAAAATAAATAGTTTTTTTTAAGTTAAGTTGGTTTATGTGATTTTATTACACACTATGAATTTACTGAAATTAACAAAAACGGATGTATTGACTCAATTTAACATTAAAAGGCAAAAGTCCTTTGGTTCGCAGAGTTCCTAGTGCTCTAGGCTTTGGTCATTTAATCTAATAAGATCTAATATAAAAATAAATAAATAAATAAATAAATAAGATACTAGAAATAAATAAATCATTATAATACAGTACAATTTATCCAGATAAATTTTTGTTCCCGACTGATCGGGAAAAATCAGCATTCTATTCTGTATTACATTAATAATCACCGGAATTTATTTAATTAGCTTGATTGAAATTGTGATTTTAATCCAGTTATTATAAGTTTATTTATTTATTTTTTAATTATTGATTTAAGTTGCATTAGAATTTTTTTAATCATAATTATTATAAACAAAAATCAAAACAATTAATTCCAATCTATTTTTCTCTAAATCCATGCTACTTTTATAATTCCATGTTATTAGTACGGAACTACAGGTTATAAAAAAATTGAAAATCAATTTGAGATTTGTTTTAATATAATTCTCATGTACAATTTTAAATTAGCACATAGTGGGGAATGTCCCATTCATCACCATTCAAATTGTCCCATTCATCCCAACCACCACATGATCATATAAAACGGGAAATAGGCTTAATAAATAATTGTCAATATTCTTCTTGCATATCATAAACACAATACAAGATTATGCCATTTCACCATATAAGAGTTATATTAATTTTAAGCAAATAGTTAATATTTTAACTACTACCTAATCGAATCAGCAAAAACTTACTTTGCCAGCTGTAAAAGACACTTTAATTTTTTTCTGCCCTTCTATGGATAGCACAATTCTGAAACTGCACTTGGTGAATGATCTCAGTGCTGCCATACATCAGGAAAAATGTCAAGTGTTTGGTGCTTACAAAACATAAAAATCTAGCTATTGTCCCATTCATCCTGCATCCCATTCAACCCCACTCTCCCCTATAAATTTTCAGCTCCATCGAATAAGGCGTTTAAACGTTATCGAACTGTAAATGTTTGAGCCCATTGGCCATAATAATAAAGAAATGTTCTTTGTGTCTTTGTAAAACCATTATAAGTAAACCATTATTATTCACAAAAAATCAATAGGATCCGTGCTACGGTGACCTATAACATGCGTACCAACTTTCAAATTATCCAAACAAAACGTTTAGACGCTATCGTGTTCACTAACACATACACATATTCTTTAAAATTTAGAATGGGAAGTAAGGTATTTTAATAGCTCCATCGAAAGGTCTTTTCAAGACAAACACTTTGGCAAAGACGTCTTGTCCTACTATGCGTTTTTAGGAAGTTACGAGAGATTAAATTTTCGTTTAAAGTTCTTCCCCTTTCAAGCCGAATCCTGAAAAAACTTCGGAAGTTCTTAAAATTGAAAAAAAAAAATGAAAAGAAAAGAAAAAAAGAAAAACACCTATTCAGTTTCAGGGAGATTTCATTTTGTTAAAAAAAAAATGGAGGTAGTGGGAAATAGGGGGCATCCCGAAGATCAACTTTAAATTTGAAACGGTCAGGTGTTCGTTGTTAATTCATTTGAAAGGTTTTTTTTTTCAAGACGAACATATTATGTAATGTGTATTGTCTCCCCATTTTTTTTTTTTTTTTTTTTTTTTTTTTTTAATGTTTGATTAAATATACTGCAAATAATACCCATCCTCTTACCTGTATTTCGGAATCACGTCAGGATTTCTGAGAACTATAAAAATGACACTCAATGAACTTAAGAAAAACCTCGTTGGATATTATAAAATTGGGATGTAGGGTTGTAGGGTGTATCTAAGAAGGCTAAGTTTAAAATTTAAAATTCTAGGAGTTTGTCACCTCTTTGAAAGATCTTCTTAAAGGCAATCATTTAAAAAAGCCTTATGAAAATTTTTAAGGAATTTATAAATGAGAAAAGTTTTTTTTTTTTTTTTTTTTTTTTTCAACCGTAGAGAACGCCTCCGAATTCTTTAAAACTGTAATAGTCATAAAAATTTAATTTATACCTCTAAGATCTTTGGTCGCGCTAGGAATCCCCCTCCTATTTGAATTTTCGAAGTTCGCCCTATTAGGTTCCCGAGATGCTTCCACAACCCCAATTTTTTTAAATTAAAATTTCCCATTAGATTATTGGAATACTTTTCATTATTGTTATTATTGTTTTAAGGTATTCCGATGTCCTCCTAAAATCACAGGTCTTAACCCGCGTCCTTTTCTCAGGCCCTTTTCTGGATGAAAATTTTCGTCTTTTTTGATACCATTATTTTTATACAATAATATCTATCCTATTTAATCAAACATATTGCTATAAAAATACAATAAATATTTATGTTTGAAAGTAATAGTAGCAAAAAAAGACGAAAATTTCTGATCACTGAAAGTGTCCTGTAAAAATGGCGAAGAGTACGAACCCCGCTAAAATATAGGGCAGAAAACAGAACAGGAATATTTACATCACTAATATTTCACTTATACACTACTACCATGTATAAAACTATCAGGTTTTGTCTATGGAGTTTCTTTATTTAACATCTTTATTAGTACAATCCTGTACATAAAATGCACATGAGGTATTAATTACTGGTTATAATTACAGTATTTTAAACTAAGAACAGTTACAAAAAAAAAATCCGGAAAAAATCATTTAAGTGTCCATTATTAATAAACGGTAACAAAAGTGTCCGAATACTAGTAAAAATTCTTATGTAAAAAAAGTACACTTCATACGGTTTTGTTAAATAAATCCTTGTCGAATTCTGTTCTTATTCAGTGTAAGTACATGTTTCGATAAGGATTTATTTAACAAAACCGTATGAAGTGTACTTTTTTTACATAGGAATTTTCGCTAGTGTTCGGACACTTTTGTTACCGGCTGTACATTAAACCTTGAATAAATTTGCATTCTAAATTGAAAAAATCTGCCATGAGACAACAAAATTTAGCGGTAATAAATTTATATATATATATATATATATATATATATAGTAAAAATAACATTACCCCCCCCCCCAAAAAAAAAAAAAAAAAAAAGTTAATAAAAACTGACTTTGCGCGTAAAATTTACATGCCAAAATTCATAAGCTATCGCTTTTAAATTACAGAGCCTAAACTGTACTCTTTCAAAGTTATGAAAGAAGATGAAATCCAAAACTTGTTGCCACGGAGAAATCAATCAAAGTTATTTACGGATGGAAACATCGATCGGCTGTTACAATTTCTGCGAGAATCGGCAATTTTTAGAAAATTATTTTGCATACAAATATATTTTTGCTCTTTTGTCGTAGCTTTTATGCAGTCCGTTGCTATTTATTGCTTCCAAAATTGTATTTAGTATTTGTTATTCATAAAATTAAAGAATTATTTCTATTCTAACGGAATCTTAGTATTTAAATACAACAGTTTTTAAAATCTTTTATAAGCAAAAGTTGGACGACTGTTTTTATTTCAATTTCCCATGCTATACCATGTTGATGCATTTAATGTATTCTAATTTTTTTACTGCTTATGAAACAGGTAATAAAATGAGGAACAAGATTTATTTTTAAAAAAATAATAATAATAATCGAGGATAATTAAATTATGATTTAAATTTTACATTTTTTTAGTGAAATGAATCTTATTTAGAATATTTAAGTGAGGAAGTGTAATTACATAAAGAAATAAATTTAACATTTATTAATAATGTTAATCGTATCGGGATATTTAAAGGGTGATAAGTAATTAAATTAGAAATCAAACTTTACAAATTTAAATAAAATAGTTAATATTAGAATATTTGAATTAGGATATAAAATTCAATTAAAAATAAAATTTTACATTTAGAAATAAAATCAGCTATATCAAAATATTTAGGTTGTGATAAATAATTAAATGAAATATCAAATTTAACTCTTTTTATTATTATTATTATTATTATTATTAATTGAATTACATGAGAATTTTTAAATAAAGATGAGTTTAAATAGATATTTTATAGAACAAAGAAATAATACACTGAAATTTACCTTATCTATATAAATAAAGAGAAGTGCCTGTCTGTCTGCGCTCTGTGGCACATATTACCGATCGCTGAACTACAAAACTTGGCAGCGAGGTACCTGAACCCCTGCAGATGTGCAACTCATCAAGATTTTTTCGAATATGAATTTTTTAAATTAATAATTTTTTTATTTTAATTATTGGCTTCTATGTTTCATCTTTCATTAATTTGTTCTTTCATTGTAACCGTCTGGGTATCTTAAAAAAAGCTATTACGCTATTTATTTTTTATTTAACATTCATTTGAAGGTGACATCTTTTTCTTTTCTTTTTTTTTTTTTTTTTTATTATTACATTTATTGAAAATAAAATGAGAATGCAGTAGAAAAAATTGAATATATTAAATTTAAAATTTAAAAACGCATTTATAACAGATATGATTATGAAAACAATTTTTTTTTATTTTTTTATTTATTTATTTATTTATTTTTTTTTTTTTTTTTTTGGATAACAATTTTTATTTTTCATTTTTTTTTTTTTAGTTAATTAGTTGGCAGAGTCACTAGTAATAGTTTAAAACTGGTCGGACTTCTTTATGATAATTTGTTCTTGAGTTATCGTGTGTACAGACTAACAAACTTACTAAAAAACTAACACAGTCACAGACACTTGACAGACAGTAGACGGCCGCCATATCAGATTTATTATTTTCAGATTCTTCACACCTAAAAACGAGTAAAAATCTCAAAAAACAGAGTTCGAAAATTTTAACGATTACCTAATTTCCCCATTTATAGTGTGATGATGAACTAATAAAATGAAATAAACAAATAAATAAAAAGTAAAATCTCAAAATAAACAAATAAATAAATTAAATTAAATTAAAATTGAAAAATAAAATATATACGTCTTTATTTTAGAAATAAATTAAAGCTTTTTATTAAACTAATCTACATTAAAGTATTTGTAATAATTCAGAAAATTAATGATTCCTATCTAATTTTATTATTGACTAGCAGGCTACGCCTGCTTCTCTGGTCACTAAATTTAAATGAATTTTCAAAAGATTAGAATCACTATCTATTTTTTATATCACATTTTGGGCTCTGTAACGTAATTAAAAATTCCTGTTAAGGTCAAAAAGTCAAAAATACATATTACAAAATAAATTAAATAAAATATTTATTGCGTTTTGCTCTCGTTTTACAACAATGCTCTATTGTCTTATGTGGATGATTCTCAAGAATGAATCAACAATTGTTTACAAATTTAATGGATTATAAATGGGGAAAAAGTACGCTGTAATTTAAAAATTGCAGCTCTTAGAACTCCAAAACTGATAATTTTTAAAACGTTATTCATTATTCTTTAATATTAGACTGTTCTTTGTTTAATATTAGACTCTTATTTTAAGATAAAAGCAATCGAATGATATCGCGTTGTGAAACTTTGCAAAGCAATATCTTTAAATCTAATAACTTGATGTATATAGTGTCCTCACAAAAAATGAACAGTTTTTAGCTCTTTTAAAAATGTATGACATCTATGCAGTATCTTTTTAAAAAAATCATCAGTTTTTACTAAAAAAAATGACCGACATTTATCAAAAGCTTTTGAATGATATCACGTTGTGAAACTTTGCAACGCAATATCTTTAAATCTAATGACTTGATGTAAATAGTATCCTCACAAAAAATGAACAGTTTTTAGAGCTCTTTTAAAATAGTATAACATCTATGCTCTATATTTTTAAAAAAATCATCAGTTTTTACTTTTAAAAAATGGCTGACCTTTATCAAAAGCAATTGAATGGTATCGTGCTGTGAAACTTTGCAACGCAATATCTTTAAATCTAATAACTTGATGTATATAGGGTCCCCACAAAAAATGAACAGTTTTTAGAGCTCTTTTAAAAACGTATAACATCTATGCAGTATTTTTTTTTTTAATTCATCAGTTTTTACTAAAAATAATGGCCGACTTTCATCACCAAAGTAGTTCAATCTAGACCAATGAAAAATTGGAGTTTTCCGCCCGGATGTATCCCGTCGACAAACTCTTTGCTTTATTTATATAGATATAATTACATCATAATATATGTAATTAATTTTATTAAAAATATACATGTCAGACACCGCACTAACTTATATTATTTAAAATACCGTCGTATATTTTAAACTAGCTATTTTAACTATCTTAATGCTATATTCACGCAAATTATTTTCCTCGTGAAAAATTATTTTGATAATAATTTCGTTTACATACAGAATCTAGAGAAGGAAAACGAAACAATAAAAAACAAGCATTCTAGATTAATTGCAATATACTTTATTAGAATGAAATATCTAGATAATTTTTGTTTAAATAACTAAAATAAAAATAGTATGATGACTATTTGAATTTCCACTTTATGTTTAGCGATAGGGTTTTATTTTATTTATAATTAATTTCATTTCATTAAATAAGAAATAAGTGAGCAATAAAAAAGAAATAAACATAGCAGAGATTTAATATTATTAATTATTTTAAGATTTCATAACATTTTAATGCAAATTTAAAAAGATTATATTTTTATTTTTCAAATGTGCAATTTTTAATGCATGAGATAAAGTCGATTTTATTAGGCATGACCCATGGGGAATTACCTCTTCGGGATCTTTCGAAGAGATCCAAGAATTTTTTACGTAAGTTGTGGAAAACACAACGGAAGACTACGAACGGCTAGGACGACATACGTGACTAGAGTTCGAACTCGACACTTCTCGTTTACAACTGCGAGAACAAATCCTCTTGGTAACTCAGATATGCAATATGCATAAAATAATAAAATGAATTCACCGCAATAAAGTTCCCTTGTTCCAACTTTCTTTATTTAAATATTTTTAAATTTAAAAATTTGAAAACAGCGATAAGTAATGGACAGCGTCTTATTATATGATGTAATATCCTACTTCCTACAATAAATAAATAAAAACAAAATAAATAAATAAATAATTACAACTTTTGTATACCTATAAAATATACTGAAAAGAGAAATAACACTAATACTGAAAAAAAAAATAATAATAACAATAATGAGTTAATAATGCATCAATTTATGTAGTCTATATTTTGTGGTTAACGACATATGATATCTTTTTTAACAAGCTGTTGCCGCAACGTTTGATGATTTTGATGAGCAATTAATTACTAATAAATTTCTAGAGTAATTAAAAGCCTATTTTTATTTTTTTGTGCAATAATTGGTATGCAATTATTTGAAAATATAATTCTGAGTATTTTTAATTCATTTTGTAAAAACCCTGTTTTCTCTTAAAATAAAATAAAATATTTAAAATATTTAAAAATCATTACGTCTCGTTGTTAAACTAAATTTTAATCACATTAAAAACTGAAAGAGACAATATACACTAAAAGTATACAATTTAAAACAATGAAAACACAAAACATAAAGTTAAACGTTTCGAGCCTTTTACAGGCTCCTCATCAGTTGATGTTTTTACTGATGAGGAGCCTGTAAAGGGCTCTAAACGTTTAAATTTATGTTTTGTGTTTTTAATGTTTTAAATTGTATATTTTTATTGTATATTGTCTGTCTCAGTTTTTAATGTGATTAAAATTTAAAATAAAATAAAGAATCGTTTTGACACTCAAATAAATGTTCCATTTTAGTTATTATTTGCATTATTTCATTATTTTTATTATTATTTCGAAGTTTACATTAATAAATTTTTCGATACTATAAATATAGTAATACTTAATATGTATAATATAAATATACTTCTCTAATTATTCTATCTTTCCATCATACAATAACGAATAATTCATTTCTAAACCAGAAACTGATTCATATTTACAGAACAAATTTGTGCCCCTTCCATTTAAAAGCATATTTAATTCATTCCGGGTAATACTTCTTATTTTCTCCAATAAAAGCGTATAAAATATACATTACGAAAATTTGCTACTTTATTCGGCCTTTCAAATTTCATTTTTGGCGATACAAAATATTCCTGCCTGGATATTTTAAGCATCCTACAAATCTACTTACTGCAATATTGTCTGATAGGGAAGAACATCATAACGCTTTTCCCTCAGGGATCCGACTTGATAAGTCAGAGTCGTTCACGAATCAGGTCATTCCGGGTATCTACCCATGAAGGTAACTTCCCTCAGGGAATAAAGGGGCGAAAGACAAGCTTGGCAGAGAGAATTATTATTTACTCAAAGCATGATAGTGCCGTTTTATTAGAAATACGGTGGAAGAGAAAGGCGAAACAATTTAAAACCCGAGAGTGTTTGGGTTTAGTTTCTAATAATATGGAAGATATTACATAACTGTAAAAATTTTCACTCTTACCGCGCTTGAAAAATATTGATGAAAAAAGCATTTCTTGTGATTTTTTTTTTTTTTTTTTTTTTTTTTTAAGCTTGTTTAAAATAACGCATATGAAGAATATTACTAAAATTAGTAGACTTACGTTAAGAATTCTTTACTGGTATCTATTAGACTACGTCTACTAAATTATTATTATGGCTGTCTATCAAAACATGTTAGTGCCGATTTAACAGGAAAACAGTGGAAGAGAAATGTGAAACAATTTAAAACACAAGAGTCATTAATATATATATATATATATATATATATATATATTAAGCTTGTTTAAAATGACGCATATGAAGAATATTACTAAAATTAGTAGACTTACGTTAATAATTCTTCACTGGCATCTGTTAGACGACTACGTCTACTAAATTATTATTTTGGCTGTCTATCAAAACATGTTAGTGCCGATTTAACAGGAATACGGTAGAAAAATGAATGTGAAACAATTTAAAACACAAGAGTCATCAATATATATATATATATATATATATTTAAGCTTGTTTAAATAAATATATATATTTATTTATTTAAACTTGATTAAAATGACGCATATGAAGAAATTTACTAGTAATTAGTAGACTTACGTTAATAATTCTTCACTGGTATCTGTTAGACTACGTCTACTAAATTATTGTTATGTCTGTCAATCAAAACATGTTACTGCCGATTTAACAGGAATACGGAGAAGAGAATTATGAAACAATTTAAAACACAAGAGTCATCTATATATATATAGAGAGAGAGAGCTTGTTTAAAATGACGCATATGAAGAATATTACTAAAATTAGTAGACTTACATTAATAATTCTTCACTGGTATCTGTTAGACTACGTCTACTAAATTATTATTATGGCTGTCTATCAAAATATGTTAGTGCCGATTTAACAGGAATACAGCGGAAGAGAAATGTTAAACAATTTAAAACACAAGAATGATAGCGTTTAGTTTTTAATAGTAAGGGATACATTAAAAAATAGGTAAAAAGTTCACTTTTTGAATAAAGCTTTATTTATATACTGAAGAGTATTATTTATTTATTTATTTATTTATTTTTTCACTTAATAGAAGAACTTGTTTTTAAAATCTCACATTCAAGTATTATTAGCAAAATTAGTAGATATTCATAAAGCATTATTTACAGATATTTAATAAAATTAAACATAATCCATACGTCTCATTAATATATTAAAACCAAAGTAACATTTAAAATGAGATAAAGAATACTAAAATTTTAAAAAATACCTTTTAATTAAAAAACATTAAAATACAAGACAGACGTTTCGGCTAAACACTAGCCCGCCTCAGTGTCAAACATACAAAGCAGAACATTTACAAAAAAAAAAAAAAAAAAAAAAAAAAAAAAAAATCATAATACATAAGAACAAGATTATGTATTCCGGAGAAATACCTTTAGCCTCGTTCAAGGCAGAATGTTGTAATTTAGTAAAAGCGCCCTCTAGAAAAATTTTAGCTTCAAACGTAAATGTATATGAATCCCGTATTTTTCTAGAGGGCGCTTTTACTAAATTACAACATTCTGCCTTTAACGAGGCTAAAGCTATTCATCCGGAATACATAATCTTGTTTTGATGTATTATGAATTTTTTTTGTACATGTTATGCTTTGTATGTTTGACACTGAGGAGGGCTAGAGTTTAGCCGAAACGTCTGTCTTGTATTTTAATGTTTTTTAATTAAATATATATATATATATATATATTAGTATTCTTTATCTCATTTTAAATGTCACTTTGGTTTTAGTTATTTACGGATGTTTGCTATATGATGTCTATAAAATTATTATTAAATCTATTAAATTATTTTAATTATTATTAATTATTAGTAAATTATTATTAGTGCTGTTTTATGAGAAATGCTATGAAAGAGAAAGACTAAACAATTTAAGATCCGATAGTGTTTGTTGAGATTTTTTTTCTAATAATATCAGAGATGTTTCATAACTGTAAAAATTTTCATCCTCGCTTTTTAAGTGAAGCATACGAATATATATATATATATATTTATATTAATGAAAAAAATCTTTTTTTTTTTTTTTTTTTTTTTTTAAGAAAAGCTTGGTTAATCATTTGGGTAATAAGCTTGGGTACTCATTTTCCAAAATCTTTTTTCTCCCCTTATTTTATTTATTTTATTTCTGAGATTCAAACGAAACTAGTATGTTGTAGCCATCACAAGACTTTCTTCTATATAATAGTATACAAATTCATTCATAGTACAAATTATTTATTCAATTATTATTTATTGAAATTATTTTTTATGATTATTGCAGACGATTTTTATCTCAAAGAATTTAAACACTAAATGCCAAAAAAAACTCAATTTTATGCCAACATCAAAAGAAATGCAATTTTTTTTCCATTAAAAAAAAAAAAAAAAAAAAAAAAAAAAAAAAAAAAAAAAAAAAATCGATACTTTTTTTTTAAAGAGTCACAGAACTACTGTTCATCCATTCGTTTTAAAGGTATTGACGAATTCTTTAGAAGGATACCCCTATTGAAACTTTCCACCCTCACAGCAGGGTACTTCCCCCCCCCCCCCCCATTCCCCAAGGAAGATAAACGATGCTCCTAGATTTTTTTTTTCCTAGCTTACTACTAATGATATCAATAATTCATGTTAATTTTACAATCATGCGTTAATAATAACTGTTATTATGTGCATTTATGCGAAATTTCTTCCTATAGTACCACGTTAAAAATTTAGAAAAAATAGAATCATAGCACCACCTGTTCAGCTATTGATTACCACATCTAATCAGCCTCAGATTAGGTCATGATCTAACTAAATAATAAGTTTGGTTAAATTTCGTTGATTGGCTCGAGAGATACAGCGTCCACAAAACTTGTGATATACTCACACAGACACAATGACACACAGAGATACACGCAGACAAATAGACAGACATTTTCTAAAAATAGTCAACTCGTGTACAGGATATCTCAGAACGTCTAAATCCGTCGGAAACTGGAGTTCGGAAATTTCCACGAACTTAGTACTTTCTTTTTCTATGTATAGAAGAAAGTAAATAATGTTGCTAGATAGTTTCGCATTTTACACCCAAAATTAAAATACTAAAAAAAGTTTGTTTGTTTTTTTTAAGAGAACAAGTTTAATGTCTGTGAATTTTTCGAATTCTAGAAACAAATTTCCAAATTTCTAGATAAATAAACATCGGCTTTAGACTTCTATATTTCTGAAGGATATGAGCAATTTGATATCTACTAAATTACTATTACGTCTGTCTAGTAAACCATAATAATGCAGGTCGGTGAAAGAGAAAGGAGAAACAATCTAAGATTCATCAGTGTTTGATGTGCTTTTTCCAAAGTCATGACACAGATTACGTAATTTAAAAAGTTTTCGCCCTGTCAAAATGAGACATATGTTCAAGAACTATTTATAAAAACAATACTTTTTTTTTTTTTTTTTAACTTTAACCAAATATGGCACACTTAAAGAATATTATTTAAAATATTAGACATCCATAAAATAATTCTTTAGGCATGCCTGCAAATTTGCATTTACGGATGTTTATCAAAACATAAAGGTTTTTATAGGGTGCGAGAAAAAGGCAAAAAAAAAAAATAATAATAAGACCTCAGAGTGTGTAGTTCTAATTTCTAATAATACCAGATGTATTATGTAACTGCAAAAGGTTTACACTCTTTCTATTTGAATGAAGCATAGACTCGAAAATTAAATAATCCGCTCTGAAAAAACTCTAAATAATATATTCGAAGAACATTATAAAAAAGTTTTTTTTTTTTTTTTTTTTTTTTTTTTTTTTGTCTGTAAATCATTTATCCTTTTTTCAGAAAAGCTTATTTAAAATGCCACATTTGGAGGATATTAGTAAAGTTAGTGGATATCCCTAAAGAAATTTTACCGATGTCTTCTAGGTAATGTTTATTAAATTACTATAAAGAGTGTCTATTGAAGCAAGATAGAGCCGTTTTATAAGTATATATGTAGAAGAAAACGACGAATTAATTGTAGACCCAAACTGTATAGATTCAGGTTCTAACTGTATGTATGGTATTATGTAATTGCAAAAGTTTCTCTCCCACTTTTTAAAGAAGCAAGTACTCGAAAAATATTTATTTTTATGTTTATTTATTGAATGATTTATTTTTGTAATTTTTAAATTATTTTTTAAAATGTTTGAAAAAAAAAAAAAAAAAAAGACATAATTTGCTGTTTTTATTTAAATTAGTGGGATTTGCATAGAATTCTTCGCGGATGTATATTAAATTATTATTATACCTCTCTATTAAGATAAGATAATGCTCTTTTATTAATAGTACAGAGGAAACAAAAGACTTGAAAAATTGATTTTCGAGAACGTTTGGCTTCATTTTCTAATAATATCGGAAATATTGCGTAACGCAAGAATTTTCACTTGTACGTTTTTAAATGAATTACAGTCGAACCACGTTAACGTGAATTATTATTGTTAACATAAACTGTTTTCACAATTCCCGTCAAAATGAATATTAGTTTAGCTATATGAAGATTAGTTACTGATAGCCTGAACTATTGATAACATGAATAAATTTTTTCTTCCCCTTTAGATTCACGTTAACGAGGTTCGACTGTATATGTTTGAGAAATAAGGATAAAAATTCCTTTTTTATTTTTCTTTGTTTTGAAAAATATTTCGGGGGTCCTGTTCAAATTATGTTTGGAGGATTTTAGTAAAATAAGAAAACATTCGTTTTCCTTTATATATATATGTATATATATATATATATATATATATATATATATATATATATACAGGGTGTCCCATAAACCTGTAGACATTTAAAAAATTCATAACTATCGAATAAACTGAGAGAACTGAATGCGGTTTGCGAAAGGAATCACTCTCGTTAAGGAGGATTTTTTTTTTCTTTGTAAAGAAAAAAATATAGTTAAATGTTTAGTCAGCGATAGTTAGACAAATAGTTAAATTTTTCGTACAAATGTGAAATAAAAATATGCAAATGAAAGTCCTATAAATTGCACAATTTTCCAGTTAGAACAGTTTATTTCTTATTTTACCTCCTACTTGTGCATACATGAAGTTTTAATTGCGATGCTGACTTAGTGGATAAAGCGTTATGGGTGACAATGTTTTCCCTCATGTAAGAGTAACCGACTGAAGCTGCAAATAGCAGTGTTATAACTCGTTTGCAAACTGTAATTTGAGGTAACGACGGACAACAGAATAACATTTATGTGCCTGTAAACATTTGCATGCGAATAAGTACAGTTTTTTATGAAAATGTGTGATCTAATCACGCACAGCGTCCTCTATCCACAAATTATTATATTTTCTTTACCAAAAAAATCCCTCTTTAAGAGAATGATTTTTTCGCAAACCGCGTTCAATTCCATCAATGAACCATATTCCCACTTTGGGTTCGAGGCTACAAGAATATCAGCTGGTTAGGCAAACAATCCTCAACTCTACCATAGCAAAGCATTGTGGCTTCCAAATTTTTATCTTGCAATATTATTTATAAGAGTTACAGATTATATGAAATTGAAGTAAGACTTATGACTTATGACTTATCAAGGAGGGCAGCCCTCAGCAGGTCACTGAGAGCTAGGGCACATCGACCAGAGGTCTATTGTACCCATACCCAAACACATCCTTATGAGAAAAGCCTCGTAGCTGAAGCAAAGCTCAGCAGACACCTGACAGGAATATCCTGCAGCTCCCAAGGCTCAATAAGATGCCGACCAAGATGCTCAAACCTGTAAGCAGAAAAGGCCTCACAGTCACACAAAATGTGCCGAGCAGTCTCCTCTTCCAGACAACAACCACGACAGATGGGATCAGAACTGATACCCATAATGTTCAGATGTCCCTTAGTGGTACAGTGACCAGTAAGAAGGCCAATAGCAAAGCATTGTGGCTTCCAAATTTTTATCTTGCAATATTATTTATAAGAGTTACAGATTATATGAAATTGAAGTAAGAGTGATATAGTGATATCTTTGTTTTGTTTTTAATCCAGTTTTAGTAATATACTTTAATATTAATCAACATATGTAATATTAAAAGTTGCCATGTGAACGGTGGCGATGTCAACAAAGGGTCTAGCAGGATAAGATAGGGTCAGCGGCCCCAGAATGATATTTTGAAAATGACTCGTGTGGTAACATCTGCGAGATATAAAACTACCATTGACACAAATTCAGCCTCTCATCTCGCTGCGTTCTGGAGATAATGGATCAAATAGACGCTAGAGGGGGAAATTTTTAAAATTGATTTTTATGAAAACTATTACAGCTACACTAATGAAACAAAAACTGTTCGTTAGACAAAATGTTAGTCTACATTATATATTTTTTGTAGATTTTTTCTGTCGTATTTACTATTAATAAAAAATGAAAATATTCTTTTTCATGATTTTATTCCTAGTTCACGCAGAGGAACAATCACAGAAAAAATATATATTGTAGCTTACTATGTCTAGTAATACTACCAAAAAGTGCATAAATATAAAATGGGTGCAACACTTCCAAAAAAATTAAAACTTCTTATGACCGTCTTAGGTACTAATGACTTTACATTTGTCTTTTGATTGAAATTTTTATTACTGTATTAAAAAGTGGCAACATGATTATTACTAAAAAATATAGTAGTTAGTAATTAAAAATATATGTAAGACGTTGATTTTGACATAAAGAGTTGAAAATTGTTTGTGGAACTACGTTTTTAAGGAACAAGACGCAACTTGTCGCTTTCCAGCTAGTTGCGTGTGTATAATTTGTAGCATTTTGTTTATTCCTCAACCTATGAAAGCCTCTGCGCAAGCGCTAATTCAACGAGTTCACTGTTATAATAGGGGTGACAGTCATCTGGCTCAGAGAAAACGAATGATAACAGAGCACGAATTATTGGATGTTTTCCAAATCACAAGCTGGCACACATCCAACATTTTGGACGCGTCGTATATTGGTAGTTTTAAGGAACGTGGCTGCAATATTCCTATTATTCTTCTACCCCCACAAGTATATTAGCTCAACTTAAATAATCTTCTGCGTATTGTTTCAGAGTATTTCAACTTTTAATAATTCAATAGAAAACTATTTTATTGTGTTTTAGTGAGTAATTGTACACAAAATATGTCTGGTAAATGTAAAAACTGGCGTAGATTTTTGCGTAAAGATAATAAGTATAGAAAAGTTATCAAAACTGAAAATGAAGCTAAAACATACAGTGATTGTTTCAATAAGAATATCTCGGTAAGGGACGTAATATGCAATAAATGTCGTCTAAGTTTTTATAAAAAGGCAGCCTCAACTTCAAAGCCTACCGTGAGTGCTTCCGAGACTGACAGTGATTCTACGATAGTCGAACCTGTAGATACAAACGATGATGATTTTGTGTGTCGCATAACTAGTCCTGAAGAGGATGATTATATTGAAATGTCTTTTCCACAAGTAGTATCAACACATCGGTTCTGTATAATATGTCGAGTAGAAGTAAATCTACGAGTAATAGCTCTTGAAACACGATGTGACATTTTCTCAAGAAAAATTATTTTTATACCCGATGGTGATTGTTCCTGCAATGAACATATGATTGGTGATAGAATTTATGAAGATGACTTGTCCCGCTGATGCATCATTTCTGATACAAGTAAAATTAAAAAATCAGAATTAGTTACTTTTATAAATGTACTTTCCCAAACATCTAATCTAACATTGTTCGATCGAATAGAAAATGGATTATCAGAAAATCAACTTAAATCCCTGACAGGCTTTACTTGGAAAAACATTATAGAGCTCAAACATTTGCTACCTTCAATGAGAAATACAAATACTCGGACTGTAACGCAAGCCTTAATCATTTTTCTTTTAAAATTAAGGACAGGAAATTCAAATAAGACCATTACTGCTGTTTTGAGTTTGCAATATGAACAATACGTATCAGAATTTGTTGACGATATCATGAAATGTTTTGAGAGAGATATTTTACCAAAATATTTTAGTTATGATGCTATTACACGTCAAGATCTTATTTCTAACACCTCCAATACAGGCAAGAAGTTATTAAATCTATCTGATAATCAACTAGTTATTATTTGCGATGGTACTTATGTACGACATCAAAAAAGTCAAAATAATTTTTATCAAAGAAAATTTTTCTCTGGACAGAAGTAAATTAAACTTTGCAAATCTTTCACCATCTGCACTACAAATGGTTATATTATAGACTTTGCAGGACCTTTCTACGGCACACAAAATGATGCTTCAGTACTAAAACTTGTTTTACAAGACTCTACTGGTTTACAGACATTACTATCACCAAATGATATTTTTATTGTAGATCATGGTTTTCACGATTAAGTTGATTTCCTACAAAGTAAAGGCTATACAGTTTTTATGCCTGCTTTAAAAGGAAACAGGGTGCAACTAACAACGGAGGAGGCTAACGAATCAAGAAGAGTTACAAAATTGAGATGGGTTGTAGAAGCAGTTCATGTTGCAATAGTTAAAAAATATCGCCTTCTACACAATTCTTTGGGTAACAAACTTATACCGAAGTTGAAAGAGCTTTGTAAAATTGTTGGATTTCTACAAAACAAGTATGACCAAAGATTAAATTCTGAAGGCGATAAAAATGATGATCTGGTTGAGTACATGGAGAGCAGAATGAGTGTTGTAAATACTCTTAGTGAAGAAGTCATTTAAAAAAAAAAATTGGAATTGTCGAAAGTCGGCTTTTCAGCAACTTAAATCGTCTGAAATTTTAGATTTCCCTCAGTTAAATAAAGAGTAAAGACCAGCTAACTTTGTTTTTCACTGGCTCCTACCAACTCTCAAAGGCTGTGTCTTATTTAGCGGAGATAATGGACGAAGAATGCAACCTCACAGTACAGTTTGTTAAAACCATACCCAGCATATTAAAACTGGAAGTTAGATCAAGGCATGTGAACCGTAAAATTTATCATGTTTATATTGAATACGTACCAAACGGAACGACAATCGAAAGCAAACACCGTTATTGCTGCAACTCTCCTAATGGTCTAAGAACAGTAGGATGTTGTTCAAACATAGCCGCAGTTGTTTTTTACTTGTCTTATGCCCGATATCTTTCCCGCATCTTATGTCCAGCACAAGTTTTATCTGATATATTTACATCAGAAGAGATTCATACAGTTATTAATGAGGACAGTGATGAAGATTAATTATACTTTAATAATATATTTTGTATTACAATAAATAATATTTCTTTGACTTAATTTTTAAATATTCAGCATATTTCTTTTTTAACGGGAATAATAACTGTAATTTAGAGCTTTCACAAAGTTGCACGTTCTTAATAAACATGTTACTGCTTTTTAATACAGTAATAAAAAGTTCAATCAAAAGACAAATGTAAAGTCATTAGTACCTATGACGGTCATAAGAAGTTTTAAATTTTTTTGGAAGTGTTGCACCCATTTTATATTTATGCACTTTTTGGTAGTATTACTAGACATAGTAAGCTACATTATATATTTTTTCTGTGATTGTACCTCTGCGTTAACTAAGAATAAAATCATGAAAAACAATATTTTCATTTTTTATTAATAATAAATACGATAGAAAAAATCTACAAAAAATTTATAATGTAGACTAATATTTTGTCTAACGAACAGTTTTTGTTTCATTAGTGTAGCTGTAGTAGTTTTCATAAAAATCAATTTTAAAAATTACCCCCTCTAGCGTCTATTTGATCCATTATCTCCAGAACGCAGCGAGATGAGAGGCTAAATTTGTGTCAATGGTAGTTTTATATCTCACAGATGTTACCACACGAGTCATTTTCAAAATACCTTTCTGGGGCCGCTGACCCTACCTTATCCTGCTAGACCCTTTAAATGGATGTTCCATTTAATAAATTCCTTTATTAAAGTGATTGAAATTCTATTTATTTAAGCTTTGATGTCTATATATGTGTGTGTGTGTGTATAAAATGTTCTTATTAATCTTTTATTCATTATATATTTGTGTGTGTGTGTATACATAAAATGTTCTGGAATTTTACGATATGGAATAGTCTTAACTTTATCATTCGATTCAGTTGTTTACATTTCTCTTTTGTTCTTGTTTGAACAGATATCTAATTATTAAGTTTCACTGGAGAAATATTTAGGAAAATGTTATGCGTAAGAATAAAATAGCATCTTGAATCTAATTTGTTTACAAAATATCGGCCACGTGTTCGGCGATTTTACCTACTGTGACGTCAAAGAAATATTGTCCATTCCTTCAAAAGTTATGATTTTTTAAAATGTCTACAGACTTATGGGACACCCTGTATATATATATAGATAGATAGATAGATAGATAGGGAATTGTTTTAAACAAATGCCGGTATGAGTTCTGTGCCAATGTTCCAATATTGTTCTTTTTTAAACACGACCAATATTGCGTATTAGGTAAAGATGTATTAAACACTTAATATAACCTACACGCGTAACCTTGAAATACTGAATGAACATATGGTTGAATAAGAAAAATATTATCCAACCATAAAAAAAAAGGAATAAACTACAATTTTAAATGTACCATTAATTTGAATGTTTTAGAAATGTATATTATTTTATTATTATTTATTTATTTATTATTTTTTGGCTGTATGTGTGAATGTAATTTATAAGAATTATCTATATCTAATGAATATTCAAATATCATTTTTACTTCCTTATACAAAGTATAAGATGCTTGTAATCCCGATTTGAGAAATGGATTTTGTATCTCGAATAGCTCAAAAACGTATTATCGTAGAACGTTCCAAATTTATATGTGTGACTCTCATGATGTCTAGTTGTACACCAGCAATTTTGGTCTTGACACGAGCTCCCGTTTTAGAGATATCGACGCTTTTACACGATTTTTCGTAACGTCTGTATATAAGTATGTGTTTACGCATCTCGCATAACTCAAAAATGGTTGAACGTAAAACGTTGCAAATTGGTATATCGCTTTGGTATAACATCTAGTTGTGTACCTCCCTTTTTGGTCTTTCTGTGACATTCCGTTTCGGAGAATTTACGAAAATTATATTCATAAGCACCAAAATATAAAGGTTTCATCCATTATATATGACCTACCATCCATAGAGGTTTGAAATAAAGCTAATGGTAGAGCTAGTAATGATACTACTATAAAAATTGTTGACATTTTTACAAGTAGAAAATAATTCTTAAAGACATAAGCAGGGTCTAGCCGACGAATGCATTTTATTTAAAGAATATTCAGCCCATAGATAGAGCACATAATGACATCATTTTGAAAGTTGTTGACATTTTTGCATGTAGAAAGTAATTATTAAAGACATAAACATGTTCTAGTCGACGAAAACATATTATTTAATGAATATTCAGCCCGTAGATTTCTTAAAGATACAGGCAGGTTTTAGTAGACGAATTCACTTTATTTAATGAATATCCAGCCCGTAAATAAAACCCATAATGGTATTTTTATTAAAATTGTCTAAATTTTTTAGTGTAGAACTTAATTCTTAAAGACATAAGCAGGTTCTAGTCAATGAATGCCCATTTTTTAATATGAATATTCAGGAAATAATTGAATAAAACTCTTTTTTCTGCCACAAAAATCAATAATCACTGAATATTCTCGAAACAATTTAAGAAAACATTCATTCTTACTACAAAAATTAAATAAGTATTGTTAAATATCTTGAAGAGCAGAAATTTCTCTAGTTCAGGAACAACCGAAAATTTAAAAGTCTAAATAGAATTTGGATTCATCGAGAGTACTTTCAGTGGTTTTTAGAATTTTTGAGGTAGTTCTGCGCTAGAAACCAATGAATCATTGAAAAAAAAAAAAAAAAAACCAAAAGTAGACTCCTACTGAAGTTAAAGTTTCTAAACTTTGGGAATTATGAACTACTACTTTTTGAAACATTTCAATGACTAATTTTACGCTAAGTCAACGCCCACTTCCTTTGAAATTAAAAAATTACCATCTGTTTCCCCTTTTACCGTGATACCATATAGAAAGTATGGAAAAGATGTCATATTCTAGCCTACAGTTATCAATAATCACTATCTATTTTATAGTCTTGTTAGTTATTTATAGAACTCTCGAAAATTTAGTTCTCCGCTGTAAACCAATGGATCTTTTCGGAAGATTCAAGAACTCGGTTGTTATTGAAGTTAGAGCTTCCAAACTTTAGCAACCCTAAACTAGAGATTTTCGCCAAATTCGGTTGCCAAATTTCTAATATCGATGTCAAATCGCCATAATCGATGCGAAGACCTAAATCTGCGATGGCTACAAACTTGGCGATTTGGCGAGGAAATTTTGCGGCAAATACTGCTTCAGGATAACTAGAATTAGTAAACTTTCTTAATTTTGACACAGTTAATTGTTTTCGTAAAATGTATAGTTGCTCGTCACTAATTTTCACCAAAGAGAACAAAAGTTGGCCATCTGTGCTCGAATGATTTTCATTGAACTCTAAGATGTGCATTTGCCAATGAGAGATTCTGTAGTAAGTCGTCGAGCACTATTCCTGACGAAATTACTATATTTGTCTCGGCAGTACATATAATCCTATTATCTTGAATTTTTCGGTTGCAGTAGAGGTTTCTTTTCTTTTTTTTTTTTTTTTTTTTCTTTTTTTTTTCATTTTTGTTATTCAAGAATGTTCGTGGACTGGAACCTGCCCGTTTACGAATTAGTTACCTTTCACAAAAATGTCTGTGTTTTTATAACAATATCTATAATTCGATGAGTGTATAAGGAAGTGATGTGAAGCCCAAATCAGATTTTTTAAATTGATGTAAGTGGTATAGTGCTAACTCACATAATAATATAAAATTTATTTTGTCATTTATTTATTATTATTATTATTATTTTATAATAATTTTTTAAATAAATATTAATACCGAATCAACGGAGTCAAATATGACAGTATAGCAATAAAAAATGAATCCTTGTCCTGACATGCCTAGGTTCAATAGTGAATTTTTTGCCGATGTTAATATTAAATCTGTCTTTTACAAAAATTCTTCATTTATATTTGGTTGAAGTTATAATAATGTAATTGAGATTTATTTGCGGAAATTGTAAAAGCAGCAAATTTATTTTCAATTTTAATATGAAAGATCATATATTTGCAATAAAAAAATAATATCTTAGAAATAAGGCTGCATATATTAGACTTAAAATATGAACAATATAGATCATCTTATATTTCACAATCATAAATTATTCAAATTATATTTCGTTATTCATAATCAATATATTCCAATACATCTCCGAATTTTCAATAATAAATTAAAAATAAATATCATAAACATTTTTTGAAACTCAAAAAGAATAATTTCTTACTTTTGGAGTGGAAGTACTGACAGATGCAGTATTAAATTTATTACCCAAATTTAAAATTTGCTTCTTATCATAACGATAAGACAAATTTTTATGAAACTTTTATTTTACTTGTGAAAAAATATTTCCAATTTAACATATTAATATTATTCCTAATGCCTTAATTTTTAGTATTTTTAGTCATCATCTGGAACTTGTCCTGAAATCCCTAAAATTCAATAATTATTTTTTTCAATTTGCCTATGAAATCCCAGAATTTTATTTATTTTTATAATGAATATTCTCTTTTAAATATTTGTATTTATTTCAAAATATACATAATAGTTCATTTCAATTAAAAGAATTTTCAAGATGATTTATCATATACTACTTTTAACTATTTGTTTTGGAATTCGTAAATATTAAATGATATTCATGGATAAATTTTAATATTTGTCTTTTGATATTGGCATACATTCGATACTTACATAAAATGAATTAAAATATTCTTGAAATCAATTTGTGATACGATTTTTAACTCTTTACGGATTTTATACATATAGAAATATTTTTAAAAATTTATATCAATAAAAAATATTTAATTCAAAACTTGATACAATATTTAAATTTTAATTTAAAGAATCTTAAAAAGAATTTATTTTCTGCGACACTAATATTATACGGACTATTTTTATGTTCCGTTATGAAATTTACAAAAATCGTTAAAAGTAACCAAATTTTCTTATTAAATTATGTATTGTCGTTCATGAACGGGTAAAGAAATAGTTTCGTTGGGATAAAAGGAGCTAATTTTGCATGATAAAAGTAATAATATATATATATATATATATATACATTAGAACTTGGATAATTCGAAGTTGAAGGGACCAGAGAAAATTTCGAAATATCCAAAAATTCGAATTACATATACTATTTTGTCAAAAACAGAGATAAATTAAAAAATTAAAACTCTACGATCAAATATTTAACACATAAACTTTATATCTAAGAATACTGATACATCCCCCCCCACACCCCCTATTAAATCAATATTTTTTACGAGCTTAATTATTCAACACTTTTTTTAAAAATAGTCGTCAGATATTTTTTATTTCTTCTTTAAGTACAATCTTTGTGTCATAGCATATGACTTGATACAAAAATAGAATCTTCTTCATTAGACATGACTTTCAATTAAAAAAAAACCTCTAAGTTAATGTATATGCTACCATATCTTCTGATGCACTAGCTAGGGGCTTCTCCTGTATTTCCTTATCCTTCTTTTGAAAGACTGTTAAAATATATTAGCGGAGCAAAATGTCGGCGACAAAATTTTACAGTAATATTTTAAAGGTAATCGTATGGAAAATTCGAGTTATCCAAAATAAAATTCAAATTACCTACGATTTTTTAACAATATTTTAATATAAAATTGAAGGGACCGAGTAAAAAATTCGAATTATCCAGAATTTCGAATAAAACAAGTTCGAATTATTCAAGTTTCACTATATATATAACTATTGTTTACTATTCCCAATATTGCGCCAAAAATAAATAAATAAAATAAATAAATAAATAATATTTATCAATGTGGTTATGCAAAAATTTATACGAGAGAAGGCCGAATTTTGAATTTTCGACCGTCTTAAATTTCACTATTTTGCACATTTCAAAATATATAAATAAATAAGTAATGACAATAAATAAAATAAATATCTTTGTCTTTTTACAATGTATTCCAACCCATCTGTCTCCCATTGTAGAATGATGTGGCAAAAATAAAAGCATTGAGGGTTCTACCACGATTCCGACGTATTCGATTAATCCGGGAGAGGAATACTAAGGCATTATGGATGCTTCCGGACAGCTCCTTTCTTCCGGCTAACAAAAAATTGTATTGAATTGTCTTACTCTTGTGTAATGACCTTTGTGTTCTGTCGGATGTCTCGCTATTATTTACTTGTGTTAAAATATTTCTCTCTAAGAATATTTACATAAGTGAGAAACATAGTAACTGTGGATTTAAAATTGATTAATCTCTTCCTTCAATAAGCCGTTTGAGCAACATAAACAGCCATATTTATGTTCAGTTTTGAAAAACAGGAATGAAATTGACGAATAAAACAGGAAAATTAAGAAAGGCAGATCATGCTACAAACTATTTTATCAAAAAAAGGAGAAGAAAGGGAGAGTGTTTAACTAACTCTTGACAAATTTATATAGAAATAAACATAAAAATGCTTGAAGAAACCTGATTTTCGTAATTATTTCACTGGTTTAAAAAAAAAAAAAAAAAAGAAAAAGAAAGAAAGCAATATTATTGATGAAATGTTTATTTTAAAAAATATAATTTTTCATGTTTCTTTTTTTTTTTTTTTTTTTTTTTCCCCACCACTCTACTTTTGAACAGTCAAAATTTGTACACGTTTTTATGAATCAAATATGTGTTTATTCTAAATACATCACGTGATTCTATAGGATAAAATATTTAATAGTTGGAAGATGAAGAAGCATTTTAGAATTTAAAAAAATCTATTAATTTATTCCAGATATTCTATATTTGAAAATTATTTAAAAGTACTCTTTAAAATTAAAAGTGTACTTTCAAAAAAAAAAAAAAAGTCTACTTTATAAATATTACAAACCATTTTAAAATTCACAATAAAAATAGTATGCTTAAATTTAAAAAGACCTATAAAAAAAAAAATGTCAGAAAGATCAAAATAAGACATTAGTAGTCCACTAAAATGAAAATTGTAAAATGGCAAAAAAAAAAAAAAAAAAAAAAAAAAAAAATCTATGTATATATGTATATATACGTATAATAAGTAAATAAATAAAAAATAATTTACGACCAAAAAAAAATGCTTGTGTTTGAGTATAACATTTAACTGAAAGTAATAAAACGTTAAAATAATTTTCATTATATCGACACTGTAGCATTATCTATACAGTGATATATATACACTTTATAGTGATAATTTTATTATTATCATTAAATTACGTATTATATAATTGGAAAGGCATTTGATTTTCAATATGACCGCAATTATGATATGTTGCAGAGAAAATTTCGTAATTTCCGTAAAGATGGCTTTCAATTTAAAATCATTCATATTTGCAGCTGTAGAAACCTCCCTGCCGTGCTAAAGCTCATTTGAAATATTAAAAAGAAAAAAAAAAAAAACATACAGGACGCCAATCATTTCGGAATTCTCAAGAAAAATAGGGTGATTTACATTGAAAGATAAAAAATTGAAAATAATAGAAACGACAGCAATAAAAATCAAGAATAATTGTCCATTCACAATTAAAAGGCAAATTGAAAGGAGAGAAAGCGTTCTTCATGCTGTAAACATTGTACTCTGTAAAAGATTTTTTTAAGGGAACTCATTTTTATGAAAAAAAAAAAAAAAAAAAAAAAATTACAGTTTTCTTTTTTCTTTTTCTTTTTTTTTTTTTTTTTTTTTTTAATATATTTTAATATTATTTAATATTATATATATAAAAATAAAATAATATTATTTTATTAATATTATTTTTTTTATCATATTATCTGAAATAAAAGTACTTCATATACTTAATTAATATTGCATTTGATACTTATTGGAATGTTATAATTGACGCTTAAAAGAGATATAAGTGGCAATATTGTTAAAGAAATTAGCAATTAACCTTTTTTTATGTAACGTAGAATTTTCGAATGTGTATAAATTTCGGATCTTTTTCTTTCTTTTCTTTTTTTAGTGCTAGAGACCTATTTCAGTCGGTACAGCGTTGTCGAATTTTTATACGTCACTCTTAATAGTGCTAAGGGCCTATTTCAGTCGGTTTATTGAATGGGGATTTATTGAATGAAGTCCCCCCAAGGCACAACTTTGACATGAGTCCCCTCCCAGGCCCAACTTTGACATGAGTACCCCCCAAGGTACCCTATTTCAGTCGGTACAGCGTTGTCGAATTTTTATACGTCACTCTTAATAGTGTTAAGGGCCTATTTCAGTCGGTTTACTGAATGGGGATTTATTGAATGAAGTCCCCCCAAGGCCCAACTTTGACATGAGTCTCCCCCCCCAGGCCCAACTTTTACATGAGTCCCCCCCAAGGTACCCCTATTTCAGTCGGTACAGCGTTGTCGAATTTTTATACGTCACTCTTAATAGTGCTAAGGGCCTATTTCAGTCGGTTTATTGAATGGGGATTTATTGAATGAAGTCCCCCAAGGCACAACTTTGACATGAGTCCCCCCAGGCCCAACTTTGACATGAGTCCCCCCCCAAGGTACAACTTTGACATGAGTCCCCCCAAGGCCCAACTTTGACATGAGTCCCCCCCCCCAGGCACAACTTTGACATGAGTCCCACCAAGGCCCAACTTTGACATGAGTCCCCCCAAGGTACAACTTTGACATGAGTCCCCCCCAAGGCACACCTTTGACATGAGTCCCCCCCAAGGCACACCTCCCCCTCATTGGGAAAAAGAAAAAAAAGGTTGTTTTGTGGCTATAAGACAGTTTGGACTTCCAACGTTATTTGTTACAGTATCTGCAGCTGAAGCACATTGGTTTGATTTAATGAAAACTTTATCATGGAATTTAGATCGTCACGAATTAACTAAAGAAGAATTTGTCGATATTAACAAGTTCAGCAGTAATCCTCTGGCACTAAATTAAAATCTGTCAATGTCAGATTTTCATGTTTTAAATAATGAAATAATGTCGTGTCTGTATAATTTTTTTTACATTGATTTTTATCATTTTATCAGAAATTTCATATACTTAAGGAATTTCATATACTTAATTAATATTGCATTTGATACTTAATAAAGATATGATTGACACTTTAGAGAAATACAAGTGATACTCAAAGAAAGTCACAATTAATATTTATACATTTATGTGTGTGTATGTGCATTTATATATATATATATATATATATATATATATACAACGTAACATTTAAAAATATTTATTAATTATCACTACCGATACCAATTATTATTTCCTTTAAACAAATTATCTCACTTATCGTGAAGTATTTCAGTGAGTTAAATAAAAGAAAAATTAAAGAAAACAAGCGTGATTCATATTTAATAGAGAATTTTTTTACTTAAAAATAGAGAACTTTTTCCAATTCTTGAACATTGTGCTAATATATTAATTAACACCAATAATTCACGTTAATTTTTTTTATCTACTTATTTTTGTGCAGGTGTAATAATACTTCATTTATAAAAGAAATTATTTTTTTCAAGTTCATATTTTATTATTAAAATTCAGCGAAATAAACTCTAGGCAAAGAAAGAATAACAATATTTTGCATAAAAATCAGTTTCATATTTCAAATAGAATTCAAACAAATAAATAAATAAAAATCCTGGTATTAATAGAATAAACATTATCAGTGTAAAATGTGCGTGTCTCGTAGAATTTTTTTTTTTTTTTTGAATGAAAAAATTTAAGTGTACAATTCCTTAAATATTTATTACTTAGTTAGTCTCTCTTCATATAAGCTATGCGAATTTTTTTGGATCAACAGACAATTGTAAATAATGTAATGTGTATGTATTGATTAGATAAATGCTTAGCCAAACAATTACGCAAATATACTCGTATTCGATTATGAGATACAATAAATGCACGATTTGCTTATATTATTGAATTTATATAAAAATATAAAGGATTTTTTAATATATAGGAAAACTTAAATTAGAACGTCTATTAATTAAGAATAATTACGACTGAAAGAGATATGATGGCGTAAGTTTGTTTCATATACGAGGAATGTTTAATATTTGGTTGCTAAGCCTTTAACCGATGACATAAACTAATTCGAAATATAGTATATTCCATTTAAAAAATTGTAATTCATGATCTATAAATATTTCTATTAAAGCTAAATTAAAATCACGTAGATAACCTGTTAAAATATTTATTTTCAGCACGACAGGTCGTATTATTTCTTTCAGTCAGCGTTGTTACCAATTTTTGCCTATCACCTTAAATTAACATGCAAACATATTTGTTTTTATTTAAAATATATAAAGTTGAAAGTTTGTCATTGTATCTGACCGTATTTTTAGTCTAGATTATTAGATATCGTCAAATATTGCTACAGTTATTAATCAGGACAAAATCTAAGAAACAGCTTATTTGTTGTTCAGTCGGATAATTAGTTTAAAAGATAATAATAATAAAAGAAGAACATTTTTACTTTAAATTTGTTAAAAACAAAAACAAATTTATGTCAATAAATAAATAAATATATTTCTTTTTATGTCCAAAAAAAAAAAACATTTAATGTGCAAACTTTTTTTTTTTTTTTTAATAAAATTGAAAAAAAAAAATCGTGCTAAAGAAATATGATAGCTTTAGTATAGATTTCCTTGGCGAAATTTAAAATTTGGCACCGAAGTTGCTCGGACGTTCCCCCGAGATATTTACTTACAAAACTCTGATAATCATTTTAACTCATTGCCAAAAAATTCAAAGCCGCCAAGGAGTTCCTAAGCTAAAGCTATACCAAAGAAATTTTAAGAAATGAATAAAGTAACCGATATTAGAGAATGAAACACAGTTACCGCATGCATTTATACGGGAAAATAAATTAAAATATGTCCTGACGTACTAAATTAAATTCTGTTTTGTGCAGAATTTAATGTCCATTACTTAAAATCAAAATTAGGCTTTCTCTCTCTCTCTCTCTCTCTCTCTCTCTCTCTTTTTCTTTTTCTTCTTTTTCTTCTTCTTCTTTTTTTTTTTTTTTTTTTACTGTATGTGTGTGTGACGAGTTTCGTTTTATGGAATGCACGATGTTATATTACGATGCCTTTTTTTTTTTTAAGTTCAAAATGCAAAAATTTCCGCATGACATTTATAAAGTATATGACATACAAAAATTAATTAAATACAAGTCGAAGTAGTAAAGTAAAATATTTTTGACGAAGTTAGATATTAAAATTATCAAGAAATCTAAAGGGGGTATTCGGTACCTTTTACTTTATATTAAATTGTATTTGATCACCAAAGTGAAATGAAGTAATTTCGCTGTACACTGTCAAAATTTCAGCAGGAAAAATACTGAAAACAATTTATTGTGAAATTAAATGGTAATGTTGAAAAACCTATTTTACATGTACGTTTTAATGACTAATTTTAATTAATTATTGGTGGGAGTACATTAGTGATTTATAGAACATTTTTTCTGAAGTAAAAATATTCATTTTTACTATTATTGCGAAATAACATAATTATAATTGTATTTTGAATAAATATTTAAAATCTCGAATATGTTTTAAACTGAATACGTATGTAAATTCATAGACTCTGAATAAACTGTTTAGTATAATTCATATATATATATATATATATATATATATATATATATATATATATATATATATATATACACACACATATGTATATATATATTATGCAATATAAGTCTATCGAAGATTATTAATTTTTTTCTAAATACTCATAAACGTCTCAAAAAGGTTCAAACTTTATAGCACTTTGCAAATAATAAAAGAATATATATATATATATATATATACATATTAGTGACACTGTACATTAAAAAAAAAAATAATAATCGAAATTTTAGTAATGAATTAATACCGCATTTTTATAGATTTCTTTAAAATTGTATATATATTTTCCATTCTGCTGTTTTTTTTTTTTTTTTTTTTTTTTTTTTTTTAATTAAACATAATATAATATTGAATATTCATTTAAATATTCAATATCAATATTAAAAAGTGGCTTATATGTAACACATTCCAGCTATATAGTATTTTATTTATTTTATTTTATTTTACTTTAATTGCTTTCTTTTATTTAATTTTGTTTTTTGAGTAATCGTATTAAAAAAAATTTTAATATTAGATGAACAAATTGGTTTTAAATGTTTATCTTGCCAAACATTTTATCAAAATACGAATTCTTATTTAATCCATTAACTAAAAAAAAAAAAAAAAAAAAATATTGTAACTATTAGAACTGTACTACAAAGTGCATTTTAACTAATTTTATGTGATAAAACCTTCATTTTATTGATGTTTAATGAACTATAATCGTATGTATAGAGGTAATCTTTCTTTAATAAAAGAAAATGTATTGATATTATTTTATGCAAATTTCACAAATTATTTAAGTCCCATAAATGCAATTTATTAAGTAATTCTAACGTTGAACGTACATAAAATATGCGATATTAACGTATATGGACATTACGTATAATGTACATTTTTATGTACATTTCTAATCGTTATTATTATTTTATTTTATTATTATTTTTTTTTTTTATAAAACATTAATCAGTTGCAAATTTATTTACGTTCTGTGATTTTCTTCAGTAAAATTTATATTTGGTTTTATTTATTTATTTATTTTTAAATATCTGATTTATTTAGTGGTTGACTTTTCTTAAAATTATTAATAAAATATAGAGTTTTATTGTATTTATTAATTAAATAAAACATGCTTTAAAAAGTATAACTTTTTATAATAAAAATCTGTTACCATTAAATCTATAATTAAATGATTAATAACAAGTAGCGATATTATCTCAAAATAAATAGAATTTGAATAAATGTTTGAGAAATATAAATTATTAAATAATTCATAACAATTCAGCTTTCTATTTAATTACAATTTTTACTTTTTCACAACTTTTTGACTAATTAATTTTGCAGAAGTTTCTATATGGATGTGCAAGTGTAATCTATATTTCATATACCTGAAGACATATATTTACATAAAATAATATTTTAACGCATCACTAAATTATGTAAATTCTTATAAAATGTCTAATAGATATGTATTCGCTCAATAAAATTATCTTTTATTTATACTTTTATTTATACTTATATATATATATTCTAATGTTAGACTCACTATAAAAAGAGAAAATTAGTAATATAGACATGTACAATATCTAATAACGGTTTTAATAGCTTGCTTACGATCTTTTACATATATATAGATAGATAGATCTTTAATGAAGCATTAAAAAAAAATAATAATAAAAGAGAGAATAAAATAAAATTTTTAACCCATAAAATTAAGTGTACTTACGGTCATTATAGCACAATCTCCAAAGTCCGGATACTGTATGCTTTGAGAGGTATTCCCTGTCTCCTGTGCCATTGTACCGAGGATTTGGCATCAACTCTACACTGTACAACCAGGCGTTGGAACAGATGGCTATGGCTTGTGCCGCCAAGGCCACAGTCGCGGCAAGAAGGGTTAATGCTCTCAGTAATTTCAAAGATGCTTTTATCATGGTTCGACACAACCGGAAGCCTTCTGCTTTTTCTTAACGAGGCCCTGATTTGCACAACACGTTTGACGGCCCCGGCACTCTATGACAACTAAGAGTACAACAGCAGCTAGACGAAATCGTATCCAGTCCTTGATCCACTTTTTTCAAAGTACATCCAAGGAAAACTGCACATAAGCATACAATAGTCCACAAATTCAAGAACTCAAGTAACTGTAGTCCTGCTATTTCCAGTCTCTGATAGACCCTGTAAGAATGATTGACAAACGAAGATTGCCGTGAACGGCAGACTTCGATCCACTTTTTCATTAATCTTCTAAATTGAATTTTATCTTGGAATATCACTGCAGAAGTTGATTCCTCACCTCTCCCCCCACCAAGCATAAAAGAGACATCAGCCAGAAATAACAAAAGGAGGTACACCTTTGTAATTTCGTTTCCTTTGGTTTCATGGTGATTATCTTTGGAATACTCGCCTAGATTCAATTTTGCCAAATGCGCGCTTTCCACCGTCGGATATTGCAGCACGTCTTCTCCAAATAGACACGACAGCATTCGTGAGACGATGGCACGACGTGTTGGCAGACAGACCACCATATAGAAAGCAATCTGGCGTTTTTTGAAAACGGGCACAAGACTGGAACCAATTTTTATCCTGTATTTATTATTCTGTAATTTCTAAAAGTTTATATTTTTGCCGGAGTTTCTTTTTTTTTTTTCTATATTCACGTTTTTCTTTGGTTCTGATAACAAAACTGTCTATTGCCTACAGATATGTGAGCGAATAAAGATTCGTAACTATGAAGTGAAAATGCTTTTCTACCTACTGACGTAAATATCGGAAACTAGGTGGCAGTGATAATTAACTACTTTATATATTTGAAACTTATTTCATTCGAATAAAACAGATTTATATTTAAAAGACTACTATTTCTATCACAAAACACTTGTTGTATTCAATAACTAAAACACTCTGAGTTTAACACGCAAAATTGAAATTAAGCATCATGCAGCATTTAGTACTACTAATATGTTTTATGTCTAGTTATACACATAAATCAGAACAAAAAATAGCAAAAAATTTTAACTACCTCTTACTTATTCTATTTACTGCTAATTTATCTAAATCTACTTATATGTTAATTAGAGAGACGAAAAAATATACTAATTCTAATTTATCGATATGATTCTGAAAGCTGCTTCATAATGACTAGTATAAAGATCGCACATATGAGTTTTCTATCAGTTCATAGCGAAGATGATAATATAATTTCACATATAGAGATATTTTTCACTGATATATTTAATATACTCAGGCGTTTATAAACAAAATCTTTTAATTGACATATCCTTAATAATAACAACATTACACATTCCTTTGAATTTTTTTATCTCTCATGCAAAGCGATCATTTTTATGTTACACTATTGGTGTGGCCGGCCAGAAATACTTTCATATAGATGCCTGACTCCTGCACGTTTATCTCTAGTATTCCAGCCGGCATTGCTGTACGGAGGAGAGATGAGGGAGCTTTTGAACCCGTCCACTTCCGGCGGCGTTGAACATTCCATACTGTCGACCGAAAAAGAGGGAGCTAGGGAGCTAAGCTAGCCGAAGGAAAATGCTGCCGGAGTGGCGTGTCGATCTGCTACTGCCGCGGTTACAGACAATAAAACCGAACAGACTAAACACAAAATCCAAGGATCGAACACACATAACTCGTGGAGAAAGAAAAAAATCTTTGCAAAATCGAACCGGCGAGGAAACAGCAAATCTAAGTATGGAAGAGCAGGAAGATGATGCTATGCATCAGCAAAATATCATCAGAGAGAAATGGAAGGGAGGATGCAGAGCGGGAAAATGTTTCTCCGCCCTAGGTTGGGAGAGTCCATTCGCGTACGATGGGGGAATAGTGGGTGCGAGAAATCGGCTTGAGCGCTTGAATTATTTACACCCATGTTTTTCTGCTTTCCGTAAAAAAAGAGCAGGAAAAAAAAACAATTCTTGTGTTCTTTTTTAACCCACTCGGAAAAGTTATCCTTCCATCCGGTTTTTGTGGAAAAGATTACCTGATTGGAATGGTTTTTCTAGAAATGGATTAAGAAAAATAGAAACAGTTGATTTAATAGCGGCTTAAGAGATAGCACTAAAAGATTCAGGTGGATTCTTTAATAATAAATCGCTAAATAAGTTTCGTTTTGTTAAGTTAGAAAAGGATAAAAAATTCGAGTGAAATCGTAATTGAGATTTTATTTTATTAGCTCAAAATTATATTTTATGTTCGTATTACTTATTTATACCGTAGAAAAACAAAAGAGTACTATTAAATACATATTTTAAAAGTTAAATATAAATTTACTCTTTTACAAGTAATATATATATATATATATATATATATATATATATATATATATATATATATATATACCTTTGCAAAATTATTAATGTAAAGAAAATATTCTAGAAATTATTATTTATATAAGTGATTGTGATTTTTTTAATATAGTAATAGGACTAAATGATTTGTTAAATATTTTTCATTGACTAAATGTAAAATAATCTCAGGAAATATATATAACTTAGTTTAAGGGGGAAAAATTATCGAATACTTTTAAAATTTATAATTTATTTCACTTGAAAAAAAAAGATAAAAACTATTAATACTGCTTATTAAATGTTTAATAAAAATCATACTCTTAAGTTTTTCTCCTTCTGTTATAGAATAGATTAAAAAAAAAAAAAAAAAAAAAAAAAAAAGGCTTGAAAACAGCAAAAATATTTCTTTTTTTTTTTTTTTTTTAATTATTAGTTCATGTCAATTCTTAAAAATGAATATAGAACGTTTAATCTCTTAAAAGGTTTTACACATGAGGAATAATTTCAGATAGAATATTAAAAATTACAAAGAAATTTATTATAAGATTATAAATTAGTTTAATTAAAATATGAAATGCAAGTGTCATTTTATTAATTTTAAAGTTGTTTTTAAGTACTTTATATATTAAATGCATAGTCTTCTTTACATTTTTACTATTTTAGTGATTTTATAAAATTTTATCTAATTTAAATTTAAGAGAAAAATAACTTTACAAATAATAACAAAATTCCATTGTTTTATTTTAAAAATATATAAAGTAAAATAAATAGTGGTCACTTAAAGAGGTGAAAATCAATAAATCAATAAAATTAATTGTATAAAAAAATTACACGCTGTTGCGTATTTTCTGTATAGTTAATAATATCTGTGTGATAAAAAAATATCAAAAGTATCATACAAAATAATAATAATAATAATAATCAAGTAAATATGACTCTTAAAAACGTACAGTAAAATACTTATAAAACCTATAAATTATTTCTTTTTTTTTTTTTTTTTTTTTTTTTTTTTTTTTTGGTGCAACGTATTCAGATTTTCTAAAAACATCAACATTTACTATTTTATTAAAAAATAAATAAATAAAAAAGTCATTTGTTTTGTATAGAATTATATTAAGACTTTTAAATTTGTATTAGATATTTTACAACATTCAAATATTTTACATTCAATATTTTACAACATTCTAAATGCAAATTATGCCTCCTTCTGTGATAATCGAATTACATACGTTTAAATTATATATATACATGATATGCGCGTCTATCTCTGTCTTTGAACTTTTTATACTATGTATGTTTTCAATTCAAATCCGTCTGTACAAATATATTATTATACATTTCTCTTAATTTGAATTTTAGCATTATGCAAATGAAATTACATACATAAAAATAAATCTAAAAATATGTAATAAATTTACTTTTAAAAAATTCCTGTAGAGAATATAATCCTTCAAAACTCAATAATAATAATAATAATAATAATAATAATAATAATAATAATTTAATTTCAAAGTTATCTTTCAAATGATAAATTTATAATTTACAGATAAACATTAATCTTATTAATAAATATTTGTTATGAATAAATCATCTATTGCAATGAATAAAATATTATTCAGCATATATTTTACAAATATGTACAAATAATTTAATTGAATATTCAGCGCAACAAGAGCCTTTGCATGTTTTAACAGCAAAAATTAAAACAGGCTAATGAATGGGAGAGTTTATTTTAAAGATTTGTTTTGAATATCTGACGTTGTAAAACAAACAGTGCGCTCATTGAAGTATAAAGTAAAGTAACAAAAGAGCATTTAATCTGAAATAGAATTCTGTACTTAAAAAAAAATGAACAAACACAGATAAATAAATTTTTAAGAATAAATTTTATTCAACAAATATAATAATAATTGCTTATACAGAAATATCAAAAATATTTATCTTTGTTTTCATGTTTGCGATATATTATACAAACGTAAAAGTTAAAGAATTTTATATCTACTAATTGGTCAACATTTATATAATTTCCAACAAATATATATATATATTAAGTAGTTAATCGAATAAAAATGTTTTATGGTAGATAAATTAATAGTTAACATTAATTCCAGATTGGAATATTAATGCTGGAATATTATAAGATGCATTCTGGTGAAAGAAAATAATTGTAAGCATTAACTCTTTGTTTTGTTAATTTGTTGTTTAATAATCATTTTTGTTGCTATTATTACATATATTCATGATAAGAATATAACCATTTTATTATACACACTTTAAATGCATCATATTTTTACTTCGTATGAATATAGCATGTTTATTTTGTTCCGTCATTATATTTTACAGATTAACGTATATTAAAATTTATTTCAAATTTATTATTCAATAATCTTAACTAATTTTTGTAATAAAAGAATAAAGCATTTTAAAGTTGTTATTATTATTATCATTAAAATATGTTTATCGATTTCACATTCGGTAAAAAAGAAAAAAAAACTAAAACTAGTTAGAATAATCAATAAGTAAGTATCAAATTATTATTATTATTATTATTATTATTATGAAAATTTTATTTACAATAAGTTTAATCTCTTTGTTGTAATAACGCAATAAAAACAAATATTCAATTGTTTTCAGAAATATGTTTTCTACATATTTAGTTAAAAATACTATTTTAAATATTAATAAATATTAAAAACATATTTGAAACTAAAATTTAATTACCTTAATGGTTTTAGTTGAACTGTAAGACTGCTTTAAAATTTTGAAAAAAATAATAATAATCTAACTTCATTTACATTAATTAAGTTTATTTTTTATATCTATTTATTCTTTATAACTCTTAAAAATAGAGTACACTTGAGTTCCAGATAATTAGTTTTCTGCACAATATTTCTTTTGATATTGAATATTTAAAACTTAAAATATAACTTTTTAAATGCATTAATATTATTCAAATTTAGAATGTCATATTATCAAACATACAATGATTGTAGTTAATCAATATGCATTTTTTTTTTCTTTTTTTCTTTTTTTTTTATTCCAAATCAATAAATATATTTTCTAAATTTTCTTCAGGTGTTGGTGTTGGTGTTTGAGATTAAGGCAGATTGACTTCACCGGGGTTCTAGGCCTAAGGGTGGAGTGCCCTATATGGAAGGTCTTTCTTAAGTGGTCCTAACTCGTATTTACGCCAGTTTCGGAGAAAACCATGGAAACACCCGAACTGCTAGGTGGACGAGCGTAGCCTGGGATCGAACTCGGCACTTCCCATCTACTAGGTTCTAGCAGAGAAACACTCAGCCACTGGTGGGGGAATTTTCTTTAAGAAACTCGATCATGCTATTACAAATTAATTTATATATATTCTATTTACATGAAAAAATATTTAAAATTCTAGTTAATATTATTAAATAATTCATTTAAAATTTATACTTTTTTATAAACTTATAAACATGAAAAAAATATATATACATAAACAAATGTAAATCTAGATTTATAAAACTCCTTTATCTTGATTTATTTATTTATTCCGATAAAATCTGTAATTTTCTCTTGAAAAAACGCTAGTTCGCACAATATGAAATGTCAAAGTAGGACAGGCCATGAATTTTATTAAATATTATTATTATTATTATTATTTAAAAGTCTCTAATTTTCATCTGAATTTAGGGATTTTTGGACTATGAACTAATAATACATGTTTTTAGCTAACTTTTCATTTTAATTAACGGCTCTCAAATTTTAAAGTACCAATGCGCAAAGTGTCATTTAATAATAATAATAATTAATTAATTAATTGTGAAAATTATCTATACAAAGTGCAGTTTTCAACAAAATTTAGAGAATTTTAGACTCTGAAATTATAATATTTATGCATAGGCAATTTTTAACTTTTGTCAAAATCGATTTAAATTTTTCGATTAAAGAAAAGAACAATTTTTATACTCGAACACAGTAAACCACATCACTAATTTCTAACTCGCAAGAAAGAGTTGTAAGTTCGTGAACTACAATTGTCGCGATGCATTTGGAAGATTGCCAACTAAAACGTTATAATACATCAAAGCAAATATTACGCCTCAAAAATCACATTTCAATAAATTAAAAAAAAAAAAAAGAAATTTCTTGAACAGGATTTATCAAGCATAACTAAGAACTATCCAGATTAAACTAGAGTTTTTATTTAAAAGAAAAAAAAAGACACTTTTGTGTTTTAATGGACTGGTGGTGTAAATAAATTAATATATATGCATTTGCAAAAATTTAAAACCAGTAGCCGATTTTCAGTACTTTAACACACTGCATCATTTGATCAGATTATTGTGTCATCTCACGTGCTGATTGCATCAGACGCATTCTACTGCTTTAAATAAAGGTGGCCGGCACGTTTATCGCCAGTTGCTTATTGGATTTTGTCCGTAGACAGTGCTGTTGTGTAATTATAGTAATGAGTAAAAATCCTTCATTTACTGTTAAAAAAAAGGTCAGAAATACTGTCCCTGCATAAAATTAGATTTTCTGAACGTCAAATAAGTTCGAGGGTAAATGTGAGCAAGACAGCTGTGCATCAAGCTATTAGTAAATTAAAATTTAGGGAAAATTTGTGGTCCTTAAGAGAAGCGGTCGCCCTAGAAAACGAGTGCACGTGATGATTATGTGATAAGAAGGATGGTCGTACGAGATCCAAGAACCTCTTGCAATACGATTAGAGATTCTCTGGCTGAAGAAGACACCAATATCAGTTTGAGTACTGTTTCAAGACGTTTGACCAAAGATTTTGGTTTATCATCCAACAAACCTGCAAGGAAAACTCGACTTACTCCAAGTATGAAGGAAGCGACTCTTAAGGTCCACAAATTTTCCCGAAATTTTAAATTTACAAATAGCTTGATGTACAGCTGTCTTGCTCCCATTTAATCTCGAACTTATTTGACGTTCAGAAAATCCAAATTTATGCAGAGTCAAAATTTCTGCATTTTTGTAACAGTAAGTGAAGGTTTTTTACCCATTACAATAAATAAACAACAGCACCGTTTACGACAAAATCCAATGAACAACTGGCAATAAACTGGCAGCTTTAATTACAGCAGTAGAATGCGTCTGATGCAATCAGCACATGAGATGACGCAATAATCTGCGCAAATCATGCAATGTGTTAAAATACTGAAAATCTGCTACTGGTCTTAAACTTTTGCAAATTACTGTAAAGTGTCTTTTATTATTATATACACTATCTGCCAATAAATATTTGGACACTTTCGAAATTAGACGTTTTGTCAAATATTTAGGCTAATTCTTGAAGAAATACCTTGATTTTTTTAGGAGTATAAAGAACATATTATACCTCATGTATTTCAGCAAAAGTTTTGTCCAGAAGAGGAAAAGGGGACCAGTAAAATATTAAACAAAAATCAAACTATTTTGAATTATCCTGTAAAAAGTCATGCTTCAAATGCTTTTCTGCTTAACATGTGATTATGAGTATTTTTCGCATAATCTGTATAAATTTGTATGAAGCTACCACATATATTCATTGAGATATAACGATTTCTTTGAAAAATTGCAAAAATAAATTTCTACTTTTTTAATATGACACGTAGAGTATGAGATTTGGTGCAAAGCCATTTTTAAAAAACCTGGCATACAACATTAGACACAGCATACAGCAACCAGAATGTAAAAATGTTAATTATCTTACGAAATATGAGCATTTTTATTAAATAATATTTTTAACTACGCAAGCGTAAACTTCTAAAAAAATTCATTTACATAATTTAATAGCCTAAAGTATTGAACTACTTATATGAAAACCCCAAACAAATATCGTGTAAATTCAAAAAGTTATGAGCTATAGAATGAACATAATTTCAGTTTTTCTAAAAATAAAATGTGAACTGTTAGGGGTTTTACTCACATTTATATTTTGATTCAGTCAGTGCCTAATGGTAATACAATGTTCATTGATAGTAAATAAAAATTTATAAAAACTATCTCATTTTTTTTTCTTGAGAGGAGCTGAAATTTTGTCCCTCCTATAACTCATAACTTTTTGAATTTACTCAATATTTGTATGGATTTTTTTTTTGGCTAACAAATTGTGTAAATGGAATACGTAGCGCATACGTAGTTAAAAATTATTTAGTAAAAATGCTCATATTTTGTTAGATATTTAATATTTTTGCATTCTGATTGTAGTATGCTGTGTGTAATGTAGTATGCTAAATTTCCTAAAAATTGCTTTGCACTGGGTCAAATACCCTACGTGATATAACTGAAAAGGTCTTTTTTTTTTCTTTTTCTTTTTTTTTTTTTTTTTTTTTTAAGAAACAGTCATATTTTAATAACTATATATGGTAGCTTCATAAAATTTTATACAGGTAATCAGAAGAATCCGCATAATCACATGCTACAGCCAAAGCGCAGTTTAATTATTACTTTTTACAGAGTAAACGAAAACATTTTACTTTTGTTTACTTTTTCACTCATCTTCTTTTCCTCTTCAGATCAACATTTTTGCTGAAATATATGAGGTGTAAAATGTTCTTTATACTCCCAAAGTTTCAAGATAATTCCTACAGAATTTTTCGAGATATTTGATAAAACGTCTAAATACTTACTGGTAGATACTGCAGACGTGTGTCTTAAAATAAGACATTCAAGACGAACATTCCGAATTTTAAAATGTCTTAAATTAAGAAGGGGCAGAAACTGGCATTTAGTCTAAAAGACTAAAAAACTCTTATTTTCCTCCTAATTTGATACTTATTCAATTTCATTAAGTGAAATAATTTAAATATTTCGGATTTTAATAAATAACCGATGGAAATTTTTCAATTACTACTATTAAATTCAATGTACTATCTATACTTATGTAGAAAAATTTCTTAAAATAATGAAATTAATTGCAAAGATTGCGTTATTTTGGAATATTTTTATATACAATTTAAAAGAATCTCAGTATATATATATATTGATAATCAGACAGTTGAAATTTAAGGATTATTAAATATTATCAGTATTCAAACAATTAATATGTTCAAAAACAAAGACCACCAAATCAAACAATAATGGAATAAATTGGAATGAGATAACTGTATATTTGCATTCTAGCGTTATCAAGGACCGCGTAGAACAGAAATATGCAAAAAGAATGTTTTCCTTCTCAAAGATAGCAGTAGCTAAGAGTATCTTTGATCTTGGCCCGAAAC
Organism: Salticus scenicus; assembly: GCA_963930645.1. Lineage (NCBI taxonomy): Eukaryota > Metazoa > Arthropoda > Arachnida > Araneae > Salticidae > Salticus > Salticus scenicus. The sequence goes on from OZ005652.1 coordinate 67,917,067, forward strand.
ATTCTTTGCAACTAAAACAAGAAGAAAACTAATTTCAAAATAAACTCACCAGAAAAAGAGAGAAACATATAAAAATTATGAAACCCAAAACACCAATAAATATAGTAAAATTTCCATCAAAAAATTACTTATGAAATAGTCAAGAAATATGCAACTAAAAGTGGCATGCAATAAGTGTGTCAAATATAGAATTCAATAACCAGATAGCCGTTAAAAATACAGTTAATCTCAGTACAGTAGTGGAAAGAAATCATGAAGTAAATAAAGTGAAGTCAAAATCCAAATAAAAAAAAAATCCTTATTCTAGGATTCAGAGATTTACAGATTACCAGAATATGATTTGAATAGGCCTGCCATCTGCAACTGTAATATGAAAAAAAAAAAAGTTAGATTTTTTTTTTAATTAAGAAGGCATTAAACATTAAATTATGATGAAAGACCATTTGGATAATCAAACTAACAATATAACATAACGATTTAAAATCAAGTAAGTATATATATATATATATACTTAATTAATAAGCACCACTGGTAAGAGATGTGTATATTATTTGCATGGAATTATTTGCATGTTTGAAAATTAAGCACAGCTATACCGACAAATCTGATTTGATATCTAACCTCAGTTCGCGTCTACGATATTACCCACTGATGGGGAATAACAAATTTACGAAAAATGCATCTATTTGCTTAGAAGCATTAACATTTTTTAAATATTTTTTGCATATTATTTTAATTTTATAAAGCAATGTTATAAACTTTTAATTTTTATGAAGAATCAGTTTTAAATTTTATCTGAGGCAAATTTTGAAAAGGTTAAAAAGATTGTCTTGGGATATCGGAAACTTGAATTCTGATATTTCTAGAGAAAAAAAAAAGCATGAGCAATTACAAGAATATATTGATTTTCTGTAAACGTTACTTCCACATTAAGAAACAACTCAGATATTTGTTTACATTAGATTCTTTTAAATTTATGACAACATCTAAATACTAACGTCAGCATTTATCATCACTGTACATTTGAAAATGGGATACTTAACCATTTAAGGTGCATGCCTACAGTCGGAAGGGATTTTTTTTTTTTTTTTTTTTTTTAATAATTGAAAAAATGCCTTTTTATGTGCATTACATAATCGAGTATTGTTAAAAATAGTGAATAATATGAAAAAATATGCAGATTTTAAAATATTTTGATATTTAGACTCAAAATATAAATAAAATTTGCGAAAAAAAAAAAAAAAAAAAAAAAAAAAAAGCACTTTTTCAAATCATCATAAGCAAAATTTAAATAAAGATATTTTTATTCTGTCAATTTTATTTTTATTATTGAAAGGTGCTTAAGGGAGTGAAATATTCTCAAAACTAAAGACACGTTATTTAATATTTTAGAGAAGTTAATATTTTACATGCTGAAATATCATGAATATACATGACAGTTCATAACTTCTATCGACAAAAAAAAAAAAAAAAAAAAAACGTAATTTAACTAGATATCCATTGCAGAGGTTCAATCCCTAAAGCAACTCCTCTAGAGTATTTTGTCAAAGTTTCATAACATTACAATTATAATTTTTTGAGTTATGATATTTTGCGATAAAGTAAAATGTTAGAAATCTCATTTTGAGAAAAAGTAGAAAACATAATTAAAAACCAGATTTTACCTACATAAAAAAAAAAATAAAAAGCTACTAATTTATTTCACAGCTTTATTTTCTTTTTTTAATTCATTTTGTATGCAGTAACAAATTTGATTAAAATCTCAGGCTTTAATATTAAACTGAAAATACACTTTTAAAAATGGTTTCTTAAAGATGAACAAAATTGTCTCAAAATAGCTCCGAAACGATATATGCTTAAATTTCAAAGCCCATATACTCATTTTTCAGTACACTGATATGCTCAAAAAGGGGGTTGACCAATAAGAATCCCAATATCCCCATGTTTGACACGTCAATATACTCAAAATTAAGTACATGGATTTTCAAATTTGAATATATATTGTTTCGGAGCTATTTTGAGACAATTTAGCTTATTTTTAAGAAACCGTTTTTAACAGTGTAGAAAATCGAATTTTTGACCAAAAATTGCATTCTAAAGGTAGGCAAGTACCTTAAAATGTTATAACCCGAAATATCATAAAAATTTATAAAATTTAAATGCCTGCATAAAATCGTTCATGTGTGCAAAAATATAAAGGATTAGCAATATGAAAAAAATTCTTTGCTAAGCATCAAATTTATATGTACTCTATAACAAAAAATTCGATGCACCAAGAAGGAGTTATCCGAATGTGACAAAAATCGGTAGATGTGATGTACATGTTGAGAAAAACAATTGATTACAGTTTCAGAAAATTTGAATGATTTAATCAAGAGAAAGGGCCTCACAAAGTAAACAAGTCAATAACGCGTTGGTTCACTTCTGGCCCTTATGTACGCAGTTATTCGACTGTGTATTATTTGATAGAGTTGGCAGATGTGCTCCTGTGAAGTATCGTGCCAAATTCTGTCCAATTGGTGCGTTAAATTGGCAAAATGCCGAGCTCGTTGTAGAACCCTTTTTATGATGCTCCGAACGTCCTCAGTGGAAGAGAGATCCGGGGACTGAGCTCAGCCCGATTTCACTGAGCCGTCTATTAAGGATCTTTGAAGTCACTGAAGTACCAGTTGCACGTAGGATCGTCCATAATGATGAATTGGAGCTTTGAGTACCGCTTTGCGATTGACTGGTTCTCACTTTCTGTCCTCTCTTTAGGCTGACCGCTTCCTCCCTGACGCTGTGTTCGGCCATGGTCCTGTCAATATCATCTAATAGTGGTACCACTCCTATTCAATAGTCAAAAAATTCACAGATTAGACCAAACGGCTTCTTTGAGCCCAACTACATACCACACTCAAATGCTAACATCTGCGCATGTTGCCTGAGCACTTGTATGCGAAGAATAGTTAATGTCTTTCTGAGCAGACGGAATAAAATTTTCGAAGAATTTATGACCTGGAATCAAAATTTCTCATTTTTAATATTCTGCCAAATGCTCAGTTAAGATGCGCTGCAGCGTTGCATGCTCATTCGATGATAGCCAAACTTAAAAATTTTGCATTTTCCATCGAAACCTGTGTGTATGTCAATTTGTGTCCAGTTTACATTACTCCTTCTTGGTGCGTCGCTTTTTTTTCTTACAGAGTGTATAATATTAAACAAACAAAATTAAAAAAAAAAAAAAAAAGAGGAATAGGTTTTAATAATTGTCTATAAAGTAAATCAAGGAGAGATGGTACGGTAGGAGAGATTGTGTATGTAGAGGATCGGAGGAAGGGATTAGAGTGCGAGAGCACTGCTACTCCAGGTGATTCTGCAACAGCAATAGTAGAGTACTGACTTGAATGTGCATGATTCGATGGTCCTTAAAACTTCAAAAATTTGAGCACTTGTATGCGAAGAATAGTTAATGTCTTTCTGAGCAGACGGAATAAAATTTTCGAAGAATTTATGACCTGGAATCAAAATTTCTCATTTTTAATATTCTGCCAAATGCTCAGTTAAGATGCGCTGCAGCGTTGCATGCTCATTCGATGATAGCCAAACTTAAAAATTTTGCATTTTCCATCGAAACCTGTGTGTATGTCAATTTGTGTCCAGTTTACATTACTCCTTCTTGGTGCGTCGCTTTTTTTTCTTACAGAGTGTATAATATTAAACTAACAAAATTAAAAAAAAAAAAAAAAAAAGAGGAATAGGTTTTAATAATTGTCTATAAAGTAAATCAAGGAGAGATGGTACGGTAGGAGAGATTGTGTACGTAGAGGATCGGAGGAAGGGATTAGAGTGCGAGAGCACTGCTACTCCAGGTGATTCTGCAACAGCAATAGTAGAGTACTGACTTGAATGTGCATGATTCGATGGTCCTTAAAACTTCAAAAATTTGAGCACTTGTATGCGAAGAATAGTTAATGTCTTTCTGAGCAGACGGAATAAAATTTTCGAAGAATTTATGACCTGGAATCAAAATTTCTCATTTTTAATATTCTGCCAAATGCTCAGTTAAGATGCGCTGCAGCGTTGCATGCTCATTCGATGATAGCCAAACTTAAAAATTTTGCATTTTCCATCGAAACCTGTGTGTATGTCAATTTGTGTCCAGTTTACATTACTCCTTCTTGGTGCGTCACTTTTTTTTCTTACAGAGTGTATAATATTAAACAAACAAAATTAAAAAAAAAAAAAAAAAGAGGAATAGGTTTTAATAATTGTCTATAAAGTAAATCAAGGAGAGATGGTACGGTAGGAGAGATTGTGTATGTAGAGGATCGGAGGAAGGGATTAGAGTGCGAGAGCACTGCTACTCCAGGTGATTCTGCAACAGCAATAGTAGAGTACTGACTTGAATGTGCATGATTCGATGGTCCTTAAAACTTCAAAAATTTGAGCACTTGTATGCGAAGAATAGTTAATGTCTTTCTGAGCAGACGGAATAAAATTTTCGAAGAATTTATGACCTGGAATCAAAATTTCTCATTTTTAATATTCTGCCAAATGCTCAGTTAAGATGCGCTGCAGCGTTGCATGCTCATTCGATGATAGCCAAACTTAAAAATTTTGCATTTTCCATCGAAACCTGTGTGTATGTCAATTTGTGTCCAGTTTACATTACTCCTTCTTGGTGCGTCGCTTTTTTTTCTTACAGAGTGTATAATATTAAACAAACAAAATTAAAAAAAAAAAAAAAAAAGAGGAATAGGTTTTAATAATTGTCTATAAAGTAAATCAAGGAGAGATGGTACGGTAGGAGAGATTGTGTATGTAGAGGATCGGAGGAAGGGATTAGAGTGCGAGAGCACTGCTACTCCAGGTGATTCTGCAACAGCAATAGTAGAGTACTGACTTGAATGTGCATGATTCGATGGTCCTTAAAACTTCAAAAATTTTATCTACTTCCGAAAATAATTGTAGTAAAGTTTTATCTTTGAAAAAATCGTCAATCACACGCAGAAAATCAAAAGGTTTCGAAGATATAATATATTTATCGTGCTCTCGAATAGCGTTTTGTAAAAGTGGATTCGGTAAATTCAAAAATTCGACATCGTGAAAATTACGAACTTTATTCCATATTGCTTTAAAACACCAATCGTTCAATATATAAAAACAATAGTCACAATTATGTGTGCAATTAGAATCATACACAAGTGAAAGGTATATTTAATGTCTAATTGAGCCTATTTTAATCTCAAAATCTTTCCAAATATTTTTGTCAATTTCATCATCCGAACCAATAACACGTGAATGTGCGGTCCCAATTTTAAAGAATGATGATGCCTTACATCAATTACTGTTATCTTATTGCACTCATTATTGCACTCAATAACTTTATTAAATCTATTATACATACGTACTAAAAGTTTCTTCAATATTCCATGATACAAATATTTAAAATTTTTAAAAGAAACGTGCGAATCGGCAATTATATCAGTTTCGAGCCAGTACATTATAATCTCTTTAAGACAAAATATCAAGTGATTATATAATCTCATGTTTATATAATAACCAAGTCATGTGACCACACCCACTCAAAAAAATACCAATTTAAATAAATTGATTGGATTCTTTGAAAAACGAAAATGACATTTTGAATAAAGAAAACGACAAAAAATTTTATGAAGTAGAAAAAATTCAAAATTTGTCTAGAAAGGATTAATTAATAATTAATTCATTAATTAATAATTTTCAAAAATTATGAAATTTATAAAACTAAAATTTATGAAATGTCAATTGTAAATTGTATTTCAAATTTTAAATTGTTTTAAAAAAACGAGATTAGAATTTCAATACTTATATTTAGACATCATTGGAAACGAAAGTGACATTTTGAATAAAGAAAACGACAAAAAATTTTAAGAAGTAGGAAAAATTTGTCTAGAAAGGATTAATTATTATTTAATTAATTAATTAATTTTCAAAAATGATGAAATTTATAAAATCTAAAAATTATGAAATGTCAATTGTAAATTGTATTTCAAATTTTAAATTGTTTTAAAAAACAACATTAGAATTTCAATACTTATATTTAGAGATCAATTTATTTTAAAAGACGACAATTTATATACAATTAATTAAAAAAATAAAAACTGATAAGTTTTGAATTTCAACTCTGTGATTTGATAAATATAGATCATGTTAATTTTTGATCTGATACATTTTTAAAAATTTCATTTCAAATTTTTAAAAGTTAAAAAAATTATTTCAATAAAATGATTTAAAGTAAAAAAAAAAAAAAGATTTTTTAAAGTTTCTGTAAAAAGGTTTCGTGTACAGTTAATTATTTGACTGACTGTATTATATTGTAGACTCCCAGAAATCCGCACACCACAACTGATGTAAACAATAAAATTTATAATAAAATTTTCAAGGTAAAAATATCAAGAAAGCACTTATTTTAACAGTGATATTTTTTTTAACTGAATCTAATGGGATAAGTTAAAAGCTTTTCATTGGGAAGCCCTAAAAAGCATTTAAAAAAAAAATTCTGGCAAAGACATGCTATAAAAAAATAAAAGTTTCAACACAAAGAAAATTTGAGAGAAAAATATAGAAATTTCACTTTGGCAAAAGGTGAAAATTTGTAAATATTCAAAATATTTCAAAAAGCTTTCGAAATCTTTTAAATTTATGGCTTAAAGAGAATATACAGAAAAAGAGAATATACTATACAGAAAACTAATAACTAAGAACATTGGTTTCAAATGCCTTTTTTAAATATTTTGAAAATTTACAAATTTTCATCCTTTTCAAACGTGAAATGTCTATATTTTTCTCTGAAATCTTCATCGTGTTGAAACTTTTCTTTATAGTATATCTTTCTCAGAAAAAAAATTAAGCTTTGTTTTTTAGGGCTTCACAATGAAAAGCTTTTAATGTTAAAAAACGTTCTTTACTTAAATTTTTATTGAAGAATATGTAATACATATGGTAAAAGATTAGATAAACATTTAATTAGGTATAAACATTACAATAAAAAAAATCTAGTGTGAAAGAGCCACACGATTTCCATTATCCACTGTTAAATGTATTATATTCATTTTTTTTGGAGATATTATATGCATTTTTTTGGAATTTTCCAGTAAGAGAAACTTGATACATGTATAAAGACATATAAAACACAGTTTACATATCGAGTTTAAAAAAAAAATAATAATAATAATAATAATAATAGAATTTTTTTTTTAAAACACCAATTTCCGAGATCAAAAACTGAACTACCTAATCAGAATGACCGTTAATTTTCCTGTAATAACCACGTAACACATATGAAAGGGTATCTAAAATGGATTAATGAAACAATTTTCAAGAAAATCGTTAAAGCTGATTTTGAGATATTAACTTTTTCCAAAACTTAGTATACTGAATTATTGACAAGAAAACAATAATTACATACAAAAGAATATTTAAAAGGGAATTAATATGGCTAATTTGGGAAAGAAAAAAAAACTGTACAGCCGTTATTGCAGGAACGCACTTACGAGACCTGAAATTTGAACTATTTATACAGGTTGCCTATCAATTTTCCTGAACTAACCAACTATAATCTAATAGAGGACTAAATTTTAAATGTTTTTAAATGTGTATTTTGTTTTTTAAATGTATTTTAACTAAAGTTTGTCGCGTAAATAAAGTAGTTTTTGCTTTTAATACATCTAATAGAGTGTTTATATAGCAAGTTTGAAGAAAATCGTTAGAGCCTTTTTAGACATACGGACTTACGGTCCCATTTCTGGCTTCCAATGACCCACTTCCGGTTTTCCAATTTTTACCAAAATTTGAAATTTTAACTGTACACCAGACCCGTCTCAATTCTGAAGTTTCGTAGTTCTATCTTTATTAGTTTCGGACATATGATAGCCAGAAGATTCCACACATACACTAAGCGACAATAAATAAATAAATAAATAAATAAAATAAAATAAGCCGCACTTGTATATTTTCCTTTTCACCTTCTACAACCGCCAATTTTATCATTTAAAAAACAAATTTTCGAACATATTCTATTATGTTGTCCTCCACATACACACTTTAGCTTTGAGTCCAGTGCTAAAAACAAAATGGAATTGTCAGAAAAACTGTAATTTTATAAATTCTTTCAAAAATGGTAAGAATAAGGCAGTTATCGATGCCACAAAAAGTATTAATTTTTGAATGAAAATCAAAATATATTTTAATACGTGAGATGCTAAAATAATTAAATGTTAACGAAATATTGGTAAAATAATTTTTAGCAAAATATAACATTTTTTGGCCGTTTAAACTGAAAATTTCGCTTTAGGCGGCCACGTTGCTCATTCAAGCAAGATAACCGCAAGTTCACAAGCAAATGTTTAAAAAATCGATTTGCATCATGTTCAGAACTTAAAAAAGATTTTTAAAAAGTGTACAGCAATATAATTTCTTCAAAAATAGACCGAAAGCAATTAAACAAAGTAGGTTAAAAACCAGAAGATCTGCAAAAAAGCCATTATTAAGGACAAATATTAAGGAAAAAATAAACAAGACATCAGTTGACAAAAAAAAAAAAAAAAAAAAAGCCTTTAATTATTGGGCTGAACTCAGTTTCTCTGATGAGTCACGTTTAATTTATTTCGAGCTGATGAAAAAAACTACTGGAACGGTAAAAAGGGAACTGATTTAATGAAAACTGTTCTCTTAAAACGGTGACACATTCTCCGTACATTATGGTACGGAGGTGTATACTTTTCCAAAGAATCAGACAAATTTCCATGCTCAAGGGATCAATTAACTCAAAATAATACACAGTGATTATAAAATTGGCTCCTGACGGACTCTTTTAGAGGTATTTGAGACTTTTCTTCAAACAGCATTTCAAGATGATAATGAACCTTGCTGTACGGCGTCTGTGGTTCGTCCATTTGAATCAAATTGTTAAAATTACCTATCCATTCCCATGAGCACCTATAATTCTGTATGTAATAATATCTTTTTTTACTCTATGTTAAATCCCACAAAGAATATCGTAGAATTTCTTCTTTATTAGATTTGGAAAGAGTCCTAATCTCAATTCGCTCAAAAATGTTTAATCATAAAAAGCCGCGGGGAGAGAGAGGAGGATTCGAAATTTGCAGCCAACAACTTTGCAAGAACTAGAAAAATTATTTACAATATTTAGCACAGTGAAATGTTTGAGATTTATATCAAAAAAGAGTATAATACTATGCCACTGTGCATTAAAGCAGTAATTCCACATAAAGGTGGCCTTAACCCAGTGCATAATACATATTTTTATTAAAAAATTGCTTAGATCTAACAAATAAATAGTTTTATTTCATATATTAAAATACAACTTGTTTATTTCGTATAATAAATCATAATAGAATACAAAGTGTATTGTTATTGCATTATGTTTAAAAAGAAAGTTTTATGTAGATTTTTATAAAGTACTTCGTAGAGTGTAATAAAGCGAATTCTTAAATCGAAAATGTACATAGGTATCATTTCATCCCTTTAATATTATGCAAACATAACAGTTTTATTTGAGTCAATCATTAATTTTTAAGTTATTACAAATCAAAATGGTATAAGTCTATTTTCCTGCGGTGCTGCTTTTTTTTTTTTTCTTTTTTTGTCGCTTAGTGTACACACACACATACAGACACACATACATACACACACACTGACCAATTGTGAAAAACTACTTTTTTGGACTCAGGAGGTCTTAAAACGTGTAAATCACGTGAAAACTCGATATTTAATTTTTTGACCGAATACAATACTTCCATTACCTACGGTAGTAGAGTAATGGAAGTAATTATTGATGCATATTAATACTGTTTTGCAACATAGATTTGTATGCAGCGACCACAACATTTTCTTATTTTTACTTTCTCTTACCCATAAGGTAGAGAAAGTATTGTTTTTGGGTCAAATTTTCGAACGCGAGATTTTGTTATATTTACACGTTTTGAGGTTCCCTGAATACGAAAATCATGTTTTTAACAAATGGTCTGTGTGTATGTCTGTGTGTGTGTCTGTCTGTTATCAGCATATCTCAAGAACAAATTATGACAGAAAGTTCAAACTTGGTATTCTAAATGTGTATCATATAGAGACGCTACAGTAAGCTTTTCGTTAAGATCAAGCAAATGGTTCGTGTACAGGGACAATCAAGAGAATTCTAATACATTACGTCTATGGGGGAAATTGCAGGTAAGTAGAGTTTAACGTCTATAGACTGCACTAAACCAAATGAAACGAATATATATTTTTTGTAATAGAGATAGTTAACTGGGGAAAAAATTTTGTATATGTAGGAGCCTCGCCTCCCCCCCTGGGGGGGAAGTCCCCCCTCGAGGGGAGTAAATTTTCATGATGGGTATCTTTCAAAAGAGCTCGCCAATACCTTTAAAACGAATGGTTGAACCATCGATATGCGATAATTTAAAACAAAGTCATCAATTTTTTTTTTTTTACTTTTAACGAAAAAAAAACTTTGAAAAAAAATCGCATTTTTTTTTTTTTTTTTTTTTTTTTAAATATTGAGAATAAAATGGGCTTTTTTTAGATATTTGGTGTTATACTACTTCTCTAATATGGAAATCGTCTGCATTATCATAAAAGATTTTTTTTTTTTTAATTATAATATTAATAAATTACTTTTTAAAAACAGAATTATTTTTTAATAACCGAATTAATTTCTATATAAATGTAGGTGCATTAATGAAACGGGAGGTTGAGGGGGGCGGTAGACCCCCTCACACAGAACTAATTATCATATAAAACTCTTCAGAAGCCTAATATGAATTGTTTAACGCAGGTTTACATAACAGTACTCGTTATCTTACCTTTAATCTGCAACCTGTATTTATAGTATTAAATTTCAAAGTAAGAGAAAGTCGTGTGGGTGACACACCAGATTATTTTATTTATATTTATATTTATTTATTTATTTATTTTTTTTTTTTTTCTTTCTTTCTTTTTTTTTTTTTTTTTTTTTTTTTGCTCTGGAAAAACTTACACATTGTCAGATTGTTTACATACTATCTATGTGATTAACAAATTTTGCATTATACGACTAAACCATTTTAAATTTCAAGTATGGGACACGTTTAATTATTTATGAATACAGAATAAGTATAAAACTTATGTGAAATTTCAATCGACAAGTTGAGCCGCACATTCATAAGCATCATGTTATGCACTACAGCAGGCGACTCCTGTTGAGTAGAACTGAATAATATTGTCCGTGTATTATCTGCTCTCTTGTCGCCGGAAATCAAGTATCATATTGAACTGAAACGAAAGGGAAATAGTTCATTAATAAGGCATTTTAGAACCTTAATAATGAATACATTGCATAATGCGCCAGTTCAAACAATGAATGCAGATTGCTATAGAATATAATGAAGTGCGGCAAAACATTTTTCCGTACCAATATCTTTAACTAGTATGTTATGGGCATCGCCAAATTTTCTTCTAATATTTGTGCTTAATTTACAGTTTTTAACAATTATATTTTTTCATTCAGAGTAAAGTTTCATTAACAAAAAACTGCTTAGTATTGTAAATTTGGTCTAAGTAGCAGTTAGTCGGGCTATAGGATTAGAGACATAAAAATTACACCATTTAGCTATTTCTACAAGTTACAGGAATGTGAAAGTTTTCGCATTTAATTTATAATTAGTTTTCCATGTTTTCTTTTAGATTTTCGCATTTTTTATACAAACAATCTTTTTCTATTATTAAATATACCAAACAAAATTATGTAATTCTCATGAATTTCAGAACTTCTAAATTCGAAGTAATATATTATTATTTGAAAAAGGAAAACTTTTTTTTTTTTTTTTTTACAGCTAATTTTCGAATAAACTGTTTATTATTAACTACAACATGGGTTAACATATTGTGAACTGCATTATTCATTTTTCCTCGCTCATAACTAACAAAAATTATCTTCATCTTGTGAGTACGACGCAGTAATCTTTTTATTTCCATTACCCCACTACCGTAGGTAATGGAAGTATTGTATTCAGTCCAAATATTCAATATCGAATTTTCACCTGATTTGCACGTTTTAAGGTCTCCTGAATCCAAATAAGTAGTTCAGTGTGTGTATGTGTGGTCAGTGTGTGTATGTATGTATGTGCGAAATTTTCTGGCTATCATATCTCCGAAACTAATAAAGATAGAACTACAAAACTTCAGAAATGATACAGGTCTGGTGTACAGATGAATTTTTCAAATTTTGGTAAAAATTGGAAAACAAGAAGTGGATCATCGGAAACCGAAAGTGTTATCGTAAGTCCGTACCTCAAAAATGGCTCTAACGATTTCCTTCAAACTTTCTATATAAACACTCTATTAGATGTCCTTTCGAATGATATAGGTTAATTCAGGAAAATTGGTAGGATTTCTGTATAAACAGCTCAATATCAGGTCTCGCAAGTGCGTTTCTTTATAAACGGCTGTACGGATTTTTCTTTTCTTTTTTTTCAAACTCGTCATATTAACTCCCTTTTAAATATCCTTTTGTATGTAATTATTGTTTTCCAGTTAATAATTATAGTATAGAAAGTTTTGGTAAAAGTTGGTATCTCAAAAACGACTCTCGCGATTTTCTTGAAAATTGTTACATAAATCAATTTTAAATATCCTTTCTCATGTATCACGTGGTTATTACAGGAAAGTTAACAGTCGTCATGCTTATGTAGGTAATTTTAGATCTCGGAAATTGGTGTTTCAAAAAATAACTCTACAATTTTTTTTTTTTTTTTCAAATTCTTATGTACTTACTGTCAATCACTACGGAATGTTTGTGAATCTCTACCAAATAAAAAATGCGCCTCTATTTTAAGGTAATTACAAACTTTTTCGTTTGTCTCTCCGTGGCTCAGTTGGAAAGAGCGCCATGTTAGTTATCCGGTGGTCCCGCCTTCGATACCCTGATGATCCAGAGTGTAATTTTTGCAGACAATTAGTAGAAAATATGTCAATTGATAAAAGAAAATTTATCGTTGACTACACAGTATTCTAAAAGTTTTTTAAGAAGCCTTTTTCTTACATCTCTTTTTAGAAGCAAAAAAGAGTTTTTTGTGGACTACAAGCGCCGTCTATTGGGCGTAATATTCACTAAAATGTCAAAGAAACAATTAACAATACAAAATAAAATTGATTAGTAAAAACACATAAGAATTAACCAAATCAGTAAAATGTCAAGTTATAATATAAAAAAATAATAATAAACTAAAATAATAATAAAAAGGTGCCTCAAACGAATAATTAAATTGCAGATATTGGCCCTTAATCAGAAAATGAAATCACAAAACGTATAGGCAATCGTGTGGTGCTGCCATCTGCTGTGAATTTTAAGAAATAATTTCTCTTTTCTTAACAGAGTTCAAATTTCTCCAATTATAGTTAATAAACAAAAAAGTTACTTTTTTTTTTTTTTGTCAAATTAAATTTTATTCTAACTTCGAAAAGATTTATATGATACGCTATAATAAGAATTTGGGTTTTAAAAGTTTTCTAAATAGATTATTTTTTTAACTCGCTATGTGAGCTTTGTTTTATATATCTTTACAAGTGTATCAAGTTTCTCTTACCGGAAAAATTTTAGGTGTCTACTTTGTTAGGTCATTTTTATGCCTTCTGATCACATTATCTCCAAAAAATGCATATAATACTACGTGTAATAGTGTGTAATGCAAGTCGTGTGGTTGTTATACACCAGATATTTTAAATCTAATTTAACCAGATTTCCCCTCATTACGAGACAAAAGAATAGGAAAGAGGAACATGTATATTGCAAATTATCCCAGTGTGACTTGAGTGCATTTCCCAGAAAGTAACGCAACATGACTCTGTACAGTTGAAGAAAATCATATTTGTATTTCATGTTTAAATCATCTTCGTAAGTCATGGATGCACTTTGATTAACGCAACACGTATTTACAGCCAAATTATTACGGTCCGTTTTCGTTTACTGTGGATATATGGTAAAACATTTCCGTCTACGAAAACGCACTGGTGTACCAAGGACGGGGCGGAGGGGTGGCCTGCCCGAGGCCTTTGGTCTTGAGGGGGCTTCCGAAGGAATTTAACCTTTAAGTGTACAGTCGGTAACAAAAGTGTCCGAACACTAGCAAAAATTCCTGTGTGAAAAAAGTACACTTAATACTGTTTTGTTAAATAAATCCTTGTCGAATCATGTTCTTAGACTGACTAAGAACAGGAATCAATAAGGATTTATTTAACAAAACCGTATGAAGTGTATTTTTTTTTTTAATCCATTGAATTTTTGCTAGTGTTCGGACACTTTTGTTACCGACTGTATTTATCTGGTGCAGCTGTCATTATTTTAATCTGATTGTGTCTTTATTTATCGTGTTGTTATTTATTGTGTCATTATTTTAATCTGAAACATTCCCTGCAATTCCCCTTTAAACCACAGGTTCCTGTCTAATGAGCCTTAATATACAAAATGTGACCATAAAGTGACAACTCCAAAACCAAAGAAACTCATTTGTGCCAAGCTTGACCAATGCCCCTGGCATTCTTGTTGGTTTGGCTTCTGAATAAATCTTAAAACTAACTTCATTGCTTTTTTATTGTAATAAATTCGTAAATAGTGCAAAGGGGGGCTCAATGTAGTAGGGACTCCAGTTAGGGGGGCTCCCAGTGAGATTTTCGCCCCGGACCTCGAGAGTTGCAGGTCCGCCACTGTGAAAAAGTATCATCTTAGTTTCTCATTCTTTCTAAAATTTGAATCATCAGAATCAGGTAGAACCAAATTTCTAAAACGAGCAGTACATCTCCCCATAAAAAGAAATTTAAATACTTGAACATTTTATACTAATAAAGGCATGTAAAAATTACCTCTGAAAAAGAACTGTTTAAATCAAACTAATTTTTGACATACTATTTTAGCCTTATTTTAATAATCAGTCATAATGGACAATTTTACAGCAAAAACAACATTATTTATTTTAAAAAACATTCGACTTTAATTAAATATCCTTCAAACAATTTATTACACATAGAAATGTGTTTATATAAAATAATAAATGCTCCATGTTTACCTTATATTTGTAAGAAAATATTAAAATATTAAAATTAAACATTCAATTAAAATTGCACTTTAATTTATAAAAACATTTATTAAAAAAAGAAAAAAAAAAACATGAAACTCCATTTATTATATTATCTTTCTATATAATTTACTAAACAATATTAAAATACGGCTGTGCGATAAAAATCATACTTAATATAAAATATTTTATTTACAGCTACAAAAACATGTCACATTTTCAATAAAACTAAAAAAATAAAGATTTATTTAAATTTATTTATCTCAATCTAATTATTCACTAAAAAGGTGAGTCAATAAAAACACTAAAACTCTATAGCAATATTGAATTTAAGAAAAATTTAATAAAATAAAAGATCTCATGAAA
This sequence comes from Salticus scenicus, assembly GCA_963930645.1. Lineage (NCBI taxonomy): Eukaryota > Metazoa > Arthropoda > Arachnida > Araneae > Salticidae > Salticus > Salticus scenicus. Next base: position 67,932,525 of record OZ005652.1, read on the forward strand.
TACAATTTAATTAATGAAACGCTTGGTTTTTAGTTTATTCAATGATTAAAATATATATATATATTTTATTTCAAGTTACAAAACGTGACATTCAAAAACACAAAAATCATAATATATATACTCCGTATAATGTAATTAAAAAGCACAGTCGACGAATTTATGTAGCGTTAGAATTACAAAATAAAAATAACCATACATACAAAACATTTTTTGCAGAGAATTTTACATATTCATATTTTACTAATAAAATTATCAAGAATGAATAAATTTCATTAATCGAATACTCTTTTTGTATTATTTAAACGAATTTGTAAACTATAATTTGCATATATATACATTTTAGATTATCAATAAAATAAATATTTTCTTTTTTCAATGTTATTTAATATTCAATGAATATTCGAAGTGTAAGATTAATGAAAATCTGGTCTATACATTATTTTTCTAGCATTCTCAGCTTATGTTAGGGCTATTTAAGCATATATGAGTGCTTGTGTTTTTATAAATCAAGTAAATATACTCTAATGCACATGCAAGCATTATTTTGAAGCCATTAGTTTAAAATTAATAAAAGAAAAAAAGTACAGTTTTAAAACATGAAATCTCTAGTATGTTGTTTACACCCCATGTCTTTCTTCTATATTTTTCTATACAAATTTATTCAATAAAAAGAATTTATTACAATTATCTTACCTGATAAATGCAGACGATTTTTATTCTAGAGAAATATAACACTAAATATCCAAATAAGATCAATTTTATTCTGTAAATAACATTTTAAAAGATTTTTTTTTTCTTTTTTTGTTAAAAATTAAAAAAAAAAATCGATTACTTAATTTTGAATTACCACACATGTATAGTTCAACCATTCGTTTTAAAGATCTGAACTAGCTCAAAAAAAAATTTCCTAATAGACTATCACTATTACACATAAATAGCAGGAGACTTGGCGTTGGAATATTAAAACAGGAATAAACTACTACGTCAGAAACGCCAAAGAAAAATTAATGAGGTGCATACAGCTATTTGGTAGCCTAAAGCGTACCGTCTTCAGTGCAAAAAGAATTCTGAATCTGGAGAAGTGCTCGTATATATAGGAGAGGGACCGGATTTAGTTCAACCAATAGAATTACGGAAGAGGTGGGGAGTGTGGCCAATAGGAATTAAGGAATGTGTAGCTGTGTAAACAGTAGAAAAATTAAGGAAATGTGGACTGAATGTAAAATTTCCAACAATCAGACAAATAGGGAACAGCGAAATCACAATTTACAAGGTTTTTAAAATTTTTATAAATATGAAAAGCTTCAAAGAAATCGAGTTCATGAATGGATTTAGGTCTGCAAATTATTTTAACTGAATTAAATTTAAAATTATGATTTTCCTCCCAGCAATGTTTAGAAATAGCCGATTTATTGGTTTCTTGTTTGCGGACGTAATTCATATGTTCTTTTAGACGAAATTTGAGACTGCGTTTAGTTTGGCCAATATATGATAAACCACACTGACAGGAAATACTATAAGTGCCCCACGAATTATGCATATCAATAGGATCTTTTAACTGAGAAAAGGTGAGTTTATTGGAAGGCGAAAATATTATTTTAAAATCATATTGTTTGAGAATTTTACCTATGGTTTGACTGTTTTTAGAAAAATAGGGTAAAACAATACTGATATTAGATGTGACTGATTTAGTAGACGAAATACGAGGGAGTTGTAATTTTTTGATAGCTTTGCCTATAATGGAAGGGTCATAACCTCTGTCAATTGCGATGGCTTTCAGGTATTTAATTTCAGATTTCAATAAAATAGGATTTGAACAAATATTAAGGGCACGGTTTACAAAAGTATAGAAAGCAGCTATTTTTTTGGTTAGGTGGGTGACATGAACGCGCATGGGTCTCCCTTCCTCCCCATGCGCGTTCATGTCACCCACCTAACCAAAAAATAGCTGCTTTCTATACTTTTGTAAACCGTGCCCTTAATATTTGTTCAAATCCTATTTTATTGAAATCTGAAATTAAATACCTGAAAGCCATCGCAATTGACAGAGGTTATGACCCTTCCATTATAGACAAAGCTATCCAAAAATTACAACTCCCTCGTATTTCGTCTACTAAATCAGTCACATCTAATATCAGTATTGTTTTACCCTATTTTTCTAAAACCAGTCAAACCATAGCTAAAATTCTCAAACAATATGATTTTAAAATAATATTTTCGCCTTCCAATAAACTCACCTTTTCTCAGTTAAAAAATCCTATTGATATGCATAATTCTTGGGGCATTTATAGTATTTCCTGTCAGTGTGGTTTATCATATATTGGCCAAACTAAACGCAGTCTTAAATTTCGTCTAAAAGAACATATGAATTACGTCCGCAAACAAGAAACCAATAAATCGGCTATTTCTAAACATTGCTGGGAAGAAAATCATAATTTTAAATTTAATTCAGCTAAAATAATTTGCAGACCTAAATCCATTCATGAACTCGATTTCTTTGAAGCTTTTCATATTTATAAAAATTTTACATTCAGTCCACATTTACTTAATTTTTCTACTGTTTACACAGCTACACATTCCTTAATTCCTATTGGCCACACTCCCCACCCCTTCCGTAATCCTATTGGTTGAACTAAATCCGGTCCCTCTCCTATATATACGAGCACTTCTCTAGATTCAGAATTCTTTTTGCACTGAAGACGGTACGCTTTAGGCTACCGAAACAGCTGTATGCACCTCATTAATTTTTCTTTGGCGTTTCTGACGTAGTAGTTTATTCCTGTTTTACTATTACACATTTTTTTTTTTTTTTTTTTTAATAAACTTTCTTACAAAATACTTTTCTTTATGCACATTTATGCAAAATTTTGTACTATACCGTCATGTTAAAAATTTAAAAAAAAAGAGGATAGCAACGCCAACTGTTGTACGATTTTCTTAAACATTTAATAGGCACTAATTTCTGCCAAGATGAAAGTGCTTACCGATTTGTATGAATCCTGTGCAGTAGTTCCTGAGATACAATTGCCACAAAATTTTGTCACACACATATACACACACAGACAGACATTTTCTAAAAATTGACAAATCCATTTCTAGACTTTTCAAAATGAGTAAATCCACCAAAAACCTGAGGTCGAAAATTTTTACGAAAAACTTTCTTCAGTTGAATATAAAGGAAAGTAAAAAAATAAAAGAAATTTATATAAGGTAAAGCTAGGAGAGATTGCGCACTTAGGGGATCAGCAGGAAGGAGTACAACGGGCTTTCTGAAATTCCAGGTAGTTCTGCAATATCGATAGCAGAGTGCCCATTTAAATGTGCATGTTCGTTGCTTGAACAGTGTAAGATTAAACGTGGTTATTTTGTCTCGTTTTCAAGAAAGTTTGCTTAAATTTTCAAGACCCTTTCTAGGATTTTTTACAGAATGGTAGTATTATAAAATATTTTTTGATTAAACGATTTCCCATGGACTCGTTTAAAAATTTTACTTGTGGAAGGTGGTTGCATGAAAGTCGTATCATGCATAACAACGAGTGTAACAATTATAGACAACGACATATTAGGTCAACAAACAAGAAACCATTCAAATTGAAAAGGAACTTTATTGATTTTAAGTTAAACATATTATCTAGTAACTAAATGTTACTTTTTATTACCTAGTCTTGTTTTTTTTTTGTTTTTTTTTATCTGCTTCTTTACTTTATTTTCTTTAAATAATAATTTTTAATCCTTTTTAATTTTATTATTATTATTATTATTATTAAATTGAAATACCTACATGTAATACAAAAATATTTGCTCACAAAAACTTTATACCAATGTCATTTAAGTGTAGTTATCATTGTTAGCAATTTAATTGTAGTTAAAATTAAGCTCAATATCTTCTACACATTTGCACAATATCTCCTACCCTATAAGGAGAGATTGCGCAAAATAGCTCTTTTGGTTTTATTACAGCTGTTGCTTTAAATCATAGTATAACAACAAAATAGTAATGGAAATACACCCCCCCCACACACACACATATATATATATATGTGTGTGTGTGTGTGTGTGTGTGTGTATATAATCTTTCTTTTACCTAATGTCAGAGTAATAACAAGAAAATATTTAGGTTTTATAGAAAAAATTTTCAATTATTAAAGTTAGTAATTCACTTCGTGAACTTACAGTCGGTAACAAAAATGTCCGAACACTAGCAAAAATTCCAATGTAAAAAAAGTACACTTCATACAGTTTTGTTTAATAAATCCTTATCGAATCATGTTCTTACACTGACTAAGAACAGAATTCGACAAGGATTTATTTAACAAAACCGTATGAAGTGTACTTTTTTTACACAAGAATTTTTGCTAGTGTTCGGACACTTTTGTTACGTAAAATTTGTGGTATAGGATGCAAGAGCTTCCATCACAAGACGAAACTCTTACACCACTATTTTTTATCAATAATTTCTACCATATTTGTACAGTATTTTTTTAGAAATGAATATGATAAAAATTAATGATAAAAAATAGTGTTGATAGCGTTCCTTCTTGAAAAGGAAACTCTTGCACTCTTATTTCTCTAATAATTAGATCCAAATTAAAATTTCATTGGTGACTACAATAGAAAATCGTAAATTTATTTTCTTTAAGATAAACATCTCTTAGAAAAAAAATTTTTTAGATTACTTCGTAACTTTAATGTCTATTGAAGTAAAGATCATGCACTGTTAAAAATGAATTACTTAACGATGAGTAGGTGAGCTTCTTCATATCGTTTTGAAAAAAAAAAAATTCTCAAAAACGAAGATATGTATACTTGAATACGGGAGCCGTTGTTTTCTCAATAATGGCAATATTAGCAAAAATAAATACAATTACTGATGAAAGGAGTCACGATAAATGCTTTTTATTTGTTTTTGAAATCCCTTGAATAATGTAAATTATACTCTACAACATAACGAATTCCTTATCGTATCCGAGTGCTTCGTCATTACCCATAGCGCAATAGTAATGCGACTTTAAACCCAACCCACCAACCGAGTACTCCGTGAAATCTTACGCCGAATTATACCTGTGACATCACGCACAGTACGAGAGGAACGAATGTGTCAGCTTATCGCTTCTTCATGTTTATTTTACTATGGTTGGATGGTTGGGTGTTTGGATGGGTTTTACGTTGCACTAGTGCTGCGCTATGGGCAATTGGCGACGGTCTAGGACTCACCCCTGATCCTCCACTGAAGAGATGGCTCTCCCGCTTTCCTGCACCCCCCCCCCCCCCCAGAGGTATAATTGTTGATGGGAACAGGAAAGACATTGCGATCACGACAGAATTTAAGTGCACCAGCCACCATTAGTGTACACGACGGTCTTTGGCCGGCTCGAGTACCGAACCCGCAATCTTCCATTATTTTACTATGAAAAATGAATAACTTTCTCAAGAACATATTACAAGAGTGAATTTGAAAAATGAATATTTAAATGAGAAAACAAAATTCTAAAAATGAGAAGTTCCCACTTGGAGCTATTATAAGAAATATAAAACTTCTCAAAAAGGAGAAGACTCTGTTTATTTTTGAGAAGTTTGTTTCAACACTGTGACCTTATCAAAATAATTTAAATCAATAGGCATAAAAATATTGGTGACAACGCAGGCAACAAGTCGCAAATTACAATCTTAACTTGAAAATAATATTTCAGTAATTATATATATATATATGTATGTATGCATGCATATATAATAAATAAACTTACCAAAAAAACTGCTACAGAAACAAATATGTACTAAAATTATTTAACAAATTTTACAAAAAAAAACCATTGAAGAAAGTTGTTCCTGCACATTTTAACAACATTAGAAAATGTTAAAATTCGAAAATTGTAATAGATTGAAATTCACAATTTCATTGACGCTTTCAACAATAAATCATAAATTTATTTTCTTTAAGATAAAAGTCTCGTAGAAAAAATATGTATATATGTAAACAAACTTCATAACTTTATTGTCTATTAACGTAATGATAACATCATATCAAATAACTTTAATTCAGTAATTAATAAAATATTGATTACAGCGCAGGTTAGAAATCACAACTTAGCAATTTCAACTTGAAAATAATATTTGATTTAAAAATATTATCTGTATAATTTAAAATCTTAAATCAATTCATTGTCATTTTTTAAAAATAAAAATACCATAAAGTACTACCGAAACAAATATATACTAAAATTACTTTAAAAATTTTACAATATTAATCTTAGAAGGAAATTGTTCCTCTACATTTTAACCACGTTAGAAAATGTTAAGATGAAATTATTAATGTCTCAAACCTCTTAAATTACAAATCTTTGTATTAAGTACTTCAAATGCAATTCAATTTTTTTTTTTTTTACTGATACAGATATATTTCAATGAATCAAACGAACGAGGTCAATAGTTCTCCGCCATTTTTAGTTTTGTGTTATGTTTATACACTTTAAAATGCTTCATGCATTATTAACAAGGTAGAAGTGAACAATCGAATGTATTTGTAAACAGAAAGATAAATAATATGAATTCAATTACATTTGAAAGCGATTTTTGTGGTATTACTTTTCCAGCACATTTCACGAAATTCTTTCTTTGACAGAACAAATATTTATTTGGATTGATGTAATTTGAATTTCACTAGGCTAATTTTAAATATTTTTCCATATTTTAAAAAGTATTGGATATGCTTTTATTTTATGTTGCTTTATTTTGTTTATTTGGGAAACAAACCTTAAGAATTAATAAAATCGTTTAATTAATATGATTTTATTTTTTATTTATTTATTTTATTTATTTATTTATTTTTTTAATTGCTTTATTTCTTGACTTAGCTGCGTTTTAATAAATGTAATTATATTAATATATTTTGACATTATAATATTTTAAACAATATGTAATATTTTAAGCAATAATTATTCATGAAAGTTCAAACATTTAGGAAAAACGCTATTAATGTTCAATTACTTATTAGTGTTAAGTATTTGAAAAGATTCGAATTTAGGCGTTTTTCTCAAATATCTAGAAAATTTCTTGAATTATCTTGAAACTTTGGGTCTGTAAAGAACGTAATATACCAAATATATTTCAGCAAAAGTTTTGCCCCGAAGAAAATAAGGGCATCAGTAAAAAATTAAAGAAAATCAAAATATTTTGGAGCACCCTGTACAAAATAATGCTTGAAATACGATTTGACTGTAGCACGTAATTATAAGGCTTCTTTTTATTATCTGTATAAATATTTATGAGGCCATGATTATACATATTCCTGGAGGTATAACTTTTTTTTTTTTTTCAAAAAATTGCCTCTTTTTTAATTATGATATGTAGAGTATTAGACCCAGTGCAAAGCCCTTTTTAGAAAACGTGGATTACTGCATTAGACACAGCATACTGTATTCAGAATGCAAAAATGTTAAATATCTTATTAAACATGAGCATTTTTACTGAATAATTTTTAACTACTCATGCGCAAGCTTTAACAAAATTTTATTTCCATAATTTAATCGCCAAAAGTACTGAGCTACTTATATGAAAACCCCAAACTGATATCGTGCTAATTCAAAAAATTATCGGCGATAGAATGTACTGATATTCAGTTCCTCTCAAAATAATAGCTAAACTATTAAAGGATTTTATTCACATTTTTTAATATGATTCAACCAATGGTAATACTGTGTTCGCTGATTGTAAATAAATATTGATAAAATTCTCCTCTCCTCTTCCCCCCCTCCCCTTATATTTTTTGGTTGATATTTTTAGAAATCGACCTACTGCAATCACTACTTTTATCTATCTATTTATCGGTCTATCTATCTATCTATCTATTTATATATGTATATATAAGGAAACTTTTGTCACAATGATAACTTCTGAAATAATACTTCAAATCGAACCAAATTTGGACAGCAAACTTATCTTATAAATATCTTGGATGAGTTCGCTAACCAAGTATCTCCGCCATTTTATTTTCAAGTGGCGACCACATGAAAACTTCAATTCCACATTGTAAAAAGCGTATTTGAGGCCGCATTTGCTTGAATTTTGATGCATATATATATACAATATAAGGGTCTCTATCAAGTGTATCAATTAACTTTATCCGTTATTTTTTAAAAAGTGGCAGATATCTTAAACTCAGCGGGGCCACTTGAAATCAGGTTACCACTTGAAAATTTATAATCACGATAACTTCGGAAGTAATACTCCAAATTTTTGAAGCGTATAACTCTAGAATTTTATCGTTTTGACTGTTTTCCAGATGGACTGAACTGTATTTTTCCCCTGATATTATAGTATATACTCGTATATACTTGAATGTATAACTGCACATTTTGTCAGACCACATTATGTAAATTTTCCTAGTGTTGCCCTGTTAATCAGGGCGAAAAGCTTAGAAATATATCTATGTCTCTTTTATAATTAAATACGCTTTTAAATTTTTACGTGTTTTAAAGTGCTTTTTTCATGAAGTAATAATAATAATAATTGGATGAATGAAAATTATGATATGCTGCGGATGCAGTTACGAGGGATAAAAGACATCGAACATAAAAGAATTTTATAAAATCAGTGAAATTCTTCTTATAACTCAGGATGCAAATAACAACTTACAATTCATACTTTAAAATAACATTTTAATTAAAAATGGTGTGTGAGTGTTCTCACACATATGTCCTTTAAAAGCTTATTTATTTATCCAAATTTAATATATAACAAAAAGGAGGGATTAATATAGATTATATAAAATAAATCTTTTTAAATTTATCTAATTCAATTAATTAATTATAGAGAATTTCCCGTTTTATTTTTAAATCAAAATTTTCATTTCTTTGTTCTTTTATCGTTACAAACACATTGCTCTAGGAATAAAATAAAGCAATTTTTATATCAGGGTTTTTGAAAAATAGTATGTTTATACATTTCCCCGAGTGGATTAAATCAATTTAGCCATAATTATTTATTTTCAGAGGGTAATTTAAAAAGTCGTTATCAACCTGTTTCTAGCATATACAGCTATTAATAAAATAAAATAATCATTTGATTTCATGTTTATTACCCTTGTATGTTTACGTTAAAAACCTATTATTATTTCAAGAGGGTCATTATAATTCTGAAAATAGATTTATAATGTTATTTTACAGTCTAAGCGTCGCCTTCTTTGTACATTGAGAGTTGAAGGTCATTTGGCATGGCTTCTCAATGTCAAATCGATTTAATATTTGTAACGACTTTTTATATTCAAAAATTTAGTATGAATATGTTAGAAGAACAAAGAAACAGTTTGGCATGCTTTTGGCTGCATTTCAACGATGCCAATCTTTGGGGTTGCAATTTAACTTCTAGGAAGCTGCGAGATTTAGTTAAGCTTTGCGATTTTGACGTCGTTAGAGTAAGACGTTTTTCGGTTGTGTTCCTCCTCTCCTCTCCGTCCCAAATTCCGTGTGAGATAAATTGATTCTTTTGTCATCCAGTAAAAATGAAGTAATTTCTTCGAAGATGATGTCTTTACGAAGTCTACAATAAATCAATAGTTTTTACAAAGTGTTTCTTCTTACTTTCTGCAAGTGTTACTTTTTACTTTTAACAGATTTTTAGCAACTTCTACACGGCCCTCACAGTCATGGACCTGGATATAGGTGTTGATGAAAATCAACACCATAAGACTTTGGTGCCTTCAGGTTCTCTCCGGACTTTGGTGATGCGGGGGAGAGGAAGGAAAGGAATGCATCGAACATTTTATTAAGATTTTCATCCCCAAAAAGACATTTTTTAAGAGTCATGGACAAGGAAAATAGTGACTCTATAAATTTTGGTGGATGAATCTTCTCTTTTATGTGCATTGAACTTGCTTGTTGTTACGAACAAATGCTTGCTTGAATTAGTGGCTGTGATTGTAGCTCGAAAATATCAATGGTCAAGAAACATTTTTTCCTGCGTGTAACTTCAAATGAAAGCTCTCTTCGGATATGGGTGTATTGATCATTCAACTCTTCAGATGGAACTTAGCGGCCGTGAGTGAGGCCTGAAATTGGACTGGTCAAGGGTTTTTCTTCATCTATATTGCCAAGGAGGCATGAGAATCATCTACACAGGGTACTCAAGAAAATTTTTTTACCGTTCGACACCTGCAGCTGTACATAATCGACAACTTCTCGTTTGCGAATCATGTGTTTTTGTTCAGAGGATCATGATCAATTTTTGATCAGAAATAGTTGTTTTCCAATTCACGGTCGAAAATTCAGTGAAGTGCAGTGATTGCAAGGTTTTTTTTTTTTTTTTTTTTTTGTTTTTTTTTTTCGATATTCATGCAAATCGGAAGAGAGAGGAAAGGAAATAGAAGAAAAATAAACCATTTTTGGAACAAATTAATAAAATGAAATGATAAAATTTTTTTTACAGAATATTTTTTTTTTAGCCAAGTTATATGCAGGAAGTGGTAAGTTTTAATTTTCCTATATTTTGCATGTAAGTCTTTTAGGAACTAGATTTTGACATTTTATTGATACTTTGAGGCAGGAAGAAATCTTCCTTTACTATTTTGATTTTTTTTGAGATATACTTTTTCGTAAATCTTACATGGTATTTTGATGTGATATTTCATATAAATATATTTTTTTTTTTTTTTTTTTGTTCATGATAATTGATATTTTTTCTTTGCTTATAAAGCTTAATGTGATTTATTTTTTTATTATTTTGAAATTTCTTGAAATATATATTTTTGATAAATTTCACAGTATTTCGGTGGGATATTTCACATATATTTTATTTTTTCTTTCATGATGATTAATACTTTTATTTGCATATTGTGATTTATTTTTTAAGTGATTTATTACAATTACTGTTGCAAATTTCTACAATTCCTTATGATTTATTTTTATTTTTTCGAATATTTTAAGATATATATATATACTTTTTGATATTTTTAATGAGGTATTTTATCATATGCAATTGCCGTAAGCATCAAAAGGAAAGATGCATCATTTTTGTGCTCATTAATTTTAATATATTTTTTTTTACTCGAGTATTTCTGAGATATATTAGTATTTATTTGACCCAACATAAATAATTAAGATGGCTACTAAAAAGAACATTAATATTAACATTTTAAATTTTGACGGTGACTCATCCTTACTTGAGTGTCTTTTTTGACCAAATTGAGTCTTATGCTAAATTAAATAGACTAAATTCAGAAGAGGCAGTGGCAATTTTAAAAGGAAAATTAACCGGCCCTGCATTAAAGTTCATGACTCAATCTCCTTTATTATATAAATCTACAGATTTAAAATTTATCAAGGATGAATTAAAAATTTTTTTTGCTCCAATGAGCAGTACTCAGGCTCTTGTGGAATTTAACAATTTAATACTCTTACCACAAGAATCTATTAGAATTTTTTCCCGCAGGTTAAATATTTTAGCCGATGTAGAATATTCTCAGATTAATGATGCTAATGCTTTAAATTCCATTAAATTTACTAAATTTATTTTAACCATCCCCTCAAATATTAGAGTTAAGATTCAAGAAGAGGGAATCTCTGAGTATCAAGAGACGGTTAACCGAGCACAGAAATTACAAGATATTAATGCTAATGAAACATTATTACAAATGAGTTTAAATAACCCAGTCATAAATACACTGTCTGAAAAGTTAGTCGAACTGACAGATAGGATGAATAATCTGTCATTCGCTAGTAAATCTGATGAGGTTAATCATACACACGAATCCCCAGTGCAAGATAGGCAAAGAAACAATAATAGGCAAAGTAAATTAAGACATAATTATAAAAGTAGAAATCAAAATTTCAGGGGTAAACAAAATTTCAGGGGTAATCAAAATAAGAACAGATATCATTCTTCTCCTATTTGCCAATTGTGCAATAAAAAAGGACATGTTGCTACTAGGTGCTTTAGATGGCAGAGAAATCAGACTAGGGGTAAAAATTTTGACAGAAATAATTATAGTAAAAATGCAAGTAATTTAAACGAGCGCAGAGATGTAGTTTAGCTGATGCAAGTACATCTCAGGAATTGAATAGAGCATCAGCACAAAATTTTTCTCTGGACATTGATAATGACTTTAATCTACCCAAATTATCTAGTGTTAGATTGGTGAATTCTACTGCGTCTCAGACACAACAAATCTTGAAAATTTCTGATTCTAAATGTACTCAAACAAATAACGATAAAAGGGAGAACATTTTTAATGTCCATGTAAATTCTCCAAAGTTACCTCTTATTAAAATTTTGCTAGATAAACAAAAGGTAAACACACTTCTTGACACTGGTAGTTCTGTTAGTCTGTTAGCTGAAAGTACATTTAATAAATTAAAACATAGTTTGAAATATAAACATTTATCTTCCCATGTGACAATCAAAACCGTGAACTCGAATGTACAGTTTTCATCTTGTATACAAACTACTTTTAAAATTCAAAATCAATTTTTTTCACAAAAATTCTTCATCGTGGATATCCCTGAAGGTTCAGCATTTAGGGTTATTTTGGGTTATGATTTTATTCAACAATATCATGTAATATTAGATATGCAGAGGTCCTTGTTAAAAATAAAAGATCTGAGTATTCCCATTAAAAACACATATAGCGACCATGAAGAAAATCTTAATATGCATACTCAATGTAAGAAACTTTCAGTAAAAACGGGACAAAAACTTATTTTACAACCCAAAGAGGAATCTTCTATTACGGTTTATTGTCCCAAAGTTTCTTCGGGTGATTATTTATTTCAGAGTAAAAAGAGTTCTTACAAACTAATTTTTTTGGATTCAATAGTTAATATTGATCATTCCCGGAAACAAAATTGCAATAGTAAATGTGATAGAGTAAAATTTCAATTATGTGTTAAGAATAACACTAATAGAAGTATGCATGTAAACAAACATTCAAATATTGGTACAATTAAAGAAATCGAACAAATTATAGACTATTGGTTCAAAACAAAATGATAATGTTGAAATTTCAGAGGATTCACACTTTATTAATTATATTCAACCTTCTAGTGGTGTATTAAAAATGAGAAAACAAGATTTAACACCCATGGACTTTGATGTTAAACATCTCAATGGGGCTCATGCAACAAAGTTAAAACAAATTTTATTAAGTAATTTCGCGGCATTTTCTAAAAATATGAAAACCCTTGGACATACTGACAAGGTAGTACCAGATTTAAAATTTTTAACTGACTATCCAATTAAGACTTTGCCCTTTCCCATTCCTCAGGCTTTACAACAGGAAGCTAGAGATCAAATTAACCAATTGGTAGAGGCTGGGATTATTGAGCGAAACTGCTCAGAATGGGCTTGCCCAATTTTATTGGTAAAGAAAAAACAAGATGGATCTGGTAAACAGAAATTTCGCCTCGCGTTAGATTTAAGAATGTTAAATTCTATTATTCAAGGTTCTTCTTATCCGTTACCTAAAATTCAAAATATAATAGCTGATTTATCTGCGTATAAATTTTTCACTTGTCTTGATTTCCAACAAGAGTATCATCAAATTGATTTACCTGAACATTTACAAGATAAAATTACTTTCACATCAATGTTTGGCAGTTTCAAATTTAAAAGACTATGTTTTGGTCTTAAAAACGCGGCTTCTCAGTACCAAGCACTTATGGATTCTTTAATTGATGAAATTAATATAGATGGAATTTACGCGTATCAGGATGATTTAATATTTGGTGCAAATAGTTTTGAAGAGACATGTGTCAAACTTGAAAGAATTCTTAAGATTTTAATTAAATATAATTTAACCTTAGCTCCTAGTAAATGTACATTTCATAAGAGTGCTGTAAATTATTTGGGATTTCACATAGAGAATAATTCAATTTCTCCAATTGAGTCAAACATCATTAAAATAAACTCTTTCCCTACACCTACAACAAAAAGACAATTAAAACGCTTTATAGGAGTTGGAATCTTTTATAAGTCGCTTATTCATAATTTTTCTAAATTAATTCAACCACTTATTGAATTGACTAAACCAAAAACAACATTTGTTTGGAATAAACATCATCAGGATATTTTTAAGAAATTTCAAGATATATTTTTAAATTCACCTATGGTAAGATTACCGGATTGGAACAAGACTTTCTTTCTCAACACTGATGCATCAAATATTTCTATTGCAGGAGTTTTGATGCAGAAATATGACAATCAATTATTACCTGTCGCCTTTTTCTCTAAATCACTTAAACCGTCTGAAAAAAGATATCCGGCTATCAAACTTGAATTAATGGCCATTTATAAATCTGTAATTGCTTTCAAATATTACTTATACAATAGAGTTTATCATTTTGTCTGACAGTGCTCCTTTAAAAACATATAGAAAAATAAATAGTCCTGCTGATTTAACTACTAAATGGCTGTTAGAGTTGTAAGAATACTCATTTGAATTTGAACATATTCCTGGCCCTACAAATGTTTTAGCGGATTATTTATCAAGATCAGACTTCTCAAATAATCAACAAAATTTAAAAACAAATCCAGAATTAATATTCAGTTCTTAACCTCTTCCTATCGTACAAGATGACACACATGCAATTAATCAAATTACCACTTCTACTCAGTCTGTACAACAAAATCAATTCAACAATTTTCTAGTTTCTGGTAATACTCAAAATAAAGATCCCCTTTTGGAAATTTCAAATAATACATTTATATCTGAGCAAAAGAATGATCCAAAATTGTCAATTATTTACAGGCAAATTTTGAGAAAAGGTTTTTCAAAAAATAATGATAATTTTTTTATTCATCCAGATTCTAAAGTTTAAATGTACAAGAAACAAAATTTGCATAATAATACTTTTTCATATCTCATTGTTGTACCACATTCTTTAAAATCTAAAGTTTTAACCATTTCACACCTTTCTCACTTTGGGTTGACAAAAACATACGAATTTTTATCAAATAGATATTATTGGAAAGGTATGTACACAGACACTTTAAATTTTGTTGCTTCATGTACTTTATGTTTACAAAATAAACATCATAACACACCACCAGCTCCTCTACAACCCACCTATACTCCATCACATCCAGGGCATACTATTAGTGTCGACTTGGTTGGTCCTTTTATAGATGGACATTCAGTTTTGACTGTGATTGACCATTTTTCGCGACACATTGAATTATTTCAATTAAAAGACACTTCTTCATCAAAAATAGTTAAATGTTTATTTAATTACATTACAACATTTGGTAGACCATCAGTAATATTATCAGATTTAGGCAAACAGTTTACATCAACTATTTATAATATTTTTAATGATAAACTTGGCATAAAAATTTTACATTCATCTGTTGCTCACCCTCAAAGTAACTCTATTTCCGAGAGGAAAATAAATCTATAAAGTACTCAATTAACACTTTGATTTCTGAGGGGTATTCTTTTGAAAATTCACTAGCTATACATAAATCACTTTACAATGGTTCAACACATTCATCCACATTGTTTTCACCTAACCTACTTCATTTTGGTAGGGAACTGTCTTTAATATTTGATACATTTGACCAATTTATAAATCAGCCATTTTTGGATAAAAATGTAGACATATATAAATTATTACACGACTTAGATAACATCTATAGCAAAGCATATTCTAACATTAAAGAAAATCAAGACAAAAGATATCAAAATTTTCAAAAACGCGCAAAACTGAGGCCTGTTGCTGTCCATGATGTTATATACTTGAAATCAATAGATAAATTTAAACCCAAGTATTCTGGGACATTTATTGTTGTACAAAAACACTCGCCAGTTTCCTTTTCCATTAACAGATTACATGCACCTGATAATAAAGCTTTCAGAGTCCATATTGATAGACTACTTATTGCTCCTCCTCGACGTAATTATTTGTTTACTGAACCCAACTCCAATGTAACACATAATATTGGCAATAATTCTGCACATTCTTATAACTTAAGAAATCGCAATTAATTTTTCTCACAAAAAAAGTTTGAATATATTTTGCTTCACAAATGCATTTTCCAATGGCCAATGGAATGTATTTGTTTGCTGTGCAGGAACTCGTCTTTATTTATTTTATTATTTTTATTTTTAGATGGCTGGTCCACTGTTTTTTTTATATTTTTCTTTTGATGTAAAGACTATTTCTTGCATTGCAGTGTTGTTGAATATATATAATATTTATAAATAAGATACAACTAAAAAAAAAAAAAAAATGATTCTAATGATAACATAAATGCTTGTAGAATGTAGATCATATTTTGAATTTCTAAATTAGTAATTAAGGTGTTATTTTTTTTTTTATTTAATGTTTACTATATCTGTTTTTATTGGGTGAAGGTTAAACAAAAGTAAGATACTTGAAATATATTTAATAGAGATATTTCATTGGAATACAGATTAAGTTCATAGGAAATTAATTATTAATGATAATAGTGTTAACAGTATACATACAGCTAAATTTTATAAGTTTCCAATTGATTTTTGGTGTACAACATGTGTTTGGTTTGTTCAATTTCCAATCTAAATTTTTATTATTTTGGCACTCCCTCTCATCACTCAAAATTTTGTCACTTTGTTTTCTTTTACTTATTTATTACCCTATCCTAGATATATGTTGTCTCGTTCAAAATTTTCTCCCGGGAGAGCAACATTGGATATGTGATGAGAATCTATATTTTTGTTGACATTAATTTTTCAACATTTATGACACTTAATTAATCGGTTTCGTGAGGTGTCCCTACAGGGGTCTGTGGACTCTGCTGGGGGACGGAGGCCTGTGCCTAACAGTGCAGGTCTTTCAACACGCCCTGTCCCGCTAGGATGTTAGCCTTAAGTTAACATCATTACACTTACATTTTTGTAAGGATTAAGGGAAGATTATTTTTTTTGACTGCCAATGGCGTCCTTTTTTAAAATCTTTCCTGTGTGGTATACACGAAAACTTTTCTGTTTCTTTACTTTTATTTATTTTTTTTGTACATAATTTTGTTTAACGTTGACCAATATGTGTGACCAAGGTGTTAGACAAATAAATATTACAATAATATGCTGGAACTTTTAGTATTACAACAATATATATGCATATGTGTAATTTATATTATTTTTTTCTCTATTTCACTATACATATTAGTGTGAAAATTTAATATTTTGTGTGTAAAAATCTAACATTAGTAACTGTTACTGTGGCATTGTTTGCTAAGTATATAAAAAAGAGACTCTTTCATAGAAAAACATTTCAGCTGAAATTTTTTTGTGGCATATGAGAAAAGACTATGAACAATATAGAACTGTAGTTTGAACTTATTTATAGAAGCCACATTTTTGCGCGTGTCATGACAAAATGTTTCTCTTAAAGTTTTTGGTTATACTGATATTTTTGAAATATGTGTATTTTGTATTTTTGAATTAGTGTTTATATTTCATATATATTTTATTTGTTCAATATTAAGCATTCATATAATTTTTACTTATGATGTAATATCATTTTTAAGTGTGCGTCTTTGGTAAGTGCTTTTGAATATTATTGTTTGTATATGCATTTCTATACTGGAGGCGAGGAGGACTTATATTTTTTTTTTTTTTTGCTAGTCGAAGGGGAGATATATGTGTGAGTGTTCTCACACATATGTCCTTTAAAAGCTTATTTATTTATCCAAATTTAATATATAACAAAAAGGAGGGATTAATATAGATTATATAAAATAAATCTTTTTAAATTTATCTAATTCAATTAATTAATTATAGAGAATTTCCCGTTTTATTTTTAAATCAAAATTTTCATTTCTTTGTTCTTTTATCGTTACAAACACATTGCTCTAGGAATAAAATAAAGCAATTTTTATATCAGGGTTTTTGAATAATAGTATGTTTATACATTTCCCCGAGTGGATTAAATCAATTTAGCCATAATAATTTATTTTCAGAGGGTAATTTAAAAAGTCGTTATCAACCTGTTTCTAGCATATACAGCTATTAATAAAATAAAATAATCATTTGATTTCATGTTTATTACCCTTGTATGTTTACGTTAAAAACCTATTATTATTTCAAGAGGGTCATTATAATTCTGAAAATAGATTTATAATGTTATTTTACAGTCTAAGCGTCGCCTTCTTTGTACATTGAGAGTTGAAGGTCATTTGGCATGGCTTCTCAATGTCAAATCGATTTAATATTTGTAACGACTTTTTATATTCAAAAATTTAGTATGAATATGTTAGAAGAACAAAGAAACAGTTTGGCATGCTTTTGGCTGCATTTCAACGATGCCAATCTTTGGGGTTGCAATTTAACTTCTAGGAAGCTGCGAGATTTAGTTAAGCTTTGCGATTTTGACGTCGTTAGAGTAAGACGTTTTTCGGTTGTGTTCCTCCTCTCCTCTCCGTCTCAATTTCCGTGTGAGATAAATTGATCCTTTTGTCATCCAGTAAAAATGAAGTAATTTCTTCGAAGATGATGTCTTTACGAAGTCTACAATAAATCAATAGTTTTTACAAAGTGTTTCTTCTTACTTTCTGCAAGTGTTACTTTTTACTTTTAACAGATTTTTAGCAACTTCTACACGGCCCTCACAGTCATGGACCTGGATATAGGTGTTGATGAAAATCAACACCATAAATGGTATTCTACGTAATAATCGTACTTTTTTTTAATACAAAATCGTATCTATTTTTCAATTCCTACTATTAGTTCACACTCTCCTTATATATATTTACTAGCTGTGAATACCCGCTTCGCTGGGTCATTTTTAATAGCACAGTTATTTGTTATTAATAATCCATCAATAATTACTTGACAATTTGTAATATAAAAGACACATTTTTTTTTTAATTGATTAATTTATTGATTTTTTTTTGTTTATACATAAATTATACATAAATATCTTATGACTAAGTATACATTAATATCTTAAATTATCTTAAATCAATTTATATACTAAACATTTCTACTGAAATACATTCTTATACACTACGTTTACTGTTTTGTGTTCTGGTGCATAAACAAATAAATTATCTTTCTGTCCCACGCGTGAAAAAGCTACATAGAGTTGGCCATGTGAAAAACAGGATTCTTTTAAATTAACCCCACAAAATCGGAACGTCTGACCTTGGGCCTTATTGATAGTTATACTATAAGCTAATCTTAGTGGAAATTGTAATCTTTTAAAACAAAATGGTAAGTCATTCGCAATTAATGGAATTCTTGGTATAAAAACCAAGTTTCCTTTTTCTTTGCCAGTTAGAATTTCTGCCTCAATGATGTTGTTCAAAATTTGTTTTACACATAATCTTGTACCATTGCATAATTTTGGCGCATTAAGATTTCGCATTAATATGACTGGTGATCCAACTTTTAGCTTCAATTCATGAGAAGGCATACCAGGTGGCTCTAATGAATTTAAGAACTCTATCGGAAAGTTCAAATTTTCATCTTGATTCATCATTGAATCTATTGATTTATAGATTTTTTCCTCTCCCGGTATCATATCCTGTACTCTTTCATTTATTTGTTTTACTACACTATTTTTTGTAGCCAAAATTGCTCGTTCATACAACCATGTTTTATTCAAGTAATTTTGTTCTATTGATGGATAAATTTTTTCTATAAGTTGTTCTTCGGTATCTACTACATGACACAACTCTTCTGATAAAATTATTTTACCAGACTGTAGATCTAGTGGGTAGGTGCCATTTCCAATTTTCAGAAGATTGTCGGCAAACTCTTGTGCTTTTGGATCTCCAGTTATTAGTGCTCGCATATTTTCGGTTAGTGATAACTTTTCAACATTATTCCAAAAAATTGATCGTTTTAAACACGCATTTATTTCGTCAGCTGGTGTTGATTTTGGTATAACTGGTAATGTTTGTCGGAAATCTCCAGATAGTAGCAATAAAACTCCGCCCATTAGTTTTGTATTCTTCCGAAGATCTTGTAGTGTTCTATCCAGTGCTTCAAGTGATTTTCGATGAGCCGTTGTGCACTCATCCCATATTATAATTTTGCACCGTATTAAAATTTGGCCACGTACAGAAGATTTTGTGACATTACAGATTGGGAATGCTTGATCAGCTACATTTAATGGCAAATTAAATGCAGAATGGGCTGTTTTTCCACCTTCCATTGATGTCGCGGCGATTCCAGAAGATGCCAATGCTAATGCGATTTCATTTTTTACTCGGATTGTAGCTAGGATTAAATTGATAAGGAAAGTTTTGCCTGTACCTCCTGGTGTATCTAAAAAGATAATCCCTCCTGTACTTGTGTCAATACGACTTATTATTGTGTTGTATACTATTCGTTGAGTTTGTGTTAATTTTGGTTTATTTTCATTGATATAACGTTGCAATTCTTCTACATTATAATTAAGTTCTTTTGTTAATTCTGAATTAAACACGCTTGATCCGCCTCTTTCAGGAGATTGCACCCCAAGAGCAACTAAATTTTGATTGCACATTGCGAAACATCGATCTTCTAAAATTATTAAAGCTTCATTATAAATATTATCGTTGAAACCAATATTCATATCTTGATTGTCTCTACGCACTCTTGCTAGAATATCATCACTCATACTATCTCGATATTTCATCCATAGTCTATTCGGATTTGAAGGATTACATGTTGTTATAATTATAGCAAAGAGTTCACGTAATTGATTTGCTGTTGCTGTTTCTGCAGCCTCTTTCATTGCCTGTTCCCATTGATTGTCATTTTCTAATAAGCCACGACGCTGACAGGCTTCACGATATGTCTCGCAAATGTAACCATCTACCGTTCGAAGATCTTCAAAGGAAGTTGGTCCACGTACTTCATGGAGTAGTAAACGTAAATAAAAGCACTCAGCATTTTTTGGGTGTACCGTATATACTCGACCGATAGCATTATCTTTAAATACACCCTCAAATCCTTCAACCGGAACTCCTCTCTTTCGTCGATTAAATACTCTTCGTGATGAGTCCCACGTGTAATAACTGGGAATATCTCCATAAAAAAGAGTCTTAGCAAAGGGATCATTGAGACACAATTCGAAAAATGCCGTCAAGGTTGTATTAACAGGTTGGTTTGCAACTTTTTGTGCTGTTTGATTAGTAAAATATACTCGTTGTCCATTTTCAAGGTGAACTGCTAAGTGAAAAACAGCTGGATCTCTGTCATGAATCGAAAACCCTAATATACGCCAAACTGCTTCGTTACTATTTATATACCGTCCCATTTGATATCTTAAAATTTCATCGTTTCGATTTTCATCAGTAATTCCAAAAACAGCCATATCGCTTCCTTTGTTAATATATTTACACACATACTTAATTGACTTGACAGAACTGCAATATTCTACATTAATATGAGCATCAAACATTTTTGATAATAAATGATTATAAGGGACAACCCATCGATTATCAATTTCAATTTCTTCGCCTCGTACTCTGATTTTTGCTGTAAATCCTCCTTCACTCGGTGGTCGACGTCGATATTTCGGGTATGCATCATCTCCTGTTTGCGTCTCACTCAAAAATGATCTTGGATATCGTTTTGAACATTTATTATCTTTCATACAGGGTGATTGCACATTAAGCGCTCCGCAAGGCCCATGTATCATGTCTTTCACGATTATTCTATACAGAACAGGATCTTCATCCGGATTTGGAAATTCTGCTTTGATAACGTCATCGATCTGATTTGAGTGAATTTTTTCTTTCAGCCAAATTAAATTGTGTGAGTGTGGCAATCCTCTTTTTTGCCACTCAATGGAGAACATCCAACTGATAACATTTCCAAAAATAGAACTCTTCACAATAGTATTAATAAATTTTACTTGTTTCTGTTTAAACACGCGCGCAATTATATCATGTCTGTCATGTGGCTTTTGTCCATACTGTAATTCATCTTGAATTTCTTTCCATGAAGAATTACACGTAAACGTTATAAATAAATCAGGACGACCATATTTCCTTACATACGTCATTGCGTCTTGTGCATATTCAAGCATATGCCTAGGGCTACCAGTGAACGTAGAGGGCAAAATTACTAATCGTCCCAAATTTTCTATATCTCCATCATTGGCTACTGCATCCCGTAAATGAATATATTCATCCGATCGTAATTTATTTTGATTTTGGCGGATAAATAACAGTCTCTCTGCTTCAATTTTTGCTTGCATATCAACAATAAACTGTAAAAACAACTGCCGACAGTTGAGTATATGATTGTATTTATTTTCTCTCTCCATTATCCGATATGCATAAAATTCCTTAGAAGAAACTTTTTTGTTTGTTGGTCTATTTGTTTCTGGATTAATATGATAAATATTAAAATGGTAACCATCTTCACCGTGACAAAATATTAATGGATACTGCAAGGCGTCATACATGTGATGAGTTTCAGCGATACGTTCCAACTTATTACTTCTTCGTTGTACCACAATGTCTCTATAGCTACTTTCACTGTCCACCATGACTACAGCTATTTCATTTACTTGAGGTGCATTAAATCGTCTTTCGTGCTCACCAATTGGCCTTTTATCTGCTCGAATGATTATTTTATAACTATCTGAAACCATTTTTTCCATTGCTGTTTTAAATATCTTTATTAATTCATTATTTTTATGAAGAAAGCGCTGTAAATAAAGAATTATATCTCGATGTAATCCTGTAAAAGTTGAAAGCCTTTGGTCCAGTTCGTGTTCTTCATTTCCTACAAAATAAACTTGTAAAAATTTCGGAGTATCATTTGGGAAAGACAATAATGATCCAATTTTATGATATACTTGTCCCTGTATTTTAAACACTGGATTGAATCCTGGTTCTTCGATTACTGCAGTTGCTCCAAATGAAGTCATTTGAAAGCATGCATTGTAACGCCTAATATTTTTTAAAAATTCTTTAGAATTATGTGTTTCTCCTTTCATAAATTCTAGGAATTCCGGTGGCAGAGATTTCAAGTCTGGTAATTTAATTTTACCATTCGAACAGCATGTACTCGGTGTTTCTCCTTTGAATTTTTTAGCTTTACAAAATTTACAAACTACATTCATTTTACCGATTACTACACTTGGATGTTGATTATAATTTCTAGTGGGGTTATAATAAAACGCTTCATATTCAAGACTATATCCTCCCCGACGTTTTTCACGAATAGCATTTACGGTTGTTCCTGACGCTTGAGCTTCCATTTGATCATTTAGTCGAAGGTTACGCATTTTTATTGTATTTTGTATTCTTCTAGCATCTGTCTGTTCATTTGTTTCTCTTTTTCTTTGTAATCTTTTTCTGATTTTATCTGTCTCTCTAGAATCATTAAACTGCTCTTCAGTCTGGTTATTTCGCCTGAGATAATAATTTTCCCGAAGTAATGATAGACGCTGTTCTCTTTCTTCCGTGGTTTCATTTCTTCGCGACATCTTTTGCCTCTTCGATACAATTCGAGAACGCGAGAATACGCTCTTACGTTTTGGCATCGTTAGTGATATTTTTCACACTGCACTAAAAAAGAACACTAAACTTAATAAGATTTAATTCTTCACTGTAAAAATTATTACTCACTGTTATTTACAATCACACTACTTATAAGTTTTCTTTTGTTACGCAATTCTTGTAAAAAATCGACTAAAGCACGGGCTTGACTTTTCGTCTTATATAGTCGCGAAAATTATCCCCACTAATTACTAAATTTTCTGGATTGTTCTACAAATTTCAACTTTTGAATTTTTTAGAAAATTTGAAAAGTATCGAGAATGATCCAGAATAATTTCGACCAATTAAAATATTGACATACATTTTAGAGATTTCCAGAAATTTCTAAAATATTTTTGATCGTCTAAAACATTAGTATATACTTTGGAGCTTTTTCGATCATTTTAGAATATTCTAGATCATTCCAGAGCTTTCTTAATCATTCTAGAATGTTCTAGATCAATTTAGAATTTTCTAGAACATTCTTGGTTGGCTCAAATTTTAAGACTTTCTAGATCATTCCAGAAATTTCTAGAACGATCCAGATCATTTCCGATCAATAAAAATATTTTTGATCGTCTACAACATTTGTATATACTTTAGAGCTTTTTCTGATCATTTTAGAACGTTCTAGATCATTCTAGAACTTTCTTGATCATTCTAGAATGTTCTAGATCAATTTAGAATTTTCTAGAACATTCTTAGTTGGCTCAAATTTTAAGACTTTCTAGATCATTCCAGAAATTTCTAGAACGATCCAGATCATTTCCGACCAATGATAATCACACATTTTTAGAGTTCACATCTTTCAACCCCTGTATCTGCAACACCCTTAGAGGTATCGACTTGCAACCACCATAGTGCACGATGAGAGCCTTGTACCTATTGCTACATACAAACACTATTCGTCTACGATATGTAGTTTTAGCTGCAAAGTGAAATATAGGGACACACACCTCAATTTTTATATATATATACAGATGTATCTTGTTCAAATTTCCAGTTGTTAATAAAATACTTTTTATTCCTCCACTCAAGTTCAAATACATTTTTTTAATTTTTTAGTGGATGACACTTGATGTTAATACAGTTCTGAGCATGTAGGAGGATCACTTCCCCCTGTGGGGGGGGGGGGAAGTACCCCTAGTGGGAGTAATTTGTCAATATGTATATATATTTCAATGTATATATATTTGCATATGTATACATTCATATTTCAATATGTATACATTCATATTTCAATATGTATACATTCATATTTCAATATGCATACATACATTTCAATATATATAATTCAATATGTATATATATTTCAATTTATTATATCTTTTGAAAGATCTCGTCAATACCTTTAAACTGATGGTTGAACTATAGATCTGTGATAATTTAAAATATAGTTATCGATTTTTTTAACTTTTAACAAAAAAAAAAAACTTTGAAAAAAATATTTTTGCTGATTTGCAAAAAATTGACATCTTTCGGCATTTAGTGAACCAAGTAGGAATTGCCTTTCTTTTATTATTATTATTATTATTATTATTTGTTAATATGAAATTCCCAAAAAGTTCTACAGAAATAAATATGCGTAAAACTCATTTTATGAATTTTGGAAAAAATAAAGCATAAAAAAATTATTTATACATATTTAAATAAAGTAAGAAAATGTTAAGATGAAATTATTAATATTTCAAGTATCTTAAAATACAAATCATTGTATTAAGTGCATCAAATATAACTGATAAGCAGTACAATTTTTCACCGAAATAGAAATATTTCTAAGATTCGGAAAACGATAAGAGGTCGATAGTTCTCCGCCATTTTTCTTTTTGTGTAATACATACACTTTAAAATGCTTCATACATTATTAACAGGATAGAACTGAACAGTCGAAAGTATTTGTAAACAGAAAAACAAATGATATGAATTCAATTACATTTGAAAGCGATTTGTATCGTATCGTGGTACTACAACGGAACGTTTCACGAGAGTATTTCTTTAAAAGAGCAAATATTTGCATTGGAAGACATAATTTTAATTTTACTATGCCAATTTAAAATATTTTTACATATTTTAAAAGGATGGGAGATGCGTTTGCTTTCTTTTTGTGTAATACATACACTTTAAAATGATTCATACATTATTAACAGGATAGAACTGAACAATCGAAAGTATTTGTAAACAGAAACACAAATGATATGAATTCAATTACTTTTAAAAGCGATTTGTGTCGTATCGTAGTACTACAACAGAATGTTTCACGAGAGTCTTTCTTTGAAAGAGCAAATATTTGCATTGGAAGACATTATTTTAATTTTACTATGCCAATTTAAAATATTTTTACATATTTTAAAAGGATGGGAGATGCGTTTGCTTTCTTTTTGTGTAATACATACACTTTAAAATGATTCATACATTATTAACAGGATAGAACTGAACAGTCGAAAGTATTTGTAAACAGAAAAACAAATGATATGAATTCAATTACATTTGAAAGCGATTTGTATCGTATCGTGGTACTACAACGGAACGTTTCACGAGAGTATTTCTTTAAAAGAGCAAATATTTGCATTGGAAGACATTATTTTAATTTTACTATGCCAATTTAAAATATTTTTACATATTTTAAAAGGATGGGAGATGCGTTTGCTTTCTTTTTGTGTAATACATACACTTTAAAATGATTCATACATTATTAACAGGATAGAACTGAACAATCGAAAGTATTTGTAAACAGAAACACAAATGATATGAATTCAATTACTTTTAAAAGCGATTTGTGTCGTATCGTAGTACTACAACAGAATGTTTCACGAGAGTCTTTCTTTGTAAGAGCAAATATTTGCATTGGAAGACATTATTTTAATTTTACTATGCCAATTTAAAATATTTTTACATATTTTAAAAGGATGGGAGATGCGTTTGCTTTCTTTTTGTGTAATACATACACTTTAAAATGATTCATACATTATTAACAGGATAGAACTGAACAGTCGAAAGTATTTGTAAACAGAAAAACAAATGATATGAATTCAATTACATTTGAAAGCGATTTGTATCGTATCGTGGTACTACAACGGAACGTTTCACGAGAGTATTTCTTTAAAAGAGCAAATATTTGCATTGGAAGACATTATTTTAATTTTACTATGCCAATTTAAAATATTTTTACATATTTTAAAAGGATGGGAGATGCGTTTGCTTTCTTTTTGTGTAATACATACACTTTAAAATGATTCATACATTATTAACAGGATAGAACTGAACAATCGAAAGTATTTGTAAACAGAAACACAAATGATATGAATTCAATTACTTTTAAAAGCGATTTGTGTCGTATCGTAGTACTACAACAGAATGTTTCACGAGAGTCTTTCTTTGTAAGAGCAAATATTTGCATTGGAAGACATTATTTTAATTTTACTATGCCAATTTAAAATATTTTTACATATTTTAAAAGGATGGGAGATGCGTTTGCTTTCTTTTTGTGTAATACATACACTTTAAAATGATTCATACATTATTAACAGGATAGAACTGAACAGTCGAAAGTATTTGTAAACAGAAAAACAAATGATATGAATTCAATTACATTTGAAAGCGATTTGTATCGTATCGTGGTACTACAACGGAACGTTTCGAGAGAGTATTTCTTTAAAAGAGCAAATATTTGCATTGGAAGACATTATTTTAATTTTACTATGCCAATTTAAAATATTTTTACATATTTTAAAAGGATGGGAGATGCGTTTGCTTTCTTTTTGTGTAATACATACACTTTAAAATGATTCATACATTATTAACAGGATAGAACTGAACAATCGAAAGTATTTGTAAACAGAAACACAAATGATATGAATTCAATTACTTTTAAAAGCGATTTGTGTCGTATCGTAGTACTACAACAGAATGTTTCACGAGAGTCTTTCTTTGAAAGAGCAAATATTTGCATTGGAAGACATTATTTTAATTTTACTATGCCAATTTAAAATATTTTTACATATTTTAAAAGGATGGGAGATGCGTTTGTTTTCTTTTTGTGTAATACATACACTTTAAAATGATTCATACATTATTAACAGGATAGAACTGAACAGTCGAAAGTATTTGTAAACAGAAAAACAAATGATATGAATTCAATTACATTTGAAAGCGATTTGTATCGTATCGTGGTACTACAACGGAACGTTTCACGAGAGTATTTCTTTAAAAGAGCAAATATTTGCATTGGAAGACATTATTTTA
This sequence comes from Salticus scenicus, assembly GCA_963930645.1. Taxonomy (NCBI): domain Eukaryota; kingdom Metazoa; phylum Arthropoda; class Arachnida; order Araneae; family Salticidae; genus Salticus; species Salticus scenicus. Next base: position 67,960,215 of record OZ005652.1, read on the forward strand.
ATTTTACTATGCCAATTTAAAATATTTTTACATATTTTAAAAGGAGGGGAGATGCGTTTGCTTTCTTTTTGTGTAATACATACACTTTAAAATGATTCATACATTATTAACAGGATAGAACTGAACAATCGAAAGTATTTGTAAACAGAAACACAAATGATATGAATTCAATTACTTTTGAAAGCGATTTGTGTCGTATCGTAGTACTACAACAGAATGTTTCACGAGAGTCTTTCTTTGAAAGAGCAAATATTTGCATTGGAAGACATTATTTTAATTTTACTGCGCCAATTTAAAATATTTTTACATATTTTAAAAGGAGGGTGAGATACGTTTGCTTTCTATTTTGGGTTATATGTTTATGTATCCAATAAATGTTAATGCATTAATAAATCCTTTTTTCTGCAGTCTTAGCTATAATTTTATTCTTTAGTTTAGTTGAGTTTTAGAAATGTTAACTTCATTTAAAAGACGTTGCGAAAAATAATAATTCTTAGAACAGTTAATGTATGAAATACATGTTAAGGCATTAATAAATTCTTTTTTCTACACTGTAAAAAATATGTCCTTTTTGCTGCCAGAAATTCTCTGTAATTTGAGATAATACGCGTAATTTACGAAAAAATTACGTTGTCAGAACGTATTTTCTCAAATTACAGAGAATTTTTGACAGCAAACAGGTTATATTTTTTACAGTGTACAGTCTTAAATATAATTTTATTCTTTAGTTGAATTGAGTTTTAGAAATTTTAACTTCATTTAAATGACGTTGAGAAAAATAATAATTCTTAGAACAGTTAATTTTTTTTTTTTTTTTTGAAAATGAAAACGGCTTATATACGAAATTTTACATTTTATTATTATTATTATTATTATTATTTGTAAATAAACAAACATTAATGATGAATAATCATTATTAGTAGAATACTTTTAAATGAATTTTTATAAATATTCAATGTGGTACACGGTGATGCATTAATTTTACTTTGCTTATATTACAAATTGGAAATGAACATGACGTAATTTCCATGAAGAAAACAACATGATAAAGACTGATGATTTGCATGATTATTTGTAAAATCAGTTGTAAAAATTCTATGAGAAAATACTCGAGACTATGTTGCTGAATATGCTAAATAATGGTAGAAGAATATGCTAAATTATGTACATGAAGATTACTAACAACAATGCTCAGATTTATTTTATCTAATGCGGCTACAGGAAGAAATTTGAATGACAAAAAATATATATTTATTTAAAAAAAGAATCACAGAATACTACTTATTAACATTAAACTAAAAATTATTTTGTAAAACAATTAATGGTTAGGCATTTTGTAAAAAGTTATGCTGACCAAAGTAATAATAATAAAATGAACTCTTTGTATATTTCTCAATTATCGTACAAAATATTTAAAAGAAGAAAACTAAATATGAAAAACTTTTTTTATCTACAAAAGATAATATAAAGTATTTCGTATTTGATTTATAAATGTTTTTTTTTTCCTAAATAAGAAGCATTTCTATAATTTAAAGAAAAGAGGTCAGCAATTTTCCTGCATCTTTCTTTATTTTGTTAGTGTATTATACACACTCTAAACTGCTTCATGCATTATTAACTGGAGAAAACTAAACAATTTGGAAGTATCTGTAAACAGAAAGAAAAATGGATCCAATTGAGTTATATTCCGAAACTGTTTTTATGTTTTTTTTTAATATGTTATACGAAATGGTTTCTTTATCAGTAAATATTTATCTAGTATTATATAATACGAATTTGATTATGTAAAATTCAAGCATGTCTGAACATTAAAAGGAAAAGAGTTTTTTTTTGTGTGTGTGCGGGGGGGGGGGGATATAAAGGGTGGTTTTATTGAATTATATTATTGTAAATATAAACTATTTTGATATGTAAAAAAAATTTATATTGTGGTTTAATTTCATAATACTTTCCCTCTTACTTTTTTGAATAAATAAGCATATTTTTGTATTGTATTCTTTATTATATATTCTTAATGTCTATATTTTAAACATTTTCTACACTGTTATTACATTAAGCTCATTGTGGTTAGATAGGTTTTTAAAGAAATATATACATATCTAAAGAATTTTTAACTGAGAAAAGGTAAGTTTTGGCGAAAAAGTTATTGTAAAACCATATTATTTGAGAATCATATTGTTGTTGTCAATTTTTTTCTCTTTGGTATTCTAGACGTTGTAGTATTTACTTGGCTTTAATATCCAATAAATTATTAAATAGATTTATGCGATACTTATTTGTAGAGTTGTTTTAGAAGGAAACTTAAGAAGGAAAAAATAGGTGAGATAATTAAAATAATTATATATTTCAACAGAATTAAAAGAACATACAAAAGATAAACCAATGACCTATGAACAATATTTGATAACTCTGTCAATACATTCACGCAAATATTATTTGTATACAAATTCCGGTTGTAAACAGAGAAAATTCTACACCTAAAACGGGTGATGACTAAAATAATGCAGCGAGTAAAACTTAAAAATGAAACTCTATCTTCTCATCCACATTTTGATAAAATCGCAGCATACCTGATGAAAGTATGGATCTTGGTGGGAACAAAATCATTTCCATTTTTATTATTTGCTATCTAACACGATTCTTAAACGTATATTGAATATGACTGCAGTTTATTTGAAATATTTAAATATCCACTCGGGCTTAATAAAAGTTTAATATCCACCGTAAACTTAACAAGAAAAAAATTTAATTTTATAGATGAAACCTAATTTTTAAAAGATCGCTACGTTTCCTAAATTTCATGCAATCGATTAAAAATTATATCTAACACACATTTTACGCTTTGTGAAATAAAGAAACGTAATGGGAATATTTATAAAAAGCAAATAAAAACAATCAAAATTTAATCACGTATAAAACGGTTTCTTCTTCTTAAATTTTTTTGTAATACGATTTTGAATAAAACGAATTTATTCGCTAAAGAAGAAACCTAATGTGATTTAGATGAAGCACGAAATCCCTTTAAAATGTTTAAAGTGAATCAATATTTATAAGAATTGATACATTTTTTCTCATTTATCATAATCGTATCTTATGATATGTAAATATTAATCTCGAATTTCCGATATGCGAAAGCGAAAAAAAAAAAATATATATATATATATATATATATATCATTTTCTTTGTTGTTGTTAAAGTTTGTCTATTTGATGTATCAATTTTAGTATTACCAAATTAAAATATCACTTTTAGTATTACCAGTGTTACCAAGTTTTAATACCAAATATTTAATAGCATCAAAAAATTAGTGTGTTGTGGACACTGCATGATTTTCTTCTATATTTTTCTTTTAATATAGAAATTAATTCAGTACAATTAATTTATTAAAATTATTATTTATTAAGGTTATCTTCCATAATAAATGCAGACGATTTTAAATCAGGAGATGTATAACACTACATATCCAAAGAAAGTTAACTTTATCCCCAATATAACATCTTTAAAAAATGCGCTTTCTCTCTCTCTCTCTCTCTCTCTCTCTCTTTTGTTAAAAATGGGAAAGTAAAAATCGATCACCCCCCCACCCCCCCGCCTAGGAAGGGAGGCAACACTCTACGTATACAAAAAAAAAAAATTACAATTGACATTCACTATGATAAACATATATATATACATATTATTTTGATTATGATTACTATAAAATAACTTACTTTATCAACATTTATGCGAAATTTCGTCCTATACCACCATGTTAAAAATTTAGAAAAATCGAGATGGCAAATCCACCTTTCGGATGATTTTCACCAAAAGTCTATATGCACTAATGTATGTCTAGGTGCAACTACATATCAAATTTGTATGAAATTCTGTGAAGTAGTTCCTGAAATACAGTTGTCACAAACTTTTCTCTCTCACACACACACAGATAGACAGACAGACATTTTCTAAAAATGGTCACATAATGTTCTGAACCTTTCAAAACCTGTAAATAACATGGAAAATCTAAAGTTGAAAATTCTTACAAAGCCAATACTTTCTTTTGTTGAATATAGAAGAAAGTAACATTAATAATAAATACATGAACATTGTTGCCAGTAAAAGAACAACACTAAGAGCATATTTTGTTAAGAAAGTCTTTATATCGACGTCAACTAATCATGTAAGTACAATTCAAAGTTTAATCCTAAAAACGAATACAGTAATACCCCTTATTTAGTCTTTCTACAGTTTCTGATAAGTTAGCAAGAAGTTTGAAATATCGCAAGTTTCCCCTTTTTGGGGTTTGAGTAAATTTTTAATGAATGTAATCCAAATATTTAATTCTGGGTAATTAATACACTACCTTTCCATAAATGACCGGACATTTTCGATTTCAGACGTTTTGGGAAATATTTCATAATTTCCTATTTGCAAAACATTTCCTTTTTAAGCAATTTATTAGTATAAATTCATATGAATTATAAATTTCTAATGTAAATCACAAAATAAATTTGCAAATTTAAAAGATACAATTGCACACACACACACACACACACAAAAAAAAAAAAAAACATCATTTTACCTAAGAAAAATAGATTTAAGTAATTCCAAACTTACATAGAAAGACATAAATATTTAATTTGTAACTAGGGATACTCTATAAAATTCTTCGGAATCCTGTTAAATTTCTTGACTTATTAAAAAAAAATTACTGCCGACGTTGTACGATTGTCTGCTACCTCATCTCCTCGCGAACGAGGTCTTCAAAGTCACGGAAGTATCGATGTTTGCCAAATACTCTAAAGAAAACATTTCTCTTGGTTAGAAATTTCTATCGCCAACGAAGTCATCAATTAAAAACCTCGTATTACTCTATTTGCCAATTTGTAAAATGTTTCTCCTATTACGTTATTTTTTCTGTATCTGACGTCTTTTTCACCCTGGGAAATTAAAATGTTATCAATGGTGTAAAATAAATAAATAAATAAATAAATGTCAATGTTACTTTTGGTAACAAAGAAATTTATCGTCTGCAAATAAATAAAAAACATTATCTAAGATATTTTCTATGTAAAAATGAAAAATAAAACTATTTATTATAAAAATAATTTCTTTTTACTAGCAGTCTAAAATATGAAAAACGTTTAAATCAAAAATTATAATTAAGATGCATAAGAAATTAGTGAAAAAATATTTAAAATATTTTTTCTGAAACATGTGCGTTCTATTTATATATTTGCGTTTATAATTAATAATTTATTCGTGATTTATTAACTACGGATGTATTTGAAATATTGTAAATTTGTATATTAAAAATAATAATAATAATAAGTGTGTGAGTGCGGGGGGGGGGGATGGGAGGATTGTTTCATTGACCATAAATTCTTTCATCAGTTTAGCTTTATTTTCTCGAGGTTCAGGCTTAGGGTGAAAAAGTATTTAAAATTATTAAAATCTGGAAAATGAATTAATTTTAAAATGTAAAAAGCAACTAAAAAGTCCAAGCAATCACTCCTACCAGAATGGGAGAGTTTGCGCTCTTGCTATTAAAGGAGAGATTGCGCATTGATTTTCATAAAATTTTATACTAATAGAGATTTCGCAGCTTATTGGGGATGCCAAGACAATGAGTATGCGTTTATTAAATGTCTGGAACTGTACTAAGAAGTAACTTCGACAAGTAACTGGACTAGTTCAACCCATTCGAGACGGCGCGTCTTTTGGGAGACTGCCCCCAGAATCTGAAATTGAACGTTATTTAGTAGGGGCATGGTCAACAAAAATTACACTTCTGGTGGGATTTACTTATCGAATGCTAATTTTAGCTTATGAGAAATTTGTCGCAAAGTATTTAAATATTATTGTATACCTGTTTAGTTTTGCAATAATTACAAGTACGATGCTCAAATTTTGTGCAGCTGTCGGCTGCTTAAACAGAAGTAATATAAATTAAATGCAAGCAAAAAATATCAGCCTACTCAAACTTCTTTCTAACACTTTCCAACAAGGTTGAAAAATGTTAATTCGGTTTGTCTGTCTGTCTGACTTTCGGTCGGTCCGTCTGTCCGCGCTCCAACTCCCGTACATATTTATGGAATTTCATGAAACTGATATGTTATTCAAATTTACTATCGGATGTTCCCTATGGAAAATGGAATTAATATCTCTACTGGTTTGATTATCGAAAGTATTCCAAAGCATTGTGTTCTATGAGAGGTACTTCTATAAACCTTTTAATCCCTTTACTGTACACAAATCTTAATGAAATTGAAATATGTTATTCACATGCACAAAAGAATGCTTTCTATAGAATATATTATGATTAGTATTAGATTTACAGGGCCGCACAAAAATACTCAGTTACATTAAGAGCTATTAATAAAAAATTGCTGGAATTCCACTTTCGATTGCATTAAGCGTTTTTAACACTTTATAACAATTTTTAAGTGTGAATATGATTTCGATTTGTGTACCTGTCTCTCTGTTCGTCTGTCCATCTGGCTGGCTGGCTGTCTGCCTGTCCGCGCTCTAACTCCCGTAAATATTTATGGGATATCTTGAATCTGATATATGTTATTCAAGTTCACTATCGGATGTTTCCTATTGAAAATTGAGTGAATATCTCAACAAGTTTGTGTACATGGACGCCCGAAGGTATTCCAAAGCATTGTGTTCTATGAGAGGTATTTCTATAAACCATATTTTAATACATTTACTGTACACAAATCGTAATGAAATTAAAATATGTTATTCATGTTCACTATCGGATGTTTCCTATGTAAAATGGAGTAAATACTATCACTTGTTTGTGTACAGGAACACTCGAAATTATTCCAAAGTATTGTGTTCTATGAGAGGTATTCCTACAAAAAGAAATTTTAGTAACATAACTTTGCACAAAGCTCAATGAAATTGAAATATGTTATTCATATGCACAAAAGACTGTTCTCTATAGAATATATTATGATTAGTATTAGATTCACAGGGCCCACAAAAATATTCAGTTGCATTAAGTGCTATTAATAAAAATTTGCTGGAATTGCACTTTCGTTTACATTAAGCGTTTTTAACACTTTCTAACATTTTTTTAAGTGTGAATATGATTTCAGTTTGTGTATCTGTCTGTCTATCCGCGCTCTAAATCCCGTAAATATTTATGGAATATCTTGAATCTGATATAGGATATAGGTTATTCAAGTTCACTATCGCATGCTCTTGTTTGAAAATAGAGAAAATATTTCTACTGGTTTGTGTACAGGGATACCTGAAAGTATTTCAAAGCATTGTGTTCTAGGAGAGGTATTTCTATAAATCATATTTAATAACTTTACTCTACATAAATCTTAAGAAAATTTAAATATGTTATTCAAATTCACTATCGGATGTTTTCTATGTAAAATGGAGCAAATACTACCACTGGTTTGTGTACAGGGACACTTGAAAATATTCCAAAGCATTTCGTTCAATGAGACGTATTTCTACAAAAAAATTTTTTACTTTGCACAAAGCTTAATAAACTTGAAATATTCATACGCACCAAAGAAGGCTTTCTATACAATATACTATGATTAGTATTAGACTTACAGGGCCACATGAAAATATTTTGTTACATTCAAAGTTATTAATAAAAAATTGCTGGAATTGCATTTTCGTTTAAGTTAACCTTTTTAACACTTTCTAACAGCTTTTACGTGTGAATATGATTTTAATTTGTTTTTCTGTCTTTCCTATTGTCTGTATTTCTATCTGTTTGTCTCCCGCCCTCAGCGTTCGTAAATATATATTAATGAAGTTCCCTATGAAATGTTCCCTATTTAAAATGACATTAATAGGTCCTGTACAACAAGTTTGTGTACAGGGACTATGAAAGAAAATGCCAATGCATTGCGTTTTAGGACAGGCATTTTTAAAAATCACATTTAAATAACTTTCTACTGTAAAAATCATAAAGAAAGTGGCATGTATTGTTAATATTCTAAAATAATGTTTTGTATAGCATATAATATGATTAACTTTCATATTTACAGGGCTACACTAAAATATTCAGATACATTAAGGTCTGCAATTATATTCTAACGGCTGGATTTTCTTTTGCATTAAGCCTTTTTAACACTTTCCAACAATGTCTAAATGTGGTTTTAAATTTAATTAGACAATTTGTATACTTTTCAGTCTTTCTGTCTGCCTTCTGTATGATAAAGTAGGCAAGGAATATTGAAAATTGTACGATACAACAAGTAAGTACAGTTGGATAGTGCTAATAATCAATGCGTACAGCATGAATTTTTGTTCTTGTTATTAAGAACTGTAATCGTCTAAATTTAAATAAAATGAAATAAATTAGTAAACGTAAAGCATTTTAAAGATGAAACGAGAAGATTTCAAACCAAGAGAAATTTTGGTTTTGTGTTTTGAACACTTTTGTGTGAAGATTTTGCGAAAAAAAAAGGAAAAAGAAAAGAAATAAAGAAACTTTAATATATAAGTAAACGATTGGCGGATTCTGGACTTGATGGACTAGCCATATATCGTTGCACATACGATGTGCTACTTTATTTTTTTTTTTTTTTTCTAAATCAGAAATGCATTGCACACATCTGAAACAGGTTCACTTGTGATAGGTAGTTGCACAATAACTGCACCAAGTACAATAAGTACAACGATTATGGACAGCGAGAGAGAGCAAACAAAAAAGGAAATGCACTAATTTTAAGTTAAATGTGTTATCTAGTAACTTAAAGTTATTTTGCGATCTTTATCTGATTTTGTCCTTTTTTCTGTTTCTTTAATATATATATATATATATATATATATATATATTTTAATAAATTTTCGTAATTTTTTTTAAATTTCTTGTCTTTTTTTCTAATTTTTTAATTATTAGATTAATATATATCTACTCCCAATCCAAAAGTATTTGTTTGCAAATAGTTTTCAACAATGTCATTTAAGTACAATTCTTATTAATAACAATGTAATTGCAGGTATAATTAAGCGCAATCTCTCCTACCCATGTGCGCAATCACTCCTACCCTATAAGGAGAGATTGCGCAAAATAGCTGTCTTGGTTTTATTACAGCTGTTGTTTCAAATTATAACAAAACAACAAAATAGTAATGGAAATGCATAGAAGAAGGATCATTTCAAAATTATGCACCACTAGTCTAGCAAAAATTAATGTTTGGATTTTTTATATCGCTCTGTTTATATCACTCTGTTGCGCAATCTCTCCTAACTTTACCTTATATGTATCTCGTTAATAAAAAAAAAATTACCATATCTAATTATACCTGTACAAAAGGAAAAACATAGACGATTTAATGTTTATATTGCATTGAAGAACCCTATTTTTAACTATAAGTTTATTATAATATACACTGTTGCTCTGTGAATATAGCATTAAAGAAAAATATGTGTCTTATTTAGTTATATTATGTTTATAACTCACCAATTTAAACATGGTATAAACATTAATTACAAAAGTTTGAATAAATCATTGCATTTTATGGTGTTTATTCAAAGTTTTGTAAGCAATAATTTACAACACCAATTCTGTAGTGCTTTCTTATTAATGGTATAAACATATTATAATAGTTATATATAAAAGAAGAAAACACATAAACGATTTAATGTTTTTATTGAATTCAAGTACTTTATTTTTTTTTTTTTATGATAAGTTTATTACAATACGCATTATTGCTCTGTGATTGATGTATAAAAGAAAATTATATGTTTTACTCAATTAAGTTGTGTTTATAATTCACCGATGTAAACACAGTGTACTGATATAAACATATTATAACTGTTATATATATTTTGATTCGACAGCTGTTATTGTATTAACTTTCCAAAATTATGGATTTTAGATTAAATTTATGCAATCTTTACAAATAAATTCTAAGATAATGATACTTAATAAAAAGATTTAAATTAAAAATTAATTTTAAAATAATTGAAAAATAATAATAATAATAAAAACTTAAGCTGTTAAACTTTTTTTTTTTTTTTTTTTTTTTTTTTTTTGTAATTTAATAAATAAACGCAATTTTAAATATACTATTTTTAATTCAACAATAAAATAACATCTTCTAATTTGAGTAAATGTCACAAAACGTATAAGTTTCAATATATTATTATTATTATTTTATTATTATTATCTTTATTGTTTGTTTAATTACTTCTTTATTTCAAAAATCTCAAATTCTCTTTTTCTCAAAGATATTTTAGTGTTATATCTACACTGTTTTATTATCTTCCAAAAATAATAATAATAATAATAATAATTCAACTTATATATATCAAGAAGGCATGTAAAGATTTCTTTTTCATTTTTATAAAATGACACAATTTATTACGAGCTTTTAATAATTTAATGGAAAAGTTTCACTGCATTATTGTTCGTTTTAATTTTGTTTATTCAAGCAATTAAAATATTTTTCTACAGGAAATTAATTACATAATTAAAAATTTAACGTTCTTTATATCTCTTACAAAATTCTGTTTTTTAAAAATTCAGTTTTTAATACTTAAAAATACACATTATATAAATTTCAAAGTATATTCAAGCGAATGATTTTCTGCTATAAATTTTCAAACATAAAGGAAAGGGGGGGGGGGGGGTAGAAATTTCTAAATGTTTATCAAAAACGCTAATTATTTTGCACTTGGAAAAAAAATCAAATGATAATCTATTATCACCAACCTTGTCATTTAAAGAAAAACAGACATTAATAGTGTCGGTTTAAAATAATATATTAACGGTACCTTTATCATTAAAATGGCAGAATCAATTAAAAAGTACAGCATTGCGCAAAAATAAAATCAAAAACAAGTATTTAATAACATAAAAAAAACAATAAAAAATAGTCTTTGAAATACAAGATTATTCTGCTCATCCGCGCAGCAAAAATTATTAATTAAATTGTTAAAGCGTTCGAAATTTATTTTCTTTAAAGCGTGGATCAACGAAATTTTATAACGCTATTTATTTTATTTAAATGGTGTGTATTTGAACTTTAAGCAATGAAATATTTGTTTTCTTTTCTCCTACATTGATTTTGACAGCATGTAAGTGATAAATGGTGGTGAACTTTTTCAAGAGGTTATTAAAGCTAATTTGATTGGCCATGAACTGGAATAATCCAGTTATATAAAAAGTGTAGACTTTCGTGTATAATAATTAAAAAAATAATAATTATGTTTAAATGAACCCATAGAATTTCGAAAAAATAAAAAAGGCTACTACAAAATCTATTATTTAAAAAGAGAGGAAAATAATATTTTAAAATAATTTTACACGAAGCAGCAAGTATATTTTTAAAAGTCAGTCAAGTTAGTTTTAAGAAATATATTCTAAGAACTTTTTCGAATAATTTTTATAGACGCTAAAAATTGGTTAAACTATATAAAATTAATAACTAATTACAATTACAGAAAAATAAAATGGAATAATCATTAAATAATGCAATTCCTGGTTGCGCAATGGTTATTATTATTATTATTATTATTTTAGTATGGGGAAAATAATCCAGGACAGAAAAGGTTATTTGATTGGTCGTGAACCGAAATAAATCAATAAAGGTGTGTTGCCGCTTACATGTTGCTTTCGTGTCAGCTATTTTTGCTGGAGGAAAAAACCTGCCATTCTTTTAATCAGAAACAGTTATTTTGACATTTTTACAAAATTTACAAAGAATTTTTTAGTTACTAGTTACATCAGTAAAAAGGTTCTAAAATTACGTAACTTCTAAAATTATTTACTAAATATGTTTAAATGAACCTTTTAGTCTTAAAAAATGAAAGGGTTTATTACAAAAGAACAAGTTATTTTTAGACAACTTTAAACTGAGGGGTAACTTTTTGTTAAACGAAATTCAAGTTTCTCATGTTAGATGTTAAAAATAATATTCTAAAAACATTTTGTTTGTAATTATTTTTTTATAAACTTAAAAACTGCTGAGTTAAAATTCAATCGCATAAAAAACAATTATGATATTAAAAGAAAGTAAATTTTTTAATACTGAACGCAAAAGTACTTTAACGTTTCGAACGTAGCAGAATGAAAACTTATGAATTAAGATAACTGAATTGAACAATCTATTTTGTATGTAGGAAAACTACTTAGCGAAAATTTAAAAAAGTAATTATTATTTTTCATTATGCTGCTGCTTCTAAACTTGTTTTGTGTTCCACATAACTAAGTCTCTAAACATAGGTTTATATACCAGAAAGGACACTTTTGAAATACAGAATATAAAGTAGCAAGATTCAAGCACCGTGCTTCATATTTATTGTAGAATACATTCTTGTGCTACAAAAAGATAATTAATATTAAACTGTATGAACATCTACAAAAAACTGGTGGGAGCATAAAAATGAAGTCTCTATACAAAAATGATGAAATTTAACTTTTATACGACAATACGTTCTGATAAAAATATCTTTTTGTGTGTTTTATTAAAATTAAACTTTTAACAACAACAACAACAACAAAAAATCTGGTGTGTCACTCACACGACTTTCTCTTACCTAAAATTTAATACTATAAATACAGGTTGGAGATTAAGAGGTAAGATAACGATGTTATGTAAACCTATGTTAAACAATTCAAATTAGGCTTCGGGAAAGTTTTATATGATAATTAGTTCTGTGTGAGGAGGGGCTGCCGCCCACCTCAACCCCCGTTTCATTAATGCACCTAGATTTATATAAAATTTAATTCGGTTATTAAAAAATAACTCTGTTTTTTAAAAATAATTTATTAAAATTATTACTTTAAAAAATTATCTTTAATGATAATGCAGACGAGGTAGTATAACACTAAAAAAAAAAAAAAATACGATTTTATTTTTTTATTTTTTTCGTTAAAAGTAAAATAAAAAATCGATAACTTTGTTTTAAATTATCGCAGATCGATGGTTCAACCATTCGTTTTAAAGGTATTGGCGAGCTCTTTTAAAAGATACCCATCATGAAAATTTACTTCCCTCGAGGGGGGACTTACCCCCCATTGGTTTCTTTTGGTTTAGTGCAGACTATAGACTTTAAACTCTACTTACCTGCAATTTCCCCCATAGACGTAATGTATTAGAATTCTCTTGATTGTCCGACGAACCATTTGCTTGATCTTAACGAAAAGCTTACTCTAGCATCTATATATGATACATATTTAGAATACCAAGTTTGGAATGTCTGCTACTATTTGTTCTTGAGATATGCTGATAACAGACAGACACACCCACAGACACACTGACACACAGACACACAGACACACACAGACACACACACACACACACACACACACACATACATACACACACACAGAGACACACACACACACACACACACAGACCATTTGCTAAAAACAGGATTTTCGTATTCAGAGGACCTCAAAACGTGTAAATATAACAAAATCTCGCGTTCGAAAATTTGCCCCAAAAACAATACTTTCTCTACCTTATGGTAAGAGAAAGTAAAAATTCATAATAATCTGGTATGTCACTGACACGACACTCTCTTGCCTGAAATTTAATACTGTAAATAGAGGTTGGAGATTAAGAGGTAAGATAACGAGTACTGTTATGTAAACCTATGTTAAATAATTCAAATTAGGCTTCGGAAGAGCTTTATATGATAATTATTTCTGTGTGAGGGGGCTCAACTCCCCGTTTTATTAATGCACCTACATTTATATAGAATTTAATTCTGTTATTAAAATAAGTTTACTTAAAATTATACAGACAATTTTCACACGCAACATTCATTGAAACTTATATATCTTGATCAAAATTTTCCAGCAACAAACTTATATTAGCTTCAAAATACAACATTTGGATCTCCTAAAATTATTCGTTTTTAAGTTACTCTAAGAGACACAGACAAAGATCAAAAGTTAAAAACCTGACTACGGTGATCATTAAGCATCTAAACGTGTAAATATACAAAAAACAAGCGATGAATATTTAGCTTAAAATATACATTATTTATCATATCTCTATGAGGAATTTATTTCAATTCCCGAACAGCTTTCCTGGAAATGGTAAAATATTATTAGTAAAGCAGATCCACTAACAACAAATAACTAGTGTGTTGTGGCCACCATGCAACTTTCTTTCTTTCTTTCTTTCTTTCTTTCTTTTTTTCTTTTTTTTTTTTTTTTTTTTTGTTATAAATGAAAAAAAGACGATTACTTTATTTTAAATTATCGCAGATCGATGGTTCAACCATTTGTTTTAAAGGTATTGGCGAGCTTCTTTGAAAGATACCTATCATGAAAATTTATTCCCCGTGAGGGGGGAGGCGAGGCTCCTTCATACACAATTTTTTTTTCCAGTTGACTATCTCTGTTACAAAAAATATATATTCGTTTCATTTTGTTTAGTGCAGTCTATAGATGACCGACACCTCAACTGGCTGCCCCATGTAAAGGACCTTAAACTCAAAACACTAAGTCATTACCACAACTCAACTAAGATGGTAGGAAAGAGGTGGGGTATCTCCACCTCTCTCCTTAAAATATGGTATCAAACAATAATTGAAAAAATAATAACTTATGGGGCAGGCATCTGGGGAGGTCACTTAAGATCTGACGCCAGAGCTTCGCTTGACTTCGCTCAACGCCCTTTCCTCCTGCAAATTGCAAGAGGGTATAAAACCATCTCCACTGATGCCCTCACCGTTATCACTGGGATTCCCCATCCCCACTTGCAGGTCGCCCAAACCTATACTAAAACTAAAATCCTACAACTAAACGACCAAGAGCTCACTAACATAGTCTTTCCCCAAACTCCCATCCAGCCCCTGACCTGCAGTTGGGCAATTCACCCAGGTTTGGATGTAGCTCCTCTAATAACAAACTGTTCAAAAAATAGCTTCTCACCTTCTGTCCCGGTGGCGATCTACACGGATGGCTCTAAGACCGAGGCTGGAGTTGCCTCAGCTTTCTGTGTTCTTGAAGGCGACAGCGAAGCCTATCGGTGGGCGGGTAGGCTCGAGGACTACAACTCAGTATTCCAAGCAGAACTCTACGCAATTAAAAAAGCCCTAGACTGGGCGGTCGTAAATCATAATCAACAACAACAACTAAGTGTTTATAGTGATAGTCTTTCGAGCCTGCTCGCCATTGCTCGCCATCGGAACAGACACCCACAAGTCCTGGAAATAAAAGAAATTCTAATGAACCCTAACCTTAACTGTACCCTGGCACACGTTTCTGCCCACAGGGGAGTAGTCGGTAATGAACTTGCTGATTCCCTGGCCAAAGAAGCCACAGAATTCTCAGTAAAAGAACCATCTCCTCCTGCCCCTTCCTCCTACGTAAAATCAAAACTGAAACAAATCTTCATTTTAATATGGCAAGACCTGTGGCGAAATTCCGAGAAGGGTAGATATACCTTCTCCCTAATCCCACTTGTTTCAACAAATTCATGGACTCTAACTCCTCCCATAACGGCTTTCTTAACAGGCCATGGCCCCTTTCAATCTTACCTCTTCAAGTTTCATCGCCGACGCTCTTCCCTGTGTCCCTGCGGTGAGGAGGGAACTCCCGAACATTATTATTTCTCTTGCCCCCTAACTCAACAGTTCCATTTCAGAAATCCCTCTCCAAGACCAAATAATTGGCTTGAAAATATCTTAACCAGAAAACTGTTAATTAAAAAACTAAACAATATTTACTCTCTCTTAATGGACATAACCAATTTGACTGATTAATAACTATTCCATTGGCAGCTAATCTTCTTCCCAAATGAAGCTACTTATCCTCCCACCCTTTTTCAAAATACCCTTCACCAAAACAAAAATCTGTTTGCAAGGAAGCCTCTTACTAAAACCTCTCTTAAAAACTAAATAAACTCTATAGTTTAAATTATCAACAATCCTAACTCTCTCATTCTCTCCTCTGTTACCCAAATTATCCTGCAAAATCAGTTTTCTGCACAGTTGTTCTGCAATACTGTCACCCATGTTGTCATCCAGTTGTATCATCTGGACTATTCTAGTCAAACTTGAACTCTCTAGTACACATCAAGAGTTGTGAAAACTCATCTAGTGCCGTCTGTCGCGAGAGGCCTAAAGGGCCTGGCACAATCCATCTAAAATTATCATCGCCCAATGTCGCGAGGTGGCTTTCAGCCAAGCGATGACCATGTACTCTTTCTATGTTGTTTTCCATCGCCCCTTGTCGCGGTAAGGCTTCATGCCTGGCGATGCCTATGTAAAACCCTCTTGCTTTTTAAATAAACGTCAGGCAGGTCTGTAGGGGTTCTTCTCGGGACAGCCCACGTGAACCTCGGTTCTGGAAGAGCTCAACACCGCTCTTCGAGCGGTGAGCGTGGGCTGCTCCCCTGTTCAGTCTATAGATGTTAAACTCTGCTTAACTGCAATTTCCCCCATAGACGTAATGTATTAGAATACTTTTGAGTGTCCCTGTACACGAACCATTTGCTTCATCTAAACGAAAAGCTTAGTGTGGCATCCCTATATGATACACATTAAACATACCGAGTTTGGAATTTCTGCTACAACTTGTTCTTGAGATATGCTGATAACACACGCACAGACAGACACACAGACCATTCGCTAAAAACCTCAGTTTCGTATTCAGGGGACCTCGGAACAAGTAAATATTACAAAAACTCACGTTCATAAATTTGACCCTAAAACAATACTTTCTCGACCCTATGGATAAGAGAAAGTAAAAAAGTACACTAGATTTTTCAAAATAATTTTGTTTTCATTTTTATATTAAGCTTTCTCATTTTTAGATGTTCTACTCAGGTTAAAATAAATACTTAGTAAAATGCAATCAGCATTAAAGCCGTGAACATATTTTAGCGGAAAACTGCAACTTTACTATAATTTACTTATTTAAAATTATTAAACTGTTAAATTAACAGTTAGTTTTGATGAGAAAAAGATATCTTGCACTATACACATAATTTAAAAATAAAATATTTTTATATATACAGAGTGTCTTTAATTAAACGATTCTATTTTAAACATATCTATAAATTAAATAATTACTCAAAAAGTTATGAAATTTTGTTTAGGATACGATGAAGAGATAGGAATTTGCTTAAACAAATAAAAAATATAGTTCAAAATTTAGATGTTCAACATGAGTCCATTATTTTCAGCTACCATTTGAAATTTTTGTTAGATAGCATGTTCAACAGTTGACCGCTATTTGTTCTGGAAAATGTAAGAATCTTTAAAATCAGGTAAAGTCCTCCGATTATCAATACTTACCAGATGTTTTAAAATGCTCGCCAAGCCAAAAATCTATGGATTGGAAAGGTCACAGGTTACGGAAGTGCTGAAAAGCTAATGGCATGTTCTTCTGTGAAGGGATTTTTTTGAAAACATCCTTAACACAAAAGCTAATTTTCTGCCTTCCATAAAAATTGTGCGTATATGGCACAGACGGGCTTGCATATTAGGATCAATTTTATTCTGTTATAACTTTGCGCATTACTGCCCGGTAATTGAGCATGTTACTGGATTTCTACCTCTTTATTCCTCATAGAAATATAGGCCGAGAATATATGATGAAGAATTTCTACACTACACTCGGTCGTATTCTCCCACATTCGGAATGTAGAACTGAACGTAAATTCGTTACATTCCGAATCAGATCGGAATATTTTGAAACATTCATATGGAGATATTTCAATATTTTGTCTGGAGAATTGCATTTTTTCGGATTGATGCATGGAAATTTTGCATGGAATTCCGATTCCGAATTTCTGGAGAATACGGTCAAATGTTATTTTTGGTGAATGCAACAGAATCTGTAGGATTAAGTGCGGATTTTCTATTTCCTAAATTCTGCAGTTGTGATTGTTCACTGAATCACCAAAAAAATAATATATGCTTCATTTGTACTGAGGATATTTCAAAGCCATTTTAAATCAATCTCAAAGCGAGCAAGAAACTGAAGTGAGAACTGGTGTCAAGTCTCAAAATCATGTGAAAGCAAATCCTACACAAGTTGAAACTTTTACGGATAATACTGGAGGATATTCTGTACGATCTTCTGGACAGTTGAACGGAGCATATCCAACGTCTCTGCCACTTGACGGACACTGGCTGGTACTTACCTTTCCGGTGGATGCTTTTCTTCTACCTAAAGCATAACCTTCTCTATTGCTGTGAAAACCTACCTTCTATTAAAACTCGTTTGATTCCTTGTTGCAGAACATTCATCATTGAACAATCAACGATCCTGTTTCTTAAAGTTTGTTTGCCACTAATCAAACATTTTTACCAACCAATGGACATTTTCGCATCCTTTTCAAAGTCCAAAATTTTGTAGAGAGACTGCTGCGTAATTATCGCTTTAATAAAAGATTTTTACTAACAAAGTTCAATATGAAAAACGTAACGACATTCTGATTAGCAATAGCGAGCAAATTAATACAAAAAAAAAAAAAAAAAACTCCGCGAAATTTTCTAGATTTTATAACAGCTACTATGTTATGTTGCAAAAAATTATTTGGAATTTCCTTTAAATCTTTTATTCGAAAATTAGTTATCGAAGTGAAACTATCGAACGACACTTCGTTAAAAGACATTGTGCTTCACAGTTGCTTGTGTATTCGAAGATAAATTTTATTTAAAAAAAAAAAAACTTAGTGCCTGCATCGAACGATATTTTGCCGCTCAATTGATTTGTTTTTCTCGTGTTAACTGTTAAAGTGATTGTTATTATTATTATTAATTTTTCCTATTTGAGAGGAGTGATATCGGGTGTGTTCAATGCTGGTTGCTGTTAAAGGTGTAATGAAGAGTATTTTTAAGTGCGTTAATTAAAATTTAGAGTTCGGTATAGAAATTGTTTAAATTAATAAGTATGTGTTATTATGTTAGAGTGACATTACAATAAAAGAAAAATGGTAAATTCTAAATAATTTTTTATCAAATGCCAGGACATTGACCATCAGGTTATTAGTCAACGAGCTCTCCAATATTTCTTCACAATACAGTCCAAACTCTTAAGTGCAGAACACACGTCTAGATGAGCAGCGTCCATGACTTGTCCAGAAGCACACAAAACACAAAAAGGTGAGCCAGTCAGATTAAAACGAAACAAATGAGCACGGAGGTAGTCATGTCCAGTCAATAGTCTAAACTCAGCCACAGCAGTAACTCGAGGAGAGTCCGAGACACAGTTAGGTTTTAATAGCGCCCTCCATGATTTATTTTTAGTAGCACACTGGCCCTCAGACGTCGCAAATCCTTAGAAGGACGGCTGGCACCCGAATCCGAATGCATCACAAAAGAAATCTGTGGAGAGCGGCAGTCGCTGTAGCAGATTTAGCGTAACCCAGGGTGCAACACGGGAAGGCCTGCAACGTTACACCCCGTAAAATCTAAATAATGAACCCGCCGCAAATGTATAATTCTTTAAGAATTACACATTTGCGGCTTATTAATAATTATACATTTTGAAATAATATTTTTATTCTCTCAAACAAATTCCCATCCCCTCATTACGTTCTACACAAAATTTCACAACTTTCTAAATTATAATTTTCTCTGTAGACAACTTTACAATAAGGTCAAATTTACAATAATTATAGATACCCTATATATATGTGTGTGTGTGTTTATGTGTGTGTCTCTGTGTTTTGTTATTATTATTATTAATGTAATTGTTCAATTTGTATTAAAAACATAAAGAGCTCTATGTTTTTTTTTTTTTTTTAATTTGTTGTGGTCACTTTAATAACTAATGAATCTGACAAAGGGAGCAACAATTTATAAGGATGACAAGGGGTAATTTTTATTAGAGCCACAATTTATTTTTTAGATATCAGTCGTAGATTTTTTTTTTTTTTTTTTCAGTGTATTTTGCCTATAATCTGCATGCGTCGAAAAAAGGAAAATAAAAATAAAAATATAAATTTAGCAAAATAAAAATTGATTCATCGTTGCACATCGCAAAATATTCCAAAATACACTAGCAATATATAATTAATTTGTTATATGTATATGTTTTTAATTTTACAAAACTTTTGTAAGACGAATGTTTTAACTAAATTCCAAATTAAAAACTCTTTAAAGTAGTTTAGCAGCATGTAAACAGTTTGTTTTCAGTCTGTTAATATTTATTTTATACAAAATTCCAAATTTCATACTTTCACACATGAAACAGTTTTTGCTGCATAAATCAAGAAAGCGAAAAAACACGATATATTAAAAAGAAAAAGAAAAAAATGTACCAGCTGAAAAATAAGCTGAAAAAAAAATTATTGATAAAATTAATTAATTAATAAATTAATTTTAATAAATAAGAAAAATTTAAAAAAACAAAATATGTGAAAAAGTAATGTAGATTTTTTTAATAGATTTTTTTTTCAAACAGTGCAAATTATTTCTAATCTCAAATCACATTTTTATTGTAAAATATTAAAAGTATTTTGCTCAAATACTTTTTTAAGCTTAAATACCAGTAATGTTTCAAAATAAGCATATTAATTATTTTACGCATGAACCCGTATAACTTTAAACAGCAACAAATGTGGGATATTAATTTTAAATTCATCGGGAAAACGTTTGTTCAACGAAGGAAAAAAGGGAAAAAGTAATTATTTACGCTACTTGTTTTATCCAGTTTAATCTTAATAAAAACAAAACAAAAAATTAAAATCCGATATATGCGTTTAACGGTATTTAATTCTCTTAAAGTATCAAATAAATACCAAACGATTACAAAAATAATTTGATTTTCAATGATCTGGAAAAAGACAAATTTGTCAAGTATAGATTGTTTTAATGTTAGTTTAAAGTACAGGTGTTAATTGTTCTTAGATTATGTTTTCTTTAAGCGATAAAGATTAAAAAGTTACAAAAAATATAAATAAATAAATAAATAAAAAGTTCGTTTTCTGGATCAAGAAACGATTTAAATATCCTGGTAACAGTATATCTTATTTAACTTTGTATTTTTCCATTTTTATCATACGTGAGAAATGATATAAATTGGAAGCATGAAAGAAAGCATTTTAGTGACACGGGATAAGTAAAGTAATGGAACAATTTAATTTTAATTTTTGAAGGTTTCGTTTTCTTTAGTACGTTAACTATATTCAATAGAAGAAAGAAATTTTATTCAAAAAATTTTTAACTTCCGTTTTTTGACGGAATAACAACTTTGGGAAATGTCTGCCTGTATGTGTCAAAAATTGTATACTGACTCTCGCTCGAAAACTAATGCACAGAAATTCATAAAAATTTATTTTTTTATGAATCCTCCTTTTCCACTGTTCAAAGCCCACTTGGAAGTCCTCGGCAGTCAGGCCTTTTAGTTTTCTCGTCGTTTCTTGCTTTATTGTGTCCACATCTTCCCAGTGATGTCCCCTCATCCCATTTTTGCATTTTGGAAATAAGAAAAAGTCGCATGGAGCGAGATCTGATGAATAAGGAGGATGATTAATGATGGTGATTGAATTTTTTGCCAGAAACTGACGAACAATCAATGCTGAATGTGCAGGTGCATTGTCATGGCGAAGGATCCATCCATCGCCTTGAGTCAAATTTTGTCGCACACAACGCAAGCGATCTCTCAAACGCTTGAGAACTGTAAGAAAAATAATTTATTATTTTCGTCGATTTTCATTTTCGACACACAGTAAAAACAAGGACAACAGAAACTAACACAACTGGCACAATACGCGCAGCTCGACAATCCGCTATGCACTGATGGTTCATTGGATCTCAGGCAACTAGCACCGCTAATGAGCGAGGCTAAAATCCGAGTGATGGCCGACAGATGGCACCAGTTCGCGTATTTATTGGACAGACTTCATAAGACGAAATTTCGTATATATTGGGGATTATGGTTATGCTGAGAAACAAAATGTATAGCCTTCATCTAAAACGAGTAAATAGTCATTTCCTGAATCCTTAAACCAGAAATGTATGTTTTCAGGTTATGCGTATAAGGCAAACAAATATTCTGGATAGACGAAATGATCGAGACTTTCTGGTCTATACATTTCTATATGTTCTATATGGTAAAGCAATATTATGAATCCTCTGTAATGAGAGAAATTCCCGCTTAATTTCCTAGAATTGAATTATAATACAAATTTATAGTTTTTAACCTCTTGTTTTCACATTAATTTGCAGAGATTTTTAAGTTTACTCAAAATATAGGAAACAGCTCTAGAATTTTAATAGAGGTTTCTAGAACTCTCTAGCTAAGGGAACTAGAATTTATAAGGAGGACATGGAACTATTTTCGCTAGAGCCTCAATTTAATTTTTAGATGCCAATCACGGAATTTATTTTCAGTTTAACCAATAATCGTGAAATGAAAACAAAAAGTATATTTATAACAGTTGTAATAAACTAAAATTAAATTTTGTACATGTAGGACCATTCCCCACCCTCCCTAGGAGATGTTCTTCCCTAGGGAGTTTAAATTTTCAATATAAATATATTTCAAAAGAACTCGTCAAAACCATTAAAAAGCATGGTTAAAACATATATCTGAGATAATTTGACACAAATATGTCAGTTTAGTTTTTTTTTTTTTTTTTTCCATGAAAGAAAGAAAAAAAGTATTTAAAAAGATGTCGCCTACAAGACAAAAAAAAAATTACGTTCTTTCGATATTTAGGATTACACTTTTCTCAGATAAGAAATCATCTATACTAACTATGAAAATATTTTGAACAAATAATAATTTTAATAAATAATTTGTCCAGCGTGATTTGTACAGTAAAGAATAGTAGAAAGTTTTGTAAATGTTACAACATACCACTTTTCGGATCCTACCGAATTGTTAATGGCAGCCTAAATGAGAGGCATGCACGTAGTAACGTAGCAGCACACAAAACTTTAACGAGTGATTTTCAATGCGCTCCATTGGCCCCCTTCTCTAGAAGTCCAATCGCAAACTTACATAAACATTTAAAGAATTATTAATTTGTAATAATTTTAATGGGAAAAAAAAAAGCATTAACATGAATAAATGTGTGCTCTTTTGGGGAATTCTAGTGTAGTTTTTGAGCCAAGTAAATATAATGTTATAATGAAGTATTTTAATTTTGGGGCACTTAAAGTTTTAGAGCCTAAGACATCTGAGCCGCTGGGTAATGCATTAAATGAGTATTTTTATCATTATTATTATTATTATTAATCTTAAGAACTTTTTCTATCATATGCAGGGGAGACTGGGGCACAGTGGACCACCCCTATTTAAATCTCTTAATATTTAACTCTTTTAGTTTATATTGAGACTCATATATGGCAGCATGGTACTACTTGTATACATCCAAAAAACTACATGGTAAATGCTAAGGTAGCCATTTTATACCTTTTTTATATTTTGAGCTTCTCAAAGTAATTTTTCAAGTTTGTAGTTTTTTTTTAATTTTATCAGGATTGAACTATTGACTACAAGTATTGGATAGTTGTTAAGAAAAGGTAAGATATTGTTGTTTTTAAATTTATAAAAATTATTACCATATTTATAGTCTATATACAATTTTAATATAATTATTTGTTTTGTCTGAACATGGAGCGCAGTGGACCACCTCTACATGGGGCACAGTGGACCGCCTTCCAATATGCCTAAAAGTCCAAATTATATTTAATACCTTATTTATTTTAGTTAAATTTACATATACAAATATAATGTGACTCAAAATAATTAATAAAAAGAATAATAATCTTAATGTTATAATAAAATCAATTTCTGAAAAGGGAAAATAGTTGAATAGTAGTATAATAATTATGAATATCTAAATTTAATACTATTTGAATTGTTTAATATTAAAAAATAAATAAAATGATTATGTGATATAATAAATAGTAGGTTATATAAATTTATTGTTGTTGTTTTTAGAAATAACATGTAAAAGATAAAAGTAAAATAATTTTAGCTAAACTTATCTCACAAATGTAATGTAAAAGTATCAATATCTCAAAATAATTAATAAAAATATTTGAATAGTAATAAAGTGTTTAATTATATATTTCATAATCTTTTTAACTATATAACATTAATAAACAATTAAAAATATATCTTAGTGCTTTAGTGATGGTACGTAAAAGACAAAGGAAATCTGGTGTAGGATTCTTCCTCTAATTTGATTTCTTATTTATTTTGATTTCCTTTAAATTTTGGCATTTTATTTTATGAAAATGTTCGAATTATGTTATTGAGACTAGAAATGCATAAGAAACTAATTTTAGAAAAAAAAATTAGTAATCTATATTAATTGAACATGAACAAGAGAGGTTGGTCCACTGTGCCCCGGTGATGGGGCACAGTGGTCCACTTTGTGAGTGCACGCAATTTACTTTTTTATTCGTAATGTATTGGAAGTATTGTTATTAAAAAAAAAATTAGGACATGTCAAGAAAGATTTAAAGAATGTTTGCTAATTTTTTTAAGTGCCTTGCTTTTTTATTTTTGGTGAAAAAAATAAATAAATAAATAAATAAAAGTGTAAGAGTGGTCCACTATGCCCCGGTCTCCCCTATATATAATACTAAACAATAAAGTAAGCTTGAATTACTTTTAGCATCTTTTCAAGAATGTATACTATACGCATTTTATTACACACATATATAGTATATGAGTGCGTGCTTGTGTATTATTTTGGCATCTAAAATTTTAATAATATAAATTATTAATATTTAATGAAATTTATTATTTTCTCTTCCAAAATTATAATAATTGAAATTATCAATACTTAATAATCCAGCTAGAAAAAAAAAATGTAGAAAACCTTTTAAAAAGAAAACAAGTTGAATAAAACTACAGATAGTTTGGAACATTAATAAGTTTAAGGAGAAAAAATTATTTAAAAAACCTGCAAATTTTTTGCTTCCCAACTGCAGTTATTCTGTAGATTTCATGATATTTGTTCCATATACCTTCAGATTATGTGCGCGTTAAAAAAAGCTTATATTTGGTTTAATATAATATGGTATTGATATGCACTTCGGAAT
Organism: Salticus scenicus; assembly: GCA_963930645.1. Lineage (NCBI taxonomy): Eukaryota > Metazoa > Arthropoda > Arachnida > Araneae > Salticidae > Salticus > Salticus scenicus. Next base: position 67,985,160 of record OZ005652.1, read on the forward strand.
ATTTACGTAATCATGCAAAAAATACTTTCTTTTCAGAAACTATAAATTATACCTCTCTAAGGATATATTTTTTTCTAAGTTCTTTTTATTCTTTCAACACAATAAAAAAAGAAAAGAAATTCTGACAAGTAAACTTAAATACTATCACATTTTTACCGGTCGACGAAGTAACTTTAAGCGTGAGAAAGCTAAAGGCTGTTATTCTGTGACATAATAAATTCATTTAACCATTTTCTACTACTGTGAGTGTTTTTTAGGTGGGATCGTAAGTGTTTCTTTTTTCCTTTGTTGTAACGTATTGTGTAACGTAGTAAGGTTTTATGAAGTCATGCAAATTCTACGTTTATTCGTAAATAAAAAAACAAAAATTCTGCATCTTCCATTAAAGTATTTTTAATTATTATTATTTATTATTTTTTCATTTTTCTCTTAAGATACAATAACTATTCCCGCGAATTTCTTATGCAGAAATTACTTAGAGAAAAAGGAAAAGGTTATTTCTTTTTATTCCTATATAAACAATTTAGCTTACAGTCTATCTGCACAGTACGTAAGAAACAGAGCGATGTTGATATGAAATGTGTTATTAATTAAATCACCCAAGTTTGATTGGAATTAATTTATATTTTACAATCTGGTGTGCTACTCACACGACTTTGTCTTACTCTATATTTCAATCTATAAAAACATATAGCAGATTAAATCGTAAAGTCAAAAAGATAAGATAATACAATGTAATTTATTTTAAAAAAATAATCTAAAATAAGTTTAGAAACAGTTTAATTTGACATATAATTCTATGTAGGAGGGAAGGGGCGTTACCGCCTCCCTGAAACCCCCGATTATTTATAATACCTACATTTTTAAAAAACAAAAATTCAAGGCAGTTATTAAATTAAAATATTTATTCCAAATTATTCAGACAACTATCACCAGCCTTTACTCTTTGACGTAGATGGGACACCGGTGTCCCTTTTGCTTATTTATTTTTTGACGCTCTTATTACTATCATATAATAATATGATAGTTTTTTATTATAAAAGAGAGTCTAATAGTTACTATAAAAAATCTATTAGATTATCTGAGTAAATTTTTTACTAAAATAAAAATGTTAAAAAAAAGTAGTTAAAAAAATGTTATCAACCAATTTCAAAAAATTATTTCTAATTAAATTTGATTATTTAAAAAAGATCAGTAATGAATTATTGCTACTCCTATATCTACGTAACTGTAAATAAGTGCAATTTGTAAAAATATTTATTCATGGGACGCCCGTGTACCATGATGAATTTACCTTTAACGCAGAAAGGGACACCAATGCCCCACTCTATATTTTAGAACCAAAATTAATTAAAATTTTAAATATAACATTTTCCACTTATTTAGATCTAAAATAACTTAAAACTATCAAAAAAGTGTAAAAATTATGTTTGATGAGAAATCTGCTTCAAAGGGTTAAAACTTACCAATCTTGATCAAACTTTTCCAGTTATGCAATTCATCATATGAATTTCAGATTACCAAATTTAAATTTCCTGCAGTTATTTATTTTTAAGTTACTCTAATAACAGACATACATACGTATTAATCTCCTAAAATTTGACTTTCATATTCCTATCACCTCAAAATGTGATATTTTAGAAAAAGAAACACAGCTGAAATTCGAACAAATAATTTATTTATAGTATAAGTATGAGAAGTTAATTTTCTTCCTGAGCAGAGATTATCGACATAGTAAACGTACCAAAGCTCTCCCATCAATTGCATTGAATAGAAAATAACGGTTAGCTTAATTTTGGATATCTCTGTATATCGTCTATATACACACATCATACTGAGTACTTAAATTTAGTCCCATATGAAAACCACGTAATACAACCTGAAATACACTTCCAACAATTTTCAAATGTGACCCCAATATAGTCAAATACTTTGGATACTCCTGTAAACAAATGATAAATGATTCAGGCACCCCAATCTATACAAACATGCTCTTTATGCATAATTAAGATATGTTTATTAGAATTTTTTCAGGGCGCCCTGTAGACGTTACGCTGTTCTTGCCAGACATTTCTCCCATAGACGTAATGTATTTAAATTCTATTGGATGGCGTTTCCATGATCCATTATTTCGATGTCGACGAAGCGTGTAGTGTAGCACCTCTATACGATACAGATTTAGAATACCGAGTTAAGACAAACTGTTCATATCTATTCTTGAGATAGGTTGTTAACAGACACACACATACACAAATAGATACAGAAACCAGCCGCTAAAAACAGGATTTTCGGATTCAGAGAACTTCAAAAAGTATAAATATAACAAAGACTCCATTTTGAAAGTTTGTTCTAAAAACAATACTTTCCCTATCATGTATACGGTTAAGAGAAAGCAAAAAACAGAATTAATAATTTAAAATTTATTTTTACAAGGATTTAAGAATTAATGTGTGTGAATATATTTAAATATATTACTTATAATTTTTACAAATAAATATTTCTAAGCAATAATTCCTCGTTAAATATTAAAAAACTTTGTTTTAGAATATTACTTAAAAAATATTTTTATATCATACTCTCATAACAAATTCATATGACATTTATAAAATTTCAGAGTATTCTTGATTTACATTATACAATTATTTTTTGCGGAAAGTTTTACAACTGCTTTTTTAAGCAAGTGAAAAACTTTTACAATTTCCTTCTCAAACGAACACATTCAACTATATTTCACTGAGTGTAATATGAATATGTTCAGGTCGATCCCAGAGTTCATTCATGTAACAGAACGTACTTTCGATTACCCTCTTTAGAAAATTTTAAGAAATTTTTAGTAAGAATTTTTACTAATGCTATTACGATTTTTCTGAATATTTATATTTATCAGATACCACTCTTCACACGTTAATCTGCAATAGGTTTCAAATATACAGGGATACTGTAAAAATTCATTCATTTTAAAATTGATATGTATTTAAATGTATTGCAGGTACTAATATGATTCACATATAAAAATAACGGCAAACACACTTACGGCCGCATTCACTATTAGCTTCAATTCCCGGTTCAACTTAAAAACTTGTAAAATGTCTAAAGTCAAGGTGCAGCTTTCCAACGAAATTTGGCACATTGTTTCTGCCATCATTTTATATAATATTAGATTGGCTGTTTTCAGCTAAAAAATCTGAAAATAAAAATACCGTTTGATGACAGAAGCAATATTTTGTTGAAAAGTTGCATGCAGTCGTTATACTCTTTTCAACTTTCCGTGTTTAAGCAGGAGTTGAAGTTATTGATGAATACAGCCGTTAGTCTTCTTTACAATATAGAAATTTTCTATTCATACCCTTTCAATTATTACACGACATGCGTCCAAGCGCAGCTGAACTTATTTCACACATTTTTTCGATGATCATCAATGTTGCCTTTAACCATAGCCAGAGATCTTCAAATTTTTCTCGTAGTAAGGATACGTAACCAAGGTTCTTAATATACCTCCAAAGTAAGACGTTCTTTGTTCGCTTTGCTTTGCATGACATCTGATATAACATCTGGTGACCCCATTTGGGGGACAAATTATACCCCTGTTTATTTTTCCAATTTATTATCAAGTTGAATAAAGGGGGAAAAAAGAAGAAATAAAAATCTCTGGTACGATGGAAGAATTAGTACCTAATCATACTTACATAAATCATACAAAATCCCATAAGTAACATAAAAAGCTACTGGTGGATTCGCTGTTTTGCATATTTGACAAAAAAAAAAAAAAAAAAAAAAAAAAAAAAAATCCCAGTTGTAATTTAAAGAAAATCTATGATCATACCGTCTGGAGTAGGCCTGATCGGATTAAATCAAATTTTAATTTCTGGAAATATTATGCGAATTATACATCAAAAACTTCAGTAAAAAATTTTAATGTGCTTTTAAATCCCAATGTAATCGTGTAACGATTACATTTCAGAAAGAGTTGTACACATTTGTATTTAATTAATAATCATTCTTAACTAGTATGATAGTGACTTAAAAACCCATTCATAATGGTAATACTGATCAACCGTTATTAATTTCGGAATACCAAATCAAGCAACCTAAATATGTTTAGAAATCCTCAGCTACTGAACTATTTTTGACGCGCAGTCAAAAAATTTCAAGCTGTTAGATAAATCAATGGTAACTCTTAACCACGTCTAAAGCATCGACATAATCACATAGCATGCATTATCTATGTAATATTTCGCTAACGTGGACCAGTTCCGATTATATTTTGTCGAAACGATATGATAATAATGTAATTAATAAAATACGCGAGGATAAAAAATAATATTTATAAATAGACAATATTTAAGCTCGCAGACTCAGAGATCACCTCAATGATCCAATATTGACAATGGCATGTAGAACTGCAAGACCCAATATTTTTAGCATCTTTTTTTTTTCTTTAATCTGCACATTTTTAAGTTATAAATATGTTATACGTCTAACAAAATTCAGAAGTGTAAGTGTGATAGCACCTGGGCAAAATGTTTTTACACTCAACCCGCTTCATCATTGTCAGAATTACGAATCTAATTCGAAGTTCAGGTTTGTATATAATTCCATGGAATTACATGAGTTAATTTTCAAGCTAAGCGCCCACAAAATTTACCATATCAAACACCTTAAAATACCCAGCTTTATTTAAAAAAAAAAAAAAACAGAATTTTTACAGTTATTTATTTATTTATTTATTTATTTATTATTTATTTATTTATTTATTTATTTATTTTGTAAGAATGAAGTAAATCTTAGCTCACCTCATTTTGTATTTATGATATTACCAAAATCTCCACCAGAAGCAAATTTCACAGCACAGATTCTTCACTCATTTAGCCACTTCCAAATGAAACGGTCGTGCTCAAAGGCGAAAATAAACTGAAAATTTATATGACCTATCTTTTGTGTTCACCGATCTCATATTTATACATTATCAATGTTATATAATTTTCATCTAAAAATTTCCAGTTTCTCTTTTTATATTTTCTTGTTGGTTGAAGGGTACTTTTTTCTTCCTCTTTGTCGTGTTTTTATGGCCTGAAATCGACTAGTTTAAACTAGTTTTGCAAAACTACTTCTTAGGAAAAATCCTAAGAAAATACACGTATATCGTTTAAAGTTATATTATTATTATTGAGTTGCGTAAATTTAGATGATTTTACAACTTTTCTACAAATCTATCTACGAAGTTTTAATACATGAGTATGATATATTATTAAATGTTTTAACTTTTATCTGTTACAATTTTGGTTACTTTCTATGTCTTTAATTAATTAATTTATTTATTTATTTATTTATGACAGAACCACTGTTTTTAAAATATTTAATATTGAGTTCTTAAATTTAGTAAAACAAAGACATTTAATACATTTTAATGTCTCAACATGTGAATTTTGTAAAAACAAACAGAATATTTAATGAAATACTTTTAGCATTAAAAAAAAAAAAAAAAAAAAAAATCACTACTTTTAAGTTGCCAATCTAAATTAACAAAAACGTTGTCTTCCATTTTTTTTTTTCTTAATACAAAACTCGTTTTTTTTTTTTTTTTTGTAAAGAATGTATTGAGTTATTTATATACCTTTTTCCTTTGATATTTCTTTCGTATATTTCAAAGAAAGAAAAAATCTCGAATACTCTATTTATCTAAAAAAAAAAAAAAAAAGACATTTGTTTAAATTGTTTTTAAATCTTAAATCTCCCAAAAGATTTGAGAATTATTTATAAGTAATAAAGTAAAATTAAAATTACTTTAATAAAATTATCAAATGAACAGCAAAAAGAACATTTTACATTAGTGTATAAACGTTATTAGTGACTCGTATTATTTAAAATTTTGCGTACTTAAGCTAATTAAGAAAATATCAGGTATAACATCATTTGTAGCAATATAGATATGTTAATTAAGTATTTAAACTGTTTTAATATTATTTATTTAATATAAGGAAAGATGAACAAAATAAATATATGAAACTTATTATTTTCTTATTAAAACTTGTTATTATTTATATGCATGAAAAATAAGTATTGGATTCGTGAGGTTTTTTGCTCTCCAGTTTTTAACAGAACGTCTTGTAAGGTTAGGGGAAGACTTCGTAAGAAGTTCGCAAATCGGATTTGCGAGGAATCTAAGTTCGGTTAAGAGACACTACTCTACTTAAGAAGGTAATCTAAGAGTTTAAAGTAAACCTTTCATATTTTGCGAAAAATAGCAGGTAGGAAGAAATAAAGTTGTCGTAAAGTCAAAAGACGTAGGAAATGCAAATTAATATGACAATGTATAAAAAGCAGGTTAAAACGATACTCGAGGTGGGGAGGGTTCTTTTGAGAAGTCTTGGAAAGTTTGGAGGAGTTTTACGAGGGGAGAGATGATAGTTAAATGCCGCTCACATTTTAAAGAAATATATACGAGCTTCACTCCGTTATGTAACTCCGTTGCTGAAAGTTTATTGATAATGTAAAGTTATTTATTATATTTGAATCAAAGTTATTTTATTATACGATTAAGAAGTAACTCTATTCTCCCCACTTTGAAGAGATATAATTCAATATTTGTTAAGTTGAACTTTAAGGTCTCAGTGTTTACTTTTCTTACACGTACAGCTATTTCAATTATGAAAGACAAGGAGCCACTTCATCACTAGGGTGCCACAGCTCGTCTTTACAGCCCTATGTGATATTTTAAATACGATTTGACTATTTTTAAAAAAATGTCTCTCTGTAAATGTGTTGCCAAAAATTTTGTGGACGTTGTATCTCGCGAGACAAATTAATGAAACAGATGGCTCGGCCCATAGCTCAATAGATGGCACTGTCACCCCGATTTTTTTTTTTTTTTTTAATCATTATTACTTATTTATTATATGGCAGCATGTATTTCGTAAATTTAGTATATTTGTACACAATCAGGATTATTATTAACCCATGTTGTTCCGTTTTATAAGGATATCTATCTCATTCAGAAATAAAGTTTACCGATTTATGTTTTTTGAATATTACTCTTTGAACATGTCGCCTTTTGTCTTATAGAGAGTTTTTTTTTTTTTTTTTTTTTAATAAATTTGAGATAAATTTTAAATTTTTAAATTAAACAAATTTATTTTATTTTATTTTTTAATTGCTTACTAAGCTAAAAGATGACACGCTCAAAGAGTAATATTCAAAAACCAGAACTCAAAAAATTTCATTTTTTAATGAGATAACTTTATAATATGAAGAAACAAAAATTCCATATAGAATTACATGAGAAAAGGAAACGGATAAATCTGGTTGTAGCTTTAACCCCTCTTGATTTCATCTTATAGTTCTAGTTCTCGTAGCATTGATCCATCATATTTTGCTGAAGCATTCACTGATGCCTCAAAATTTGGTAGAATAATAACACGGGTATACTTTTTCGATCAGTATGTAAGACTGGTTTTAGAAGAGGGAAAACTTCACCGGAAGTGGATATCGAGCAAATAACGAATTAAGGTAAAAGTTGATAAAAATCCCGCCTTTCCTTCGGATTTTGATCGGATCAATTTCTGAAATTCATCGAATTCAAGTATTACAGATAAAACATTTCGCATGAATTCCCGTTGAAATTATTCCTTCTCAATAAGATTCTGATCATCAGCCATTAATAAATTCATTGGTTTCGATATATAGCCATTCAACGGTCGATTAAATTTTGCCGCTAAGGAAGATTGTATGAAGGTCTGAAGTGTATAAGGTAATTCCGGGATGGGTAGATGCCCCACTTAAGGAAAGGGAGCTATAAAATAAATTGGGTGTTAACAATGACAACGAAAGTTTGTGGTAAATACATAATAGACATTGTTTATTAATACTAAGTAGTTTTTCTGTACAATATTGTAAATTTTCTAAAGAAAAAAATAAAATTGCGGCATTACTACATTTGGCCATCTTTCCAGAATTTGCGGATGAGATGCCCCACTCACATGGGAGAGATGCCCTACCTGTAAAAAACATAATAAAAGGTTTTAACAATGGTCAATAGTTTGTAACAATTTTTCAGTAATTTATAATACCTGAAACGTAAGCTATTTAAAAAAAGAATACGACCTTAGCATTAATTAAAAAAAATATTAAAATATCTAGCTACCATAGACAAGATGTAAAATTTAGAATAAAACACATAAACAATTGAAAAAAAATTTAAATAAATATATATATATATTTAATATATGTGAAATTTTCACATTTACAGTTTAGAAAATATAATGGAAAAATATTACGAAATATGTCGAATTTATTCAGATAATATTTTTCTTTTTCTCTTCTCTAATTTTCGCTTTCTCGCAAACATTGCACAGATCCCCGTACATTGTGCATGATTCATGTAAACATTTATGGCACTTTACGCAATTTATCCAATCTACTGTTTCTTTTGTAAAATAATAGTTCTCCTCACATTCGAGGAAATTGTTTGTAGGATCACTTTTGTCCTTTTCAATGGGCATGTCCATCACCAACTGTTTTGACGCTGTGCCAAATTTAACAGCAGATTTTAGCTTTTTTTCTTCGATGTGCTCTTGGGATGTAAGAACCTTAGCCGACTGTTTCTTTCTTTTTCGGCATCTTTCCTCTAACCTAGGTACAGGGGAAATCTCGAGCAATATTTTTGTTGGGGAGGACGTTTGTTCAGTTGATTCAGAAATTTGGTAACAAAAAAAAAAAAAAAACAATTAAATGGGACAATTGGTAACAAAAAAAAAAAAACAATTAATTGTTCCAATTCTTGGAACAAAAAAAAAAATGTTTAAGCCATCTGAAAAAAAAAATATCTGTACTGATGTACGATGATTTTTCGTTCATGAACACCATAGATCCAGGTGGAAGACCATCAGAAAATTCTTTTTTTTTTCCGAATGCTTTTAAAAATAACTGAAGGGGGAGATATTGTTCTTCTGCATTGCAACAGGCAGTGACTGTAACATTTTCTCCAAAACATGAACATTTTTTGCCTTTTGATGGCCACGACCTTTCTTGGAACATTATTTAACTGACAGCCGGTTTCGTCCATATTATAAATACTCCCCGGTTCGGTAAAGAATTCATTCTCTTTAAGCACTCTTGGGAGAATTTTTAAAAAATGATCAACACGTTCTATGTCCATGCCTTCTGCCCTCCACCTCCATGCTAAAGAGAGCCCCTGGGCTTGTCTAATACTTAGTTCTGGGTTTATCCTCAGAAATGATGACAGCCAGGCGTTCCCAGCCATTCTTGCTTCTAATTTACATCGATGCTTGATACCAAGTTTTTCAGCAAACTGAAATGCAAGCGTCCTAACTGACTCTTTGTCAGGTGCAAATCCATATTTTTCTAAACGTTGGATGCGCTTGACGAGATGTTTTTCGTTTTCAACTCCAAACTCTCTGTGTGGCCCCAAAGAACTTGGTTTGGTATTATTACCTGTTTTTCTTCGACGACGAAGTGTCCGAGAAGGAATTCCATAGTACCTAGCAGCTTCATTGACACCAATTTCCCGTGCTTCTAGTCTCATGAGAGCCTCTTTTAAATGGTCTTCTGTCCAAGTCCTACGAGCTGCTCTAGTATTTTTTCTTTTGTACACTATAGGCATCTTTCCTGAAACAAACAAGAAGCATTGAACAACTGCACGAAGAAATACAATAATATACACTCACTGGCACAATTAACCTCTCACCTACAGTTTCGTTAGCGCCCAAGTTTGTTTACGTTATAATTTAAATGTCAAAGCTTAGTCTGACATGCCTGAGCGTTTTTTACTTTCTTATCTGGGTCCAATCTGCATTTTTGTGATTTCGTTTTGAATTGCCACTTCTAGCGATCACGCAAATTTGAATTTCATTCAATGAATTTTTAATCTAAATTTATAGTTGAAAAAAATATTTTTAAGTTAAAAAAATAAACAATTTACAAATACTATGCATTTTATGAAAACAATATTATTTTAAAATTTTAGTTTAAAATTAAACAATTAAAAGACTTTTCTCCCTGAAAATGTATGTGTGGCATCTCACCCGAATATAATCTGGGGCATCTATCCTTTTGGTATGGGAGAGATGCCCTGGCAACTGTCCAAAGTACAAGACAGCAAAAATGGCGGCACAAAGCCCGAAGTCGACTGATCAACTTCTTACTACAGGTTTTTAAACTTATATAAAAAAAATCATTCTTATTAACCAGTGTCAGCCTTACAATGCAACATCACTCTTATAGCTGAGTAGAAAAAGCATGGTACTTACTTGAAATATTGTTGTGACAGCAGAAAGCAAAGAAATGAGTTCACGTAACTTAGCACACCATTCAACATATATCTGAAATAATAATCGGACTCGCAGAGCCATCTAGCATTGCGTTTCGAAATAGCGTCAAGTGGGGCATCTCTACCGGTGGGGCAACTCACCCGGAATTACTTATGCTTCTTCTGTGCTAACATTTAAGTATTAAAAAAACGAATATCACATACAATCTAGTCACTTCCACAAACAATACATGCGAGTACGTGGATTCAATTGGATGACTGTTTCAATGTGGTTCGAGCTACAAAGGGCGAACTTACTGAAAGCGTGCAATGCTAAATAAGTGCCCTTTATAACTCACCTTGCTTTTTACTTTCTCTTACCCATATATATCAAAGTACTGTTTTTAGTTCAAATTTTCGAAATTAAACGTTTGTTATAGTTACACGTTTTAAAGTTCTGTGAGCCCTTTATAGCAAAGTGGGCTTTTAAGTGAGCCTTTATAGCAAGTCAAAGTGAGCCTTTTATAGCTCACCTTGCCTTTTATTTTTTCTTACCCATATATATCAAACTACTGTTTTTGGTTCAAATTTTCGAAATTGAGTTCTTGTTATAGTTACATGTTTTAAAGTTCCTGTATGAAAAACATTTTTTTTTTTTTTCTTTTCGCTTGGTCTGTGTGTGTACCTGTTATCAGCATATCTCAAGAGTAAATAACAGAAGGAAGTTCAAACTAGGCAAATCTATATCATATAGGGATGCTACAATAAACATTTCGTTGAGATCAAGTAAATGGTTCGTATACACTGTACAGGAACACCCAAGAGAATTCAAATACATTACGTTTATAAGCGAAATTACAGGTATGTCGAGTTTAATACCTATAGGCTACACTAAACCAAGTGAAATGAATATCTATATTTCATATGCATAAAAGCATATTTTATGTAGAATATGGTACGAAAATCATTTAAGTTCGTTTAAGGGTCTACACAAAAGGACTAGAATATAGTGGGACAATACTTGGAAATTCGTTGAAGAGCTTTCCAGACTGTGATATATGTTACTATATTACGTGTGTTATAGGATTTTATTTAAGTGTACCATGTGATATGTACATAATTTTTTAGAAAACTTACAGGGCTGCCAACAATTAGGCGAAAATATTCTTTTTTTTATGTAATTAATGGAAGTGCTTTACTAATATATTTTATCATTTCCAGAAAAAATGTTCAGGAATTAAAATTAATTTTCTATATTCATACGGTAAATAAAATATTTTTAAGCTAAATATTCAACGCTTGTTTCTTGCATAGAAACACGTTTTGAGGTTCCAACCAGATTATATTTAGTGTTTTAATTGCACAGTGCCATCTATGAATAAAAGTTAAATTTAAAATTTTATTTACTTAAGCAAAACTTTTCTTCATGAGAAGCAATGTAATACAAAACACATTGTTATATGTCAATTACTTGATTTTATATTAAGGTTTAAATCAAAAATTATTGGCCCACTCCGTATATATATAAACCTCAAGATTATTCACATACATTATAGTCTTCGTACGATAATCTTTCAACAAGCGTTTTAGTGATGTTAATTTGCTTTAAATGAATGGAACTAATTTCTATTCAAGTATTAATAGATAAATTAATTATCAGAGCTATTCTTTTTATATAAACCTTCCTCTCCGCAAAAATTCAATTACTTATTCCCTACTGTAAATGTTCATCCCGAAATGTTTATATAAATATTTACTTTTTATTACTTACAAGGAAACATTCAAAAGGTGTCATCTTAAAAAAGTATTGAAAAAAATATACGTCATTCTACTCTTCATAAAACAACAGAAAATGAAAAAATTATCAGCTGAAATTAATTACAGCGACCAAAAAAAATTATCAAAATTAAGCATATTTGGCGATTTAGAGCTGTTAGGCGATACGTTTGCTAGCACCGAGATTGCCGTGTACGAACAGAACCGTATTTTGCTTTTCCATCAAGTACTCAAAATCAATCGCCTAGCAGTGTGAAATCGCCAAATATGCTTAATTGGGTGGGATAGCTTTGTTTTGAAAGTGATCGGACGTTAGTTTCTTTGCTCCTCAATGGAGGGCTAATACAATAGGAACGGGGTAAGTTGGAGTTATGCACTATACTATTTTCTTTTCCTAAAGTTATTATCTTTCTTTTGATACTATCCATTAATCTCTAGCCCAAGTTGTTCATGAATAATTTGTATAAATGTAAATAATAACTTTTGTTTCCCTCAGCAATGGTTTTCATCGCGGCTGATTGCTATTTTCTTTTTAATGTTGCGGCTTATTGCCTTTTACTATTTAATAACTCAATCAAAATTAAAATTCGGAACATTCCCCCCCCCCCTCCGCAATCATGTCCCGAAGACCATTGCTGACCCAAAAAATTGCATAATGCCGTATTACGAACAGCTAAGTTAATTTAAAAGTTAATTGCAAATTTCATGTGCCTTGCGCCATTTCGATAAGTTTCCATGTAATCCATGTACAGGTACTTGCCTATCCCTGCGTGTCGTCATGGACTATGCTCACCCTGTTTTCAAGGGATGTCCGCTTTTACCATGATGGCATACTTGGGGGTGGTCGAGTGCCAATTAATAACCATTAGCAAAACTACTATCTATTCGCCAGGACTTTAGAAATTTGATTTTAATAGGGGACTGCAAAAACTTAAGTTTAATTCATTAAAACCACTAATAATCTTAGGCTTAATTAATTAAAACCACTAATAATCTTAAGCTAAACTCTTGATTGTTGGGGTTAGGACTTAGTTTTTTTTTTTTTTTTTTTTTTTTTTTTTTTTTTAACTATTTAAACTTTTTAACCAAGAGCCCGTAAAAAAAAAAAAAAATTTTTAGGCTAAAAGTTAAGGCTTCTTTCTTCCCCACCTCTTAAGATACCCTCACAGTAAAACCACCTTAAAATTAAAATCCCTGCTAAATAAGCGCCAGTTCATCAACAACCTTTTCAAAAGTTAGAGTTCCTCTTGTGCCACCCTCTGGGATTACATCCACTGCCCCACCCCCTGGGCTAACCCCCACAATGATATTTCCAATGATCTGGCAATTCATCAGCAAAATTGAACCCCTAATACTGCAACCTTTCCAAGAATAAACACAATGTTAAGGATCTAGCTTACCCCACCCCTTGGGCTCACCACGTGTCAAACCAACTTAAAACTTCTAATCCTGTGTGCAAGGTTTCAATTTTACTGGAACTACGAACTCGCAGAACTCCAACCTGCCCCACCTCCTGAGCTCCCCAGCTAGGATTTAACATTAACTGCCCCACCCCCTAGGTTTCCATCCTTTCTCCGGCTTTTGTTCTCCCATCGCTCTTTGCTCCCCCCCCCCCCTTTTTGGCATTCTGTGGGTCCTCTCTGGCGACGAGATCGGCGACCACCTCGGAGTCAACGTAAAACTTGGCGACGGTTTTCGCGATGATCTCGGCGACTTCCAGAGCAGTTTTTTTTTTTGTTATTTTTTTTTTTTAACCTTTTAACCAAGAGCCCGTAAGATATTTTTTAGGCTAACAGTTTAGGCTTCTTACTTCCACACCCCTTAAGATAACCCTCACAGTCAAACCACCTTAAAATTAAAATTTCTGCTAAATAAGCGCCAGTTCATCTAACCTTTTCAAAAGTCAGAGTTCCTCTTGCGCCACCCCCCACAATGATATTTCCAATGATCTGGCAATTCATCAGCAAAATTGAACCCCTAATACTGCAACCTTTCCAAGAATAAACACAATGTTAAGGATCTAGCTTACCCCACCCCTTGGGCTCACCACGTGTCAAACCAACTTAAAACTTCTAATCCTGTGTGCAAGGTTTCAATTTTACTGGAACTACGAACTCGCAGAACTCCAACCTGCCCCACCTCCTGAGCTCCCCAGCTAGGATTTAACATTAACTGCCCCACCCCCTAGGTTTCCATCCTTTCTCCGGCTTTTGTTCTCCCATCGCTCTTTGCTCCCCCCCCCCCCTTTTTGGCATTCTGTGGGTCCTCTCTGGCGACGAGATCGGCGACCACCTCGGAGTCAACGTAAAACTTGGCGACGGTTTTCGCGATGATCTCGGCGACTTCCAGAGCAGTTTTTTTTTTTGTTATTTTTTTTTTTTAACCTTTTAACCAAGAGCCCGTAAGATATTTTTTAGGCTAACAGTTTAGGCTTCTTACTTCCACACCCCTTAAGATAACCCTCACAGTCAAACCACCTTAAAATTAAAATTTCTGCTAAATAAGCGCCAGTTCATCTAACCTTTTCAAAAGTCAGAGTTCCTCTTGCGCCACCCCCCACAATGATATTTCCAATGATCTGGCAATTCATCAGCAAAATTGAACCGCTAATGCTGCAACCTTTCCAAGAATAAACACAATGTTAAGGTTCTAGCTTGCTCCACCCCTTGGGCTCACCACATGTCAAACCAACTTATAATTTCTAATCCTTTGTGCAAGGTTTCAATTTTACTAGAATCACGAACTCGCAGAACTCCAACCTGCCCCACCTCCTTAGATTCCCAGCTAGGATTTAACATTGACTGCCCCACCCCTAGGTTTCCATCCTTTCTCTGGCTTTTGTTCTCCCATCGCTCTTTGCTCCCCCCCCCTTGGCTTTCAGTGGATCCTCTCTGGCGACGAGATCGGCGACCACCTAGAAGTCAACGTAAAACTTGGTGACGGTTTCGGCGATGATCTCGGCGACCTCCAGGGCACTTTTTTTTTTTTTTTTTTTTTTTTTTTGTAACATTTTAACCAAAGCCCGTAGAAAAATTTTTAGGCTATAAGTTAAGGCTTCTTACTTCTTCACCCCTTAAGATAACCCTCACAGTAATCCACCTTAAAATTAAAATTCCTGCTAAATAAGCGCCAGTTCATCTAAATTCTTTTCAAAAGTCAGAGTTCCTCTTGCGCCACTCTCTGCGATAACATCCACTGCCCCACCCCCTGGGCTAACTTCCACAATGATATTTCCAATGATCTGGCAATTCATCATCAAAATTGAACCCCTAATACTGCAACCTTTCCTAGATTAAACACAATGTTAAGGTTCTAGCTTGCCCCACCCCTTGGGCTCACGACATGTCAAACCAATTTAACCAATTTATTACTTCTAACCCTGTGTGCAAGGTTTCAATTATATTAGAATTTCGAACTCGCAGAACTCCAACCTGCCCACCTTCTGAGCTTCCCAGCTAGGATTTAACATTGACTGCCCCACCCATTAGGCTTCCATCATTTCTCTGGCTTTTGTTCTAACATCGCTCTTTGCTTCCCCCCCCCCTTGGCTTTCTGTGGGTCCTCTGTGGCGACGAGGTCGGCGACCACCTCGGAGTCAACGTAAAACTTGGCGACGGTTTCGGCGATGATCTCGGCGACCTCCAGAGCAGTTTTTTTTTCCCACTGCTAGGCTTCTGCTTCACTTAAGTTTTAGACACTTCGCCTTTTGCTCCCTTCCCTTAGGTCTGCCTCGAGTCCCCTCAGGTTATGAGGTTGGCGACCATCTTGGAGTCAGGGTAAAACTTGGCGACGATTTCGGCGACGGCCTCAGCGACCTCCAGGGCCAGTTTTTTTTTTCCAGGCTCCTTCACTTAAGGTTTTTGACACTTCGCCTTTTGCTCCCTTCCCTTAGGTCACCCTCGGGTCCCCTCAGGCGACTAGGTCGGCGACCATCTCGGTGTCAAGGTTAAACTTTGTGGCGTTTTCAGCGACGGCCTCGGCGAGCTCCAAGGCCCTTTCTTTTTTTTCTTTTTTTTTTCTCACCTTTGTTTTTAACCCACTAGCCTATTAACCTCAACACTCACGCAGTTCAATGCTCAGCGAGTCCGCAGTCCAGTCGTTCAAGTTGTTCATTTCCCCTGCCAACCTTAACTCTTCATACAACCACAACTCCTTCAGTCGAGCGGGAACTTCGTTTCCCTTGGGCTATTTTCTTTAAATATTTCTCTTAATATTTATTTATTTTTTATTTTTTTATTTTATTTTTTTTTTTTTTTTGTTTGTTATACGGATGGTATCAATTTAATTACATTTCTTTTATTACTTTTTCTCTTGGCTACTTTCGAGAGTCTAGGCTCCTGGTTTTTGCTTTTTTTTTTTTTTTTTTTTTTTTTTTTTTTTCCCAACCCCCTTTTTTGGTATAGTGTAGACGCTCCAGCGAGCCCCTACCGTATCATTAGATTGATTGTTATCATTTAAATCTTATCATCTCCTAATTATCTAATTAGATTATCCAGTATATTATTAGACTGTCCAGTATATTATTAATATATCCTTTCTTGAGTCTAAAACAAACCAAAAAGCTTTTCTAAAAGCTAACCTAGCAAGCAAATCAGTCAGCAATTCTTGCCACATAAACATGTCGGACAGTGACCTAATAAATCTCGATACAGAGGATGGGGATGATCAAGGTGAGGCAACGGACTCTTCAACCTGTAGCAGTTATTCTAATCACTCAGTAAAGTCCGGTGTTTCAACCAGATCCCAAACATCCAAAAAGAAGAAAAAATCATCAAAAACTTCAATGTCTGCTAAACAATTTCTAAAAGTAGGTGACATATCACCAAAAGATACATATAACCCTAACGAGGACTTCAGTAATTGCAAAACAATTATGTCCGTGGCAAAAGCAGCAATTGATATTATTTCTAAAGTAAGGAGTAGTGGTCGAAAAGCCCCTCTCACTCTGTTCGCCAAGGCTTTCATGCGCATAAAGACACTCAGTAAAATTGCCAGGACCAAGGCAATCTCAGGATCAGCACCTATTATCCAACCAAATGTTTCCGCAATGACATCTCAACCTCAACCAATCAGTGCTTCCCCATCGACTCCTCAAGCTCAAACAACCATTCTACAATCCCCAGAGGACCTTCATGAATTGATTAAGCTAAATCATCAACAAATTAACGAGAAGCTGGAAAAGATTTCCACTCATCAGGAAAATATCTTAAAGAAATTGGGAAAGCACCCTCTGTCTTCAGCTAAAGAATCAAGGCCACTTTCACCGACAAATCAGCAGCAACAAAATTTGGAATCTCCAGTCATCCAAGAAACAGAAACTCACAATCAGCCAACAATTCTAAAGGAAATAGAATTCCCTACCCTAACAGATTACCTCCAAGCAGGTTCCATGATGGCAGCTTCTCACATAACTACACAACCAAAAGTACTCCCTAACAAAAACTTTTCAAAGGCACTCCACGAATTCCACACAGCCCAAAAAACTGTTTATATAACTTCAAAGTGCTCCACAAATAGTGGCTATGAAATTCTTCAGACTCTCAGAAAAAATAGAGTGGCAACCATGGCAAATATTGTCGACACAAGAACTTTCAGAAAGTCACTGGATCTCTTGTGTAACTCTAAAGACGGGGCTCAATCCCTGATCCAGGACATACTCAATTGCAAGGTCCTTGCTGAGAAACTACAAGTTAAACTAAAGCCTTGCCCTCAACAGCGGTTCATAATTCTAGGTGTTCCTGAGGAGTTAACGGAAGATATAATCAAGCAAAAGCTGCAGGACAGCGGCTATTTAACAAGTAGCACCAAAAACACATTAAAAACTGTCAGGCTAACGGCATCAAGAGGGCAAGGCCTAAAAAATTGGATACTACAAGCTCCCATCCCCATTGCAGAAGCCATTATTAAAATTAGAAATCTGCAGATTGGGTTACAGAGATGTCAGATTAGACCGTACACGCAAGTGACACGTTGCTCAATTTGCCAGGGCTTGGATCACTCTCCCTCACACTGTGAGCAAGAACAGTTTTGCTCACATTGTGCACAAAAGCACAAAAATGATAATTGCCAAGAGGAGCCGAGCTGCATTAACTGCGCGAGGGTCAACCTCAAAAACGCCTCGAAAGGAATACGACCCTTCAGCACAAACCACCCGGCATACTCATTCTCATGTCCAGCCTCTGAACAAGAATACAAGAGATGCAGAGAGGAATTGGACAGGAGATTCTATAGTGCATCGAACGAACCCCATAAAGAACAGCCAGGACAATCCTCAAACAGCGCCAGACCTATACGCAAGACAGCAAATAATGCCCGGCATCAACGACAAAGACCAATGGGATATGAAAAGCAGAGAGAACAAGTCAATTCCAGTCCACATCCTTGGCTTTTCAATCCTCACAATCCCTTCTTGCCTTATCTCCAGAATAATGCGCAACAAACAGCTACAAACTCTACGCACAACTACTACTACGAGGGAAATCAGCGGTTCCTACAGCCATCTGGACCTCTGGGCTATTCATCTGGAGCTCTGGACTACTCATCAGCAACTCTGGGCCACCCGTCAGCAGCACGAGGGTAACTTTTATTTTTCTCTTTTATTCCTTAACCCCCCCTTTATTATTATTATTATTATTTATTTATTTATCTTAAATCCAATCAACTCAAACTTAATCTGCTATGTCCAATTCCAAACGTGTGCGCTCCTCTCCTTCCCAGGAAGCACTGTCCTCTAATGAAACTCTCCCTCCTAACTTTAATAATCTTCGAATCCTACAGGTTAACCTCAACAATTGCAAGGCGGCTAACTCGGCGGCTCGGGATTACATGGACAAAAGTTCCACTGACATCGGGCTGCTGCAGGATGCCCACTGCACTGGAGAGGGTGACCTGTACGGATTTCCTTCCTCCTGGACCAAGTTTAGCTCAGCGCAACATTCCTCACACATTGTTATACGAACTCAAAATCTCGTCTACACCCATATCTTTACTGGGGAACATTGTGTTTTCATTACACTGACCACTAATGAGGGTGAGTTGATCCTTGGCAGCGCATATGCAGCTCCGTCCTCGGACTTTGAATTTTGTATGCAAGAGTGGCAGCACTTAATCACACACAGAAAATTTTTCCTTTGTGGCTGCGACCTTAACGCGAACTCTCCTCTATGGAATTCTCCAAAAGAGGACGTCAGGGGTAGCAGCCTAATCGAATACATTACTATTAACAGTCTCTGTCTGGCCAACATAGAAAACTCCATTCCTACTTTTCAGAAGAATAACGCGCGTGGCTGGCCAGACTTCACACTAGTTAACCCAAAAACCTTTACACACATTTCGAATTGGACTGTTCAGGACATCTTCAACTGCTCAGACCACAAATACATTACCTACTCTTTAAACCCTCCCCCCAAATCCTTCTCAAACAAAAGATTCCAAACTAAACGTGGTAACTTTAGCAAATTTTGTAAAACTCTCCTAAATTTCTCAGAACAGCTTACAGAACAAATAAATTTAATCTCTAATACACAGCAACTAGAACACTTTACCATTCTTTTAATTTCTTCAGTCCAATCAGCTGCAGCCTCTGCCTTTAAACTAAAAAAAACAGGACGTCAGCGCACCTTCAATTTTTGGTCTCCCCAGCTCAGATCCATGCGGAATCATCTCACTGCACTCAGACGGCAAACACAGTACATTAATCCTGATTCATTACCACAGCACAAACAAAAAATTAAACAGCTCGCAGCAACATATAAAAAACTAATTAACCAAACCAAACAGGCCGCATGGAAAAAATTCTGCACACAACAAACAAACCCATTTGGCGTTGCACAAAAATTTTACTCAAACAAATTCTTCACCCCTTCTGAGCTAAAACTTGAACGTCCTCCAGCTCACTCCTCCAAGAAAGACAACCTCGAGTACCTGACCTCCATTCTTTTCCCACCGAGCAATCTTGACTCGGCTCAAAGTCTTAATTTCACAGCTCCACCTGACATACTTTTCTCTGAGGCAGATGTCAGGTCGGCTCTTTTTAGTTTCAAAATTAAGAAGGCTCCTGGCCCAGACAATATAGACTTCAGAATTCTTAGAAATACCTACAACATTTTCCCGAACATCATCCATAAATGGTCAAACCTCTGCCTGCAACACCAATAATTCCCATTAACACTACGCAGAGGAGAAGTGGTGTACTTCTTAAAGCAAGGGAAGTTACCCTCTGAACCCTCATCTTATAGACCAATCTGCCTTTTGCCAACATTAGGAAAATTGCTAGAAAAATTAATAGTGATCAGATTAAATTATTATTTGTTATTATTATTCCAACAACTTACTTCATCCCTCTCAATTTGGATTCAGAGGGGGCAGATCCTGTGAACATGCATTAAAAGAAATACTAACCTCCTGCGCCGTTAACATACAGTCTGAAGAATACACCACTCTGATCTCACTCGACATCAAAGGAGCCTTCGATAATATTGAATGGCTACATATTCTAAATTCTCTTAGAGATCTTAACTGCCCGAGCAACTTGGCGGGAGTCATCCGTTCGTATCTATCTAATAGGAAAATCTCCATCAATTGGGGACCGGATACAAAAGACCTTCCTCAATCTAAAGGTTGTCCCCAGGGGTCTTGTTTGGGCCCGTTATTGTGGAACCTAATAGCAAACAACATACTAGTTGAAATGAATTCCAAAGGATTTAAAGCTTTCGCATATGCGGATGACTTCTCCCTGGTTGTCTCTGGCAGAACGAGGATTGACCTGGAGAACCAGGCCCGGGATGCTCTAAACCTTTTTAGTAATCTTCTCACCAAATTTAACCTGGAATTATCAACCTCAAAAACGCAAGCCTTGACGTTTTCGGAACCCCGAACTCTACAAAGGACCCCGGTGATGAGGATAGATGGCGTCAGTGTCAATCATGTACCTCATCTCAAATTATTAGGAATAACAATAGATAAACACTTTAACTGGCTAGAACACATAAAAGAACTTAAAATTAAAACTCTAAAAATTTTTCACAATTCTGCGAAAATGGTCGGTAAGAGGTGGGGTACATCAACAACTCTTCTTAAAATCTGGTATAACTCAATCATTGATAAAATTCTAACATATGGGGCTGGTATCTGGGGAGGGCATCTCACACAAACAGCAAAAACGAAAATTAACTCTGTTCAAAGAATGTTTTTACTCCAAATTTCGCGTGGCTATAAAACCATTTCAACAGACGCCCTCACAGTCATCACCGGGATCCCCCATGTACATCTCCAACTTAAATATGTTCACAATAAAACGAATATCTTACAACTTCAAAATTCAGATCTTTCAAATTTACTTCTTCCTGGCGTTAGAGTGCAACATCTCCTTCCCAGCTGGCAAATCCACCCAGCTCAAGACATTGCCTCCTTACTCACTTCATGTTCCAAAAATAGTTTTTCTCCTTCGGTTCCTATGGCGGCCTATACTGATGGTTCTAAAACGGAACACGGGGTCGCGGCTGCCTTCTGTGTTCTAAAAAACAATGAATGCATCCATCGGTGGGCATGCAGACTCGAAGATTATAATTCAGTCTTCCAAGCGGAACTTTTCGCAATAGAAAAGGCCCTGGAGTGGATCATAGCCCAACATGATATCAATCAAAAATTCCATATCTTTAGCGATAGTCTATCGGGTCTGCAGGCCATAGTCCGTCATAGGGCCAGACACCCTCAAGTTATTAAAATAAAGCAACTCTTAAAAGATTTAAATTTCCTAATGTCCCTGGCACACGTTTCTGCCCATAGGGGCGTGTTTGGTAATGAACTGGCAGACTCCTTAGCAAAGGGTGCAACGGAGAATAATAGTATAGATTATTCTCTTCCTGCACCTCCTTCGTACATTAAAAGTACACTGAAACTATCAATGCTTCGGGAATGGCAGGCCTGGTGGGAGGACTCAGAAAACGGAAGATATACCTTTTCCTTGATCCCGCATGCGACCGCAAATGATTGGTCACTCTCTCCTGAGTCTGCTGCCTTCCTATCCGGTCACGGGCCATTTCCAAAGTACCTACACAGATTCCACTGCCGACGCACGCCCCTATGCTCTTGCGGAGAGGAGGGCACACCTGAACATTACTACTACAGTTGTCCTCTTACAAGTATATACCATATTAGAAATCCCTTGCCAAGACCCGAGGGCTGGCTGGAAAACATTGTTACGCGTCCTTCCCTCCTAAATAAATTGAAAAGAATATACTATCTTTTGATAGACATCTCAAATAGAACAAATTAATGGAGTTAAAATTTATTTTTTAATTTATATAATTTTTATTATTATTTTTTAGTTAAGTTTTTTACTGTATATGGTCTGAGTATGTGAATGTTTTGTCTGTCCTCTAAAAGCATGTGTGCGAGAATGTGAATTTCTGTACTCTCCCCCTCGGTGCTGCAATCAGCCCAGTTTTAAGTCATCACTTCACTGCAACAATAAAAGTATGAATGCGTTTCTGCGTAAATTCATTACTTAAAAGCGCTCCTTGTCGCGAAGGGTTAATTCCCGGCGCAAGTTCAGACAAAACATATGGACTAATAAGTAATTCAGGACTTTCAAATAGGACAGTTCTCACCAACTATCATTTCTGTTTTCAACCTCTGTTATTTATCAATTAACGTCCATTGTCGGTATGGTTTAATTCCGGCGTGACTCTCAATTCGTGCGGTGTCCTTCTCCAAGTTCAATCATTTCTAGTCACTACAGCGCCCCTTGACGCGAAGGGCTAATCCCCGGCGCAACTTCGGACTATAACCATGGACTCCTCGTTATATAAGACTCTCAAATTAGACATTCCTCATCAACAATCATCTCTGTTTTTAATCTCTGTTGCCCTCCTCATTAGAAGCCTAAATTTTGTCTTTTTAAATAACTGCTGCCCTCTGTCGCGTGGGATTTCATATCTGGCAGTAATTGTAATTTTTTTTTTTTTTTTCTCTTCTTTTTTTTTTTTTGTGCAATAAACAACGGGGGAGACTTAACCTCTAGAAACGGGCTCTTTCAGAATTTCACATTGTTATGTGACATTTGTCGTCAGAGCCCCTCTTTGGAGGTTGAAATCGCTCAAAACCGCTGAATAGTGGTGAGCGGCCTCCTTCCGTCTTTGAAATCTTTGAAATATGCTTAATTTTGATAATTTTTTGTGGTCGCTGTAATTAATTTCAGCCGATGATTTTTTTCATTTTCTGGTGTTTTGTGAAGAGTAGAATCACATATTTTTTTTTTTTTTTCAATACTTTTTGAAGATGACACCTTTTGAATGTCTCCTTGTTAGTAGAAGAAAGTTTTTATTATTATTATTATTATTATTATTATTATTACTAACTATGTTCTTAAATTCTAGTATCTACAATATCAAATAAGCATAATTATCCCTGAAATGGTTAACGTTTTTTTGCTTATCTTTCATTGTCCTTTTAAAGGCTCGATAAAAAGGTTCGATAGTACTTTACGAACTGCCAGTGGTTTATTTTTTGAAGTGAAATTTAATAGATTTTGACTTTGTATTTAAAAGTAATAATGAAATAAAATCATTAAAGTAGGATGCTTTACTAAATCTAACTATTGGATAAAGTTTGATTTATAGCTATACTTACTTTACAGGAACACTCAAAAATGCATATTTGAAATGTTACTAGCAATTTGTATTTATTTATTTATTATTTTTTTTTTTTTTATAAAATAGATTTTGAAGCTGTTATCCATATTTTTTATCTCTGAAGTTTTCTAATGAAATGTACTAGTTCTTGAAAATAAATTATATGACTAATACTAGTTCTTGAAAATAAATTATCATAAACACTGATTAAAGTTTCTTGAAATCCTTAAACAAAAATGCACTTGAATAGATTTTCACGATTTGAATTTTGTTTATATTTAAAAGTATTAGTATATAGTTCTTGTTTTTAAAATTTTCACATTGATATTCTTAATTATGCTTTATTTAAATACGTTTTTTAATTCTTTTTTCTTTTACATTAATAATAATAATGATGGAATACGGGATTTTCTAATTACTGGATCTTAATGAAATTAAACGACTGAAATTTTTTTCAAAATACAGCTCCGGCCAGAACGTGCTTGACACATTTTAAATCTTTATTTAATATCAAGAAAATGATTTACAGGTGTGCAGTTTGTCTTACAGAGTTTTTTGTAAAATAAGAAGTTAGTTACAAGCTTTCCTCGTTTATGGCGCTGAACCTTAAGAAATCTAGGGGAAAATATATAAAAAAAAAAGAAAATTAAGGTATGCAGTTAAAGAAAATTTATTTTATGAAATTCACTCCAATATTTCAATGTGTGAGCTCTTCATAGCTCAAACCAAGGGTAATCCAATACAATTCGTTATCACTGATTGTGAAAGAAATTGAATTACATGTCCATTTGCCTTTTGAATACTTCAGTGTCAACCATAACGGAATCGTACGCTTTGTCATCTACAGCATATGCTTACGCAGTATACAGACTCTTGAATTTATTTACACAATTCCACAATAAAATCAAGAGGGATTAAATATGGCGGCAAAGGTAGCTGTATTCTTCATCCACGTTTCTTCTGACCATGGGAGCCTTTGCGCCTATGCTGACACAACGAGTCCAGTATTAAATTAGGAGTGGTAATCCTTGTGGTTGAAAGAAAATAAGAGATAAGGGAACACCGCGAATAACTGGATGTTTATCAAATCTTAACTTGTCGGTCAGTTTGGTATCTCATCAAGTCTTTAGAAATATTCTCAATGCTAGACGCAGGAAACGTGGTTGCACTATAGCAAAACAACAAAAAAAGCAATATAAATAAAAGATAGGGGAAAGCTGCGCCAACGCAGGAAAAATTTTGAAATTAAACCTAGATGAAGTTTGATATGAGAGTCATTAATACGTACTACCTCACAAACAGACATATCATGAAGTTAGCAGTCGAAATATCCCCGTTTGGTAAAAATTGCCTCGCCTATATTCTTCAATCACGAACTTTTGATTGTTTCTATATTTTACAGTTGTGTTCAGAATGAACTCCCCCAATCAGAGAATCACGATTCCAGAATATCATCTATCCCTATTCTTTCTTGAGATGAATTATCGCCAAATGATGCGTTCGTTGTTTAGATTTGGGGAGTTTCTTAATGTTTAAAAATAATCCAACGTACAGCTCAACAAAGCCGTCCGGTAGCTTTGAAAGGCAATATGTTATACTTTAGAATATAAGTTCTTACTTGTAAAAGTAGCTTTAGAAGAATATTAGTGTAAAATGTACTTTTCTGCGTCACTTACTTGATACTATATTAAAGTTCAAAATGTGTTAGTTATTTTTAGCTCACCAGTATTTTGGCTATTTCAGAACCGATATCAGCATTTCTAACATTTTCGTGTTACAGAAATTTTAGGGATGATTTAATTTAATTATTAAAGAACGAAAATTCATAATCATATGATTCTTGATAAAAAAAAATTAATCACTGCAGATATAAATTTAATCGAATTTAATCAGCAATTTAAAGAAAACAGTGCCACATATTGGAACTGTTAAAATGAATTTTAAAAACAAGGAGGATATTTATATCTTAGTATGTTTGAGACGAAGTTGTATAAAAAAATACAAATGAAGATGGTGTCGTCAAAATTATAGCAATTCGATTTGCATAAAGATCAGCACATAGAAAAGACAGTGCCATTTTATGTTTTACATGATAACAATAACATCTCAGCATTTACGGACAAGAAATCAACCCAATAAATACTTAATACAAAAAAATGTAGTTAACCATATTTGCTTTTGAATAAAAGGAACTATATATATACATTAAAATATAAGATAAAAATTACGAATATGATCTGCAAAAGAAAAGATTAAAAAGTGATGACAGCTGTTTCAGAGGTCTTAGTCCGGTCAAATTAGACCAAAAAATAAGAGTGAAGATACATAAAGTTACAACAAGCTGATAATCAGTAAAATTGTTCAAAATATAATTATAAATAAAATTTTGAAATTCCCCACCATTCCGGTGTATGGAAAAAATTTTACTCAAGGTCAAAGGTAAAAAAAAAATGAGTTTTTCGCGATTTTCAGCAAAACGGTATTTTTATTATAAAAATACCTCAGACAAAAATTGTAGATCATAAAATTATCTACA
This sequence comes from Salticus scenicus, assembly GCA_963930645.1. Lineage (NCBI taxonomy): Eukaryota > Metazoa > Arthropoda > Arachnida > Araneae > Salticidae > Salticus > Salticus scenicus. Next base: position 68,011,369 of record OZ005652.1, read on the forward strand.
AAAAATGTATCAGGTGAACAAAGTAGGCACGAGTGCTGCAGATAAAGCGGCAACACAGTGGTGTCTGTCACTGCTGTTGTCTGCAGCATTCGTGTCTGCTTTGTTCGCTTGACGAAGGGTCATGTTTTCTTTCGAGTCTAAGTTGCATGTTTTTTTGCATATTTCGTTTTAACGCTAGCCCTCCGGTGCATTTTTATTATACATAATGTTGATTGTTAAAAATGGGGTATAAAACTCTAAAGTTTTCCACAAATCTTTAAAATTTCGGGCAGGGGGAGGGGTTTGAGCTCGTGAAGTTAGACTTGCTTCTATAGCAAAAATGACAGGACTGACATTCAATAATATTAAATTAAAACGCTCTGACAAAGTTGTTCCTCTTTTAGCTATGACTAGTACCCTAAAAGTTCATGAAGAGAAAATGACTGTTGACCCTGTATTGTTTTTCCAACGCATGAGTATTACTGCAGCATTTCAAGATGAAATAGAAACATATTTTGAATATGAATTAGCTCCCTACCCTTTAAGCCTTTGCGGCGCAAGACAATTCGGATCATTTAAATTATACTGCCGCCGGAATTCATGAACTAAATTAAACTAAAAGAAATTTTAAATTTTAAGGGTGAAAAAACGGCCTTTTCTGATATGTTATAAACGTAAATTTTTGCTAAAAAAATTCCGGGATGAATTTTTGCAGCTGGATTTGAAATTTTCCTTCCTCGCAGCGAGGACAGCGCGCGTTAAGGGGTTAACGTTGTTTGATAAGATCGGAATGCGTAAAACACAGCAGTTTGCCATTTACGATTGTTTTGAAAAGGTAAATATTGATATTAACAACACTAATGCGACATACATCATTGACGGAGGATATTTACTACATCGCGTTGTGTGGGATAGCGAAGAAACATTCAACGTAATCTTAGATAAATACGTTCACTATGTACGTCGACATTTTGGTTCCAGAGTTACTGTCGTATTTGATGGCTACAATGATTACACGAGAAATATCAAAGCTGCAGAACAACGTCATTGAACTTCAGCAACATCTTCATCTTCTGATATTTTATTTGATGAATTCATGACAGTTCCAACCAGTCAATGATGTATGTCGCATTAGTGTTGTTAATATCAATATTTACCTTTTCAAAACAATCGTAAATGGCAGACTTCTGTGTTTTACGCATTCCGATCTCATCAAACAACGTTAAAGGGTAGGGAGCTAATTCATATTCAAAATATGTTTCTATTTCATCTTGAAATGCTGCAGTAATACTCATGCGTTGGAACAATAATACAGGGTCAACAGTTATTTTCTCTTCATGAACTTTTAGGGTACTAGTCATAGCTAAAAGAAGAACAACTTTGTCAGCGCGTTTTAATTTAATATTATTGAATGTTAGTCCTGTCATTTTTGCTATAGAAGCAAGTCCAACTTCACGAGCTCAAACCCCTCCCCCCGCCCGAAATTTTTAAGATTTGTGGAAAACTTTAGAGTTTTATACACCATTTTTAATAATCAACATTATGTATAATAAAAATGCACCAGAGGGCTAGCGTTAAAACGAAATATGCAAAAAAAAAAAAAAAAAAAAAAAAAAAACACGCAACTTCGACTCGAAAGAAAACATGACCCTTCGTCAAGCGAACAAAGCAGACAGGAGTGCTGCAGACAACAGCAGTGACAGACACCACTGTGTTGCCGCTTTATCTGCAGCACTCGTGCCTACTTTGTTCATCTGATACATTTTTAGTAGATAATTTTATCATCTACAATTTTTTTCTGAGGTATTTTTATGATAAAACTTACCGTTTTGCTGAAAATCGCGAAAAACTAATTTTTTTTACCTTTGACCTTGAGTAAAATTTTTTCCATACACCGGAATGGTGGGGAATTTCAAAATTTTATTTATAATTATATTTTGAACAATTTTACTAATTATCAGCTTGTTGTAAATTTATATATCACTGAATGTCTAGATTGACCGGACTATCTAGCCTGGAGAGGAGAACCTTTCTGAAAGAAAAAAATTAAACAGGGCTATTTAAATTCTATTACCGGAAGTAAAATATTTCAACATAAAAATAAAAAAGCTCGATGTGCATATATTACTCCGGTATAAATTTTAAGTCATTTTGAAGATTTGTGAATTCACCGTGAATAATTATGATGGATTATTGTTGCTGATGCCAGTTTAATTAATTGAAAGTGCCCAAGCAACTAAATATAATGTTGAAATAACACCTTTACCAACTAACAACTGATTAAAAAAAAAAAAAAAAAAATCGAGAATGTTTTTAATCTATGTATGCAACAAAATATTTCTTTTTTAGAGGGTTTTTTTTTTTTTTTTTTCCACAGTTTTTCAAATTCCTGTCGGATTAAATTTAGCATGTATAATGCATGTATTTTTTTTTTTTTTTTTTAATATTGTCTATCCATTAATAAACAACTTTATATATTAAATAATACTAAGATTTCATAAAAATAAATAAAATCTCCAAATATATCGGAATTTCTAATTTTAGTAACATGGAAATAATCTGACTATACAAAGAATATTTATTAGAAGTTATCGATAAGAACAATCGCCTAAACTTAAAATGATAAAAACATTGCTAAAATATTTAATTGCATAGGCGAGGGAAAATTTGTGTTTAAGTAACCCAAAATTCACTTTTTCTATGAGCTTGAAAATATGCCAAACGCATACCCGTAAAGGTGAGTTGTCCGGAACTTTTGATCTGCGTTATGTTTCAATTGATAACTAATTTAAATATAAATTTTATGAAAAAAAAAAAATATGTAAGGTGTGTATCATTGATTATCTAAATTAAAAGGTAAAACAAAAACTTAAACAAATCAAAAATCATCTACTTAGAGAGCTATTTTTCTATGTTGATAAATTAAATGCACATTTATGCTTTTTTTAGGTAGATTCCTTATAGGAGATCTACCTATTGCAATGGTTCTCATGACACGACTTCTGGAAAATTTCTTCATATCTTCACCGATCATGACCCCTAGAACCCAAAACCACCCTCCGTTCAAAAGTTTATATATATATATATATATATATATATATATAACGCTTTTTCCCATGTTAAGTTGTGAACACGATAACTGGAGTAAATTTTATTTAAATTTAACCAGCTCGGGATATGCTGTCAGGACAGTAAAAATCTCGGTCGAGTTCGTAGATGGGGCATCCAGCTCAAAGGGGGTGGAAATGGTGGGGGGTGGAAATTTTCATTTGCCCATAATTTCTTTAATATTGAAAATAGGAAAATATTTAGACTTAGCATTATGACATAGATGCTATAATGTAAAAGATAAATGTCATCGTTAAAAAAAAAAAAAAAAAAAAAAATCTTGTAAATCGATGCTAAATGAATTAAACTGGCATGGTAGAAAAAGGTAATAAATTTGGGGACATTTAGGTATCCCTTTAACAAATGAACGAGGGACGATTTTAATGAATTTTCCGTTGAAGTTTATTTTCATGAAAATTTAAATTTAACTTAAACTATTTCATTACTCGAATTCCCTTATTTTGATAAATAAAATTATACCATTTAAAAGAAAAAAAATAAAGAACGCTCTTTTATTGAAAAATGAATTAATAAAGGTTTTAGAAAACTATTACATACTTTTAAATCTTTATTAAAAAAAAAATTAATTGTTGCCACTCGACATTATACAAATACATCCAAATCCTGTGTCACATACGATAGTTTTGTATAAGTATAGATTTTTTGTTTGCCTTTGGATTCTGTCCCTGATGGGAAAAGTGCCTGGAAACACTTGTAATCTAGTATTGTCATTGATTATGAAGTCGTGTGGAAAATTTCTGGTCCTTTGGACGACAAGAAGTTGCCGAAAATTGAATTGCAAAATTCCGTTACATACATTAATAGTTGCATCATATCAATTTAATAAAAGTGTGTTAATTAAAAACCTTGTTAAACGCTTTAATTAATCAATTTAAAAATATATAATTAAAATAATACGTCAATCTTAATGCAAATATCGTTTGTGGTGAATAGTTTAGAATGTCAGTTTAGGCAAATTGAGAGTAATACGTTACAGTTTCGTTTGACTTTTTATCTTGTCGAAAAAAGATCTGTGAAGATATATGAGGTTTTCGGGTGGAAAGAAAATATAATGACGCCAAAGCTGCCTTTCTCCATCGCCAAGCTCGCCAAATTTTGTCGCCAAGTCAAAAATTTCATCGTCAACTATCAACTTTTGCCGCCAAATCACTAATTTCATTGCTAAGTCGCAAGTTTTGTCACCAAAATCTCGCCAAATCATACAATTTACTAAATTCATATAACAATTAACATTGAAATTCAGCGGTGCCAAATGGTCAAGTGTTAGCTAATGTTAATGTTAATGTTCCAGCTTATGTGAACCAAAACAGTTTCATTTTACAATTTTTACTCATCTGACAATAAGAATCCCAAAACCACAATACAAAACTTTCAATAATTCAATAAAAATTACAATCAAATAACTATCCAAAAACCGCTACCACTTATTTGTATTTGACTTGACCATAGCAACGCCAGGCTTACCTGAACTAGTAAGATCACAAGTGCATTTTCACGTTTCTGTTACTTTTTCTTTTAAAACAAAGATATTGGACAACAGTTATATGGATTTTAAATAAAAATTATAATTTTGATTAAGCTTGGGTGGGGAGGGGGGTGTAGCCCAATAGCCCCTTCCGGGATTCGCCATTGCTGGGATTGTATATCTTTAAGGCTTTTATTTGTTGAATGATTATGAGCTTGAATTTTAAAAAATTGAAATATTTACAAACCAATAAATTTAGCCTAAAATTTTAAGTAGAATGAATAAAACCCTTTTGTAGTTGAAAATTAAATTTCTTGAAAACAGAATAACGACGTAAATAATGAAATGTGTGGGAACAAAGCCATTGGCTAGGTATTAATGCATATGTAAAATTTCTCTACAATTGTAACATTAACGTGAAGAAATCTACAGTCGGCTGCAAAATTATTCGAGCACTAGCAATAATCCATGCCAAAGAAAAGTACACTTAATACAGCTATGTTAAATAAATCCATGTCGAATCATGTTCTTAATCAGTCTAAGAACATGATTCGACAAGGATTTACTTAGCAAAACAGTCTTAAGTGTACTTTTTAAATATAGGAATTATTGGCTAGTGCTCGAATAATTTTGCAGCCGACTGTACCTTTGCCTTTAAGCTTGCCGAAAAGGGATTTTTTTTTTTTTTTCGTTTATATTATCTAGTACTTTTAAAAATGAATCCATAATATGTAAAAATTTTAACTAATAGTTATTGGAAAATTTTCATGGCATTATATTAAAAACGTTAGGTAAAAAATCCATATGATTTGAAATACTTTTTTGTTGGAATGGGAATGCATTTTTACATTCAAAACAGATTACACGCACATCACAGAAATTTTATTAAAATGTATTTATTTACGTATTTTAGAGAATTAAAATTTAAAAATCAAAGAACAAATATATCTTCTTTTCAAGCTGATAGAGATGGGAGTGCCGCAAACGCTGCTTGATCTACATAAAGTAAAAACTCCGCTTCATCTACAAAAGGGTAAAAATACTGTTTTATGTACAAAATGGTAAAAACGCTGATTAGTCTGAAAGTTGTTTAAAACGCTGTTTGGTGTACAAAATGGTAGAAAAGCTGGCTTTTCGTAAAACTGTGAAAACGCTGTTTGGTATACAAAGTTATAAAAAACTGCTTGGTCTGCAAATGGTAAAAAACCTGCCTCGTCTATAAAATGGTAAAAATGCTGCTTTCTTTCTACACCTCATTATTACTAAATGATTGGTATAATGTTTTATTATTATTTTTATTAGTTATGTAATTAATTAGAAGTTGTCATATTTCCTTGCGCAATTGTGTAAGTGCATATGAACCAAAATTAATATTGTATCGTATTTCTTATGCATACTATACAGTTGACACAATGCCTCATATAATATGGTAAAGGGATTCTTTGAAAGTATTTAAAAATATAAAAATCTGTAAATACACTGTTAAAAATATGTAACTTTGCTCCAAGAAATTCTCTGCAATTTGAGAAAAAAAAAGTCGTAAATTACGGAAAAATTACGTTGACAAAACGTATTTTCTAGCAGCAAAATTGCATTTTTTTTAACAGTGTAGGTCATCGACGGTTATATAATTTCGATTTTAAATTCTCCATAATAATTTATTCTTCATACAAGACAGAATTGTGTGATTCTAGCAGATTCCATTTCAACATATGTAATGAGATAACATCACGCCTTGCTAATGTTAATATGAAATTTACTAATACATTTCCTATTTACTTCATAATTTCAGCATTATTTACTTATAAATACAGTTACATTTTATTATTATTATTATTATTATGTAAATTGTATTATTTTCAAGCAGCCAGGCAAAATTTTTGTACAAAAGCATTTAAGACAGTCTTCACTTAATTTAAAAGGAACAATACTCATTTACTTTGCTTTATAATGAACTTAAAAATTCATTTCGAATATGTCACCTGACACTCCACAGCTCAATAAATCATTATCGAATATATTTATTTCAACTTCGTTTAACATTTGATCTTCTTCTATCTTTCAACTAATTCTTACACGGTTTGTGCTAGGAGAATCCAAACAAAATGTAATTCTTTTGAGACTGATTTATCTTTTCACCTTTCCATCAATTATCTTCAATTATTTACCGTTGAAAATTCCAGACAATAATTTATTCGTAAAAATTATTTTAGCTCCCAAAAGACAGCTTAACGAGACATAATTACTGAAGCGAAATCAATCAAGATCAATTTTACAATATAATTCATTGTCTTGATGTGATACGTTAAAGAACTGAGCTTGATACTAATTAAAGTTTTTTTTTTTTCTCGATATTAAAAGTTTTAAAATGTAAGGAGGAAATATGTTTTGAATATAATTAAGTAATAAGACTAATACTAACATTTTTTTTCTTTATTTGGAATTATTCTTTTAATAAATTCTTGCGTTCATATTTCTTATGTTCGCATTTCTGGTGTATAGTCCGCAGGTTAGATAAGTCAGTTCTGCACCATAAATTTTATTAGAGAGATAAATTTATATTTGTTAGAACTGTTTCTTCGATGAAATAAAGGTTTTTCTATTAAACAAAACTTCTGGTGGAGGAATAACACCTCTTACCTGCGGATTATACGCCAGAAATTACGGTCGTTAATAACATTTAGTTAATTTATATTTATATTTTTTAAAGTACAGAAAGACCTTTGAATACTAAAAATTTTGAATATTTTCGTTGTTCATTACTTTTCTTTTGAATGGTTCATTTTTTTTTTCAGTCTACGGATATCGAAATTATGCATATATTAGTGAAAAGTGCACAGATTGTAATATACCAACATAATATTTTTATTTACATAAGCCATTTCCCATTCTTCTATTATACATTGTAGATATATATGACCTGAGATATTTGAATTTCGATTGAAAAAATATTTTTTTTAACTATAGGTAACCAAATTTGGTCTATATACTATTCCAACTATGGGATTTCGGTTTGCAAAAATATAAGAAGTTCAGCTTTAGATACAAAATGAAATATAATACTGTACATCTAGATTAACAAAAGAATTATACTAAATAGTTCTAATAATCTCAGTTTCTCCCTTTTGAATTCTGATGTACATGCAATCCAGCGCGTTAAACTCTTAAGAGCATTAAAATTTATACATGCTTTTGATAGCATATTCTAATACGTTCTTAAAGTTAATTTTTCATATATGTAGTGTTGTGCAGTCTTTTAAGGCAGCTAGATAGTTAATGAGGAATTGCACAATTGATTATTCATTTGCCTGTAAACTATTCACTGGTCAACTACAAAACTAGTTGGCATAGGTGGACTCCGTGCAGTTCCCCATCACGTATTTGTTTCCACACATTTTAATTATTGTTAAAAACTATCAAAGTAAAACTAACATATCGCATCCCGGCAAGAAAAATCACACAACTTAAAAATGCAGTATTTGAGAAGAATCAACTTAAAGATGGTATAAAGAATGAACTTGGCTATAATAAAACTAACATGACTGCCTCTCATGTGGATGATTGAGAGTTATAGATGCGACATTTTCCGCGCTCATTGGGGGCATTTTATACACATTTTTCAATAACATAAACCCAAATTTGCCATAGGTTGATTTCTTTGGAAATCGAAATATTCCAATCATTTCGTTTATCCCCCCTCTCTCTCTCTCTCTATATATATATATATATATATATACATTTAATCGAAACCTTATCACGTTAACGCTAGAAATAATACCCCAAATCGAACCAATTTTGGACAGCGAATTTATTATACTCCAAATCGAAACAGCGAATTTATCTTATAAATAACTTTGATAAGTTCGTTAACCAAGTTGCTCCACAATTTTGTTTTCAAGTGGTGATGTATGCATAGACCATATAAGGGTCTCAATCAAGTTTATAAATGAATTTTATCCACCATGATATTTCCAATCATTTTTTCTCTCCAAACAATCCGTAACTCTAAACTTTCATCAAAATCGCTCTGTTCATTTCCGTGTAAACTCTATTTATGCCATATATTGCAATTGGCCTTTAAATGTTTAACCGCAAACGCGACATTTTCTGAAGATAAAAATATTTCGAATCGTTTATGCACCCCGAAACTTTCATCAAAATCCTTATACCCATTTCCAAGTAAACCCAATTTCTGCCATATGTTACAACTGGCCGATAAAGGTTTAGCTGCGAATGCGAATTTTTCTGAAGATGATGATAAGTCCAATCGTTTAAGCACTCCGAAAAACCTTTAACCCTGAACTTTCATCAAAATTCCTATATCCATTTCTAAGTGAATCAAATTTCTGCCATACGTTGCAATTGGCCGATAAAGGGTTAACTTTGAACGTGAATTTTTCTGAAAATGAGGATAAGTTTAAACACTTTAGCACCCCTAAAAACACTTAACTCCAATAATTTTTGAAAATCGCTATACCCATTTCGAAGTAAATTTCTGCCATATGTTGCAATGGGACGATAAAGGGTTAACAGCGAACGAGATATTGCTGAAGAAGAGGATATTTCCAAACGCTTTTTCTCAGAAAAAAATTCCTAATTCTGAACTTTCATCAAAATCGCTATGTCCAATTTAGTGTAAACCATATTTCTGCCATACGTTGCGATTGACATTTAAAGGTTTAACAGCGAACGCGAAAATTTCTGAAGATGAAAATATTTCCAATTATTTATGCACTCCTAAACTTTCATCCAAAATCTCTATATCGACCTCCGAGTAAACCCAATTTTGACCATATGTTAAAATTGGCCGATGAAGGGTTAACTGAGAATGCGAATTTTTCTGAAGATGAGGGTATGTCCAATCGTTTTAGCACCTCCCCGAAAACACTCAATCCCAAACTTTCAACAAAATCGCTATATCCATTTCCGAGTAAACCCGATTTCTGCTATGTTTTGCAATTGGCCGATAAAGGGTTAATTGTGAACGCGAATTTATCTGAAGGTGAGATTCAATCGTTTTTTCTCATTAAAAATCCCTAACTCCAAACTTTCATCAAAATTGTTTTCTCCATTTCCGTTTAAACTCAATTTCTGCCATACGTTACAATTGGCCTTTAAAGCTTTAACTGTGAACGCGAATTTTTCTGACAATGAGGACAATTCCAATCGTTTAAGCACCCCCTAAAGCACTTATTTCCAAACTTTCATCAAAATCACTACAACCATTTCCGAGTAAAACTAATTTCTGCCATATGTTGCCATTGGCCAATAAAGAGCCAACGCAATTTTTTCAAAAGATGAGGGTTAATCCAAGCACACCGAAAAACACTTAACTGCAAACATTTTTGAAAATCGCTATATCCATTTCCGAGAAAACCCAATTTCTGCTATATGATACAATGGGCAGATAAAGGGTTAACAGCGAACACGAATTAAAGTCGCATGTTTATAGTTAATGATGTTCATTCCGGCATCAAAACTGATATTTAAGAGCTGTTCTTGCATCTTTATGATAAAAGTATTTCTTTTGATGCACGTTTAAGTAAAATTTTGTCCTATTCTCCCATGTTCAGAAAATCATAAATTTCAAATAACTTCTGAAGTTTTTTTAATTAGAATGTTGCCAATAAATAGAGTTCTTGCCAGTGTCATAAATAATATTTTAAAACTGGTCTGACCTCTCTGCGATCATTTGCTCGTGAGATATCGTGTAAACAGACTAACAAACTAACGGACTAACACACTAACGGACTAACACACTAACGGACTAACAAACTAACAGACACCCAAAGACGGACACCATACAAATTTTGCTATTTTCGGATTTCTCACACCTGCAAACGTATAAAAAAATTTAAAAAAACCGAGGTCGAAAATTTTCACGATTACCTAAGTTCCCCATACCTATAGTATGCTGGGGAACTAATTCACGATTACCTAGGTTCCCCATACCTATACTATGATGGGGAACTAAAAGGATTATTAATGAATTGATCGTCCATAATATGTTGTATAATATTTTTTGAGATAAATAGTTGTAAATTTTCCAGTTTTGCATCCTTGATGCATGTAGTACAGCGCAGTAAATGCTTAATTGCTCCGAAACCATACATGTTTTTGATAGCACGTTCTAATACATCCTTAATGTCGGTTTGCTAAATGTGAGATGTTACATAGTCTTTTAATATAGCTAGGAAATTAATGTACACTAATTAAAACCCAATTTTCAAATAACACATCTCAATCAAAAATCCCTTTAATGGACATGTGTAAGACAGTGTGACCATATACGACATGCAAAATTAATATTAATTCATAGCTGCCAAGTACTCCGATTTAATAGGAGTGTGTGAGTGTTCTCACACATATGTCCTTTAAAAGCTTATTTATTTATCCAAATTTAATATATAACAAAAAGGAGGGATTAGATATATGTGTGAGTGTTCTCACACATATGTCCTTTAAAAGCTTATTTATTTATCCAAATTTAATATATAACAAAAAGGAGGGATTAATATAGATTAAATAAAATAAATCTTTTTAAATTTATCTAATTCAAGTAATTAATTATAGAGAATTTCCCGTTTTATTTTTAAATCAAAATTTTCATTTCTTTGTTCTTCTATCGTTAAAAACACATTGATCTAGGAATAAAATAAAACAATTTTTATATTGGGGTTTGTGAAAAATAGTATGTGTATACATTTTCCCCGGATGGATTAAATCTATTTAGCCATAATTATTTATTTTCAGAGGGTAATTTAAAAAGCCGTTATCAACATATTTCTACTATATACAGCTAACAATAAAATAAAAGAAGCATTTGATTTCATGTTTATTACCCTTGTATGTTTATGTTAAAAAACCTATTATTATTTCAAGAGGGTCATTGTAATTCTAAAAATAGATTTATAATGATGTTCGATAGTCTGGGCGTCGCCTTCTTTGTTCATTGAGAGTTGAAGGTCATTTGGCATGGCTTCTCAATGTCAAATCGATTTAATATTTGTAACGAACTTTTTATATTCAAAATTTAGTATGAATATGTTAGAAGAACAAAGAAACAGTTTGGCATTCTTTTGGCTGCATTTCAAAGATGCCAATCTCCGGGGTTGCGATTTTAAGCTATCTGTGGCTAGCAGATTTAGTGTATCTTTTCGCTTTTCATCAAGTACTAAGTAGACGTAAATTTTTGAGATCCTCCTCCCTCTCTGTCTAGTTGATGGGGATAGAATTTTTGTTCTGCTTACGAATATAGGAATGAAATGTAAAGTCATTGGTGACTGCAACCTGAATATTATATTGCTGCATTAATAAATCACAGTACTAAAATGATGTGTCCTGATTACTTCGAAGTAAAGACTTCTACTTTATATTTTTGAACAATTCTACGATCCGGCTTTTGTGTGAAACGAACCTGACTGTACTAGGCAATAGTATATATTAATTGGTGCGTGTCCAGCTTCCCCGATCTTCAAAAATGGAGGGGGAGGAGGAACCCGACGGCAGCATAATGGATTTTCTATAAATGAAATTCTGGTTTTTCTTTCGAGTGGAAGGAAAGGAATGCATCGAACATTTTATTAAGATTTGCATGCCCAAAAGGACCTTTTTAAGAGTCATGGACAGGGAAAATATTGACTCTAAATTTTGGTGGATGAATCTCCTTTTTACGCGCATTGAACTTGTTTGTGGTTACGAACAAATGCTTGCTTGAATCGGTGACTGTAAGCATAGCCCGAAAATATCACTACTCAGGAAATTTTTTTTTCGTGCTTATGGCTTCAAGAAAAGAAAAAATAAGGAAAAGAAAAAGGATTTCTTGGAGTGTCATTGTGTTGATAGATTTCTTTTGATGCAAATAAGTGGCCGAGAGTGGGGCCTGAATATTTCGCTGGTCATCGGTGCTCAACTAAGCGGCCGAGAGTGGGGCCTGAATATTTCGCTGGTCATCTGTGCTCAACTAAGCGGCCGAGAGTGGGGCCTGAAATTGGACTGGTCAAGGGTTTTTCTTCACAGTTTGCCCAGAAAATTTTTTTTTCCGTTCGACACCTGCACCTCTACAGAATAGACAACTTCGGGTTTCCGAATCATGTGTTTTTGTTCAAAGGTCATGATCAGTTTTTGATCAGAATTAGTTGTTTTCCAATTCACGGTCGAAAATTCGGTGTTGTGCAAAGTTGATTGCAAAGTTTTTTTTTTTTTTTTGATATTCAAGCAAATTGGAAGAGAGAGGAAAGAAAATGAGAAAAAATATACCATTTTTGGAACAAAGTAATAAAATTAACTGAAAAATATTAATAAAGTAAACGATAATTTTTTTTGTTTACAGAATATTTTTTTTTAACCAAGTTATGTCCAAGAATTGGTAAGTCTAAATTTATCTTGTGTTTTAGATATTTGAATGGAAGTTTTTTTGTTTCATTAAATAAAATATATAATATACATTTTTGTTTATGGAAAATATTAGATATAAATGTTTCCTACTTTTGAGATTTTGCTTTACCTTATTTTCATTTTCATTTTATTTTTGATTTTAAGTGTTTATGAATACAATTTTCAAGTAGCGGAAATATTTAATTTTGCATAATAAAGTATTTCATTTGATATAAATATATTTTTTTTGTTTTTCATAATAATTGGTATTTTTTCTATGCTTATAAAGCTTAAAGTGATTTACTTTATTTTTTAGAACATTTTGAAATATATAAATATGTTTACATAATATTTTGGTTGGGTATTTTAGCATTTGCATTTTCTGTGAGTAACATAAGGAAAAATGCATAATATTTTGTGCTCATAGATTTATTTTTTTGCTCGGATAATTTTGAAATATATATTTTTAATGGGTTTCACAGTATTTCGTTGGTATTTTATTTTTTTTTTTCTTTCATGATGATTAATACTTTTATTTGCATATTTATTTTTTTTAAGTGATTTATTACAATTACTGCTGCAAATTTCTACAATTCCTTATGATTTATTTATTTTTTTTTTCGAATATTTTAAGATATATATGTATTTTTTGACATTATTAATGAGGTATTTTATCATATGCAGTTGCCGTAAACATCTAAAGGAAAGATGCGTAATTTTTGTGCTCATTTAAGTTTAATTTTAATATAATATATTTTTACTCGTGTATTTTTGAGATATATTAGTATTTATTTGACCCAACATAAATAATCAAGATGGCCACTAAAAAGAACATTAATATTAACATTTTAAATTTTGACGGGGACTCATCCTTACTTGAATTTTTTTTCGATCAGATTGAGTCATATGCAAAATTAAATAGATTAAATTCAGAAGAGGCAGTGGCAATTTTAAAAGGTAAATTAACTGGCCCTGCATTAAAATTCATGACTCAATCTCCCTTATTATACAAATCGACAGATTTAAAATTTATCAAGGATGAATTCCAGAAATTTTTTGCTCCAATGAGCAGTACTCAGGCTCTTGTGGAATTTAACAATTTAATACTCTTACCACAAGAATCAATTAGAAATTTTTCCCACAGGCTAAATATTTTAGCCGATGTGGTATATTCTCAGATTAATGATGCTAATGCTTTAAATTCCATTAAATTTACTAAATTCATTTCAACCATTCCCTCAAACATTAGAGTTAAGATTCAAGAAGAGGGAATCTCTGAGTACCAACAGGCGGTCAACCGAGCACAGAAATTACAGGACATTAATGCTAATGAAACATTACTACAAGTGAGCTTAAATAACCCAGTTATTAATACACTATCTGAAAAGTTAGTCGAACTGACAGATAGGATGAATAATCTGTCATTTGTTAGTAAATCTCATGAGGTTAATCATTCACACGAATCCCCAGTGCAAGATAGGCAAAGAAATAATGATAGACAAAGTGAATTAAGATATAATTATAAAAGTAGAAATCAAAATTTCAGGGGTAAACAAAATTTCAGGGGTAATCAAAATAAGAACAGATATCATTCTTCTCCTATTTGCCAGTTGTGCAGTAAAAGAGGACATGTTGCTACTAGGTGCTTTAGATGGCAAAGAAATCAGACTAGGGGTAAAAATTATGACAGAAATAATTATAGTAAAAATCCAAGTAATTTAAACGAGCGCAGAGATGTAGTTTAGCTGATGCAAGTACATCTCAGGAAGTAAATAGAGCATCAGCACAAAATTTTTCTCTGGACAGTGATAATAACGTTAATCTACCCAAATTATCTAGTGACAGATTGGTGAATTCTACTGCGTCTCAGACACAACAAATCTTGAAAATTTCTGATTCTAAATGTACTCAAACAAATAACGATAAAAGCGAGAACATTTTTAATGTCCATGTAAGTTCTCCAAAGTTACCTCTTATTAAAATTTTGCTAGATAAACAAAAGGTAAACACACTTCTTGACACTGGTAGTTCTGTTAGTCTGTTAGCTGAAAGTACATTTAATAAATTAAAACATAGTTTGAAATATAAACATTTATCTTCCCATGTGACAATCAAAACAGTGAACTCGAATGTACAGTTTTCATCTTGTATACAAACCACTTTCAAAATTCAAAATCAATTTTTTTCACAAAAATTCTTCATAGTGGATATACCTGAAGGTTCGGCATTTAGGGTTATTTTGGGTTACGATTTTATTCAACAATATCATGTAATATTAGATATGCAGAGGTCCTTGTTAAAAATTAAAGATCTGAGTATTCCCATAACAAACACATATAGCGACCATGAAGAAAATCTTAATATGCATACTCAATGTAAGAAACTTTCAGTAAAAACGGGACAAAAACTTATTTTACAACCCAAAGAAGAATCTTCTATTACGGTTTATTGTCCCAAAGTTTCTTCGGGTGATTATTTATTTCAGAGTAAAAAGAGTTCTTCCAAATTAATTTTTTTGGATTCAATAGTTAATATTGATCATTCTCAGAAACAAAATTGTGATAGTAAATATGATAGAGTAAAATTTCAGTTATATGTTAAGAATAACACTAATAGAAGTATGCATGTAAACAAACATTCAAATATTGGTACAATTAAAGAAATCGAACAAATTATAGACTATGGTTCAAGACAAAATGATAATGTTGAAATTTCAGAGGATTCACAATTTATTAATTATATTCAACCTTCTAGTGATGTATTAAAAATGAGAAAACAAGATTTAACACCCACGGACTTTGATGTTAAACATCTCAATGGGTCTCATGCAACAAAATTAAAACAAATTTTATTAGGTAATTTCGCGGCATTTTCTAAAAATATGAAAACCCTTGGACATACTGACAAGGTAGTACCAGATTTAAAATTTTTAAGTGACTATCCAATTAAGACTTTGCCCTTTCCCATTTCTCAGGCTTTACAACAGGAAGCTAGAGATCAAATTAACCAATTGGTAGAGGCTGGGATTATTGAACGAAACTGCTCAGAATGGGCTTGCCCAATTTTATTAGTAAAGAAAAAACAAGATGGATCTGGTAAACAGAAATTTCGCCTCGCGTTAGATTTAAGAATGTTAAATTCTATTATTCAAGGTTCTTCTTATCCGTTACCTAAAATTCAAAATATAATAGCTGATCTATCTGCGTATAAATTTTTCACTTGTCTTGATTTCCAACAGGCGTATCATCAAATTGATTTACCGGAACATTTACAAGATAAAATTACTTTCACATCAATGTTTGGCAGTTTCAAATTTAAAAGACTATGTTTTGGTCTTAAAAACGCGGCTTCTCAGTATCAAGCACTCATGGATTCTTTAATTGATGAAATTAATATAGATGGAATTTATGCGTATCAGGATGATTTAATATTTGGTGCAAATAGTTTTGAAGAGACATGTGTCAAACTTGAAAGAATTCTTAGGATTTTAATTAAATATAATTTAACCTTAGCTCCTAGTAAATGTACATTTCATAAAAGTGCTGTAAATTATTTGGGATTTCACATTTCTTCAATTTCTCCAAGTGAGTCAAATATCATTAAAATAAACTCTTTCCCTACACCTACAACAAAAAGACAACTAAAACGCTTTATAGGAGTTGTAACCTTTTATAAGTCTCTTATTCATAATTTTTCTAAATTAATTCAACCACTTATTGAATTGACTAAACCGAAAACAAAATCTGTTTGGAATAAACATCATCAGGATATTTTTAAGAAATTTCAAGATATATTTTTAAATTCACCTATGGTAAGATTACCGGATTGGAACAAGACTTTCTTTCTCAACACTGATGCATCAAATATTTCTATCGCAGGAGTTTTGATGCAGAAATATGACAATCAATTATTACCTGTCGCCTTTTTCTCTAAATCGCTTAAACCGTCGGAAAAAAGATATCCGGCTATCAAACTTGAATTAATGGCCATTTATAAATCTGTAATTGCTTTCAAATATTACTTATACAATAGAAAGTTTATCATTTTGTCTGACAGTGCTCCTTTAAAAACATATAGAAAAACAAATAGTCCTGCTGATTTAACTACTAAATGGCTGTTAGAGTTATCAGAATACTCATTTGAATTTGAACATATTCCTGGCACTACAAATGTTTTAGCGGATTATTTATCAAGATCAGACTTCTCAAATAATCAACAAAATTTAAAAACAAACCCAGAATTAATATTCAGTTCTCAACCTCTTCCTATCGTACAAGATGACACACATTCAATTAATCAAATTTCCACTTCTACTCAGTCTGTACAACAAAATCAATTCAACAATTTTCTAGTTTCTGGTAATACTCAAAATAAAGATCCCCTTTTGGAAATTTCAAATAATACATTTATATCTGAGCAAAAGAATGATCCAAAATTGTCAATTATTTACAGACAAATTTTGAGAAAAGGTTTTTCAAAAAAATAATGATAATTTTTTTATTCATCCAGATTCTAAAGTTTTAATGTACAAGAAACAAAATTTGCATAATAATACTTTTTCATATCTCATTGTTGTACCACATTCTTTAAAATCTAAAGTTTTAACCATTTCACACCTTTCTCACTTTGGGTTAACAAAAACCTACGAATTTTTATCAAATAGATATTATTGGAAAGGTATGTACACAGACACTTTAAACTTTGTTGCTTCGTGTACTTTATGTTTACAAAATAAACATCATAACACACCACCAGCTCCTCTACAACCCACCTATACTCCAACACATCCAGGGCATGCTATTAGTGTCGACTTGGTTGGTCCTTTTATAGATGGACATTCAGTTTTGACTGTGATTGACCATTTTTCGCGACACATTGAATTATTTCAATTAAAAGACACTTCTTCATCAAAAATAGTTAAATGTTTATTTAATTACATTACAACATTTGGTAGACCATCAGTAATATTATCAGATTTAGGCAAACAGTTCACATCAACTATTTATAATATTTTTAATGATAAACTTGGCATAAAAATTTTACATTCATCTGTTGCTCATCCTCAAAGTAACTCTATTTCTGAGAGGAAAATAAATCTATAAAGTACTCAATTAACACTTTGATTTCTGAGGGGTATTCTTTTGAAAATTCACTAGCTATACATAAATCACTTTACAATGGTTCAACACATTCATCCACATTGTTTTCACCTAACCTACTTCATTTTGGTAGGGAACTGTCTTTAATATTTGATACATTTGACCAATTTATAAATCAGCCATTTTTGGATAAAAATGTAGACATATATAAATTATTACACGACTTAGATAACATCTATAGCAAAGCATATTCTAACATTAAAGAAAATCAAGACAAAAGATATCAAAATTTTCAAAAGCGTGCAAAACTGAGGCCTGTTGCTGTTCATGATGTTGTATACTTGAAATCAATAGATAAATTTAAACCCAAGTATTCTGGGCCATTTATTGTTGTACAAAAACACTCGCCAGTTTCCTTTTCCATTAAGAGATTACATGCACCTGATAATAAAGCTTTCAGAGTCCATATTGATAGACTCCTTATTGCTCCGCCTCGACGTAATTATTTGTTTACTGAACCCAGCTCCAATGTAACACATAATATTGGCAATAATTCTACACATCCTTATAACTTAAGAAATCGCAATTAATAATTTTTCACAAAAAAAAGTTTGAATATATTTTGCTTCACAAATGCATTTTCCAATGGCCAAGGGAGTGTATTTGTTTGCTGTGCAGGAACTCGTCTTTATTTATTTTATTATTTTTATTTTTAGATGGCTGGTCCACTGTTTTTTTATATTTTTCTTTTGATGTAAAGACTATTTCTTGCATTGCAGTGTTGTTGAATATATATAATATTTATAAATAAGATGCATTTAAAAAAAAAAAAAAAAAAAAAAAAATGATTCTAATGATAACATAAATGCTTGTAGATCATATTTTGAATTTCTAAATTAGTAATCAAAGTGTTATATTTTTATTTAATGTTTACTATATCTATTTTTATTGGGTGAAGGTTAAACAAAAGTAAGATAATTGAAATATATTTAATAGAGATATTTCATTGGAATACAGACTAAGTTCATAGGAAATTAATTATTAATGATAATAGTGCTAACAATATACATACAGCTAAATTTTATAAGTTTCCAATTGATTTTTGGTGTACAACATGTGTTTGGTTTGTTCAATATCCAATCTAAATTTTTTATTATTTTGGCACTCCCTCTCATCACTCAAAATTTTGTCAATTTGTTTTCTTTTACTTATTTATTACCCTATCCTAGATATATGTTGTCTCGTTCAAAATTTTCTCCCGGGAGAGCAACATTGGATATGTGATGAGAATCTATATTTTTGTTGACATTAATTTTTCAACATTTATGACACTTAATTAATCGGTTTCGTGAAGTGTCCCTACAGGGGTCTGTGGATTCTGCTGGGGGACGGAGGCCTGTGCCTAACAGTGCAGGTCTTTCAACACGCCCTGTCCCGCTAGGATGTTAGCCTTAAGTTAACATCATTACACTTACTTTTTGTAAGGATTAAGGGAAGATTATTTTTTTTGACTGCCAATGGCGTCCTTTTTAAAATCTTTCCTGTGTGGTATACACGAAAACTTTTCTGTTCTTTACTGTTATTTATTTTTTTTGTACATAGTTTTGTTTAACGTTGACCAATATGTGTAACCAAGGTGTTAGACAAATAAATATTACAATAATATGTTGGAACCTTTAGTATTACAACAATGTATATGCATATGTGTAATTTATATTATTTTTTTCTCTATTTCACTATACATATTAGTGTGAAAATTTAATATTTTGGAATGTAAAAATCTAACGTTAGTAAATGTTGATGTAGCATTATTTGCTAAGTTCATCAAAAAGAGACTCTTTCATAAAAAAAAACATTTCAGCTGAAATTTTTGGTGGCATATAAAAAAAATACTATAAACTATATTCAACTGCAGTTGAAATTATTTATAGAAGCTACAATTTTTGCGCCTGTCATGACAAGGTGTTTCTCTTAAAGTTTTTGGTTATACTGATATTTTTGAAATATGTCTATTTTGTATTTTTGAATTAGTGTTTATATTTCATATATATTTTGTTTGTTCAATATTAAGCATTCATATAATTTTTACTTATGATGTAATATCATTTTTTTTAAGTGTGCGTCTTTGGTAAGTGCTTTTGAATATTATTGTTTGTATATGCATTTCTATACAGGAGGCGAGGAGGAGTTATTTTTTTTTTTTTACTAGTCGAAGGGGAGATATATGTGTGAGTGTTCTCACACATATGTCCTTTAAAAGCTTATTTATTTATCCAAATTTAATATATAACAAAAAGGAGGGATTAGATATATGTGTGAGTGTTCTCACACATATGTCCTTTAAAAGCTTATTTATTTATCCAAATTTAATATATAACAAAAAGGAGGGATTAATATAGATTAAATAAAATAAATCTTTTTAAATTTATCTAATTCAAGTAATTAATTATAGAGAATTTCCCGTTTTATTTTTAAATCAAAATTTTCATTTCTTTGTTCTTCTATCATTAAAAACACATTGATCTAGGAATAAAATAAAACAATTTTTATATTGGGGTTTGTGAAAAATAGTATGTGTATACATTTTCCCCGGATGGATTAAATCTATTTAGCCATAATTATTTATTTTCAGAGGGTAATTTAAAAAGCCGTTATCAACATATTTCTACTATATACAGCTAACAATAAAATAAAAGAAGCATTTGATTTCATGTTTATTACCCTTGTATGTTTATGTTAAAAAACCTATTATTATTTCAAGAGGGTCATTGTAATTCTAAAAATAGATTTAAAATGATGTTCGATAGTCTGGGCGTCGCCTTCTTTGTTCATTGAGAGTTGAAGATCATTTGGCATGGCTTCTCAATGTCAAATCGATTTAATATTTGTAACGAACTTTTTATATTCAAAATTTAGTATGAATATGTTAGAAGAACAAAGAAACAGTTTGGCATTCTTTTGGCTGCATTTCAAAGATGCCAATCTCCGGGGTTGCGATTTTAAGCTATCTGTGGCTAGCAGATTTAGTGTATCTTTTCGCTTTTCATCAAGTACTAAGTAGACGTAAATTTTTGAGGTCCTCCTCCCTCTCTGTCTAGTTGATGGGGATAGAATTTTTGTATCTGCTTACGAATATAGGAATGAAATGTAAAGTCATTGGTGACTGCAACCTGAATATTATATTGCTGCATTAATAAATCACAGTACTAAAATGATGTGTCCTGATTACTTCGAAGTAAAGACTTCTACTTTATATTTTTGAACAATTCTACGATCCGGCTTTTGTGTGAAACGAACTTGACTGTACTAGGCAATAGTATAAGGAGTTTCTCCAATTTTTATCGGCTTGCTTCGTTAATCCGAAAATTATCGGTAAACTCCGATTTTTCAAACTTGACATTTCTTTATTCGTTATTTTCATTTTTATTCATAGCTGCCAACTTTTCCGTTTTTGGCGGATGTTTTTCGATTTTTAAGTTTATCTTCTTCCTATACTGAATCAATTTCTTCTGTTTTTTAAAAAGTCGTGAACACGTCCTTCATTACTTAAAAAAAAAAAAAAAAAAAAAAAAAAATAACTATTTAAATGTTTGGTTCGCTGCGAAACCAATGAAAGTTAAAGGGTTAAAGAAATATATGTTAAGACTTACACAGTTTTAACATAGATTTCTTTAACCCTTTAACCTATATATAAATGTAGATTATATATGGAAATCTTATTTAAAAATTTCTTATCATAATATTTGCTCCGATTTTTTCTTGTTTGTTCGAATTTTTAAGTCTCTTGCTTCTAAATTTATGGTCATGAGGTTGGCAGCTCTGTATAATTTGTAAACTGTTGGGAAGGAAATATCCGATTAATAATTCTTTGATCAGTAATATTCTGTAGATTTTGCTTACTACATAATGCAATGTAAGCATTTCTGTCAAGATATATGAGAATTCTATAATTTCCATATGCAAAAATTGTGCATGTTTACAATCTCATGGAGGTAGAATTGTAGTTTAACATTCTAATGTACTTAATGCTTCTATATGATAATGTACAATCAAGCACCTTCAAATTCCATGCGAATTATAAAGACCGGAGTAAGATCCAAACCTTATTAACCCATTACCCGCAAAGAACAGTTAACGTTAACGAACAAGAACGTTTAACAGTTAACTAAAGAAGATATTTTATATTAAGTATCGTTTTTAAGTAACAAAATAATAGGTGTTTGTTTTATTACAAAAATTTTGATCTGTAAAATTATTTTATGTTTAAAAATGAATTTCAAACTTGAAGTACTTTTCTAACCAAAACTTTTGAAAATTTTCATATTTGAATGAGTTTAAGGAGGGGGTTTCATAATAAAATAATTATTTTTAAAGCCATCTGTAGTTTTTGTTGCTTTATGCTCCCTCAAGGAAATTTCCGTAAACATTTTTTTGTATTAATTTTATACTCTTATTCCGCTAGAGTTGTACAAATACAATGCTTTATTTTTAATAAAGTAAGACCAATTTTCATAATTTTATTTTAAACTAGCAGGCAACGCCCGCTTCGCTGGTCCCTATTTTTAAATGAATCGCTATAATTACTGAATTCTCAAAATTGCATTAATTTTTATCACGTGAAAAAAAAAACAGAAAAAAAATCTTATTAGGAAAAATGTCGCACCGGGTTCTCACTGCCTTCAGAAAAAATTCCCAAAATGCTCTAACTCTTATTTCTATTATTTTCCCCCTTCGCCCCCCCTCCCGTCTATCCTAACTCCTAACACCTAACACCTAACACACCCGTCTATCCTAATAATTTTAAAAATTCGAAAATATCCGCAATCGATTTGTAGGTATCGAAAACCTCTATATACCAATTTTGAATGCTCTAACTCTATTCTATTTTTTTTGCCCCTCCGCCACCCCTTCCCGGCCCTCCTAATAACTTTACACTTTCGAAAATATCCCCACTCGACTTGCTGGCCTCTAAAACCTATCTGTACCAATTTTGAACGGCCTAACTTTATTTCTATTTGTTTTTGACCACACCTCCCCCTTCCCGCACCTCCTAATAATTTTACAAATTCGAAAATATCCGCAATCGATTTGTAAGTATCGAAAACCTCTATATACCAATTTTGAACGATCTAACTCTATTTTTATTTTTTTGCCCCCCTCTCCCCTCCCCCTTCTCGCCCCTCCTAATAACTTTACACTTTCGAAAATATCCCCATTCGACTTGCAGGCCTTTAAATCCTATCGGTACCAATTTTGAACGGCCTAACTGTATTTCTATTTGTTTTTGCCCATAGCCCCCCCCATACTGCCCACCCCTTCCCACCTCTTCCCACCCCTTCTAATAATTTCACAAATTCGAAAATATCCGCAATCGATTTGTAAGTATCGAAAACCTCTATGTACCACTTTTGAACGATCTGACACTATTTTTATTTTTTTGCCCCCCCCCCCCTAAAAAAAATCGGAAAAAATCAAAAAATGAGTTTTTGGAAATATTTTCAAAAAGACGCTTGGCAGTTTTTTTTTTTTTTTTTTCATCTTTGAGCTATTACTTTTACTCGAAAATCCGTAATTTTCTAAATTTGCCTCCGACAATCATTTATACCCCCTTCTCCCGTTAAAAATCCAAAATTCCATCGTATTCAAGTTTAGTCTCCCCATCTGCAATTTCTTCACTGTGAAGTTATTTGGAGCCGAGTTATACTTATAAATGTGTTTTTGCTTTATGCGCCTCCGAAAATCATTTATACCCCCTTCCCCCTTTAAAAATCCAAAATTCCAAAATCGCAGAAAATGATTTTTTTTTCAAGTCTAGTTTCTCCCTCTGCAATTTCTTCACCGTGAAGCAATTTGGAGCCGAGTTGTGCTTATAGAGGTGGTTTTTGCCTTCTGCACCTTCGAAAATCATTTTCAGCCCCTCTCCCCCCTTAAAAATCCAAAATTCCAAAATCGCAGAAAAGGATTTTTTTGTATTCAAGTCTAGTCGCCCCATCTGCAATTTCTTCACCGTGAAGCAATTTGGAGCCGAGTTGTGCTTATAAAGTTGTTTTTGCCTCCTGCGCCTCCGAAAATCATTTTCACCCCTTTTCCCCCTTAAAAATCCAAAATTCCAAAATCGCAGAAAATGATTTTTTTGTATTCAAGTCTAGTCTCTCCATCTGCAATTTCTTCCTCGTGAAGCAATTTGGAGCCGAGTTATGCTTATAAAGTTGTTTTTGCCTTCTGCACCTCCGAAAATCATTTTTACCCCCTTCCCCCCTTAAAAATCAAAAATTCCAAAATCGCAGAAAATGATTTTTTTGTATTCAGGCCTAGTCTCCCCATCTGCAATTTCTTCCCTGTGAAGTAATTTGGTGCCGAGTTGTACTTATAAATGTGTTTTTGCCTTATGCGCCCCCGAAAATCCCATTTTTACCCCCTACCCCCCTTAAAAATCCAAAATTCCAAAATCGCAGAAAATGATTTTTTTGTATTCAAGTCTAGTCTCCCCATCTGCAATTTCTTCACTGTGAAGCAATTTGGAGCCGAGTTATGCTTATAAAGGTGGTTTTTGCCTTCTGCCCCCCAGGGGGGGAACGGGGGGGGGGGTATTTCGCAAAATCCCGTCTTAGTGAGCGTCAGGGTCCTAAAATCAACCTGCTCACCAAATATTGTGACTCTATCTCCCATAGGATCGCCACAACCGTGTTGAGTCAGTGAATCAGTGAATCAGTCAGTTTACTCTTTTATATATATAGATTATTGTTATATATGATCAAAATAATGCGTGTTACTGTTTGTCTTTAGAAAAAAAAATATATTATTTCTAGTTTTGGTGGTTAATGGGTTAACGCACATTGTCAATGTAGTTCATGAGAGTAACTAATCTTCTATTAAATAATTTCAAAGGTTCATGTCCGATTTCATAGATGCCTTTATCCATACTTTAGTTAATTGTGCTCCATGAATTACCAATAAAACATTATTGAGAGATTAAATATTGAAAATTTTCATGTTTTTCACCAATCAAATAACTTGAATACACTTCGAAACTCGATATCTCTGCAACTGCAGTAGGCACACTTATATTCGATGAAACTCAGCCTTTGCCATAAATTCTATTCTTTATTTTTTATTTTTTAACACGCTTTTATTAGCTTCACCTGTATGTATGTTTGTATGTACCAATGTATGTACCAAAATGTATATTGTAAAAAAAAGACTTTCCCTGCGTGAATGCTGTGGCTGTGAGGTAAAGCACTTCGCTACGAACCTAATGGCCTAGCGTTCGAGCCCAGTCAGGGGAGATTTTTTAAAAATGGTTTTTGTTAAATTCTAAAATATTTTAATTAAAGATTTAAATGTATGTAAATATTATGGTGTGTCACTCACACGATTTTCTCTTACCCTGCATTTTAATACTAAGATAGCTATTTTGTGCTTTTTAGTTCACATTTCTATAAAAGCGTGTTCTTTAATTTTTCAAAACTATAATCTTATTTTAATGGAAAACCCATATTTTAAACCACTTGTAACTTGATTTAAGTGAATTTCATTTTGTTGATAGGCAAGAAGGGAATCATCGGAAACATGGTTCAGTTTGATCGGTTCTCACAAAACGTGCGGAGCACATATATTAGGTTTCTAGGTGTACTAAGTTCTCGACCCTATGGGTAAGAGAAAGTAATATATATATATATATATAAATATTAAATTTGCTCATGCATATTTAATATTTTAATCATTTAAATTTTAACGGTAACGAAGAGATAAATAAAGTGCGAAAATTTCACACGGACTTGCGAATATATTATTTGAAGTGAGAAATAAATAAAATGAATTGATCATTTTTCAACGGGCGCCTTAGTCGCCCTACATCTAACTAGTAATATATAATCGCAAAGTTTTTTTATTATTATTATTTTTTTTTTTATTCGTACGAGTATTAACAAGGCATTGCCCGAGAACGATTGCTATTCAATGTTGGATCATTTATCGTTGTAGCAACATTCCCATTTGTCTGATTTGAGGATATATTTTTGTTTTCATCTGTAAATATAAGAAAAGTGCCACATTTTGTAAACTACAAAATCATGATATCACATATAGTATATAATACACTTGCGGACATTTACTCAGTCAATTAGTCATTCGTTGTTTTCCAAAGTTGCAGCAACATATCTTTTTATTCTGATAAAGCAGTTTTACTATCAATACATATACTAATCAACAACAATAATGCATCATAGATTTGTTAAACCTTATTTTCCAATGATGCCATAATATGTCTATGCATTGTAAATAAATAAATAATGCCTATTAAACAGAATAAAAACTGGCAGCTGGTGTGCCAGTAAAAAAACTGTATTTTTACAGAAAAAAAAGCTTTTTTAAAAAAATGAATTTAAATTTTTTTAACAGTGAAGAACATCTTTTAAACGTCCTCTGTAAATTTTAACAAAAACGATTTTTAAGTAGTTTGCCTTGATGTGTTTCGAACTTAAAATCTTCTGCTTCGTAGACATATGCTTTACCTCGGAACGATCGTATTTACAGGCAGAAGTAACAAAGTTTCGCAAAAATACATTTACCGAATATTATGACAATAGATAATTTATTCTTTGTTAAACAATTTAAAGTTTGTTAAAAGAGCAGATTTTTTCTATTAAAAGTATGTTAATAATAAGAATAAGAATAAGAATAATATAAAAACAGTTTTTTTTGTAAAATTGACAGTTTTTTTTTTTTTTTTTTTTTTTTTTGTGATGTCACATTTTTATTGCTTGTAATTTTTATTTCATTACTAGCAGGCTACGCCCGCTTCGCTGGTCACTATTTTTAAATGAATCCCAATATTTAATGAATTCTCAAAATTGCATTAATTTGTATCATGTGATAAAAAAAGAGAAAAAAAAATTCTGATCGGGAAAAATGTCGCACCGGGTCCCCACTGCCTTCGGCAGCGTAGACCCGTGCGCTGCGCTCACGTATTCCTTCACTATCCTTATGACTTCTCAAAATTCAATGTTATTACTCATAAACTTTCATTCTCAAGAAAAGGAACTAAAAAATATATCATTTAGCATCGGGTAAAAACTCACACCGGGACGCCACTGCCTTCGGCAGCGCAGACCCATGCGCGCTGCGCGCGCACGCTTGAGGATGTACGTGCGCTGTACACGCATATTCCTTCTCAACTCAAACTTTTATTATTAAGAACATAAAATAGAAAAAAAATCGTTTATCATCGGGTAAAAACTTGCACCGGGTCCCAAACCCATGCGCGCTGCGCGCCTATTCCTACCCCACCGTTCCAGCCCCTCCTAATTAACTTGCATATACCAATTTTGAACGGTCTTACTCAATTAGCTGAGATGCAAAAGAAAACCTGATCAGGACACTTTAAATTGTAAATCAGGTGAAATCTCGAATTCCACTTTCGATAATGTAAAAGAACTTTAAAATATCTTTCGAATGATGTATTAGAAATAATTTAATCATAATTAGAATATGAAATATTGAAATTTAAAAATATTACAGCGCCATCTGGCGGTAGAAATTTCTGTAATCTATTGTTCCATTCCAGATTAACAAAGCTTTCAAATGATGTATTACTCATGAAATTATTTTAATTAGTAGATGAGATACAAAAAAAACCTAATCAGGACACCTCAAAACGTGTAAATCGGGTGAAATCTCGAATTCCATTTTTCGATAATGTAAAAGTACTTTAAAATGTGTATCAACTAAAATAAGCTTTCAAATGATGTATTACTTATGAACTTTTTTTAATTAATAACTGAGATACAAAAAAAAACTGATTCAGGAGACCTCAAAACATGTAAATCTGGTGAAAACTTTCGATAATTTAAAAGAACTTTAAAATATCTTTCGAATGATGTGTTACAAATAATTTAATCATAATTAGAAATTGAAATATTGAAATTTTGAAATATTACAGCGCCATCTGGCGGTACAAATTTCTGTATTCCACTGTTCGATTCCATATCAAAAAAGCTTTCTAATGATGTATTACTTATGAAATTATTTTAATTAGTAGCTGAGATACAAAAGAAAACTGATTCAGGACACCTCAAAACGTGTAAATCTGGTGAAAACTTTCGATAATATAAAAGAACTTAAAAATATCTTTCGAATGATGCATTAAAAATAATTTAATCATAATTAGAAATTGAAATATTGAAATTTGAAAATATTACAGCGCCATCTGGCGGTAGAAATTTCTGTAATTCACTGTTCGATTCCAAATCAAAAAAGCTTTCTAATGATGTATTACTTATAAAATTATTTTAATTAGTAGCTGAGATACAAAAGAAAACCAAATCAGGACACCTCAAAACGTGTAAATCGGGTGAAATCTCGAATTCCATTTTCGATAATGTAAAAGTAGTTTAAAATGTGTATCAAGTCAACAAAGCTTTCAAATGATGTATTACTCATGAAATTATTTTAATTAGTAGATGAGATACAAAAAAAAAACCTAATCAGGACACCTCAAAACGTGTAAATCGGGTGAAATCTCGAATTCCATTTTTCGATAATGTAAAAGTACTTTAAAATGTGTATCAACTAAAATAAGCTTTCAAATGATGTATTACTTATGAACTTTTTTTAATTAATAACTGAGATACAAAAAAAAAACTGATTCAGGAGACCTCAAAACGTGTAAATCTGGTGAAAACTTTCGATAATTTAAAAGAACTTTAAAATATCTTTCGAATGATGTATTACAAATAATTTAATCATAATTAGAAATTGAAATATTGAAATTTTAAAATATTACAGCGCCATCTGGCGGTACAAATTTCTGTATTCCACTGTTCGATTCCAAATCAGAAAAGCTTTCTAATGATGTATTACTTATGAAATTATTTTAATTAGTAGCTGAGATGCAAAAGAAAACTGATTCAGGACACCTCAAAACGTGTAAATCTGGTGAAAACTTTCGATAATTTAAAAGAACTTTAAAATATCTTTCGAATGATGTATTAAAAA
This sequence comes from Salticus scenicus, assembly GCA_963930645.1. Lineage (NCBI taxonomy): Eukaryota > Metazoa > Arthropoda > Arachnida > Araneae > Salticidae > Salticus > Salticus scenicus. The sequence continues at coordinate 68,040,412 of OZ005652.1, forward strand.
TAATTTAATCATAATTAGAAATTGAAATTTTGAAATTTTAAAAAATTACAGCACCATCTGGCGGTACAAATTTCTGTATTCCACTGTTCGATTCCAAATCTAAAAAAGCTTTCTAATGATGCATTACTCATGAAATTATTTTAATTAGTAGCTGAGATACAAAAGAAAACTAATTCAGGAGACCTCAAAGCGTGTAAATCTGGTAAAAACTTTCGATAATTTAAAAGAACTTGAAAATATCTTTCGAATGATGTATCAAAAATAATTTAATTGGAATTTGAAATATCGAAATTTTAAAATATCTGGCGGTAGAAATTTCTGTAATCTACTGTTCAATTCCAAATCAACAAAGCTTTCAAATAATGTGTTACTTATGAAATTATTTTAATTAGTAGCTGTGATACAAAAGAAAACCTAATCAGGACATTCTAAAACATGTAAATCACGTGAAATCTCTAATTCCATTATCTACGGTAGTTTTATTAATGGAAGTAAAAAGGAAAATAAATATTTTTTATTTCGCCAAAACCTATATATATATACCACGGTAGTCGGGTAATGGAAGTAAAAAAAAAAAAAGAAAAAGTATTTTTTAGTTCCTTCAAATGTATTTTGTTGCTATGGAAACTCCTAGCGTCTATTGAAAGATAGATTACGTGTTAGAATAAAATTTAATTAGCAATTAAAATGTAACTGCTTTGTTTATTAATGAAATTTGATGAAATTTTAACTGCAGGTTGGTTTTGTGCTGAATAGGTTGTATATTAAGTGTTGTGTACGAAAAAGAAAATTTGAAGCACTTTGAAATTTGCAATTTTTAACCCCAGTTAAAGATCATGTGACATTAATGACTTGCACATGTTTTTTTTTCGTTAGAGACAGCCGTTAAAATCGTCTGCTGAATGCTGATAGAATGCCTCTTTTTAAGCAATAAGGATTTTTGGTCATTTTCGCGATCGATATGGGTCAGCATTTTAATTAATATCTCCGAAACTAATTAAGATTTTTAAATTCTGTTTCGAGGAAAACATTCGGAAAGGCTCCAGAGCATCCGTATGTCAATTCTTGTACTTCTGCGTTCAATAGGGGCTGAACGTATAAAAGAACAGACAGACAGACAGACAGACAGACAGATAGACAGACAGACAGACAGACAGACAGACAGACAGACAAACCTTTCCATTTATTATTATAGATAGCTGATTCATTCAAATTTTGATATATTCTGTTGTAAATAACTCATTTGATTGAATCTCGCAGAAAAATCATTAATAAGTGGACTTTTACATATTTAGTGTAAATATATTACATTTTTAACCTGTACAGTCGGTAACAAAAGTGTCCGAACACTAGCAAAAATTCCTATGTAAAAAAAGTACACTCAATACAGCTTTGTTAAATAAATCCTTGTCGAATCCTGTTCTTAGTCAGTCTAAAAACAGGATTCGACAAGGATTTATTTAACAAAACTGTATTAAGTGTTTTTTTTTTTACATAGGAATTTTTGCTAGTGTTCGGAGACTTTTGCTACCGACTGTATAATAAAACAAAGGTGGGATTATACACTTTCCTCAGATAAAACGCAGTGTTAGTGCGACATAAAACCCACTCAACCAACTAACCATCAACCAGCACAACCCAGGTAAAATATGTTAAAGAGTAAATACAGCACCGTACCTAAAGATGGCCATCATCATGATCATCATCATCATCACCATCCTCAATTTCAGAATTTATCAATCCACAACAGGATGAAGGTCTCTCATAGGTGATTCTAATCTGCCCTGTTTTCTACAATTCTTCTCCATTCAGCCCTTGCAAACTTCACAATTTTACAGTTCCAATTACACTATAGTCTCGTCCTCAGTTTTTTCTTATCTCTCGGTAAACAAAATAGGACTCTGGTGTTCCATGTAACATCGTTTCTTCTGGCAAGGTGCCCAGCCCAGTTCTATTTTGTCATACTGAGGTTTTTTTTTTTTTTTTTCCTTGTCAACACATTAATTGGAATTTTGATCATCTGCATTATCTTAAGTGTAACCACCAACTGTGTGTCAGCTGTAAAGAAACTGTAAAAGAAAGTGTAATGAACATCGATATGTGCTGTTTTGGGAAAAGCGGTTGATTAAAACGCAGTAAAAGTATTGAGACTAAAATGCTTGAATGAAACTAAAACTGAATGACTATCCAAAAAAGAGATTTCTTTCATTTCGTTTGAAGAAATTAAATTTTGGCTGTTTTACGGAATTCCATCAAACATTTGTTGGTATACAGAGTTAGGTACCGATTTAACGGGACTGTAATTGTGTACGAGACTCCCTTTATAATCATTATTATTATTATTATTACTTAGCATACTATATTTTATTCACACATTATAAAAACCTTTTTCAATATTTTTTTCGCAGAACTACTTACCTATTTATCTTTTAATTACTTACTGAAATGTTTTTGGTGATTTTTTGTAACAATGGTCTTTTCTTTTTAATTTTTGGAAGACTCTTTAACATTCCAAATGACCAAGAAAAATGTTATAGTTAGTAAATAATATTACCAATTTAGTTACATTTTCCAATAGTTTCTCTGTCATTTGTAAAGGTGCGAAAAAGAATGCTTTCACACTTGCCCCTTTTTCAAACCACCCTTACCTCAATTCAAAGGGTAAGTGTGGCACCCAAACATTGTCTAAAATAATCCTTAATTTAAAACCTATGACATATTTATTCTAGATCGATTCAAAAATAATTTCTCAGGTACCTAATGCATAAAATAACGAAAAATAAAACTATTATCACAGCTCGATTTATTTACCTACAACATTCATTCAAATTCCAACCTCAATTTTCCATACCACACTTACCCCAGTTGACTCTATCCTTCTTAACTAGCCCTTTAAAAATAATACATTTTTATTGAATTTACCATTTACCGTCTAAATAAATGAATTGCTTTGTCATTGTTTACTAAAATAATCAAAAAATCTTGGTATCTATGGAATGGATTTCTTTAAAACATAATATACAAGATGCTCGTAATTAAAAATTACATGGCATTTATTTTAAGTACATCGGCTAAGATTTTTAAATACATTAGCCAAGTTTGAAGTACAATGTTAAAAATATAACTTCCCGTTTCACCAGAAAAATGGTTTCAATTTGATTTTAACTTATATTATAAGAAATTTGGTGTGCTATGTTTCACCATTTTTAGAGTCCCATTTTAGTAACAAGTACTCCTGAAATGGTGTAAGTTAGCATTTAAATCTTAGTTTTATCTAAAATTACCTAACCATTTTTCTTCCTCTTTCTGTTGTTCTTCATCACATTACAGGTATAAAGAATTTAGATATCTATGAAAATTTTTCACCTCGGTCTTTTTGACGCTTTTAAACGTTTTGAGGTGTGAAGAATCCAAAAATCATAAAAGTGATGTGATGCCCCTCTGTAAGGTAGCCAGTTTTCTAGTATGTTAGATGTTTGTTTGTTTATGTGTTAGTATGTTAGTTTGTTAGCCTATGTACGAATTATCTCAACAACAAATGATCGTAAAACATTCAGATTAGTTTTAAAATATCACTTATGTAAGACTGGCAAAACTCCTTTTGATTTACAACATTTTAACTTGAAACTTCGTAACTTATAGTAAATACACGTTTTACTTAACGATGACAAATAGAGAAAAGTTTCGAATAAACGTGTTCAGTGCCGAAAAAAAAACTAGTATGTTGGGGCCACCACAAGACTTTCTTCTATACTTTTCTATACAAATTCACTCAGTAACAAAAAAAAAAAAAAAAAAACTATTTTTTTCCAAATTTTTTTTTGCGAAGGGAAGCGATGCCCCCCCCCCCCCCCCCCGCATTCACAATTTTTTTTTCCAAATTAACTACTACTATTATCAATAATTCATATTAATTTTACAATCACAGGTTAAGAATAATTCTCATTCCTTACATTTGCACGAAATTTTGTCCTATACTGCCATGTTAAAAATTTAGAAAAATTACGATCACAGCGCCACCTGTTGAGCAATTGATCCCCAAATCTAATCAGCACCAGTTTATGTCAAGGGCCAACTAAATACCAAGTTTTGTTAAATTTCGTTAAAAAATAAATAAATAAATAAATAAATAATAATAAGATTTTTCTAATTTTTTTTCGTTAAAAGTAAAAAAAATTCGATAACTTTGTTTTAAATTATCACATATTTGTAGTTCAACCATTCCTTTTAAAGGTAATTGACGAGACCTTTCGAAATACCCATCTTGAAAATTTACTCCCCTCGAGGGGAGACTTCCCCCCGCCCGGGAGGGGCAGGGCTCTTACAAAAAAATTTTCCCAGATGACTATCTCCATTATAAATAATTCTTGTAAATTTCATAATGATTACTAAAAAATAATTCTCTTTACGCACATTTATACAAAATTTTGTCCTTTATCACCATGTTAAAAATTTAGAAAAAGCGGGATGGCAACGCATACTGTAAGACAATTTTTACCAAAAATTGATAGGTACTAATTTATGTCAAGGTGCAACTACATACCAATTTGTATGAAATTCTGTGCAGTAGTTCGTGAGATACAATTGCCATAAAATTTTGTCACACACACACACACACAGACAGACAGGCATTTTCTAAAAATGGTCAAATCGTGTTCTACAGCTCTCAAAACGTGTAAATCCATGAAAAACCCGAGGTCGAAAATTTTTACGAATCCAATACTTTCTTCTATTGAATATAGAAGAAAGTAAAAATATTTACACTTGAGCGGCAAAAAAAAACTTTACATGCCAGTTGCCGTTTCAGCCGTAAAAATATATTGAAACCCAGTGATGACAAGTGGTGTTAATCAATCACAGACGACTTTTTACTTTTTACATTTTATTGCCGTCTACAACCGTTTAGTTATGGACCTCTGGCTACATCTGCCAGATGGCTGCTTCTGGCTACATCTAGAATCATCAGCTACATCAATCTGGCTACATCAATCGCAGAGTTCCATTCTCTAGCAGAGCCAAAGCAGGGTATTTCTCTTCCATTTTAAGCTTAATCTGACCCACTGTGTGGAGTGGAAATACCGATGTAAGTTCTCAAACTTTTAACAAATGAACGAAATACTGGCTGCCGGGAGAAAAGAGCATACAGCCTTACTCTAAAAGACTGCGAGGCGAACTGAGTGATAATATTACAATGAATGGTCCTTTGTGATTGACTAACACCACGTGCCATCCCTAGGGTTCGACACATTTTTATGGCGGAACTGTAACTGATGTGTTATGTGTTAGTATGTTATAAAAAAACTACAACTGTTCCAACACCCAAGTGTAGCACCTCGTCACCCTGCAATAATCCCAGTCTCCAAGTGTAGCACCTTCTCTTCCTGCAATAGTTCCAACCTCCAAGTGCAACACCTCCTCATCCTGCAATAGCTCCAGCCTCCAAGTATAGTACCTCCTCTTCCTACAATAGTCCTAGCCTTTAAGGGTAGCTTCTACGCATCCTGCAATAGTTCCAGACTCAAAGTATAGCACTTCTTTATCCTAAAATAGTTTCTGCCTCCAAGTGTAGCACCTCTCCTTCCTACAATAGTTCCAGCCTCCAAGTGTAGCACCTCCGCATCCTGCAATAGTTCAAACCTCCAAGTGTAGCACACCCTCATCCTGCAATAGCTCCAGCCTCCAAGTGTAACACCTCATTACCCTGTAATAGTTCCAGCCTCTATGTATAACTTCCAGTTGAATGTATATTTTTTATAAGGACTTAACTATTGACCATATGGTACAAAAGTATATATAACTGCTCTGTAGTGTGTAAAACTAATTCCCTTAATGATGCCTCATTTTATCTGAGGCGAAAAGCTTTGGAGGTTTTTATCTTTTTAATAAATGTATTTTTAACGTGTTTTTAAAGTGTTTTAATTGTATTACAATAGTGACACGTGTTTACAATTTAACTCTTAACTTGAGTTTGTTTATGTTAGTTTGTTAGCCTATGTACGAATTAACTCAATAGAAAATGACCGTAAAACAGCCAGACTAGATTTAAAGTATCATTTATGTAAAACTGACAAAACTCCTTTTGATTTGCAATATTTTAACTTGAAACTGTTTTTCTTAACTTAGGAAAATAGAGCAAAGATTCGAATAAACGTGTTATGATAAAGATTACGGGTCGGTTTTAAAAAGTTTTAAATTTATGATATTGTCAGGAACATAATTTACTATGAACATTCTAGTTCAGAAACTTCATAAGTTATTCGATATTTTCAATTTCCTTAACATGGGAAAATAGGATAAAAATTTCGCATTAACATGCATTATAAGGATTATTTTTATCACCAAGATATAGAGCTAGTTTTAAAATATCATTGATTATTAAATTTTTATATTAAAAAAGTCGTAAGTTATTCGAAATTTACGAATTTCTTAACATGGAAGAATAAGTCTAAATTTCGCCTAAATGTGCATCATGAAGATTATTTTCATAGAAAATGCGGTGGATCAGCTTTAAAATATTATTTATGATATTGCTATAACATTACTGAATATCGACATTTTACTTTAAGAACATCTTCAATTATTATTAATTAAAGTTTTTCTTAACATGATGAAATAGAACAATATTTTACATGGAATTACTTAGACAATAATATGAAATTGAAACTGAAATACAAACCAAACGAAACGTAAACTAAAATATGAAACTGAGCCTAAAAAAAATTAAACTATAAATTAGAACAAAGTAAATGTTTTATAGAGGAGAGAGGGTAGTCTAGTGAGTTGGGCATTTCTGCCTGAGACCGTGTCAGGTAAGGTAATTTCTTTTAACTTGAAATTTGTACATTTTTTATAATAATAAACATATAAAGAGGAACTGCGCAGAATACACCCACGTCAACAAGTTGTTGTGTATGAAATGTTGAACAATTATTTTTAATAGTGTATAGAAACTAAAAAATAAATTATTTTTCTTAATAATACCTATGTCCCTTAAAATGTATTGGCTATAATGGTAAAAAATCTGGAGTGACTCCACTTAACTTTCCGAACATTGAGTAATTAAGAGTTTTGTAGATAAGTAAAGAAAGAGGAGTTGTTAAACAAACAAAAGAGAGAAAACCATAATAGAGTGTTTGAGTATTTTTCTCCATATATTACACGATGTTTTATTTAACGCTACTGAACTTTGAGCCCATAGATCATAATGATATAGAATATTTCGTTGTGTCCCTGTAAAAACTTATAAATGCTAGATTCCCCAAAATGCTTATAGTTAGTGCAACAGTCGTTTATAATATTCATATAAATTTTCAGCTCAATTGAATAAGGCGTTTAGATGCGATCGCACTTTAAAAAATTTGGCCCCATAGGCCATAATGATAAAGATTTTTTCTTTGTGCCCTTGTAAAAAAACTGCAAGTACTAAATTCACCAAAATCTATACAGTTCGTGCAACTGTGACCTATAACATGTGTACAAATTTTTTACTCAGATTAATAAAACGTTTAGACGCTATCTCACTTTTAAAAATTTGGCCCCATAGGCCATAATGATAAAGAATTCTTCCTGGTGTCCCTGTAAAAAAATTATAAGTGCTAGATTCACCAAATTCAATAGGGTTCCTACTATAGTGACTTACAATATACGTACCAACTTTCAGCTTATTCGAACAAAGCGTCTAGACGCTGGCGTGTTCACTCACAGACATACACACACATACATATATCATCGTAAAAATAGTGAAAACGGACTCAGGGGACCTCGAAACGTATAGAAACATCAAAATCTCAAATTCGGATTTTTGACATGATTACAATATTTTCCTCACTAATAGTGTTCAGAAAGTAAAAAGTAGACGCATATTATCAAAAGAAAAGAAAGAAAAGCAAAGAAAAAGAAAAAGAGAGGGAAAGAAATAATGTCAATTTGATACTAAGTAGAAAGGAAACAATTTATGTATATTTTCTACTACATTGAGAATATAAATAAAGCATGCTACCCAAACGGAATAAGATAAAATCTAATGAATTTCAAAAGCGAACTTGTTTATTTTACCGTAAATTCTATTTTAATATATTGTAATAAAAAAGTGAAAATCCCGTGACACATTCTTTTACAATATTTTTATATGTTCCTTTCAGAATGAGTTTTTCCTTCCTTTTTCTTTCTTTTTTTTTTTTTTTTTTTTTTCCTTTTTTTAATTAACATCGTACTAAAGAATCGATAATTCATCGGAATTAATTATGATTGATTGCTATCACTGCTTAACTTTAATTAACTGAAAGTGCTCATGCAAAGAAAAAATTACTTGTTTAAATAACACATTGACGGTCCAATAAATTAAAAAAAAAAATCTCACAACTTTTTTTTTTTTTTCTGAATATTTTGGTGCCTTTTTGTTTTTACTTCTACGTTGTTTTTTAAGAGATTTTTTTTTTTTTCCTTTTTTGTGATACATCATATTTCTGTCAAAATAAGATTAGCTTTTATGATGCAATGTAACTATTTGTTTCAAAAGATAGTTTATTAATTTTCAATGTATAATATATTTTTTAATACTAAATCCTAATAAGATACTGGATCAAGAAAATGAAATCTCAAATACATTTTCAACTTATGAATTCTCTATTATCGAAAAACGTATTTCTAAAAAGGGTCGGGTTGGGAGAATTAAGGCCGATTGACTGCGATAGGGTCCTAGCCCTGAGGGGGAATGCCCTCCGTTGGGGTCTTTCTAAGAGGTCCTAGCCCGTATTTACGCAAGTTTAAGAGAACTCCGAAAACTACGAGCGGCTAGGCCGACGCGTGCGAACTGGGATCGAACCCGACACCACACATCACCAGCTTTGAGCACAGAACCATCTTGGTCGCTGGTGGGCTACTTCTATAAAGAAAAGGAATTCGTGATATGTTTGCTAGGAAATATTTTGAGTTTGTATAAAAAGTTTGGACCACGTGAGGATAAATTCATACTTTTACTAATTACAAACTGAGCTATTTCTCTTTCCTAAAATAGTTATACGTATCACTCTGGTATATATTTGTATATTGTCACGAACAGAAAACTTCTTTTTTTTTATTGTATTCCAATAATACTTAAAAAAGATTTTATGGCTTAGGTTTGACTGTCCCATCTGGCCGTCTGTCTATCCGCGGTCTAACTTTCATAAATTTTCATAAAATCCCTTGAAACTGATGTATGTTATTCAAGTTCACGATGGGATATTTTCTATAAAAAATAGAGTAAATACCATCACAAGTTTCCATACAAGACACCCGAAAAAATTTCAAATCATTGCATTCTATGAAAGGTATTTCTATAAATCATACTTTAGTACTTTTATTTTGCACAAATCATAATGAAACTGATATTAATAATGCAAAAAACAAAACAAAATGCTTTCTATGAAATATAGTTTTATTAGCATTAATATTTACAGGGCCACACAAAAATATTTTGATATAATGGGTGCTAAACATAAAAATTCAATATTTATATATATATATATATATTTCAAATTCAATAACTGGTGTTTCCTATAGGAAATGATATGATTAACATTAATAATTTATTTACAGGGTTGCACAAAATTATCCGGATTCATGGCGAAAAAGTTTTTGAAATGTATTTTTAGTTATATTAAGAGAATTCTATACTTTCAAGTGATGTTGAACAGTATTTATGATTTAGTATGTGTGATATATAAATACAGTTAAAAAATATTTTTAAGGAATTCTAATATTGATTATGGAAAAGAACACGAAGGCAGGAAGGCGTACGAACTGTTCTAGTAAACACATTATATATATGTGTGTGTGTGTGTGTGTGTGTGTGTGTGTGTTTATATAATGTTGTCTCAAATCAACATGGGTTGCTAATTTTTGGAAACTAAGAATTCACTCATCTTTTAATGTTAATTTAAATTTATGATCATTTTTGATTAAGTATTTTTGACAATATTATATATATATATATATATTAATAATTGAAGACTGCCTTGTGTTGCTTATCCTTACATGTATGCTTTTGAGATTATTGCTTGTGATTAAGTCTTTTTACAACTTAAAATTTAAATTTAAGATTAATTATTTTAGGTTTAACATTATTAAGGTCAACTAATTTAGTTTAATTATTTTAGGTTTAACATTATCAAGATCCACTAATTAAATAACTAATTATTTAAATGGTGCCACATATTCTCTTAAATCATGAGCTTAAAACTTCTTAAAAATTAACACCTTATTGCAATGGTATGTTTGAATCTGCAATACTTTAATTGACTTATTGTTTATCTAGCTAAATGATAAATGGTGCTTGCTCACTGCTGTCTTAAAGTTTTTTTATCATTAATTTCCTTTCTACGAAAGTTTTAATGTTCATTGACTTACGTACAAATTAAGTTATAATTTAACTAACTTAAAATTATAATTTAACTAACTTAATAAATAATTACTCAGTGAAATTTATCGTTAAGGAAAATGCTCAGACGTTAATTCTTTATCGATTAATCGTTGTTTGGTTAATTTGTTGGCATCTTCCTATTCTCCAGTTTGTGTAAAAGTTTTACATGTGGCTACTCTGCTTCTTTCTAGTTTTCTCTCTGGAAATCCTTGATGATGTGATTTAATAAATTATTTAATTTCTCATTCAAAATGGTTTTGCTGCCTCGATCGGTGTTGAAACAATATAAATTGCTATAATTAGCTATATTGTTTTACGAAATCGATGCAGCTTTTATAGCTTTATAAAGTACATGCCCCTGAAGGGTTTATACTTCAAATTTAAGCATTTTTATCCAATTATTATTTCTCTGGTCTTTATTTACTTTCTCCGTCATTAAGTTTAATGGCCTTTTTATTATTATTATTATTCACGTCGGCGTAATTTAAATTGTTTTTGTCTCTTATTGGTTCTTAATCTGTATCGCAACATTTTTGTGTCAGTCTTACCTATATTTTACAATTAGTTCTATTTTTGTTGTGTTGGTATTGTTTTGTATCTATTAATTGCTAAATTTAAGGTTAAATTTTACTACGTACTATCATTTATATATATATATATATATACAGGGTGTTCAAAAAGTTCCATACCCCCCCCTTCCTAACTCGAAACAGAGTGGGAATTGTGAAAAATGGTGAAACACGTGTTCAATGAATTCGAGAGGGACCTCTTTGGCGAAAAATGTTTCGGCCCGGAAGGAGGATCTACGATGGGGGGGGGGGGGGGCGCTAGGGAGGGCAACTTAAAAATTTCAAATAGGACGGTATGCCTTGTGATACATCCCTGGAAACGTCTCTTCAAAGCAATGAATTTGATATAAATAGTTTTGCCCCACGGTGATTATTAAGGGAGACACATGAATTTTCAGACTTTTGAAATGTGAATTTTATACTTATGTATCCCCTTTAATAATCATTGCAGGACAAAATGTTTATATCAAATTCATTGTCTTGAAGAGACGTTTTCAGGGATGTGTCAAAAGACATACTTTGCGTAAAAATGTTTGCGCTCGGGCAAGGGGGTAGTAGAAGTGCAGCTAGGGAGGGCAGCTTTAAAATTTCAAACAGGAAAGTATGTCTTGTGATGCATCCCTGGAAACGTCTCTTCAAGACAATGAATTTGATATAAATAGTTTTGTCCTGCAATGATTATTAAAGGGATACCTAAGAATAAAATCCACATTTCAAAAGTCTAAAAACTCAAGTATCTCCTTTGATAATCATCGTAAGGCAAAACTATTTATATCAAATTCATTGTTTTGAAGAGATGTTTCCAAGGATGTATCACAAAACATATCTTCCCATTTGAAATTTTAAAGTTGAACTCCCTTAGCCCCACCGGGCCCAAACTTTTTACACCAAAAGAGGTCCCTCTCGAATTTATTGAACGCGTCTTCCGGCATTTTTCATAATTACGACTCATTTTCGAGTTAGGAATTGGGGTATGGGACTTTTGGAACACCCTGTATATATATATATATATATATATTTAAGAATTATTATATGCATTAAAAAAGAAATAATAAAACTATTTTTTAAAAGAAAAATACATTTTTTCTAATACTTGTAAAAATGTTGTATATATAATTACACAATTAATAAAAAATAATGAAAGTTTTTTTAAAATGCATATAAAGAAGTTATAAATTCTACTATATTGAAAACAAATTACTTTTAAAACTTAAACGTTTCGTTAAATAGTGATAAATTACATCAACAAGTGAAATTATTTTTCTAGAACTATTGCGTGAATTAAAAAAGAAATAACAATAAATAAATATTCACAATTATTCTAATACTTTTAACGTCTTTGTATATAATAATTGCACAATTAATAAATAATAATGAAAGCTTTATAAATTCATGTGAAAAGCTTATGAATTCTTCTCAAAACAAATTACTTTCAAAACTTAAACTTTTCGTTAAATACTTGCGATACAAAAAAGCGATCACAGTCAAGGAAAAATAAATTTCTTTCGAAAAATATAAAAGTGTTTCAAAGATTATGTCTATTTTTCAGAAAACTTTATATTCTTTTGTGACAAGTAGAAAAATTTCTTGACAAGTAAACTTTTTAATCTTGCCTTTTTCAAAATATATATGTTATTTTTAAGTTAGGATTTGGGCATTCAAACATTTTTATAATATATAATGATCGCATTATATTTTAATTATTTAAAGTTTTACTCGCGTATAAAATTTTAATTTTTTGATCCCTTGATTGAATAATATTTCTTACTTAATGTGATATTTTATTTTGAATCTTAAATGTTGTACTGGTTTTTTTTTTCAATGGGAAATTATTGTTTTTCAGTAAATTCATAAGGGAAAGCTAGGAAAGTTTGTGCACAATTCAACAAAACGTTATAAAAAATCTAAATTTTAATTCTTTTGCTAAATTGTTGGTGCATAACTTTGAAGTGATCCTTCCTCTACGCATTTCCATTACTATTTTGTTGTAATACTATGATTTAAAGCAACAGATGTAATAAAACCAGGAGAAGATCTTTAAAGGGTAGGAGAGATTGCGCTTAATTTTAACTGCAATTAAATTGCTAACAATGATAATTGCACTTAAATGACATTGGTATAAGGTTTTAATAAACAAAATATTTTTGTATTACATATAGGTATTTCAATTTAATAATAATAATAATAATAATAATAATAATAAAAGCAGAAAATTAAAAAAATATTAAAAAGGATTAAAAAATTTTATTTAAAGAAAATAAATTAAAGAAGCTGATTAAAAAAAACAAGACTAGAAAATAAAAAGTAACATACTACTACTAAATACTACTAATAATGTAAGCTACTAGATTTTATAGTTGACTTAAAATTAATAAAGTTACTTTTCAGTTTGAATAATTTCTTGTTTGTTGACCTAATCTGTCGTTATCTAAATTTGTTGGATTCGCTTTTATAAATGATGAAACTTTCATGAAACCACCTTCCACAAGTAAAATTTTTAAACGAGTCCATGGGAAATCGTTTAAATTAAAAATATTTTGTAATACGACCATTCTATAAAAATTCCTAGAAAGAGTTTTGAAAATTTAAGCAAACATTTTTGAAAACAAGACAAAATAACCACGTTTAAGCATAGACTGTTCAAGCAATGGGCACTCCGCTATCGATATTGTTGAAAAGCCTGAAGTTTCAGATCGCCCATTGCACTCCTTCCTGGTCATCCCCTATGTGCACAATCTCTCCTACCTTTACCTTAGATCTAAAATGTTTTAATGTATACATGCAATGATTCTAAGGCCATAGGAAAAACTTGGAAGAAAGGTAGCGAACATAAGAAGGATATAGAATTGTACAGGGACCCATAGCTACAAACGCTGTTTTAACCCTCTAAGAACCGGATGTTTTGGGTGGATATGGGCGGGGGCTTTCGAATGTTGCATACTTTAAAAAAAAAAAAAAAAAAAAATGTTTTTATATGCTAATGTATACATAAATAAATAAAGTTTGCTTTTTACGGAAGTATTTTATCGCACTGATTGCATTAATACGAACACTGTGTATGATTTTGCAAAATAATGAAGTATTTTAAGACTTACATAGTAAGCGGAGTTAATAGAACATAGTAGTCAAAAACATACAGTCCTTAAAGGGTTAAAATGACGTTTGTGGTCATGGATTCCTGTACATTTCTCAATCCACTCTCCTCGAAGTTTTTCCCACGACCTTAGAATCCCCCCCCCCATATATAATATATGTTACGCAATTTAATAAGTGAATAGAATAATACTAAATTAGTAGAAGTTTCTTAATATATATATATATATATATATAAGGTGTGCCCAAATGAAAAGGAGACCTTAGCCTGTAGCGGCGTTATATCAAATCCAAGTGAGTTAATGTGTTAGCCGATAAATGGCATGGTGGTATTGCTAGATGCACATGTGTAGTTAACGGCTTCACATCAATATACTCATTACTGGAGAGTCATTTCCGCAGTTCGTTGCATGATGGATTCCTCCAGATCAGCGCAAAGAGAGATCGGTCGTGGATGAGCTCATACGGAAGAATTGCCGGACCACCACGCATGAAATTGCTGTTGAATGTCGATAAGCAAAGGAACTGTGCATGATATAATCCACAAAAAGCTTGATTATGGCAAAGTTTGTGCACAATGAGTGCCCAAGCATCTGTCAGAGAATCAGAAGTCGGTGAGTATGGGCGTTTGCCTGACCAATCTGTTGAGCCATCCACTCCTTTCCAACGCGCTGTGATTAGTGTATCAATGTGAATGTCAATTATTTATAGTTGTACTATTCCACACGAACTGTAATTATAATATTGTTATTAAAATTTCTGTACCTATATCTTTAGTCTCCTTTTCATTTGGACACACCATATATGTATATACATATATTAATACTTAAAAGAAAAAAAGAAATATCGAATGCAGAAAATGTAGTGAAAATGAATAAATATTTTTCGTTGAAATTAATGTAAAAACATTCAGACACGTAACGCATGTAAAAGCATTTAACTTCGATAAGCGGGTGTAAAATGATGAAGTATAAAACTTTGAAAGCAAATAATTATAAGCATGTTTTGTGAATAATCTTTCGAGTAAAATGAAACAGTACATGAAAAGTATATGCACAACACCAAACCAGTATGGTTGCTCTGTTTATGCTTCACACGTAATTACGTTTTCTTTTCTTTATTTATTTATTTATTTATTTTTTTTACTAATACTTCATTACTTCGATTAACTTAATTATTTCGATTCGAAACAAATTTTGTATATTTTTATAATAAATAATGTATTCTTAAAAAGTTTTTATTCTTCATCAATCTGTTTTTTTTTTCTTTTTGTGTGTGTGTGTATTTTACATTGAAAAAATATATCGAGACTGGAAAAGTATATACTGTTATGAACTATTTACCCACTAAGTAACAAATTTGTAGATTGTAAATTAATCACACATTTATTTAAAATAGATTCCGCACCAAATTTTACTTCCATAAATTTTTTACTTTTAAAATTTAAGAGAAAGCTTACCAGTTCACTTAACATTTTTGGATGCAACAGATACCTATAATAAGATATTATTTATTTATTTATTATTATTTTTTTTAATATAAAAGTTCCTTAACAAACACGATTAAGTCTGCGTTTATGTATATATATGTTGCTTTATTAAGAAAGTTCTTTTTTTTTTCTAATCAATTTAAAAATCCAGAAATTCATTGACATCAGTTATAATTGATTACAATTTACAGATTAATTAACTGGAAAAAGATTATGTGAAAAAGTTAAATTTTCACAAAGAACGATTATTGTGAAAGAATTGAAAGAATATGCACCCCTATAATGTGTTTTGTAACAATTTTAGGCATCCAGTTACTCTCAAGAGGAACTTGGATAAAGGTATCGTTTTTTTTTTATAATTTTGCAAAAAATTTAATTTCATTTAAAAAAAATAAATGAATAATTAAATACTATCTCAACATTTATTTTTCATTTATTTATTTTTTTTTCCTTTCCGTTAACAAAATGGAAATAAAAAATTAATGTTAAAATATGCATCGATACACATACTTTAAAAATCGTTCTTCGTTGAAATTTTAGATAAATAATATGTTTTAAACAAAATTATCCTTGTATTAAGAAAATTAATTTAACATTTTTTTTTTTTAAAACTCATTAAGATTTATGACCGTCTTCCATTGCAAGACGAAAGTTTTACAATCTCTCTATATATAAATGGCTAAGAGAGTTTTCTTCCTGTTTCTCCGTTGCTGGACGCAAGTTGGTTGGCTAAGAGAGATTTTCTTCTGCTTATCTGTGTGTTGTTGCCACCAGGTTTTCATACTTTAGTTAATTTAAAAAAATGTCACCAGCTTTTCATACTTTAGTTAATTTTTAAAAAATCTAATTGTCCGATCGATAAATTAATTAAACAGATGAATTCAGAAAATATGCTTCTTTCATTTGGTACCTTATTTGTAACGAAATTTTGATTAGATATTTTTAAATTAAATAAAATGTAAAAATAATACCCTGATAAAAGCTTTAAAAATGGACATTTAAATTTTTAACTCTGTACTGATAAGTATAAAGGATTTAAGTCCATATTCTTGATTTTTCAGTAGACGAAAAATAAAGTTAAACTAACTAAAAACAAATCAGAAGAATCGACTAGGAAAAATGTATTTCGTTGAGTTATACTCTTTATACCATTCAGTGATTGTCAACCTTCATTTAATAACGGGAAAATATTGAATTAAATATTTTATACCATACATGAATGGTAAATTTCTGACTTGAACCTTTTTTTACCAATGGATTTTCTCAAAGACTAAATGACATAGACTTAAATCCTTTATACCAATCGATAGAGAATTTTTTTCTAAGTCTGACTATGTACTTAACTAAAAATCGACATTTTTGGACTTACCATGAAATAAAATATGCTTTCACGCGAAAATATGCATATATATATATTAAATATTAAATTTGCTCTTGCACATAAAAAAAAAAAAAAAAAAATGAAAATGGAGTAAAAATAAAAAAATTATAATATATCAATTTTTGATCCCACCCCCCTTTCTTTAAATAGTATGTTAAATATATGAATCGTGCTTGGCATGAAAGCTAATTCAGCATTACATTAAATAGCTTTACTTATTGATAATCCTGGGTAATTTTTAAAATTTTGATGCTGAAATAGATCGGACATTTTTCGCCAAGAACTCCACTTTTGTAAAAGCCACTTTAAGTCAAATAAAGCATAAAAAAATATAAATGAATTATAAGATGTTGAAAAACAGAAAAGAAAGGAACGGAAAGGAAAGGAAAACGAAAAGAAAAGAAAGAAACAAAATAATACATAAATTATGTATTTTTGTAAAGTGACGATAAAAATTCAAAAGTCGCCAAGGGGAGCTGTATTCAGTTCTGTACCATGATCAGGTTTACATGTTTCATTATTTACTTTTCTATATGCCAACTACTATTAACTAACTCAACTACTATTATAACCACAAAAATTAATTGTCTCATGCGATAGACGTAGCCGACCACAGCACATTGTAATATTATATGTGCGAAATTGTTGTCATTTTATGGTTGATCGAATAAATCAAATAAATATAGAAACTATCAGACACTTATTACCTATGTCTACTCATTCGCAGATAAGAGCCTGCGAATGAGTGGGTCGCTGCTGAAGGCAGCGGGGAACCAAAGCAGGCTTTAAAACAATTTCATGGTTTCTTTAAATTTTATTTTTCTTCGTAAAGCGATATAGAAAAGAGTTTCCTTTAAATATAGTGACCAGCGAAGCGAGAAAAGCCTTCGTTGATTTCATGAATTAACCCCTTAACGCGCGGCGTCAAAATCAAAGATACAGCTGCAAAAATTCATCCCGGAAAATTTGTAGCAAAAATTTACGTTTATAACATATCAGAAAAGGCCGGTTTTTTTAACCTTAAATTTAAAAATTTCTTTTAGTTTAATTTAGTTCATGAATTCCGGTGGCAGTATAATTTAAATGATCTGAATTGTCTTTCGCCGCAAAGGGTTAAAAAATGGTTTCGTTAATAAACTTTGATATATTGGAACGCAGGCAGCATCAGGCCGAGTTTTGTACATTTCGTTCCCGAACCGGGGCTTTGCTAGTTATATATAAAGGGTAAGCTTAAAAAAACAGGAACAGTACATAATATTAAAGAGTATCGAAGAAGTGTGAGGGGGGTGAGACAAATTCTTTAGATAGTTTAATGATTTTTTTTTTTTTTTTTTTTTTTTTTTTTTACAATAAGCATTGCATGCTAGTATAAAATCAGTTATTGCATCAAGGTTCCTACTCCCCGTCCAATTCACAGATCATTGTCAGTCATGAGAGCTTTCACCTTAATTGCTACCACTAATTATGTACAATAATCTTTATCCTATTTAACCACAGCACATTACTACAAAAATATAAAGATTTCTCCATAAAATTAGTAGTGGCATAATAAGCGAAATTTTCACTTCCCTGAAAGTGACCTGGAAAAACATCGGGGAGTAGGAACACTGCTACATATGTTGAGAACATACTGTTTCATATAATATTTTCTTTCAATGTTTAGAACCATGAAAATTAAGGCTTCAATTTAAGAGAAAACTAATTTTTACTTCTGAAAAAGTTATGATTTTTTAATTTTATATTTACTGTGTTACCTTATTTGAAATGCTGTTTTCATATCTGTGGATTTTGAACTTTCTCCTTCAGTTTTTATAAATTTCCTTCTGGTCAATTTTAAATATTCGAATCTTTCAACTTCAGATAATTTTTAATCTACATACTTTTTATGCATATACAATATGTTACTATAAATTTATTTTTTTCACTGGCAGCGCTCTAATTCATATTGCCTCTAATTATAAGCTTAAATTATACCTAATTTAAAAAGGGACTAACGACAGCATGGAGTGAATGATCCCGTGAAAAAAATTATTTACTCAAGTCATCAGCAGAGAAAAAAATTGAAGCTACTGTAGTGTAATTTTACACAGCTGAGAAGTTGTACAAATTACCAATAAAATTTCAAAATACAAAGTTTCCAATATATATTTCAAAAACAGTTCGAAAAAGTTTCAAAGCAAATAATTCGAAAAATCTTCAAAAGATATCACCTGTAATTTGCCAAATTCAGTTTTGTCTTAACCTCAGCGGAACTGTCTTTATAAAGATATTTTTGTTTTCACAAATCTCATGCTTTTCGAGATTTTAAAGTTTATTATACCATTTTTATTTATTAATGCAATGAAAGATGCATTCATAATTTTAAAAAACAAGCTTCCTTAGAGTTAAGCTTGATAAAGTGAGAAATGAAAATGTCAGAACAGGCTATTAAGGATCTAACGAATTTAAATGTTGCAAGCCCTCTGTGGGCATTGCTTGAAGCAATAATTCCTACGAATAGATTTAAATCACTGAATAATACGGGAAATTTTATAAACAATTTATAAGAATTCCAAGCAAATTTTATGAATGGAAACATGGTGATTAATATGAAATGTCCACATTTAATTTATTATATCTTGCCGATAATGATGGCAATATAGTTAGCCATGAAAATCATGTTAGGGGACGAATTAAGGTCATTTTGACCAAATTATCACCATGCAAATACATTAAATTTGAAGACTAAAATTATTCCAATTAAAAAAAAAAATAAAAAATCCATAACATTTAATAAATTCATTATTTTGTATTCCGTAATTTTTTAAAACTTGGAAAAATGACTTAAAAAAAAGGGCGTCCCCATTTGTCCCCAGAAAATTGGGAAGTTTGGTCAGTATAAACTTTAAAGAAGAAAATGCGTGAATTTGCGAACTGCAATAAAAAAGCTACATACAGCTCATAAACCTTTATCGAGTCATGTCTCAGTCACTCTAAGAACATGGTTCGACAAGAAATTATACATATATGCGTGTGTTTAACAAAATTGATACTAATTAATGGTGTTGTATAATCTATAATAATAAATGGAAAGGTTTGTCTGTCTGTCTGTCTGTCTGTCTGTCTGTCTATCTGTCTGTCTGTCTGTCTGTCTGTCTGTCTGTCTGTTCTTTTATACGTTCAGCCCCTATTGAACGCAGAAGTACAAGAATTGACATACGGATGCTCTGGAGCCTTTCCGATGTTTTCCTCGAAACAGAATTTAAAAATCTTAATTAGTTTCGGAGATATTAATTAAAACGCTGACCCATATCGATCGCGAAAATGACCAAAAATCCTTATTGCTTAAAAAGAGGCATTCTATCAGCATTCAGCAGACGATTTTAACAGCTGTCTCTAACGGAAAAAAAACATGTGCAAGTCATTAATGTCACATGATCTTTAACTGGGGTTAAAAATTGCAAATTTCAAAGTGCTTCAAATTTTCTTTTTTCGTACACAACACTTAATATACAACCTATTCAGCACAAAACCAACCTGCAGTTAAAATTTCATCAAATTTCATTAATAAACAAAGCAGTTACATTTTAATTGCTAATTAAATTTTATTATAACACGTAATCTATCTTTCAATAGGCGATAGGAGTTTCCATAGCAACAAAATACATTTGAAGGAACTAAAAAATACTTTTTCTTTTTCTTTTTACTTCCATTACCCGACTACCATGGTATATATATAGGTTTTGGCGAAATAAAAAATATTTATTTTTCTTTTTACTTCCATTAATAAAACTACCGTAGATAATGGAATTAGAGATTTCACGTGATTTACATGTTTTATAATGTCCTGATTAGGTTTTCTTTTGTGTGTTTAACGGTAGCTACTACGGTAACAGCGGTAACAGCTACACAGGTAAACAACGGTAACAGCTACTAATTAAAATAATTTCATAAGTAACACATTATTTGAAAGCTTTGTTGATTTGGAATTGAACAGTAGATTACAGAAATTTCTAATGCCAGATATTTTAAAATTTCGATATTTCAAATTCCAATTAAATTATTTTTGATACATCATTCGAAAGATATTTTAAAGTTCTTTTAAATTATCGAAAGTTTTCACCAGATTTACACGCTTTGAGGTCTCCTGAATTAGTTTTCTTTTGTATCTCAGCTACTAATTAAAATAATTTCATGAGTAATGCATCATTAGAAAGCTTCTTTAGATTTGGAATCGAACAGTGGAGTACAGAAATTTGTACCGCCAGATGGCGCTGTAATATTTTAAAATTTCAAAATTTAAATTTCTAATTATGATTAAATTATTTTTAATGCATCATTCGAAAGATATTTTAAAGTTCTTTTAAATTATCGAAAGTTTTCACCAGATTTACACGTTTTGAGGTGTCCTGAATCAGTTTTCTTTTATATCTCAGTTATTAATTAAAAAAATTTCGTAAGTAATACATCATTAGAAAGCTTTGTTGACTTGATACACATTTTAAAGTACTTTTACATTATCGAAAATGGAATTCGAGATTTCACCGATTTACACGTTTTGAGGTTTCCTGATTAGGTTTTCTTTTGTATCTCAGCTACTAATTAAAATAATTTTATAAGTAATACGTCATTAGAAAGCTTTTTTGATTTGGAATCGAACAGTGGATTACAGGAATTTCTACCGCCAGATGGCGCTGTAATATTTTCAAATTTCAATATTTCAATTTCTAATTATGATTAAATTATTTTTAATGCATCATTCGAAATATATTTTAAAGTTCTTTTACATTATCGACAGTTTTCACCAGATTTACACGTTTTGAGGTCTCCTGAATTAGTTTTCTTTTGTATCTCAGCTACTAATTAAAATAATTTCGTAAGTAGTACATCATTAGAAAGCTTTTTTGATGTGGAATCGAACAGTGGAATACAGAAATTTGTACAGCCAGATGGCGCTGTAATATTTTAAATTTTCAAAATTTCAATTTCTGATTATGATTAAATTATTTTTAATACATCATTCGAAAGATATTTTAAAGTTCTTTTAAATTATCGAAAGTTTTCACCAGATTTACACATTTTCAGGTGTCCTGAATCAGTTTTCTTTTATGTCTCAGTTATTAATTAAAAAAATTTCATAAGTAATACATCATTTGAAAGCTTTGTTGACTTGATACACATTTTAAAGTACTTTGACATTATCGAAAATGGAATTCGAGATTTCACCCGATTTAGACGTTTTGAGGTGTCTTGATTAGGTTTTCTTTTGTATCTCAGCTACTAATTAAAATAATTTTATAAGTAATACATCATTAGAAAGCTTTTTTGATTTGGAATCGAACAGTGGATTACAGAAATTTCTACCGCCAGATGGCGCTGTAATATTTTCAAATTTCAATATTTCAATTTCTAATTATGATTAAATTATTTTTAATGCATCATTCGAAAGATATTTTAAAGTTCTTTTATATTATCGACTATTTTCACCAGATTTACACGTTTTGAGGTCTCCTGAATTAGTTTTCTTTTGTATCTCAGCTACTAATTAAAATAATTTCGTAAGTAGTACATTATTAGAAAGCTTTTTTGATTTGGAATCGAACAGTGAAATACAGAAATTTGTACCGCCAGATGGCGCTGTAATATTTTAAAATTTCAATAATTTAATTTCTAATTATGATTAAATTATTTTTAATACATCATTCGACAGATATTTTAAAGTTCTTTTAAATTATCGAAAGTTTTCACCAGATTTACACGTTTTGAGGTGTCCTGAATCAGTTTTCTTTTGTATCTCAGCTACTAATTAAAATAATTTCATAAGTAATACATCATTAGAAAGCTTTTTTGATTTGGAATCGAACAGTGGAATACAGAAATTTGTACCGCCAGATGGCGCTGTAATATTTTAAAATTTCAATATTTCAATTTCTAATTATGATTAAATTATTTGTAATACATCATTTGAAAGATATTTTAAAGTTCTTTTAAATTATCGAAAGTTTTCACCAGATTTACACGTTTTGAGGTGTCCTGAATCAGTTTTTTTTTTTTGTATCTGAGTTATTAATTAAAAAAAGTTCATAAGTAATACATCATTTGAAAGCTTATTTTAGTTTATACACAGGTTTTCTTTTGCATATCAGCTAATTGAGTAAGAATAAGTAACTGGAATGGAACAATAGATTACAGAAATTTCTACTGCCAGATGGCGCTGTAATATTTTTAAATTTCAATAATTCATAATCTAATTATGTTTAAATTATTTCTAATACATCATTCGAAAGATATTTTAAAGTTCTTTTACATTATCGAAAGTGGAATTCGAGATTTCACCTGATTTACAATTTAAAGTGTCCTGATCAGGTTTTCTTTTGCATCTCAGCTAATTGAGTAAGACCGTTCAAAATTGGTATATGCAAGTTAATTAGGAGGGGCTGGAACGGTGGGGAAGAAATAGGCGCGCATGGGTTTGGGACCCGGTGCGAGTTTTTACCCGATGATAAAAGATTTTTTTTTTTTTTCTTAATAATAAAAGTTTGAGTTGAGAAAGAATATGCGTGTACAGCGCACGTATATCCTCAAGCGTGCGCGCGCAGCGCGCATGGGTCTGCGCTGCCAAAGGCAGTGGCGTCCCGGTGTGAGTTTTTACCCGATGCTAAATGATATATTTTTTAATTCCTTTTCTTGAGAATGAAAGTTTATGAGTAATAACATTGAATTTTGAGAAGTCATAAGGACAGTGAAGGAATACGTGCGCGCAGCGCACGGGTCTACGCTGCCGAAGGCAGTGGGAACCCGGTGCGACATTTTTCCCGATCAGAATTTTTTTTTCTCTTTTTTTATCACATGATCCAAATTAATGCAATTTTGTGAATTCATTAATTATTGTGATTCATTTAAAAATAGTGACCAGCGAAGCGGGCGTAGCCTGCTAGTGATGAATAAAAATTTTGTAAGCAAACTAATAATTCAGTTCAACACGAACGCATAAACTACATGTATTCAGATAAATTGTTCTGAGGTATCGGTTTAACACATCTTACTTTCATGAAGTTCACATTAAACGTTTTTAATTGTACATACAAGTTTTTGGTTAGTTTAACTCTGAAACTGTACTATTTATTATATATATATATATATTTTTTTTTAATATAGTTTCTTAATTTAAGTGTATTTATAAATTTATTTATCTTTTTAAGATTACAGTACACTTAAAATAAAAATCCCCCCCCCCAAAAAAAAAAATAAAATAAAATAAAATAAAATAAACAGTAATATATGAACTAAATAATCAACCTTTAACTACGGATGTAGTAAGCGATTTAACAAGTCTGCCTTACATTCCAATGTTTGTCAATAGACAATTCTTTTTTTCTTTTTTAATTGACAACTTTTATTTCCATATATTTTCCTATTTTAAACAATCAACCTCGCCTATTTAGTTGATTTTACATTTTAGTATTTGCTTAAAGGATTCAAAATTGATCGCTAGTAAACGATGAGATAAATTACACATGCGTATATTTTTGCCAGTGTGAATTAATGGGTTAAACACGAATACGCAAAGTCACTTTTCTTTATCTTTCTTCTATGTTGTGTAATTGTGTTGTTTTAAAAGAACGCTAAACGGCGGGGCTTGTTTTCTTTGGAAAGCAAAGCTTCACGTTTGCTATCACCAATGTCTTAAAATAATCTTTTGTTTTCGTTTGGACGTTGCTGTTGTGTTACAGATGACCTGTAATTAAAAATTAAATATATATTGTCTAATTTTCTCTATTACTTTTTAAGATTTTCTCCATTAAGTCATCTAAAACTTTATAAGAGATGCCCCCTAAGTCTCTCCAAAAGAAAGATTCATCTCTATCTCGAAAGCTAACAATCGGAATGAGGTGAAAGTTTGCACATCCATATTTTTCAGTATTAGGAATCATTTTATGTAAAAAATAATCTAGGTCATTAGTAATATTTTTTTAATATGACTTCATTAATATTTTGAATAATTAAAAATATTTTTTTCTGAATCAAAAGTTATCATAGATTATGTTTGAGTTTCTTCACTGTATCTCTAATAAATAAATAAATAAATAAAAAATGAAAATTGGGCATTACCACTGAAAAAATCACATTGGTATGCGTTTTAATAGGTAGACGACCCCCAATTCAAAATAACACTTCATTTTGTAAAAGTATTCACAATTCCCCGTCTATTACATTTTTCTGCATTGGTTAGCAACAAATTAAAGTCGAACGTTGCTCTGTATTCTTTCCTTCGACTGTACATTAGTTGTTGTTGTTTTTTTTTTTTTTTTAACAATAAATGTTAACAAAATTTGGATTTTCCATAACCCAATGCATTCTAAAGATCTTGTAACACTATCCAAGCTTCTCAACAGCTGTCCCACTCTCTTTAAAACGCATAATTATTCGCTAAAGGTTTGTAAGTAGAATGGAACTTCGGCATAAACCTTTTACTTCTCGAAATATCTTGACATAAACTTGACCTGAAAAAATCTCTGTGATTTCTTACGTATCGACTAAACAAAATAATGTAGCAATTTAAAAAAAAAAATAAACAATTCGCCGATTTTTCATTTCCCATGACAATCATAAGAAATAATATTATTAGTTGACCATGTAAAAATTCCCTATTTCTGCCATCAAACGTAAAGTAAAAAAATTATAAAAATAAATAATGGCAGTTTGCATATTTTCGAAAAAGATGTAAAATTATGACAAATTTCGAAAATTAAACTTAAATAAATAAATAAATGTATAAACAGAAATTTTGTTAATTTGCAGAAGAGTAATCAATTACAGGGTTTGTCCGGAAAGTAATAGGACTGATTTTCTTTCGCCGCTACTGTACTTCGGAGCGTGCGCGCACCGACTGGATCCGGTAGAGGGCGTTCCTAGCTAACGAACGAGCGGCCCCCACATGCACAAAATTTTTTTTCTAGTTAACTACTACTATTATCAATAATTCATATTAATTTTACAATCGCAAGTTTAAAATAACTCTTATTATGCACATTTATACGAATTTTTGTCCTATACTGCCATGTTAAAAATTTAGATAAAATGCTGCGCCACCTGTTGAGATATTGATCCCCAAATATAATCAGCACCAGTTTATGTCGGGGACCAACTAAATACTGGTTTGGTAAAATTTCGTTTAAAAAAAATATATACGATTTTTTTTCTAAGTTTTTTTTTGTTAAAAGTAAAAAAAATCGATAACTTTGTTTTACATTATCACAGATTTATGGTTCAACCATTCGTTTTAAAGGTATTGACGAGACCTTTCGAAAGATACCCGGGGAACCGATACTCCCACATGCACAAATTTTTTTTCCCAGTTAAGTATAACTATTATTAACGAGACCTTTCGAAAGATACCCATCTTGAAAATTTACTTTCCCGGGGGGGGGGGGGGGGGACCGATGCCCCCACATGCACAAAATTTTTTTTCTAGTTAACTACTACTATTATCAATAATTCATATTAATTTTACAATCACAAGTTTAAAATAACTCTCATTATGCCCATTTATACGGAATTTTGTCCTATGCTGCCATGTTAAAAATTTGCATAAAATGCGATCACAGTGCCACCTGTTGAGCTATTGAAAATTGGAAGCATTAAAAATTGATTAAAAGATATTAAAAATTGGAAGCATTGGGCTTTAAAATACTTAAAAAACAAAAACAAACAAAAAAAAATACAGTGATGGATACAAATGTTACCTCACACCTCTCACTCCCTTTCAAACTCAAATAATCAGTTACATTAAATATTGGCACTGTTAAAAACAGGTCTAATGAAATAAACAGATCTTACTGCTGTTTCATCATGCATTATGGTCAGCAGCCATTTTGAATCTTTCAATAATGGCATGAGCAAAAATCTGAATTGAAAGATAAACCATGGGTAAGTTTTGTATTATTTTATATACTAAATGTTACATGTAAGAGAAAAAAATATACAGTATTGCTTTAACGAATTAAAAAAGAATTAGCATTCTATAAACATTTAAATAAGAATAATCACAGGAAAAAATACTCACAAGTTAGGCTTAGTAAATAAGGTGAAAGAAAAAAAAACAATATATATATATAGAAAGACTTAAAAATGATCTTATCTTATTAATTATTTTAGATATTTTAATTGAAAATTAACTAGTATGATAATCAATACATATCTACTATAATGATTACACTGAATTTCCAATGATTTTTAATAATATCTAGTCTAAAATGTCCTTCATGTTCAAAATACTTTTCATACAACTTAAGTATATTGCATAATTCTATACATGAAACATATACTGTAAAAATGTTAAAATAAATTATGTGTTATACTCTAACAATACTTTCTATTAAGAGTTTAACCTAAGTACTTAAATTATCTAATTACTTAATTTCTGTCTATGTACTGTTTAAAAACATATGACAAATGATGTAGAAATTTACTATGACCTTGTGTTTATTCACAGACAGGGGAAAAAGAAAATACAAAATATCTTAAAAAGAATAAATTGATATTTAAAGCTTACTTTAAAGTTATTTTTCTGTATTTTACAATGTAAGCTTAGCAGTTATTGTTCGTTTTAAACTTAACAGATAAATTTCTTTAAAGTTTAAGAACAATAATAACAAAAGATTGTAAAGAAAAAAATTAGGCCTTTCACGGTTGATTTTCAACCTGACACCTGGAGTCTCATCCATAGCGGCATTGTGTAGGGGTTTATTTGTTTTCCAGGTGCCGGCCCCTTCCCTACACTAGGCTATGGATTCTTCGACTTCAGCTATAGTAAAATCAATAGGTGTATTTATCTTTTATAGATTACTAATTTTTAAAATGAGGTCTTTTACCATGTAATTAAAATTTATAATTATATTCTTACATGTACAGTAACTTCTCATAATTCCTTATTAAAAAGTTCAAGTTATTATAGTTAGTATTTTTTTTTCAAAAAGTTTACAAAACACTATCTTTATAAATAAATAAAAATATTCTTTTAACTAACATAATCAAGGTAGACATCAAATTAAATCTTTGAAATTCTCTTTAAAATGAGGAGTCCGAAATTTCTCTATCTCTTAAAAAACATAATGTGTTTATTTAAGCTAAAAAATGCCCAATTTTCAAAATCAAAAGAAATAAAATATTTTTAAGAGCATTTTATCATTTATTTCAAAAAAAGGAATGATTCCTGAATGTTTAAAATTAAAAACACACTTGGCATGGGTTGATTTTACAAACAAAAAAATTTGTAAAGCATGTGTAGCACAAAATAGTGTGCGTTTAACTAATTCAATAAATATTATAGATTATATTTTAAACAGGGCTTTGCACAGTACTTTTAAACTTTTTAATGCATAATTTTCTGCAAATTAACCTTTATTTATAGATACTGCATTAAATATTAATTTAAATACAAGTGGTAGATGCAGAGGTTAATCCAGAACAAATTTAGTGCCGCACTGAGGCACTTTCACAAAGTCAACTTTCAGCAAAGAGGTACCTTCACAAAGTCAATTCTCAGTAATATAACTGCACACTAAAATATTTTATAAGTTTCACTGCATCGAACACAGAAAAATACCTTCAATTTGAATATTTACTGGAGACAATGATAAATATCTAAGTAAACACCTACTTATAAGAAACAACTTAACTCACCCATATATATATTTATTTTTACAACTGTTTCATTTTATTTTTTAAATGTATTTAAAAAAAAAAAAAAAAACTGCTTTACGTATTATAGTTAATTGTTCTGAAGTATCATTAATTTTCACAAACTTACTTGATGTTTTCACAAATTATTTTATAAATTCACAAATGGGGTACCATTTTTAAAAAGCTGGATTAATCCCTGAGATGATAAATTTGCGATTAAGCTTACTTTTATCTGTTTACATTGTATTTCAATAAAACAACGATAATTCATAATCTAAACGTAATCTGTTTCTTTTTTGATTTAATTTAACAGCATCCAGCTTCAAATGCGTTAAGTAAATATGTAAAATTAATATTTACGAGAGGATTAGAGTAAACTTTTGACAAAATTGTTACATCATCATTCTTTTTTTTTTTTCTTTTCCAAAATAAAAAAGGCTTCATTAAATCAAATGCAAAACTAATCTGTCTTTCTTTCCTTTTTAATTAACAAAAGATATATACATAATTAAACAGTTAAATATTTAAAATTATACATGTGCAAGTAACAAGCAACATACTTAAGCATTTTATGCAAGTCCATTTCTTAAATATCCTAATCTGAAAACACATGGACGAACCCCTTTTTACAAAACAATTTATATAATTCAAACTTCACGCTACTAAAATATATATTACAAGCTTTAAAAATATGTAAGTATCACACTCAAAATTTTGTTACATTTGAAATATTGACGTTTAGGTTGACATTCCCGTGGAATTGCCTTATTAAGAATCAACAGCTATATAGTACAATTAAATTAATGTCAGGCACACTTAAGATTATATATGAAAGAAAAAGATATACATTCAACTTATTCAAAAAATACTTCTATGTAGATTCTTCATTTTAAAAGTTATAAATTTAATATATGTTTACAATAAATTTTGGTGAGTATTATGTAAGACGATTAAAATATATATAGCAAATAAAAGTAGTCTTAAAGATACAATAATGAAGTTGCAACAATCCCATAAACAATACACCCGCGAGATGTTTATCAAACAAAATCTATTCAATTTCGTATCCAAATCAAAAGGAGGAATAACTTGAAAATATATCAATATGTTTTAAATGAATAGAATAATTAAAAATTTTTCTCTCAAATCGCTCATACAAACAAAACAAACTATCCTTCCAAATACGTTTAGTTAAGCGGAATTCGTATTTGTCAGCAAAGCTGATTGGTTCCGTGATGTAAACATTCCATGACGTACGCAAACCACTGACGAGTTGCGCAGAACAAATGTCAAGAAGATTTCTCGATCTTTGAGGCTCCAAGGTCTTGTGTTATCTCCGAGCACCTGGAGAGTCAGGCCAGGCTTTTTCGCGCGACGTGTTTCTGTGAGTGGTGCAAGCCCCCAATTTTTGAATAACGTCCCAGGTAGCACAGTATGGTATTTTCAACGTTGAACAAACGGCAATGCATTCCGTTGAATTATCGTTTTTCCGTAACGTTAATAATCTGAAAATATGTCTCGTTGATTTCCTCATCTTTCAACGGTTGTTTTAATACATTTTACAACGTAAAAAAACCGTTGTAAAAGGGTTGTACGAAAACGCAATACTGTCGTTTTTTTTATAACCTAAAAAAAAAAGTTGTAAAATGGTTGTTCAGAATCGCAATACTTTCGTGCTTTTTATATCAGTTTTCAACGGCTTTTCTTATGTCTTATAAACGTTGAAATCCAAGAAAAATAGCTATCTCCATATATCCATTGAATTTTTGCTTCTAAAATATTGCTAACAATTTTAAAAAGAAAAAAAAAATGGAACATTCTTTTTTACTTAATTTTTAGACCTTTTTTATTTCTAATTTTATTACTTTTTTAATACTCAATATACGAAAATATTAGATTCGTAAAAATTTTCAACTTCCGTTTTTCGAGGAAAGCTATATTTCATAGCATATACAACTGCACAAAATATAATATGTGAGACAACCATTATACATGACATCTCAACATCAGTTAATTAAAATTGCCGCAAATTCTGTATATAAAACCATTATTCTGAGAAGCTGTATAAAACTTTAGTGCATGTTAAATAACATTATATATAGATTATTTTTTCAGTAAATATGAAAAAAGTAAAATTTTACAAAAGTACAGTTTTAAAAAAGAGTATTAAATATTTAAAGTTAGATCGACCCCTGAAAATTTAAGACAAGAAATCAAACATAAAATTAAAGAAGGGAAAAAGAAACACTCACTTCATTACTTGAAAAATCTTGTTTAAATAAATACAGCATCCACAATTAGACAAGAACTCTGTAATTTTTAATATTATGCTAGCAGGTAAACACACCCAAAACCAAAGAATATTATAACTTTGAGCTTTTAAGGGAATTTACCAGCTAGCAAGTTGTTTGGAAATTACGTAAAATGTCAGAAAACTTTCGTACCATTTTAACAGGAAAGCGATATTCATCTTCTTTCACATCACATTCACTTTCAAAATGGCGCGCGTCGTATCGTATGTCGTAAGACGCTTTTAAGGTTTGCCACAATATACTCGGCGATATGTAGAACAGGAGGGAGAAAGCGTACAATACGAACACCTTCGTTAGCTACGGGTTTCGAAAGCCAAAGAACATTCTACTATACTTGTTAATATAATTTGCCGAAAGATTCCCTTCTTATCATGTTAAAAGTTCTTTCGCAGCACACCATATCTTCTAAAACTCTAAAGAAAATTATGTTATAACACGCACATCCCGCCAATTCACCATCGTGTATCGATATCAAGTTGAAGAGATTCAACGTCATTTGACAGAAATAATGACTTATAAAAAGCACCTATTAATTCGTTGAAAAAACATATTTTTTATTAGAATCGAAAAGGAAAACAAAAACTAATAAAATACCTATTTTAAAACGTCGAAAAAATAACAGAAAAAGTACAACCATAAAACAACGTTTGTTATAGGTTTTCTTTATTACTGAGTAAATATTCGAAATTGTTCAGTGAGAATATTGCGAAATAAAAACTATTTTTCAACGGACATAAAATAACGTAACCAATTTTTCACTGTTCAGACTTATTTGCAACGCTATAACAACGTTATGTGTTACCTGGGGTAATCACAGGTGACGAGTCATGGATCTTTGAGTATGATCCCGAGACAAAGAGGCAATCTTCCGAGTGGCACACGCCGGCGTCTCCTCGCCCAAACAAGGGAAGAATGAGCAAATCCAAAGTGAAAACGATGCTCATTGTCTTTTTTTACATTAAAGGCATCGTCCACCATGAATTTGTTCCTCCTGGACAAACCGTCAACGCCAAGTTTTACGTGGAAGTGCTCAAGAGACTCAAAAATTGGGGGTCACTATTAAAAAATTAGGGGCTTGCACCACTCACAGAAACACGTCGCACGAAAAAGCCTGGCCTGACTCTCCAGAGGCTCGGAGATAACTGACCAGCCGCTCGTTCGTTAGCTAGGAACGCCCTCTACCGGATCCAGTCGGTGCGCGCACGCTCCGAAGTACAGTCGCGGCGGAAGAAAATCAGTCCTATTACTATCCGGACAAACCCTGTATTTTTAAAAACAGTTTTGAAATAGAAAAAAGTTGATTTCATGTATTACCGATAAAATAATCACCTGTTTCATCAATTACTGGTGAAAAAATAAAATATCTAAATATTGTTATATAAATAAATTGCCACGATGATACTAAAAATAATAATTTTCTTTTTAAATGGAGGAGATATTTTTGTTTACGTTGTTGATGAATAATTTTCGGGTTTACATTTATGTTGTGCTTAAAAAAAAAATAATAAATAAATAAATAAATAAATAAACCGTAGTGATGTTCCAAGAATCTTTCTCCGTAGCCAAGCAGTATAGGGAATGCGTAATCTATTAATAAATCTGCTAGATGTTCCTGAGCGCACCTTCTGGTAGGTTAAAATAAATTTCACAAACGTATAATTTTTCACTTGTATAGGTCAGCACATGTATATTTAGAATTCCCTTTTCAGTACATTCTTTAGTAAGTAGATAAATCTTACTTCCATAAACAGCATAATCCATATGTTATCTTTCCCATCTATATGTTATCTTTCCCATGGCTTCGCAGGATATTCCCAATAATGAGTTTCATTTTTACGTGAACATTCCTTATGTTTTGCACACTCAATACAATCTTTGCATGATTTTTCAATGTCATCATCAATTTTGGGCCAGTAAATATAGGATCGTGCAAGGGCTTTCATCTTGACAATACCTAGATGTCCTCTGTGTAACTCCTGTAACATAGCTTCCCTAAATTGTTTCGGAATATAAACACATAATCCATATAGAATGCAGCCACTTTGTAATGTGAAATTTCGATCATTTGCACCTTTAAAAAAGCCTGTTCGTAACTTTTCAAGAATTGGTTGTAATTCAGGATCTTTTGCAGTAGCATGAGCAATTTGTCTTGAACTTAAAGGTAATCTTGACATGTGATCTATTAAAATTGACAAAAGCATTATTGACAAATATTTCAATTTACTTATTCTTATATATTTTATAAAAATAGTTCAAGGTTTATAAGGTAAGTAAAATGCACTCACCTTGGTTGTGAGTATCCTCTTTTATTTCAGCTTTCAGTACCAAGATGTGGTATTTCGTAAATGAAAATAAATCAGTTGGAGTTTCAGGAACTATCATTTGAGTTGACTGATGCTGTTTAAAATATATAATTTGAAATAAATTAAATAATGGTTTTAATTGAATTAAACCAGCCTTCTTTAGCTTGGTTTATGAATAGGAAAAAATTGTGGGAATAAAAAGAAGAACCCACATGTGTTCCTTTTAACCACATTTTTATTATAAAACTGAACATCGAAGAAAGAGAAAAAAAACGAAAAATACATCATTACATGTACATAGAAACACAGACGGCCAATCAGAACAAATGCGTCACAGCGACGCTCCAATGTAGACGTATATATGCATGAAGAAATAAAAGAGTCAAATGAAATGTTTTTAGAATAATATGAAAAAGAAAGTTTTTGTAATTATTGAAAGAATGTCATTTTGAGTTTATTTCTCACCAACACCCCTGCGTAAACTCGATGACATTTAATCACAGTTCAACAAAGAAATTCGCAATTTTTGAAAAGAATGTCTCGGCAGAGGCTTGGTGAGCACATCGGCGATCATATTTTCCGTACTTACATACTCAATCTTTATTGTGCCCTGCTCAACAAGGTCTCGAATCAGATGGTACCTTAGCTCGATGTGCTTAGTTTCTGTCGAAACTTGTCATTTTCAGCCAATTTTATGCAAGAAAGATTGTCTTCATAGAGTGTAATAGGACAATTTTGTTGCATGTCAATTTCTTCAAAAAGGTTTATAAGCCATTTTACATCTTGCGCGGCACTTGCTGCAGAAATATATTCCGCTTCCGCTGATGACATTGATACAGATTTTTGTTTTTTGCTTGTCCAGTATACAGTATTTGCTCCTATGCAGAACAAATTTCCTGTTGTAGACTTACGATCACTGGTATCGTTTGCCCAGTCGGAATCTGCATATACCCTCAAGACAGGCTCTTCAATATTATTATATGTCAATTTAAGATTAATTGTACTTTTTAAATATCTCATTAATCTTTTTACCGCTTCCCAATCTTTTGCTCTTTGGCGCTCATTTCTTCTACTCAAAATATTTACAGCGGCGCTAATATCCGGACGTGACACGGTTGAAATATATAACAATGCGCCTACAGCCTGTCTATATTGTGTATTTTCTGGTAAAAGGTTTTCTTCGTCATTTAATTTTATGTAACCTGTGTCCATAGGAGTGTCTGTAGGTTTTGAATTTTCTAAACCGTATTTGACTATAAGTTCTTGTATTTTGTGTGTTTGATCAAGAGTCATTGTATTTTCATTAGGACGATTAATATTTATCCCAAGATATTGTTTTGCTTCTCCCAAGTCTGTTAACGGGTATTCTTGTTTTAGTTTGTTTTCAATTTCATTTATTTGTTGATCATTCCCCGCTATTAACAAATCATCGACATACACAAGTACATAAGTAGTTACATCGTTTCGTTTACGTTTATAAAGACACTTGTCGAATTGACTTTGAATAAAGCCTAAGTTAAGTAATGACTCATTCAATTTTAAATTCCATGCTCTCGCGGCCTGCTTTAGCCCGTATATTGCCTTTTTTAATTTACACACCTTATGTTCTTCCCCGGATACCACGTATCCTTCTGGCTGATGCATATAAACATCTTCACTCAATTTACCGTGTAAAAATGCAGTCTTGATATCAATATGTCTAAGACTTAAATTCTTATAAAGACTCATTGCCAAAAAACTTCTCAAAGTTGTGTGAGACGCCACTGGGGCGAAAGTCTCATCGTAGTCTATTCCATATTTCTGTGAAAAGCCCTTCGCAACCAGCCTAGCTTTGTATTTTTCAACACGGCCCTGACTGTTATATTTTGCTTTGAATGCCCATTTGCACCCTACTATTTTCATCCCTGGTGAAACCTCAACTAAATCCCAGGTGTCATTCTGCTTGAGTGAATTTATTTCATCTTATATAGCATTGATCCAATTTTCCTTTTCTACAGGGTTTTCCATACTTATTATATCATCCCAGCAGTTTGGTTCACTTATTCTTTCATTGTGTAATGTTAATGCGAATCTATCTGGTGGTACCCCTTTATTAGATCTTTGTGATCTACGTGGAATATTTTGTGAATTATCTGACACAACACTATCATTAGTTTCATCTATCTCTGAGTCTATTATTTCCAAATTTGGTGATGGATTTTTATTATCACTTTTCTCATCATTGTTTTGTGATGTTTCATATTTAAGTATCGCTTGTTTTTCATTTTCTACAAATTTTACGGTTCGACTAATAATTATGTTTTTGCCATTTGTGCAGATCCTATATCCTTTACTTCTATTATCGTACCCTACGAATATACCTTCCTGTGCCGTATTATCTAATTTTCCCCTGTGTACCTTTTGTACGTATGCATAGGTACGACAACCAAATGGTTTTAACATCGATAGGTCAGGTTTTCGACCTGTCCATAATTCATAAGGTGTCAATTCACACGAAGATGTTGGGAGTCTATTTTGCAAGTAAACTGCGGTATTTATTGCCTCCCCCCAGAAAGAATTTGGTAAATTGCCATCCTTTAATAAACAACGTGCCATTTCAACTAAAGTACGATTTTTACGTTCAGCAGTTCCATTTTAAGAAGCTGAATAGGGAACAGTGAATTGGTGGTCTATACCTAATTTTGTTAAGTATTCATTTAATTCTGTCCCGGTATACTCCCCTCCGTTGTCGGAGCGGATTGCATGCAAAGTTCGTCCGAACTTGTTTGATGTCATTGCGATGTATTCCCTCAATTTTGTGAAAACTTCATCCTTTTTTCTCAGTAGGTATATAACTGTAAATCTACTGAAATCATCAATAAAAGTTAAAAAATAGTATTTTCCACCGACCGTGGGGGTTGTCATTGGTCCACACAAGTCAGTGTGTACCAACTCTAGTGCTTTAGTTGCCCTAAACTGAGCCTTTTTGGGATAAGGATTGTCCGTTAATTTAGTTAATATGCAAGTTTCACATGCATTATCATGTTTGCAGTTGTCTAGTTTTATCACAACTGCCATGTTGTTGTTTACCGATTGTTTTACATGACTAATGTTAATATGGCCTAATTTAATGTGCCATTTATCAATGCCATTTTTATTTTCGCATGTTTTTACCATGTTTATAGTGTGTGTTGTATCATAGTTAACTTTGCATTCGTATAAATTGTTGTTAATGTAACCTTCAATGCATGTTTCTCCTTCATGCATTATTTTGCATGATTTGTTTTCAAATATTGCTACACAACCATTTTCAGTAGCCTCTTTTACAGATATGCGGTTTGTCTCTATCTTTGGTACATATAAAACATTTTTCAATATTACAGTATTATGTGTGTTATTGGAATTTGTGGTGTTTAATTTCACAGACCCATGACCCAGGGATTCTATCTCCTGTCCATTCGCGATTGTTACGCGTGAATTATTATAATTAAATTCATGAAATTTACTCCTATCATTGCATACATGCGTTGAACAACCTGAGTCTACATACCAATTGTTAGATTTCTCACCGATAAATAGAGTGAATATTTTATCGTTAGGTTTTTTATTTTCACTCTCAGTAATAAGAGCCCTATCCGCGTTATGTCTCTCTTGAGTGTACATACCAGATTTGAAAGTTGATCTGGCATTGCTGGCTTTTGTTTGTTTCAGAGTCTTTTCTTTATTTTTATTTTTAAGATGCCAGCATTCTTCATTGTATGCGATTTTTTTTTACAATAACGGCAGAACTTTGAATTTTCTGGTTTCGGTTTAAATTTAACCTTTAACACGGAATTATTTTCAGATTTGTTTTCTTTTCTTTTAGAAAATTTATCAATCAATTTCGAGCGTATAAACTGTGGTACTAGATCTTTTTCATCTCGCGATTCTAAAGCAGTGATGAGAACATCGTAACTTGGAGGTAAGGAACAGAGCATTAGGGCTGAAAGGTGCCTGTCGTTAATTTCTTCTCCGATTGATACTAACTTATCTCGTAATTGATAAATGTACGTTAAATGGTCGATCATATCGCCACCCTCAGTTAATTTCGTAGAGTAAAGCTTTCGTAGCAAAAATAGTTTACTGCTGAGGGTTGAACGCTCATGTACAGCTTTAAATGCGTTCCAGCATTCTTTAGCGGTCTCGAGATTTTTGACGTGAATTATTTGATTATCCTCTATTAAGAGGTTTATGATAGCGCGTGCTTTCCTATTTTTGTTATTCCATGTGTCCGTAATGGGATTCGGAGCATCGTTAATAACCACAGAATATAAATCTTCCTTTTGGAGAAACATCTCCAATTTAAACTTCCACACATCATAATTTTGTGCGTTAAGTTTTTCAATTATAGTGTCCTTGAGGATACTCATTTTAATATTTCAATTTTGTTTTCTTTCTAGTTTATAATAAATGAAATTTTATATTTAATCATTCATATGATTATTTTAAACATTCTTATATATATTTCACTTCTTTCGTTTTTAATGTTTATACAGATTTCTATACTTTCGTTTTCAAGAAACAAAAAAAAAAAACATATTTTTTTATTTTCGCTTACATTTTTTATCATTATTATTATTTTAAATGTAGCAAAATAATATTATTTTAAATGTAGCAAATGTTTCTTCAAATATGCAAAGAAAAAACTTTTGTCAAGAATAAATTTAAAATCTCAATTCAGCGCGTCAGTTTTCATAATCTATTAAAATTGACAAAAGTATTATTGACAAATATTTCAATTTACTTATTCTTATATATTTTATAAGAATAGTTCAAGGTTTATAAGGTAAGTAAAATGCACTCACCTTGGTTGTGAGTATCCTCTTTTATTTCAGCTTTCAGTACCAAGATGTGGTATTTCGTAAATGAAAATAAATCAGTTGGAGTTTCAGGAACTATCATTTGAGTTGACTGATGCTGTTTAAAATATATAATTTGAAATAAATTAAATAATGGTTTTAATTGAATTAAACCAGCCTTCTTTAGCTTGGTTTATGAATAGGAAAAAATTGTGGGAATAAAAAGAAGAACCCACGTGTGTTCGGGGGGGGTGCTATTTCATAGATGCGCGAATTTTTAGCTATTGGAGATTCCTCGCGCACTACGTCATATGGCGTGAGGTTGAAATCTTGTTTACATCTGAAATAACTGTGTTAAAATTGCGTTTTTGTGATTTAATTTTTTTTTTTCTTTTGATCGAATTTGTTTAAATGTACCGTATGATAACTCTTAATTTACATCTTTTGTTGATTCTTTGACATGCTCCGTATTCGAGAACAAAAATTTTTTAAAGAATAGATTATTGAAAGTGATAGAACATTCATGAAAAACTGTGATGTATAATAGCAGTAGATAGATTGCTCATAAAATCAAATCATGTAAGTAATATATCATCGTGTATATTATATCATACATTTTCAAGTTCAGAAATAATAAAATCAAAGGGATATTAAATTAGCAGTAATCATGTAATAAGTATGTTTGTTAAATGTTTATGCTCGATTTTCAAGTATACTCTTTTGAAAGCAGACAGTAGCCAATGCCTGTTGTCTGCTGTCAAAAGTGACTTTTTTTTTTTTTTTTTTTTTAATTCAAATAGGGACATAATTAAGATTTCGTTAAAATTTATTATCTTTATGAAACAAATTGTGGTATCTCATAATAAACAAAATGTTTAAGTTATGTAGTGGATAAAAATGAGTACACACAAAAATATTTCTGCACTTCAAAATTAAATTTGCAGTTAATACACTTAAAATAAAATAAACTTGTGTGTAAAAAAAAAAAAAAAAAATCTTAGGTACTTTTTTTTTCTTTTAATTTTTTTTTTTTTTTTTTTCTTTCTTTAATCCTCTGTAGAAAGTATCTGGATGATTGAAAATTTTATGAAATTGTTTTTATGTAGTAACACATTTCAATGTAACTTTTGTAATAACATGTTAAAAGTGTCAGTGGTAGCACATGTTTTCAAATGAAAATAGTTTTAAAAATACCAACAAGCCAACATGAACAAAATTTTTTGAAACTATTTCTGTCATACCATATTTAAACAATGAATATAATGTTTCTTTTGTAAAAAATTCTTGATTATTGCTTAAACATTTTGGAGTATTATATATATATATATATATATATATAAAACAGAACTGAGGTTTAAAAGTAATAAGTACAAAACTTTGAACTCAGACATCTTTTGTGACTCTTGGTTTTTAAACTGTGCTGTCATAATGTTAGAACCACCACACATATAATTTTTTTCTGGATTGTGTTTTAACAACTGCACTTCCCTCTTTTTTGACTAAAAGAAAGAAAAAAAAGTAATTATCAATCCATTCTTATATGAAGCTTTTATGTACATCCATATTGCTTACCGCTATAGTACTGCAAGACAAGTTAGCTGTGTAAAATGATCTTTTTTTTATCAGGTACTGAAGGCATATTGCTGATTACATATATGCATATGATACATACATGCATATGATTCATACATGCATATTATTGATTGCTGCAGTAGAAAATTTCATGTAAAGTGAAGTATAATCATCTCTCAAAAATGCACAATTCTCTGAAATCTGCATATCATTTGTAATGTAAACAAACACTGTCATAACTGATTTGTTGATTAGTGAATCGCAAAAATTCAGCTGTATTAGGAGATAAATCAATTATTAATTTGTGCTTGTGAATCACCAATCACTCAGCATATTGAAGTATTTAAAAGGTAAACAAACATATCATAATATTACAGATAACTTAATATATTATGTATTTCTTTTAAAATTGAAAATTATAAGTGTTTAATTTTGAACAAAATATTTTAAAGAATGTATTTTTATTTCATTTTTACTCATAAAATTAAAATGCATAATTTTACTGAAATATCTGAAATGTAAACAAACAAATCACGCTAGTACAGCAAAATTTATGATTTTAAATTTTTTTAAACAAATACGTGTGCTTTCTTTTGAGCAAAACATTTAAATAAATGCATTTTTATTTCATTTTAATATAATTGAAATTCATGGTCTTACTGAAGTAATTCATGACAATATTGAAGTAAGGTAAACAAACATATCATAATATTACAGATAACTTCATATATTGTGTATTTCTCTTTAAATTGAAAAATATAAGTGTTTTATTTTGAACAAATATTTAAAAAAAATGTGCTTATGTTTCATTTTTACTCATAAAATTAAAATTCATAATTTTACTGAAATATCTGAAATGTAAACAAACAAATACAGCAAAATTACTAGTACAGCAAAATTTATATATTTTAGATTTTTTTAAACAAATACGTGCTCTTTCTTTTGAGCAAAACATTTAAATAACTGCATTTTTCTTTCATTTCATTTTAATATAATTGAAATTCATCGTCTTATTGAAGTAATTCATGACAATGTTGAAGTATTTAAAAGGTAAACAAACATATCATAATATTACAGATAACCTCGTATATTGTGTATTTCTTTTTAAATTGAAAAATATAAGTGTTTTATTTTGAACAAATATTTAAAAAAATGTGCTTATGTTTCATTTTTACTCATAAAATTAAAATTCATAATTTTACTGAAATATCTGAAATGTAAACAAACATATCGCGATCGTACAGTAAAATGTATATATTTTACATTCTTTTAAAAAAATATGTGTGCTTTCTTTTGAGTAAAACAATTAAATAACTACATTTTTATTTAATTTAATTTTAATATAATTGAAATTCATCGTTTTATTGAAGTATTATAAATGTAAACAAATGCATAGCAATGTTGCCGAAAACGCGAAAGCTTTATAATTTTTTATGAACTTATATGTATTTAAAATAAATATTTTAACGAATTTACTTTTATTCATGTAATACCGTTCTTGATTTTCGTTTTTGGGTAATATTTATATCAGATTATAGGATATATTTTTTAGTAAGTAATAGCTAGCTCTGGGCGAACAGCCGTATATCTTGTATCGTAGTTTGTTTCTATCTTTCGCCACGTGACGTTTCACTTCTGCTTGCTTCTGATTGGCTACTCTTCAAATGGCCCAACCTTATGATAGAAGAACCTTGCGTGTGTTGCTTTTAATCACATTTTTATTATAAAACTGAACATCGAAGAAAGAGAAAAAAAACGAAAAATACATCATTACATGTACATAGAAACACAGACGGCCAATCAGAACAAATGCGTCACAGCGACGCTCCAATGTAGATGTATACATGCATGAAGAAATAAAAGAGTCAAATGAAATGTTTTTAGAATAATATGAAAAAGAAAGTTTTTGTAATTATTGAAAGAATGTCATTTTGAGTTTATTTCTCACCAACATGATCTACTTGAAAGACTTCTACACTATCAATAGACATCAACTGTTCACTAGAAATTGGCAAACGGGATAGGCAATCTGCATTTCCCTGTTCTTCGGACCTCCTATAACGGATGTCGAATTGAAAGTTTTGTAAAAATAATGCATAGTGTAAAAGGCGTGTTGCACACAGTCCTGGAAGTTTTGATTTCTTTCCGAAAATGTGGAGTAAAGGTTGATGATCCGTATACAATGTGAATTTACGACAGATCAAATAAAAAGGAAATTTTTCAACACCCAGGGGTGGCGCCAGCTAGGGGGCCGGGGGGGGGGCACAGGCCCCACCATCGGGGAGTCTGTGACCCCCTATCGGGGCATACTCCTAAAATCTCTCGGGGGAACAAATACAAAATTTTCAGTTTTTCTACTTTTAGCAGCATTTTTCTTTCCTTTTACAAATTTGGAGCATTCCAGTTTTTCTATTCTATGTTCAATAGAATAAAGTATTGGATTCGTAAAAATTTTCAGCTTCCAGTTTTCCATGAATATACACGTTTTGAGAGGTCCAGAACATGTTTTGACCACGATATTTTTAGAAAATGTCTGTCTGTGGCACGATGATCTCCAAAACTACGAGGAGTACTAACAAATGGAATGGTACAAATATTGAATTACTATTCTTAACAGTATTGCAGTTTTTGATAAATACTCATATAATAAACCCTCTTTATGTAGTGCTCCCCTGTCGGGGAGGTGGTGTTCCCCCGTCGGGGAATTTCTGGTGCCACTACTGTCAACACCCCATTTAATTGCCAATGCTTCTTTATCAATTTGGCTATAGTTCTTTTCACTGGAATTTAATGTACGTGAAGCAAAAGCAATTGGTCGTTCTAAACCATTTTCAAAGCTATGTGAGATCACAGCTCCCAGTCCTAAAGGTCCAGCATCCACTGCTAAGATTACTGATTTTTCAGGATCATAGTGTGTAAGGATTCTGTCTGATACAATTTCTGCCATAATTTCAGTAAAACTTCTTTCACTTTCTTCTGACCATTTAAATCTTGAAGTCTTTCTTGTTAGATTGTAAAGGAGTGCTGCAACAGAAGCTAGATGTGGAAAAAAATTAGCATAAAATGTAACCATGCCTAAAAAGGATTTAAGTTCTTTAATATTACGAGGTGTTGGAACATCAGAAATTGCTTTCACCTTTGATCGACTGAGACTTTTTGATTTCCTGTACTGAAACTATATAGCCTAGGTAATCCACTTCTTTAACCAAAAATTTGCACTTGCTAAGGTTTAAATGTAACCCATTTTCTTGTAATAGTTGAAAAACCTTTCTTAGTTTTTTTAGTAATTGTTCTTCACTTTCTGCTGGTATGAGAATGTCACTAAAAAAATATACAGATATCATCTTCTTGAACTGCCGTATGTAAAACTTTATCAATATACTTTTGCCAAATTGCTGGTGTAGCACTAATACCATACATAAGCCTAAGAGCCTGAAATAAACCCTTATGTGTATTTAACGTTAGCAACTTAGATGTGGACTCCGTTACTGGTATATTTAAATATGCAGTTCTTATGTCCAGTTTTGTAAATATCTTCCCTTTAGATAATTTTGAAAATAAATTTTCAATTCTGGGAACAGGATACTGGGGTACTTGAATCTGTGGGTTTAAGGTTTGGGAATAATCAGCACAAATTCGCATTTTTCCATCTGATTTTCGATCTGGTACTATCGGTGTAGCATAATCTGAATAATCAACTCTTTTAAGAACACCTTCTTTTTCTAAACGTTCAAGCTCTTTTTCCACTAGTGGTTGCAAAGCATAGGGTAATAGGCGGGCTTTTTTAAATATAGCAGTTGCATTATCTTTAAGTGTAATTTCAGC
Source organism: Salticus scenicus (assembly GCA_963930645.1). NCBI lineage: Eukaryota > Metazoa > Arthropoda > Arachnida > Araneae > Salticidae > Salticus > Salticus scenicus. The sequence continues at coordinate 68,083,839 of OZ005652.1, forward strand.
AGTAAAACGTGCAGCTTTTCCAGATTTTTCTGAGAATATGTCTTTAAACTCATTTATAATTTTGAGTAATTTTGAATTAGGAGCTTCAGTTACAATTTGTAATTCCTTAATATCATTCCATTTAATTTTAAGAGATTTAATCCAATCTCGACCTAATATAGGCGAAAGGTTATTTACTATATACAATGGAAGTGTAACTTCTTTCGGGCCGTACACAACTGTTACATCAACTACCCCTAAAGGTGTCAAAACTGATTTATCATAAGTGCGGAATTTTACCCTTGTGTTATTTAATTTCTTATTTGAAATATTACGAAATGTATTGTAATTTAGAACTGATTTTGCACTTTCAGTATCAATTTCCATTTTAACTTGCTTCCCTTCAATTTGAATTAGATCTGTAAATGGTTCATCATTATGTGCAATTGTATTTAAAGGAAATGTATTATCAACTACAATAGAATGCATTTTTGGCTTAGCTTTGCATACTTTCTTCACATGGCCACTTTTTTTACAATTCGAACAATATAAATTTGTTCTTTTACACTCTGGAGCTTTATGTTTATATTCACGACAACGGTAGCACTGTACGTTTGATTTGTTTTGTTGTGGCAATTTACCTTTATCAATATTAATTTTTTTTCCTGTAGCATTTTTACCAACTTCAATTTCGTTTATGTTGTTAGTAACTTTATTATGCAAAATTTCTTGAGTACTGTTTTGAGCTTCTTCAATAGCTAGAGCAATTTGATAGACTTTATCTAAATCTGCATCATCCTCTTCAAAGAGGCGATCTAGCATAGTTTTATCATGTAAACCACTAACGAAAACATCACGCAGCATAATTTTTAATTGCTCTTCAGGATAATTGCAAGGAATTGCTGAATTACGCAATGCTGACATAAAATTCGGGATAGTTTCGTTTTCCCGTTGCTTCCGATTAAGAAATGTATGTCTACTCGGAATTACAAGTAGTTTTGGTTTCAAACGTTTAATAAGAACATTTTTAATTTCATCGTATGTACAGGTATTAAAAGTTTTAGGATGCAACAAATTCTTAAGTAAAGTAAATATATTAGAAGCAGGGTTGGGGTTTAGGACGTCTGAAACTGATTTTGGACAGGACAGGTGGTTTTTACCGTCCAAAAGTGTCCTAAACTGTACAAAACTGTCCGAAAGTGTCCAAAACCTAAAATTATAATAAATTCTATTCCCTACATTCTCAGTAGCAATTATAATTAGTAATTAAAAGTATTTTATACTGAAAATTTAGACCTTTTTAAGTTAAAAGAAATTTACAATTTATAAATAGCTATAAAAAAAAAATTTAATTTTAATAACTAAAAAAATTTTTTTACAATAAAAAATGTATGATATTATATTCAAAATGAATAATTTGTCTTTTATTTTTAATTGTAAAATAGTTTTACATATCCAATATTTTACAGAAATTATTTTTAAAAGTTCTTTCATAAATTACATACATTAAAAGATACCAAAAATTATATATAAAAGTTATAATTAGGCAATAAAGTATATGCATTTTCAAAAGCAGCAGATATGCCCCCCCCCTTCCAAAAAAAAAACTTTAAAGTGTGTATTATTTAGTATTTTTACATATATATTTTCTAATTTATTCAAAAATAAAATATGTTTGTGTAGCTGCACATTTTTAATATTTATTTCAAGATAATTTAATGTAAATCATATATATATAATTTGTTCTCTTGATATATTTATTCACGTTGCTTATATGTACTGTGTATATGTGTGTAAATATTATAAATATCAATATTTGAGGTACAACTATCCACATTTTTCCATTAAAGCTTCAGTAATAAATTTTTACTTTTGAATATTATAATTGTTAATATATGTATCTTTCACTAAACATTATGGAATATACTGGAAAATGTTACAAAACAATAATTATAATAATTTTGTAAATTTTTCGAATATTTACATAATTTTAATACAATATAATTCTACTAAAAAATATAGTTTTGGACAGTTTAAAGTAGTTGTTCTCGTATTGAAAATGAACGTAAAACTTGAAGCAATCTCGCTGGTTCCTTTAATTATCGACTACGCCATTTGTAATGTATTGTATGTTGTATAAGTTAAAGAATACTCACAACTTAATAGCTTCTGTATTAAGAGCCATCACAAGACAATACTACAATGAACATAAACAAAACATACCGGCTTACTGCTGAACAGATAGTTGCCAGATTCAAACATTAAGAGTAAAGTCCATGGAGGATAGAAAGTTTGTCTAAGTCCCCAATAAATAAGTAAATACCAAAGCCCATAAACATGCATATGGATTTTCTTTTGTATCTGATTCGAATACATTTCATCAGACTTCCCTTTTGAGGAAATCTTTTACTGCACTTTTCACACATATGCCTCTTCTCCTGTGTGCATGCATTAATAACATTTTTACAAAGGACCTATGGCTTTTCTACTATATTAAAGCGTAGATACTCATTTAGAGATCTTTTCAGAAAATTTTTGAGACACTGATGAGATTAGAAAGAAGAAAAAAGTGCTAAAATTGTACCCAAAGGCATAACATTGAATTTAAATAATAGAATTTTTTTCACAAGATGTATTACATTATAATATTAAAAGTGCTTTTTTCTATAAAATAAGAAGAAACGATCATGCTTTATTATTTAACCAAATTTTATTAGATTAGCTTAGGTAACAAATGCACAACGGAAACGGTGAAAAAGCTGAAAAATCTCATCCCTTCGGAGAACATATTTCAAACACATATGGCTTCTCTTCTCTATGTATGCGTTGGTGAATATTTAGATGTCCCTTTTGGGAAAATCCTTTAGAGCATATTTCACACAGGCATGGCTGTTCTTTTGTATGGGTGCGTAGATGTTTGTTCAGATTTGACTTTTCAGAAAATGCTTTAGAACATAAATCACACACATAAGGCTTTTCTTTTGTATGAGTGCGTAGATGTCTCCTCATATGTTCCTTTCGGGAAAATCCTTTAAAACATGATTCACACACGTATGGTTTTTCTTTTGTATGAGTGCGTAGATGTGACGTCAGATGATGATTCAGGGAAAATCCTTTAAAACATGCTTCACACACGAATGGCTTTTCTATTGTATGGGTGAGTAGATGACTCTTCAAACATTCCTTTCGAGAAAATTCTTTAGAACATATTTCACACACGTATATGGCTTTTCTTTTGTATGGGTGCGTAGATGTCTCCACAGATGTCCCTTTTCAGAAAAACCTTTACAACATGCTTCACACACGTATGGCTTTTCTTTTGTATGGGTATGTAGATGACCGTTCAGCCTTTGAACATACTTCACACAGGTATGGCCACGGAATCCGTGGGTATGGCTTTTCCATTTCCTATGGATGCATAAATGTTTCTTCAAGCTTCTCTTTTCAGAAAATTCTTTAGAGCAGACTTTTCACACGTAAGTCTTCTCTCCCGTGTATTTGCGTTCATGCATGTTTACATTACCTGTATGAGAGAATCTTTTAGAATGTAAAACTACCCACACATATAGCTTTTTGAAAGTGAATGTTACTACGTCTCTTTAAATTTCGGTATTATACAGCTTTTATAGGAAACTCCTCACTGGTGTTTCTTGTCTGGCACATAAGTTGTATTAATATATATGTTACCGTTAAAACGCGAAATCCGTTAATCTGCAGATTACCTAGCTAATCTGCAGATTAACTAAAATAACCCGTTAAAGTGCGGAACAAAGTGTTTTCCGCATTTTAACTAGGTAATCTGCAGATTAACGGTTTCAGTACCGTTAAAGTTCAAATGTTTGTTTCGAGCCTTAGTTTTTTTTACATTCACTATGACGTCAAACAGCCATGTGATACAGATACGCGAATGACCTTCAAACATAACTAAATCTTTTACCCCTTCCCTTCCGCACTTCCGCTACGCTATGATGATAAAGCGATAAACGGCAAACGCAAAATGTGGAGTATGGAAGCCATGATTAGGTTTATTATTATGACTAACACAAAATTTAAAGTAACAAGTAAGTTACAATTGTTTTAATTTTGATTTTATTTCTATCTTTTTTAATTCTGTCAATATAAGTTTGATAAGGGTCTGCATTTTATTAATGAAATGTAATCTTAATTAAAAGCTGTCTCTCGTGAAACTCCATTTTGAATTATGAATATTAGATTTACATTACAGTAATTATTTCCTTCCGAACTAAAACTATTAAACGATAACTTTTTAAAACTAATTTATTTTAAAATTGATTTAAATTACTATTACTTACTACAAAAAAAAAAAAAAAGATATATTAATTTTTAACTTTGAAAAATATTATGGCATTTAATAAATACTTAATATGAAATTTTTGTACATTTTTTAGCATTTCATTACTTTTTTTTTTTTTTTTTTTTTCTTTCAGTTTCAAGTTTCCTGTACATATTTTATATATCATGATTATATTTTTATTTATTTATTTATTTATTTTAAATTTTGTTCGCTTTTTCTGATAATTTCGTTGTAGTTTATCACATAAAAAGTGTTAATAAAGGTTTTTTTTTTTTTTTTTTTTTTTTTGTAAAATTAATATATTTGCTAAACTTGTGCAGATATATGTATGCTGCAAAATATGGTTTAATAAAGCATTGAAAACTGTCATTTTAATTTTCATGCATTCTAAAAAATGTTAAAGCAGTTTTAATTATTTGAAGTACTTCTTAAATAATGCTTCTAATTTGTCTAATTTAATATTTCTAGTATTTAAATAGTAATAGCACTATAAGTTGTTAATAAGACTTTTTTTTTTAATTTTAAATTGTTAAATATTTTTATTTTGAAAAGAAATCGTTACTGTATTACAATTCTAACATTCATTTATAAAATAGAATTTATTGAAAGCTATTATATTTCATATTAAAAGTGCATAACATCTTCAAACTTATATTGACAGAATAAAAAAGATGAAATAAATAAAAAATAAAACAAATATAACTTTAAAAGGTATAAAAATAAAAACACATACAGATTAAAATAAGTAAAGAAATAAATAAAAAGGAAAAGAAAACTATTTTTCTTTTCCGAATGGAAAACAAATACAACACAGCGTGCTGTAAAATTACAACACCAGATATCTTTTTTCACTTTAACTAGTGCCTAGTAGGTAATGTGCAGATTATCTAGGTAATTCGCAGATTACCTAGGTAATTTGAGAAATAAAACAATTTTCCTCACTTTAACGGATCATTCCAGTTAATGTACAGATTACCTAGCTAATCTGCAGATTAACTGATTTCTGCACTTTAACGGTAACATATATATATATATACATAATTTATGTGCATCAATATTATTTATGTTTTCCTTGGAATAAATTTTTATGAACCTATGTCACAAATAAAAGGTTTTTCGTTTAAATAACTGTACAGATGTATCATGAAAAACGGCAGTTTTTCGAGTGACGCAACCGGAAGGGCAAACGGAACGCTGCGAACTCATAAGCCCCGTTCACATGAGCAGTTTCAACCCGGGTCGTACCCGCGTCAGTCGCTGCGATGCTGTTCACATTCTTCCTTTCCGCGTAAAAGGAGGGTTAGACCAGGGTCATAATCAACCCTGCATTATACTAGGGATAATGCGGGGTTGACCCGCGAATTACCCAGAATTCTTTTCGCTTGTTTCTGTTTCAGATTACCACAGCGAATTGCGCGCTATGTTCAAGAAATAAACTGCGTTCTTTTTTATTTATTTTATTTTATTTTTGTATGCGTGTGTATTGCTCTTTGAAGTTAATTTAAGAATAATAATACTAGCGGAAGGAATTTAAAATAATGCGTGGATATTATATAAATGAAAAATATAAAACAGACACGGTGTTTTGTATTTTTCTTTTTTCCTTTTTAATTGAATTTTCTAAAATTCTTAGTAAACTAAGGTATAGTAAATTAATATTGTTTTACAATATGAATAAAAATATATTGTAGTATAAATGTTATTTAAGGAAAAGTTTGACATATTTTTTCCCTTTGTAAATAACTTTTTAGAATTATAAAAATTTTGTATGCATATGCATTAGCATATAACAATAATAAGTATTAATATTTCTCAAAAACTATTTAAATTCAATAAAATTAAATTAAAATTTATATATTTTTTAAATATTAATCCGGCTGAACAATTTTTAACTTTTTCTCTTGATTTTATATTATTATAATTTATTTAACAATATATTCTAAACATGTTTGAATATTGCTTTCGCTATTAAATGATAAATTAATTTTTAAAAAAGGTTTTTATGTTTGAATATTAAATTTTTTCATTTAATTTTCAGCATTCAAACAATATAAGAAATACTTTTAAGAAATTAATTTATCAGTCAATCTTTAATATACATATATAAATAAAAGATTTAACTTACTAATGAATCTACAAAGTAATAACCAAATGTATTTATAAAATATTGCTGAATTGCTGTAATATTTAAAATCCATTGTCCACACTAGAGCCTGAACTGGGTGGAATGCCCTTTAGGGAGACTTTGAAAGGGATACTAGCTCGTGCTCATGAGAGTTTTAGGGAAAACGACGGAAAACTATTAAGATAAGACCGACGGTGGTTCGAACCCGATACCCATATTTATTCGCCTAATAATATGGCCAATATATTGATTTTTTTTCCTTGGTGGGGGGGGGGGGAATAAGAGTTATAAGAAGTATATATTTTTTTCCGGGTGGGAAGAAGAGAGGCATTTTTAAATATATAAACAGAACAAATTTATAATATCTATATCTTGAGTTCACGTATAAATTTAACTTTAGAAGTGGGTTAGAAATAGATAAACTATTTGGGAATATATTTGAATAATATATATATTTCATAATCAGTTTTATATTTTACCATATTAGAGATTTCATTGAAATTTTTCTTTTATAGATAATTGCATCCCATTGCTACTGTTCTTACATATATGAAAAAATTTATCGGCATATTTAATCCCAAAAAAGAAAGAAAGAAAAAAAAAATCAAGCGGTGGTGTGAGCATTAAGGCTGATTCATATTACAAGGGTTCTAGACCTAGGTGGAATGCCCTCCACGAAATTATTTTAAGAGGTTCAGATTATTTAAGAGGTTCCGTGATTTTTTTTTATTGAATTTTGGTTTTAATACTTTAGGTTACAGAATATTTTTAATTATAAAAGAAGTTTTAATAATAAAATATATGCACAAAAGTTTAATTTATAGATTTTATTACAGATGCACAAAAATACTTTTTTTTTTTTAATGAATTCTTATTTCGATGCATAATAAAAGATAAAGGCTTATGAAAGATTTAAGATGAAATATTTGTAAGAATATCTGTTAGTTATAATACTGAGAAATGAAATAAGTATCTGACCTAGTATTCATTGATGTAGTAATATTACTTTAAATCTTTAAGGTATTAAAATCGAAATTAAAAATTTAATCATTTATTTTATTATTTAATGCATTTACATTTAATATAATTATAATACATAATTTGTTCTAACTAATTTAAAATCAAAGTATCGTAAAGTTAATTATATTAGTATTTCAATTGACATTTATAAGTTTAATTGTAATAACAATAATATAAATAAAACTAGTTTCAAAACTTATTTTATTTCCCGATCCTATTTGCATCTTAATATTCAAAATAATATTAATAAGTAAATTTCTAATACATAGCCATTTTTCTACTCCATATAAAAAAGATACTGAAATTTCCTGTTTAAAAAACTAAATTTAAAATGATTTGTTTGTAATATTAAATTTGTATTAACAACTTAATATAAAATTAAATATTAATAATGAAGAATAATATAAAATATATAATCCTAAAACTTAATAATGTATGTAATCCTTTTATTCTCAGCTGCTGTCAAATATGAAATTCACCTTTTATAATCCCTTTATTCTATTTTTACCTTTGACAATAACGTTTCGCTTTCTCTTTCATCCGAACTCATGCAACAGCCAATTAGAATTCAAAAAACGTAAGACGCTGCTACAGTGATTTTTAACCAGGGTTGATAGTGTGAATAGCCTAAAATATTGACTCTGTAAAACCCCGCTTTTCAAATTCCCGGGTCGTTTTGACACGGGTTGAAGTTGCCTCATGTGAACGGAGCTATATATACGGCTACTTTGACATCAAAGAGATTGTAAAAGCCGACACTTAATATCTCAGCAAATATACCATATTTTGTTCTGATCTTTTCAAAATAGTCTTTTATCTTCGGTCTTAATCTATCCTGAAAATTTTACATTTCTACATGCAGTATGTTTTGAGATCTGAATCTCAATTTAAAGCCAAAAAGGGAAAATGTGTGGTGTAAGGCTGTAAGGGACTAAATTCATGAAAAAATATCTCTAAAACCGCACGAACGATTTTAATTTAATTATTACATGTTGTTAATGGGATCTTTCTGAATCTAGTAACGATTTTGTTTTTTTCAGGAAAACTCTTGTTTTTTGTAAAAGTTGCTTTAAAAATAGAACTATATTACTCCGCCAAAATGCATGCTTTTATTCGGCGAAAATGTCGTAATTCGGTTCTCACTTTCAAGGTACGTTGGTTGGCTGACCAACGTAAATGCAGTCAATGAATTATTTAAACTTTCCTTTTTTTAACGCAAAAATACTTTATTACATTTTTTTATATATTTATTGTATATATACTAATTCAAATTCACTCAAATATATTTTTAACCGACTTCAAAAAAAGAAGGAAGGTTCTCAATTCAAACCGTATGTTTTTTTTATGTTTGTTAGCTCATAACTTCTGAACGGATGCTCCGATTTTGATAATTTTTGTTTTGTTGAAAAGGTCTTGGTCTGCAATAGGTCCCATTGTAATATCTTAACGATCGAAAGAAAATACAGGATGCCCAAAAAAATCAGTCCCAACTCTTTTAACTGCTAAACGGCTGCAGCTATAGTGATAAAAATGGTATGTAAGTATAGCAAAGTGGTCCATGCAGCACAAAGTTTAACCGCTGCGCCACCAGGTGTAAAACAGCGGAGTTAGTTTTCCTATCTCGAAAACGGTTCTAAAGGAAAAAGTGAATTATAAAGTTGAAAAGTAGCATCGATTTAGTACAAAAAGATAGTTTAGACATTCATGCTAGCTTTCCTATTTCGGAAACGGATCAAGACAGGGGGGAAAAGTGAATTATAAAATTGCAGAGCATCATCGATTTAGTAGGAAAAGATAGTTTAGACATTGATGCTAAAAATATAATGCTAAAAACGTGCATTTGTTTGTTCGCAATTTCTTACAATATGCACACTTGAGCTACATCGCACACGTTGTAGCGTAGCTGGTGAGACATACGCTATATAGTTCAAAATACGGTTACTTGATACTTTTTGTTTTGTTGTAAAGATCTTTGTCTGATGTAGGTCCCATTGTAATATCTTTGCAATCTAAAGAAAGTAAAACGCCATCTGGTGAAAAACAGCGGAATTAGCGCTCATATCTCAAAAACGGTTCAAGATGGGAGAGAAGTTAATTACAAAGTTGTAGAGTATCATCGATTTACTACAAAAAGACAGAATTTAGACATTATTGCTAAAAATAGAACGCTTAAAACATGCAGTTGTCTGTTCGCAATTTCCTACATTGTGCACCCTTGAACTACGTTGCACACTTTGCAGCGTAGCGGATGGCACGTATACTCTGTGGTTCAAAGTACTGTTACTGTAAGCGGTCACATGCTGGTGGAAAACAGTGGAGTTAGCGCTCCTATCTCGGAAACGGTTCAAGACAAGGGAAAAAAGTGAATTATAAAATTGCAGACCATCATCGATTTATTACGAAAAGATAGTTTAGACATTTATGCTAAAAACAGAACGCTTAAAACGTGCATTTGTTTGTTCACAATTTCCTATTTTGTGTACACTTAAACGACATTTGTTGTAGCGTATGGGTATATGTTGTAGCGTAGCGGGTGACATTTATGCTATGTAAAATTCAAAGTATGGTTATTGTAAGCGGTCACATTGATTAACGCATAGACGTTTTAAACCGACTTCATAAAGGGAGAGGTTCACGAAACAAACCATGTTTCTGATTGTTGTTGTTGTTGAAATTTGTTAGCTTTTAACTTCGTAAGAGATGATTTAATTTTAATACTTTTTTATTGTATTGATCTTAGCCTAAAATAGGTTTTATTATGATTTTATTAAGATATAAACAAAATATAGGATACTCACAAAAGTCTGTTCTCACTCTAGCTGCTGAGCGCATGCAGCTACACTGGTAAAAGTAGTATGTAAGTATCGATGTTGAAACTTCTGTCCGTCAGCTGCAATGCATATTTTGCTCTTTGTTTGAACTTTAGGCTGCGCAATTTCCAGCACAGCGGGTGACACGTATTCAGTGTAAAGTTCAATATATATGCCTAACAGAATTTTTGGTCACTAATACAGCGTAACCGTCCTTTACATTTCTGAAGACTTTTTAACTTAACGTATGTTCATTCAACAGATAGTGTTTTGCTCATATCCGATAAAAGCAAGAAAAGTGACAAAACTTAAAAATGCAGCATTTGAGAAAAATCAACTTAAAAATAACTTGACTAGAATAAAACTGGCACAACTGTCTCTCGAGTGGATAATTTTCTAGATGGAGATGTAACTTTTTTGTTCACATTGGGTGCATTTCATGTATTTTTCAGTGACATAAACCATTTTTTGAGTTATGTCACTTTTCTTGGAAGTTGTGATTTGTGAAGCTGCCGTCGAACGTCTTCTGATGTTCTGCTATATGAATAAATTTTCACTGAAAAGAGAAAAATAAAATCTTTTTGTAAAAAAAATAGAACCGACTCCAAGAAATGGGAATGAAATGAAATAGTAAATTGCGCCTAAAAGTATAAAATAATTTCCTTCGCCAAACAACCTATAACACTACAATTAATCATAACTTTTGAAGTCGGCGCAAAATTAAATAAAAATTGATAACTTTATTCAATACAAAAATCAAATCCTATTCAATATACACATCTCACATTGTCACCTGCAAAACGCAGCCGAAAACAACTTTGATTCAAGAAAACAAATAAGATTTCGTAAGCAGCGAAAAGTTGGCGAAGATCCTGGTATCCGACGTCCTTGCTGAAAGAAAAATCGCAAAATTTTCTGGCAAACATATTTAATTTCTTTAGGATATCATGATTAGTTTGATAAGGTATATTAAGAGAGTAATCAAGAATATGAAACAATACATCGTACAATATATATTATGAAAATATACATCTTGCGTGCATGTTTTGATCGCAAAATCCAAAAGCCACCAAGTATGATAGTTATCAAAGTTATACCAAATTTGCAAAGGAAACTCTAACTTCGTAGAAACATAAATACCGCCTTGTAAGGAATGTTCACTGTTCTATGTAGATGCTACTAATAAACCAATTGTATACAGTGGTAAAACAATAAAGGAAACATGAAAATGGATCATTCGAGACAACAGCATTTGTTGCTACCGATCTAAAAACAGACCTTTAAAAACTAATTAAATTTTATTTACTTTTGCGCCGACTTCAAAAGTTATGATTAATTGTAGTGTTATAGGTTGTTTGGCGAAGGAAATTATTTTATACTTTTAGGCGCAATTTACTATTTCATTTCATTCCCATTTCTTGGAGTCGGTTCTATTTTTTTTACAAAAAGATTTTATCTCTTATGCTATGAAAAAGATATTTTTGATTTAAAAATTCATATTTAGTCAAAAAAGTATTTGATAACATTTTAAATAAGGAAGTATTTTGTAATTTTAGATATTCCATTTTATCATAATAATGATGAATTTACAATTTTTTAAAGCAAAAAATTTTTAATCATTTATAAACATCGACTTTATAGTAGCTCAATGATTTGCGATTCCTATTCATGTATCCTTCCGCACAGAGACTGCAAAAAAAACAGCAAATGGAGTTTTGGCGCCATCTTTTGTTTTTAATTTAAATTAAAACATACACTTTGCAAATATATATATATATATATTTCTTTTTAAAATGCAGTTAGAGTTTATTCATATATTTACTTTTCAGACTTTAAAATGATACATAATTTAAATATTAGCATAATCAAACTAATTTTTTTATTATTATTTAAAGCTATAATGGCTAGGAAATGAAAGAGGGAATAAATACACTGTATATTAAAAAAAAAAAAAAAAAAAAAAAAAAATCCATGAAAATATAATTAAAATTCACGAAAAATGTGTCAAATAGCAATTATTGAAAAACACGTCAAAATAAATAACATCTTTACTTTGAAAACCCATAATAATTTATTTAAAAAATATAATTCTCTCTTTCTTTTTTTTTTTTTTATTAATTAATTTCTGCATGAAAAATTCCATTTCATAAATATATTTAAAACTACAATAAACAAAAAACCCTCCTTTAATTTTAAATAATTATTTCTACATGTTTCTAAGCAATAAAAAGTTTTTTTTTTTTTTTTTTTTTAAGAAAAATAGCTTAAATATTGGAATGTATATGGTTTAACATGAAGGTAATAATTTAGCCATCTAGTGGCGCCATCTCGTAGCTTATATTAAAACCATATACATTCCTATATATTGTTTTGTTTTTTCTTTTCTTAAAAAAAAAAAAGACACTTTTAATTGCTTAGAAACATGTAGAAATAATTATTTAAAATTAAAGGAGGGTTTTTTGCTTATTTTAGGTGTAAATATATTTATGAAATGGAATTTTTCATGCAGAAATTAATTAATTAAAAAAAAAGAAAGAAAGAATTATATTTTAAAATAAATTATTATGGGTTTCAAACTAAAGATGTCATTTATTTATTTTGACATGTTTTTCAATAATTGCTATTTTGCTATTTGACATATTTTTCGTGAATTTTAATTCTATGGTTTTTTTTTTTTTTTTTTTTTTTTTTTTTTAAATATACAGCGTTTTTGTCCCCTCTTTCATCCCCTGGCCATTGTTACTTTAAATAATAATAAAAAAATTAGTTTGATTATGTTAATACTTAAAATATGTATCATTTTAAAGTCTGAAAAGTAAATATATGAATAAAATGTAAAAGTATTTTAAAAAGAGATTTTTATTTTTTAATAAGAAATATATATATAACTTGTATTTTCCATAAAACTTAAGCTTAACTTGTATTTTACTTAACTTGTAATAACTTTAGCTAACTTGTATTTTCCATTTTTTTTTTCTCCAAATGGTTTTATCTTACTTTTAAAATTATAGAAATGTAGAGCTTAATTTATATTTTGTCTATTTTTTTTTTCCACCAAATATTTTTATGAAATAATTGTTACCTACACTTTTGACGAAAATTTAAATTGTGAATATTTGAGCTTAGCCTCAAAAGGGAAAAGAAAATAAATAAATTTCCATTTATAACATTAACTTGATTCTTTTTTTTAAATTGTTTAATTTGCATTTGTAATTCTCTAAAAAGAAACGTGCAAAATGTAAATTACGTAATTCTAACTTAAATTTGAAATCTCCCACTTATTATTTTAAAGAGTTTGAGAATCCCACTCAATATTTTTTTCTAGTGCGAAGCTTCTCCATTTTGTTTCCAAGTGGCAGGCTACTTGAAAATTTGTCAGCATGACAACGTTTGAAATACTGAATTAATTCAAACTAAATTTGTACTGTGGATTTATCTCAAAAATGTATTTGTTATGTTCATTTGCCAACTTAATCTACCCTCTTGTTTCCCTGTGCCAGCCCACTGAAAATTTCAAATTTACATTAGAAAGGTTCTATGAACCGATATGCTTAAAATTCCATTTATACATGCCTTCATTAAGAAATCCAGTAAGTCCATTAATAAATTATAGAATTGAAAAATTGTAGAATTGTACAATTTTGAAAAAGAAAATGGTGGCAACTTCATAATAAAAGATAAATCAGTTTACCCTTCCTAGGAGCCACAAGGACTTGTTTTAATTTTTTCATGAATAACCCCTAAAAAGTAATGATATCAGTACAAAAAACCCTTAACGGGTTAAAAGTGTGTGACGCCGCTACTTTATGGCTATAAGAATTTGAAATATGAGTCTTAAAAATAATGATATCAAATTTTAAGTAACGCTTTGCAATTAGTTAAAATATACATAGATTTTCTTATTTGATCATTTACTTTCTACTTTTATTTATATTTATAATGCAAACGTAATATTTTTAGCTTCAAGATCAGACAGATATATAAAATACACTCTCTGATGCTTTTTCATTCACATTTCAAATTCAAAATAACAGTTTTAAAAGGAGTGATATAAAAATTCCAGTGGCGCCTCGGTGTTATTTTAAAACATTTGTTTTTAGATTCCATTAAGATTACTTTATTTTTGTCTAATAAAGTATATTTACACATTGAAACAGTGCTTTTAATTTTTAAATATACTGTCAAATAATTATACTTTCACTGAGTTTGCATTATAAATTTAAATTATTTATTTCAATAAATTGATTTATCTTTTGCGTCACGCTATCCAAAACTGCAAGTAAAATCTGCGTAAATATTTTCTTTACGTACACTACCTTTTTGCGCAAATTTTCACTCAGCTGGATACTATGATACTATGTTTTGGATAGCGTGACGCAAAAGATAAATCAATTTATTGAAATAAATAATTTTAATTTATAATGCAAACTCAGTGAAAATATAATTATTTGACAGTATATTTGAAAATTAAAAGCACTGTTTCAATGTGTAAATATACTTTATTAGACAAAAATAAAGTAATCTTAATGGAATCTAAAAACAAATCTTTTAAAATAACACCGAGGCGCCACTGGAATTTTTATATCACTCTTTTTAAAACTATTATTTTGAATTTGAAATGTGAATGAAAAAGCATCAGAGAGTGTATTTTATATATCTGTCTGATCTTGAAGCTAAAAATATTACGTTTGCATTATAAATATAAATAAAAGTAGAAAGTAAATGATCAAATAAGAAAATCTATGTATATTTTAACTAATTGCAAAGCGTTACTTAAAATCTGATATCATTATTTTTAAGACTCATATTTCAAATTCTTATAGCCATAAAGTAGCGGCGTCACAAACTTTTAACCCGTTAAGGGTTTTTTGTACTGATTAAGTATACAGAAAAAAATTTATAATATGCATCTTAACCATCACGACTTTCCGGAATGCGAAATTTTAAATAGAAAGTAGGTACAACAAACCTGCAGTAATATCAAATACAGCCATCCTCTTGGTTAAATCAATGGTCGGTCACCACACTGCTAATAGCCTTCGTGCATAGGAGAACGATACGCCTGGGTGTTTTTCCATTTATTTGTATTCACGGATTAAGAGTCTCACCGATCCGTGGTGCAACCCTAGCGTCTATCATCATGACTCGCGCTCGCCAAAGCCCGATTATGTTTTTTTGCCAAAATTCTAAGGAGTGGGCATTTTCCAAATTCGCATTGCTCACAGCTACAGTACTGCAAGACAAGTTAGCTGTATCCAATGATCTTTTTTTATCAGGTACTGAAGGCATACTGCTGATTACATATATGCATATGAGAAATACATGCATATTGATGTAGATTGATTGCAGCAGTACAAAATTTCATGCAAAATGAAGTATAGTCATCTCTCAAAAATCCACAATTCTCTGAAATCATTCAAATTCTCTATAATTTTAATGTAAACAAACACTGTCATAACTGATTTGTTGATTAGTGGATCGCAAAAATTCAGCTGTATTAGGAGATAAATCAATTATTAATTTGTGCTGGTGAATCACCAATCACTCAGCATGTTACAGGGGACGAAATAATAAGTTTACTTATTTATAATTATTGAAAAATAAAACATATTAATTTAGAGTAAGAAAGAGAAAGACAGTTTTCATGAAAAAAAAAAATATATCGTGAAAATAAATATTGAAGCTTTCTCGTAGCACAAACTTGTGTGATTGACCAAAAATTGCTGACTTTCTTGCAGGCAATTGGAAAATTAATATGAATGAATATTCTTGCTTAATCTATTACTGATCAGACTTATCAAAAATCTAGATAATTTGCAACTAAAGTATGATGAATGAAAATTTTTCTTTAAAATTTTATGAACTATTTGTACGTTTATTATTCAGTATTTATTTATTCAGTAACATTCACAGGCATTTTCTTTTATTATTATTTACTTTATTTTTAATATTAAAATTCATAACAATATTGAAGTATTTAAAGGTAAACAAACATATCATAATGTTACAGATAACTTAATACATTATGTATTTCTTTTTAAATTGAAAATTATAAGTGTTTTATTTTGAACAAAATATTTTAAAGAGTGTATTTTTATTTCATTTTATCTCATAAAATTAAAATTCATAATTTTACTGAAATACCTGAAATGTAAACAAACAAATCACGCTAGTACAGCAAAATTTATATATTTTAGTTTTTTTTAAACAAATATGTGTACAACAATCAAAATGCAGGCTACTAAATTTTTTGATTATGTAACCTGTATTCCTAACGAAGAGATTTTCAACATCACTGATTATGATGCTCGTGCGAGTTATAGACGACCACGTGCCACCCTGTACCTTCCAAAAGGTTTTAACCCTGGTTAAAAGCTCCTATTTCTATTTCCCTACTTCTAGAACTTCAACACCTTTCTTGGCATTATCTTTCTATCATGTAAATGTTACTATTATTTTATTATTATCAACACTTTTTTTTTTTTTTAAATTCATATTTATGTTACTTTACACATTTATATTCTATATTTTATAATTCTTTGTACACTGCCTTATTCTTTTATATTATTTCCTAAATTTTGAGGGCTTCATTACGCCTCCATTTTATGTCACCTGTGTTATGTTTTGCTGGTCTGTGGCTATGGTCATAATTTTTTCTGATTCACATACTAATACTAGTGGTGAGGAAACGTCGTTCCCAGGAACATTAAAACAAGCACTTTCATGATGATGATGCATGATAGAACTTTGAAGTATAGGGAATAGTATATCTGCTAGATGTTCCTGAGCGCACCTTCTGGTAGGTTAAAATAACCTTCACAAACGTATGATTTTTTACTTGTATAGGTTAGCACATGTATATTTACATTTCCCTTTTCAGAACATTCTTTAGCCCATAAACATGCATATGGATTTTCTTTTCAATCTGATTCGAATACATTTCATCAGACTTCCCTTTTGAGGAAATCTTTAACTGCACATTTCACACATGTGCCTGTTCTCCTGTGTGCATGCATTAATAACATTTTTACAGAAGACCTATGGCTTTTCTACTATATAAAAGCGTAGATACCCATTAGAGATCTTTTCAGAAAATTTTTGAGACACAGATGAGATTAGAAAGAAGAAAAAAGTGCTAAAACTGTACGCAAAGGCATAACATTGAATTTAAAAAATAGAATTTTTTTCACAAGGTGTATTACATTATAATATTAAAAGTGTTTTTTTTCTATAAAATAAGAAGAAACGATCATGCTTCATTATTTACTAAAATTTTATTAGATTACATTACGTAACAAATGCACAACGGAAACGGTGAAAAAGCTGAAAAATCTCATTCCTTTGGAGAACATATTTCAAACACGTATGGCTTCTCTTCTGCATGTATGCGATGATTAATATTTAGATGTGCCTTTTGGGAAAATCCTTTAGAGCATATTTCGCACACGCATGCCTGTTATTTTGTATGGGTGTGTAGATGTTTGTTCATATTGCCTTTTTCAGAAAATCCTTTATAACATAAATCACACACGTATGGCTTTTCTTTTGTATGGGTGCGTAGATGTTCGTTTAGACTACCCTTTTGAGAAAATCCTTTAGAACATATTTCACACACGTATGGCTTTTCTTTTGTATGCGTGCGTAAATGATTGTTTAGATGTTCCTTTTGGGAAAATCCTTTAGAGCATATTTCACACACGTATGGCTTTTCTTTTGTATGAGTGCGTACATGTGTCGTCAGATGTTGCTTTAGGGAAAAACCTTTAAAACATGCTTCGCACACGTATGGCTTTTCTTTTGTATGGGTGCGTAAATGTCCGTTTAGACTACCCTTTTGAGAAAATCCTTTAGAACATAATTTACACACGTATGGCTTTTCTTTTGTATGGGTGAGTAGATGTTTGTTTAGACTACACTTTTGAGAAAATCCTTTAAAACATAATTCACACACGTATGGTTTTTCTTTTGTGTGGGTTCGTAAATGATTGTTTAGACTACACTTTTGAGAAAATCCTTTAGAGCATAATTCACACACGTGTAGCTTTTTTTTTGTATGGATACCCTGGTGAATATTTAGATTTCCCTTTCGGGAAAATCCTTTAGAACATAATTCACACACGTATGGCTTTTCTTTTGTATGGCTGCGTAGATGTGTCCTCAGATGTCCCTCTCGGGAAAATCCTTTAGAACATATTTCACACACGTACGGCATTTCCATTTCGTATCGATGCGTAGATGTGTGTTGAGTCTTCTCTTTTCAGAAAATTCTTTAGAGCATACTTTTCATGTATTTGCGTTCATGCATGTTTACATTAGCTGTATGAGAGAATCTTTAAGAAAGTAAAACTACCCACAAATAAGCTTTTTGAAAGTGAATGTTACAATGTCTCTTTAAATTTCGGTATTTATAAAGCCTTTATAAGAAACTCCTCACTCGTGTTTCTTGTCTGGCACATAGGTTTTATTTATATATATATATATTTTTATCATTCTATGAACCTATGTCACAAATAAAAGGTTTTTCTTTTAAAAAACTGTACAGATGTATTAAGTATACTGAAAAAATTTTATAATGTGCATCTTAACATCACGACTTTCCGGAATGCGAAATTTTAAATAGAAAGTGGGTACAAATCTGCAGTAGGATATCAAATACAGACATCCTCTTGTTCAAATGAGGGTTATTCACCGTTGGCAACATTTGTGTGGAAGTCACGTGTTGGTGGTATTCCATGATTTGTTTACGCTGCGAATACGAAGTTAAAGAAAGCAACTTGCTAAAAAACTGTGCATATTTTACATCCACAAATAATTCAAGCAAAGAAACATGCAAGCAGAAACGTGTAAGTTTTCATGCATTTCCTTTAAATTCGTCTGGTTTATTAAAAGAATGGCTTATCAAGCAGAAAAGAGAAAATTTTACACCATCTAAACATAGCGTATTATGTTCAGAGCATTTTACCGAAAATGACTTTACTTACCAAAATTTTACAGAGATTTCTGAAAAGTGATGCTGTACCGTCTATATTTAGTTTTAAGTTAGTTACACCACACTTTAAAAAAAACAAAATTCAATTTTCATTTGATGAAAGAAAAGAAAGTAAAAAAGTTTCACGACATAGAATTCATGTCGAAAGAGCTATTGGGCGTATTGAATTAGTTAAACTTTTAGACTGCACCATACCATATACTATTGTTACCCTCCATTAGTCAATTAATTTATATATCAGCATTTTTAGTTAATTTTGGAACACGTATTTTATGATTTAAATTTTAATGAAAAAAAAAGGAAATAGGGAATTTTCTACTTCGTTTCTTACAATAAATCTCCTATATGCTTCAATGTTACTACAAAATTAATGTTATACTTTTTTTTTTTTTTTTTTTTTCATCTTGTGCGTACCAGATACAGTAAGGTTAAATTTTTATAATTTTGCTTATCCTAAAGATTTGTTGTTGTCAGGGCCCGATTAAGCTTTGAAGCTAGGGGAAGCTCAGTATCATTTCGGGGCCCTCTTTCATTTCAGAAAATCTTGTTTTCCTGTTACATATTGTAATATAAAAATGCTATAGACCAAAAATTAGTGTGTATTTATAGTTATTTATTTTTCCATTCATATATCTGGGTGATTTCTACACACAACGTTAAAATCGTATAACTTATTAATTAAGAACATTCAGATTTTTGAGGTTAAATAATAGATTTTTTCTGAAATAGTGAGTATTTTATCTTGCTTTAGGCGAATTTTCTCAGAAAAATTCAATCTCAGTATGAAAATATAAAACAGAAAATTCAAGACAGTGTTTTTAATCATTTTGGGGCCCCCTCCTAATTTTTAGAGGGGAAGCTCGTGCTTCCCGAGTCTTTTGGATAATCAGGCCCTGGTTGTTGTACATATTTATTTTTTTAAATTCTTTCAGTTTTATTCAAATTTATTGTAGACTCCTAGAAATCTGTGTAACACAACCAATCTAAACAATGAAGTTTATAGTAAAGTTTAACAGGGAAAAATCAGGGTAGCACTTATTTTTTTTATAGTGATTTTTTAAAAACTGAATTTAATGAGATAAGGAAAGGTTCTTTTAATTGAGTTCCAAGTCTTGGAGATAAACTGAAATAATTTATGTTGTTTCTGACTGTTAAATTATCCAAATTGTTCACGTTTAATATAGACACAATTTTACATTTAATTTTTCTCACCCAGTATATGTAGTACCATACGGAATGCATGGAAAAATCATTAATCAATTCAAACCATTATTCTTTGCTAAAACCAGTTTAAGTTTTTTTTTTTTTTTTTTATGCTTATTTAAATCATTTAAATACACACATGTGTACACTTTGTTTAAAACATTTGTTTTTATTTTTTTTCTTCATTCCAGTTTGTTCACATTTTTGTAGAACAAAGACAATGAAATCATTTCATCTTCTGTAACTATGCATTATGGTTTCCTTTTTTATCAATCTACATTTCTCATAGTCGTATATTATTTATACTCAAATAACTTTTTCTTGTACATATATTATTTTCTAAACTGATAGCAGTGTAATTATCAGACACAGCAAAATTACTTTATGTGTTAATCATCACTTTTCAGAAACCTTTTTTTATTTTGTAAAATTATGGTGAGCAAAGTCACATTCTGTGAAATAATCTGAATATAATATGCTGCATTTTGTTGATATAAAATTATCTCTTTCCTGTTTTATTTGTCATTCTTTTAATAAAACAGTTGTATTTGAAGGAAATTAATGAAATTTTACCCGCTTCTGCTTGCATGTCTCTTTACTTGATTTATTAAACAATTTAAGCATTGCACTGTTATATTGTAGTACTCAAATAAGATTCTGTACTATAGTGCTGTTATAGTACCCTTATAAACGATATAAGGAGCAAAGGGATTCATCAGTATCATTAGGGATTATTTAAAAGTTTTTTTTTTTTTTTTTTTTTTGTGTGTGTGTGTGCTTGTGTGTGTGTAGTGTTTGAGTGGTATGTCTTGTGTATAGTGCTTGTAGGTACACCAAAGAATTTGGTACCATTACAGTCTACAAACTAGGGATGCACTGAATATTCAGTTTGGCGAAATATCAAATTATTCAGCTAGTTGAACATATTAAAGACTCAATTTTTAAAAAAATATTTAATCATTTGAAAAAAATTGTTATTTTTAATTATCATTAAAATAAGATTTTTCAGAGTAATTAAGAAGTAATTTTATTTAAATCAAAACAATTGTGTTATTTAATTTCAAGTAACATTAAAGAAAATTAATTATTAGTTACATTAATCGGTACTTTTCCTTCCTCCGTTTGGTACGGAGGAATAGACAGCAACGTCCTCGTAAAAAGAGTAATTCTACCCAATCCAGAAACATTGTCAGGAGAAAAGCACCACGAAAAAAAAAAAGGCTGTGTAACTAAAGAGGAATTATTTGCGAGTGACATATATCACCGACTGTCATCTAATCAGGCAAAATCACTTTACTTTTTACCATGTTTTTATTAACTTCTATTCTTCTGTGTTTGTTTGTCCGGTACAAATCTTGCAATCTATTTTTAACTGACTTAACTACTAGCTAGACATTTGAAACTTTCACAGTAGCTCAGAACCCGATGACAACACAATACTTCGAAGTCAGATTTTCGAATAGTTTTCTTTTAATTAATTAAAATATGAAAATAATGAGCTCCTAATAGCAATCAAAATAGTCATTAAAATATTAGCTATAATTTAATTGTTACCAAAAAAAATTTACGAGTTCATTTTCTTCCGACATAAAAATAAATTTAATTAAACATGAGCGTTAAAAAATTGTATTTGTGAGCGTAAAAAAATTTTAATTGTAAAAGTAGTAATTATGCATCTAGCAAAAATTGACATCATTATCACTTTAAAGATTTTCTACACATTGATAAAGTGCTAATGTAGTTCATAATGCAAATACAGTACCCGCTGCTTATTAAAATCACATTCGCTCTGTGCAAAAGTTATTTTATTAAGCAGCTGATTTTTATATCCAGCGAACGTTCCTGCACTGAAGAAAAAAGGTATTATCTATATGAATTTGGAAAGAAATTTAAAAAGTTACCAAATAATGGAACTAATAAACAATATTAATTAATTTTTAACAGATAATTCTTTGATTGTTCCTTCAAAATAAGTGAATTAAACACATCTCAAGTTCTGATGCGCTCTCCTTTGAGGGAAATCATCAATACTTTGCCAAAAGTTCACGATTTTTCTTTTAAATTTAAAATCTTTCCTTTAAAGCTTTTTGCCTTTTAGTTATTTCAGAATAAGAACAAAAATTGTCTTATAATTAAACATAAATATACATTTAAAAAAAAAATCACTTGAGAGCCAAATTAAATTTTTAACTTATTACCGTACTTTGAAGAATACATTGCTTGAAATTATTACTAAGGCAAGTAATGGGACGTGTTTAATTGCTGTAAATGTAAAATTTTCGACAAAAATAGATAACTGAGGGTTTGCTGTATTTCATTTAAAATAAAAAATCACAGTGTAAATAAAAATTTTTTAGTGTGCATAAATGACATTTTTGCTGCTGGAGAGATTTTTTTTTTAGTTTTTTTAGCAGCGGTTATAAAATTAGTTTGCATTGATTTGATTCCGGTCATGGCAAATTGATCACATTAAGCAGCTGATTTTATTAACCAGTGATTTTAATAAGCGGCGGTTACTGTATATGTTGTTCTAAAAGGATTAGTATTTTATTTTTTAAATCAGCTTTTTTTTTTTTAATTCAAATTTCCCGTAACTCTTTAACCAATCACATTAGAACATCCATCTCTGGAATATCGATAATAAGGATTTTCTCGCCAAATCCATTACCTGCCTATTGGAGCTTTTTTAATGCATTTTAAAGGGAAAATTAAGCTATTTTAACGCGAAAGAGCTGGAAATGCAGATTGACATTTTATCAACTTACTAAGCCTCTTTGAAAGAATTTATACAAAAATAAATACAATTATTTACAATTTCGTAACAATACGCATTGATAAAGTACTAATGTAGTTAGTTCTATAGCTATGATTCAACAGAAAATTTAAAAACATGGTTTATAAAAAGTTTTTTATCTTATAATTATTTTTATTTTCATATTGCTTTCATCATGGAGTCACTGTGGCTAATTTTATTAGAACTGGAAATGCTCCTATGATTACTAAACATCATAAATTATTTAAAAATAAACGTCCTCACTGGTCTAAGGCTTTTCACCCTTATGCTCAAAATCAATGGGTAGAATAAACTTATTGCAAAAGTGAAAATGTGGCTTTACCATCAGTTAAGTGGTCATCTAGCAATTTCAGATTATGTACTGATGATGACGGCATTGGTTTATTGTGTCTGAAACTAATGTACATAGGTAGGAATTTTTACTCTAAAGATACAGGCGATAATTTTGGCTTTTGACCTTTTTTTTTTCGATTAAAGAAAATGAGTGCAAACACAGAGCAAATACTTAAAAAGATACTAGACAAAACAATGGGTCGTCCAGTTGAACCGGACACACCGCACTATGGCGATACCGGTGATTCAATAAATCTTGAGGATGAGGCGCTTCCTAATATTTCAGATAATTCTTTATTGAGAGATGACGATTTAAATTAAAAAAAATCGGATTGCGACCATCATTGCAACAAAAAACACAAACATGAAGAAGGCGATCAGGACAATACGCAAGCGAATGATGTCACTGACCATCCGTTGGATGCAAGAAAAAGATTTCCTATGTTAATCGCCCATTGGATTTTTTTTTTTTAAATTATTAAAAATCAAAGAAAATTATTTCCCGATTTTAATCCCCATATTTGGGTATAGATATGTATTAGTTATCATGTGCATGTGTTAGATTGAGTTATTTTGCTTTCAAATTGACAAAATTTTAATTTTTAATTTCAAGGCACTGTCGTTTTTAGCATTTTTTGTATTTGGCGATCAAAAAAGGAATACAAAAATATACATGCCAGATGTATATTTTTGTTAAATGTATTATACGAAATATTGTTTCACATTACTGATTATTTTCTTAATATATGTTGTTAAAATAACCATGATTTTTGAAAGGAATTAAATATGTTCGCCAAATAATTTGGCGATATTTTTTTTCCCGTCAAGGATGACATATGAAATCTATTCCGTTGCAAAATATTAGTATCTTACATCAGATACTTTTTTTTAGACATTCAAAAACAAATTTGACTTCAAATTATGATAGAATATTTATCACTTTCCTTTTAATTTGTATATTAGTTGGATATTTATTGTGTAAATATCTTCCTTTGAAATGAAATGCTTGTGCTTTCATTTTCAATCGAATATAGAAATTTGCCATTTTTTCCCCTAGAGTTTCAAAATTTAAAATTAAAATTTTATCAATTTTACAACAAAAACAACTTAATCTAATGCATGCACATGATAACTAATACATATCTATACCTAAATATGGGGATTGAAATCGGGAAATAATTTCCCTTGATTTTTAATAATTTTTTTACAAAAAATCCAATGGGCGATTAACATAGGAAATATTTTTCTTGTATCCACGGATGGTCAGTGATGTCACACTTCACTTGTGTATACACACATTCTCGAAAATGCACAGGGTCCTGATCTTTCATATAATAACAATCATTATTTTAAATATAAGTGTTTAAATAAATAAGTATTGTCATAAAATTCTGTTTTTTTATTTACATAAAATTAATTTAAAAAATAATTTAACTAAAAAAAAAAATAATAATAATTAAATTATTACCTCTATGTCCTTTGATGAAGCGATGTTTTTTGCATTGCCAGGGAGAGTTATCTTAGTCGTGCAGTGATTTTAATAAACACCACACAACTTAGACACCCACCAGGCATTTGCCTTTATTTACATTTAAATCCTTTCTATAAATATTTACAAGCTCTCTGTGTCGGCTGTCGTGGGGTGCCTCAGGTTGATGGCTTTCTTCAGCGGGATGGTTGGGTGCCTCAGGTTGTGGACTTGCTGGCTTTAGATATTGAATAATCTTCATCTGATGAAACTTCTTTAAGATGGCACGTTTCTTTCTGATCGCTAGTTGAAGTTGCCTCTCCTTTTTTCGCTTTATGGTCTGGGTTTGCTGTATCTCGTGTTTCAGAAGTAGTCGGAGGTTCAAGCTCACCTTGGTAATCCATCTCTCTTTGTTAAAAAAAGAATAACAAACAAAAATAACTAACTAATAAAATTGTTTCATAAAAAATGAAAAGTCTGAACTTGCACACAATACAAATTTATCACAATAAAATGCAAAAATATGTATTCACAAAAGTGTACAATTGTTAACTTACAATTGACAAATCAATTAGTAAATTCAATGAAGTTGGCAGAAAAAAGAGAAAAAAAAAAAAGAATCAGCAAATTTTGCATATTTGTTAATCATACATTTAACCAAAAAAGCAGAAATTTTAATGAAATAATTACATATTTCAGACAAACACATATTGAAAAAAAAAAAAAAGTTTTATTCTCGGTAGTGCCAAAATATTCATTATTTTGGAAATTGGCAGCAAAAATTACCCCTAACTTCAGCATTTAATTTAGCTGTAAATAAATGTAATTTCTATAATCTTTTTTCTTTTTAACAGTAGTGAAATAAACCCATAATTCCCTAATCAACTGCGAAAATATTCCACGTTTCAGAAATTTGCTACCAAAAAAGCAAATATATAATATTACACTAAAATAATCTTTTATTTCTGGAATTAACTTTGAAAATAGTACAAAATTTTGTCACATTTAACAGCAAAATAATCATATTATTTTAAAAATTTGTAAAAAAATAAAAATTAAAAAAAAAAAAAAAGAAATTTTGGGATTTTTAAGCAAAATAGTCACACACTTTGGGAAGTTAAAATGATTTTCTATCCCCCCCCCCCCCATAAATTTTGGTTATGGTTTCTCTTTGGATTTATACTGATCTCGGAAACAGCCAACATGGCCTTCAAAAGGAAGGATTTCAGACTAAAGTCTGAAAACGTTCATGCCTGATTAAATTAAATAACAATTTAACAGTAGACAAACTTTTCTCACAATCTTGTCGAATGATAAAATTA
This sequence comes from Salticus scenicus, assembly GCA_963930645.1. NCBI lineage: Eukaryota > Metazoa > Arthropoda > Arachnida > Araneae > Salticidae > Salticus > Salticus scenicus. Next base: position 68,110,197 of record OZ005652.1, read on the forward strand.
CCCAAATAATGAATTAACATCTTCAAATAAAATAACAGATTTTTTTCTCTTACATATTATTTTGTTATACTTTCAGGTTTAACACAGAGAAAAAATAAAATTTTATTCATTTGATATTTTCTGTAAATTTGAAGATGCTTCTAGTGATGCTTCTACCATATATGCTTCGCTCGAATAGTCTAAAAAGTTTCTCATTCTAGCTACACTACAAGCACAGCATAATGAAAAAAAAAAAAAAAAAAAATCATTCATACAAGGAATGGAAGAGATACAATAATGAACTATAGTATTACAAATATATTTACAACTAATTTTAATCACATTCAACACTATGGAATATGAAAACATTCATACCTCATTGTCACTTGCGATGGTCACGTTTAAGTTTTATTCCTGTTTTTTTATATTTAGCTTTGACATCTGCTGATACAATGGTAGCAGTATTTCTCCCATTATGGACTTCTTGAAATGTCAATTTTTTTACAAACCCTGCTTTGATAAGCTTACACCCATTAATATTTTCTTGTAAGCAGCAGAACTTCCGTGTGTCCTTCATTCTGTGAATTTAAGAGAATGTATTCTTGGATATTTTCATGGTAAAAATCATAACGGCCGATCAAGGATCAAACCATGATCTTAAAAATTCACTGCTGAGAAAAAAGGGAGAAATATAAACAAAAAATAATGAAAAAATTTAATAAAAATAATGGCGCTCACTGCTTAGTTCAAGAGTAAACAATCCACGAGGTTAGAGGTAAATACCACCGACACGTGATCATTACGTCACCCGGATAAACCTCATGCAGTGGTCGGTCACCACACTGCTAATAGCCTTCGAGCGTAGGAGAGCGGCTTCGTTTCCCGCACGGATTAAAAGAGTATCCTAATCCGTGGTTTCCCGCGCTGGCCCTGAGTTTTGATGTCACTAGCGGTTCTTTTTAATAATGGCTTTCGACGGAAAATTGAAACTGCGCAAGCGTAAGAACAGGCTCTCGATCAGACATCTGCATGGGACGGGCTTTCGGCCCGAGCCCGGTCCGGCCCTCGCGCCGAATTTTTCATTTTGCTCTCGGGCCGGGCCGGGTCTGGAGGAAATTTTAAGCTCGAGCCCGCCCCGGTCCGAATTTTTTTTTTTATTCCTCGTTAATCAACGAAAAAGGAAAATGATAAAATTCCTTTTCAGTCATTTATTTTACATAATTTTACAATCTGGTACGTCACATAAAATTTTATTTTGTTAAAAGGTGTCTGTAACTACAATTTAATTGTCTACCAGCTTGACTGTTCACGAACTGATTTTCCGCAAATATTTTAAACATGTCTCGAAATTAATATATTTTATTTAAAGCAATATTAGATGGTTTCTAATTCAAAATAATATGCATGTAACGACCAGTTTGCGTACATATAACAAAAGAAATTAGATACGTTACTGTATATAAGGCTTTGTTTTCTATGGTCTGTAGTGTTTAGGTGGTATGAAGGCTATAAAAATCCTTCCGTTGTAACTTTTCCTCTAAGGCTTCTTTTTCTTTTCTCCGGGGCACTTTATGAAAGTAGCATCAATTTTAGCATGTGCAAAAGCATCTTTTCTAATGAGTATGGTTGGATTAGCATTAAAGTTTTGTTTACCGGATCACATGAAAGATTTGGATACATTACGGTATATAACAGGAAGTGGTTGAACGTGTATTTTTAGCACTATTAACCATTTTAAATATCTTCCAATATTGTTTGAGGAATGCGAATATTTTCGATTTGACTTTCTGTCTGTCTGTGTGCCTTCTGTACGTCTGTAATAATGAAATACCGTTTATATATAAATATCTTGTAAACATTCAGCAGTTTTGTTAAAGAACATTCTATTGTTTAGCTATATAAAACCTCTGCAAAACACATACAAAAAATCTTTTTCGTATAAAGACATGTTTTTTTTTTTTTTTTTTTTTTTTTTTTTCTTGTAGTTTTATATATTTTTGAATCGGGCCGGGTCGGGCCTAAGTTTATCGTTTTTTGTCCGGGCCGGGCCGTACACAAGTACAATAGAAACGGGCCGGGCCTGGGCCGAATTTTTCGATTTCATACCGGGCCGGGTAAGCAAACCTTTCCAACGGGCCGGGCTCGGGCCTGAAAATTTCGGCCCGTGCGGACCTCTACTTTCGATGCAGCTGAAACGAAATGGTTCAGTCCATTATAACAGTAGGTGGAGAAAGGAGGGGAGGGTAAGTAGTGATGTGATAATAATGGCTCTTGGTCTCCCGACTTGGATTTTGGCTACTTTTGGCTATCACAGAAAGGAGCCGGAACATTCGAAAAACTAAAGCAATAATAATGCTTTTGTTCGGAATTTCGTTTCATTTTTCGCTGTATGATATTTTAGATATATCAAATTGGACAGTTTTTTTCAGAATCTTCCGACTCAAAATCATATGTGTACCGCAGTGGCGTATCTAGGATTATTCCACGGGGGGGGGGGGGGGGGGAATCCTTCAGAATTTTTAATTATATATATTTTTTAAATTACATATATTAGAATTAATTATATATATATATATAATTAATTTAATTATATATATATAAACTAAATTAAATTATATACATAATTCACAATTTTCACAACAAATTATTTTCTAATCTAAAATATTTTCAGTCCGTGCAAATGCTTACAATTAAGTTTAACAATGTTTTAAAATATCATAATTCCTTGCTGAAAATAAAAGTAAGAAAATGAAAAAGAGTAAAACAAACTCACCAATTAGAAGATCAAACTAAAAATCTTTAATTAGCAACGACATAACGTAGAGCCTGTACAAACTGCAACAGTGACCTTCTGTTACGTTTATTTAACAATTTTTATTTGTTTATTTTTATTTATTTATTTATTTTGTTTATATATTTATTTATTTATTTTAAGCAAGGGGAAAGGGGTGATTTTCTATTAGTTATTTAACTCAATTCAACTTCAGATTTCAATGAACGTTTCAGGAGTCATTCTTCTTCATGATATAAATGAAAATATACTTTTAGAAACTTTTTATTTAATTGAATTTTCATTTTATAATTTTTTTTTTAATTTAAGAAAATTAATATATTGTATATATATAAATTTACTAACATGAACAGCATTTCCAAATTCAAATTTCTCAAGTTCTATAAGGGATAGAGAAGTTTCTAACCCCTCATTTTACAGAAAATTTTATAAGGTTTCATTTGATATGCAACCTAATTATGCTAGGTAAAATGAATGTATACAATTTTTCATGATGTTTGGAGATTTTTTTTTATCCGGAAAAATATAATACTCAATGTCAAAGAATGCCAGTTTTGTGTCTTACAAGCAATATATTAGGTTGATTGGTTGTAGGGTTCAAAGCCGATTGACTACTCTATGGTCCTAAGCCTATGGGTGGAATGCCCTATGTGGGAGTCTTACTAAAGTGTCCTAGCCCGAATTTACATGAGTTTTGGAGAAAACAACGGTAAACTCCGAACAGCTAGGTCGATGAGCGCGACCTGGGATGGAACTCGGCATTTCCTATATACCAACTTTGAGCGCAGAACCGCTCGACCGCTCTGGTAGATGCAATATATTAAGGAATTCTTTTTTTCCCCCTTTTTGTCTTTCCTTTCTTTGTCAAACGCTCACGTAGACGTTTTCTAAACATGGTCAAACCATGTTCAGGACATCTCAAAACAAGTAAATCTATCGAAAACTAGAGGTCAAAAAATTTCATGAATCTAGTACTTTTTTCTTATATATATAGAAGAAAGAATAAAGACAAATATGAAACAGACATAAATTTTGTGACAGAACATCTTTGCTTAGGGTTAGGAGGTGCATTATTTATTTATTTACACTCATGTCCATAAATTAAGGATAATTCAGAATCACACGGAAATCGAACTTTAATGCAAAAATTTCACCTGTAGAAATACCACACACGTCTTTAAGAATAATATGCAAATTATAGGAAGCCATCAGATGACGCCGATATGATGTTACAGTAAAGAAAGTGTAAGAAGGGGGTAGACAAGGAATGGGAGCAAAGAAGGGAAATTGTTCACAAGCGTTCTGTATGCCGCTCACTGCCACAACCGAATAGTTATGACACAGAGGAAGCATGCAGATAATTTTTGCGTGGTAGAATTATCGGCCGACTAGAATGTAGGCGTACTCAGATAGAAATATCGGGGGAACTTGGAATCGTCCAAAGTGTCATCTCTAGGATTTGGCATCGATTCCAAAATGATCGAAATGCTAGTCGACGTTACAATACTGATCGGCCCCGAGTTACAATGCCAAATGACCTCCGGTATTTGGCAGCAACTGATAAAATTAGCAGATAAAGCACAGCATCAGACCTGTCTCGTCAGCTGTCTGCAGCCACGAGTGCCATAGTTTCAAGGCAAACCGTGTATAAACGTTTGGGAGATATTGGTCTATATGCTCGCAGACCTGTTAGAGGTGTTCTGATCTCGGCAATGCACTGTTGCCAGCGGTTGACTTGAAGTAGAAAACATGCAATGTAGACAGCAGCACAGTGGGCTTGTGTGATGTTTTCCGATGAGTCCAGATTTAGATTTCAGTATGATTCACGTCAGACTTTCATATGTAGAACGTCAGGTACCCGTTACCACCAAAACAACATCATTGAACGACACCGTTACTGTGGGGCAGGAGTGCTAGTTTGGGGGGGGGGAGATCATATTGGACACCAGAACAGATCTGCATTTCAAATCGGAACCATGACAGGCCAAATTTATCGGGACATCATTCAGAAACAACATATACGTTTGTTAAGGGGTGCAATGAGCCCAGAATTTGCGTTTATGGATAACAATGCTCGTCCTCACCGTGCAAACATTGTACATGGATGCCTACAATCTGAAGCTATCACTCGCATGGAATGGCCAGCATTCTCACCAGACTAGAATCCGATAGAGCATGTATAGGACATGCTTTTCCGACGAGTTGCAGCACGTCAACCACCTCCTGCATGTGTACCGGAACTTCGGAGAACATTGCTTACTGAGTGGAGTAATTTTCCCCAAGATCGGATCAATACTTTGATACTCAGCCTTCCTAGGCGTTGTAAGGACTGTATTTCATCATCTGAGAGACATACAATGTATTAACCATCATACCAACCATGTAATATTAAGTTTTGGTAAGGGAGATATTTTTTGTAATTGCTTCAGGGAGAAAAATCGTAGTTTTTATAAATAGTATCCAACATAACCCCCCCCTTTTTTTTTCTTAATATTTTGTTTAATAAATGGGATTTATGAATAAGTCATGTTTGTTTTGCTTCTGAACCTTTATTTGCCTCAGCTATCATTATCCTTAATTTATGGACATGAGTGTATTATGGTTCATTTTAATTACAATTAATTTGCCGGTAAATATAGTAATTTATTATCTGAAATGCTCTTTAATATAACAATCTAAATATTCCGTGTTATCATTTTAGCTTTACAAATATTAAAAGTTGTCAAAAATCCCTTAATGTAATGTATATCATAACGCAATATAGGTAAATTACCTGATTTAATGTTCCTTTTTTTTCTTTTTCTTTCTTTCAGTTCCAGAATTCCAGTTTTCTTGGTATTAAAATCATAAAATAAGACAAATATCAAATTCATATGGCTCCTAAACCCGTTTAAAATAAATATTTTATCATAAATGAGAGGATTGGACCTCCCTGCAATAAACTATGCATTCTTTCTCGATACAAAAACGGCTTCACCAGTGGCCGAACGGGTTTGTGCTGTAAACTGGTAGACGGGAAGTGCCTGGATCGACCACAGGTCACGCTCGTCGACATAGCTATTTGGAGTTTTCCATGGTTTTCTCAAACTTGCGTAAATGTAGGCTAAGTCCCTACAGAAAGACTTCTGCGGTTGGCACAAGGGCACACCACCTCAGGCCTATGACCATTGTGCAGTCAATGGGTCCTAATCCCAAATACCAACACCATACAAAACCTTTTTCTCGCTAAAATTCCAGGTGTTTCTTCATGAATTCATAATCGCCCATGACAATCCTCCAAATCCGACTGAGATACCACTTAAAAAAATTCAGCCTATGAAACATACAGAATCACAAAGTACATGCTCAAATATCTTTCAAATAATTAAATTTTTAATATTATAATGTTTTATAAATATATTTAGTTTTAACAAGCAAATGTATGTTACGCATCAAATTTATTTTATTCCATTATGTTTTAGTATTCATTGCTAAAATTCATTGCATTTCAACTATTTCAACTTTAAAAACTAAGCCTTTTAACATGTTCGCACAGTATATGGTAATTATAATACATTTTTACTTGCGCAGTAACATTAAATTTTTATTATAATTCCTGATCCCATTGAGGTAGTGTTTGTGTTGAGGTTAAAACCAATTGTCTGCACTAGGGACCTAGGTCCAAGGGGGATGCCCTCTGTGGGAGTCTTTCTAAGGGGTCCTAGTTTAGTTCCTATTCATACGAGTTTCAGAGAAAACCACGGTTAACTTTGATCGGCTAGGTCGTCAAACGTGACCTTGGAGTTGATCCCATTCTAAAAAGTTTGGGTTATATAGCTTTTAATACTGCAAGCACACACACACACGTATATATATTTTTCAAACTTTAAAAAATAAACTATCTTTAAAATTTAATAATATAAATTAATTAATTTGTAATTAATTTTATCTAAAATTATCAAGTTGCGTATCAAATTAAACCTTATAAAATTCCCTTTAAAATGAGTGATTAGAAATTTCTCTGTTCTTTACAGAACTTGTAAAATTTGCTATTGGAAGCGTTCACATAAGCTAAAAAAATGCAAATTTACAAAAATTAAAAAATTTCATACAACGAAAATTCAACAAAATAAAAGATTTCTAAAAGTATCTTCTCATTTATATCATCAAGAAGAATGATTCCTGAAAGTTTTATTGAGATCTTAAATGGTCAGGTTAAAAATTGAAAATTTTCTTGGTTCATTTGGCATGGATTGACTCTCAAAACATTTAATCTTTAAGAAAAAAAAAAAAAAAATTCAAATTATAAACATGTGCACATGTATAATTACGTCCTGGTGCAACCGCCCCTGTCTAAGCCCAATGAAAATTCTTAAAAAAAAAAAAAAAAAAAAAAAAGTTGATATGATAAATTAATCTAATATAAATAGGTTACTTGTTAAAGTTTACTTTAAAAAATCAAATAAATATGAAATAAAAAAAATAACAATAATCAAATAAATAGAAAAAAGTAAAATAAAAATAAACATCTTTTCTTTTTTTCTTTTTCTTTTTTAGGAAATATTGATAAAATTAATTAAAGGAAAATCTTCTTTTGGCCTTTAAAAAAAAAAAAAAAAAAAAAAAGTTTATCTTTTATAATACATACTGCTTGTACATCCCATGAGCTGCTCGTCAATATCCCACAAAAGCAATCCATTGAAAGAACACTGGACATGTATTTTTTAATTAACCAATCAGTATAACAAACAATATTCATTCAATTAAACAGAAACAGATGTGCTAAATAATTATAATAGTTATAGTAATAATTTCACAGTTTGGCAGAATGAATAAAAATGAGTCAAAATCCTCAGCTATTTCATAGAACTAACAAAAATTCTCAATAATTAATTAGTCAGATATTATAAATGATTGCCTAAAAATGCCTCCACCCTTCCTGCTTTATCACAAGGAAAATTTTACCTGTAATTTTAGATGTAAAGGGGATAAAAAAGAAAGAAAGAAAGAAGTTAAAAAACAATAATAAGGGAAAAGTGGGTATTCATTATTATTATTACATTTTATGGTGTTTATTTAAAGTTTTGTATTTATTATATTTTTACTACGGTATTTTTTAATAAAAACTACAAATTTTATAAAATGCTCATTTCTACATAAAATATTATTTAAAAGCAAAACAATGTGATATAAAAAAAGATGTTTAGTTCTGTCATTAAAAAAGAAAGCAAGAGATATGAAAAATGGAGTAGAAAAAAGTATTGTTTAATTACAACTAAATTACATATTGTTTAAAATTTCGCAACAGATTAATCAAATCTAAAAACTGAATTATGTAGACCATAAAATTTACGTTTAAAATTTGTACACATTTATTTATTTTTTACTATCAGCTATTTATTTTGAATTTTTTTACTACGCTATTTTTTAATAAAAACTATATTTTTTTTAAAATACTCATTTGTAAATAAAATATTATTTAAAAGCAAAATAATTTGATATATATATATATATATATATATATATATATATATATATATATATATAAGATGTTTAGTTCTGTCATTAAAACAGAAAGCAAGAGATATGAAAAATGGAGTAGAAAAAAGTATCGTTTAATTATAAATAAATTACATGTTTTTTAAAATGTAGCCACAGATTAATCAAATCTAAAAACTCAATTATGTAGACCATAAAATTTACGTTTAAAATTTATACACATTTATTTATTTATTTTTATATTTTTACCATCAGCTATTTATTTTGATTCTTTTACTACGTTATTTTTTAATAAAAACTATAAATTTTATAAAATACTCATTTCTACATAAAATATTATTTAAAAGCAAAACAATATGATTAAAAAAAAAAAAAAAAAAAAAAAAATGTTTAGTTCTGTCATTAAAAAAGAAAGCAACAGATATGAAAAATGGAGTAGAAAAAAGTATTGTTTCGTTATAAATAAATTACATGTTATTTAAAATTTAGCAACAGATTAATCAAATCTAAAAACTCAATTATGTAGTCTATAAAAATTACGTTTAAAACTTATACACATTTATTTATTTATTTATTTTATTTTACAATCAGCTATTTATTTTGTTTCGCTATGGCTACAACTTGGTATATAACTTCGCTCTTTCCCCTCCCACTACAGCACAGCTACGATCAAAGCGTATCTAACCTATAGGTTAGATACGCTTTGGCTACGATCTACGATTATACCTACTAGGAAAAGTAGATTATTCTTACGCTTGCGCAGTTTAAATCTTCCGTCGAGAGCCATTATTGAAAAGAACCCCTAGTATTTCTTTGTATTCACGGATTAAGAGTCTATAGAATGAAAAACACAAGACGTTAAATCGCGCCCATCACAAATGCTCCAGCCACTGAGCTGAAGAACAGCTCAGTGGCTCCAGCTCAGTGGCTCCAGCTCGTTCCTTCTTCTAATGAGCATGCGCGGGGATTTGCTCAAGTTGCCGGCAAAAATCATGAAGGTCTAAGAAATTGATTCGCAGCCGGTGCTACCCTCTATTAACGATTAATTTAATCAAACTGAAAGTGAAAATGTTTGGTTAAATTAATCGCTAATAGAGGGTAGCACCGGCGGCGAATCAATATCTTACTTAGACCTTCTTGATTTTGGCCAGCAAAGCAACTTGCTGGCCCCGCGCATGCTCATTAGAAGAAGGAACGAGCTGGAGCAGTTGCGATGGGCGCGATCTAACGTCTTGTAGGAAAAACAAGATAGGGCAGCCAGCGGGGAAACCGGAGCTTTCTATTCCACATTAATTCAGCTGAGTGTAGGAAATCGATCCGATCGCCGTCTGGTGTGGTATCTTTGAAACTCAAAGCAAAATATTGTTAAAGTTCGTCTCTCGTACTCGTCGCATTTTACCGGATGGAACGTGTTGGAAGTTATTTTGATCACGGTAAATTTGTGGTCAAAGCTTTGTTTATTTAAGTAATGTAATATCTGTAAACACTTCCTTCTTCTATTTATTTCTTTAAAAAAGAAAAAAAAAATCTTTAAAGAATATAGTATTAGAAGTGTAGTGCAAAGTTGCGCAGTGCTCTTTCATAGACCAAGAAATCATAAGACCATACGATTATTATTATTAATTCTAATTTAACGTACTTACTCTACTTAGCATGAAATTATGAAATTTCAAATTTGTAGGACCAGAAAAAAAAAAAATCTTTTAAACATGCTGGAATTCTGTTTATATCTGTATGTGCTTTAAGTTTCAATTCCGAAGCATGAAGTAGCGTGATTTATTATTTCCTTTTTCTTTTATGTGTGTGTGTGTGTTTTGCATGAAAACTTGGAGCTTTTAATTTGCATAGACTGCCTCATTAAAAGAAAAACAGTTAAAGCCTATTTAATGAATTTATGCATGCTAGTGTTTTTGATTATTTCTACGTTTATGCTTTGTGTCTGAATTCTGAAACTTGCTACTACTTACTTCAATTATTCATAGCATTTTTCTGTGCTCATGCATAAATTTACACAAATACTTGAACATATTACACTGTCAGATAATAAATATTACATGAGTGTATACTATTTCACCACCAGTTTTTCCAGCATTTTATTTTGCAAGTTGTTAAAAGCCTATCTGGCATAATTTATATGTTTAAATTAAGTCTTTTACAACCTCCTTGAATTAAATTAATTAAAGAAACACAAAAATAGTACCATTTATAGCGTACAATGAAAGTGTTTGTACTGTTTTTGCATGAAAACCTTGATATATACTGTTAAATTACGTTTAAAAAAAAAGGTGGAATGTACTTTAGCTCACTGCTTAGAATCTTCTTTGCAACTGGTGATAAACATGCCACACTTGTCAAGCTCGATGTTTTTCAGTCGTTGAACGATTGATCTATGAAATGTGGCAACTTCACCTTTCCAAATTGGTGATTTTAAAAAAAGTCACCAAGCAGTGCGTAAAGCATATTTTTTTCAATGTTTATTTTCAGACAATTTTTTTTGTTGTTGTTGTTTGTTTGTTTATGTATGCGATGTGTAGCGTGTACAATAGTAATTGCTGTTGTACAGATTTTCATGCATTTTTAGATACATACAAAATGAATACAGTCGGTAGCAAAATTATTAATGCACACAATCACACTTTTCATATATATATATATATATATATATATATATATTTTCTTTTTTAGTTTTTTCGCTAATTTTTATCACTTTACTTTTTTATAAATAACATAAGACTAAGATCATGCCTCAACAAATATTTACTTAACAAAACATATATATATATCTTTTAAATAGGGATTATTGCTAGTGCTTCATTAATTTTGCTGCCGAATGTTACCTTGCATCCAGGAATATTTTTTTATCTATGAAATTCCCAATCCCAGCGTTCGTAATGTGCTCATATGTACCCTTCCCATGCATGAAATGAAAACCAATCGTATACAAAAAACATCAATCGATACCCCAAACTTGCTGTAATTGAATCTAAAAAATGCATGAAATTCTGTATTTCATCATTCACTAATTTACATGTATGTACGCTTCAGATGAATGAAAAAAAAAAAAAAAAAAATTGAAAAAAAAAAAAAAAAAAAAAAAATCAAAAGATAACCCTAGTTTGTTGTGTATGAATAAGAAAAAAAAGAAAGAAAGATTCTATATTGCAGCAAATACTTATACACATGAATGTATGCTTGGCATACATGAAAGAAAAAAAAACTGCGTACCCTTATCTCACTCTGTATAAATCTAAAAAATGTGTGTGAAGGTTATTAGGCCATGTAAGTACCCGGTGGTTAAAAATTATACGTTAGAAGTTATTTATTGCTGTATAATTGCTTGGTGGTTTTTCTTTAAATACAAAATTAGGAGGCATGATATTATCCAAAAAAAAAAAAAAAAAACTCTAGTGTACATACTTAGACCGTATAAGGGTATCATCAAAGTTTATTAATAAACTTTTATCTGCCATCTATATAAATAAAAAGTATCTATGTGTGTGTGAGTGTGTGTGTGTGTCTGCACTCTGGTGCTCACACTACTGATGCAGAGTTTCTAAATTTGGCATATAGGTACCTGAGATCCTGCAGCTGTGCACCTCATTGTGATTTTTTCAAATTTGGATTTTTTTAATAATTTTTTTTTTTTCGATTTTAAATATTGGCTTCTATGCTTCATTTTTTATAAATTGTAATCAACTGCGTATTATTTATTGTAATCATCTGCGTATCTCAGCAACAGCTATTACGCTATGTATTTTTGTATTTAATACATTCGTTTGAAAGCAAATCTTTTTTTTCTTTTTTTTTCTTTTTTTAATTTATTATATTTTTTTGAAATCAAATGATAATGCAGCAAAAAAAATATATATATATATATATATACTAAATTTAAAATTTAAAAACGTATTTATAACAGTTTGTGTATAATTGTTATAGTATAACTATTACAACTTTTTATTTTTCATTTTTTTTTTTTTTTTTTTTTTTTTTTTTTTTTTTTATAATTATTATTAATTCCTTTAAATAAACAATCTTTTTTTTTATTTTTAGCATAATAGGACTATTTCTTTCAATCTGGCATTTTGCGTCATTACCAATTTATAGTGTTCCACTTTGAAAATATTTGACAATATCCAATTTTACCATATATTTTCTTACTCTATTAAAATATTTTGTGAAAGCCGCAGAAACGGTTTTCTTTAACTTTCCCCATTGGTGAGGATCGAACTCACAACCTTCAGGTTCGTAGTTGTGTATTCTGACCACAGAAACAACAGGTCTTGGCTGAATATTTCCAGATTATTTAAACTAGAGTTTCAGATTTTTATTTATTTATTTATTTATTTTTCAAAGGGTGTTAAAATACGAATATAAGCAGGCCAGTCGTACTAAATTAAATTCTGTCGTAGGCAGAAATTCATCCATTGTTTTAATAATGCTCGACATTTTCTTTCCAAGTGCTAATAGGCCACTTGAAAATTTCACATAAAAGGTATTCATGAACCGATTTGCTTAAAACTTTATTTGTATAGCCCGCATCAATATATCTACCAAGTCAATTAATAATTTGTAGCTGTCATTTTGAAACAAAATGATGGCTACTTGATAAGAAAAAGAGAAATCAACCTAATCTTCCGAATGAGTCGGAAGGACTTGTTTTGCTTGACACTTATTTTTGCGATGTTAAATTAATCTACAGAGTTTGAAATATCAGCAGCGCTCGCTGCCATGCTGCACTGTTTCTGCTACTGGGAAGGTTTAGATAGTTATTTCAAATGTCACTTTTTTGACATCAAAAACCAAATCCCTGCTGAATAGGATGGTTTAAGATGAAAAAAAATCAACAAATAAATAAAATTTTTTTTTTTTTTAGGAATGCCTTTTGACTTTGACTGCATTTTCATTTTGCAGGTATGTAATCTGTGTTGGCTTAAGTCTACAATATTACACTTTTGCTTTCCCACTGCACTTTATGACATTTTTAACCTGATGAAAAGTCATACTTAGTTATTTTAATTAAAAACAACTATTGTGTATATTGTACCGCGAATTTTTTCAGCATTTTATATTGCAAGTTGTTAAAAACCTACCTGGCATAATTTATGTGTGGAAATTAATTTTTAAAAGAGAATTTCTTCTCCCATTCATGTGAATTATATTTTTTTCATAAACATAAAAAAAAAAACTTGTTTATAGCTTAAATAGCTTTACATCAAAGCTACGATACATGCAGAAAAATGTTTAAAGAGACATTTGTATATATTTATCTATCATATTATATTTTTCGACCATGCAAATACTTTTATTACTGGCATGAGTCCAAGTCATCACTATTTATGAAAAAGAACCACTTATGTATTAGCCATTTACATTTTCTGCAAACTATAAAATTGTCGCCAAATGCCCGATAGACAGCCTATCCAATGATAGAGAAACATATGAAGATATTGTGCCTATGTTTATTTTCATGCATTTCCAGTTCCTGCACGTTGATATTTTTTTTTTTTTTTTTTATGCATGCGACACAGAGCATGCACATATGTGAGTAATATTAATTGTTTCTGAACAAATTTTCATGCACAATGATTTAGAGGTCTAAACGGGCCGGAAATTTGAGGCCCGGCCCGGCCCATTTATGTTTTGCCACTGTACGGCCAGGCCAGGCCCGGACAAAAAACAAAAAATTCTGGCCTGACCCGGCCCGCCCAATTCAAAAATATGAAAAATTAGAAAAAATGCATGCCTTTCTATGGAAAAGATTTTTAGTATGTGTTTTGCAGAGGTTTTATATAGCGAAGCAATAGAATCTTCTTTAACAATATTGCTGAACTTTTACAAGATAATTATCTATAAACACAAGTTCATTATTACAGACGTACAGAAGGCACAAAGACAGACAGAAAGTCAAATCAAAATTATTAGCACTCATCAAACAATATTGGATGGTATTTAGAATGGTTATTACTACTAAAAATGCACGTTCAACCATTTCCTCTTATGTACCATAATGTATACGAATGTTTCATGTTATCCGGTAAACAAAATTTTAATGGTTATCCAACTATATTCTATAGAAAAGAGGCAAGGGAAAAAGTTACAGCGGCAGTATTTTTATAGCCTTCATACCACTTAACCTCTACAGACCATAGGGAACAAAACCTTATACACAGTAACGTATGTAATTTGTTTTGTTTGAACATGTGCGCAAACTAGTAGTGACATGCATACTATTTTGAATAGAAAACCATTTAATATTACTTGAAATAAAATATATTAATTTCGAGACATGCTAAAAATATTTGCGGAAAATCAGATCGCGAACAGACAGACTGATAAGCAATTAAATTGAAGTTATAGACATTTTTTAACAAAATAAAATTTTATGTGATATACCAGCCTGTAAAACTAGGTGAAAAAAATGACTGAAGAAATATTTTATCATTTTCCTTTTTAAACAAAATAAAACCATTTTAACAAAATAAAATTTTATGATATACCAGCCTGTAAAATTATGTGAATAAAATGATTGAAGAAATATTTTAACCTTTTCCCTTTTCGTTGATTAACGATGAAACCAGAAAAATATTCGGGCCGACACGACTCGGAAAAAATTTCATCCAGGTCCGGCCCGGCCCGGCCCGGCCCGAGTATACACACAAAAATTGACCCCGAGCCCAGCCCGGCCCGAGCATGCAAAAAAAAAAAAAAAATATCCCGGGCCCGGCCTGGCCCGAGAAGAGTTTGAAAAATTCGACCCGAACCAGGCCCGAGGGCCGGGCCGGGCCGGGATCGGAATCGGGCCGCAAGCCCGGCCAGTGCAGACATTTACAATAAATTAGCTGCATCGAGTGATTTATTTTCTTTTATGCATGTGAAATATCCATAAATTTATTTGTTAAATCACCCCCTTTTCTTTCTCATTTATTAGTGCCTTTCATTTCAAATTTTTATTTTACCGATTGTGTTTTAATTGTTTAACCCCGCCTTTTTTCTTTCTTTCTTTTTTTTTTTTTTATTTTAACTCAGCCTACTTTTGGGTTTTGAATTTTTTTTTTTTTTTTTTCATTTCTTTGTGTGAGATGTGCTGCCATTTGTTTTGCAGCACTCATGCGTACTTTGTTCGCCTGACAAAGAGTCGTGTTTTCTTTCAACCCAAAACAATTGTTGAGAGTTTTTGCATTTTATGGTGTTTATTCAAAGTATTGTACTAATTACGATCATATTACATAATCGATTCCAGCTGCTGACCGAAGGTAAATGTTTACTTTAACTGAAGTCTTATGTCTTCTCCCTTCGTTTTAAGGGGTTACATCCAGTTGTAATTTTCAAAAAATCGATTTTTTTTTTTTTACATATTTTGAATGTACATATATTTCATAATATTGTCTGAAAATTTCATATCGATCCGGCAATTAGTTTCGGAGAAATTTTCATATTTGTAAAGACGTCTCCGAGCGTTTTAAAGTAGGCGGAGCGTAAACCAGAGTAGCAGCTGTTTTTCATTATCCCTATGCCCTTGTCCATGCTTTTCATAATGTTTTGCTTCTTAGAATAAGAATATAAAAGGTTTATCTTATATCTGAGAGCTATATTTAGAAATTTTAGGTATACAGTAAGTAAATATCGTCAGTTTAAAGTGAACTGCCACGTTGTGAAGTCGTGCCAGTATTCTGTTTAGATGGTTCCCAAAACTTTAAATGCGTTTATCTCGAAACGGTGTTTTCAAAGTCGGTGAGCAAAATTTCTCCGAAACGGCTGGACCGATTGACTTGAAATTTTGACACAATTTTCTTAGATATTTTTGTCAGGTAATGATCGTAGGAATAAGGTTTCTGATAATAATTTCGATTTTTTCAGCCACTTTCAAGTGTAAATTTTCATGAAAAAAACGATTTTTTTGGGGGGGAAGCCGCCATTTTGTCAAAAATCAAAATTTTGACTATTCCTACGATCATTACCTGTATTCATCTATCCTAAAAATAAATCTTTTGGTTTTTTTCATTTCAGATAATTTGGATCAGAGATATCTTGCTCACCGCCAGACACCTTTTTGTGGAAGTCCTCTAGGAGATCTACTACAGGAACAGCGGAACCCAATATTTTTGTAAACTCATCACGGATTCTTAACATACATTAAATTTGCTACATGTATATGTATTGTATATATTTCTTTAATAAAAGGCCTCTTCACAAAAAATTCACAAAAAAAACACGTTTTTTCGTGCATACAACTGGATGTAACCCCTTAACACAAACGCTTTTATTCACGTTTGCAGTGCACATCATCGTATACTCGTAGCTCAGGGGTAGACACTATCCGAATAGGAGACATTTATTTACATTGTTTTTGTTATTCTCATAATTTTTACCGTTTATCTACCTTTCCCCATGTACACACTGAAAAAAAAAGTTCTTTTTTGAAGATTGTGATAACGGAAAAAAAAAATATATATCGTGTATCATCTGCACTTCTTGTAAGGGCCGCAGCGAAGAAAAAATAGCTTTTTTTTTCTTAAGGACTGCAGCACATATACCGGTTTTTACGGTATGTATATATATATATATATATATATATGTATATACATACATACACATAGAATGTATATATATATATATGTATATATATATATATACATGTACATACACATTATGTTTTATTTCATATTATTTCCAATCGCAGCAATCATTAATGTGCATGTATATATGTTATGCATAGAAGAAAAGAAAAAAAAAAAAAACACTGAATACACCTACCTCACTGTCACTAAGAAATGCACGAAATTCTGTATTGCACCACTCACTCTCAAGACTCTTAATCCGTGTTTACGATACTGCTTGTCGTGTTGTTTCCTATCTCTGATAAAGATGCCAACCTTGGTACCCTCGATGTTTAGGCGTCTTTGGTTGAAAGTTGCAATATGGCCCCAAATATCGCTTCGTTCGTACGTAATATCAGCCAACTTGTTATGTAAGACATCCAGAGCTTGTCCAATTTATGTAAAATCAACCAAAATTTGATGTAAATGCAACTTTGTGTTTTCAGCCATTTCATATAATATGAACCAGATCTGGATGTAAAATATACATCCAGAAACTTATCTCATTTATATCAAATCAACTAGATTTGGTTGTAAAATATACATCCAGATCTCATCTATATTATGTAAAACCTACCAAAATTAGATGTGGAATATACATCTAGATTTCATCCAAGTTTTATAGAAATTACGCAAAATCAACATAGCTGATGCATTTTTCTTTTCTTGTTATTTTCTTTCTTTCTCTTTTAAGAATTTTAATGCACTTATTTTAAACAGGGGAACAAAAAAGCAATGACCTTGTTTATTATAATGATGAGATTAATTTTAGACATAAATGTGATATTGATTTACAATATCAGGATTTAAAAATATATATGCCTAAAATCAATATGCTAAATATTTTTGTCTAAAATTAATATTTGGATAATAAAAACCAAGATCAGTGTTTTTTGGCATCCCTGTTTAATCTTAAGTGCATTACAATGCTTAAAAAGGAAAAGAAAAAGAAAGAAAGAAAGTAAACAGAAATGCATCAGTTATGGTGATTTTACATAATTCCTATAAAAACTTGGATAAAATACTTTTAAGATGGAATTCCTTACCCAGGCAGAAAATTCGGTAAGACAGCGTTTTTTTTTTTTTTTTTTTTTTTTTTTTTTTTTCATATCACATCTGGAACTATGACATATTTTGCAATATATGAGACATATATTGCAAATTTTTCTTTTTTGTACAGGCAGCAATTATTTTTTCAAATTCCTTGAAAAATTTTTGTTGGTTTCATAAAATTCCGCACCATTTTGCAGAAGTACAAAATGAGTATTTCGGGACTAAAATCTGAGATTAATGTTTTGGGAATAGGAGACTGTATGCAAAACGTAACAAAATCAATTTTTTGTTGACTTGTAATATCATGTACTTTTAAAATATAATTTCTAGACTTATTTTCTAAAAATCTGTTGTCCCCCGGCTACAATAAAGCACTTAAATAATCTGGTGTGTCACTCACACAACTTTCTCTTTCCCTGTATTTAAGTATTATAAAAACATATTGCGTAAGTTTTGAGATCAATAACGTAAGGTAATAATTCGGAATTTCATGTAGTTTTTTTTTTTTTTTTTTTTTTTTTTTTTTTTTAATAGATAAAGTATTGTTTTACAGCCAAATTTTCGAAAGTGAGTTTTTGTCATATATACACATTTTGAGGTCACCTGAAACAAAAAATCATGTTTTTAGCTGTTGGTCTAAGTGTGTGTCTGTCTTATCAGCATATCTCAAAAACAAATTATAGCAGAATGTTCAAACTTGGTATTCTAAATGTGTATCATATAGGGATTGTACAGTAAACTTTTCGTTGAGATCAAGCAAATGGTTTGTGTGCAGGGACATCCGAGTAAATTCAAATACATTATATACATGTATAGGAGGAAATATCTGGTAAGTGCAGCGTAACATCTATAGGCTGACTTAAATAAAACGTAATAAACCTTTTTTTTTTCCTATTCATAAAAGCCTGCTTTGCGTAGATTCTGGTATGGAAGTCATTCATCATTCATTAACAAACCAATTAAAGTATTTCGATGGGGCTATACTTGCAGGAATCTAAATTTATTTTGTGTTAAATGTTTTTAATGACTAATTTTTACTTTCCGAACACTATAGTGAGGAAAGTATTGTAATCATGTCAAAAATCCGAATGTCAGATTTTGATGTTTCTATACGTTTCGAGGTCACCTGAGTCCGTTTCTACTATTTTTGAGATGATGTATGTATGTGTGTGTGTATGTATGTGTGTATGTCTGTGAGTGAACACGCTAGCGTCTAAACACTTTGTTCAAATAAGCTGAAAGTTGGTACGTATATTGTAAGTCACCATAGTACGAACCCTATAGATTTTGGTGAATCTAGCACTTATAGTTTTTTTACAGGGACACAAAGAAAAATTCTTTATCAATATGGCCTATGGGACCAAAATCTTAAAAGTGCGATAGCATCTAAACGCCTTATTCAATTGAGCAAAAATTTTATACCCATATTATAGGTCACAGATACTCAATCTGTATAGATTTTGGAGAATCTAGCACTTATAGTGTTTTTACAGGGACACAAAGAAAAATTCTTTATCATTAAGGCCTATGGGGCCAAATTTTTAAAAGTGTGATAGCGTCTAAACGCCTTATTAATCTGAGCAAAAAAATTGTACACATGTTATAGGTCGCATTTGCACCAACTGTATAAATTTTGGTGAATCTAGCACTTACAGTTTTTTTACAGGGACACAAAGAAAAATTCTTTATCATTATGGCCTATGAGACCAAATTTTTAAAAGTGCGATAGCATCTAAACGCCTTATTCAATTGAGCTGAAAATTTGTATGAATATTAAAAATCACTGTTGCACTAACTATAAGCATTTTGGTGAATCTAGCTTTTATAGATTTTTACAGGGACACAACGAAAAATTCTTTATCATTATGATCTAAGGGCTCAAAGTTCAGTAGCGTTAAATAAAACCTCGTGTGATATATGGAGAAAAAAACACTCTATTATGGTTTTCTCTCTTTTGTTTGTTTAGCAATTCCTCTTTCTTTATTTTATCTACAAAACTGTTAGTTACTCAATGTTCGGAAAGTCGAGTGGAGTCACTCCAGATTTTTTAATACAGAGTATTCTTAATAGTGCCTATTGATTATAGATAATATACAGGGCTATCCAGAATTAAGCAAAATGGTCTTTTCTACTGAATCTAATTAATAGAAGTGCTTTGTACATTTTATTATGTCGCTGAATACTGCACAATTAATTTTTCACACCCATACTGTAAATAAAATATTTTTTTAAGTTCTGTTTTTAACTCTGTTTTTTGTCAAGTTTTGAAGTGGCCTGATTACGACAGTCCAATTTTTAGCAGTTAGTCTGTATGCATATCTGCTATAGCAACATAACTTAAAAATAAATAATTGCAGGAAATTTAAATTTGGAATTTTGTACTAGGTTACCGGCAAAAAAAAAAAAAAAAAAAAAATTATCAAGACTGGTAAGTTATAAAGCAAATTAATAATAGATTGTATTTTACTTTATTTTATTATTATTATTATTATTATTTTTTTTTTTTTTGAGGGGTTGGCCTTTACACAGACTTACACATCAAATAGAACTGTTTTTAAACTATTTTAGAATGTTTTAAAAATCCATTAAATTTCCTTATCTCATGCTATTGATCTTAAAATTTAATATGCAATCTATCATTATAATATCGAAATGCAGAGTAAGAAAAAGTCACGTGAGTGACAAACCAGGTTATTTAAGTTATGATAATAGATATACATACAGATTCATTAACCGCTAAAAGATGGATTTTCATAATCAAGGCACCTGAGAACATGATACTATATAAAAACAAACAAAGTTGAAACTTAAAAAATACTTGTTTTATAGTATGATTATGAAAAACTAATTTTTCTTTCTAAACAGTGTTCGTCGACATAAAAATGTGCATAGAAGCACTCCCATCAATTATATTAATATAAAAGAACATTTAGTTCAATTTTTGGTAGCTCTGTATATTGTCTATAAACAAAATGCAATATAAACAATATTATGTACTTAAATTTAGTCTCAATCGAAAAACGCCTAACAAAAAATTAATTGCAATTCCAGCAATTTCCAAGCATAGCCCAAAATATCCAAATATTTTGGTTAGCCTGTAAACAACTGATGAATGATTTCCATATCACAATCTACACAAAACATGTTTTTATCCATTAAAAAAAAATTGTTCATTCCATTTTGTTTAAGTCAGCTTATTGTTGTTACACTATACTTACACGAAATTTTCTCAAAGACAATGTACACTCATGTCCATAAATTAAGGATAATTCAGATTCACACTGAAATCGATCTTTAATGCAAAAATTTCACCTGTAGAAATACCATACACATCTTTAAGAATAATATGCAAATTATAGGAAGCCATCAGATGACGCCGATATGATGTTACAATGACGAAAGTGTAAGAAGGGGGTAGATAAAGAATGGGAGCAAAGAAGGAAAATTGTCCACAAGCGTTCTGTGTGCCGCTCAGTGCCACAACCGAATGGTTATGACACAGAGGACGCATGCAGATAATTTTTTACGTGGTAGAATTATCGGCCGACTAGAATGTAGGCGTACTCAGATAGAAGTATCGGGGGAACTTAGAATCGCCCAAAGTGTCATCTCTAGCCTTTGGCAACGATTCAAAAATGATGGAAATGCCAGTCGACGTTACATTACTGGTCGGCCCCGAGTTACAATGCCAAATGACCTACGGTATTTGGCAGCAACTGATAAAATTAGCAGATAAAGCACAGCATCAGACCTATCTCGTCAGCTGTCTGCAGCCACGAGTGCCATAGTTTCAAGACTAACCATGTATAGACGTTTTGGAGATATTGGTCTACATGCTCGCAGGCCTGTTAGATGTGTTCCACTCACAGCAATGCACTGCGCCAGAAGTTAACTTGGAGAAGAGAACATGCAATGTGGACAGCGGCACAGTGAGCTTGTGTGATGTTTTCCGACGAGTCCAGGTTTAGCTTGCAGTGTGATTCACGCCAGACTTTCATATGTCGAACATCAGGTACCCAAACAACATCATTGAACGACACCGTTACTGTGGGGCTGGAGTGACCGTTTAAGGGGGTTGGGGGGCGGATCATATTTTGCACCAGAACAGATTTGCATGTTTAAATCTGAAGAATGATAGGCCAAATTTATCGGACATCATTCGGGAACAACTTGTACGTTTGTTTAGGGGTGCTATGAGCCCAGAATTTTTGCTTATGGATGACAATGCGCGTCCTCACCGTGCAAACGTTGTACACGGACGCCTACAATCTGAAGTTATCACCCGCATGGAATGGCCAGCATTCTCACCTGACTAGAATCCGATAGAGCATGTGTAGGACATGCTTTTCCGACGAGTTGTAGTCTGTCAACCACCTTCTACAGGTGTACTGGAACTTCGCAGAACATTGCTTACTGAGTAGAGTAATTTTTCCCAAGATCAGATCAATAATTTAATACTCAGCATTCCTAGGCGTTGTAAGGACTGTATTTCATCATCTGAGAGGCATACAATATATTAACCATACCAACGATGTAATGTTAAGTTTTGTAAGATAGATATTTTTTGTAATTGCTTCAAGGAGCAAAAATCGTTTTTATAAATGGTTTTTATAAATGGTATTCTACATAAACTACCTTTTTTGTTCTTGATCTTTTGTTTAATAAATGGACTTTATGAATAAGTCATGTTTGTTTTGCTTCTGAGCCTTTATTTGCCTCAGCTAGCATTATCCTTAATTTATGTACATGAGTGTCTTTCTCAAAGACAATGTATTATCTTGGATACCTTTATACACAAACTACTTACTTGATCTCAAAGAGAAGTTTAGTGTAGCGTCCCTATATGATGCATATTTTGTGCATTACAGTTTGGACTTTCTGCTACTATTTGTTCTTGAGATATGTTGATAACAGAACAAATACACAGATTAACTGCTAAAAACAGGATTTTCGGATTCATGGGATCTAAAAACGTGTAAATTAAACAGAAACTCAATTTTGGATATTTGTTTCAAAAACAATACTTTCTCTACTACATATGAATAAGAGAAAGTAATAAAATTTGCATTGTGTCACTAGATTAATTTTTTGTACATTCTTTGTTTTCTGTTTAGCTATAGGTATTACGTAACCCTTTGAGTGCGATGGACGCGCATATGCGTCCAGCGAAATCATTAATATAGACTATGGACGCAAATACGCGCTTAGCAGATGTTATCAGTATTGTCTATCTACGCAAATACGCGCCCGGATAAATGATCAGTGTACTATGCAACACTCGCTTAAAGCGCGTCCGCGATAAGAATGAGACAACTTGATTCTCATTTATATTCAACAAAATATTACTTACATGAATGCTACTTGCATGAAATTGACAAACAAACATTTTTAATCACTTTTGATACTTTAAATTGAAGAATATACACCTTTAAGTCTCATTTTGCGAAGATTGCTTCTAGCCGTCGTCATGGCGTTTTGTACAGTTTCTTTGGTTACTGATTTAAGGAGACGATGATAAGCCCTCTTGAACCGTCAGCGCCAACCGCGCGCCGTCCGTATGGACCGCATAGGCCCCGAGTATTCAGCACTCAAAGGGTTAATTTATTGATTGCTAATAGCTTCATGTGATTTAAGACTTAGTTCAGCAGTTCCAGATCACAGATAAATATCGTTTTTCTGCAAATCATTAAAGAAAATTTTGTCTGTTGTCAATTTTTGTCAATCTTTATCCTATTTAACCACAGCACATTACTATAAAAATATCATAAAGATTTCTGCATGAAATTAGTAGTGGCATAATAAGCGAAATTTTCACATCCCTGAAAGCGACCTGGAAAAACATCGGAGAGTAGGAACACTGCCACATATGTTGAGAGCATACTGTTTCATATAATAATTTCTTTCAATGTTTAGAACCATGAAAATTAAGGCTTCAATTTAAGAGAAAACTCATTTTTACATCTGAAAAAGTTATAATTTTTTAATTTTATATTTACTATGTTACCTTATTTGAAATACTGTTTTTATATCTGTGGATTTTGAACTTTCTCCTTCAGTTTTTATAAGTCTCCTTCTGGTCAATTTTAAATATTCGAATCTTCCAACTTAAGAAAATTTTTAATCTACATACTTTTTATGTATATACAATATGTTACTATAAATTTATTTTTTTAATTGGCAGTGGTCTTATTCATATTGTCTCTAATTATTAGCTTAAATTATATCAAATTTAGAAAGGGACTATCGACAGCATGGAGTGAATGAACCCATGGAAAAAATTATTTACGCCAGTCATCAGCAGAGGAAAAAAAAAAAATTGAAGCTACTGTAGTGTAATTGTACACAGCTGAGAAGTTGTACAAATTACCAATAATATTTCAAAATACAAAGTTTCCAATATATATTTCAAAAACAGTTCAAAAAAGTTTCAAAGCAAATAATTCGAAAAATCTTCAAAAGATATCACCGGTAATTTGCCAAATTCAGTTTTGTCTTAACCTCAGCGCAACTGTCTTTATAAAGATATTTTTGTTTTCACAAATCTCATGCTTTTCGAGATTTTAAAGTTTATTATACCATTTTTATTTATTAATGCAATGAAAGATGCATTCATAATTTTAAAATCAAGCTTCTTACAGTTAAGCTTGATAAAGTGAGAAAAGTAAATGTCAGAACAGGCTATTAAGGATCTAACGAATTTAAATGTTACAAGCCCTCTGTGGGCATTGCTTGTAGCAATAATTCCTACGAATAAATTAAAATCACTGAATAATACGGAAAATTTTATGAACAATTTGTAAGAATTCCAAGCAAATTTGATCATTGTTATTTGAATGTTTCGAATGAAGTTTGTATAAATTCGAAAAATAACCACAGATGTTAATCTGCAAGAAAATGCATCACATTATTTAAAATTTCTATCGTACAACTTTAATAGAGTGACCAGATCAAAGTACCATCATAATAGAGAATCAATAAAAATTGCTACAATTATGAAATTAAGGATGTATTTATTTCATTCCTAATAAATAAAGACTAAAAATAAAGTGTTATTGACTAATAATTTAGTTTCTACAATTTTTTTAAACTTGGAAAAATGTCTTCAAGAAATAAGGGCGTCCCCATTTGTCCCCAGAAAATGGGGACGTTTGGTCAGTATAAACTTTAAAGAAGAAAATGCGTGAATTTGCGAACTTCAATAATAAAGCTATATAGAGCTCATAAACCCTTATCGAGTCTTGTTCTTAGTTACTCTAAGACAATGGTTGACAATGAATTATACATATGTGTGTGTGTTTAACAAAATTGATACTAATTAATGGGGTTGTATGATGATGAATAAAAATTTTGTAATCAAACTAATAATTCAGTTCAACAAGAACGCATAAACTACATGTATTCAGATAAATTCTTCTGAGGTATCGGTTTAACACATCTTATATTCATGAAGTTCACATTAAACGTTTTTAATTGTACATACAAGTTTTTGGTTAGTTTAACTCTGAAACTGTACTATTTATTTTATAACTTTTTTTTTTTAATATAGTTTCTTAATTAAAATGTATTTATAAATTTATTTATCTTTTTAAGATTAAAGTACAATTAAAATAAAAATCCCCCCCCCCCAAAAAAAAAAAAACAGTAATATATGAACTAAATAATCAACCTTTAACTACGGAGGTAGTAAGCGATTTAACAAGTCTGCCTTACATTCCAATGTTTGTCAATAGACAATTCTTTTTTCTTTTTTAATTGACAACTTTTATATCCATATATTTTCCTATTTTAAACAATCAGCCTCGCCTATTTAATTGATTTTATATTTTAGTATTTGCTTAAAGGATTCAAATTTGATCACTAGTAAATGATGAGATAAATTACACATGCGTATATTTTTGCCAGTGTGAATTAATGGGTTAAACACGAATACGCAAAGTCACTTTTTCTTTATCTTTTTTCTATGTTGTGTAATTGTATTGTTTTAAAAGAACGCTAAACGGCGGGGCTTGTTTTCTTTGGAAAACAAAGCTTCTCGTTTGCTATCACCAATGTCTTAAAATAATCTTTTGTTTTCGTTTGGACGTTGCTGTTGTATTACAGATGACCTGTAATTAAATATATATTGCCTAATTTTCTCTATTATTTTTTAAGATTTCCTCCATTATGTCATCCAAATTTTTTTAAGAGATGCCCCCTAAATCTCTCCAAAAGAAAGATTTACCTCTATCGCGAAAACTAATAATCGGAATGAGGTGAAAATTTGCACATCCATATTTTGAGTATTAGGAATCATTTTATGTAAAAAAATAATCTAGGTCATTCTTCATATTTTTTTAATATGACTTTATTAATATTTTGAATAATTAAAAATATTTTTTTCTGAATCAAAAGTTATCATAGATTATGTTTGAATTTCTTCACTGTATCTCAAAAAATAAAAATAAATAAAAAATAATAATAATAATAAATAAATAAATAAATAATGAAAATGGGGAATTACCGCTGAAAAAATCAAATCGGTTTGTGTTTTAATAGGTAGACGACCCCCAATTCAAAACATCACTTCATTTTCTAAAAGTACTCACAATTCCCCGTCTATTACATTTTTCTGCATCGGTTAGCAACAAATTAAAGTCGAATGTTGCTTTGTTTTCTTTCCTTCGACTGTACATTAGTTGTTTTTTGTTGAACAATAAATGCTAACAAAATTTGGAATTTCTATAACCCAATATATACTAAATAGCTAAATGTAACACTATCCTAGCTTCCCAACAGCTGTCCCACTCTCTTTAAAACGCATAATTATTCGCTAAAGTTTGTAAATAGAATGGAACTTCGGCATAAACTTGACCTAAAAAAATCATTGGTATTTCTTACGTATTGACTAAACAAAATAATGTAGCAATTTTAAAAAATAAACAATTCGCCATTTTTCTTTTCCTATGACTATCATAAGAAATAATATTTTTAGTTGACCATGTAAAAATTCCCTATTTCTGTCATCAAACGTAAATAAAAAAAATTATAAAAATAAAAATAAATAATTGCAGTTAGCATATTTCGGAAAAATACGTAAAAATATGACAAATTTCGAAAATTAAACTTAAAAAATAATAATAATAATAATAATAATAAATAAATGTATAAACAGAAATTTTGTTAATTTGCAGAAGAGTAATCAATTGTTTTTAAAAACAGATTGAAAAAGAAAAAAGTTTATTTCATCTATTAGCGATAAAATAATCACCTGTTTCATCAATTACTGGTGAAAAAATAAAATATCTAAATATTGTTATATAAATAAATTGCCATGATGATACTAAAAATAATAATTTTCTTTTTAAATAGAGGAGATATTTTTGTTTACGTTGTTGATGAATAATTTTCGGTTTTACATTGATGTTGTGCTTAAAAAAATAATAAAAATAAATAAATAATTAATTAATTTCAGTTTGCTTGGAATATAGTTTCTGCTTTTATTTGTTCTTAATAATACTCCAAGATCTTACCAAATTCTAAACATAAATAAAATAACCATGTAAATTTCTTTTGTGACAGTGAGTCATATTTCCGAAAGAGCAAATCGAACATTTCGGTTCTTTAGATTAATAGGGTATTAATTCTAAATTATTACTTTTTTCCTATGCACACAGGACAAGAAAAAAGTATTGTAAAGTATTGTATTCATGAAAATTTTTGACTTCTGTTTTTCTGTGGATTTATACTTTTTGATACATCTTGAACCCGATTTGATCATTTTTGAAAATATCTGTGTGTATGTGTGTTACCAAATTTTTTTGACTTTATATCTCATGAAGTAATGAACGAAATTTTACAAAACTTTGTATGGTTGGGCAACATAAAATAGTGCTGAATAGATTTTGACTTCCTTGCTACAATTTTTCACAACTAGAGGAAGTCTGTATCTAAGTTTCTGTGATATATATGCGCCTATAACTTGGTATGTGAAAGGGCTATTATAAAATCTATGCTAATTTAATCCGTGTGCATATCAGTTGATAGTTGTGCCATTGTGCAGTAATTTTCCCTGTTTAAGGATAGGCTTTATATCGGCTGCTAGGTTATATAAGTGTACAGAACTTCATGCATGAGAAAACCGTTAGAAAAAATTATGGTTATTTAATTTGGATGCATACCGGCCGACGGAGAATTGTGTTATGAAAATCTTAGCTGATTCAATATGAGCGTTTATCGCTGCAACTATTTTTTTCATCAATATAAAATTATACTAACCAAATATGCACAAGCTTAATTGAGCCCTTTAGCTGCCAAGTGGTGTAAGTCCAAAAGTACCATTTTGAGAAAAAAAAGGACTTTTGTGATCACACTCACAATTAATTCTAAATACATGCAATTGAATTGAATTTTTCACAATTTTCATATTTAAAGTAGGATTTACACCACTTGGCAAATGAATAGAGGACCCCTCGAGGAACAATATTATACTTCTAACTCAATTTCGTAAATTTTGGACTTGCACCACTTGGCAGTTAAGCTCAATTGTGGGAAGTTGTTTTAATACTTTTTTTTGTGTATATTTATCGGTAGATGGGGATGTTATGAAACACTATAGAAGAAAATTTTCCGATAGTCACAACATACTAGATCTAATATGTAATCAAAATTAAAGCTGGTCGAAAAATACAACGTAGCCATAGCCAGAAAAGCTTTTCGAAGAGTAATTTTTAGTTCATAATATTGAGTGTTAAAAATGAAGTATAACTCAGGAATTTTCAACAAATCTACAATATTCTTTTTTTTTTTTTTTTTTTTTTTTTTTTTTTTGAGGGAGGCAGGCAGTTAAATCACCCCCACCCTCCTTGTCTTTGACCTTGCCAAAATCTCGACCCATCGATGATTGCGGATAATCAGGTCTTAGCCAGTGTAAGAAAATCAAGTAATTGTTGAAATTTTCAGAAATTCAGTCATTAACCAAAATCATGTAAAGATATACACTAAGCGACAAAAAAAAAAAAAGCCGCACATAGATATTTTCAATTTTTCTTCCTGTAATCGCTAATTTAATTGTTTCAAAAGTAAATTTTATACAGTATTTATTACGTTGTGTTCCGCGTGCAAATTAGGACTGAGCCAAGTGTTAAAAATAAGATTTATAAATGGACAATATTTAAGCTCGTGGACTCAGTTCAATGGTACAATAAGAAAAAATGACGACATTAGTCTAATGATATTAACTTTTTTTTTTTTTTTTTTTTAATAGTGTTTTTAAAATATGAATTCCAAAATATTATGTTAAAAATATGCTTGTTTCTTAAAATGTCATTTGCTATAATACCACCTTAATTTCTAAACAGAGGCAAATGCATGAATTATTAGAAAATTTTGTTTTTTAATATCCATTTTTAAGCTGATAATATTTTAATAATTAATTACAATATAAGGCTGATAAAATTTTAATGTTTTTATCCTAAATCCCACGCTTTTTTTTTTTTTTTTTTTTTAATCGTCATGTTTAAGAATTATTTTTTTCCCCCACTATTCTTTGATTTTTTAAGCAGAAAAATTTACTTTGTTTTTACCCTTAAAGAGAGAATTGAAAAAAGTATCCAGCCTTCAGATTGAAAAAGCCAAACGAATTAAATAAAAAACTGAGTTATTATTTATAGAAATAAACCTCGCTGTATACATGTGTAGAATTTTCAAAGCTATTACTTTTATTTTTGGTAATTTGTAGCTGGTATTTCTTATTTGCAATATTATCAAATAATTATATGCAATTCGAATAAATAGTTGATTTTCAAGTCTTGTGAATTTCATTTTATCTTATTTTATTTATTTACTTTTTCCTTCTTTTTTTTTTTTTTTTTTTAAGAAAAAGAAAGAAAATAAAGAGATATAATACTTTGTCGTATATTTTTTGACATCTTACACGGACATATATCTAAAGAAGAAACTTTCATTAAATTATTTATTTTAATTTATAATTGTTGCCAAGAAAATTAAACTTTAAATTTTATATCTACTTTTTAAGACAGCACGCGATCGTGTTTTATCTAAAAATCATATCATTAAATTCATATTTTTATTTATTTTTATTTCATATTATTGCACGCGCACTATTTATTTCCTAATTCAAAATTATTTAAAAAAACGTTTTCGATATCTCTTGTAACGATACTGATTATTATTAATTTTCTTTTCTCTTTCTTTCAAAAAAAAAAAAAAAAAAAAAAAGGTTTTGATGAAATTCTGGCAAAAGCAGAATTTAGTTTAGGACGGAGGGCTATTAGTCTTTTTTTTTTTTTTTCTTCCCAATTATAACATCGCTTTCAAATTATTCAATTATATTTTCGATAAATTTTAGATTTCGATAAATGTCCAACTATCGAAAACGACAACGCAAAAATCCCTGTCTGAGAGTAAGGGCGCGTTTCATAATGCACCGGTAAGCTACCGGTAAACTCAACAACTAACCAAGCCGTTCGAAAAGTCTAACCGGTAAAACCAAAGCGTTCGAAAGTGCTTCGCTCGCTTACCGGTAAGTAACCGGTAACTAACCAATTTAACCAAGATTATTTTCGGTTACTTGTTGGTAAATTCGGTAATAAAGATGGCGGACGAAAAATCACTGTTAATGTTGTGTTGAAATCTTAGACATTGAAATGTACAAATGCGATAATGGTATTATTTATTATACTAATTTCAAGCATTTCAGAAAATTCTATTAATAATATTGTACCATGCAATTTTTTAGGCATCGTTCTTATATTTTCCTTCGGATTACTTGCATTTATTGTTTATGTTATGATTATTATTTCAGACAGCTATCGTAAATCCAGAAAATTTCCATTGTTTTAAATGACTGATCAGTGTTAATCATGTGAGCTGTTCTGGGAATTATATTCCATTTGAAGCAATAGATAAATATTTTAAAAAGCTTTCGAGACATTTGAGATTTCTGGCCTAATGAATGATTTTACAAAAACTAATAACTAAGAATATTGGTCTCAAAAGCTTTTTAAAATATTTTGAACATTAAAAAATTTTCATCTCTTGCAAAAGGAAAGTACCTATATTTTTCTCTAAAATTTTCTTAGTGTTGAAACTTTCATTTCTTTGTAGTATGTCTTTGCCAGAATACATTTTATTTTATGCTTTTTAGGGCTTCACAATAAAAAGCTTCTTACTTTAAAAAATGATTTTTTTACTTAAATGTTTTTTTCATTTAAATGCAAGAAGAAAATGCATTTAAAGTGAAGCAATTTTGTCAAGTCTCAATACAAACAATAAATTAAAAACAGGAATTTTTTTCTTATACTTTTTTTTCTAATGATCATTAGTTGATTATGAATGTATCTTTACATTATCTTAATAATTTACATGTTGTCTGTTTTATTCATGTACCTTGCTTAATAGCATTAATATTTTAAATTAGCCATAATATCATATTAATGAAAATGCAAAACTTATAGATATGAATATCAAATTGTTGCAATAATTGATTTGCAATATATATATATTGCTTGTTTTCTTCTTTTGTTTTGGTTCAGTTTTGATTTATCGTAAAGTATCATAAATTGTCATGAAGATAATTAAGAAGGAATAAAGATAAGTTTATTAAAAATTAATTAAAAAATTAGATCTAGTACAATTAATTGTTCTCATAAATGAACTAAATTCATCAAAGGACAATTTGGTAAAAAAGAATTATTTTTGATCTATGTAGTATTCAGTGGCATTAAATCTACTCTGGTTATTGCTGTATTTAAAAAAATATTTCACTATATATGTGTATATGGTATCAGGTCGATTTCCCGACACTCAGTTTCCCGACGCCACTTTCCCGATGCCACATTACCGACAGCTCACTTTCCCTACAGGTACGGTTTCCCGACAACTCACTTTTCCGACAGGTACAGTTTCCCGACAACTCACTTTCCCGACAGGTACGTTTTCCCGACAGCTCACTTTCCCGACAGGTACGGTTTCCCGACAACTCACTTTCCCGAAAGGTACAATTTCCCGACAACTCACTTTCTCGACAGCTCACTTTCCCGACAGGTACGTTTTCCCGAGAACTCCTTTTCCCGACAGGTATGTCTTCCCGACAACTCACTTTCCCGACAGCTCACTTTCCCGACAACTCACATTCACGGCAGCTCACTTTCTCGACAGATTCGTTTTCCAGAGAGTTTTCTCCCCGACTGCTTCTTTCCTGACAGCTTACTTTCCTGACAACTCATTTGCCAGAAACTCCTTTTTTCATTATTTTTTTTTTTTTACTCTTTTCAACTATGAATTCTACTTCAATGTAATATATATTAGCATCTTAAGAAACTTTAGTCTGTAGTATGTGTGTGTGTGTGAATGTGTTTGTATCTCACATAACTCAAAAACGGTTGGACGTAGAACGTTGCAAATTGGTATATAGGTTTGTTATAGCATCTAGTTGTGCACCTCCCTTTTTGGTCTTTCTGTGATTATCCGTTTTGGAGATATTTACAAAAATTATATTCATAATGGCAAATATACAAAGGTTTTGGCCATTATATATGACCTACCAACATGGAGATTTCAAAATAATCTATTGATAGAGCCAGTAATGCCCGTAATGATATTATTATGAAAGTTGTCGACATGTATGCGTGTAGAAAGTAATTTGTAAAGAAATAAGCAGGTTCTAGTGGACGAATGCTTTTTATTTTTAATAGTTTTGTAACTCATTTATAGAACTTTCGAAGAATTTAGTTCTGCGCAATAAACCAATTGATTTTTCCAGAATATTCCAGAACTCTCTTATTATTGCTGTTAAAGCTTCCAAACTTTGGCAAACCTAAACTACAAGTTTTCGTCAAATTTGTTGGCCAACTCGCCAAATTCGATGCCAAGACCAAAAATGTACGCTGTATACTAATTTGCAGTATGGCGAGATTAGTCATAAAATTTTGCGTCAGATTTGTTTTAGGATAGCTAGAAGCCCTTCCTCTATTTTAACTGAGTTAATTTTTTTTTTAGGTAAAATTTATCTTTTCTTGATACTAATTTTTGCCAGAGAACAAAACTGGGCCGTCTATACTCGAATGATTTTCGTTGAACTCCAAGCTGCGCATTTGCCAATGAGAGATTCTGTAACAAGCCGTGGAGTACTATTCCTGAAAAAACTACTATATTTGTCTCGGTGGTATATGTAATCGTATTATCGTGCCTTTTTTGATTGGAGTAGAA
This sequence comes from Salticus scenicus, assembly GCA_963930645.1. Lineage (NCBI taxonomy): Eukaryota > Metazoa > Arthropoda > Arachnida > Araneae > Salticidae > Salticus > Salticus scenicus. Next base: position 68,143,302 of record OZ005652.1, read on the forward strand.
GTTTTTTTTTTTTTTTTTTCCTTCTTTTGTTTTTATTTTAAAGAATGTCCGTGGACTGGAATTTGCCACCTGCCTGTTTATTTATGAATCAGTTACCTCACACAAAACTGGGAATGTTTTCATAAAAATATGTATATTCCTATGGTTTTACAAGGAAGTCATGTGTTGGCTACATCAGAATTTTTCTACTGCATTACCGTTTTATTGTCAATAAATATAACAATAATAAAAAAAAAATAATAATAAAAAGATTTCGCTTTCAAATGAGTGTTAAATAAAAAAATAAAGAGCATAACAGCCGTTGCTAAGATTCGCAGACGATTACAATGGAAAAATAAATTTATGAAAAATGAAACATACAAACCAACATTTAAAATCGAAATAAATAAATAAATAAATTAAAAAAAATTCTTATTTGAAATTTGAAAAAATCTCGATAAGATGCACACCTGCGGGGTCCCAGGTACCCACATGCCAAGTTTTGTAGCTCTGCGAGCGGTAGTGTGAGTACCAGAGTGCAACTTAATTTTAATATATATATTTTATAACTTGTTACCAAAAGCAAAACCGCTTTCTAGTAATCTATTTTTACTTTCTCTTACACATAAGGTAGAGAAAGTATTGTTTTTGGGTCAAATTTTCGAACGCGAGATTTTGTTATATTTACACGTTTTGAGGTCCCCTGAATACGAAAATCATATTTTTAACAAATGGTCTGTGTGTATGTCTGTGTGTGTGTCTGTGTGTGTGTGTCTGTGTCTGTGTGTCTGTGTGTGTGTCTGTCGGTCTGTCGGTCTGTCTGTTATCAGCATATCTCAGAAACAAATTATGGCAGAAAGTTCAAACTTGGTATTCTAAATGTGTATCATATAGGGATGCTACAATAAGCTTTTCGTTAAGATCAAGCAAATGGTTCGCGTACAGGGACAATCAAGAGAATTCCAATACATTACGTCTATGGGGAAAATTGCAGGAAAGTAGAGTTTAGCGTCTATAGACTGCACTAAACCAAATGAAACGAATATATATTTTTTGTATTAGAGATAGTTAACTGCGAAAAAAATTTTGTGTATGTAGGAGCCTCGCCTCCCCCCCCCCCCCCTGGAAGGGAAGTCCACCCCCGAGGGGAGTAAATTTTCATGATGGGTATCTTTCAAAAGAGCTCGCCAATACCTTTAAAATGAATGGTTGAACTATCGATCTGCGATAATTTAAAACAAAGTTATCGACTTTTTTTACTTTTAACGAAAAAAAAACTTTAAAAAAAAATCTTTTTTTTTTTTTTTTTTTTTTTCCCTTTTTTTTTAATGATGAGAATAAAATGAATTCTTTTTGATATTTGGTGTTATACCACTTCTCTAATATGGAAATCGTGTGCATTATCATAAGAGATAACTTTTCTAAATAATAGTTTTAATAAATTATTTTTTAAAAACAGAATTATTTTTTAGTAACCGAATTAAATTCTATGTAAATGTAGGTGCATTAATAAAACGGGGGGTTGAGGGGGGCGGTAGCCCCCCTCACACAGAACTAATTACCATATAAAACTCTTCAGAAGCCTAATATGAATTTTTTAACACAGATTTACATAACAGTACTCGTTATCTTACCTTTTAATCTGCAACCTGTATTTATAGTGTTAAATTTCAGGGTAAGAGAAAGTCGTGTGAGTGACACACCAGATTATTTCATAAAGCAATAATCTCATCGTCCTTAAAATAAATAAATGAATTGTATCTGGAAAAGATAGAAAAGATATCAATATTGTCTATGTGAGAAATATACAGAAATTGCATAACAATTTGTAACATCTTCAGAAAACTGTAAGTAATATTCTATATATATATATTTATATATATATATATATTTTTGCGTTTGGGGTGTTTGGGTATAAATTACATATTCTATTATACCTATTATATGGTTTTTTTTTTTTTTTTTTCGAGTTAATATGATCACAAGACATTAAATTGGCATAATGAAGTAGAAAAATATATATTTTTTTTTTTTTTTCGGAATGAGAAACTTAATACACGTGTTAAGATTTGTAAAGTATTCTACCATTCAAAGAATGGTAGTTATTTTTTAAAACACTTTACAAGATATAAAATTAACTTAGCTAAGCTGGATGACAGTTAATTTTCTTTTAATAAGCATGTTATAAAACCATTCTTCTGAATGGCTTCAAGCGAATCTTCTCGATTCTTTGTAATATAAAGATTGCAGGCTATTGCATTTAATAATTGTCTATTATTATTGTTATTATTTGTCTTATTTAATAATTTCAAATCATTTTATATTTCAAAGTAATAATCTTCAAACTGATGTAATAATATTCTTCTTACCTGTAGAATTCTTCGACGTAAAAAAATGAAGACTAATAACGGACACTTGTTTTTCTAGAAATAATAGCTTCTTCTTTAAGATGAGAAAAATATATACAGTTTATTAAATAAAGTATTTACATGAAGAAACACTATTTACAAAAGGTATTTACATATTCGAAATTTCACGAAAACAATTTTCTATTCGTAATATTTTAATAACTAAGCCACCAGTTTTCTATTTCGTAATGACAATGGTGGTTCCATAAAAATAAATTAGGCCAAAGGTGGCCTGAGAGCATTCTATTTCCTTGTGTTGCTCTCTTCACTAAAGACAAACTAAAACTAACTAATCTATGGGCTACCTTTTCTATTTCTTCAACGGTAGCTCCATGAATAATAAAATCAGGCCAAAAAGGCCCCGGGAGCAAACTACTATTTCATGACGTTGCTCTCCATTCTAGAACAGAACTAAAACTGAAACTAAAACTAAATTAATCTATGAGCCACCTTTTCTATTTCTTAAACAGTGGCTCCATGATTAATAACATTAGGCCAAAAAGGCCCCGAGAGCAAACTACTATTACATTACATGTTGCTCTCCATTCTAGAACGAAACTCAAACTAAAACCAAAACTAATGTCCCGCGAGCGAGTAAACAAAAAAATGTTCTTCGAATCTTATCTCAACGGGACCTCTGGCGCCCTCTAGTAGGGCAAAAGTATATCAATACCTAACATCCTCCCACCTTTAATTTTTCAGGTGAGAGATAAAAAATTAAACAGTTAATTAATTAAGAAAATTTAAACTTATAAAACTACATACTAAGAAAAATTAAATCTATAAACTACAAATAGAAAAAATTAAAGTTACAAACTAATGAAAATAAAGAAAAATAAAAATAAAATATTTTAAAGTTCAATGCAATTTTAAAACAATTGTGATTGTCTTTCGAAAAGTTTTTTATAGTTTTTGACCACTTTCAATTTATTGTCTCTTTTGCTGCTTGTATAACTGGGTCCTCAGCATCTGATATCTCTAAGGGATAGAGTTTTTGAAGTGGTCTAATCAATGTCCCAGAATGCATTTTCACTTCCACAACCCTGGCACGGCCATCTCGGCTGGGAAAAATTTTCACTACTCTTCCTATTGGCCACTGTAGTCTTTTCACACTGTTGATTTCTACTAGCACAATGTCGTCTTGTTTAACAGGCTTACATATCTGTCTACTTCGTTGTACCAACTGCGCTAGATACTCTTTTCGAAATCTACTTTGTAGTTGCCTTTGAACACTTTGGCAGTGCTTGTATCGTGCTCTCAGTTTTTTAGCATCAATGGCATCCAGATCTGGTACACCAATTTCTTGAATGTCTTGCATAAAACAAGGTGTCAAAGGAATGAACTTGTCTGGTTCTTCTGATAGGTATGTTAAAGGTCGACTGTTCATTATGGCTTCAACTTCACACAAGATAGTAGAGAGATCTTCAAAATTGAGGGAAGATTTTCCAAGAGTTCTCAGTAGGAGGTTTTTTACACTTCTAATGAGACGCTCCCACCATTGGTGGGATGAACTTCCATTTTATTGGAGCTATGTCATCCGTCTTTTGAATTTGATTCCAGTCAAGAGATCTAAAGAGATTGTTGGCACCGCGAAAGTTAGTTCCATTGTCACTGTAGATTGTTGAAATTCTTCCTCTTCGGGCAACAAATCTTCTTAGTGCTTGTATGAATCCCTCTGTTGAAAGATTCGTCACTAATTCCAAGTGTATGGCTCGATATACTGCACAGGTAAAAATGACTATCCATACTTTGGATTTATTTTTCAGGTAAAGAGGGCCACATAAGTCGATTCCAACAACTTCAAAAACTTTTGAGTCTCTGACTCTGTCAAAAGGTAAATGGATGGGAGGAGTAACAAATGGTTTGGAAGAAAAAATTTTACACTTTGTGCATTTTATCAATTCACTTCGGATGTTACGCTTTGCAGAAACAATCCAGTAATGTTCACGTAAGATCGAACCAACTGTCTGAAGTCCAGCATGGCAATTCTTCAAGTGGCAGTCTCTAATTAGGCACCTTACAACATGATGTTTTGATGGCAACAATATAGGATACTTGAAAGAAAAAGTGTCTTCTCGATCTAACAACTTTGTTTTGACTCTTAGAATATTGTCTTGATCTTTCATAACAACAAGTCCTTTTATTGTTTCTCGCACATCACCAAAACTTTCTAACTGTATGCGTGACCAGAGAAATTTTTCCGCCTCTTCCTTTTCTTCTGCCGAAAGTTCAGCTGGGAAAATATGATTTCTATTTCTACATTTTGTTGCAAATCTTCTTATCCAACAAATAATATTTACAAGTTTACTAAATTTCGAAATTCTTTCAGAATTCATAAATGGATCTACATTTTGACTCGAAAATAATGACACTGCAGTTTTCTTTCTCTCCGACATAACTAAAACTTCATTAGGGACAATCTTCGGCTGGGGCCAGTTACTTTTTTCATCTGCTAGCCATTTAGGACCCTCCCACCATCCCGATTCCAGAAGGTATTTAGGACTACAACCACGGGAAGGCAGGTCTGCCGGATTTTGACTTCCTGGAACTAAGTACCACTGTTGAGGGTTCGTAAGTTGGCATATTTCTCTGATTCTGTTGCCCACAAAGGTACCCCACTGGTCATTTCTTTTAATCCAGGCCAAAACTGTCGAAGAATCAGTCCAAAAGTAAGTTGGTACTGTAGGGATGTCCAAAGCTTCTACGACATACTTTGATAGTCTGGATCCCAACACACAGGCAAGCAGCTCAAGACGAGGAATCGTTAGAGCCTTTTTTGGAGCCAACCGCGATTTTGCTCCCAAAAATTGAATTGAAACGCTTTTTTCTTCTTCGCACCGTAGAAAAATTACTGTTGCATAGGCACTTTGACTTGCATCGCAGAAAATATGTAGGGTCCAATCTTCTTTATTTCCATAACCTATTCTTCTCGGGATCTTCAATTATGTTAGCTGTTTTAATTCGCTGTACCATTTCTGAAAGTCTCTTTGAATTTTCTCTGGAAGCGGAGTGTCCCATGCTGATTTGCTGGACCAAGATTCTTGAATTATTATCTTGGCTGGTAACAACGCTGGAGCTAGAAAACCGATGGGATCGAAAATTCCTTGAGTTATGGATAGAATTTGACGTTTTGATGGATTCAATATTTCTAAGTCAAATTTATTGCAGACCATCAAGCTATCATCTGTTCTGTCCCATTTGATTCCTAAAACTGGAATTGGAGTTGAGAAGTCTTCCTTTTCATTTTCTAAAGACAACTTTTCTATTTCTTTTACAGGACCGAATTGCCACAATCTTAGGTCCATTTTAGCTTCAGCCATGATTTCTGTTGCCTTAGATTTAAATTCTTCCAATTCGGACGTGTTGTTTACAGATGTGACGTTTCTGGTGAGTTGTCTAAGAAATATATCGTGGGATTGCTCTTCTTCTTCTCTTTTGGACAAGATTTGTGCAGGGCCGTTGATTCCTATCGTTTCGAGTCGCCTCAAGTCTGGAACATTCCAATCTTTTATGTACAGATTTGTCATTGATAGCGCTGTACCGCTATTCAAGCAACCCTGAGATGGAAGCCCTGTTTTCCCACAAGCTGTCCACCCAAGTTTGGTTTCTATCGCTGTGAGTCCATTTTCTAATTGCTTGACTCGACCCGTTAACAGTTGACCGTAGACGTCACTCCCGATCAGGATTTCTATTTCCGTACTACCAGGGCCGATATCGGACAACCACAGCTTATTTTTCTTGAGTTCTCTGCACAGATTTCCCTTTGGAATTCGAGGAATTTCACCACAAATTTTCTCTTGGTCTAAAAGATCGAGCTGATGTATGGAACTGACCCAATTATTCGATGCACCCACTGTAACTCTAAATTTATTATGATGTTTAGCTTCTATCTGTGTACCCCCAAAAACTGTATGGACAATTACTTCTGTTCCAATGGGTTTGAGCTTGAGCTCTTTTGCAGTTTTCTTTAAAATATAACTTTTCTGGGAACCACAGTCCATAAGACAACGCACCCTTTTTTGGCCTTTTTCCCCTTTTATATTTATTTCTAACGTCATAAGGGCTATTTCCTGGGAGCATTGTTTGGCGACAGTGTTCTGTATTACTTCGGGAGGTTTGCTTCTGCTATTTTCACCCCCTTTCCTTATCTCTGGACAAAATAGTTCTGTGTGTGGTTTCGAACAAACGTGGCACTTAATAAAAACCTTGCACGTTTTTGCCCGGTGTCCAAAACGTAAACATTTCCAACAGCAATTTTTTTCTTTTACTTTATTTTTCTTTTCGTCAAGGGAGAGCGATCTGGCTGTTATGCAGTCTTTACTCTCATGCGTTTTTCCGCAAAATATACAGCTTAATTCTTTTGCAGCGAATAAGCCTGTAGCAGTGGGGACCCTGTTATCTCTCTTGTGGAATTTATTTTTTACATTTTCCCTGGGTGAATTAATTTCAAAACCCGACCTGGCTAATTGTAAACTTTCTTCACCTGCCACTTCCCTTTTCAAAAAATTCAGCAATAGTGACAAGTTCGATTTCTGTGTGGTTTCCTTATCATCTAACTCAGTAGAATCTTCCCTGGCCCCAACATTAAGTCTTTGAAACGTTCTAATAATATCTTCGGGTAAACAGGATTCTATCATTGGGTACAGCCACACAGAGTTCTGATCAATGTTTACACCCATGCTTTCCAGTGATCTCAAGTGTGCTTCTATCTTGGTCACTAAATTACACAAATTTTTGCTATTTCCCCTAGTCTGTACATTAGCTGTAATTAATTTCAAAAATTCTCGAACATATACTTCGATTAAGATATCTTTATCCCCATAGCGTTCTTGAAAAGCCTTTACTGCCTTTAAATAATTTTCTGATGTTACGGGGTAACTTTCGAGTAATTCTCTGGCTCGAGTTCCTGGTTCTACGCACTGTAAAAGGTACTGAAATTTGTCAGCGTTGTCTAATTCTTCATCCTCGTGAATTTTCTTAAATTGGGCCCAAAAGGGCAAATAATTTATCAATTTTGAATCAAATTTCTTGATAGCTAATTTTGGTAATTTATATCGCTTTGTTTTCAAGTTTGTTTCGCTTTCTATTTTATTTTGGCTTGTGTAATTAAAATTTACATTTGAATTTAACTTTTCATTAATTAGTCTTTTAACTGTGATAAATTCATCACAGTATGCTTCGCTTTCTTCGGCTTCTTTTATAATCAAAGCTTCATCGTATTTACTATCTTCCGACATAATATCTAATATCTCATTGTCCAGTGTCTTTAATTCTGTTATTAAACCCTCTAATTTATTTAAATTATCTATAAGTATACCCCTCTCAAGATCTTCTTTCTCTAGTTCTGTTTTTAAAATATTTAAAGTTTTAGTAAAGGAAGATCGTAATGGAGTTCTTCGCCTATTTATTTTTTCCATTTTTTGATTTTTAAGCAAAAACAGAACAGTTTTATGTTAATTAACCAATTATTCGTTATTTATGCCTTTTAATTTAAATGTAAAAACTTTCACTTTTCTATTTACCAAGAAGATTTTATTTAAAGAACAACTTGGAAAAAGTTCTAATTTGAGAGCCATTTTCTTTTCATAAAATGTAAACAAAAGAAAATAACCATTTATTACTTTTTATTTTACTCTTATAACAATATTTATTTCCAACTGAATAATAATTTTTATTTATTTATTAACTGTTAAAATTTATTGAATTAAACAATCACCAAATGTAATCTAAAAATAAATTAAAATCGAAGCTTCTATCTTGCACATTCTGTTTTCATTCATATATTCTAAAATAATACTTTATTTCATAATCATTGCGAAACAAAAAATAAAACAATAAAAATTCACTGCAATCAGATTTTGACATCATCTAATATTTACCATGAAAAAATGCTTTTTTATTCCTTCTTTCATCAAATGATGCTTCTTTTTCAAGGTCAACTCAATACTCAATTGCTTTTTTTTTTTACTTTTATTTATTTCAATCATAAAAAACAACGATCTTATTTTGACCTTGATAAATTTACGTTTTAAATGTACAAATAGAACAAATAAAAAATCTTGTTTTATTTCAATCAATCAGACATTTTTAATTTTATTTACTTTGAAAAAGGAATATTCTATATTCTAAATAATTTCAATCTTAGATATCTTTTGAAAAACATTTCATATAATAATAACATAATCTTTAAACCATTTATTATTTCAAATGAAAATTCTTTTCTTTTCAGTTAATATAAACAATAAGTCTTGTCAACGGACGCCATAAAATTATGTTATAAAACCATTCTTCTGAATGGCTTCAAGCGAATCTTCTCGATTCTTTGTAATATAAAGATTGCAGGCTATTGCATTTAATAATTGTCTATTATTATTGTTATTATTTGTCTTATTTAATAATTTCAAATCATTTTATATTTCAAAGTAATAATCTTCAAACTGATATAATAATATTCTTCTTACCTGTAGAATTCTTCGACGTAAAAAAATGAAGACTAATAACGGACACTTGTTTTTCTAGAAATAATAGCTTCTTCTTTAAGATGAGAAAAATATATACAGTTTATTAAATAAAGTATTTACATGAAGAAACACTATTTACAAAAGGTATTTACATATTCGAAATTTCACGAAAACAATTTTCTATTCGTAATATTTTAATAACTAAGCCACCAGTTTTCTATTTCGTAATGACAATGGTGGTTCCATAAAAATAAATTAGGCCAAAGGTTGCCTGAGAGCATTCTATTTCCTTGTGTTGCTCTCTTCACTAAAGACAAACTAAAACTAACTAATCTATGAGCCACCTTTTCTATTTCTTAAACAGTGGCTCCATGATTAATAACATTAGGCCAAAAAGGCCCCGAGAGCAAACTACTATTGCATTACATGTTGCTCTCCATTCTAGAACGAAACTCATACTAAAACCAAAACTAATGTCCCGCGAGCGAGTAAACAAAAAAAATGTTCTTCGAATCTTATCTCAACGGGACCTCTGGCGCCCTCTAGTGAGGCAAAAGTATATCAATACCTAACAAAGCACATAGTATATGAGAAAAGATATCTAAAATTCATTTATGTAACAATCTTCAAAAAAATCATTAGAGCCGTTTTTGAGATACCGACATTTACCAAAACTTAGCATACTCAGTTATTGACCGTAAAACAATAATTACATGCAAAAGGATATTTAAGAGGGAGTTAAAATGACGAGTTTGAAAAAAATCCATACAACCGTTTTTAAAGGAACGCACTTGCGAGACCTGAAATTGAGCTATTTATAGAGAACGCCTATCAATTTTCCTGAACTAACAAATTATATCATTCGAAAGGACATTTAATAGAATGTTTACATAGCAACTTTGAAGAGGACCGATTGAGCTATATTACTATAATTGAGCCGTTTTTGTGATACGGACTTTCAGTCTTATTTCCGGTTTCCAGTCACCCTCTTCCGGTCTTCTAATGTTCACCAAGACTTGGAAAATTCAATTGTGCACTAGACCTGTATCAATTCTGAAGTATTGTACTTCTATCTTTATTAGTTTCGGAAATATGATAGTTAGAAGATACACACACACTGACCAATTGCTAAACACTACTAATATAATCCTATACTATGCAGAATAGTTCTACAGACTTAAATACTTTACTGGTGTGTCACTCACACGACTTTCTCCTACCCTGAAATTTAATACTATAAATACCGGTTGGAAATTAAGAGGTAACGTAACGAGTACTGTTATGAAAACCTATGTTAAAACAATTCAAATTAGGCTTCGGAAGAGTTTTATATGATAATTAGTTCTCTGTGAGGGGAGCTACTGCCAATCCTCAACCCCCCATTTCATTACTGCACTTACATTTATATAAAATTTAAATCTGTTACTAAAATTAACAGTTCACTTAAAATCATTCAGACCATTTTCACACGCAACATTCCTTGGTACTTATGAATCTTGATCAAACTTTTCCAGCAACAAACTTATATTAATTTGAAAATACAACTTTTGGACCTCCTGAAATTATTAATTTTTAATTTTCTCTAAAAGACACAGACAATGATCAAACTTTAAAAACTTGACTTTGGTAATCAGAAAACCTCAAAACGTGTAACTACACAAAAAAAGATTAATATTTAGCTTAAAAACAAACATTATTTATCATATGTCTATGAAGAATTCATTTCCATTCCTGAGCAGCTTTCCTGCACATGGTAAAATATCATAGTAAAGCACTTCCGTTTACAATAAAAAAGAATGTTATCGCTTAAATATTTGCAGCCCTGTATATATTTTGAAGATTATGTACAAACCACATGGTGCACCAATTCTATAGTAATAATACACGGCACAACCTAAATTACGCTTCCACCAATTTTCAACTATTGTCGCACTATAATATAGTTCTCTTGTGTAGCCCTGTAAATGAACAGTGAATGATAACCCTACCATATTCTGCATGAGACATGTTTTTACGCCTATAAAAAATATATATTAATTTCATTTCGTTTAGTGCAGCATATAGACGTTAAACTCTACTTACCTGCAATTTCCCACATAGACGTAATGTATATGAATTCTCTTGGATGTCCCTGTACACGAACCATTCGCTTCCTCTCAACGAAAAGCTTAGTGTAGCATCCCTATATGGCACACACTTAAAATACCAAGTTTGGACTTTCTGCTACTATTTGATTAAAGTGGACTTTTTTCGGATATTTAGTGTTATACTACTTCTCTAATATGGAAATCGTCTGCATTATCATAAAACATATTTTTTTTTTAAATAATAATTTTAATAAATTATTTTTTAAAAACAGAATTATTTTTTAATAACCATATTAAATTTTCTATAAATATAGGTGCATTAATGAAGCGGTGGGTTGAGGGGGGCGGTAGCCCCCCTCACATAGAATTAATTATCATATAAAACTCTTCCGAAGCCTATTTTGAATTGTTTAACAGAGGTTTACATAACATCGTTATCTTACCTTTTAATCTCCAACCTGTATTTATAGTATTAAATGTCAGGGTAAAAGAAAGTCGTGTGAGTGACACACCAGATTATTTTTTACTTTCTCTTACCCATAAGGTAGAGAAAGTATTGTTTTTGGGTCAAATTTTCGAACGCGAGATTTTGTTATATTTACACGTTTTGAGGTCCCCTGAATGCGAAAATCATGTTTTTAGCAAATGGTCTGTGTGTCTGTCTGTGTGTGTGTCTGTGTGTCTGTCTATTATCAGCATATCTCAAAAACGAATTATGGCAGAAATTTCAAACTTGGTATTCTAAAAGTGTATCATATAGGGATGCTACAGTAAGCTATTCGTTAAGATCAAGCAAATGGTTCGTGAACAGGGACAATCAAGAGAATTCTAATACATTACGTCTATGGGGGAAATTGCAGGAAAATAGAGTTTAACGTCTATAGACTGCACTAAACCAAATGAAACGAATATATATATTTTGTAATAGAGATAGTTAACTGGGAAAAAAAATTTGTGTATGTAGGAGCCTCGCCTCCCCCCCTGGGGGGAAGTCCCCCCTCGAGGGGGGTAAATTTTCATGATGGGTATCTTTCAAAAGAGCACGCCAATACTTGAACCATCGATCTGCGATAATTTGAAACAAAGTTATCGATTTTGTTTTTTACTTTTAACTAAAAAAAAACTCGTATTTTTTTTTTTATATTGAGAATAAAGAGGACTTTTCTTTGGATATTTGGTGTTATACTACTTCTCTAATATGGAAATTGTCTGCCTTATCATAAAAGATAATTTTTTTAAATAATAATTTTAATAAATTATTTTTTAAAAAGAGAATTATTTTTTAATAACCCAACTAAATTCTATATAAATGTAGGTGCATTAATGAAACGGGGGGTTGAGGGGGCGGTAGCCCCCCTCACATAAAACTAATTATCATATAAAACTCTTCAGAAGCCTAATATGAATTGTTTAACATAGGTTTACATGACAGTACTTGTTATCTTACCTATTAATCTGCAACCTGTATTTACAGTATTAAATTTCAAGGTAAGAGAATCTCGTGTGAGTGACATACCAGATTATTTTCTTTAGAAAAACTCATTTCCATATGTCAGACATATATTAAAGAGTGGAAGTTTTGTTTTAAAAAGCAAGAAATTGGAAGAGTAATATTTTTATTCATTTATTTTTATTTATTTTTTGCATTTTCAATAAAAAAGTAAAGCATTATTTAAAATTCATTTTAAATAATAATTAAATAGAATTACGTATTCAGCATTATTTTTATTATAAGCGAAATATTTAGAAATGTCATTGGATAAAGTCAGCTGTTGGGAAAGTCAGCTGTGGGGAAACCGTACCTGTCGGGAAAGTGAGTAGTCGGAAAAATGAGCTGTCGGGAAAGTGAGTTGTCGGGAAAGTGAGTTCTCATAAAAGTGAGTTGTCGGGAAAACGTACCTGTCGGGAAAGTGAATTGTCGAGCAAACGTACCTGTCGGGAAAGTGAGTTGTCGGGAAAACGTACCTGTCGGGAAAGTGAGTTGTCGGGAAAACCTACCTGTCGGCAACTGAGTTGTCGGGAATGTAAGCTGTCGGGAAAACGTACCAGTCGGGAAACTGAGTTGTCGGGAAACTGAGCGTCGGGAAATCGTACCAGACCCGTGTATATATATAGTCAAACCTCGTAAACGTGAATTACTTTTAACATGATAGAATGAACTACTGATAATTTGAACAATTCAAGTACAATTCCATGTACTCGAAGCGTACATGCATATGTATTATTGATTACTGGAGCACAAAATTTTGTTTATTTTGAGATAGGGGTATTCAGTGATATATTACTTACGTCACCTGACTACCATAGGTAATGGATGTATTGTGTTCAGTTCAAAAATTCAGTATCAAGATTTCATCTGATGAACATGTTTTAAGGTCTCCTGAGTCCAAAAAGGTGATTTGAAACTTCAGAATTGGATGACATTTCTAAATTTTGGTGAAAATTAGAAAACCAGAAGTGGGATCGCAAATCCATATCTCAAAAACGGCTCTCAGAGATTTTCTTCAGAGTTGCCATATAAACAATCTCTTAGATACCCTTTTGAATGAAGTCGTGGGGTTGTTTCACACCATATTTTTTTTCTTGGTTTTAGTGTACACGAAGTGTACAGACATGCGTATTACTTATGCCTGCGATTGGGCATTTCGAGGATTTATATTGTATGATTTTATATTTTGAGCTCCATTTTTTTTACTTGTGATAATTATTTATAATTCCATAATTATTCAGTTCAAATTTTTTGTATTTAGGATGATTTTCTTTATTTTCTACTAGCTGGCTTTGCACGCTTCGCTGGACACTATACTTAAATGAGTTGTCACTATCCCATATCATTATTAATAACATAAGTTCCTGCTGTGTTCGGTAGAGGTTTTACTCGTTCGCAACGTGAGGTCCTCATTCCCTTTGGTATCAACTTACCCGTTTCTTACTTCCCATTCCCCAGCGGAAAAGTTCAAAGTTTTGCGAAATCTCACCAAAGTACATAAGCCATAAAATTAATCAACATCCACACACTAAAATTCGTCTTTCTAAGATAATTTAAAGCGAATTCGAATGGGAAAATGTGTTTTAACATGTGTTTATTGTCCCCCAACTGCAGAGGTGGGGAAAAGGGAGAATGTCGTAAAATTCCATTACAATAAGTGTCAGATACATACAAACAATTTACGCACCAAATTTCATGACCGCAGATACCATAGATTTCCTAAGACAAACTTAGTACTAAAGGGGGGGGGGGGGTCCTTGAATTTGCTACTTCGTTACCGCACCCCCCCCCCCCCATCCCGAAAAAAAAAATCACAAATCACAAAGAAAAACTAAAATTTGTTTCTGTAAATATCCTAAAGGCTGTTTGTAACATCGTTAGTTGAACTTTACTAATAAATCTGGAATTTCTGAAATTTCCCCTCGAAAAACGATTTTTCCCCTCTCTCCTTTAAGAATCAAGAATAACAAAATTGTACATAATGTTTTATTTATACTCAAATCTAATCGCATCATGTGCAATTTCTTCACCGTGAAGTAATTTGGGGCCGAGTTATGCTTACAAAAGTTTTTTTGCCTGCCCTCCAGGGTTGGTATTCCCGTTTCTTTAGGTGTCGGCTACATATAAACAACTCAATCACCAAACTTGGTGATTGCAGCTTTCATAAATTTCCCAGGACAAATTTAGCGCTAAAAAGGGTGTCTCAAATTTGCCTATTGTAACACATACCCCCTCTCCCCACTCCCTCCACCCAAAAAAAAATTTAAAAAAATGGCAGATCACAAAAAATCAAAAACGTGTTTTGGAAATATCCTAAAGAAGTTGCATGGCTGTTTTTAACATCTTTGTTCCATTTTTGGCAGAGCTTTACTCAAAAATCAATCCCGAATTTGCAATATTTCCCGCCAAAAGTGGATTCCCCCTCTCTCTCTCCTTAAAATTCGAAATTTCCTAAATGGCAGATAATGTTTTATTTGTACTAATGTGTAGTCTTCCCTTGTGCAATTTCTTCACTGTGAAGTAATTTGGAGCCGAATTATGCTTACAAAGGTATTTTCTGTCTTCTGTCCCCCCTTGGGAAGAACGGGGGTAATTTTTATAAATCCCGTTACTTTAGGTCTCGGATACATATAAACAATCTAAGCACCAAAATTAGTGACCGCAGCTCCTATAGATTTATCAGGACAAATTTAGCGCTAAAAGGGGTGTCTCGATTTTGCCCCCTCGTAAACCCTCCCACCCCCCACCCCAGAAAAAAAAACGAAAATGAGTTTTTGGAAATTTTCTAAGGAAGTCGCATAGCCTTTAAAAAAGGTCTTTGTTCTACTTTTGGTAGAGTTCTACTCAAAAATCAGGAATTTTCGATATTTCCTGCCAAAAATCGATTTTCCTCCTCCCTTCACTTAAAAATTGAAAATTACTAAATCGCAGATAATGTTTTATTTGTATTCATGTCTAGTCTCCCCATGTGGAATTTCTTTATTGTGAAGTAAGTAGCAGCCGAGTTATGCTTACAAACGTGGTTGTGTCTCCCTACCAGGCAGGGGGGGGGGGGGAAGTTAAGTATTTTTGGAAAGATTGATAGATATAATTTTAAGTTGGATAAAGACCTAAATTCCTGCGAAGTGCCATTGAATTCCGTCCAGCCGTTCTCAAGTGTTACCCGAACATGTTTTTGTTTTTTGCCCCCCCCCCTCCCCAGGGAAGAACATGGGGGAATTTCCGAAATGTTGATAGATATAATTTTAAGTTGGGTGAAGACCTAAATTCCTGCGAAGCGCCGTTGAATTCCGTACAGCCGTTCTCAAGTGATACCCGGACAAACGTGTTTTTGTCTTTTGCCCCCCCCTTCCATAAGGAATTTCTGAAAAGTTGATAGACATAATTTTAAGTTGGGTAAAGATCTAAGTTTCTGCCAAGTGCCGTTGAATTCCGTCCAGCCGTTCTCAGGTGATGCCTGGACGAAAATAACGTTACAGACATATGGACACCATGACACACACAGGCAAAATTTTCCGAAGTCTTTATCGTCTTTCATGGTGTGTGAAACGTACAGACAGTCTGATTTTATTAATATAGATTACAACATTAGTTTAAGAAAAATGCTCTAAAATATGTCATTTTATTTATATCAAACTCAATCACCACTCACATCAATTTGCTGTTCATTCATTTATCTAGGCGAGATTTGTCTCCGAGATATTTTGTTCCGACGTTTTGAGTATGTACATGAAGTGTACAGACGTGCGTATTACTTATGCCTGCAATTGGGAATTTTGAGCATTTATATTGTGCGATTTTAAATTTTTAGCTTTATTTTTTTATTTGTGATAATTATTTCTAATTCCATAATTATTTAGTTCAAATTTTTTTTGTATTTAGGATGATTTTCTTTATTTTCTATGTATTGTTTCTGATCAAATTGCTTTTTTTCCAATGTGTTTTCTTGTTTGGTTTGATCAGCATAAAGCTCAATTTCACATGTTGCCAGTTGAGGGTTACTATTTGAAACGGCACCATCTTGGCGATTTCCAGAAAAATTGCCAAGGGGCGGATGAAAGTAAATTTTCGTCATGTAACACCAACCATGTCAAAAATTTGAAACTTCATAAATATCTGACTGTGTAGCGACTACCAACTGAACTTGTTTAATTTATTCCCATTTTTAAAAACTATGAACTACACTCAGATATGCAAATGCCTCATACTATCTGAAACCCTGCTATGAATTTGGATCATCCTTTTTAAAGTAATGAAATAGAAAAGGAAAGGTGTAATATGAAAATACTTTTTTACTTCCTTTATCCTACTACCAAAGGTATAGGAAGTATTGTATTCAGTCCAAAAATTCAATATCGAGAATTTACCTGATTTATACGTTTTAAGGTCTCCTGAGTCAGGGGCTTAGAATGAAAATTTTATTTGGGGGGGGGGGGGAAGACCCGACGTCTGGCTCCCTTTTGTATTTCTCAACTAAAAATGCCGCCCGCATACTTTCGGGGGAGTTGTCATCTGGGTCACTGAAGACACAGGCGTTCCTGTCTATTAATACGTGTCACCCCACCCCAAACCCTCTTCGGGGCATAATCCTGAAATCTGCCGGAGAAAAAAAAAAAAAAAAAGCTTTATTTATTTTTTTTTTCTTCATACATCTTTGGAGCATTCTAATTTTTTTTTTTTTATAGAATATATATATATTAATAAGCAGACATGAAATTTCCCGTACGTTTTTAGCCTACATTCAATGATATGGTTAATGTGCTTTGCAGAAATATATACATGTATATATTCTCGTAAATGAAGCTAAACAAAAGTACCTTTCTTGAACAACAAGAGTATTGGTTTGAGACAAAGTAGAATAATTGAAAAAGTTTTTTTTCCCCTTTGACAACAAGTTTAAAAGATATTGCATTATAACTGAGGTAAAACATAAAACTTTCAACATAAATTTTAAGAAATGAAAGTAGTAACTGTTGCTAAGGAAAGCAACTTCATATTTTTAGAAGGGACAATACCCAATCTCGCCGACAGCCGTGGCCCATGTTATTCTGTGGGAAAGTTTGATTTCATGATTACTCATTACTTAATGTATTCTTTAAATTCTGTTTTCACATTCAGAAAATTCACAATTGTTATTATTATTTTTTTTAATGTATTTTTAAGTTTAAAAATAGAATAAAATAGGCCACGACTGTCGGCGAAATTTGTTATTGTTTACTCTTAAGGAAAAAAATCAGTTATTTATTTATTTTTCTTTTTTGTATGTTCAAACCAATTAAAAAACATTTTTCTTTTTTCCCATCTCGCATCAAGTTAAAAAAAATAAAAATTCAATTTAGACAAATTGTGTGAAAAATATTTTAAGAAATTAATGTAGGTAGCCATTGCTGCCTTTATGTGGAAGAACAAACTAAAAAAAAGTTCCGTTGTCTTAAATGAAACCTTTTTTGTACAGAAATTTATATCTTACAGAAACAAAGAATAAGCTTCGGTTTCTTTCTTTCTTTTTTTTTTTTTTTTTTTTTTTAAATACACTTTTTCTTTTTTTACACACATTCTTTTGTATTTAAAATTACTACTGTAGAAAGTCATCTGCATGTGCAATTTTTTAAAATGCAATTCAATAACTGGTGATTTAGCTTATTTTCTAGATTTATTTTTCACTATTTTCTTTTATTGGACTAACAAGAGAAGTGAGAGTAATTTTATTTCTTTCATCTGCTGACATATTGTTTCGATATACACAGCATTCTTCGATATCGAAATGCCTAGAAGAAGATTGATAGGTCGGATTGAAAGGTAAATAAGATAGAGAAGTTCATAAAGATATGTTTCGTCATATAAATAAAATTGCTGATAGCTTTTTTTTTTTTTTTTTTTTTTTTTTTTGATAACTTTTAGCTACAGGCTCAATGACAAATTTTCTTCCATCAATAAACTATTATTTCCCATATTCAACTTTTCAATAACTCACTATATGAGCTATTTCATATTGTTACTGTAGCCTGGTTGGTAGAACATCGATCTCGAGATTGTGGATTCGATACTTAAGCTTTAAGACAAATATTTAGAAATAATTTTTTTATTTGATATGTCTTTGTTAATAATCAGGATTTCATTATATGAAGAACGCTACAGGCTACTTTTACAAATACCACATTTTTAAAAAAGTTTCTTATTTGTAAAAAATTTCTTAAAGGAAATGATTCTCGAATTATTATGTACTAGCAGGCTACGCCCGCTTCGCTGGTCACTATATTTAAATGAATTTTCGAAAGAATTGAATTAATATTTATTTTTTTACATCACATTAGAGACAAAAACTTAAGAAAAAAAAAATAAAGAATAAAAAAGAAACTGAAATTACTCCAAACCTTGCTTCGGGTACCCGCTGTCTACGGCAGCTCTTTTCCCGCTCGTGCTGCATCGAGGGGTCCAGGTTCCCACTGTCTGCAGAAAGATCTTTCCCGGGCACTTCAATCTGGGTATTTTTCGACGACAGGGGGGATCTGCTACTATTTAAGAACAGCGATTTTAAAGATGACTGTATCTCAGCATCTATTAAATATTTTAGTTTTGAACCATGTATTTTATTGCCCATGCTATTTGCACTATATTACGATTTGATTCTGACCAATGTAATAAAATAAAATAAAATAAAAAGTAGATTAATATGTATATATATATAGAAAAACAAATAAATTTTAATCATTTTAATCCTTTTTACTAATATACTACCACTTTTCCCGATAAATATTGTAAATAAATAAAAAATTAATGAAGAAAAGTTTTTTTCTTTTAAAGGAATTAATTAAAAAATGAAAAATAAGAAGTTGTTCTGCCATAAAAAATTAAACATATCTGTTATAAATACGTTTTTAAATTAAAAACTAATTATACTTAATTTTTTCTACTGCATTGCGATTTTATTTTCAATAAATATAGCAAAAAAAAAAAAAAAAAAAAAAAAATCGCCTTCAAATGAATGTATTAAATAAAAATAAGTTTCGGAATAGCCGTTGCTAAGATACGCAGACGATTGAAGCAAAACAATAAATCTATCAAAATTAAACAAAGAAGCCAATATTTAAAACCGGAAAAACATTAATTTAAAAATTGAAATTCGAAATTTGAAAAAATCTCGATGAGGTGCACTCCTGCAGGGTCCCCGGTACATATATCCCAAAATCTAAAAATTTAATATATTTAATTTCTCTACTGTATTTGTATAACTATTTGATTTCAATAAATATAATAAAAAAGATTTCTTCCTCAAATGAATTTAAATAAATAAATAGTTTAATAGCCGTTGCTAAGATACGCAGACTTTTGAAACGAAAGAAATTTCTGAAAAAGGAAACATTGAAGCCAATTTTTAAAATCGAAAAAAAATTAATTAAAAAAATTCAAATTCGAAATTCGAAAAAATCTCGATGAGGTGCACATCTGCAGGGTCCCAGGTACCTATATGCCAAATTTGGAAGCTCTGCGATCAATAGTGTGAGCACCAGAGCGCAGACAGACACACACACACACAGACAGATACACACACAGACACACACACAGACACTTCTCTTTATTTATATAGATTTTAGCGTAACATTTCTAAATACAAGAAGGAAATAATTAATTTAATTTAAATCTTAATTTAGCAACAATTATTTTTCTTTTCACAAATTTTAATCATTTGTATCTTTGTGGATAAGCCTGAAATGTTTTCAATATTGAAATAGTAATTTTATTGATCCAAGCAACATTTTATTCATTATTGTTAAATGAAGAACATGAAAATTTTTATCATTATCACTTCTTAATACTTTTCAACCACTGTACGAAAGGGATAACCATTAAATTTAATGCAAATTATTATGTTGAACTATTACAGCTAAATTCTGTTTATTATACAGATGCTTTTAGAAGTGTAACGTATAACCTTCCACAATATTGGCACAATTAACGCTAATTTGGTCATATTGTTGACAGATAAAATGACACAAATAGTCTAAATATCCACTTAATCTGGAAATAAACATTAAGTTTGTGACCGAATATGAATATAAATAGTGTATGAACAAAATAAGTCACATTTTAATCTTAAGTTAAACTATGAATTTTAAAACACATATTCATTAAAATTTACTGAAAAGTTTAGCAAACATTCAATGTGGCATATTTAATATTTTAAAATTTACTTAAAAAAATGTTTGATTTAGTTATAGATGTTAGAAATATAGATTTGAATTCATTCTAAATAGTTTACCTTTTCAAGCTAGAATTCAAAAGAAAAATCTATTAAAGCATATTAATTATTTAAAATTAAATAACTGCTAATTTGGATAAATAAATGATTACTTCATTTTTAAATAAATGAAAAATAGACTATAAGCATTACTCCCTAGAATTTGTGCTTACAATGTATGCAATGCTGTGAAATTTTTTTAATAAATTAAATGAAATATATATGATGGGTGATGAAAGTTTAATCAATCTAAAGATATACATAAGTATTTTATTTTATTAATAAGGAATCAGAGTTAATTTGGAGTAAATAAATATTTGGTGTTTATTAGAAAAATGTTAAACACGAAAACAAACTTGTTCTGATAAAATGAAAATACTGGCGATTCTAAGGCATATAAATATTCAAAAGCTATGTGAATTCATCAGAATTTTCACAACTATTCAGGAAAAAAAAAAACTAATAGAAAGAGCAGCATCTCACGATCTTCACAAGCTGTAAAAATCAATTTACATTTTTCTCGTCTCAAATAAATATAATTCTTAAGAGATATACTAATCTTAATTTTTGATGTTTTTCAAGATACTTCTTGTTTCTCAGTGTTTCTGCAATTTTAAAAATTAAGCAATTGCTAATTTGCAGCTATTTATTTAACTATTTGCATATTTGCAAGAAATTTATTACCAATAATTAGAAAAAGAATCATTCTTGTGTAACGAAAGTTTAGCTACAGTAAATAAACAAAAACATAAACAAACCGGAAAGTAATCGGAGCGTTCGATAAGTTCACATTGTAAAACCGCATTTACCGGTGACTTCAATTTGCTTTTACCGGTAAAACCAAAAAGCTATTTTCGAACGCGGCCTAATAGGCCCTCAGTCTTAATAAAAAAAACGCAGTGGTGTTCCAAGAATCTTTCTCCGTGGCCAACCAGTGTAGGGAATGGGTTCTATTGGAATCTAATTCTAATGGAATCTATTAGTATATCTGCTAGATGTTCCTGAGCGCACCCTCTGGTAGGTTAAAATAAATTTCACAAACGTATGATTTTTTACTTGTATAGGTTAGCACATCGCACATGTATATTTAGATTTCCCTTTTCAGAACATTCTTTAGCCCATAAACATGTATATGGATTTTCTTTTGTATCTGATTCGAATACTCATATTGTTGACAGACTCATCAGACTTCCCTTTTGAGGAAATCTTTTACTGCACATTTCACACATATTCCTCTCCTCCTGTGTGCATGCATTAATAACATTTTTACAAAAGACCTATGGTTTTCTACTATATGAAAGCGTTGATATCCATTTAGAGATCTTTTCAGACAAAATTTTTTGAGACACGGATGAGATTAAAAAGAAGAAAAAAAATGTTAAACTCTACAAAGGCATAACATTGAATTGATATAACAGAATTTGTATCACAAAATGTATTACATTATTATATTAAATATGTTTTTTCTATAAAAATAAGAAGAAACGATTATGCTTTATTATTAAATCAAATTTTATTAGATTAGCTTACGCAACAAATGCACTACAGAAACGGTGAAAAAGCTGAAAAATCTCATCCCTTTGTAGAACATAATTCAAACACGTATGGCTTCTCTTCTGTATGTATGCGTTGGGGAATATTTAGTTCCCCCTTTTGGGAAAATCTTTTAGAGCCTATTTCACACACGCATGGCTGTTCTTCTGTATGGGTGCGTAGATGTTTGTTCAGATTTCCCTTTAGAGAAAATCCTTTAGAACATAAATCACACACGTAGGGCTTTTCTTTTGTGTGAGTGCGTAGATGACTCTTCAGATGTTCCTTTCGGGAAAATCCTTTAAAACATGATTCACACACGTATGGCTTTTCTTTTGTATGAGTGCGTAGATGACTCTTCAGATGTTGCTTTTGGGAAAATCCTTTAGAACATATTTCACACACGTATGGCTTTTCTTTTGCATGGGTGCGCAAGTGTTTGTTCAGACTTCCCTTTTCAGAAAATCCTTTAAAACATGCTTCACACACGTATGGCTTTTCTTTTGTATGGGTGCGTAGATGACTTTTCAGATTTCCCTTTTCAGAAAATCCTTTAGAACATAAATCACACACGTATGGCTTTTCTTTTGTATGAGAGCGTAGATGACTCTTCAGATGTTCCTTTCGAGAAAATCCGTTAGAACATATATCACACACGTATGGCTTTTCTTTTGCATGGGTGCGCAGATGTTTGTTCAGATTTCCCTTTTCAGAAAATCCTTTAAAACATACTTCACACACGTACGGCTTTTCTTTTGTATGGGTGCGTAGATGTTTGTTCAGGCTACTCTTTGCAGAAAATCTTTTAGAACATAAATCACACACGTATGGCTTTTCTTTTGTATGAGTGTGTAGATGTCTCAGAAGTCCCATTCGAGAAAATTCTTTAGAACATACTTCACACAGGTATGGCTTTTCCATTTCCTATGGATGCATACAAGTGCGTTCAGTCTTCTTTTTAGAAAATTCTTTAGAGCATACTTTTCACACGTATGTCTTCTCTTCCATGTATTTGCGTTCATGCATGTTTACATTACCTGTATGAGAGAATCTTTTAGAATGTAAAACTACCCACACATATAGCTTTTTGAAAGTGGATGTTAGAACGTCTCTTTAAATTTCGGTATTATAAAGCCTTTATAAGAAACTCCTCACTCGTCTTTCTTGTCTGGCACATAGGTTTTATTAATATATATATATATCTTTTTTTATGTACATCAATGTTATTTATGTTTTCCTTGGAATAAATTTCTATTAACCTATATCACAAATAAAAGGTTTTTCCTTTAAATAACTATACAGATATATTAAGTATACAGAATTTTTTTTATAATTTGCATCTTAACCATCACGACTTTCCGGAATGCGAAATTTTAAATAGAAAGTACAGTCGGTAACAAAAGTGTCCGAACACAAGCAAAAATTCCTATGTTGAAAAAGTACACTTCATACGATTTTGTTAAATAAATCCTTGTCGAATCTTGTTCTTACACTGACTAAGAACAGGATTTGACAAGGATTTATTTTATAAAACAGTATTAACTCTACTTTTTCCATATAGGAATTTTTGCTAGTGTTCGGACACTTTTGTTACCGACTGTAGGTACAAATCTACAGCAATATCAAATACACCCATCCTATTAGTCAAATCAGTGATCGGTCACTACACTGCCAGAGCCTCCTTAAGCATAGCTGCCAATATTTTAATTTATTCTGAAGTACTTTTAGCCCCGCCTCTAATTCGTACCACTTATTTTTTAAAAGTATTTTTTTCTTATTTTATCGAAGTTATATAATTAAGAAAATTTTCCTTTAAATAAAGTGGTGCGAAATAAAGGCGGGGCTAAAAGTACTCCGGAATAAATTAAAATATTGGCAGCTATGCCTTAAGCAGTAGCCTAGCGGATCCAGAACTTGACTTTTTTTTTTTGGGGGGGGGGGGGAGGGCTGAGATTTTTCAAAATGTTATTCCAGACAAATAAAAAGTTTTCAATTGCAATATTCAATTGTGAATGTCAGAATTTGGAGGGGCTTCATCCCCCTAGCCCCCCTCCCCTAAATCCGCCACTGCCTTAAGTAGATGCCTATCGAGTCGCTCGAAAACTTAGCAACAGTAGAAGGAGAAGATAGCCAGTAGATGGCGCTTTATACCGTACATAAAGTTCTGTTTATGTCCCGCCATTCAATTGAGTTCTTTATGTTTTATGTTTTATTAATTTAACAAATGTGAGAGGTTTTTTTTAATAATATGGAGTATTGCGTCGTTCCATCTTGTAAATCGGACAGTCGCCGTGAAAATATAAGTTTTCACGTAATACCAAGCAATGCAATTCAGCGCAAAAAATGGTTTGCAAATATTTCAAGATAGGGTATGTAAACTGCATAAATAATTAGTGCAAAATTACCAAGCCTCCGGATTTTTGAATATCAATAATATTTGTCATAAAAACATTCTTTTTATTTATTATCGTAAATTCTGTGATTAAGACGAAGACAAATTTAAAAGAAGTTATGATATAAAAATTCGAAGGGTTGACAACTCTGTTACTAAGTTAGATTTGACAAATGAAATAGTTATGCTTATTACAAAATGAAATGAAATTTTTATTTATTGATATAGGAATACAGAAAAATAACTTGTTCGTAGTTACTTTGAAGTAACTCTATATTGGAGTATTTTATAGTTTTATTCATAGAATACATTGGTAATTTATGAATAAAACTATAAAATACTCCAATATAGGAACAAGATTGATTTATAATTTTTTAATACCACTGTTTTTTAAAGACTTGTGTAAATGCATATAAAAAATTTATTATCTCAGTTAAATCGAAACAAAAGTGTTGGGAATCTTTAAAAGAAAAAATAGAAAATTTTTATTTCTACTTTTGTTCTTTTTTAAAAAATTAAGTTTCAAGATTCAAAACATTACTTTTATTAACCTTTTACCACACAAATGGAATATGGAATTAAAAATTCATTTAAAAATTAAATATCATGAGTACTGATTTGAAAAATTATTAGATATAACAAAAACATGACTTGATTTTTTTAAATAAGAATTACAATTCAATCATAAAAGGGAAAATATACAGAAAAACTTAAAAATGACCTATTTTACCATTTTCCCTTCTACCCCACAGTTTAAAAATTCATATAATTTAGAAAACTAAGCAAATGCTTCTAAAAATGGGCTGGCATGTTTAAAATAACTTACATTATTAAAATATAATAATGTTTTAATATAATAACATTAAATAATAATATTAAATATAATAATTTTAAATTATATATATATATATATATATACTTAAAAAAATAAATAAATACAAATTTTAATGATAGAGTTCTTTAAACTGAAGCATTAGAAGGCCAGGGAACCTCAAAACTTAATAATATTCAAAAGGGCAACTAATAGAGTGTTTATATAGCAACTTTGAAGAAAATCGTTGGAGCTGTTTTTGAGATAAGTGTTTACGGTCCCACTTCCAGTTTTCCAATTTTCACCAAAATTTCAGAAATTCATCTGTACAACTGACCTGCCTCAATTCTGAAGTTTCGCAATTCCATCTCTATTACTTTCGGAGATATAATAGTCAGAAAATTCCCCACATCCATACTCTCACATATACACACACACATACACTGGCTAATTTCCAAAAACTACTTTTTTTGACTCATGAGACCTTAAAAATGTAAATCAGGGAAAAACTCGATATCGAATTTTTGGACCGAACACAATACTTCCATTACCTACGGTAGTAGGGTAATGGAAGTAAAAATATTTCAAGGATTTTATTAATTTGTCCTTAAATTTGCCAAACTTTATCAAATTTTTCAAATTGAAACCTAATACGAGTTTTAAAATACAATTGTGAATTTCCTGCATTTGTTTGTTTTTAAGTTATTCTGATAACAAATATGCATATAGATCAATCGCTAAAAACTAAAAAAAAAAGGATTTTTTATATTCAGGGAACCTCAAAACATGACTTTATTCAAAAACCTGAGTTGAAAATAGAACTTCAAAAATTACTTGGTTACATTATGGGTTCAAAATTAATTTTCCTTCTTCAGCAGTATTCGTCGACATAAAAAAGTGTAGCAAAGCACTTTCGTCAATTACATTCTATAGAAAAGAACGTTTAGCTTAATTTTGGATAGCCCTGTATGTTTTCAATAAACTATGTGCACATCAGATTGTGCACTTAAATTTAGTCTTATACGAAAAGCACCTAACACAAAATGAAATACACTTTTAGCATTTTCCAAGTATATCCGAGATAGACAAACCGACGCGCACAGACCAACCGCTAAAAACATTAGTTTCCGATTCAGGAGACCTCAAAACATGTAAATATAACACAACTTTATTTCGAAAATGTATATCAGTTACGAAAGCATACCCTCTCGGAACTGGTGGAACTAATAAAATCTTGAATAATAAAAAAAAAAAAAAAAAAAAAAACTTGGTGAGAAAGAAAACTTATACTCAAGAAATCCTTAATTTAAAAAATTTAAATCTTAATGGTTATTTATTCATTTATTTTTGTGACGGACTAGACAACAGATTGTTTTCTTGTCCAAATTTTATTACTGAATGTTAACTTATCTTGTTAATGTGCTGCTGTATTTTTCTTATAAATAATATAAAATTTTCCATTTATGAAAAATAATTCACACCTAATAAGGTAAAAATGTAACGTAATGGACATGAAAAAATAAAAAAAAAAGACACGATTTTAAAAATTTATTATTATAAATTATTCATTCTAAACTGAAACTCATTTAAAGTTCAGAGATTTTTATTTATATAAACGAAACTTTTTTTAAATTAAAAAATTTTTTTGAAATGTTTATTGAATAAATATATAAAAAATAATTTAACAGCGCGATAGACGTGCCATGTTTTTGCTTATTTAGTTTTAAATTTCGTTTTTTAATTAATAATATATATATATATATATATATATAAGGTGTTATTTATTTGATACGTTCCCTATATTTCCAATCAACAAAATTATAAGTAATTCAATTAGTTGAAAAGCTAAAATAGGTCTTGTCCACTTTCGAAGAAAATTAAACCCTATACTTTTTTAAATATTTGAATATTTATTGAAAATATTTACGATAAAGCACTTTCGCATTATTTTTTCAAATTAAAAGGAAAAAAAAATGCAATTTTGAACTTTAAATTGAAATTAATAGCTAGATTTTTAGATGAAAAATAGAACTTATCTATGAAACGGAAGAAAATTGTTGCTCTGTGTAGGTGCTGTCAGCTAGCGTTAGTTTTGTTTTTTAAATGTTGCCTAATTTAACATTGGGATTGGTCGCGCGTGGAAGGCATCTAGTTAAGGAGGCTCTGACACTAATAGCCTTCGAGCGTAGGAGAGCGCCTTCGTTTCCCGCGTTTGCCCTGGGTGTTTTTCCATTTCTTTGTATTCACGGTTTAAGACTCTATAGGATGAAAAACAAGATAGGGCAGCCAGCGTGGAAACTGGAGCTTCCTATTCCGCATTATTTCAGCCGAGTGTAGGAAAATGATCCGATGACCGCCTCGTGTAGTATCTTTGAAACTCGAAGCAAAATATTGTTAAAATTGAAGTTCGTCTCTCGTATTCGTCGCATTTTATCGGATGGATCGTGTTAGAAATTATTTTGATCACGGTAAATTTGTGGTCAAAGCTTTGTTTATTAAAGTAATGTAGCATCTGTAAACACTTCTTTCTTCTATTTATTTCTTTAAAAGAGAAAAAAAAATCTTTAAAGAAATATATTATTAGAAGTGTAGTGCAAAGTTGTGCAGTGCTCTTTTATGGATCATAATATCATACGATTATTATTATTAATTCTAATTTAACGTACTTACTCTACTTAGCATGAAATGATGAAATTTCGAATTTGTATGACCAGAAAAAAAAAAAAAAAAATCCTTTAAACCAGCTGGAATTCTGTTTATATCTGTATGTGCTTTAAGTTTGAATTCTAAAGATGAAGTAGCGTGATTTAACATTTTTTTTTTTTTTTCTTTTATGTGTGTGTTTTGCATGAACACTTGGAGCTTTTAATTTACATACAGTCGGTAACAAAAGTCTCCGAACACAAGCAAAAATTCCTATATTAAAAAAGTACACTTAATACAGTTTTGTTAAATAAATCCTTGTCGAATTGTGTTCTTAGACTAACTAAGAACAGAATTTGACAAGGATTTATTTAACAAAACTGTATTAAATGTACTTTTTTTATATAGGAAATTTTGCTAGTGTTCGGAGAATTTTGTTACCGACTGTAGACTGCCTGATTAAAAGAAAAACATTCAAAGCCTATTTAATGAATTTATGCTTGCTAGTGTTTTTGATTATTTCTACGTTTATACTTTGTGTCTGAATTCTGAAACTTGCTACTACTTGCTTCAATAATTCATAGAATTTTTCTGTGTTCATGCATAAATTTACACAAATGCTTGAACTTATTACACTGCCAGATAATAAATATTACATGAGTTTATACTATTTCACCACCAGTTTTTCCAGCATTTTATTTTGCAAGTTGTTAAAAGCCTCTCTGGCATAATTTATATGTTTAAAATAAGTCTTTTACAACCTGCTTTAATTTAATTAATTAAAGAAATACAAAAATTATTTATTTATAGCATACAATGAAACTGTTTGTACTGTTTTTGCATGAGAACCTTGATATATACAGTAAAATTATTTTTTTTTAAAGGGGTGGAATGTACTTTAGCTCACTATTTAGCATCTTCTTTGTAATTGGTGATAAAGATGCCACACTTGTCAAGCTCGATGTTTTTCAGTCATTGAACGATTGATCTATAAAATGTGGCAACTTCACCTTTCCAAATTGGTGATTTTTAAAAAAGTCACTAAGCAGTGCGCTAAAGCATATTTTTACCAATGTTTATTTTCAGGCACAATTTTTTTATGTATGCGATGTGAAGCGTGTACAATAGTAATTGCTGCTGTACAGATTTTCATGCATTTTTAGATACATACACAATGAATACAGTCGGTAGCAAAATTATTGATGCACACATTCACACTTTTCATATATATATTTTATTTTATTTTGTTCGCTAATTTTATCACCTTACTTTTTTATAAATAACATAAGACTAAGATCATGACTCAACAAATATTTACTTAACAAAACAGAAATGTATATCTTTTAAATAGGGATTATTGCTAGTGCTTCATTAATTTTGCTGCCGACTGTAACCTTGGATAAAGGAATATTTTTTTTAAGTTTTGTTTTAATCTATGAAATTCCCAAACCCAGCGATCGTAATGTGCTCATATGTATCCCTCCCATGCATGAAATGGAAACCAATCGTGTACAAAAAACATCAATGGATACCCCTAACTTGTTGTAATTTAATCTAAAAAATGCATGAAATTCTGTATTTCATCATTCACTAATTTACATGTATGTACGCTTCAGATGAATAAAAAAATAAAAAAAATCAAAAATCAAAAGATCAACTTTGTTGTGCATGAATAAGAAAAAAAAAAAAAATGAAAGATTCTATATTGCAGCAAACATTTATACGCATGAATGTATGCTCCGTGTACATGAAAGAAAAAAAAAAAAAAAAACTGGGTACCCTTATCTCAGGCCATATAAGTACCCTGTGGGAAAAAATTGTAAGTTAGAAGTTATTTTCTGCTGTATAATAGCTTGGTGTTTTTTTTTTTTTTTTTAATACAAAATTAGGAGGATCTTATCCCCAAAAATTGAGGATCTTATCCCTCCCCCCCCCCCCAAAAAAAAAAAAAAAAAAAAAAAAAAAAAACTCTAGTGTACATACTTATACCGTATAAGGGTATCATCAAAGTTTATTAATGAACTTTATCTGCCATCTATAAAAATAAAAAGCATTTTGTGTGTGTGTGTCTGCACTCTGGTGCTCACACTGCTGATCGCAGAGCTTCCAAATTTGGCATATAGGTACCTGAGATCCTGCAGGTGTGCACCTCATAGTAATTTTATTCAAATTTGAATTTTTTAAATTATTATTATTATTTTTTTTTTTTCGATTTTAAATATTGGCTTCTATGCTTCATTTTTCATAAATTTATTCTTTTATTGTAATCATCTGCGTATCTTAGCAACAGCTATTACGCTATGTATATTTGTATTTAATACATTCGTTTGAAAGCAAATCTTTTTTTTTTTTTTTTTTTTTTTTCTTTATTATATTTTTGGAATTCAAATAATAATGCAGCAGAAAAATGTAAATATATTATATTTAAAATTTAAAAAAGTATTTATAACAGTTTATGTATAATTGTTTATAGTATAACTATAAGAGCTTTGTATTTTTATTTATTTTTTTTATTATTATTAATTCCTTTAAAAATATAATCTTTTTTTATTTTTAGCATGATAGACTATCTCTTTCAATCTGGCCTTTTGCGACATTACCAATTTATAGTATTCCACTTTGAAAATGCTTGACAATATCCAATTTTACCATATATTTTCTTACTCTATTAAAATATTTGTGAAATCGGTAAAAACGTTTTTCTTTAACTTTCCCCATTGGTGAGGAACGAACTCACAACCTTCAGGATCTTAGTTGTGTATTCTGACCACAGAACCAACAGGTCATGGCTGAAGATTATTAGAACCAGAGTTTCAGATTATTTAAACTAGAGTTTCAGATTTTTTTTTTTTCAAAGGGTGTTAAAATTAATAGAAAAAAAAATCTTTTTTAAGTAAATGTCTTTTGAAGTACATTTTTCGAATAATAGCCTAAAGGATAGTACTGAGAAAGCTCGGCTAATTTAATTAGTATATATTGTATATATTTTAATGTAAAATTTTATTAATTAGATTATTTAAATTATATAATTTTAATTAGTTCTTTGTTCTATAATCATGACAAAAGATAGCTTTTTATATTACAAAGTATTTTAAAATAGTTTTTCTGTTAAAAGCTCAAACAGTATTAACTAATCTGATCTAAATTCATTATTAAAAAATATTTTTGATAATTAAATAAGTTTTTAATTATAATATATTATTAATTATTTTTTATATAATTATTGATTAAAATAACATTTTATATTAAAAATAATTTGTTGGTGGTACTTTAGGTGTTAAACCCGACTGAGAACATGAGGGTCGACAACCCTGACCTGGTATCGAACCCGACACTTCCTGTCCACCAACGTGGACAGCCGATGTGTTGGGTTTATTTATTAAAAGTCCAAATATTTGTATTCAGCAATTTAATCTAACTTAATTATAATAAATTACATTTTTAATAAATTAGTTTTTTAATTGAATATTTCATTAAATAATTTTTTAACTACCCCCCACCTTTTTTTTTTTTTTTTTTTTTTTTTAAATAATTATTCACAGAAAATAAAATATTTTAATGTTAAAAGTGTTTTAAAATAAGTTTTTCTGTTAAAAGCAGAAACAGTTGTATTAAGCAATCTCAGCTAAATTAATTATTGAAATTTATATTTTTGATAATTAGTTTAGTTTTTAGATAATTAATTTAGTCTTTTATTAGGATTTTTTAAATAAAATAATTTTAATTAGATCCTTAACTAGCTTTTTCTTCATAATTATTCACAGATAATAAAATCTTTTAATATTAAAGTGTTTTAAAATATTTTTTTTTTCCTAACGAAAGCAGAAACAATTGTATTGAGGAATAGCAACAAATTTAATTATTAAAATTTATATTTTTCTTAATTCATTTAGTCCTTAGATAATTAATTTACTCTTTCTTTGAAAGTTTTTTTAAATAAAACAAATTTAATTAGATCCTTATTTCTATAATCAGTTATAGAAAAAAAATATTTTTATGTTTAAGAACATTTTGAATTAGATGTTTCATTTTAAAGCTCAAACAATAGTATTACATAGCTGCCAAGTCTTTTATGTCTCTCTTTATATACAATTAATACTTGTTATCTGATCCCTTGTTTTGTAGTCTGTTTTTATAAAATTGAATTACAAGATAAGAGAAAGCCCTGTGAGTGCCACACCAGATTATTAAAGTAGGAAAAAGAAGTAAAATACTAGCGCATACTAGCACCCCCTCCCACCTCAAGCTACGCACCTGAATTACATTACAATAATTGTATATTGTACAAAAGAAAAAAAAAAAAAAAAAAGAAAAATAGAAACCTCTTTTTTAAATTTATTGACTTTTGTACGCGTTTGGGTTTTTATTTAGTAAATAAATTCAGTTTTGTTAACTCTTTTTAACGAATTTAATCAGTGAAGCCCCCCCCCCTCCTTACACATAAATACATCTGCTGTGTTGCACCTGCTTTCGGATAGATCCGGTTGCAAGTGCTACCCTCAAACCAAAACGGTCGCAAATGCTACGATTTTAACCCCGATCGGATCTGTCCCGGTCGCAAGTGCGACACCCCCCCAAAAATCTGATATTCAGTTTCTAATTTATAAAAGGTTTCTATCCATATTTGTGGGCTTAGCTCTATAAAAATGAACTGTCATTATTTAAATGAAACCTTAATTGTAATTTTAATTTTCAAAATTACATTTTTCACAATTTCACAAAAAGAGGACTCGTGCCAAGAAGTTTGCAAGAGCTTTATTTTCACGCTAAATTTAGATTCACAAAACTACGTACAGATTTTTCATAATTTCGTAAAAGCAGGACCCTGTCTGAAAAGTCTGAACAGACTCCTGAGCAGAGCTGGAAATTCGTGGTCGCTAGTCGTATTTTGCAACAATAAATTTTGTTTTGACGACCATGATTTTACAACCAGTCGTCATTTTTGACGCCTAACTTTCTGTTATTTCATTATTTTTAAAGAGGCATGTGACATCTCGAAAGTTTTGTTTTTAGTACTTCAATTTATTCAATAACATTAAGTAATGAGTTATTCTATAAACAAATTTTGCCATAGAGTTGATGGGATTTTATGACTAGAGGCGGGAAAATTGTAAGAGGGAATGTACCTTTTACAGTATCCAGTGGTCCATAAGTGGATTTTTTTTTCTTTTTGCCATATTTTCAAACTGTATTTTGGAGGTTAATGTACAATGAACTGCACCACCTAAAAATATCCACTTGCCACATAGTGAATAAACAAGATAAAGTGGTGAATTTAATAATTTGCTTTCCTCCCATGACCATCATAAAAATGAGTATCATTCCATTGTCAATGTAAGCATTGTGCATTTCTACAATTAAAACTAAATTTAATAAAGTAACATCATAATATACAACATTTCGGAATCAGTCAGCAAAAATATGGCATTTTTCATAAATTAAACATCAAAAGCAGAAATTTCATAGATTTGCACTTAAATCTTTTTTTTTTTCTTTTTTTAAATCAGTTTTTGGAAAAAAAAATCTTGATTCTTAACGGGGAAAAAATGTACCAAATCAGTGCTGTTGAATGAATAGGAATAAAAGCTTAGTAAGCAGACTTCATAAATTTATAAAACTTGTAACAATTGCTTTGGATCAGAATAGTTAATATTGATCCCTCAACTTTAGACAGAAAATAGACATGAAGTATGAAAGTAACAACACACTTGATGCTTTCACTTTCACGTTGCATTTGTATTTACTTTGCTTCACCTAATAAAGGGTCATGCTGAATTATTTTGACCAGAAACATTTGTTGCATGTTTTTACAATTTATGGAGTTTGTAAATAACCATTAGCAAAATAAAATATGAGGTGCTTACAGTTAAGGCTATATTGAAATCAATAAAACATAAATTGTACAACATTTCTTACACTGAGATGAATAGGTGACAATCGTATAACATATTGGATCAATTTCAATGCACAAGAGACTTCTAATATTTGATTTTCTGTCAACTGTCGAAACAATGTATGTATACTATAACTTTTTGATTGCTAATGAAAGCTATTTTTCTGAAAATAAGTTTTAAAATAGACTTTTTCTTTTTTTGATCAAAAAAACATAGTCACCCCCCCCCCTATTTTTGTTTAATGATTAACACATTCGCAGCTAATCTCACATCACCATCAGCACGTGATGTGGAGTGTTGTTTCTGATGTGAGTCATGGGAGATCATCAGCGAATGTGTTAATTTGTTTCTAGTGCAGAACTACCTCAAAAATTCTATAAACTACTAACAAGATTCTCAGTGAATTCAACTTCTATTCAGACTTCATATAAAGGAAGAGGATTTTTGAAGTATATACATTCATTTGATAATGAAGAGTTTAACAGATCTAACTACAATATGTGAACGGAAGTAAATAAATAAAATAAAACACTACAATATTACAGCTGGCAGATTCTAATACATGCATTGAGATTATTGGCTTCTGTTTGCAGGAGGACATCACTTAATTTGATATTAAATTAGCATAATGCACTAAAAGATTGTGAATATAATTGCGACATAATGTAATATACTAATTTACTTGAAATTTGAGTGAATCTGAATTGCTGAAAAATAAATTAAGTATGGGAATTTTATTTTAATAAGTAAAGTATTGGTAAATAGATAACTATAGTCCCAGTGCAGAAACACGGCGACATAGTCGCGGACACAGAAAAACGGCTTGCGGACAGTTTTTGTCTGCACTGATAAAAAAATTTGTCTGCAACTTTCGAATAACAATTCACTTAAAAAAAATTTCTGTATCAAAACTAAAACTAATACTTTTATTATTTATAATTATTGTGTTGTGTGAAACATTGCTATAAAATATTTAATTGAATGAGATGAATTGAATGAATACACACAATTGTTTATACTATATTGTTCTGCAGTAAAATTGTGTTCGTGTATTGTTGCTGAGACCACCACTGATGTTAAGCCCCCCTCTCCTCCCCCCAATCAGCTTTCAGGCTTGTTGAGTATAAGCCATTTTCACCCCTGATTACCTGCAAATTTTGCAGACAGATTATGAAATTTTAAAAGCCTGTCACAGACAGTTACAAAACTTTCTGCTACTGGGACTATAGTTTATTTAACTCTTTTGTTCCTGTAACGGCTGATAGATCTCAGTCCCATTCTGGCCCTAAAATACCTGAGACGGTTCATCCCCCCTTTTCGCTCTTTTATCTTCGTGATGATCATTTTTTCAGTGTTAGTTGTCAGTGCAAATGACAGGTGGGCGGGTTAACTTTACGATGATAAGAAGGGGATAAGGGAGGAGGTTTTTTGGTAGGCCAGTATCCACTTGGGTTCAAGATCAACGCTCAAAACGTCATTAATCACGCTTCCGACACAAAGAGCCAAATTTCTTGTCATCAGTTGTAGCCCTTTTTTATCAGATTGCGCAGTTACCTCAAAGGAAAGCATGCAAAATTGACAAAGATATCTACCCCCAGCCCCGCAATTATCTCAGCAGGGGACCCCGTTCCAGGTTTTGAGCTGGGATGAGCTGGGGTGACCACATCAAAGGATTCTGAATAGAAGCCGCCCAATGAGCCCAAGTGGAAACCGGACTTAAAGATTTTGAAGTGAGAGACAAAATTCTTCAATCGCAGTTTGTTCGCTGAGATGATCCTGTATGCTCTTATTCCTTTCTATTTATTTATGGCTTTTCGATGTAGAAAAAAAGTAACACAAGATGTTATTAATACGATTTTATTTGCATCTTCTGAAGATGAAATTAACTAATCGAATGATAGTAGAGATAGTGATGAAAATTCAGAGGAAATAGAAGCCTCTATGTTATTTTCAAACACTGAAACTGTTTCTGATTCCGATTTGGATCTAGACGAAAATAATGGTAATTTTCAAATTCCATTTTCGTGGACTTCTGACATAAAGGACCTAATCAGGAGAAATTTTGCGGATCTCCATGTCCAGTACACAGTTTGAATCCAGGAGTAGAACCTCTCGAAAAACAGTATATATATATATATATATAGCTTCTTTAGGTAGAAATTAGATATAAGTGCTGTTTTAATGCTGCGCTTGTGCCTAGCATTTTCGTCTGATGAAAGGTTGTGCTATTATTTCAAATCAAAACAATAGTTGCAAATATATATATATATATATATATATATATATATATATTATGGTGGTGGGTTACTCTTTTTTTTTTAACATTAGTCCTTCAGGGCATATTAATAAATAAATATTTACAATCAAAATTCTTATAAAATGAGGTTTTCAATTTCCCTTATCAAATTTACTTAACCTTGACAAAATGGATAATTAAAATGATAATTTAAGAAAGAGTGATTCTTACACAATGTGCTAAAACTTTACAAGACTATTTTCTTCATTGTAGATGACCATTTCTTGAACTGTATAAATAAGATTTTGCAAAAAATACCATTGCTGAATAAAAAAAAAGAAAAAAGAAAAAACCTCCCAACAATTTATTTGAGTAAAAAAAAAAAAAAAAAAAAAAATATATATATAGCACACTCCTTCATGAAAAGTGTTGCTTCGATACTGTGCTAGTGCCTACCTTTTTAGTCTAGTAAAGCTTTGTGCTATTATTTTGATCCAAAAAAACTGCTGAGAATTTTTATTTATTATTTATTTTTGCTACACCATTAATTGAAAAAAAAAGAAAGAAAAAAAGTTTAAAATAATTGTTTTGGGCCGATGTAATAGCACATCCCTTCATTAAGTGTAAATATCGATACAAGTGCTCCTTTCATGATGTGCCAGTGCCTAGCTTTTTCGTCTGGTGAAGCGTTCTGCTTTTATTTCTACCTGCAACAAACGTATTTTTTTTTTTTTTAATTTATGGTGTTTGCTTATTTTTTTTTTCAGCATTATTATTTGTTACTGTTGGACATTAGTCCTGCAGCACATATTTATTAATAAATAAATACAATCAAAATACTATAAAATTAGCATTTTAATTGCACTTATAAAATTTGCATATCCTTTGAAAAAAAAAAAAAAAAAAAAGGATTATTAAAAACAATTGGATTAACAATTTAAGAAAAAGTGCTCCTCATACAATGACTTTAAAACATTTACAAAACTGTTTTTTTTTTTTTTTTAATTGTAGTTGACTATATCTTGATTTTACATTAAAAAAAAGTTTGCAAGAAAATACTGTAAGTTGACAAAATAAAAAACATACCTCACAATAATTGTTTTGGTCCGAAAAACAGTATATCACGTCTTTACACTGTAAAAAATATGTCCTATTTGCTGCCGACAACATAATTTTTTCGTAAATTACACGTATTTTCTCAAATGTCAAATTACAGAGAATTTCTGGCAGCAAATAGGACAAATTTTTTACAGTGCACTTATAAAGTAACTATAAGTGCTGCTTTGATGCTGCACTTGTACCTATCATTTTCGTCTGATGACGGGTTGTGCTATTATTTCTAATTGAAAGAACTGTTGTGAATGGTGTTCGCTTACTTTTTTACATTTATTTATTTATTTACAATTAAATTTTTTATAAAATGAGGTTTTCAATTGCACTTATGAAACTTACTTAACTCTGAAAAAATACATAGCTTAAAAATAGTTAGAATGATAATTTAACAAAAAAGTGATTCTTGCACAGAGATTTTCTAAAATTTTTGCAAGATATTTTCTTTATCGTAGATGACTATTTCTTGAACTCTATAAATTTAGAATAATGAATAAGTCTTTGCAAAAAATACCATAAGTAAAAGAAAGAAAAAAATAAAATCTCACGGCAATTGATTTGAGCTGAAATAATAGCACACCTCTTCATCATGTGCAAATGTAGATACAAGTGCAGCTTTGATGCAGTGGTATTCGTCTAGTTCGACAAGTGAAGCTTTCAGCATTTCCGCTATGGTAGCATTTTTCGCAAAATGCTAAAAGACTTATCCAAAATGTGAAAATGAAATAACACGTTTTCGCTTTTTTTTCTAAAGCATCTTACTAAACACAAATTGAAAAAAAAAAAAATCTTTGGCAAAAATATTACAACAAATCTTTCATAGAAAAAAAAATCGCAACATTGATCAAAAAAGATCCATCGGTTCATGCATATAAGGAAAATCAAACGCTGAACTATGCATAAGAATCACATACAGGAAATCAATTTGTAAATAAACATGAGGCATTTGGAAGTGGTCTAATATGAAAGAAAGAAAAATTATAAATTGTAAACCAAAAAGCTTTGAATAGTAATAAACAAATTTCACTTATATTACTTTTTTTTTTTTTTTTTTTTTTTTTTTTTTTTGTAAGTTATGTTTTTACTTTTAGATACAGTATAGAGTATAAGCTTAATGTAGTTTTATATGCTATAGTGATAATTATATCTCCAGAAAAAGAATTTAAGTCGTCTGCTAATAAATGTGTTAAAATATATGCTTGCACTATATTCGAATTGATCTGGTTACAGTGGTAAGTACAACTAATTACTTTTTTGTTTTCCATTTCAAATTAAAAAAGAAATTACCTTCTGTGTATAACTCTTTAAAGACCTCATTAGAAACTTTTAAGTTTATTTTACAAATGAAAAACAAACATATCGAGGCGTTTAGAATAATGTGTAAACTAATATTCATCTTTTTTCTACTGTTTCTGGCATTTTAGCATTTTGCTAAAGCTTTTTTTCTGATTTTAGTTTTTCTGTTAAAGAAAGTTTTTACTCAGCTTAAACCCTGGAAGCTTTGTGTTATTGTTTTGATCGAAAAGAACTTCTGAGAGATTTTATTTTTAAAAATTTTTATAGGTGTTGTTTGCTATTTTATTATTATTTTTTTTAATTATTTCTTTGGAACATCTATCTTTTACAGCATATTATCTGAAACTACGATTAAAAATTATTATACAGTGTTGTTTTCCATTGCATTTATCATGCTTTCTTAGCTCTGAAAAAATAAATAGCTAAAAAATAATTATATTAAATAAGAAAGAGCGATTCTTATATGATGACTTAAAAAATATATATAAATAAAATGAATACACAATTATCAGTTACACAATTATCACTGTCGATTCAAAAAGTAACTTTATTGAACTTGTAGTATTTTAAGTTTTTAACACAATAATTTAAATTTAAAATCAACGAGAATTGTCACAGGTGTGAGTAGGTAAACATATAACATTTTTTTTATTATTATTATTAAAACTCAAATAAGTATATATTAAATACATCCAGGTATCTGACCTCGTTAAACAACAACAACAATAAAATCTGAAAGCTTTTTTTACCATATGCGATTATTTATCTTTATTTTATTGATTTTAAAAACACTTATCCATTGTTTACAACACTACACTGATCCGTATATTTTACTCTTGGAAATTAATCGAAGCTAGTACAAAATCAATAAAATCCCCATGAATTGCATTGCAATAAAGTACCTATTAATAACTATTATTTATGGTTAATATGAATCAAAATTTTAAATATTTACTAGAAAATGATTTTTAATTTAATAACTCAAAGCATATGCGTCGAAAGGTTTTTAAATAAACATCCGGCACAGGAACTTATGCTTTTGTCCACCAGAGGGCGTATTCGAGCGCTAGAGTTGCAAGTAATTGTTGCTGAACAAATTTTCAGATTCATGCACAATGAATTAGCTGCATCCATTGATTTATTTTCTTTTATGCAAAGAAATTTCTTTGTTTTCGTCTTTTATTTTCTAAAGCATCCATGAATTTATTTGTTAAATCACCCCCTTTTCTTTCTCATTTATTAGTGCCTTTCATTTAAAATTTTTATTTCACCGATTGTGTTTTAATTGTTTAACCCCGCCTTTTTTTCATTTTAATTCGGCCCACTTTTGGGGTTTGAATTTTCTTTTTCATTTATTTGTGTGAGATGTGTTGCCATTTTGTTTGCAGCCCTCATGCGTACTTTGT
Organism: Salticus scenicus; assembly: GCA_963930645.1. NCBI lineage: Eukaryota > Metazoa > Arthropoda > Arachnida > Araneae > Salticidae > Salticus > Salticus scenicus. The sequence continues at coordinate 68,183,286 of OZ005652.1, forward strand.
TCGCCTGACAAAGAGACGTGTTATCTTTCGACCCAAAACAATTTTTGAGAGTACTTGCATTTTATGGTGTTTATTCAAAGTCTTGTACTAATTACGATCATATTACATTAATCGATTCCAGCTGCTGACCGAAGATAAATGTTTACTTTAACTGAAGTTTTCTGTCTTCCCTCTTCGTTTTAACACGAAAGCTTTTATTCAGCTTTGCAGTGCACATCATCGTATACTCGTAGCTCAGGGATAGACACTATCCGAATAGGAAACAGTTATTTACATTGTTTTTGTTATTCTCTTAATTTTTACCGTTTATCCACCCTTCCCCATGTACACACAGAAAAAAAAAAAGTTCATTTTCGAAAATTGTGATAACGGAAAAAAATATATATATTGTGTATCATCTGCACTTCTTGTAAGGGCCGCAGCCAAGAAAAAATAGCTTTTTTTTTTTTTTTTTTTTTTTTTTCGTAAGGGCTGCGGCACATACACCGGTTTTTACGGTATGTATATATATATACATACACTCAGTGCCTGCTTTAAGGCAGGGCATTCGGGGCATGTGCCCTGGGCCCCCACACTGAGGGGGCCTCCAAGAAATTCCATCATACATAAAAAAAAAATCTGATGTGGGCACCACATGACTTCCTTATACACTTTTAGAAATATACATAATGTTAAAAAATATTGTCACTGGACCCGAAACAGTTGGCTAAAAATATTTTTAAAAAATGCATGCATACGTAAAAAAAAAAAAAAATAAATAAATAAATAAAATTGTGCCTTGAGGGGACTCATTTTAAAATCCTTGGGGGGGGGACTCATGTCAAAGTTGGGCCTTGGGGGGACTCATGTCAAAGTTGGGCCTTGGGGGGCCTTATTTCAAAGTTGCACCTTGGGGGGACTCATGTCAAAGTTATGCCTTGGGGGGGACTCATGTCAAAGTTGTACCTTGGGGGGGACTCATGTGCCTTGGGGGGGACTCATGTCAAAGTTGTGCCTTGGGGGGGGGGACTTCGGATCCGAAACAATTGGATAAAAGTGTTAAAAAATGCATTTACACCGTGTTTCTGAACTATTCCGGAAGTTTCAAATCTCTAACTAGTCGGGAACGGGAAGTTAGTTAAATAGATTTTCTGTTGAATCATATAAACGCTGCTAAAGGCAGCAGTGACACGAAGCAATTGGCTAAAAATATTTAAAAAATGCATTGTCACCGTGTTCTGAGCTTTTCTGGAAGTTTTAAATGTTTAGCTAGTCGGGAAGTTAGTTAAAAATCGATTGCAAGATTTGTACTGGTAACGCTGCCGAAGGCAGCAGGTATCGGAAACAGTTGGCCAAAAATATTAAAAAAACGCATTGTAAACGTGTTCTGAGCTTTTCTGAAAGTTTCAAATGTCTAGCTAGTCGGGAAGTCAGTTAAATTGCAAGATTTGTCCAAACCGTTTTTGAGTTATTACCGTTTTTTGATACATTATGGCCAAAACCAATGTATTTTTGGTCATTATGAACCTAATTTTCCTAAATATCTCCAAAATGGAAAATCATACAAAGTCCAAAAAGGGAGGTGCAGAACTATATGTTATAACAAACCTATGTACCAATTCGCAACTTTCTACGTTCAACCGTTTTTGAGTTATTACCGTTTTTTGATACATTATGGCCAAAACCTATGTATTTTTGTCATTATGAACCTAATTTTCCTAAATATCTCCAAAACGGAAAATCATACAAAGTCCAAAACGGGAGGTGCACAACTAGATGTTATAACAAACCTATGTACCAATTCGCAACTTTCTACGTCCAACCGTTTTTGAGTTATGCGACATACACACACACACACACACAGACACACACACACACACATACAGACGTCACGAAAAATCGTGTAAAATCGCTTATATCTCTAAAACGAGAGCTCGTGTTCAGACGACACTTGCAGGTGTACAACTATACATCATGACAGTCACACGTATAAATTGGCAACATTCAGCGATCATTCGTTTTCGAGCAATGTGAAATACAAAATTCATTTCGCAAATCGGGATTACTATACTTCCTTATACTTTGTATAAGGAAGTAAAAAAAAATAGTTACAAAAAAAAATTTCAAATTTTGCTATAATGATCGTTGTTTTTTGTTTTTTCGTCAATGGATGGAGGTATTACTGCGCTTTTATATTAATCGGCGGTAGTCAAGCATTGGATCTAGATAAGTCTTACCAATAAAATGAAAAGCGGAGAGAAATTTTAGACGCATAATTCAAAAATGTGCGGTTTGTTTTGTTTGTTGTAATATTAAAGTACAAGGAAAAGGGACCCATTTAACATGAGTGCCCTGGGCCTCCTAGTGAGTAAATCGGTCCCTGCATACACATACAATGTATATCATGAAAAACGGCAGTTTTTCGAGTGACGCAAGCGGAAGGACAAACGGACGGAAAGCTGCGAACTCATATATACGCCTAGTCTGACATCAAAGAGATTTGTAAAAGCCGACACTTAATATCTCAGCAAATATGCCATATTTTGTTCTGATATTTTCAAAATAATCTTTTATCGTCGGTCTTAATCTATCCTGAAAATTTTACGTTCCTACATGCAGTATGTTTTGAGATCTGAATCTCAATTTAAAGCCAAAAAGGGAAAATGTGTGGTGTACGCTGTAAGGATGTAATGGACCTAATCTCTAAAACCGCACGAACGATTTTAATTTAATTAATATATGTTGTTAATGGGATCTTTCTGAATCTAGTAACGTTTTTGTTTTTTTCAGGAAAACTCTTGTTTTTTGTAAAAGTTGCTTTGAAAATAGAACTACGAGGGTTGCTATTTATATTTCTGGCCTAATAATGAAAAAACAAATATGTAGGATCGAAATTGGTTTTATTGTTTTTCAAAATATTCTCCATGATGATCAATACACTTTTGCATGCGTTTGAACCAATTTTCAAAGCACTTTTTCCAGTCCGATTGAGGTAACTCCAAAACATGCGTTTTGAATGCATCAACCGCTTCTTCGGGGGTCGAAAATCGTTTTCCACGTAATTTATTTTTGATGTGTGGGAATAAGAAGAAGTCATTGGGTGCCAAATCAGGGCTGTACGGCGGATGACCCATCAGTTCGATCTTTCGCTCAGTCAGAAATGCATTTGTTTGAGTCGATGTGTGAGAGCTCGCATTGTCATGATGAAGAATGATTCGCCTGTTCTTCTGCTTTTTTCGAATTTCTCCGATGACTTCTGGCAAACAAATGGTCGTGTACCATTCAGAATTGACCGTCCTGCGTTGCTCTAACGCCACTGTTGCCACATGACCGTTAATGCCGAAGAAACAAGCAATCATTTGTTTCGATATGCTTCTTCCTCGAACAACTTTTGTTGGTTTTGCCTCGCCTTGGAAGACCCATACAGTTGATTGCTGTTTTGTTTCCGGCTCATATGCATAGATCCATGATTCGTCACCTGTGTAGATGTTATACACAGCCTTTGATGTACCTTGAACGTATTTTTCCAACATTTCCTTGCACCAATCGACACGAGCCTTTTTTTGAGCGTTTGTCAGATTATGCGGGATCCAATGCGAACAAATTTTTTTTACGCTCAAATGTTCATGCAATATTTTATTGATGCTAGTCATACTAATGTCCAAAGACGCCTCAATCTCACGGTATGTCACATGACGATCTTGCTTTATCAGTTCACGCACAGCATCGATCTTTTCTGGCACAACAACGGATTTTGGACGACCTGCACGGGATTCGTCCTGGATCGAACATCGACCACGATTAAATTCGTTATACCAATTTTTTACAGTGCTGTAGGATGGCGCTTTATCGCTGTATAAAGAATTAAGTTCATCGAAGCACTCTTGTCTTGACAATCCACGTCGAATGTTATGAAAAATAATCGCACGAAAATTTTCACGATTCAATTCCATTTTTTGAAAGAGAAGAACTTTTCAATTTACTGTCAACAACACAAATAAAGCTATAATGGTAAATCGTCTGCTGAATTTACGTTTAAAAATATCAAACTTTCGATTAAAATCGTCTGCGGTCGCCTAGCAACACTTACTGTTGCCAAGGCCAGAAATATAAATAGCAACCCTCGTATATTACTCCGCCAAAATGCATGCTTTTATTCGGCAAAAATGTCGTAATTCGGTTCTTACTTTCAAGACACGTTGGTTGGCTGACCAACGTGAATGCAGTCAATAAATTTTTGTTATGAAGAATATAATTTTAATTTTAAGATTTCCCATTTCGTCAAAAAAGTATTTAGATAATATTTAAAATAAATGAAGAATTTTTTAATTATAGATATTCTATTTCATCATTATTCATAATGAATTAAAAATATTTTTAAAGCGAAAACGTTTAATAAATCCCTCATGCACACAAATTTATACCATGGTCCATGGTCTTTGGAGCGCATGCGTACATCATACGGATGCGTACATCCTGTAGACGCTAAGCTAATTGCTTTCCCTGTATCCGTCCGCGCCGCGGTGTTTTTGTTTAATTTGTTGCGTTGATTGGAAATTGGATTTAATACGAAATTTTGCATGATTTAGACAAATATTGCTAGTGCTCGGATACTTTTGCTGTGACCCACCGGTGTACCACGCCGGCGTGAACGTGTTAATCATAATTTTTATTAAATTAAAATAACACTGAGATAAGAGAGCGAGAGTGTGAGCAGTGTTTTTTACATTTTTATTTTCAATGGGGAATTAAAATATTTATTCAAAAATTCCACCTACTTGCATGATTTAGTGGTAAGTGTTTTATAATTTTATATTCTTAAAACTTGCTTATAATTTTACGTATATGTAATTATGGGCTTCGTCTGATTGCACGGAAGTATTGTTATTTGTAAACAAACCATTGTTTACATTTTTTATAGTCGCTTTTTTCGCAAAATGTTACTCAGTTTTCTGTAATATGATAATTAAACAAGTTTTCGAATTCTTTATTATGTTTATTATTACTTTAATTATGTTGTTATTATTGGTAATATGTCACCTTTTAGCTTAGCAATTTTTGGAAAAATAAATTTAAATGTTTTGATTAGAGATCCTAACTAATCGAGATACTAAGAGATACTTCGATTACAGTCCAAAATTTATTTATTGGAATAAAATAGCTGTATTATTCTTTTTAAAAAACAGATTACGAAAAACTTTATTTTTGAATGATACAGCCTTGTAAAACGAAGCAACAAAAATCCTATATATATGATAACATGGGAAGGGAGAAAGGGAGCTATCTGACTGATGTACAGCCTTAATTAGATACATCACAAGTCTAATGTAATGGGTAATTGGGAAATGTTGTATGTACTGTATTAATACATTATTGTATTAATACTGTATTAATACAATACATACTGTATTAATACAATATTGTTAAATTTTAAATGAATTTGAATGTCTTAGTTGTGTATCATAATAATCATTTATAATGCTTTTGACGGATATAGCTAAGGTAGTATGAAAACTACTTTATATCAACAGGGTTGCCACGCTACCTGGAGAACCTGGAATAGTCAGGGAATTTGAAAATTGACTATAAAAGTCAGTGAAAAGAAAAATCTGCCAATGCACGGTCATTTCCCCTCCCCCCCCCCTTTTTTTTTTTCTCCATTAGCTTCTGCTATTTTTTTTAAACACCCCCACCCTTCTCTTTTGCTCATGTAAGGAATTTCTTATCTCGCTTATAAGCGACAAATGCTATCATTATATGCAACTTTTGTCATATGTAAATTTTGTGTTTACAAGTGGGACGTTAATTATTTTGCCCTCAACACAGTCAATGCTCAATATACGGTTAAACTGAAATTTTTTTAGAATATACCTGGAAAACCTTTTAAAAGTCAGGGAATTTCATTCTCCTGTTTGAGTGGCAACCCTGTATCAAGCTTATACTGTACTCTACTCTAAATATAATAATGCAGCACAAGCAGTATAAAGAAAATAAGGCTAAGCTTTACTATAGGGTACCTGTTGGCGATTCATGATGCTGTGATGAGATTCAGTGTATCGACACTTTTTAATAGTAACTTTTTTGTATCGGTACTTCATTTAACTGTCTTGGAACTTTGTTTTTCTTTTTGTGCCAGCCGCGCGCGTGTGTTTATCGTAATGCGGCCCAGCTGAATGATTTTTCTTTTTAATGCGTTTTTGAGGTATAAAAATTAATTTTTTGAGTGTATTTTATTATTTTATTTTACTTTTTAATAAATGGAATTATTTAGGGGGGAAAAGTGTATTCTAGTAATTGATGCAGTATAGATTTTCATGCATTTTCTTATTCATGTGCCATGAATTAGGAGTATCCAGTGATGTTTTTTTTGTTTTAATATCGGGATAGTGACCACTGTAGTACAGATTTTTTATGCATTTTCTGATTCATGTGCTATGACTTAGGGGTATCCAGTGATATTGTTTTAGTCTTAATATTGGGATACTGACCGCTGTAGCATGAATTTTCAGATTCGTGCATGACAAATTAGCTGCATCCAGTGATTTTATTTATTTTTTGTTTGTTTCGTGATTGCTTCTGTACAGATTTTCATGCATTTTCAGATTCATGCAAGGCTGTAATTTTGAAATTTTGGGGCAAATCTTCAAGTTATTTTAGATTATACATCATTTATAATGCTGAATTTTATGTGTTAAAGCTTGAAAGCTCTCTGATTTTTTTTTTTTTTTTTTTTTTGTGGTGAAATAGCTCAAATTTCTATTACTGTTTTAAATATTTTATTAATCTTTAAAATATGCTTAATTTATTTCAGTGAATTTCAAAACAAGCACCAGAGTGAAACAGTAATTTATTTTCTTAAAATGTATTTTTGATGTTTTGTAATGATTCAGAATATCGATTTGCAGTAATCGGCTCATTCAGTGAGATGTACATCAGCAACAGCGATGGGAGCCTTATAGTAAAGCTATTCCAAAAATAAGCTAAATAAAACTTATCAAAAGCTTTCTTACTTAGTTTTCTTTTTCTTCTTCTTTTTTTCCCCCATAGCAGTTAATTGTACAAATGCATCTTAAAAATTAAACCCACTTTCAAGGCCTGCCTTATTTATCATTAATAGATTGCTCACACTGTTTAGTGACAGTTTGTTTATAATTTCATTTCTTACCAAATTTATGCAACTGAAAACTATTTTCACAATTTGTCCGAAATCACAATACTTTTGAAAAAAGTTCATCCTGAATGAGGAATTTGCACACATGGGGGATTTGAACAAAATCCTATTCTTATGGTAGTTTTAGGCCCATAAATTTCAAAAAGTTTATTAAAAATGCAAAAAAAGTTCTCATTAATTTAAAAAATAACTTTAAAATTAACCAAAAATCACGTGACTTCAAAACGCTGCCTGACGTCACAGTTTATGATGCTTCAATGTTTACATTCTGTTAGCCTGGTTAGTAAGCAGCAATTTGTTTTAACTTTCGTAATTATTAATCGTTTATGTGATTTCTGAGCATTTCTTTTTCATCTTAGAATCATTCAATATCATTATCATCATTTTCAAATGTTTTCTTTTCATGGCGGTTGTCCAATGTTTTCGTTTCATAGGATCCTGTGGAACGCTAAAGAATAACTTTTGAGAAGCGTTAGCTGTTGTATTAGTGCAAAATGGTACAATACAAATAATACAATATTTATACTACATTTTTTTAATATCAGTCATTATTATATCATAGAAAACCTATTTCACTGATTCAAGAAGCAAAGCAAAGCATGAAATCAAATGTAAACAACCATTACTTTAGTTTGTTGTCATAAAGAGTGACGTCACGATATATTATACTGCGTTTTCTCTGTACAGTAAATAGTGCGATGTTAAAATTGTTATAAATCAGACATTAGATTTCAAATAAAGAAAATGTATGTATTTATTTTCTTACCTTTTCATTTTCTATTAGAATAAAATCCGAAAACATGCAAATTGTCTATTGTGACTTTTTTGTGAAAGATTTTTTTTATTATTCTTATTATAGAATTTAATGTAATTTTTTAGTATAAATGTGTGATCATGTTCTTTAATTATCATATTTTGGATAACTGTCTAGCATTTTGCATAAAAAGCGACTGTAGTGGAAACACTGGTTTGTTTATATTTGACAACATTTTTGTTCTTCATAACAGACGAAACATGTAATTACATTTTATGAAAAACTAATTGTAAGTTTTAAGAAAATAAAACTATATAGATATATCTTACCGCTAAGTCATGGAAGGAGGTGGAATATCCGTAGACATTAAATATAAACAACTCCTGCTGCCAGGGATCACTCTAGAGCGTTTTAGCGGTGCGAGTTGCCACAGGGTTGGCATAATACTTACTGTGCAATGGTGTAACGGGTTTTATCAGTTTTTACCGCCTTCATTTATCTCAAACACTTTAAGGATATATTTTAAAGTTTTTAGTTCTCAATTTCCCAATGTATTATTTAATATTTACTATGAAATTCCTACTTCTGCAATTTCTAAAAACATTTAAAAAAGAAAATATTTCCTTGTTTATTTAGCTCTTATACCAGTTTATGTCATTTAGCATTGGCTCATATGATATTTAAAAAATAATAGCATAGTTTACATTGTACTGTTTAAAAAGCCCTGCAGGCTCCAAAAAGTTTTTAAAAAATAATAGAAATATTTTAATTTAACTACATATAATCAGTTAAATACAATTCGAGGCTGCTGTCACTGCTTGTTTTAATGAATTGTACCCACTAAATGTAAAAAAAAGATAAAAAAATAAGTGAAAGTATTAAAATGGTAATGAAAATATGAATATTGTTAATGGGTAAAGTGTGAAAAAATTTTCTTGATTCAAATGATGTTTGCTAAACCTAAGTAAAAATTTTTTAGGATATCTTTTTTTTTTTTTTTTTTTATCCTCCCTAATTCCTTATTTTTTTTTTAAATTTTGATTAGAAACTATGAGTAAAGATTTTTTTCTCTTAATACATTGCTTCAGTTATATGTCATATTTCCTATTAAATTATCCTTTTCCAAAATTATTTTATGTGTTCAATAGCGTGAGTAAAATTTTGCTTTATTTCAATACATTATTGTAGCTACAAAGTCAAAGTCTGAAGTTGAGTGGCTCATACTACCGCATTTATGATTGTTATACAATTACTTCTTATTATGAAGATATTACGTTGAATAAAAATGTTGGTAATAAATGCCTACATGGATTTTTTCTATAGAAATAGAATATTATTTATATTTTTATAATTTAAGTAAAATGATTGATGGTGTGGATATTGTGCATATATATACACATACACATAATAAAAAACAAATGTTGTACAATAATGTATGAATACATAATAAAAATCAATTAAATCTTGATTTAAATAAAAAAAATCTATTTTTTTTGAAAAAAATAAAAAAAATCAACAACCCTGTTTTGAAGTCAGATTTTCGAATAGTGTGCAACGATGTTAAAATTTATATTTTCAACGAATACACAATTTTGACTTTTAGATTCTGGAGAAAATTTTACAACTGGATACTAAATTTGAAGTAATTTAGTCAATATGCTTAGCAATTATACTTATTGGGACTTTTGAGTTTTTTAATTTTTTTTTTTTTTTTTTTTTTTCAATCTTAAATCTCTTGGTGATATTAGTTTTTTAAGTGTAGCTCAAAATCTACTTGACCAAAAGAACTGAAATTTCATAAAAGTATAATTAAAATAATTAGGAGCCAGTGAAATATTTGTTGTATAATACTTCTAATTTGCAATTTAAGAATTTTTACTTAAATAATTTCTAAATATTTATTTTTTAGATAATTTTATTTAAAAAATTTTAAATTGTAATCTACAATAATATTTTTAAGTTATTGCAGGCTTTAAATATGTAGATTCCCTAAGAATTTTCCCCCATAAATAATTAAATTACACAGTCTATGAGGAATGGTAGGTATCTATTTTTCTCTCTCGATATTTGCTCAATCTGGTACATATAGGTATCATCTTTTTTTTTTTTTTTTTTTTTTTTAAGGTCTATACATTATTATTAAAAAAAAAAAAAAAACTGCACAACATGTGCAAAAATAAATGTGAAATTAACAATATTTATACATATAGTCACAACCACTTGTTAAAATATGCTATAATTTCACTAGTTATCGATAAAATTCACATTTTTTAAGACTGATTTCCAAAATTCGCGATAATTTTACGATTGATCGCCAAAATGCATAATTTTTTTCATCGCTAATTAATAAAATTTCTGCGTTTTTTAAGTTAAATTCCCAAATACTCAATTATTTCGTCGATAATAGACGTAATTTGCACTTTGTTCTCAAAGCTGAATGCTGAAATACACAATAATTTTGCAGCTGATTTCGGAAATACGGGATTATTTTCACCGCTAACTATGGTGTCAATTTTTATAGTTAAAATTTACATTTAATTCCCAAATACCGCTATTATATCTCTGCTAACTAATATAATTCACGATTTTTTTTTTTTTTTTTCCTATAGCTGTTCCTGATATTCACGATATTTTTGTGGTTGATTGCTGAAACCTTGTATTATTTTGCGCCTAATCGATGAAATTCATATTCTTTATAAAGTTTAATCTCCAAATACTCAATTATTTCGCCGCTAATCTATGAAATTTATGCTTTTCTCAAAGCTGAATCCCGAAATATGCAATAATTCTGCAGCCTAATTTGGAAATACGGGATCATTTTACTATTAACTGTCAAAAATTTATGCTTAAGTGCAACTAATTGCTAAAATACGATATTATTTCGGCGTTAATCGATAAAATTTGAAATCTTTTCAAAGGTGATTTCTGAAATTCACGATGTTTTGTGGCTGATTATTGAAACACGCAATCATTTCGCCGTTGCTTAATAAGGTTATTTTAATCCTAATTGTTTGCTGAAATAGGCTTTATCTCTATGTTAATCAATGAAATTCGCCCTTTTTTACAAAGACAATATCCGATGTATGCAATAAATTTGCTGAAATATGGAATCAATCATTTACCGCTTATTTTTTAAAATTATGCAAGAGCAACTAATTGCTATTATAGACTATTATTTCACCCCAGTGGCAGAAACACCGTGACACGGTGACATAGTCGCGGACACAGAATAAATGCTTGCAGACAGTTTTTGTCTGCACTAATAAAACAATTAGTCCGTAACTTTCGAACACTCTTTGTCTGTCTCTGTACTAATAAAAAAATTGCCCACAACTTTCAGACAGTCTTTGTCTGCAATTTACGGACATTTTTCGCCTGCGACAATGCGCTACCGATGTATGACGTCTTAGATGCTCTCTGGTAGGAACTCTAGAGACCCCATATAGGTGCCTTGGTAAGAACACACAAAACAGTACTTAACAACGGCGACCTAAGGAGCCTATATCTCCCTTGATAGACAGCATATGCGTGTATTCTTTTCCCCTGTTACTAAGATTCTACGGGGACATAGAAAAGTGCTAATTTCTTTTAAAACTGCTCCAAAACTTCTCCTCCACTTCATAATTCACTTATAAAAATTTCTGTATCAAAACTAAAACTAATACTTTTGTTATTTATACCGTGTTGTGTCAAACATTGCTATAAATATTTAATTGAATGAGTTCAACTTATTATTTTATAATTGTTTATTACTATAGTTCTGTAGTAAAATTGCATTTGTGTATTGTTGCACGAGATCACCACTATTGTTAAGCTCTCTCCCCCAAAGATTGCTGCTATCAGCTTCAGGCTTTTTGAGTGTAAGCCATTCTCATCCCTGATTACAGGCAAATTTCGCAGACAGATTTTGAAATTTTAAAAGCCTGTCGCACACAGCTACAAAACTTTCTGCCACTGGAATTTCACTGCTAATTATTAAATTTTGTATGTTTTTAAAAAATGAATGCTGAGATATGAGATTATTTCACAAAACAATAATAAAATTACTTTTTTTTATTATTTATACATTGCAGAAATACGCAATACGAAAGTCTATCTACAATACGGGATCGTTTCACCGATAACATTTACTTTTAATCTTTCAAAGTACGAAATAAGCTGTTAATTCATTACAAAACAACATAATATTCTTGCAGTGAATTATCGAAATCCCCAGTGGCAGAAAGTTTTGTAGCTGTCTGTGACAGGCTTTTAAAATTTCATAATCTGTCTGCAAAATTTGTGTTAATCAGTGGTGAAAATGGCTTACACTCAAAAAGCCTGAAAGGTGATTGGGGGGGGGGGTAACATCAGTGGTGATATCGTGCAACAATACACGAATACAATTTTACTGCGGGACAATATAGTATAAACAATGTGTGTACTCATTCAATTCATCTCATTCAATTAAATATTTTATAGCAATGTTTGACACAACACAATATAGATAATTATAAATAATAAAAGTATTAGTTTTAGTTTTGATACAGAAGTTTTTTTTAAGTGAATTGTTATTCGAAAGTTGCAGACAAAAACTGTCCGCAAGCCGCTTTTCTGTGTCCGCAACTATGTCGCGGTGTTTCTGCCACTGGGTCGAAATCCATCGTTTCATGTCTTATTAACAAAATTTACCTTTATCATGGCTAATTGCTCAAATAGCGATTGTTTCTCTTTTTCACTAAATAAAGATAGGCAAATATTTTTACTGCTATAATGGACGAAATTCGTGCTATTTCTGAAAAGTGATATCACAGATGTTAAATACATATATTGAGTCAAAAATCAGCGAGATTTCTGCCTTTTTTTGGCGTATGTTTTCTGATTACATAATTTTTGCATCTGATTACCGTAATATATGCAATTTTCTCATCTTTTGAAATACTGAATCAATTTAAGTTGGACATTGAACTTATCACACAAATATCTTGGATGAATTTTGTTCCAACATTTATCTAGTTTCCAAATTGCAGCCACTTGAAATCAGGCTGCTACTTGAAAATATGCCACAACGATAACTTTTAGAATACTAAACTGGTTCAGATCAAAGTTGGGGAGTGAATTTAATACAGTTTAAATATCTTGGAAAAGTTTGCTAGGCAACTTGCTCCACCATTTTGTTTCCAAGTGGCGGCCACTTAAAATTTTTTTATTACAATAACTTTTGTAATATGGAATCAGTTTGAATCGCATTTGCACAGTTGACATATCATTCAAATATCTTTGATAAGTTCACTGGGCATCTCAGTCACCCTGTCCTTTGTTTCTAAATGGTGGCCACTTGAAAATTATCACAATAACTTTTGAACCGATTTGCTTAAAACTCCATATGTAAATAGCCCTATTTAATAAATCCACCAAGTTCATTAATAAATTGTAGCTGCCATTTTGAAAAAAAATGGTGGCATCTTCATAAGAAAAGATAAATCAACCTAACCTTCCTATGAGCCGGAACGACTTGTTTTAATTTTTTCATCAATAACCTCTAAAAAGTAATGATATCAGTACAAAAACCCTTAACGGGTTAAAAGTTTGTGACGCAGCTACTTTATCACTATAAGAATTTGAAATATGGGTCTTAAAAATAATGATATCAAGTTTTAAGTGACGCTCTTCTATCAGTTAAAATATACGTAGATTTTCTTATTTGATCATTCGCTTTTTTCTTTTATTTATATTTACAATGCAAACATAGTATTTTTAACTTCAAGATAAGACAAATATATAAAATATACTCACTGATGCTTTTTCATTTTCATTTCAATTTCAAAATAACAGTTTATAAAGGAATGATATAAAAATTCCAGTCACGCCTCGGAGTCATTTTAAAAGATTTGTTTTTAGATTCCATTAAAATTACCTTTGTTTTGTCTTATAAAGTATATTTACACATTGAAACAGTGCTTTTAATTTTCAAATATACTGTCAAATAATCACACTTTCACTGAGTTTGCATTATAAATTGAAATTATTTATTTCAATAAATTGATTTGTCTTTTGCGTCACGCTATCCAAAACTGCAAGTAAAATTTGTGCAAATGTTTTCTTTGCATCACACTATCTCTTTGCACAAACAAATTTTGACTTAGTTGGATACTATGATACAAAGTAACATTTACATAAATTTTACTCACAGTTTTGGATAGCGTGACGCAAACGACAAATCAATTTATTGAAATAAATAATTTCAATTTATAATGCAAACTCAGTGAAAGTGTGATTATTTGACAGTATATTTGAAAATTAAAAGCACTGTTTCAATGTGTAAATATACTTTATTATACAAAACAAAGGTAATTTTAATGGAATCTAAAAACAAATCTTTTAAAATGACACCGAGGCGTGACTGGAATTTTTATATCATTCCTTTATAAACTGTTATTTTGAAATTGAAATGAAAATGAAAAAGCATCAGTGAGTATATTTTATATATTTGTCTTATCTTGAAGTTAAAAATACTATGTTTGCATTGTAAATATAAATAAAAGAAAAAAGCGAATGATCAAATAAGAAAATCTATGTATATTTTAACTAATAGAAGAGCGTCACTTAAAACTTGATATCATTATTTTTAAGACCCATATTTCAAATTCTTATAGTGATAAAGTAGCTGCGTCACAAACTTTTAACCCGTTAAGGGTTTTTGTACTGATATATAACATGAACATACACATTATGTTTCATTTCATAAAATTCCCATTAGCAGCAATCATTAATGTGCATGCAATGTTTCGAAATTTCATGAAAGGAAAATTATTTATTAAATTATAAAATTATTTTTCCTTGTAAATGCAGATGATTTATATTTGACAGAATTATATGACTGAATGCCGACAAAAAGTCAATTTTTTGCCAATATCAAAAGAAATGCGATTTTTTTCGTTAAAAAAAGAAAAAAAAACGATAACTTTGTGTTAAGTTATCACAGACGTATTGTTCAACCATTCGTTTTAAAGGTATTGACGAGATTTTCAGAAAGATACCCATACTCAAAATCCCCCCCCCCCCAAGGAAAAGAAACAATGCTCCGACATGCACAAAACTTTTTTCCTAGTTTACTACTGCTATTATCAATAATTCATATTAATTTTACAGTCACGCGTTAAAAATAACTCGTTATGTACATTTATACGAAATTTTGTCCTATACTGCCATGTTAAAAATTTTGAGAAAATGGGATCACAGCGTCACTTGTTGAGCGATTGATCCTCCAATCTAATAAGCACCAAATTATGTCAGGGTCTAACTAAATACCAAGTTTGACTAAATTTCTTTCATTGGTACTTCATAGATACTTCTCTTTATTTATTTATTTATTTTTATTTATTTATTTATTTATTTATTTATTTTTTTATTTTATTTATTTATTTATTTATTTATTTTTTTTTGAAGATTAATGAAATTTTTCATTAACTCAAATATACGTACTTTTGTAAAAATTATAATTTTATTAATAAGAATATCTAATAAATAAATCTCAATATGCTCCGAATTCGATAATTTTAAAAGTTTCTAATAATAATTGCTAAAATGGTTGTGCACAATCATTGTATTTATGTAATTATCAATAGAATTGTGGTCATCTATATATATAAAAGAACACTTCCTGAGTGAGTTAGTGAGTGAGGGGGTGATCTAT
Organism: Salticus scenicus; assembly: GCA_963930645.1. NCBI lineage: Eukaryota > Metazoa > Arthropoda > Arachnida > Araneae > Salticidae > Salticus > Salticus scenicus. The sequence continues at coordinate 68,198,865 of OZ005652.1, forward strand.
CAACGCCCAGACCAAACCCCTGGACCTAGAAGCATGAAATTTTGTGACAATGTTCTTTCTATGACGTAGGCATCCACTAAAAAGCGATTTTACAAAATTCGCCCCCCAAGGGGGGGAGGGGGGGCAAAACGTGATTTCACAAAATCCTTCATATCTCAAACAAAAAAACACATATCCGTAAAATTTTTGCTTTAAAATATAGCTAATACAAATGTCAAAAAACCAATTTCTCGAATTTTCAAAATTCGGTCCCCAAGGGGGGCGGGGGGGGCAAAACGTGATTTCACATGCGTAAAAACGTGATTTCGTATAATCCTATATATCTCAAACAAAAAAATAGATATGCGTGAAGTTTTTGCTCTAAAATATAGCTAATGCAAATATCTAAAAACCAATTTCTGGAATTTCTATATATATAAAAGAACACTTCCTGAGTGAGTTAGTGAGTGAGGGGGTGATCTATCAACGCCCAGACCAAACCCCTGGAACTAGAAGCATGAAATTTTGTGACAATGTTCTTTCTATGACGTAGGCATCCACTAAAAAGCGATTTTACAAAATTCGCCCCCCCCCAAGGGGGGGAGGGGGGGCAAAACGTGATTTCACAAAATCCTTCATATCTCAAACAAAAAAACAGATATCCGTAAAATTTTTGCTTTAAAATATAGCTAATACAAATGTCAAAAAACCAATTTCTCGAATTCTCAAACTTCGGTCCCCAAGGGGGGCGGGGGGGGGGGGCAAAACGTGATTTCACATGCGTAAAAACGTGATTTCGTATAATCCTATATATCTCAAACAAAAAAATAGATATGCGTGAAGTTTTTGCTCTAAAATATAGCTAATGCAAATATCTAAAAACCAATTTCTGGAATTTTAGAAATTCAGCCCCCAGGTTGGGCAGCAAGGGGGGGGGGGCAAAAAATAAAAAGAGAGTTAGACCGTTCAAAATTGGTATATAGAGGTTTTCGATACCTACAAATCGATTTCGGATATTTTCGAATTTGTAAAATTATTAGGAGGGGCGGGAAGGGGGGGGGCTATGGGGCAAAAACAAATAGAAATACAGTTAGGCCGTTCAAAATTGGTACAGTTAGGTTTTATATGCCTGCAAGTCGAATGGGGATATTTTCGAAAGTGTAAAGTTATTAGGAGGGCCGGGAAAGGGGGAGGGGAGAGAGGGGGGCAAAAAAATAAAAATAGAGTTAGATTGTTCAAAATTGGTATATAGATGTTTTCGATACTTACAAATCGATTGCGGATACTTTCGAATTTTTAAAATTATTAGGTGGGGCGGGAAGGGGGGGGGCTATGGTCAAAAACAAATAGAAATACAGTTAGGCCGTTCAAAATCGGTACAGATAGATTTTAGAGGCCTGCAAGTCGAATGGGGATTTTTTCGAAAGTGTAAAAATATTAGGAGGGCCGGGAAGGGGGGGCAGAGGGGCAAAAAAAAAAAAAGAAAATACAGTTAGATCATTCAAAATTCGTACATAGAGGTTTCCAATACCTACAAATCGATTGCGGATATTTTCCAATTTTAAAATTATTGGGAGGGCGGGAAGGGGGGAGAAGAGCGGTAAAAAAATAAAAATAGAGATATATCGTTCAAAACTGGTGCATAGAGGTTTTTGATACTTACAAATCGATTGCGGATATTTTCAAATTTGTAAAATTATTAGGATAGACAGGAGGGGGCGGGCGAAGTGGGAAAATAATAGAAATAAGAGTTAGAGCATTTTGGGAATTTTTTCCGAAGGCAGTGAGAACCCTGTGTGACATTTTTCCTACTCAGATTTTGTTTCTCTTTTTTTTCATGTGATAAATATTAATGCAATTTTCAGAATTCATTGTAGTGATTCATTTAAAAATAAGGACCAGCGAAGCGGGCGCTGCCTGCTAGTCTATATATATAAAAGAACACTTCCTGAGTGAGTTAGTGAGTGAGGGGGTGATCTATCAACGCCCAGACCAAACCCCTGGACCTAGAAGCATGAAATTTTGTGACAATGTTCTTTCTATGACGTAGGCATCCACTAAGAAGCGATTTTACAAAATTCGCCCCCCAAGGGGGGGAGGGGGGCAAAACGTGATTTCACAAAATCCTTCATATCTCAAACAAAAAAACAGATATCCGTAAAATTTTTGCTTTAAAATATAGCTAATACAAATGTCAAAAAACCAATTTCTGGAATTTTCAAAATTCGGTCCCCAAGGGGGGCGGGAGGGCAAAACGTGATTTCACATGCGTAAAAATGTGATTTCGCATAATCCTATATATCTCAAACAAAAAAATAGATATGCGTGAAGTTTTTGCTCTAAAATATAGCTGATGCAAATATCTAAAAACCAATTTCTGGAATTTTAGATATTCAGCCCCCAGGTGGGGCAGCAGGGGGGAAGAGAGGGGGGGAGAGGGGGGGCAAAAAATAAAAAGAGAGTTAGATCGTTCAAAATTGGTATATAGAGGTTTTCGATACCTACAAATCGATTTCGGATATGACGTAGGCATCCACTAAGAAGCGATTTTACAAAATTCGCCTCCCAAGGGGGGGAGGGGGGGGCAAAACGTGATTTCACAAAATCCTTCATATCTCAAACAAAAAAACAGATATCCGTAAAATTTTTGCTTTAAAATATAGCTAATACAAATGTCAAAAAACCAATTTCTGGAATTTTCAAAATTCGGTCCCCAAGGGGGGCGGGGGGGCAAAACGTGATTTCACATGCGTAAAAACGTGATTTCGCATAATCCTATATATCTCAAACAAAAAAATAGATATGCGTGAAGTTTCTGCTCTAAAATATAGCTGATGCAAATATCTAAAAACCAATTTCTGGAATTTTAGAAATTCAGCCCCCAGGTGGGGCAGCGGGGGGGTAGAGGGGGGGCAAAAAATAAAAAGAGAGTTAGATCGTTCAAAATTGGTATATAGAGGTTTTCGATACCTACAAATCGATTTCCGATATGACGTAGGCATCCACTAAGAAGCGATTTTACAAAATTCGCACCCCAAGGGGGGGAGGGGGGCAAAACTTGATTTCACAAAATCCTTCATATCTCAAACAAAAAAACAGATATCCGTAAAATTTTTGCTTTAAAATATAGCTAATACAAATGTCAAAAAACCAATTTCTGGAATTTTCAAAATTCGGTCCCCAAGGGGGGCGGGGGGGGGGGCAAAACGTGATTTCACATGCGTAAAAACGTGATTTCGTATAATCCTATATATCTCAAACAAAAAAATAGATATGCGTGAAGTTTTTGCTCTAAAATATAGCTAATGCAAATATCTAAAAACCAATTTCTGGAATTTTAGAAATTCAGCCCCCAGGTTGGGCAGCAGGGGGGGGGGGCAAAAAATAAAAAGAGAGTTAGACCGTTCAAAATTGGTATATAGAGGTTTTCGATACCTACAAATCGATTTCGGATATTTTCGAATTTGTAAAATTATTAGGAGGGGCGGGAAGGGGGGGGGGCAAAAAATAAAAAGAGAGTTAGACCGTTCAAAATTGGTATATAGAGGTTTTCGATACCTACAAATCGATTTCGGATATTTTCGAATTTGTAAAATTATTAGGAGGGGCGGGAAGGGGGGGGGGGCTATGGGGCAAAAACAAATAGAAATACAGTTAGGCCGTTCAAAATTGGTACAGTTAGGTTTTATATGCCTGCAAGTCGAATGGGGATATTTTCGAAAGTGTAAAGTTATTAGGAGGGCCGGGAAAGGGGGAGGGGAGAGGGGGGGGCAAAAAAATAAAAAGAGAGTTAGATCGTTCAAAATTGGTATATAGAGGTTTTCGATACCTACAAATCGATTTCGGATATGACGTAGGCATCCACTAAGAAGCGATTTTACAAAATTCGCCTCCCAAGGGGGGGAGGGGGGGGCAAAACGTGATTTCACAAAATCCTTCATATCTCAAACAAAAAAACAGATATCCGTAAAATTTTTGCTTTAAAATATAGCTAATACAAATGTCAAAAAACCAATTTCTGGAATTTTCAAAATTCGGTCCCCAAGGGGGGCGGGGGGGCAAAACGTGATTTCACATGCGTAAAAACGTGATTTCGCATAATCCTATATATCTCAAACAAAAAAATAGATATGCGTGAAGTTTCTGCTCTAAAATATAGCTGATGCAAATATCTAAAAACCAATTTCTGGAATTTTAGAAATTCAGCCCCCAGGTGGGGCAGCGGGGGGGTAGAGGGGGGGCAAAAAATAAAAAGAGAGTTAGATCGTTCAAAATTGGTATATAGAGGTTTTCGATACCTACAAATCGATTTCCGATATGACGTAGGCATCCACTAAGAAGCGATTTTACAAAATTCGCACCCCAAGGGGGGGAGGGGGGCAAAACTTGATTTCACAAAATCCTTCATATCTCAAACAAAAAAACAGATATCCGTAAAATTTTTGCTTTAAAATATAGCTAATACAAATGTCAAAAAACCAATTTCTGGAATTTTCAAAATTCGGTCCCCAAGGGGGGCGGGGGGGGGGGGGCAAAACGTGATTTCACATGTGTAAAAACACAATTTCGTATAATCCTATATATCTCAAACAAAAAAATAGATATGCGTGAAGTTTTTGCTCTAAAATATAGCTAATGCAAATATCTAAAAACCAATTTCTGGAATTTTAGAAATTCAGCCCCCAGGTTGGGCAGCAGGGGGGGGGGGGCAAAAAATAAAAAGAGAGTTAGACCGTTCAAAATTGGTATATAGAGGTTTTCGATACCTACAAATCGATTTCGGATATTTTCGAATTTGTAAAATTATTAGGAGGGGCGGGAAGGGGGGGGGGCAAAAAATAAAAAGAGAGTTAGACCGTTCAAAATTGGTATATAGAGGTTTTCGATACCTACAAATCGATTTCGGATATTTTCGAATTTGTAAAATTATTAGGAGGGGCGGGAAGGGGGGGGGCTATGGGGCAAAAACAAATAGAAATACAGTTAGGCCGTTCAAAATTGGTACAGTTAGGTTTTATATGCCTGCAAGTCGAATGGGGATATTTTCGAAAGTGTAAAGTTATTAGGAGGGCCGGGAAAGGGGGAGGGGAGAGGGGGGGGCAAAAAAATAAAAAGAGAGTTAGATCGTTCAAAATTGGTATATAGAGGTTTTCGATACCTACAAATCGATTTCGGATATGACGTAGGCATCCACTAAGAAGCGATTTTACAAAATTCGCCTCCCAAGGGGGGGAGGGGGGGGCAAAACGTGATTTCACAAAATCCTTCATATCTCAAACAAAAAAACAGATATCCGTAAAATTTTTGCTTTAAAATATAGCTAATACAAATGTCAAAAAACCAATTTCTGGAATTTTCAAAATTCGGTCCCCAAGGGGGGCGGGGGGGCAAAACGTGATTTCACATGCGTAAAAACGTGATTTCGCATAATCCTATATATCTCAAACAAAAAAATAGATATGCGTGAAGTTTCTGCTCTAAAATATAGCTGATGCAAATATCTAAAAACCAATTTCTGGAATTTTAGAAATTCAGCCCCCAGGTGGGGCAGCGGGGGGGTAGAGGGGGGGCAAAAAATAAAAAGAGAGTTAGATCGTTCAAAATTGGTATATAGAGGTTTTCGATACCTACAAATCGATTTCCGATATGACGTAGGCATCCACTAAGAAGCGATTTTACAAAATTCGCACCCCAAGGGGGGGAGGGGGGCAAAACTTGATTTCACAAAATCCTTCATATCTCAAACAAAAAAACAGATATCCGTAAAATTTTTGCTTTAAAATATAGCTAATACAAATGTCAAAAAACCAATTTCTGGAATTTTCAAAATTCGGTCCCCAAGGGGGGCGGGGGGGGGGGGGCAAAACGTGATTTCACATGCGTAAAAACGTGATTTCGTATAATCCTATATATCTCAAACAAAAAAATAGATATGCGTGAAGTTTTTGCTCTAAAATATAGCTAATGCAAATATCTAAAAACCAATTTCTGGAATTTTAGAAATTCAGCCCCCAGGTTGGGCAGCAGGGGGGGGGGGCAAAAAATAAAAAGAGAGTTAGACCGTTCAAAATTGGTATATAGAGGTTTTCGATACCTACAAATCGATTTCGGATATTTTCGAATTTGTAAAATTATTAGGAGGGGCGGGAAGGGGGGGGGCAAAAAATAAAAAGAGAGTTAGACCGTTCAAAATTGGTATATAGAGGTTTTCGATACCTACAAATCGATTTCGGATATTTTCGAATTTGTAAAATTATTAGGAGGGGCGGGAAGGGGGGGGGGCTATGGGGCAAAAACAAATAGAAATACAGTTAGGCCGTTCAAAATTGGTACAGTTAGGTTTTATATGCCTGCAAGTCGAATGGGGATATTTTCGAAAGTGTAAAGTTATTAGGAGGGCCGGGAAAGGGGGAGGGGAGAGGGGGGGCAAAAAAATAAAAATAGAGTTAGATTGTTCAAAATTGGTATATAGATGTTTTCGATACTTACAAATCGATTGCGGACACTTTCGAATTTTTAAAATTATTAGGTGGGGCGGGAAGGGGGGGGGCTATGGTCAAAAACAAATAGAAATACAGTTAGGCCGTTCAAAATCGGTACAGATAGATTTTATAGGCCTGCAAGTCGAATGGGGATTTTTTCGAAAGTGTAAAAATATTAGGAGGGCCGGGAAGGGGGGGGCAGAGGGGCAAAAAAAAAAAAAAAAGAAAATACAGTTAGATCATTCAAAATTCGTACATAGAGGTTTCCAATACCTACAAATCGATTGCGGATATTTTCCAATTTTAAAATTATTGGGAGGGCGGGAAGGGGGGAGAAGAGCGGTAAAAAAATAAAAATAGAGATATATCGTTCAAAACTGGTGCATAGAGGTTTTTGATACTTACAAATCGATTGCGGATATTTTCAAATTTGTAAAATTATTAGGATAGACAGGAGGGGGGGGGCGAAGTGGGAAAATAATAGAAATAAGAGTTAGAGCATTTTGGGAATTTTTTCCGAAGGCAGTGAGAACCCTGTGTGACATTTTTCCTACTCAGATTTTGTTTCTCTTTTTTTCATGTGATAAATATTAATGCAATTTTCAGAATTCATTGTAGTGATTCATTTAAAAATAAGGACCAGCGAAGCGGGCGCTGCCTGCTAGTCTATATATATAAAAGAACACTTCCTGAGTGAGTTAGTGAGTGAGGGGGTGATCTATCAACGCCCAGACCAAACCCCTGGACCTAGAAGCATGAAATTTTGTGACAATGTTCTTTCTATGACGTAGGCATCCACTAAGAAGCGATTTTACAAAATTCGCCCCCCAAGGGGGGGAGGGGGGCAAAACGTGATTTCACAAAATCCTTCATATCTCAAACAAAAAAACAGATATCTGTAAAATTTTTGCTTTAAAATATAGCTAATACAAATGTCAAAAAACCAATTTCTGGAATTTTCAAAATTCGGTCCCCAAGGGGGGCGGGGGGGCAAAACGTGATTTCACATGCGTAAAAACGTGATTTCGCATAATCCTATATATCTCAAACAAAAAAATAGATATGCGTGAAGTTTTTGCTCTAAAATATAGCTGATGCAAATATCTAAAAACCAATTTCTGGAATTTTAGATATTCAGCCCCCAGGTGGGGCAGCAGGGGGGAAGAGAGGGGGGGAGAGGGGGGGCAAAAAATAAAAAGAGAGTTAGATCGTTCAAAATTGGTATATAGAGGTTTTCGATACCTACAAATCGATTTCCGATATGACGTAGGCATCCACTAAGAAGCGATTTTACAAAATTCGCACCCCAAGGGGGGGAGGGGGGCAAAACTTGATTTCACAAAATCCTTCATATCTCAAACAAAAAAACAGATATCCGTAAAATTTTTGCTTTAAAATATAGCTAATACAAATGTCAAAAAACCAATTTCTGGAATTTTCAAAATTCGGTCCCCAAGGGGGGCGGGGGGGGGCAAAACGTGATTTCACATGCGTAAAAACGTGATTTCGTATAATCCTATATATCTCAAACAAAAAAATAGATATGCGTGAAGTTTTTGCTCTAAAATATAGCTAATGCAAATATCTAAAAACCAATTTCTGGAATTTTAGAAATTCAGCCCCCAGGTTGGGCAGCAGGGGGGGGGGGCAAAAAATAAAAAGAGAGTTAGACCGTTCAAAATTGGTATATAGAGGTTTTCGATACCTACAAATCGATTTCGGATATTTTCGAATTTGTAAAATTATTAGGAGGGGCGGGAAGGGGGGGGGGCTATGGGGCAAAAACAAATAGAAATACAGTTAGGCCGTTCAAAATTGGTACAGTTAGGTTTTGTATGCCTGCAAGTCGAATGGGGATATTTTCGAAAGTGTAAAGTTATTAGGAGGGCCGGGAAAGGGGGAGGGGAGAGGGGGGGGCAAAAAAATAAAAATAGAGTTAGATTGTTCAAAATTGGTATATAGATGTTTTCGATACTTACAAATCGATTGCGGATACTTTCGAATTTTTAAAATTATTTGGTGGGGCGGGAAGGGGGGGGGGCTATGGTCAAAAACAAATAGAAATACAGTTAGGCCGTTCAAAATCGGTACAGATAGATTTTAGAGGCCTGCAAGTCGAATGGGGATTTTTTCGAAAGTGTAAAAATATTAGGAGGGCCGGGAAGGGGGGGCAGAGGGGCAAAAAAAAAAAAAAGAAAATACAGTTAGATCATTCAAAATTCGTACATAGAGGTTTCCAATACCTACAAATCGATTGCGGATATTTTCCAATTTTAAAATTATTGGGAGGGCGGGAAGGGGGGAGAAGAGCGGTAAAAAAATAAAAATAGAGATATATCGTTCAAAACTGGTGCATAGAGGTTTTTGATACTTACAAATCGATTGCGGATATTTTCAAATTTGTAAAATTATTAGGATAGACAGGAGGGGGGGGGGCGAAGTGGGAAAATAATAGAAATAAGAGTTAGAGCATTTTGGGAATTTTTTCCGAAGGCAGTGAGAACCCTGTGTGACATTTTTCCTACTCAGATTTTGTTTCTCTTTTTTTTCATGTGATAAATATTAATGCAATTTTCAGAATTCATTGTAGTGATTCATTTAAAAATAAGGACCAGCGAAGCGGGCGCTGCCTGCTAGTCTATATATATAAAAGAACACTTCCTGAGTGAGTTAGTGAGTGAGGGGGTGATCTATCAACGCCCAGACCAAACCCCTGGACCTAGAAGCATGAAATTTTGTGACAATGTTCTTTCTATGACGTAGGCATCCACTAAGAAGCGATTTTACAAAATTCGCCCCCCAAGGGGGGGAGGGGGGCAAAACGTGATTTCACAAAATCCTTCATATCTCAAACAAAAAAACAGATATCCGTAAAATTTTTCCTTTAAAATATAGCTAATACAAATGTCAAAAAACCAATTTCTGGAATTTTCAAAATTCGGTCCCCAAGGGGGGCGGGAGGGCAAAACGTGATTTCACATGCGTAAAAATGTGATTTCGCATAATCCTATATATCTCAAACAAAAAAATAGATATGCGTGAAGTTTTTGCTCTAAAATATAGCTGATGCAAATATCTAAAAACCAATTTCTGGAATTTTAGATATTCAGCCCCCAGGTGGGGCAGCAGGGGGGAAGAGAGGGGGGGGAGAGGGGGGGCAAAAAATAAAAAGAGAGTTAGATCGTTCAAAATTGGTATATAGAGGTTTTCGATACCTACAAATCGATTTCGGATATGACGTAGGCATCCACTAAGAAGCGATTTTACAAAATTCGCCTCCCAAGGGGGGGAGGGGGGGGCAAAACGTGATTTCACAAAATCCTTTGTATCTCAAACAAAAAAACAGATATCCGTAAAATTTTTGCTTTAAAATATAGCTAATACAAATGTCAAAAAACCAATTTCTGGAATTTTCAAAATTCGGTCCCCAAGGGGAGCGGGGGGGCAAAACGTGATTTCACATGCGTAAAAAGGTGATTTCGCATAATCCTATATATCTCAAACAAAAAAATAGATATGCGTGAAGTTTCTGCTCTAAAATATAGCTGATGCAAATATCTAAAAACCAATTTCTGGAATTTTAGAAATTCAGCCCCCAGGTGGGGCAGCAGGGGGGGGGGGAGAGGGGGGGGGAGAGGGGGGGCAAAAAATAAAAAGAGAGTTAGATCGTTCAAAATTGGTATATAGAGGTTTTCGATACCTACAAATCGATTTCCGATATGACGTAGGCATCCACTAAGAAGCGATTTTACAAAATTCGCCCCCCAAGGGGGGGAGGGGGGCAAAACTTGATTTCACAAAATCCTTCATATCTCAAACAAAAAAACAGATATCCGTAAAATTTTTGCTTTAAAATATAGCTAATACAAATGTCAAAAAACCAATTTCTGGAATTTTCAAAATTCGGTCCCCAAGGGGGGCGGGGGGGCGGCAAAACGTGATTTCACATGCGTAAAAACGTGATTTCGCATAATCCTATATATCTCAAACAAAAAAATAGATATGCGTGAAGTTTTTGCTCTAAAATATAGCTGATGCAAATATCTAAAAACCAATTTCTGGAATTTTAGATATTCAGCCCCCAGGTGGGGCAGCAGGGGGGAAGAGAGGGGGGGGAGAGGGGGGCAAAAAATAAAAAGAGAGTTAGATCGTTCAAAATTGGTATATAGAGGTTTTCGATACCTACAAATCGATTTCGGATATGACGTAGGCATCCACTAAGAAGCGATTTTACAAAATTCGCCCCCCAAGGGGGGGGAGGGGGGCAAAACGTGATTTCACAAAATCCTTCATATCTCAAACAAAAAAACAGATATCCGTAAAATTTTTGCTTTAAAATATTGCTAATACAAATGTCAAAAAATCAGTTTCTGGAATTTTCAAAATTCGGTCCCCAAGGGGGGCGGGGGAGCAAAACGTGATTTCACATGCGTAAAAACGTGATTTCGCATAATCCTATATATCTCAAACAAAAAAATAGATATGCGTGAAGTTTTTGCTCTAAAATATAGCTGATGCAAATATCTAAAAACCAATTTCTGGAGTTTTAGAAATTCAGCCCCCAGGTGGGGCAGCAGGGGGGGGAGAGGGGGGGCAAAAAATAAAAAGAGAGTTAGATCGTTCAAAATTGGTATATAGAGGTTTTCGATACCTACAAATCCATTTCGGATATTTTCGAATTTGTAAAATTATTAGGAGGGGCAGGAAGGGGGGCGGCAAGGGGGGGGGGCTATGGGGCAAAAACAAATAGAAATACAGTTAGGCCGTTCAAAATTGGTACAGTTAGGTTTTAGATGCCTGCAAGTCGAATGGGGATATTTTCGAAAGTGTAAAGTTATTAGGAGGGCCGTGAGAGGGGGAGGGGAGAGGGGGGGCAAAAAATAAAAATAGAGTTAGATTGTTCAAAATTGGTATATAGATGTTTTCGATACTTACAAATCGATTGCGGATACTTTCGAATTTTTAAAATTATTAGGTGGGGCGGGAAGGGAGGGCTATGGTCAAAAACAAATAGAAATACAGTTAGGCCGTTCAAAATCGGTACAGATAGATTTTAGAGGCCTGCAAGTCGAATGGGGATTTTTTCGAAAGTGTAAAGTTATTAGGAGGGCCGGGAAGGGGGGCAGAGGGGCAAAAAAAAAGAAAATAGAGTTAGATCATTCAAAATTGGTACATAAAGGTTTCCCATACCTACAAATCGATTGCGGATATTTTCGAATTTTTAAAATTATTGGGAGGGGGGGGGAGTAGAGCGGTAAAAAAATAAAAATAGAGATATATCGTTCAAAACTGGTGCATAGAGGTTTTTGATACTTACAAATCGATTGCGGATATTTTCAAATTTGTAAAATTATTAGGATAGACAGGAGGGGGGGGGGCGAAGTGGGAAAATAATAGAAATAAGAGTTAGAGCATTTTGGGAATTTTTTCCGAAGGCAGTGAGAACCCGGTGCGACATTTTTCCTACTCAGATTTTGTTTCTCTTTTTTTTCATGTGATAAAAATTAATGCAATTTTGAGAATTCATTATAGTGATTCATTTAAAAATAGGGACCAGCGAAGCGGGCGTTGCCTGCTAGTGTTATTATAAAATAACATATTTTAAATGATTTTTACAGAGTAAAATATTTGCTCTTTTTGGCGAGAAAAATTCAACATCAAATAGATAGTTTTGAAATAATGTTCATTAAATTTAAAGAGCATTGCAAGGGGAATCAGGGTGATCTTTTGCCTCTCGTAAATGTGATATATCCATTGACACAGCGAGTGTCAGGCCTTTAAGGCAGGCCGCACACCAAAGAAACAAGCGCGACTTGGACGACATAAGAGACAATCCCCAGCATTGCCGCTAACTTTCACTTTACTGCATACGCACACCAGAGAGACAAGCGTCATGTCTTATCAGTCGAGCGTGTGTCTCCCGTTTGTCGCTCGAATCGCGCATGCTACAACCTTTCGACACGTCGCTCATGTTGCAACATGGCGGCGATAGAGATTTGACAACTGTGGGTAAATTTAAATAACACTGGGCTCAACGCAGTCGCTTTTTTCAATACTAATAACTTTAATAGAAATATTTAGTAATCCTTTGCAATATTTTTCTTTGATTGCATATTACGAAGATTGCTTTGTATAAATAATAGTATTAAAACAAAAGTGACTACCCTGAGTCCTACAATGACAATACCAAATTCAAGTCCGTGTAATATACAGCAAACAATCAATTTAAGTTCAGATAGAAAGGGAAAACATATTAAAATAAAAAAAATTCGGATGAAAACAAATTATAGAGAAACAATTTTATGCAATAACCTCCATTATATATTAAAATTTCGCTCTTGAATTTCATCCGTTTGACCGTTTCCGATAAAAGAAACAGAACACGATTACTAGCAAGGGATGCGTGGCTTAGGGGTAAAGGGTTGAACTTGTGTCACAATGGTACTCGGTTCGACCCTCGCCGGAGACTTTTTTTTTTTTTTTTTTTTTTAAGTAGAAAAATAATTTAAGAAAAAATGTAATGATTGAATTCTACTATTTTTTTTTTTTTTTTTTTTTTTTCAAAGATGTATTCTATAGAAAAACAATAAAAAGAAAAAATAGAGAAAAATTATTCATTTAAAGGGAAGAAGATCAAATATAGGAATTTAATACAATGTTAATAACATCTTGGAAATTATTGGGTTTTGCATCATTTTGCAATTTTTTATTAAAAACGGTTCAAATTTAAAAGCAACGTTTTCAACTGGAAACTATTAATTTAAATTTAACAATAAAGAAAAAATATATAAGGTGCAATGTAAAATTATTTTTCTTAAATTATTCATTTATTTAAATTATAAAGAAAAAAATAAATAAAAACACTTTTTTTAGCTTTAAAAAAAAAAAAAATAATAATAATAGTAATAATTTTGTAGAATATTTGTTTGCATATCAATAATAACTTAATTAAAGCAGACAAGCTTTGTTTTCTGCTAGTAACAGGATATAAAACATTAAATAAAAATGTAAATAAAACATTAACAAAATAAAGGAATAAATAAATGAAATATAAAATTTATTTTCCCCTAAATTATTCATTTATTTAAATGATAAATAAAATAATAATTTTTTTAAGTTAAAATACTTTAATAATTCAACAACGAAAGATTAGTTTTTAAATTTAATAATTATTTTCTCTTAAATTATTCTTTTATTTTTATTTTAAAAAATTAAACATTTTTTAAATAAGAAAAATTAACTTTTATTTTATTCATTCATTTAAATGAATATAAATTAAAAAGTATATATAAATAAATAAGTAAAAAAAAAAAAAATTGAATAAATAAATAAACAAAAAAAAATATAAATAAAAAGTGCGATATAAAAATTATTTAAATTATTTATTTATTTAATAATAAAGTTTTTTTTTTTGTTTTTTTCCAGGTTGAAATAAATTTTTTTAATAATTTAATAGACTATTTATTTTTACACAACAATAGTAACACAATTGAAGCAAGCGATCAGCTTTTTCTATTAGAAGATGTTTATCAAATGTTAATTATAAATTTAAATAAAACATTAACACCCCCCTTCCCCCACAAAAATATGAAAATTACTTTCCCTTAAATCACAAAGAAAAAGTAAGTGTTTTTAGTTAGAATATAATATTCGATTAATTTAACAAAAAAAAAAAAAAAAAAAAAAAAAAAAAAACCTTTTTTTAAATTTAATAATTATTTTCTCCTTAATTAATCTTATCTTTTTTTTTTTTTTTTTCTGTTTTACTTGAAATTATAATAGATTTAGAAATTATAATCTCCTTATATTATAATAAATAAAACCTGAAATCTCAAAAGTCAACAAGCACACGTGATCAAAAACGCTTCCTTCGCAGGATGTCTCAGTCGTTTCGGTGTGAGTATGAAACTCGAGTCGCTTGCGCCGCGTCTCCAATTCACGAGACGTGTCGCCTATGCCGCTGTCGCTTGCCTCTTTGGTGTGCGGCAGGCCTAAATATAGCGGTCGGAAAAGCTACCTTGCGACTAACAGGTGTGCATGAATTTAAGAATTCGGTCGAAAGTGCTACGATTTTTGTTGTAAAATAAAACAATTATCTGCCCAATATATATATATTTCACAGACTATCAAAACATTCTACTTTCGATTCGAACTGTGAAATCAAATAAATAAGGCATCTGCGCATGCCTATGAAACCGCTTGCACCTGTTTTCAGTGTATATGTAATTTTTTCATCTGTAGTCGTAATGTAGGGGAACCAGGGGCAAAGTGAAATAGTGGGGTAAAGTGAAACGGTTAAATAGTTGTTGTGTATGTAGTGCTATCTAGCTGCCAATATTTTAATTATTTTGTTTCCTATCTAGTTGCTTAGTATCAGTCAGAAAATTTTACAAATATCAATTAACTTATGATGGTAGTAGCCATTTTCCGAAATGGGTAGAGATGTGAGCGGAGAAAAAACCCGGGCTTAAACCAGGGAATAAACCCAGTTTTTTGGGAAGGGAATTTTGAAAGTTTCCAAAACAAGGGAATTTTGAAAGTTTTCAAAAGTTGTGAATTTAGCTTTTTTTTTTTTTTTTTTTTTTTTTTAAACCAATATTAGAGATGTTCTACGGCATTCCAAAATGTTATCTTACATTTAGTTGGTTTGGTTTTTGTGATCTTTCGATTTTAAAATAGTGCTTTTAACGTCTACAAAATTAAAAATTACTAGTATAAAATTTCATTAATTAACAGACTTATTTTTTGTTATTGCCGTGTATTTACATCTTAGTTCTGACTGTATACTATATACACACAGAGTTCAAAGAAACACTTCTTTTTTATGGCAGTCGAAGCTCATCATGTTTTAGTTGTTTATATCTATGAATGTAAATCTTTAATATTTTATTTCAAAAATAAAACAAAAATGTTCCGAAATAACCTGTGTTCACTAAAATGATCAATAATATTACACTGAAAAATATTTCAATTAAAATTTCAACAATATTAATATGCAATAAATAAATAAATAAATAACATCCAAATTGTTAATAATTAGCCATTGAAAAATTTAAGTATTGATCTAATGCATTCAAAAATTATTTCTGGAATTTTTAATAACCGAAGAACCGATGTTTGATTTTGTTCCTCGTGCTCTTTAACTGATCATAACAAAATTTCATAATTTTTAAAGTATTTTTATCATAATTTAATTGCATTATTTTTTATAACATATTTTATTATGGTATTCACTATTAAAAAAAAGGGGGGGGGGGAAGTTCTAAAAGTTATTTAAACAGGAAGACAAAACTTCATAATTTATTATTGTTAATAACGTAAATGTTTAATCTTTTATTATTTTTTGTAAAATAGTCACATAATTTTCGATATCACTTTCATTTAAGCAAGTAGAATAAAAATGATATTGAAATAAGTTGTTTGTGCACTTAAAAGAATAAAATTAAATCTAAAAATTCAGTATTAGTTTCTTCCCATCAAAGTTTCCAATGTTCCCAAAATTCCCGGTTTAAACCCGAAAATTCCCATGTTTATTCCCCTGAATCAAAATTCCCGAGTTTTTTACATCTCTAGAAATGGGTGGTGACATTGTAATATTATTTGGTAAGTTAATAACATTTTTTGATACTATATAATGATGAAGTTCTCATTATTAATATTTTAATTATTAATTAGATATTTCAGCTGCTTAGTGAAGTATTTGTTTATTTAATATAAGACTTACTTTTGGTTTGAATTTTGCATTAACATTTGTTATGCACATGCGGGGCAATGTGAAAAAGCTATTCAGAGATGGGGCAAAGTGAAGTACTCTATTTCACTTTGCCCCTACAATATATTTATATTTTAAAAAGATGAAATCTTTGTGATGATAACATTTGTGATGATAATAGTGAGACAGAAGATGAATTTCAGATTGTAGAAGATGATTGTAGAAGACAAGGGTGAAATAAAGCTTGCTGCCAAAAAAGTGGAATTTAATGAAATAAACAAAGGGGACTTTCTTTTGATTGAATTGCAGTCAGATAAAGGCTAGGGAAACAGGAAGCAGTTTGTTGGCCAAGTGATTTTGGGTCCCTCGCAAGATGGACCACACATTTTTTTTTTTTTTTTTTTTTTTTTTTCAGTCAAGTTCATGCGGCCATATAGACAACAAATAGACGTTTATGTGTGGCCTGCAACTGATGATATTAGTATAATAGTATTGTATACTTTAAAAAAATACTAGGAAAGTTGTGCAAAGTAAAGGAACTGAGACATGGACAAATTTGTTTCAGCATAACTTCAAAAGAATTATAGAAGTTCATGTAATGAGAAAAATATTTTTACATTTCACTTTGCCCCATGGCTGGGGCAAAGTGATAATTTTATACTATCATCTTTCATCATAAATACACTACAGAAATTCAATAATAAAATTTCAAGAAAATTTCTATTAAAAACCAAAGGAATAATAAATTACATAGTGTAATCTTTCAAATAAATTTCCAATTTGTTCATTAATGAAATTGTCATTCTTTTTAAGTATTTCACAATGCCCCACGTTCCCCTAGATCTCTTAATGTTCGGAGCGTTTAGTAGCTCCGTGATTCAAATTTATGTTGTTTTTTTCTTTTCCTTAATTCTTTCATTAAATATCTAAAAAGCACAAAGTCATGTCGTCGATTAGTATGCTAAATTATTTGGAATCTAATACATCTTTCTTTATAGAAGATCAATTCAGTGATTTAGCTTTCTAAATAAAGAAATTTGAAAACGGATGCTAGATCGATGAATACAGGTAAGAAGATTTTCTTAATTGTAATTACCTGTAAAAATATTTTATTGAAATATATATAATTAAAGAAAAATGTGTGTGACATCAGGTAAATAAAAAATAATGTTCTGTGCTATCGAGCAAAATTTAACAACAATTTAAACCCCGGTCGGAACTGCGACGTAACCTGTTCAGAATATACTGTTACATACAATAATTTCTTTCAATGTTTAGAAGCATGCAAATTAAGGCTTTAATTTAAGAACTTCTGAAAAATTTATGATTTTTTAATTTTATATTTACTGTGTTACCTTATTTGAAATTCTGTTTATATGTCTGTGCATTTTGAACTTTCTCCTTCAGTTTTTATAAATTTCCATCTGGTCAGTTTTAAATATTCGAATCTTCCAACTTCAGATAATTTTTAATCTACATACTTTTTTTGCATACACAATATGTTACTATACTTTTATTTTTTTTCACTGGCAGTGCTCTAATTCATATTGCCTCTAATTATCAGCTCAAATTATACCAAATTTAAAAAGGGACTAACGACAGCATGGAGTGAATGATCCCGTGAAAAAAATTATTTACTCAAGTCATCAGCAGAGAAAAAAAATTGAAGCTACTGTAGTGTAATTGTACACAGCTGGGAAGTTGTACAAATTACCATAATAAAATTTCAAAATACAAAGTTTCCAATATATATTTCAAAAACAATTTGAAAAACTTTCAAAGCAAATAATTCGAAAAATCGTCAAAAGATATTACCGGTAATTTGACAAATTCAGCTTTGTCTTAATCTCAGTGTAACTCTCTTTATAAAGATATTTTTGTTATAAAAAATGTCATGCCTTTCGAGATTTTAAAGTTTATTATTCCATTTTTATTTATTAATGCAATTAAAGATGCATTCATAATTTTAAAAAACGAGCTTCCTTACAGTTAAGTTTGATAAAGTGAGAAAAGAAAATGTCGGAACAGGCTATTAAGGATCTAACGAATTTAAATGTTGCAAGCCCTCTGTGGACATTGCTTGCAGCAATAATTCCTACGAATAAATTTAAATCACTGAATAATACGGAGAATTTTATGAACAATTTATAAGAATTCCAAGCAAATTTTATGAATGGAAACATGGTGATTAATATAAAATGTCCACATTTAATTTATTATATCTTGCCGATAATGATGGCAATAGTTAGCCATGAAAATCATGTATGGGGACGAATTAAGGTAATTTTGACGAAATTATAACAATTCACATATATTAAGTTTGGAGACTAAAATTATTCCAATTTAAAAAAAAAATTCCACAACATTTGATAAATTCATTATTTTGTATTCCGTAACAGCAGATCTTGTTATGGGATCATTGTTATTTGAATGTTTCGAATAAAGTTTGAGTAAATTCGAAAAAATGACCACAGATGTTAATCTGAAAGAAAATGAATCACATTATTCAAAATTTTTATCGTACAACTTTAAAGAAGAAAATGCGTGAATTTGCGAACTGCTATAATAAAGATAAATACATAGCTCATAAACCCTTATCGAGTCATGTTGTTAGTCACTCTAAGAACGTGGTTCGACAAGGAATTATACATATGTGTGTGTGTTTAACAAAATTGATACTAATTAATGGTGTTGTATGATTATGAATAAAAATTTTGTAAGCAAATTAGTAATTCAGTTCAACAAGAACGCATAAACTACATGTATTCAGATAAATTGTTCTGAGGTATCGGTTTAACACATCTTACTGTCATGAAGTTCACATTAAACGTTTTTAATTGTACATACAAGTTTTTGGTTAGTTTAACTCTGAAACTGTACTATTTATTTTATAATATTTTTTTAAAATATAGTTTCTTAATTAAAATATATTTGTATATATATATATATATTTTTTTTTTTAAAGATTAAAATACACTTGAAATAATAATTCCCCCCCCCCCCCCCCCGCCAAAAAAAAAAAAAAAAAAGTAATGAATGAACTGAATGATTAACCTTTAACTACGGAGGTAGTAAGCGATTTAACAAATCTGCCTTACATTCCAATGGTTGTCAATAGACAATTCTTTTTTTTTTTTTTTTTTTATTGACAACTTTTATATTCATCTATTTTCCTATTTTAAGCAATCAGCCTCGCCTATTTAGTTGATTTTACATTTTAGTATTTGCTTAAAGAATTCAAAATTGATCACTAGTAAACGATAAGATAAATTGCACATGCGTATATTTTTGCCAATGTGAATTAATGGGTTAAACACGAATACGCAAAGTCACTTTGTCTTTATCTTTTTTCTATGTTGTGTAATTGTGTTGTTTTAAAAGAACGCTAAACGGCGGGGCTTGTTTTCTTTTGAAAACAAAGATTCTCGTTTGCTATCACCAATGTCTTAAAATAATCTTTTGTTTTCGTTTGGACTTTGGTGTTGCATTACAGATGACCTGTACTTAAAAATTAAATATATATTGCCTAATTTTCTCTATTACTTTTTAAGATTTTCTCCATTTTGTCATCCAAAACATTATAAGAGATCCCCCTAAGTCTCACCAAAAGAAAGATTTATCTCTATCTCGAAAACTAATAATCGGAATGAGGAAAATTTGCAGACCCATAATTTACAGTATTAGGAATCATTTTATGTAAAAAATAATCTAGGTCATTATAAATATTTTTTTTAATATGACTTTATTAATATTTTGAATAATTAAAAATATTTTTTTTAATATGACTTTATTAATATTTTGAATAATTAAAAATATTTTTTTCTGAATCAAAAGTTATCATAGTTTATGTTTCACTTTCTTCCCTGTATCTCTTAAAAAAAATAAATAAATAAAAATGAAAATGGGGCATTACCGCTGAAAAAATCAAATTGGTGTCCGTTTTAATAGGTACACGACCCCCAATTCAAAATATCACTTAATTTTCTAAAAGTACTCACAATTCCCCGTCTATTACATTTTTCTGCATCGGCTACCAACAAATTAAAGTCGAATGTTGCTTTGTTTTCTTTCCTTCGACTGTACATTAGTTGTTTTTTGTTGAACAATAAATGTTAACAAAATTTGGAATTTCTATAACCCAATATATTCTAAATAGCTTGTAACACTATCCAAGCTTCCCCACTCTCTTTAAAACGCATAACTATTCGCTAAAGGTTTGTAAATAGAATGGAACTTCGGCATAAACCTTTTACTTTTCGAAATATCTTGACATAAACTTGACCTGAAAAAATCTTTGGCATTTCTTACGTATCGACTAAACAAAATAATGTAGCAATTTAAAAAAATAAACAATTCACCACTTTTTCTTTTCCCATGACAATCATAAGAAATAATATTATTAGTCGACCATGTAAAAATTCCTTATTTCTGCCATCAAACGTACATTTAAAAAATTATAAAAATAAAAATAAATAATGACAGTTAGCATATTTCGGAAAAAGACGTAAAAATATGACAAATTTCGAAAATTAAACTTATAAAAAATAAATAAATGTATAAACAGAAATTTTGTTAATTTGCAGAAAAGTAATCAATTGTTTTTAAAAACAGTTTTGAAAAAGAAAAAAGTTGATTTCATCTATTAGCGATAAAATAATCACCTGTTTCATCAATTATTGGTGGAAAAAATAAAATATCTAAATCTTGTTTTATAAATAAAATACCATGATGATACTAAAAATAATAATTTTCTTTTTAAATAGAGGAGATATTTTTGTTTGCGTTGTTGATGAATAATTTACGGTTTTACATTTATGTTGTGCTTAAAAAAATAATAATATATAAATCAATAAATAACCGCAGTGATGTTTTAAGAATCTTTGTCCGTAGCCAACCAGTATATCTGCTAGATGTTCCTCAGCGCACCTGCTGGTCCTGGTAGGTTACTAAAATAAATTTCACAATCGTATGATTTTTCTGTTGTATAGGTTTGCACATGTATATTTAGATTTCCCTTTTCAGAACATTCTTTAGCCCATAAACATGCTTATGGATTTTCTTTTGTATTTGATTCGAATACATTTCATCAGACTTTCCTTTTGAGGAAATCTTTTACTGCACATTTCACACACGTATGCCTCTTCTCATGTGTGCATGCATTAATAACATTTTTACAAAAGACCTATGGCTTTTCTACTATATGAAAGCGTAGATACCCATTTAGAGATCTTTTCAGAAAATTTTTGAGACGCGGATGAGATTAGAAAGAAGAAAAAAATGCTAAAACTGTACGCAAAGGCATAACATTGAATTCAAATAATAGAATTTTTATGACAAAATGTATTACATTATAATATTAAATGTGTTTTTTTCTATAAAATAAGAAACAATCATGCTTTATTATTTAATCAAATTTTATTAGATTAGCTTATGTAACAAATGTACAACAGAAACGGTGAAAAACCTGAAAAATCTCATCTCTTTGTAGAACATATTTCAAACACGTATGGCTTCTCTTCTGTATGTATGCGTTGATGAATATTTAGATGTCCCTTTTGGGAAAATCCTTTAGAGCATATTTCACACACGCATGGCTGTTCGTTTGTATGGGTGCGTAGATGTTTGTTCAGATTTCCCTTTTCAGAAAATTCGTTAGAACATAAATTACACACATAGGGCTTTTCTTTTGTATGAGTGCGTAGATGTGACATCAGATGATGCTTTAGGGAAAATCCTTTAAAACATGCTTCACACACGTATGGCTTTTCTTTTGTATGGGTGCGTAGATGTCTCCTCAGATTTCCCTTTTCAGAAAATCCTTTAAAACATGCTCCACACACGTATGGCTTTTCTTTCGTGTGGGTGCGTAGGTGATTGTTCAGATTTCCCTTTTCAGAAAATCCTTTAGAACATAATTCACACACGTGTGGCTTTTCTTTTGTATGAGTGCGTAGATGACCCTTCAGATGTACCTTTCGAGAAAATCCTTTAGAACATATTTCACACACGTATGGCTTTTCTTTTGTATGGGTGTGTAGATGACCGTTCAGACTTCCCTTTTCTAAAAATCCTTTAGAACATACTTCACACAAGTATAACTTTTCCATTTCGTATGGATGCATAGATGTGCGTTCAGGCTTCTCTTTTCAGAAAATTCTTTAGAACGTACTTTTCACACGTATGTCTTCTCTCCCGTGTATTTGCATTCATGCATGTTTACATTATTTGTATGAGAGAATCTTTTAGAATGTAAAACTACCCACACATATAGCCTTTTGAAAGTGAATGTTACTATGTTTCTTTAAATTTCCGCATTATAAAGCCTTTATAAGAAACTCCTCACTGGTGTTTCTTGTCTGGCACATACGCTTTATTAATATATATATATATTTTATGCTCATCAATGTTATTTATGTTTTCCTTGGAATAAATTTGTATGAACCTATGTCATAAATAAAAGGTTTTTCCTTTAAATAACTGTACAGATGTATTAAGTACAGTCAACTCTCAAAAATCCGCAACCCTAAAATCCACAATTCTCTGAAATCCGCATATCATTTGCAATGTAAACAAACATTGTCACAACTGATTTGTTGATTAGTGGATTGCGAAAATTCAGCTGTATTAGGAGATAAATCAATTATTAACTTGTGCTGGTGAATCACCAATCACTCAGCATGTTATTGAGGAGGAAATGATAAGTGTAATTATATATAATTATCAAAAAATAAATAATATTAATTTAGGGGAAGAAGGAGAAAGACAGTTTGGATGAAAGATTTTCTCTCATGAAGATAAATATTCAAACTTTCTCATAGTACAAACTTATGTGATTGGCCAAGAATTGCTGACTTTTTTGCAGGTTATAGAAAAATAAATATGTATGAATATTCTTACTTATACTATTGATCACACTTTTAAAAAATCTAGATAATTTGCATCTATAATATGATGCATAAAAATTGTTCTTTAAATTAAAATTTCATGAAATATTTGTACTTGTATTAGGCACACATTATTTCAGCATTGTATGTATAACATATAAATTGTTTCCTAAAGATTTGCTACTCAAATGAGGTTCTAAGATGTAAATAAAAGAAATTATTCTGAAATCTGCAAAATTCAGAAATCCGCAATACACTTTGTTTTAAGCTGTGCGGATTTTTGAGAGTGTACTGTATACGGGAAAAAAATTATAATATGCATCTTAACCATCACGACTTTCCGGAATGCGAAATTTTAAATAGAAATAGAAAGTAGGTAGAAATCCGCATCCGCAGTAATATCAAATACAGTCATCCTCTTGGTCAAATCAGTGGTCGGTCACCACACTGCTAATAGCCTTCCAGGCATAGGAGAACGGCTACGTTTCCCGCGCTGGCCCAGGGTGTTTTTCCATTTCTTTGAATTCACGGATTAGGATGAAACACAAGATAGGGCAGCCAGCGCGGAAACCGGAGATTTCTATTTTGCATTAATTCAGCCGAGTGCAAGAAAACGAACAGATTGCCGTCTGGTGTAGTATCTTTGAAACTCGAAGCAAAATATTGTTACAATTAAAGTCGTCTCTCGTACCTGTCGCATTTTATCAGATGGATGGTGTTAGAAATTGACGATTAGAACGAGACACGCCCACCTACGTCACAACGACGTCACTGGCGATTGTTTGTGGGCAGCGCGGGAAGTTTCGGTTTTGCATAGCTTGATGCTGCTTGTTGTTGATCATTTGATTTTATAAAAAAATTAAAAAAAAAAAAGACGATGGTGCAACATTGTGCTGTTTCACAATGCAGCAACAATGCTACATTAAAGGGAATTTCGTGTTTTTCATTCCCAAGGGATAGAAATATGCGAAAACAATGGCTTGTGAAAATTCCATGTGATGAACGAAAAAATGTAGAAGTTTCGGATACTATAAGGGAATGCTCAACACATTTTTTGGATACTGATTTTATTACTTCAAAAAATGGAAAACGAAGAAATATGCAGAAAGATGATGTGCCTTCAGTCTTTTCATTTACTTCTCCTAGAAAGTTGAAACGTCGTCGCCCCCTGATAAGAAAGGCATTTGACGCTACAAGTGCTGCTTCCTCATCAAACGTAAGTTTATTCCTTTTAGCTTATCTGAGTTAATTCTAGAATGTTTTGATTAATGTAGCTGAATTTAACGCTAACTTACATATGTCTTTCTTATAAGTATATACATGTAATTAAAAAATATGGGTCAAATAAATAGTAGTAGACCAGTTTGATTTTACAGCAGGAATTATCGCTTTAGCATGCAAAACTACACAATTTAATTTAAGTTACTATGTAAAAGTTATTTAACTGCGAGAACAGTTACTTAAATCGATAATTAGGCATTTAATTTCCACATATTAGACAGTGTTGTTTAATCAAATAACATATCCCTTTTATATATATATATATATTACCTTTATAGCAGTTCTTAATGTTAAATTCCGCAAAAAAATTTCTACCTTATGGGGAAACATCAATGAGCATATGAACAGTCGATTTTGACATAATATTAAGTGCTATGTAGCGTTAGATTTCAAAATCTTCATTTGTAATAATTTTGTAAATATGCAATTGTTTTTTTTTTTTTTTTTAATGCATAGGTGTCAGCAGATGAAATTGATATGGAATCTTGTGTTTCTGAAGAAACAAATCTGGGAAATAAGTTAAGAGAGATGGAGGAGAAATTACAAGATACAGAAGAGATATTACAAGCCACTGAAAAAAAATTAGAAGCTACACAAGCAGAGTTAGAAGCTGCACACATAATGAATGTGCAATTAGAATTTGAAATAAGTGAGTATTTTTAAATATTTTTTGAGAAATAATTCTGAGCATGTAATTATTGATGTGTGTTATAACACATAAATGCTTTCTGTAGATTGTTTTTTTTATTTCAATGTCATCAAACTACTTTTTACTTTTATAATTAACATATAGAATATAAGCATTGACACTAATGCCTGATTCATTGTACCTGATTTTTATTATTATTTTTTTTAATATAAAACTATGCACTTTCTTAATAAAAAAGTTCTACTCTAAGACTGTAAACAAATCTCATTAGTGTAACTATATTATTTTTGTTTAAGAGCAGTACACATCCAGGCTATCTTTGATCAGTTATTCTGTGTACTTTTCTTTATTTATATTATGAAGATAAGAAAATGAGGTAGTATAATTGATTTTAGGACTTCAGTAACAATGTAAGTGAGGGCATAAGTGCTAACTACAACTCTTACTAGTATTCTATTTCTAATATAT
The DNA here is from genome assembly GCA_963930645.1 of Salticus scenicus. Taxonomy (NCBI): domain Eukaryota; kingdom Metazoa; phylum Arthropoda; class Arachnida; order Araneae; family Salticidae; genus Salticus; species Salticus scenicus. The sequence continues at coordinate 68,224,320 of OZ005652.1, forward strand.
ATATACACACATTCAGTTGTTATGTTATACATGTGTTTATTACAGTAATCCTAAAATACATACAAAGTATATTCATGTTGTAATGGTGTCGTGGTGCTTTCAAATGAGAGATAAAAAGTATCATTGGATGATGTAGAGGCATCTCCAGGTTACCAAGGAAATTTCTATCCATTTATAAAGTAGATGGAGAAAAAGAAGATATTTCAAGAAAATTTCTTTTTTTAGCATACTGTCATTTTATAATACATTGTGCTATAAAGAAGTTTTCTTAGACATTTAATGACAGAGGATATTGCTTTCTTGGATACTTATAAGAATGAAGATTATCTACCGACTGATGCAGTTTCTGTTAATTCAGGCTTTGGTAAGTTCTTTAAAATTTTCAGATGCTTTGTTGAATTATTAAATTAAAAATAATATTGTAGTATGACATTATATTGTTTCTTTTTGTGCATTAATTCTTTGGAAATTAGATGTTTATGATTTTGTTACTTTTCTTTATAATATTTAGAATGAGTTTAGGAATTTGTGTGAAAAAGGAGGGAGAAAAAAAGTACTGGTGAAATATGTTGTCTAATAAAGCGCTGAAAGTATAGAAAAATGTTAAGTGAATTTCTTTACAGCATAAGTTTATTTCAAAACAAACTATGCTAAGAAGAAGTTTTCTTAATACAATCTCTGGGAGAGCTGAATTGGATGAAAAAAGCATAAAAATATCTGAAATGAAGAAAATTTTCCTAACTTATAGCTCATACAATATCGAAAGCTTTCTGATACAGCAAGTTAACATAATGTAAGTAGTAACATTCACATTTTGTTTTGTTTTTTCTTTATCATTTTATACCGAGTTTCTCTTAATCTGTGGAAGTATGATTCATTAACATAATGAAAGTTGTAAAACCTCCTTTTATTTTTATGAAATGTGATGTTATTCTTAATTAGATAGTAATTTCAATTTCTTCTAAAAGTTCTTTTTTTTTAATTAATAATTGATTATTTCATGACTTGCTTTGTAGATCAGAGGGAGTCTTATGTACATATATTTAAAATAATTTTATAATTGTTTTAAACACATTCTCAATGTATTAAAATCACTCTTTGAAATCAGGGTTTAACAAGTACAGTTGCCATCAGTGACTTACATTTCCTAATTGGTGATCAGTAGACATGCATAATATACATAAACATTATCCCCCCCCCACACACACACCAAAAAAAAAAAAAAAAAAAAAAAAATCTATTCTGCATAAAAATTAGTTTAAACTTTTTTTTTAACCAACAGTTAGAGTTGTGAGTTTCCCATCTTTCTAAAAGATGTTTTTAATAAACTTTTTTTTTTTTTTTTTTTAATACTATATCTGATATTAATGTAATTATTATCTACACTGTGACTAAGAAAAGTTTAATATGTCTTGCAAAAAGTTAAATAAAAAAAATTACTTGTTTGGTTTTCAGAATTTTCTACCCCACATCACTACCAACAGTCAGTAAAGAAATACTGTGTAGCAGTGTATTTTCAACTATTTCATGCTTTAATTAGTGTAAAATTCCAATAGTAACCCTCCACCCAACTATATCTTGCTCTGTGATTTTCAGGTGTTTTCATTTTTCAAAAACCTTCCGTTCTCTTGGATGTTACAATCTGAAGTTTTTCCTAAATATTCAGCTTTTAAAAAATTTGCAATAATATCACACTTTCTAATTTTAACAATTTTTGTTTCTAAAAGTAAAGGGGGTTAAAATCGGAATTTTACGGTATATATATTTGTCACTTTACAATTTGCTTACCTGTTGTAAATAAATAAAAATTCACAACACAATTGAGAGTATATTTTCCAGTATTTACAATGACCGCCTGTAATGTACCTAAATTCTTTTACAGGTCATTGTACACAAAATATTAACTTTTCTATATTTGCAAGATTTTGTTTTGAACCTCCATTAATTTTAAAGATTTTTTTTTTTTCCCTTTAAGAACTGGTTTATGATTTTACTGCATAGATAAGTATGAGGCTGAAACGTGTAAAATTGTTTTATAAAAAGATCAGATGAATTCAGTCTGTAGGAAGAAATATGCACAGTGTGCTTTCAGATTTTACTTAAATTATTATTACATTTGCATTACACTTTCAGACAAATTGTTCAAATAGTAAAATTATAATAGTCGTTACTACATTCTGTTAATATAATTAAACAAAAATCCTTTAAAAATTTATATATCTGCCAACTTCTATGCTTTTTGACTACTGAAAACTTTAATAGTGCAAATAGCTTTATTGAAAATTTTAGCTGTAGTGAATTCCCGCTCGGTAGCACCTGCGGTGCTCTTTTCCTGTTTCAGTATCTGAAACAAACTGTTTGCTAACAACTATGCTATGAAAGTTATGATCTTTGGAAATCCTGACGCTAGCAAAGTCTCGCTCAGTGTCACCCGCGGTCCCTTATCCCCACCATTTCAGAAGTTATAGCAGCTTGCTCGTTCATAATGCAAATAGCTTTGAAAATTTTAACTGTAGCAAATTTTCACACACTGATGGCTACGATACCCTTTTACGTTTAATGATTTGAAACAGCCTGTTTTCTCACCGTGTAAAGAAACATTGAAAATTCTAATTGTAGAAAATCCCAAACTGATGGAGCCAGTGGTCTCCTAATCTACTCCCATATAATTTAATCATAATTGGAGATATTGTATTATTAAAATATCAAAGCACCATCTTGCAACAGAGATTTGCAACGTGTACTCTTCAATTCCAATTCAAATAACTTTTTAAATGATATATTACTTATGAAATTATGTTAATTAGAAGCTGAGATACAAAATTAATATAAACATTCTTGTAAAAAGATTTGTGTCTGCCTTTTCTGTGGTTTTCTACAAAACTTGTGTAATTGTGGACTAAATAATGTTAAAATATCCTTAATAAGGAATGTAAGCAGAGTGTGGGAATTCGAAAGTCTGTAAAATAAAAAATAATAAATGTGATCTAGGTTTTCCATGATTTTCTCTGAAACTCCTGTACTGACTAGCACCTGCGGTGCTCTCTTCCTGTTTCAGTATCAGAAACAACCTGTTTGCTAACAACTATGCTATGAAAGTTATGATCTTTGGAAATCCTGACGCTAGCAAAGTCTCGCTCAGTGTCACCCGCGGTCCCTTATCCTCACCATTTCAGAAGTTATAGCAGCTTGCTCGTTCATAATGCAAATAGCTTTGAAAATTTTAACTGTAGCAAATTTTCACACACTGATGGCTACGATACCCTTTTACATTTAATGATTTGAAACAGCCTGTTTTCTCACCGTGTAAAGAAACATTGAAAATTCTAATTGTAGAAAATCCCAAACTGATGGAGCCAGTGGTCTCCTAATCTACTCCCATATAATTTAATCATAATTGGAGATATTGAATTATTAAAATATCAAAGCACCATCTTGCAACAGAGATTTGCAACGTGTACTCTTCAATTCCAATTCAAATAACTTTTTAAATGATATATTACTTATGAAATTATGTTAATTAGAAGCTGAGATACAAAATTAATATAAACATTCTTGTAAAAAGATTTGTGTCTGCCTTTTCTGTGGTTTTCTACAAAACTTGTGTAATTGTGGACTAAATAATGTTAAAAAATCCTTAATAAGGAATGTAAGCAGAGTGTGGGAATTCGTAAGTCTGTAAAATAAAAAATAATAAATGTGATCTAGGTTTTTCATGATTTTTCTCTGAAACTCCTGTACTGAATTTAATGGCTTATATCAGATTAAAAGTTCGCAATAAAATTGATGTAAAATATATTTCGAATGATATATTATAAGTAATTTAATTAGAATTAGAGATATTGGAATAAAGGCATTTTGTGTGTTTCTTGGTTTGCACTGAAACTCCTGCACGGAATTGTACGGTTTATATCAGTTTAAAAGTAACAATAAAATGTATTTCAAATAATGCATTGTAAGTAATTTAATCATAATTAGAATTGAATTGGAGATATTGAAATTTTAAACATTAAAGTGCCATCTGGTGACAAAGATTTGTAATCTCTATTCTTTAATTCCAATTTAAATAAGTTTTCAATTGACATACTACTTATAAGATTATGTTAATTAGAAGCTGAGATTGAAAGGTAATATAAACATTTTTATAAAAAGATTTGTGTCTGACTTATGTGTGGTTTTCTCCGAAACTTGCATAATTGTGGGCTATATACAGTTAAAAATCCTTTGTACAAAACATGAGTGGAAACCAGAATTCGAAATTCTGTAAAATATAAAAGAATAAAAACATTCTGGATTTTCCCGTAGTTTTCTCCACAAGTTTCATACTAAGTTTGAACGGCTTATATCCCTTATATAGCAATACAGCTTATATAGCGGCTCCCGGCTCATATAGCAATAGTGTTCAATAAAAGTACTTTAAAATATCTTTCAACTGATGTATTATGTACAATATTAATGAATATCTTTGGTATATTTTAGACTCAAAATTGCTAATCTATCAAAGGCAAAATTTAAGAAAAAATTTTCGTCTAAAATTTAAGAAAATCCAAATCTGCTTTTTTACAGCCCAGTTCAGAAGAAAAAGAGCATTATTATTCTGTTAAATATAAACTTTGTCTCTTTACATAAACAAATGAAATAAAAATGAATTTAAATAAATATAATATGTCCTATTTTTTTTAGTTTTTAACTTTGCTTTTTTAACCTTTTTTTTTTTTTTTTTTTTTTTTACTGTTTTTTAAACTGCAGACAGGTGAGCAATAACGTCAGGTGATTTCGAATTTCTGCTTAAATCGATTTAAAATTGAAAATAATCAAAATCTGCTTTTTTATTTCTGGTACCTTCTCATATGGTTGAAAAGCAATTATATTCCCGACAGAATAGCCAGCTAATATGTTTGGCACTGAAAAATCGATAAATAAAATAATGAAGTGTTGCCATCTAAATTTCATATTTCAGTTAATTAAAAAAAAATTTAATTGTCATGTTGAAACACTATTTGCACTCCTGGATTAAGAAAAATCGTCCCTATCATTTGGTACCAAATTTTTAAAGATTGGATAGATATTTCAAATTAATTTACTTTTATGGTGCATTGAAAGAAATTTCCTTTATTTATTTTTTTTCACTTCCCAAACAGTTGAAAAATGTTTATCAGTTTAGTTTGTCTGTCTTCGCTCATGCTTTTACATGCAGGATTGCCACCACTCACATTTTTTCCACCATGATTTTTGTATAGTAATCTTTGCTTTTTTCAGTCATATAACCATACTACAAAAGATCACTGCTTATAAGTAATGACAAAAAAAAGTATCGCAATTCTGTGTACTCTTGAATAGCCATGAAATTGTAGTAAAATATACTAAGAAAATTGACTACAAAATATTGGCAGCTGTAAAGGACTTGTTGGAAAGGGGGTGCTGACTGATGGCAACAAAGAATAATCAAATACAAATAACTGAAAACAGATTATTTGCAAGTAAAGTATAGTATTTAACCTTACTATTGTAACTATGTCAACTGTAATATTGTAAAAGCTTTACAATTTTTACCATAGGTTTTAATTTAATAAATTTTTATTTTTATTAGCTATGCAAGCTTATAACTAACTAAACCACATTCAATCAAAATAAGTCATTCTCGCTTACTCTACCTAAATATGTTTTTGTTTATTTCAATTGCTCTGACGACAAGAACACACAAACAGCTTGCAATTGTCCAGGGCCAAGGGACTGGGAATAAAGGAGCAGTCAAACCAAAAATAAGTATAGAAAAAAGTAAGAAAAATGAAACTTTTAAAAAAGAGAGCACCCCCCCCCCCCCACACACATACCTTTTTGCCCATGGGTCCGAAAACAAATGAGGTTTATCCGGGTGACGTAATGATCACGTGTCGGTGGTATCTCTAACCTCGTGGATTGTTTACTCTTGAACTAAGCAGTGAGCGCCATTATTTTTATTAAATTTTTTCATTATTTTTTGTTTATATTTCTCCCTTTTTTCGCAGCAGTGAATTTTTAAGATCATGGTTTGATCCTTGATCGGCCGTTATGATTTTTACCATGAAAATATCCAAGAATACATTCTCTTAAATTCACAGAATGAAGGACACGGAAGTTCTGCTGCTTACAAGAAAATATTAATGGGTGTAAGCTTTTTAAAGCAGGGTTTGTAAAAAAAATTGACATTTCAAGAAGTCCATAATGGGAGAAATACTGCTACCATTGTATCAGCAGATGTCAAAGCTAAATATAAAAAAACAGGAATAAAACTTAAACGTGACCATCGCAAGTGACAATGAGGTATGAATGTTTTCATATTCCATAGTGTTGAATGTGATTAAAATTAGTTGTAAATATATTTGTAATAATATAGTTCATTATTGTATCTCTTCCATTCCTTGTATGAATGATTTTTTTTTTTTTTTTCATTATGCTGTGTTTGTAGTGTAGCTAGAATGAGAAACTTTTTAGACTATTCGAGCGAAGCATATATGGTGAAATGTATTAAAATTAAGTAGTTTATTTTTAATTTATGACCCAATTTAATCCCCTTTTCCCGTATTTTTGAAAGTGCCTATTAAAATTAATAAATAAGCTTAGTGTAATTACATATTGTGCAAAAAAACATATTTAAAACGTCGAATTCTACAAGGATACCCAGCTTGATAAATTATAGAGGCAGTTCCGCAATTCTAATGTCACATATATATACGTATATATATATTTTTTAAAGATATTTATTGTTTATAATTTACGTATTTCAATTAATTTTGATTTTATTTTCAGTGATGAAAGTTCATGCAATAACTTTTATTCTTCGAAAATTGCAACTTTAGGAAGTTATTGTGCCACGAAATATAAAGTTCATTTTTGTTAAACGATTAATGTTAAAGAAACTGTTATTTTATTCATCTCGGAGAAATCTGTTTGTAAGAAATTTTATAGATATCTGTGTTTTGAGCCAGAATCATGGACATAATTTCAATTAATGGCAATGGTTACACTTTTTCAACACCTTTATATCATATGGCACCCTTGAATCACAGTATTCATATAAATTACACCCCTCACTCACACTAAATATTATAGGATATAAAATGTATTTACATTCCCACTCCTTTTTTTACCTAAATATTTTTTGTATATGTTAATTCCACTTTATTGATTTAAATAAGAAATTGACCAAATGCATTAAAAAAAAAAAGTGTAAAACGCATAAGAATTCTTATGTGTGCAACTGTGAATAAGCCACAATAACTAAATTAATCCGAAAATCATATAGCTGTATGTAAATCAAATATTTGTTGTACTAAATTTCCAGTCAATTGAAGGATTACGTAAATTATCACAATTTGTTTTAGCTTTATAAAAATAATTACTAATTCTGTGTCGACCACTTTTTATGCAAACCATGCCTTTAAACATTCTTATAACATGCTTAAACTATGTTGCATGTATAATTTTAAGCGTGTACAAGGAGGCTTTCTACTTATTGCCTGCTGAAGCCTAAGACCATCATATATTCTGTGAGGAATTTTATTACAAAAGTTACTTTCTACCTAATGTATGTTTTTAAATTTCATGTTCACATTCAGAAAAAGCACAATCATTAAATTTGTTCTTGTTTTTAAAGATTTATTATTGTTACTATTACTTTATTTTCTTAAATTAGAAAAATGAATTTATTCATTTTTCAAATTTTATGGGCTATTTGTACCTAAAAATTTTAGTTTGATAACTATAAAATCACATCCAATTATCAGTTTTGACAGTTAGGTTTAATTTTTTTTTTTTTTGCTTCAATGCAAGGCAGTCGAATTTTAAAGTGACTGCATTGTCTTTTTAAATACATTATACATGAATTTAATCAAAGCTAACAAATTACACAAATGAAGAAATACTTCACACTAGAAGCATCTTCAAATTTACAGAAAATATCAAATGAATAAAATTTTATTTTTTCTCTGTGTTAAACCTGAAAGTATAACAAAATAATATGTAAGAGAAAAAAATCTGTTATTTTATTTGAAGATGTTAATTCATTATTTGGGTAATTTTATCATTCGACAAGATTGTGAGAAAAGTTTGTCTACTGTTAAATTGTTATTTAATTTAATCAGGCATGAACGTTTTCAGACTTTAGTCTGAAATCCTTCCTTTTGAAGGCCATGTTGGCTGTTTCCGAGATCAGTGTAAATCCAAAGAGAAACCATAACTAAAATTTATAGGGGGGGGGGGGGTAGAAAATCATTTTAACTTCCCGAAGTGTGTGACTGTTTTGCTGAAAAATCACAAAATTACTGTTTTAATGTTTTTAATTTTTATTTTGCTACAAATTTTTAAAATAACATGATTATTTTGCTGTTAAATGTGACAAAATTTTGTACTATTTTCAAAGTTAATTCCAGAAATAAAAGATTATTTTAGTGTAATATTATATATTTGCTTTTTTGGTAGCAAATTTCTGAAACGTGCAATATTTTCGCAGTTGATTAGGGAATTATGGGTTTATTTCACTACTGTTAAAAAGAAAAAAGAAATTACATTTATTTACAGCTAAATTAAATGCTGAAGTTAGGGGTAATTTTTGCTGCCAATTTCCAAAATAATGAATATTTTGGCACTACCAGGAATAAAACTTTTTTTTTTCAATATGTGTTTGTCTGAAATATGTAATTATGTCATTAAAATTTCTGCTTTTTTGGTTAAATGTATGATTAACAAATATGCAAAATTTGCTGATTCTTTTTTTTTTCTTCTGCCAACTTCATTGAATTTACTAATTGATTTGTCAATTGTAAGTTAACAATTGTACACTTTTGTGAATACATATTTTTGCATTTTATTGTGATAAATTTGTATTGTGTGCAAGTTCAGACTTTTCATTTTTTATGAAACAATTTATTAGTTAGTTATTTTTGTTTGTTATTCTTTTTTTAACAAAGAGAGATGGATAACCAAGGTGAGCTTGAACCTCCGACTACTTCTGAAACACGAGATATAGCAGACCCAGACCATAAAGCGAAAAAAGGAGAGGCAACTTTAACTAGCGATTACAAAGAAACGTGCCATCTTAAAGAAGTTTCATCAGATGAAGATTATTCAATATCTAAAGCCAGCAAGTCCACAACCTGAGGCACCCAACCATCCCGCTGCAGAAAGCCATCAACCTGAGGCACCCCACGACAGCCGACACAGAGAGCTTGTAAATATTTATAGATAGGATTTAAATGTAAATAAAGGCAAACGCCTGGTGGGTGTCTAAGTTGTGTGGTGTTTATTAAAATCACTGCACGACTAAGATAACTCTCCCTGGCAATGCAAAGGACATCGCTTCATCAAAGGACATAGAGGTAATAATTTAATTATTATTATTTTTTTTTTTTTAGTTAAATTATTTTTTAAATTAATTTCATGTAAATAAAAAAACAGAATTTTATGACAATACTTATTTATTTAAACACTTATATTTAAAATAATGATTGTTATTATATGAAAGATCAGGACCCTGTGCATTTTCGAGAATGTGTGTATACGCAAGTGAAGTGTAACATCACTGACCATCCGTGGATACAAGAAAAATATTTCCTATGTTAATCGCCCATTGGATTTTTTGTAAAAAAATTATTAAAAATCAAGGGAAATTATTTCCAGATTTCAATCCCCATATTTAGGTATAGATATGTATTAGTTATCATGTGCATGCATTAGATTAAGTTGTTTTTGTTGTAAAATTGATAAAATTTTAATTTTAAATTTTGAAACTCTAGGGGAAAAAATGGCAAATTTCTATATTTGATTGAAAACACAAGCATTTCATTTCAAAGGAAGATATTTACACAATAAATATCCAACTAATATACAAATTAAAAGGAAAGTGTTAAATATTCTATCATAATTTGAAGTCAAATTTGTTTTTGAATGTCTAAAAAAAGTATCTGATGTAAGTAAGATACTAATATTTTGCAACGGAATAGATTTCATATGTCATCCTTGACGGGGAAAAAAATATCGCCAAATTATTTGGCGAACATATTTAATTCCTTTCAAAAATCATGGTTATTTTTAACAACGTATATTAAGAAAATAATCAGTAATGTGAAACAATATTTCGTACAATACATATTACAAAAATATACATCTGGCATGTATATTTTTGTATTACGTTTTTGATCGCCAAATACAAAAAACGCTAAGAACGACAGTGCCTTGAAATTAAAAATTAAAATTTTGTCAATTTGACAGCAAAATAACTCAATCTAACACATGCACATGATAACTAATACATATCTATACCCAAATATGGGGATTAAAATCAGGAAATAATTTTCTTTTTTTAATAATTTAAAAAAAAAAATCCAATGGGCGATTAACATAGGAAATCTTTTTCTTGCATCCACGGATGGTCAGTGACATCATTCGCTTGCATATTGTCCTGATCGCCTTCTTCATGTTTGTGTTTTTTGTTGCAATGATAGTCGCAATCCAATTTTCTTTTATTTAAATCGTCATCTCTCAATAAAGAATTATCTGAAATATTAGGAAGCGCCTCATCCTCAAGATTTATTGAATCACCGGTATCGCCATAGTGCGGTGTGTCCGGTTCAACTGGACGACCCATTGTTTTGTTTAGTATCTTTTTAAGTATTTGCTCTGTGTTTGCACTCATTTTCTTTAATCGAAAAAAAAAAAGTTGAAAGCCAAAATTATCGCCTGTATCTTTAGAGTAAAAATTCCTACCTATGTACATTAGTTTCAGACACAATAGACCAATGCCGTCATCATCAGTACATAATCTGAAATTGCTAGATGACCACTTAATTGGTGGTAAAGCCACATTTTCACTTTTGCAATAAGTTTATTCTACCCATTGATTTTGAGCATAAGGGTGAAAAGCCTTAGACCAGTGAGGATCTTTATTTTCAAATAATTTATGATGTTTAGTAATCATAGGAGCATTTCCAGTTCTAGTAAAATTAGCCACAGTGACTCCATCATGATGAAAGCAATATGAAAATAAAAATAATTATAAGATAAAAACTTTTTATAAACCATGTTTTTAAATTTTCTGTTGAATCATAGCTATAGAACTAACTACATTAGCACTTTATCAGTGCATATTGTTACGAAATTGTAAATAATTGTATTTATTTTTGTATAAATTCTTTCAAAGAGGCTTAGTAAGTTGATAAAATGTCAATCTGCATTTCCAGCTCTTTCGCATTAAAATAGCTTAATTTTCCCTTTAAAATGCATTAAAAAAGCTCCAATAGGCAGGTAATGGATTTGGCGAGAAAATCCTTATTATCGATATTCCAAAGATGGATGTTCTAATGTGATTGGTTAAAGAGTTACGGGAAATTTGAATAAAAAAAAAAAAAGCTGATTTAGAAAATAAAATACTAATCCTTTTAGAACAACATATACAGTAACCGCCGCTTATTAAAATCACTGGTTAATAAAATCAGCCGCTTAATGTGATCAATTTGCCAGGACCGGAATCAAATCAATGCAAACTAATTTTATAACCGCTGCTAAAAAAACTAAAAAAAAATCTCTCCAGCAGCAAAAATGTCATTTATGCACACTAAAAAATTTTTATTTATACTGTGATTTTTTATTTTAAATGAAATACATCCTTATCTCATTAAATTCAGTTTTTAAAAAATCACTATAAAAAAAATAAGTGCTACCCTGATTTTTTCCTGTTAAACTTGACTGTAAACTTCATTGTTTAGATTGGTTGTGTTACACAGATTTCTAGGAGCCTACAATAAATTTGAATAAAACTGAAAAAATTAAAAAAAAATAAATATGTACAACACAACAACAAATCTTTAGGATAAGCAAAATTATAAAAATTTAACCTTACTGTATCTGGTACGCACAAAATGGAAAAAAAAAAAAAAAGTATAACATTAATTTTGTAGTAACATTGAAGCATATAGGAGATTTATTGTAACTACATTAGCACTTTATCATGCGTATTGTTACGAAATTGTAAATAATTGTATTTATTTTTATATAAATTCTTTCAAAGAGGCTTAGTAAGTTGATAAAATGTCAATCTGCATTTCCAGCTCTTTCGTGTTAAAATAGCTTAATTTTCCCTTTAAAATGCATTAAAAAAGCTCCAATAGGCAGGTAATGGATTTGGCGAGAAAATCCTTATTATCGATATTCCAAAGATATCGTTCTAATGTGATTGGTTAAAGAGTTACGGGAAATTTGAATTAAAAAAAAAAGCTGATTTAAAAAATAAAATACTAATCCTTTTAGAACAACATATACAGTAACCGCCGCTTATTAAAATCACTGGTTAATAAAATCAGCCGCTTAATGTGATGAATTTGCCAGGACCAGAATCAAATCAATGCAAACTAATTTTATAACTGCTGCTAAAAAAACTAAAAAAAATCTCTCCAGCAGCAAAAATGTCATTTATGCACACTAAAAAATTTTTATTTACACTGTGATTTTTTATTTTAAATGAAATACAGCAAACCCTCAGTTATCTATTTTTGTCAAAAATTTTACATTTACAGCAATTAAACACGTCCCATTACTTGTCTTAGTAATAATTTCAAGCAATGTATTCTTCAAAGTATGGTAATATGTTAAAAATTTAATTTGGCTCTCAAGTGATTTTTTTTTTTAAATGTACATTTATGTTTAATTATAACACAATTTTTGTTCTTATTCTGAAATAACTAAGAGGCAAAAAGCTTTAAAGGAAAGATTTTAAAATTAAAAGAAAATCGTGAACTTTTGGCAAAGTATTGATTATTTCCCTCAAAGGAGAGCGCATCAGAACTTGAGATGTGTTTAATTCACTTATTTTGAAGGAACAATCAAAGAATTATCTGTTAAAAATTAATTAATATTGTTTATTAGTTCCATTATTTAGTAACTTTTGAAATTTCTTTCCAAATTCATATAGATAATATCTTTTTCTTCAGTGAAGGAACGTTCGCTGGATATAAAAATCAGCTGCTTAATAAAATAACTTTTGCACAGAGCGAATGTGATTTTAATAAGCAGCGGGTACTGTATTTGCATCATGAACTACATAAGCACTTTATCAATGTGTAGAAAATCTTTAAAGTGATAATGATGTCAATTTTTGCCAGATGCATAATTACTATTTTTACAATTAAAATTTTTTTACGCTCACAAATACAATTTTTTAACGCTCATGTTTAATTAAATTTATTTTTATGTCAGAAGAAAATGAACTCATAAATTTTTTTTGGTAACAATTAAATTATAGCTAATATTTTATTTTGATTGCTATTAGGAGCTCATTATTTTCATATTTTAATTAATTAAAAGAAAACTATTCGAAAATCTGACTTCGAAGTATTGTGTTGTCATCGGGTCTGAGCTACTGTGAAAGTTTCAAATGTCTAGCTAGTAGTTAAGTCAGTTAAAAATAGATTGCAAGATTTGTACCGGACAAACAAACACAGAAGAAAAGAAGTTAATAAAAACATGGTAAAAAGTAAAGTGATTTTGCCTGATTAGATGATAGTCGGTGATATATGTCACTCCCAAATAATTCCTCTTTAGTTACGCAGCCTTTTTTTTTCGTGGTGCTTTTCTCCTGACAATGTTTCTGGATTGGGTAGAATTACTCTTTTTACGAGGACGTTGCTGTCTATTCCTCCGTACCGAACGGAGGAAGGAAAAGTACCGATTAATGTAACTAATAATTAATTTTCTTTAATGTTACTTGAAATTAAATAACACAATTGTTTTGATTTAAATAAAATTACTTCTTAATTACTCTGAAAAATCTTATTTTAATGATAATTAAAAATAACAGAATTTTTTTCAAATGATTAAATATTTTTTTAAAAATTGAGTTTTTATATGTTCAACTAGCTGAATAATTTGATATTTCGCGAAACTGAATATTCGGTGCATCCCTAGTTTGTAGACTGTAATGGTACCAAATTCTTTGGTGTACCTACAAGCACTATACAATACACAAGACATACCACTCAAACACTACACACACACAAACACACACACAAAAAAAAAACTTTTAAATAATCCCTAATGATACTGATGAATCCCCTGCTCCTTAAATCGTTTATAAGGGTACTATAACAGTATAGTACAGAATCTTATTTGAGTACTACAATATAACAGTGCAATGCTTAAATTGTTTAATAAATCAAGTAAAGAGACATGCAAGCAGAAGCGGGTAAAATTTCATTAATTTCCTTCAAATACAACTGTTTTATTAAAAGAATGACAAATAAAACAGGAAAGAGATAATTTTATATCAACAAAATGCAGCATATTATATTCAGATTATTTCACAGAATGTGACTTTGCTCACCATAATTTTACAAAATAAAAAAAGGTTTCTGAAAAGTGATGATTAACACATAAAGTAATTTTGCTGTGTCTGATAATTACACTGCTATCAGTTTAGAAAATAATATATGTACAAGAAAAAGTTATTTGAGTATAAATAATATACTACTATGAGAAATGTAAATTGATAAAAAAGGAAACCATAATGCGTAGATGGGTCATTCTCATGAAAACAGTCATTATGAGAGCAGAAAATTAAAAAAAATTTAAGTTGATAAAAAGTTTTGAATTTTTTTATATAAATATATGTATGTAATAGCTTTATAATAAAAATATTAATCCTGCAAAAAAATTACAATATTTAGATAAATTAATTAATTTAAAAATATAAAAAGTGAGGGAATGACACAAATGGTGAGGGAATGATGTTTAATTAAAATATAACACTTTACATTTTTATTTTAACAATTACAAATGCAAAAAATTAAGAAAGTCATAATATATTTAAGTAATACAAGTAAACATAAGTAATACACTAAAAGAAATCATTTATAAGTTTGGAAAGTAAAATTGGCTGGCACGATTGTCATATGGAATGGGTTGAGAAATTTTTCTTTTGATATCTGTACGTGGATAATTATGTATATCTTTTGGGAAAGGCCATTTGTATTTTCCTCCCCTTGCTGGAACCATTACATCAACTGTGACATATTTTAAACACATTGCTTTTAATTCTCCAGGGTACAGATTCTTTTCGTATTCTACCAACACCCAATCTCCTATATTTAACACCTCAGAATTATTCCCTTTATTGCAGTCATCTACTGATGAAATTGTACTTTTACTATTATACTCAAATGCTGTTCCCAAATTATAGTGTTTGCACAAAATTGATGCATCGCATGCAAAACACGAGAGAGAACGGAAATTCAACACATTACTTTTTGAACTGTAAGCTACTTGGTGTACTTTCATTGTTCCAAAGAATGTTTTAATATCTTCGGATATTAGTTCATCACTTTTATTATCATCATCATTTGTTACTTCAAATAAAGTTACTCCTTTACAACTCTCTCTCAAAACAGATATGAATGTGTTATAATTATGCACATCTTTTCCCTCTGCAACTATCCGATCTGCTGTTCTTTTTAGAACAGCTCCAATTCCATCAGGAGCGCCTTTTCCATGTCCTGTTTCACTGTAGTTCCAAGTAAAATTCTCAACACCAGGAACAAGTTGCTGCACATGGTTAGATATCAAATAGAACATTTTTTTGTTTCGATACTGACTTGATGGCCCATCACTCAACATATGAACATACTTAGGTTTCTTTGTAAATTTTTGAAGAATCCACTCAAAAATTGGTTTCAGATGTGCCCATATTGATGCTGAATCATGTCTGAGTGAAGGACTTATTGTAGCAAAGGGGTATGAAATTACATCATCATTTTCTTTGTTGTAGTAAACACCTGTGTGAATTGTAACTTGTTGCCGACCACTTCCAAAATGAACTGACTGAACTTCTTGGTTATATTTGCAGACATAATTTTCGCTAAAATCGATGTGTACTAATATTGAATCTGTTGATAAATTGTTTTTCAAATTTTTCATTGCTTGATACTGATGTGATATGTTTGAAATGTGAGTCAGATATTTTGGTAAGCTGCCTTCTAATTCTTTAATTAAATCAGATGTAGTAGCTTCAACTTCTACCTTTACTGGTTTATTAGAAATTTTCGTTTGATTTTTAACAACATATGTATTTTTTTCAAAGATCCATTTTTTGTACTTCAGTGTTTCTTTCTCATCATGCACCTTATACACAGGTAATTTGTTCTTACAATTCTGACATTTCCTTGACAAACAATCTTCGCTCTTGGAATCACATGTTAGTGCTTTTATTAAACATGCAGGTGACCTGTAATCAGATATATTAACCTCATACAGTTTTGAGATGATCATCTCCATATTTGCATGTATTATACATTTACATGTATCTCTATCTTGAATTTTTGGTTGCTTAACCCAAAATGGACGCATTCTACAAAAAGTGGAATAACTCATTCGGTAATTTGGATTTTCATTTAGAAACTTTCTATAAAGGCTTTTTAATGTATCAGTAAGCACCCTCTTTTGTTTCTTTATCTTTTCTTTTGTAACACATTCTTTTTTGCCAGCACACATTCTAGATACATCATCAGATTCAAAGAAAGCTACTACAGCTTTTGATACAGTTTCAGAAATTACTTTGAATTTTTTCATATTTGATTCGCTTGACTCTTTAATTTTCTGATACTTCATAAACTGTTTTGCATAACACAATGCTCTATCAGAGCCTCCTTAAGTAGATGCCTTCCACGCGCGGCGAATCTCAATGTTAAATTAGGCAACATTTAAAAAACAAAACTAACGCTAGGTGACAGCACCTACGCAGAGCAACAATTTTCTGCTGTTTCATAGACAAGTTATATTTTTCATGTAAAAATCTAGCTATTAATTTCAATTTAAAGTCTAAAATTGTGTTTCTTTTTTTCTTTTAATTTGAAAAAATGATGTGAAAGTGCTTTATCGTAAATATTTTCAATAAAATATTCAAATATTTATATTTTAAAAAGTATAGGGTTTAAATTTCTTCGAAAGTTGGCAAGACCTATTTTAGCTTTTCAACTAATTGAATTACAACGTATCAAATAAATAACACCTTTTTTTTTTCAATATACTATTAATTAAAAAACGAAATTTAAAATTAAATAAGCAAAAACATGGCATATCTATCACGCGATTAAATTATTTTTTATATATTTATTCAATAAAAATTTCAAAATTTTTTTTAATTTAGATATCAGATGAAAGTTTCGTTTATATAAATAAAAATCTCTGAACTTTAAATGAGTTTCAGTTCAGAATGAATAATTTATAATGATAAATTATTAAAATCATGTCTTTTTTTTTTTTTTTTTTTTTGGTCATGTCCTTTACGTTACATTTTTACCTTATTAGATGTGAATTATTTTTCTTAAATCGAAAATTTTATATTATTTATAAGAAAAATAGACCAGCACGTTAACGAGATAAGTTAACATTCAGTAATAAAAATTGGAGAAGAAAACAATCTGTTGTCTAGTCCGTCGCAAAAAATAAATAAATAACCATTAAGATTTAAATTTTTAAAATTAAGGATTTCTTGAGTATAAGTTTTCTCTCGCACCAAGTTTTTGTGTTAGGTGTTTTTCATATAAGACTAAATTTAAATGCACAATCTGATGTGCACATAGTTTATTGAAAACATACAGGGCTATCCAAAATTAAGCTAAACGTTCTTTTCTGTAGAATGTGTGCTTTGCTACACTTTTTTTATTTCGACGAATACTGTTAAAGAACGAAAATTAATTTTTCGAACCTATAATGTAAACAAAGTATTTTTTTTTTTTTTTTTTTTTTAAGTTCTATTTTCAACTCAGGTTTTTGAATAAAGTCACGTTTTGAGGTTCCCTGAATACAAAAAACTTTTTTTTTTTTTTTAGTTTTTAGCGATTGATTTATATGCATATTTATTATCAGAATAACTTAAAAACAAACAAATGCAGGAAATTCACAATTGTATTTTAAAACTCGCATTAGGTTTCAATTTGAAAAATTTGATAAAGATTGGCAAATTTAAGGACAAATTAATAACATCCTTGAAATATTTTTACTTCCATTACCCTACTACCGTAGGTAATGAAAGTATTGTGTTCGGTCCAAAAATTCGATATCGAGTTTTCCCCTGATTTATATTTAGCCAGTATATGTGTGTGTGTGTATACATGTGAGTGTATGGATGTGGGGATATTTTTCATTTTTCTGATAATTTTTCAAATCAGTACTCATGATATTTAATTTTTACATGAATTTTTAATTCCATATTCCATTTCTGTGGTAAAAGGTTAATAAAAGTAATGTTTTGAATCTTAAAACTTAATATTTTTAAAAAGAACAAAAGTAGAAATAAAAATTTTCTATTTTTTCTTTTCAAGATTCCCAACACTTTTGTTTCGATTTAACTGAAATAATCAAATTTTTATACGCATTTACACAAGTTTTTAAAAAACAGTGGTATTAAAAAAATATAAATCAATCTTGTTCCTATATTGGAGTATTTTATAGTTTTATTCATTTTATGAATAAAACTGCAAAATACTCCAATATAGAGTGACTTCAAAGTAACTAAGAACAAGTTATTTTTCTGTATTCCTACATCAATAAATAAAAATTTTATTTCATTTTGTAATAAGCATAACTATTTTATTTGTTAAATCTAACTTTCTAACAGAGAGGTGTCAACCCTTCGAATTTTTATATCATAATTTCTTTTAAATTTATCTTCGTCTTAATCACACAATTTACGATAATAAAGAAAAATAATGTTTTTTGTGAAAAATATTATTGATATTCAAAAATCCGAAGGGTTGGTAATTTTGCATTAATTATTTATGCAGTTTACATACCTTGTCTGGAAATATTTGGAAGCAATTTTTTACGCTGAATTGCATTGCTTGGTATTTCGTGGAAACATATATTTTCACGGCTACTGTCTGATTTACAAAATGGAACGACGCAATACACCATATTATAAAAAAAAAACCTCTCACATTTGTTAAATTAATAAAACACAAACCAGAACTCAGTTGAAACTCAATTGCATCGCGCTCGCGGGAAATAAACATAACTTTACGTACGGTATCAAGCGCCATCTACTGGCTATGTTCTTCTTGTACTGTTGCCAAGTTTTCGAGCGACTCGCTAGGCATCTACTTAAGGAGGCTCTGGCTCTATACTTCTTTAGAATTTTTCCATGCAACAGTCTATGAAACATCTGCTTTTCCCTGTGTGTCTTTCCTAAGGTTTTGAAATTACTACCTATTTGTAAACGCAGTGCTTCTCCAAATACCAACCTTTTGCGAACTGGTGGTGATACTATTTCTTTGCCTAAAAATTTATTTATTTGACTTCTTGGTGACATTCTGTTTTGGTTTTGGTCAGGGTTGGCAAGTTTTTGCCAAAGTGGAAAAAACCATGGAAAAAACCGCGGAAAAAACCACCCCGGCAAAAATAGTTTTTGCCACAATTTTTGCCACTGGCAAAAATTACTTTTATCTGGATTTTAAAATACAGTTTTAAGGGTTTTATTTATGTGATTTCAATGTATAAATCTTAATTTTAACTGATTAAAATGACTGATTTAATCTTGATTAACTGATTGCTTTGTAAATCATCAAATAATGCATTTAAAACTTTTTTTTTTTTTTAATTTTTAACAGCGATTAACAAAATATTTTTGCACTTCTGAAAATGTTTAAATTAACTTCTAAAAATATACTTTTATTTGAAAATATTCTTTATTATAAAAAATAAATAAAATAAAACAATTATAGCAAATTTATGTGGTATAAAAACATTTAAATATGTAAAATGTATGCATGTTTTTATATATTTTATTTTATATGATTTTATACCCTATTTTAAGTAATCACGTTATCTGATTATTCATCTTATGAAAAAAAGGTGTTAAATAGTCTTTTCCCCCTAAAGCCTACAATGCCAGTATTTAATATTTTGTAAAAATAATGTAGATTTTAAATAACAAATATAATAGCATGTTTACTGTACATACATAATCTATATCTATTTGTAAAAGTTTAATTAAGAGATTTAATTAATTAAAATTCTATTATGCTTTGTAGATTTAACAATTCCAATATGTTTTTCAAATAAGAAGAAAAAAGTAATGAAGTTTTTTTTTTTTTTAATACCTTGCTCTAAGCTTTGAATCTTTAACAAACAAAAATTGTAACTTATTTCAGAAGAATACAATAATTTAAAGAAACTGCAATTCAATTCTTTTCTAGAATAACTCAGCATCTACACTTTAGAGCACAACTTGTATTATATTATATTAATCCTTTTGATTTTTAATCTTAATCTTTAGTGCACAAATTTAATTCATTCAGATAAGAAGAATGTAACTGACAATGATTTTTCACTTTCCAAGAACTTTATACAAGTTCTTTCTGTCAGTATCTGGTCAATAATAAGATTAACAGTAAAGAAAGAACATAATAGAAATAAGGCTTATATTTGAAAGTTGGGGGGAGGCTTCTTACTTTCTTAACCTTGTTTCAGTAGAGTGAGAAGAAAATGCATGGTCATCTATTAGAACTTCTTGACCAATAAGGTGTTAGAAACATTTTTCCTTCTTATCTTAATGTTCAATGAATAGATTTTGTAAGTCACCATACATAGGATAAGCTTGCTTTTTACCACTTTCATCTCAGTAGAGATAGTATGTGACTTGTTAGCTTGAGTTTGGTTAAATTTAAATATTTAAAAAAGTTATTGTTATACTACATTTAATTTTTATTTGAAAATGATTAAAGGTGGAAGAAAAAGAGATAGTGTATGGGAACATTTTAATGAATTATTAAGTGATGGCAAAATATTTGCAAAGTGCAAAAAATGTGGCCATGTGCAAAGCAATAAAGCAGCCAGAATGAAAAACCATGTGAATAAATGCAGTGATGGATCTTCAACTTCTTCCATGTTTTGAAAATGGTGATGAGATTATTCTTCCTAGTACTGAAACTGAAGAAAACTTTATGCAAAACATGGCTGAATCTACTCAAGATGTGGCTGAATCACCTCCTAAGAAAATTAGAATTGTTCAAAAATCTATGGATGTTTATGCACACAAAACAACTCAGAATGAAAAGGAGAAAATTGATGAAGCAATTGCCAAGTTTTTTTTATGGATGTAATATTTCTTTTTCAGTTGTAGAAAGTGAACATTTCAAAAATATGGTTCAATTACTTAGACCAGGATACAAAGCACCTACTCGAAAATCTCTTGCTGGTGACCTTCTCAATAACATACATAGTAAAATGGAGAAACAAATGATGAACACTGTTGCCAAGAAAAATGCAACTTTAGTAATAGATAGTTGGAGTAATATTCATAACGATCCAATAACAGCAGCATGTATCCAGTTTGGTGAAAAGTCTTATGTCATAGATGTAGAAGATTCCGGATCAAAAAAGAAAACAGGTGAATATTTAGTAGAAAAATGTCGAAAAATAATAACAGATGTGCAAAGTAAATTTCAGTGTACAATAAAAAGTGTTGTAACAGATAATGCAAAAAACATGGAGAAAATGAGGCAAGAACTAAGAGATACTGATAAACTTATAACGTATGGCTGCTCTGCTCATTGGTTAAATCTTTTAGGTGAAGATTTAACACCACAAACAGTTATGAGACATGTAATTGAAATACAAAAGTATTTCCGAAATCACCATGCTCCACATGCTTGGTTAAAAGAATGCAATGACCATGTTAAACCACAGTTACCATGCAGCACTCGCTGGAATAGTCAAATAGTTTGCTTAGAAACTTTTATTAAGAACCATAGTCATTATACAAAAATTATTAATGATCATAGTAGAGAAATTGATATGAATATTGTCAATACTGTAAGAGATTATAATCTTTATTGCAATGTTAAAGATCTTCTGCTGCAGTTAAAGCCAGTTGCTGATGCTTTAAATAGCATTCAGAGTGATACCTCAACATTAGCAGATGCGTGTCATTTGTGGTGCTCTTTAGTACAAAATCCTGTTTTGGAAAACCATATTGTCAAAGTAAAAAAACGTTTCGAACAAGCAGTTTTACCATACCATTTAGTTGCATATTTATTGCATCCAAAGTACAGAGGTGAACTATTAAATTATGAACAAAAAGAGAAAGCTAGAATGTGGTTAGAAGAAATTGATCCCAACTTTGTACCTCTTGCTATAAAATTTGATTTAAAAGAATCACCTTTTCCCCAAACTTATTTCACTGCTAATGTTATTGAATCAATTACAGCTCACAAATGGTGGGAAAGTGTTTCATCTGTTTGTGATATATCAAAACATTTTTGTGAACTAATTTCTCATTTGCAAATTTGTTGCTCAAGTTCTGCTACTATTGAAAGAACATTTTCAAATTTTTCATTTATTCATTCTGATATTAGAAACAAACTTTCTCTGGAAACTTCCACAAAACTTTTATTTTGCTATGCAATGTTAAAAACCCGTTAATGCTGTAATTTTGTGCTCTTTTAGTTTTTTCTTTTTTAAAACTTTGTGATAGCTTTTTTTTTTTTTTTTTTTTTTTTTTTAAGATTTTTTACTTTAATAAAATAAAAATGTAACTGTTTGGATATGTCACTTATTATTAACTGATTAATTTAATTAATTATAACGACTTTTTAAGTTAAATATTTAAATTTCTTGATGGTGCAAACTGTAAGAGGTAAAAATTGAAATGAATAGTGTCATTCTAATTTTATTTTTCCACTTTTCTTCATTTTTTCCATTTTTGCCACTTTTTGCCGCTTTTTGCCTGGTTTTTTCCACTTTTTGCCACTGTCCTGGCAAAAATACATTTTTGCCGGCAAAAACCCAACCCTGGTTTTGGTTTTTAATTCTATAAAATCTCTTCTTGTAGCGTTCAGCTCGAGTTTTTTGGACAGAGATCTCATGTTCAAGATCCTTTATCTTTTTTTGCATTTTCGCTCTATTTTTGGAACGTATTTTCTTACCAATTTCTTTCCTTGATTTCTGAACTTCAGACAAAGACACGTTTTGTTTACTTGACTGTCCTGGAACATTCTCAGTTGATGGTGGCTCATTAGCATCATTTTCAATTGATTCTGTGGCAGCTTGTTTCTTCAGTCTGTAGTTCCTAGAGTTATTCTTCCACTGCTTCCTCTTTATCCTTAAATTACGGTTGGTCATTTCAGAGACAGGTTTCACTTGCCCCTTTTCCTTTTTTCTTAGGTATTTGATCCGCTCTTTCTCCTTTAAGATTAAACATGACTCTGGATTCATCTTGAGTCGTTCCCTTCTTTTCCGATCATATTCTTTTTTCTTTAAACGAACTTCTTCTTTAGTCTTCCCCATAACAAAAATATCTGGAAGATAAACAAATAATAATATTACATATTATATAATGTTCTTAAAGCATACATTCTAAATTTACTAATTATATTTTTACTTTGGTGAAAACTGCTTTTTATCTCTTGATTAATATTATGCCATAAAAAATTCATAAACAAATTAAATTTCAATATTTAAATTCACAAAATAATACAAATTTTATTAATTACCACTGCTTAAAAAATAATATTGTTTATGGCTTCTTTAAACAAGATTTAACTTCTTATAACATTCATAGAAATTAACCATACT
Organism: Salticus scenicus; assembly: GCA_963930645.1. NCBI lineage: Eukaryota > Metazoa > Arthropoda > Arachnida > Araneae > Salticidae > Salticus > Salticus scenicus. Next base: position 68,247,915 of record OZ005652.1, read on the forward strand.
TAATTCAAAAATCAGTTTAAGTTATATTTTATTATACTTAACTTCATTGGGTAATATTAGATTTTATATATAATTAAAATTGTATTTCATTACCAAATTCAGAATCAATCTTAAAAATAGACCAAATACAGAATATTTATATTAAATGGAAAAAAGAACAAAATATGAAAATTAAGAACAAAAACACAAAAATGTATTTAAAATTAAAGAAGAAACTCATTTTTTGAATATTTAATACTTAAGAACCATTCCCTCACATTAGCATCATTCCCTCACTTTATACTTTGGTGAGGGAATGATAGTGAGGGAATGACAAATTTATTAAAATTTGTTAATGGTAGTTAGGCCTAACTACTGTCTGAGTTCCATCATGTACAAATGCATTCAAACAAGAAAGTAAATTATAATTATCCTCAATTTAGATATTATTTTGTTTTATTTTATTTTATAAAAGGACATGAGGGAATGATATATGTAAAAAAAAATTACCTGGTTTGATGTATTCAAGTGGATTCCAGAGACAAAGCTTCAGTAAGTTGAAGATGAAAACATACTGCAATGTTGCTGGGTGTTGCCAATTATAAATCACTAAACTTTTTCTCAAAATATTTTTATTCCATGGTGACTGTGATAAGTAAATGTACTGTTGTGAGGGAATGATGCAACACACTGGAGACAAACTTTAAAATAATGCTATGTCAATATTTTTTGCAGAAATTAAATTTAAAATGGATTTTCTCCATTCTACATTTCATTATCCTGAAATAAAATATGCAACTCCATGAACTTCTTTCTTGTTTATCTAGAAACATTTTTTGTTTATTTTTGATCAGTAGTGGGGACGAGTGAGGGAATGATATTTTGGTACATTTAAGTTATATAAATTATATAAAAAATAAAAATTTTAAATTTAAATTTTGTTTTCATGTTAAACTGCATTCTTTAAGATATTCTATCCCCCCAAAATTTGTATAAGTAAAATAAAAATTGATAAATTATAGTGGGGACATGAAAATGACTGTTTTCGTGAGAATGACCCAGTTACAGAAGATGAAATGATTTCATTGTCTTTGTTCTACAAAAATGTGAACAAACTGGAATGAAGAAAAAAGATAAAAACAAATGTTTTAAACAAAGTGTAAACATGTGTGTATTTAAATAAGCATTCAAAAAAAAAAAAAAAAAAAAAAAAAACTGGTTTTAGCAAAGAATAATGGTTTGAACTGATTAATGATTTTTCCATGCATTCCGTACGGTACTACATATACTGGGTGATAAAAATTAAATGTCAAATTGTGTCTATATTAAACGTGAACAATTTGGATAATTTAACAGTCAGAAACAACATAAATTATTTCAGTTCATCTCCAAGACTTGGACCTCAATTAAAAGAAACTTTCCTTATCTCATTAAATTCAGTTTTTAAAAAATCACTATAAAAAAAATAAGTGCTACCCTGATTTTTTCCTGTTAAACTTTACTGTAAACTTCATTGTTTAGATTGGTTCTGTTACACAGATTTCTAGGAGTCTACAATAAATTTGAATAAAACTGAAAGAATTAAAAAAAATAAATATGTACAACACAACAACAAATCTTTAGGATAAGCAAAATTATAAAAATTTAACCTTACTGTATCTGGTACGCACAAAATGGAAAAAAAAAAGTATAACATTAATTTTGTAGTAACATTGAAGCATATAGGAGATTTATTGTAAGAAACGAAGTAGAAAATTCCCTATTTCCTTATCTTTTCATTAAAATTTAAATTATAAAATACGGGTTCCAAAATTAACTAAAAATGCTGATATATAAATTAATTGACTAATGGAGGGTAACAATAGTTTATGGTATGGTGCAGTCTAAAAGTTTAACTAATTTAATACACCCAATAGCTCTTTCGACATGAATTCTATGTCGTGAAACTTTTTTACTTTCTTTTCTTTCATCAAATGAAAATTGAATTTTGTTTTTTTTAAAGTGTGGTGTAACTAACTTAAAACTAAATATAGACGGTACAGCATCACTTTTCAGAAATCTCTGTAAAATTTTGGTAAGTCAAGTCATTTTCGGTAAAATGCTCAGAACATAATACGCTATGTTTAGATGGTGTAAAATTTTATCTTTTCTGCTTGATAAGCCATTCTTTTAATAAACCAGATGAATTTAAAGGAAATGCATGAAAACTTACACGTTTCTGCTTGCATGTTTCTTTGCTTGAATTATTTGTGGATGTAAAAGATGCACAGTTTTTTAGCAAGTTGCTCTCTTGAACTTTGCATTCGCAGCGTAAACAAATCATGGAATACCACCGTCACGTGACTTCCACACAAATGTTGCCAACGGTGAATAACCCTCATTGTACGACTTGTAGATGGACAGATAGATGTCTATAACACGTTCAAAGTGAACGTTCTTAGAATGTGTTTGCAGAAAAACTTTTGAACGTTCAGAGAACGTTTCTGGGGCTCTATTCTCGTCTAGTTGCCTATTAACCACCACTTGTAACCGTTAACGACAGTTTTTAACTACTGTTCTACCCACTGTAATAGCCATCTCCCGGTTAAGTGCTATTCTGGTCTGTCGTTGTTATCTTGAGTGGGAGAATAAACGCTCGCGTTCCAGGGTGACATTTTAAACCAATCAGTTGCAAGGGGTCATTCGTAATCCGTTTAGGGAGGGGAATTTTGTGAATAGCGATGATGACAACCTGTTTTCAATGGTGGAAAATGTGAAATGTCCCTTTAACTGAGCAAACTAAAACATTATACAGACGCGCCCATTTCTATTGTGATAAACGATGATTTTTAAGCTGAACAACTGCTTCCTAGCTGCCGGTAACATAACGACTGTAAACAAGCTAGAATGAGAATAGCAAATCGTCGTTGTCTCGCTTCACAACAACCGGTTTCCGCGTAACGACTAGACGAGAATAGAGCCCCTGTGCTGCTTAGGAAGCTTCTGCCAAACGCCGTTGAATTCTGTCCAGCCGTTCTCGAGTGATGCCCGGACAAAAAAAGCGACATACAGACACGATGACACACACACACACAGGCAAAATTTTCTGAAGTCATTTTCGGCTTTCATGGGGTGTGAAACACGAAGATATCGCAAAATTTTTTGATTCCGACAAATTTTCAGACAAAAGTCTGATTTTATTAATATAGATTCTGTTGGTAAAATGGTATTAAATACATATTTTGCAAGTGAGTGAAATCTTTTTTTTTCCCATGTCCTTTATCAAAAAACTATTATCTATTACCTTTGCTATTAAATTAACAGTACCTATGTATTAAATCTCTGTATTATTTCATTTTGCATGAAAAGCAACGAACAAATTCCACAGTAAAAATGAAACGAGAGCGAATCTGTACCCAGACAACACATCACCTCCCCAGGATATCTTCAAGATGTCTTCTGGATGAAAAGACATTCCAAAAACATCCTTAAGATGTACTGTGGATAAGTTAAGCCTAGCTGTGCTGTTAGGGTAGATCAGAAGTCGACTTGGTGAGGTAAGAAGGAATTTTATTATGGGATTAATTTACATGCATCATACTCTGTTACATATTTTCACAAAACTTGGTACTATCTTATTAGAAATATTGGTTGAATATATACGTATACCTGCTAATTGTGCCTGAGTGCACGTGCTGGAAAGTTAAAATAAATTTCACAAACTTTTGATTTTTCTCATTTCTGTGGAGAACATATTTCACGCACATCTGACTTTTCCTCTGTATGGATGCGTAGGTGACTATTCAGATTACTCTTTACAGAAAATCCTTTAGAACATAATCACACACGTAAGGCTTTTCTTTTGTATGAGTGCGTAGATGGTTGTTCAGATTTTCCTTTTCAGAAAACCCTTTAGAACATAATTCACACACATGTGGCTTTTCTTTTGTATGAGTGCGTAGATGTCTCTTCATATGTTCCTTTTGGGAAAATCCTTCAGAACATATTTCACACACGTATGGCTTCTCTTTTGTATGAGTGAGTAGATGTCTGTTCAGATTAAACTTTAGAAAAAATCTTTTAGAACATAATTCACACACGTATGGCTTTTCTTTTGTATGGGTGTGTAGATGTTTGTTCAGACTTCCCTTTACAAAAAACCCTTTAGAACAAAATTCACACACGTATGGCTTTTCGTTTGTATGAGTGCGTAGATGTTTGTCCAGACTTCCCTTGTCAGAAAACCCTTTAGAACATAATTCACACACGTATGGCTTTTCGTCTGTATGGATGCGTAGATGACTATTCAGATTACTCTTTACAGAAAATCCTTTAGAACATAATTCACACACGTATGGTTTTTCATTTGTATGAGTGCGTAGATGTTTGATCAGACTTCCCTTTTCAGAAAACTCTTTAGAGCATAATTCACACACGTATGGTTTTTCTTTTGTATGAGTGCGTAGATGTCTCTTCATATGTTCCTTTTGGGAAAATCCTTCAGAACATACTTCACACACGTATGGCTTCTCTTTTGTATGAGTGAGTAGATGATTGATCAGATTACTCTTTACAGAAAATCCTTTAGAACATAATTCACATACGTATGGCTTTTCTTTTGTATGGGTGCGTAGATGTGTCGTCATCCTCAAATTTCCCTTTGGGAAAATCTTTTAGAACATACTTCACACACGTATGGCTTTTCAATTTCGTATGGATGGGTAGATGTGTGTTCAGTCTTCTCTTTTCAGGAAGTTCTTTAGAGTACGTGCGTCTTCTCTCCTGTGTATTTGCGTTCATGAATATTTACATTACCTGTGTGAGAATCTTTTAGAATGTAAAACTACCCGCACATATAGCTTTCTGAAAGTGAATGTTACAACGCCTCTTTAAATTCCGGTATTATAAAGCCATTATATCAACGTTATTTATGTTTTCCTTGGAATAAATTTCTATGAACCTATGTCACAAATAAAAGGTTTTTCCTTTAAATAACTGTACAGATGTATTAAGATATTTTTAATTATCACAGCTTTCACAAATATGTCTTTGAAGATGAACTTAACACCAAACTTTCTACAAGCGGCTAGGTATAACGTTTTACACGAGAACTGCGCATGCGCCAATGGAATTCGGGGTTACCGTTCAGTTTTTTGGGATATGTCGGCAACCATCATATGCCAAAGAATTTGATTCGGAAAACTAGCGCAGCCATCGAGCTTTAATTTAGGTACTAGTATATCTGCTCGATGAGCGCAGCGAGTGTTTCATGGTTCATTCCGTTCATTCATCCTTCGTTTTCCTTTTGCTATGGACCCTATTCTTGTGACGTCATGGTCACGTGACGTGGGGAAAACAAACAACGAATTGCGTTCAAATAATATTTATTTTTGATGGTTTATCGTATTTTGATATCTTAATTTAATATTTTATGTAATTATGCTACATGTGGGTATAAGAATTGCAGCTATCTTAAAGGAATGGCTTTTTATTCTTTTCCCTTAAAAATAATAAACCGAAGCCGGCATTGAAAGATTGGTTGTTTACATATGAAACAGAAAAATTCATTTTTTATATAATATGCTTTATAACTTAGCTTTCATATGTTTATCCGTGATAAAATGAGTTACTTACTCAGTTTACTACTTGTTTCATATCGATTCATTAAATGTGGACTATAGAGCATTTCCTCGTGACGTCTGGTGGTTGGCAAAAATGCGCGCTCGACTTTCCCGCGCCCCGCCCACCATTGATACGATATTGGTGATCCGCCATCGCTATGCTTTTCCCAAGCCTTTTTGCCAACCACTCATAAAAGTTGAGATGTTTGTTTACAAACAAGGAACTGCCTTATATTTTTAAATTTTTATAAAAAGTAAACGTCTTCTATAATATGGGTGACATAAGAAAGATTAATATTTATGAACGGGGAACAATAATCGTTTTCAGTAAAAGATGTTGGAATATGGAATTTGATTTGCAACAGACGTGAGATTCATAATAAATGCTACATTTTATGTAATAACATAATTCTGATTCTGATCAAGTAGACACATTTTTAATTTAAAATAAAGTATTTTAACCTACAGAGCTAAACTTACAGTCTGATGTGATAGCTTTTGTTTACACTAAGGAAAATATATAAACACAGACAAAAGTTTCACCAGTTTCAGTTTACTTGTTAAAGGCCTCGGAATTTTCAAGGAATAGATATGGGTTGTGAATTTTGAATTGACTATTGCTGTAGTTTTAAAATCAACTCAATAAAAAGTAAAGAACCCATATAAATATTAAATTTCAATGTTTTTTGGTAAGTTTTAACATGAAGAAGTTTGTATTTTTCAACTGTTTGATTCTTGTAATGCATTTATTTTGCAAAAAATAACCTTTAATTTTTATTAAGAATTTTTGCTTAGAATTTTTTTTTTTTTCCCCAATTTGCGAAATTTTATTAATGCTAAGCAATAGAATTTTCTTTCCATTTTATTCAAATTTAGATTTACTCGTTTTCATTAATGCTTTGATATTTTTTTTTTTTTTTTTTTTTTTTTTTTAAGTACTAGGCAGCATAATTTGATTTATTAATTTTTTGATGACTTTGAACAGTCATTAATTAGAAACACATCATTACCCAAGTAATATAATTATTTAGTATATACATACAAATATTTATCTGAAAAACTTCATTTTCAATTTTACAGAAACAAAATATTTATTTCAGCTGAATAAATATTGCCTTATGTATGTGATTATGAAATATGAAGTCATATACGTAGGCATTATAGATTCAGATCAATTTTAAAACTTCATTTCAAGAAAATGTCCACTTACATCTTATAAGGAAAATAAGAAAAAAAAAGGCTATTCCAGAATGAAACTAGATGATCACTGTAGGCTTTAAATATGAGTTAAGGAAATATGCTAATATAGATATCTATTATTAACCCTTTGAACTACAATTTATTTTCAGTCAGCACTGCTCATGCAGACAATTTAATTTTCTTAGTTTTAAGAGATTGATATAGAAACTTATGGTTTTGTTGCTCAAATAATTTTTTATTAAAAATAATATTTGTTTCACACATCACGAATGCAGCTCTTCATGATCAGTTTGCTCAAGAAAGTTCATGGCGAGCTGGACTCGTCATTTCAGTTCAAGGGGTTAAATAAGTATATCGCATTCTGACAAGAAAAGTGACAGAACTGTACAAATTCACTGTTTAAGAAAAATCAAAGAATATGATAAAACTTTGATTAACCTACAATAAAATTGCCACAACTGTTTCTTAGGTGAAAATTTGCAAGACAGAGATGTGACACTTTTCATATACATTTTTTAATTAACTTAGAATTGACTTTCTTTTTTTTTTTTTTACCATAATGCAATATCTATTTACTATTAAAGCAATAAGTTGTTTTCTATCTATTGTACTATAATTTAGTGAAAAAACACTGCATCCAATGTAAACACCACATACCAAATATCAAGTCCCAAAAGTGAAAATATAATAAGATACACATGCGGCATAATCATCACAGTAAAGTGAATGTTCAATAAGTGGAAAATATCTTAAACACTGCTCACTTTATTTCAACTAGATTGGTGATATTCATTAGAAATTACGGATTAGTATTACATCTTATTTATGAACATGCAAATATTTTTTGTTTTTATCTAAATATATAAAGCTGGAAGTTTGTCATTATATCTGTCTGGATTATTAGATTCTATCAAAAATTGGTACACTTATTATACAGGACAAAATCTATCTAACGCCGTATTTTTTAGTTCAATCCAGTAATTGGTTCAAAAGACATTAAATAAAATCCCCATTTTAACTTTAAAATGATTTTTTTTAATGCCAAACGTCAAATACAATGTTAAGCAAGAAGCCTCCTGAGTCGTGTCAGGTACGACCGTTTCCAAAAACAATTTCTGGGCAGCGATTTTATTTTGATAAAATAAATATCATGTTATGTCAGGTTTTAATTCATTATGCAAAGTGCCCCATTCCACTGATCATTACAAAAGTTGGTATACTTATAAATTGGATCAAAATTTCTAACACCGAAATTTTTAGTTTAACAGGATAATTCAAAAGATATGAAATAAAAACAAAAACCCAATTTTAACATTGAAATTTTTAAAAAGAAAAAACAATGTTGCTGATAAAATAAAGTTTTTTTCCCCATTTAAAAGTAAATAAATTAATTTTTATGTAAACCTGTATCATAAAAAAAATTGTGATAAAATTGATGTTAGCTTAGTTTTTTTAAAAAATTAATTTCAATGAATAAAAAAGAAATATTTTTTTTCTTCTTGATTTTGTGGTCCACAAAAGTAACGTTGACTCATCTTTCACATAGGACCCCCTCTTGGCAATTTTTATTACTCTTTGTTTTCCTATTTTGGCGATGATTGATCCTAAGGTCTTTTTTTATGCAATTACAATAACCATTTTAATTTATTGCTAAAATAGCAAAAAATAAATAAATCACTAAGGTAGTTTCATATTAAAGTTGTACCAAAAATAGTCACCAATAGAAATATATTTATTTAGACGTTTCAATTATAATAATAGCCTCATAACTGTCATAATATTCTCATTTTTTATTTATTTATTTTTAAAGTATGAATTTAAATTAATCGTATAGGCTTTTTCTCGGGGGGGGGCGGGAAAGCAGGCAAAAACCTGCTTCTGTACTAATAGAAGAGAGTAGTTATCTTTCTCTTTGCCTGCATGCAGCATAGAGAGAGAAAAAAAAACTATGGCACGTACAGCTTTAATTTTTTTTTCTAGATAAAGGAATATGGTTAGATTTGCAATATAACTTTAAATTTTCAATATTTCTCTAAGATTTTTTGTATTTTTCTTCTATATTTTTTTTTTCAAACTGATGCCAATAATATAAAAACCTTACAACTTAACATTAATAAAAAAAAAAAAAAAAAAAGCACTTTACACATGAATGTTAAATTTAAAAATTATATCTGATAAAACTGTAGTCATAATACCTTTAACATTTTATTTAGATTTATTTATTTTTAATATGTTAATTTTAATCAGTCAAATGGTTTTATGGGTTTTTATTCCTCGAATTTATCATCCGTAAGGTAAAGTAGGCACAGTTTTAGTATAGAACCCCCTTAGCGACTTTTATTATTTTTTGCCAGTTTAACAATGAATTAAAACATGTATAACAATTGCATAAGAAAAGACCTTTCCAAATTTTGCCCGAGCTACTTTGGTGCCAATTTTCAAATTTCCTCCTAGGGGTTCTACACTAAAGCTGTTTCTTAATATGAATACATATTTAGTTTATTTTAAATTAACCCTGTTTCAAATAAGCCTCAAATAAATGAATGATATTTATATTTCCTTAATGGCTGTATATCATGGTACTTGGCCATGGTTTCCATTTTAGGTGTCCTATACTAAACTGTACTGCCTGTGGAAGTATGGAAACTAGGTCGTCAGTTTTCTTTTGAAACTTTTCTTTGAATGAATTTGGTTTCACATTATTAATTTTGCTTCTGATAAATTAAAATTCTAACTAGGTTGTGAACTTGGTGGTGTAATATTTGGTAGAACCGTGTATCTGTGGCAATTTAAAATAAAGTTATAGCCTTTTTTTATTTTTTACAATAATAATTAAAATAAATAAATCCTTTAGATATCTTTGTTTAGGCCACAAAATTTACTTTCTTTCGACATTTAGTGTTATGATGCTTCTCAGTGATGAAAATTATCTGCATTCATCACGGAAAATGATTTTAATAAATAATGTGTGCTGCATGAATTGATATAGGAAAATGTAGAGGCTTTGTAATCGCCACAACATACCATTTCATAATAATTTTTCATCAAAAAGAAAATGTTTCTAAATGTAAATGATATTATATAAAAACAAGAAAAATCATAACATTGACACTTGAATATAAAAGTTAAAAAAAAAAAAAAAAAAAAAAAATCAACAGAATATTCAGTATTTGACCAAATACTTATTCGGTTTGCTGTATATTCTGTATTCGGCCAAATATTTAGTATTCTGTTGGCCAAATATTCAGTATTCGGCCAAAACTGCTATTCAGTGCATCCCTACTATAGGGCTACCAAAAAGGCAATCACGTTATATTTTTTGTCATTTAATCTCCTTCCCTAGCTCTTTTTTGCTTCTACAAGAATGCAAAAAATTTTGTCGCACATACCAGTAAGGAAAATATTGAAACTCAGTATTTTTCAAAAAATTATAACATTGTTAGAAGCGTAAAAGGGCTGTATTTACAATTCCGAGAACATTTTTGGTATCATTTCCTGTGGAGAGTAAATAAGTTTTAAATTGCTGCTACTTTTCTGCTTTTATTTTTTACCTTGTCGTATTGCTGTTTATACCCCTTGTGTTGAAAAAGCAAAGGATACAAGATGAAAAATTAACTTTCAATTAAAGTTTTAAGCAACATTTTAATAATTAATTTCAATTTTTGTATCATTGCATACGGATATTTGCACTCCTACCCTTCTTTTCAGTGTATGAATCTGGCTGCAGATTTTTGTACTTCAGCGATGTTGGCTGAAGTCATAATAGTATCGATACACATCTTTTATTAGTAAATCAATACAAAAACTGGCTTAATAACTAAGCGAAAAAGCTCAACCATTGTTCTCCTAGTATTAAGCATAAAATAACTTTATAAGTACAACAGGACAGACATTAGAAAGGTTTTATTTTTAACAAATGACATCTTTTTTATTAATTATCTACAAAAAAGTAACACATTGGCTTTTGAAGTCCAACCCCTCCCCCCCCCCCCCATCTCATTATCAACATGACACTTTAACTAACTGAGCCACTGAATGATGTAAAAATTCCTTACATATACTTTAAAGTTGAATCGCTTTGTTTTTTTTAGCATGACATGAAGACGTGATGACAAAATCCAATTTAAAAAATAAGAAGTTTCTAAAAAAATATTTATTTATGTATTTTTACTTAAAACTTTTTATTTGGTGATTTTTTTTTTTTTTTTTTTTTTTTACTATCAAAAATATTTTGTGATTTTTAATAACTGAAAAAAAAAAGTTTCTTAAAAATCGCCTCAAAAAATTCTTAGGATACTGTGTAAACAGCGAAAAATTTTCTTGTATCAAATGACACCTTTTCTACTAATTATCTGCAAAAATTAAACACGCCGGACCTTCCGGGGACCAAACTCTCGACCACCACGTTATTAACGTGATGCTCTAACCTACTCAACCAAAGAGCGATAAACAGAATGGTTTATATTTACTTTAAAATGAAGGTGCCTTCTTTACTAGCGTGATACGAAGACACAATGACAAAGTCAATTTCATATAAAAAGCTTATGAAAAATACATTAAGTCATGAGTAATTATGGGAAAAAAATTTCCCGTAGAAAAACATTGGCCACAACTGTTGGTGAGACTAGCTATTATCTGCTTTTAAGACCTTGACGAGGAACCAGAGGTGTCCTATACTAAAGCTGTTCCTTATTTTCAGCAAATCAAAACCATGGTGAAGTACCGTGACATAAAGCTGTTAATGAAATATAAATGACATTTAATTATTTGAGTTTCATTACATTGATTCGAAACAATTAATTTAAAATAAATATGCATTAACATTAAGGAGCAGCTTTAGTATAGGAACTCCTTGTTGAAATTAAAAATTTGGCAATGAAGTAGCTCAAATGATTTTTGCAAAGGTCTGTAATACTTATGCAGTTGAGATAAATCCTCGACGAACTGGCAAAAAAAAAAAGTCGACAGAGCAGTCCTACCCAAAGCTGTGCCCATATTATTTTACAAACAATGAAATCATGATTTTTTTTTTTTTAAAGAAGTATTCAATTAACTGAAATTAATATTTAAAAAAAAAAAAAAAAAAAAAAAAAAAATCTAAATAAAAATTTTAAAGCTATTATGACATTAACTTTATCAGATATTTTTGATGATACATGTTTTATGCCATTTTAACGATGAATTAAAATGACTATAAAGCTGCATAAGTAAAGACCTTGGCAAGTAATGTCAAACATACATTGGTGCCAAATTTCCCCTAGATAATGCTACACTAAAGCTGTTCCTTAATGAGAATGCATATTTATTTTAAATTAACCATATTGCTAATCAACATAATAAAATACAAATAATTTCATTTACATTTCATTAACAGCTGTAAATCATTTCACAGTACTTGGCCACAGTTTTGATTTAATGAAAATTGTTGACAATCAAAATAAATTTATTTAAACATTTCAATTATTTAATTAAAAAGAAAGAAAATATATAGTGATCAGATAAGCGAGAAAAGCCTGCTAGTAAGTAATATAATTGATTCGCAAATTGTTATTTTAAAAACATATATATATATACACACACACGTATACATACACACTATATACTATGTAAACTTTTAAAAGTAAGCATCTGCAAATTACAAGTTTTTGTACAAGAAAAATATGTCGATACAATTAATAATAGTTATTCATAACAGTAATGTACCAATTACTTCAGTTTAACTGAAGATTGGGTTGAATAATTTTAAAATACTCACATTATTTATCGAATTAATCACAGTATTGCTACACTGCTATGCATAAATCTCGAAATGGATAAAATTACTTTCACTGTTATACATGTATAAGTTCTTCGTGTACATGCAAACCCAAAGCATCAGTTATAAAAGTGTTACAAAACACTGGTTATAATAATAACATTGAAAAAATTCTCAACATACATAACATTGAAATACCTTTTCTTTAAATAATATTTTTTTATTCAAATTATTCATTTAAAATTAGAATCAAAGTATATACAAAACAAAAATATTAGAATAATACTGTTATACTTACCAATCAGATTAGTTGAGCAAGGGCCCCTTAGAAAGACCTCTATGGAGAGCATTCCACCTCACGACCAGTGTAGATTGGCCTTAACCAGAACACCAACAAATTTAGCTAAGAAAGCTATCCCATTGCACATACCTTCCATTAAACAGAAGGGCTGCAACAACGGAACAACTCACTTGGCCTTAAATTGCATATAAACTTCCTTCAGTACAACAGATTGTTGTTGTAACTAGGCAAAAGCTCTCTTTAAACATGCACATTAATTTTCTAATTATTCTAATCTGTAGGTTTTTATAAACAGATAATGCACTGGAATCTAAAAATGATAAACTTAAAAAGAATAACATATTACTGAAATTCATATTGTAATTTCAAATACGCAGATGCATGGAAAAATAAATGAAGCAAATAACATTCCAAAAACTAGATCATTAAAGAAAAATATCAAGATAATTATACCAAGACTGAAAACAAAGTATGTGATAAGTGTTTTTACAAAAATATAGAAAGTTTACTGAAATTAATATACATTGAGGCTTTTTTAAATTGTTTGCCGTTCTTTGCTATTAAAATCGTTTTCGGAAGGGACATTTACTTGCAATAAATGAAAAAAAAGAAAGAAAAATCATGCAGTACGCATTGATTAGTAACACTTTCCAACTGTACGTAATTTTTGTATCGAATAGCTTTTAATATTCTTTGCCTACGTTATCACACAACAGAGAGAAGGACTGAAAAATATACAGATGGACTAATTGATTTTAAAATTACTCTTAGGCATTTTGGAAAGTATTAAAAATGCTTAACGCAAAAGAATATGCAGCCATTAGATTATAATTACAACTTTTTATCTCTCTGAATATTTTAGTGTAGCCCTGTAAATCAGAAAGTTAATCATATCATATTCTATACAAAAGATTATTTAGAGTATTAACAGTAAATTTCAGTATTTTTATGATTTTTACAGTAGAAAGACTTTAAAATATAATTTTCAAAAAATTCTGTCCTAAAACGTAATGCATTGTCATATTTTTTTTCCCCTGTAAACAAACTAGTTGTACAGGACCTATTAATGTCATTTTAAATGGGAAAAATTCTATAGGGATAATGTTTATAAAAACAACTCTCATAGAACAAAATGCTTTCGAATGCTTTTGGGTGTCCCTGTACACAAACCAGAAGAGATATTCACTCCATTTTCAATATGGAACATCCGATAGTGAACTTCAATAAAATATATCAGTGTTTCGAGAAATTCCATAAATAATTACAGAAGTTGGAGCGCGAGCTTACACACAGACAGACAGATGGACAGATACACAAACTGAAATCATATTCACACTTAAAAATGTTAGAAAGTGTTAAAAACACTCAATGTAAACGAAAGTAATATTTCAGCAATTTTTTATTAATAGCTCTTAATATAAATGGATATTTTTGTGTCACCCTGTAAATCTAATGCTAATTATGCTATATTCAATGCAAAGCATTTTGTTGTGCATATACATAACATATTTCAATTTCCTAAAACTTCGTGGAAAGTAAAGTAATTAAAATTTCATTTATAGAAATCTCTCTCATAGAACACAATGCTTTGGAATACTTTTGAGTGTCCCTGTATATAAATCGGTGGTGATATTTCCTCCATTTTATACAGGAAACATCCAGTAGGGAATTGGAATAATATATTTCAATTTCATTAAGATATGTCTACAGTAAAGGTATGAAAATATGGTTTATAGAAATAGCTCTCATAGAACACAATGCTTTGAAATACTTTCGGGTGTCCCTGTACACAAACCAGTAGAGGTATAAACTTCATTTTCAATAGGGAACATCCGATAGTCTTGAATATCAGTTTTAAGAAATTCCATAAATATTTATGGGAGTTAGAGATCGGACAGGCAGACAGGCAGACAGATAGACGGACGGACAGGCAGATACACAAAGCTGAAATCATATTCACACTTAAAAAATGCTAGAAAGCTGAAATCATATTCACACTTAAAAAATGCTAGAAAGTGTAAAAAACGCTTTACGTAAACGAAAGTACAATTCTAGCAATTTTTTATTAATACCTCTTAATAATATAACTGGATATTTTTGTGCCACCCTGTAAATCTAATGCTAATCATGCTACATTCTATGCAAAGAATTCTTTTGTGCATGTAAATAACATATTTCAATTTCCTAAAACTTCGTGGATAGTAAAGTTATTAAAGTTTGATTTATAGAAATATCTCTCCTAGAACGCAATGCTTTGGAATACTTTTGAGTGTCCCTGTACATGAACCGATTGTGGTATTTCCTCCATTTGATAGAGAAAACATCCAATAGTGAACTTGAATAACACATTTTAATTTCATTAAGATATGTCTACAGTAAAGGTATGAAAATACGGTTTATAGAAATACCTCTCATAGAACACAATGCTTTCAAATACTTTCGGGTGTTCCTGTACACAAACCAGGAGAGGTATAAACTCCATTTTCTATAGAGAATGTCCGATAATGAACTTGATTAACATATTTCAATTTCATTAAGATATGTCTACAGTAAAGGTATGAAAATATGGTTTATAGAAATACCTCTCATAGAATACAATGCTTTGGAATACTTTCGGTTGTCCCTGTACACAAACCAGTAGAGGTATAGACTCCGTTTTCAATAGGGAACGTCCGATAGTGAACTTGAATAACATATTTCAATTTCATTAAGATATGTCTAGAGTAAAGGTATGAAATTATGGTTTATAGAAATACCTCTCATAGAACACAATGCTTTGAAATATTTTCGGGTGTCCCTGTACACATACCAGTAGAGGTATAAACTCCATTTTCAATAGGGACCGTCCGATAGTGAACTTGATTAACATATATAAGTTTCAAGAAATTCCATAAATATTTTCGGAAGTTAGAGCGCGGACAGACAGACAGACAGACAGACAGACGGACAGACAGACAGACAGACAGACAGACAGACAGACAAACCGAAGTCATAAACACTTTTCAACCTTGTTGGAAAGTGTTAAAAAATGGAAATAAGTAAATTTGCTTTAATTAAAAAAAAAAATCCAGTTAATAATTAAAATTTCACAAAAGTAAATAAAGCCAAATCAATCCTAAAATCAATTTTAGCTACATTCCTATTACATAAACTTATAGATTTTAAATGTTAATCATTAAAACATTAGTATCCACTTTTTAAAAAATTGTGCGATTACATGGACAATAAATATGTATAATTGCACTAGCTTGCTGTGACAACTAATAAAGCATTTGCTGTTTAATTATTTACTTACTCAACAACTTAAGATGTTGCAGTAAAATATAAGTAGATAATAGTAAATTAAAGAGTAAGACATAAACAGAAATAATATATATCGGTTTGTACATAATAGGGAATCAAAAATATAGTATGAAGATTTTAAGGAGATTAAACATTTTCAATTTTTATCACAGCATTAGCACGAGAACACCACACAAGTTTGTGTGTGCACTGAGATGGTATTATTCCATGGATACATTGGGATTTCTTTTTTAAACCATCCTTTTTTGAAAGTTTGGTAAAATAACACTACTTTTAAAGGCAGTACAAGCATTTACTTAAGTAAACAATTCAGAGCAATGAAGGAATCATATATTAATACGAATAATTAAAATAAAGAGATTAACATAAAGGATTACATACTTTCATACTCTACCTTTCTTAAGCAAAATAATTAACAGATGGAAGATAACAAAAGTTTTTTATCATCACTACAGCTGGAATTTCTCCGATAAGATGCAGGTGGATACTTTCTTTAAATGAAGTCTTCAAGTTGTTGTTTTCACAGTAACCGAATCGATAATACCTTTGTATGCACATTTTTAATAATCACATACATAAGGCAATATTAATTCAGTTGAAATAAATATTTCGATTTTGTAAAATAAAAGACGAAGTTTCTTTTCTTAGATAAACATAGATATGTGTAATAATAATTATACACACCTAAAAATTTAATAAACTATAAAAATTTGAACAGAAAGCCTGTACAAGTAATACTTTCAAACATTAACAGTAGCACAAAAAAAAGCTTTATATGCAGCAACTAATTACAGTATATTAAAATTTTGATAACACAAAAGAAAATTTCATCTCTTATTGCAAAAAAACAATGATATGTTCATCCCAATTTATCTATTCAGAATCCTTAAATCTGAAATAATGCTAAATTATTTTTAAAGCAATAACATATTCGTAACAAAACAAATGTATACTTACGACAACGTTAATTTTATCAACGTAGCAAACAAATTTTGAACATGTTATTTATATCAACAATGTTTTTCAGAAGGTAATGACATTGATATTCAATTATATAACTAATTCATATGTATAAATCTTGAATGCAGCAAAAAATTTCTGTTGTTTACTTTAGTTTTGCATTTACATTAAGCAGTAGATTCATTGATTGCATGTCTCCATGAAATTGACGTTCGCGCGTGTTTTCGATGTTCTATGTAAGTAAAAAGAGTAAAATAAGAAATTTAATGTCTAAAAATAAGCTTACCAGGAAAAATAAGGGAAAATACCTTTTCTATCTAAATGCCGATTATTGAATATATGAAATATCTTCCTTCACCGAAGATCGAAGCAGTGTCAGTAATTTAAATTATATTTTTTCCCAAAATGGCACCATCGGTTAATTTCAAACTTTATGGCATCAGAAAGTTACACATACATTTCACAAATATAACAAAATTTTCTTTTTACATATTTACTTAACATTTTAATTTTTCAGCAATTCCTAAATTTATTATACTTTCTCATGAATAAGACCCGGATTGTTTCCCTACCCAGCTGATATTTTTGTAGCCTCGAACCCAAAGCGGGAATATGGTCCATTTGCTTTGCTTTGCGGTTTTTTAGATTGTTTTTGTTTGTTCTTCGCTGTTTCTTTTCTTTTTTTATGTCTAAAAAAGGCCATTTTCAGGGCCACCTGATCTCTTTATTTGTGAAAGATGTCAAACTGAATTTACACAGAAAAAGAATTTGTATTCTCACATGAGAAATATACACCATGTGGATATTGTTTCAGGAAAACAATCATGTGTAATATGCGACCAGACATTTTATGCATTGTCACAATTGCATAATCATTTGGAAACTGTGTATGATATTAAATTAAAATTGACAGAACTTACGTTCAATGCTGAAGAAAAATTTTTAGATTGGAAAAGAAAAATTGAAAAAGAATATCAATCTTCTTTTGTTAAATGAAATTCTTCTATAAAAAGTGATCAGAAATTATCTTAGATCTTACTATATCTGTCACAGGAGTGGGACCTATAATCCAAGAGACAACAGAAGTAGGCATCTGAAAATTGGAGGATCTGATCCATAAAAGTTGGATGTACTTGTCCAGCAGTTATAAAAGTTTCTTCTAATCCACTTAAAAGTTTCGGAACAACTATAGTATTTCCCCACAGCTGAATTTGGCAATTTATTTTTGGCGATTATGACTAAATCATAAATCTAAAAATCATAAATCATATAGCATAGCATAAATGATAAAATCATAAGCTAAATTACAAATCATAAATCATTAAATCATAAATCCAAAATAAATAGCATGCAGGCTGCCATATTATATCGCAAACAGTTCATAACGACATCGTTATCATTCAAATCGGCGCCAAAGAAAAATCACCAAATTCAGCTGTGGGGAAATACTATAGTTGCACCAAAGTTTCTTCTAACCCGCATTTGAAATCAAAGTAATATATCAAGCTGTGCATGTAGGCCACGAAAAAGAAGTAGTCAAGTTGCCTTTATCCAAAGCAGAAAAATTGGAATTTGCATCATTATTAAGTGAAGGAGTACCTATATCCAAGATACTCGACAAAACACGGGAAAAGTGCAAACCTTCTGAACGATATGGCCTAACTATTCAAAAGGACTTGCATAACATCTGTAGAGAGATTTTCATCTTGAAACTGTCTTACATAAAGATGACGCTACTTCCATTGATCTCATGGTTAGAAAAATGCAAAATGATGAAAGTAATCCCCTTCTTATTTATAAACCTGTAGGAGAATAATTATTGAATTTCCCTGCAATCAGTAAGAATGATTTTCTTCTTGGGATTATGAATGAATCCCAAGAAAAGCTCTTGGAACTATATAATCACACCATAATGATAGATTCCACCCATGGATTCAATCAGTATGGGTTTCATCTTATGACACTCATGGTACATGATGGAAATCACGAAGGCTTGCAAATTGCAACCCTTTTCTGGGTTCGCTGGGTTCGATCCTAGGTCGTATTCGTCAGTTTCGCTTTTTGGAGTTTTTCGTGATTTTCTCGAAAACTCGAATAAATACGTGATAGGAACACTTAAAAAGCCCCCGTATAGGGCACACCACCTATGCCTAGAACTCCTGTGTAGTAATTTGGTGTTCACCCTTATATCAGCATCTTCAAATCTATCAGATTTGATTTAAGTTTAATATATTCAATATATCATTAATAATTATTATCATTATTATTACCATTATATAATTAAGTTTAATATATTCAATATACATTTAACACACACTCACAAACACACACACACACACACACACACACACACACACACACACATATATATATATATATATATATATATATAATATATATATATATATATATATATATACAGTCGGTAACAGAAGTGTCCGAACACTAGCAAAAATTCCTATGTAAAAAAAGTACACTTCATGAGGTTTTGTGAAATAAATCCTTGTCGAATCCTGTTCTTAGTTAGTGTAAGAACATGATTCGATAAGGATTTAGTTATCAAAACTGTATGAAGTGTACTTTTTTTACATAGGAATTTTTTCTAGTGTTCGGACACTTTTGTTACCGACTGTATATATATATATACACATATGTCTTATTTTATCTTTTATATAGATTTCTTTTTTATTATTTTTAGATAAATAAAAAACATGCTTTTGCATTAAAAAATAAATAAATAAATAAATAAATAAATAAAACTGCATCATTTGTATTTTGGAGAACCTATCAAATAATTACAGATTAGATAAACAATGTAATAGTGACACATAAGTACATTATATAGCAAGATTTGAACTTGTAGTTAAAATGTTCAAACGCTAAAATGTTAAAATGCAACTGTAATGTATTGAAATCTTTACAATGAATCTACTAATATAAAGTATTCACATAATAATCAAACAATTTGTATGCATTTACTATTTGAGCATATATGGATAACCATGTATCATTTTTAACATTGTATTCTAAATGGCCCTTCTTTGGCATTTACATTTATCTACATTTATATTATTTATTTTCATAATCTATTATGTATAATGTTCATTTATTCATTGTATTTTTATCAAGTTAGCGAAAAAAATAAGGAAAGAAATGGATACATACGTCTGCAAAATATTATGATAGTTACATAATCTGACAGTTAAATTAAGTTAAAATTTACCCGTGAAATGTTATCTTTTTCTTTTCTGAAGAGCTATTGTTGATTTGTCTGTTCGTACAACCATATGAAAAACATGATATAACCATTTTTAATTTTAATTCATTAAGAGCACAATATAAACGGACGACGCGACAAATGCTTCTTGCCGTGCAAAGATTGACCTTCGGTCTAACGTTAGCAGACGAATTCTTGAAAAACCGGCACGCACAAATATCATGTACAGGCCCTGTGGAAGAATTTTTTCGTACTTTCTGCGACAAACCTCACTAGAGCTACTTTGTTTCTGCAAGAGGATATCATTCAATAATAAATATTTGCATGCTAACTACCAATAAGACTAGCTTTTTTGTTTCTAAAAATGTTTAGGTTAATATCAAATCTATGTTGTTGTTGTTTTTTTTAAACTTTATAACCTCATATTAATTTTTGGAAAGAAGTAATTCTGTACTGCGGAGGTAAAGGACGCCATGTCTATTTTGAGAAAAGAGTTAATTCCATGTCTTCCATGTGCTGCAATGGCATATATTTGTCATAAATAAAGGAAATGAACATTTTTTTTTTTTTCTTTGCACTGTCTTTTTTACTTTCTTCTATATGTAATATAGAGAAAGTATTGGATTCGTGAAAATTTTCGACCTCCGTTTATTGATAGATTTACACGATCTGGGATGTCCTGAACACGAATTAATAGTTTTTTGAAAATGTCTGTCTGTGCGTGTGTATCAAGAATTTTGTTTCCACTATATCTTACGAACCAATGAATGAAATGTAACCAAACTTGGTATTTAGTTACACCCTGACATAAACTGGCGCTGATTAGATTTGGGGATCAGTCGCTCAACAGGAGGCGCTGTGATCGCATTTTTTGTAAACTATTAACATGGCAGTATAGGACAAAATGTCGTATAAATGTGCATAATGAGAGTTATTTTAAACTTGTGATTGTAAAATTAATACGAATTATTGAAAATAGTAGTAGTTAACTAGTAAAAAAATTTTGTGCATGTGGGGGCATCGGTTCCCCCCCCCCCTCCTGGGGGAGAAGTACCCCCCGGGGGAAGTAAATTTTCAATATTGGGTATATTTCTAAAGATTTCGTCAATACTTTTTTCTGTAAAATTATATAGAAGAAACTCATTTGGTGGACACATCATACTAGTTTGATATTTGATTACTGATATATGTCGTATTTCTGCGGCTGGCTTCAAAATACAAAATTTTATCGTGCAATTCTCGTGAAGAATTATTTTAAAAAGCCGCCTATTTTTGTGAAACACTAATTTTCAGATCCGAAATTTTCTTAGAATTAACCCTGCATTTTAAAAACTGAGTTATCACGTTTTCAATTATCTCAAACAAATGTTAGAGCAAATATTATTTTTCTTTCTCCTATGGTAAATACTTCGTTGTTAAAGTTCAAAGTTTTCCATGATTTTCTCCAAAACCCACATGAATGCGGACTGAAACATCTTACCAAATTCCCCACAGAGAACACTTCATTCGTTTAAGTTGCATTTTTCCGTGATTTTCTCCGAAACTCATGTAAATATGGACTAAGACACCTTAGAAAGTCTTCCACACAGGACACTGCTCCCAGTCTTAGAAACCTTAACGCAATCATTGGCTTTAACATGTACACCTTGCCATCGCCTTTGAAATTCGCCAGTAGCTTTGAATATATTATTTATTTCTAATAATTTAAAAGACAGTTATTTTAAGTTTTATTTTTTAAAGATTCTTCACTTCAGCTGTATAACCTTTAAAAAATTTTTAAATAAAAATCAAAACATTGCATAATCGTAGCGTTCCCTTTTTTTCTGCATCACTTCCAGCTTTTGATTCTAGTTAAACTGAGTTTCAGTTAATGCAAACAAGAATTTCTCTCCGTCCTGACTCGGTATATTTTGATTACGCAATGCATTGAAAGTGATTTTTTCCCCCCCATTTAGTTATGCGTATTGTGCAATGATTTGTGTGGTTTTCAGTTGGATTATAAAAGTAATTTATTCATCTGTTATTTTTCCTATTTTCAGCAGACGTTCAGGCAATTTTATAGATAAATAAAAAAAAAAAATCAAGGAATATGTTTTTTGCAGCATCTGTAAGAAAGATAAAATCGAAAGTTCATAATGATCGAACTGCGATATCCTTTTAATTGTGTGAAACAAGAAAAAAAGTCTGGTGTGAAACAACCACACGACTTCCATTACCCCCTATTACACGTATTATATGCATTTTTGAGAGATAATGTGATCAGAAAACGTAAAAGTGACCTAAAGAAAAAATCGTTAGAGCCGTTTTTGAGATACCAACTTTTACAAAAAATCAAATAGTGACCGAAAAACAATAATTACATACAAAAGGATATTTAAAAGGGAGTTAATATAAGGAGTTTGAAAAAAATCCGTACAACCGTTTTTAAAGGAACGCCTTTGCGAGGCCTGAAATTGAGCTATTTATACAGGACGCCTATCAATTTTCCTGAACTAACCAACTATATCATTCGAAAGGACATCTAATAGAGTGTTTATATAGCAAGTTTGAAGAAAATCGTTAGAGCCGTTTTTGAGATACGGACTTACGGTCCCACTTCCGGTTTCCGATGTCCCACTTCCGGTTTTTCAATTTTCACCAAATTTTGGAAATTTCATCTGTACACCAGACGTATTTCAGTTCTAAAGTTTCGTAGCTCTATCTTTATTAGTTTCTGAGCTATAATAGCCAGAAGATTCTCCACATACATACACACACACACACACACACACACACACACACACACACATACATACACACTGACCAATTGCCAAAAACCACTTATATTGACTCAGGGGACCTTAAAACGTGTAAATCAGGTGAAAACCCGATATCGAATTTTCAGACCGAATACAATACTTCCATTACCTACGGTAGTAGAGTAATGGAAGTAAAAAAAGGGGGGAGGGTGCGGAAGGTGAATTATAGGAATGAATATTAGAAATTTATTTAAAAGGGAAAGGCAGCTTCCTTCAAAGATCGCGTGAATAGTTTGAAACAGAAACAGAAGAGAAATCCCATCAGACAACACACAGAAAACACAGCGTTCAATGTTTTTCTGCCCTTGTTGCATTGCTGTAGCAATCTAACCCTTTGGTACCTTTCTGCAGAAACGAGCAGCTTCTGCAAAAACGAAACTTATACTGCAGAGCATTTTTAACCAATTTATTGCATTGGAAAATTTTTTTCTTTCAAAATTTTTTGTTCCTTAAAGAAAAACATTTCTGCAAGGACTCAGTGCCTTTCTGCGACAATGTCACTGTGTCGCCGTGTTTCTGCCACGGGGTGTAAAGGTATTGGAACCATTTGCTCCAGTTGTTCTTCATCTCAGTGGTTATTTATTGCTAGATCAGTTAATGTTACTGTTACAATACAACATACAAAAATGAATAATTACTCTTACAGGTAAAAATAAATAAACACATAAATAAAGTGTTTTTTAATAATTATTAAATTTAGAGATACAATTATTCTACTTTTTACAAATGCACAAAATTACTTTTATTTTATTTTATATTAAATATTAACACTTTTGTTCTTATAAACAATATTTAATTTAATTCGATACTCAGAATTCTGTTCTTTCCCTCTATCACATGACTAAGCAGACGAAGCTGGGAAGAGTCCGCGAGCGCTTGCACCTACGCACCTATATTTCTTGAAGTAAGTTATAGAACTTGCGCCAGAGACGTCAATCCCCGCCCATTTAAGCACTGGCTGACAAAACAAGGTTATTTTTTATATTTCGAATATTAATGTCTTGACAGTTTTATTTACAATGTTATAGAAATTTAAAAATTGTATATGATTGCGTAGTATATAGGTGTATTTATGAAAACCCGAATAAACTACTACTTCAGAAACGCCAAAAGAAAAATACACTGATGGAAAAAAAAATCCCAACACCAAGAAAAAATTATTGTACAGTAATGAAATTTCAGCAATACATTTGTCTAGGTAACATATTTAATTGATTAAAGTTTCAAGATCACAGGTAGAGCCATTGGCGAGAAGAGCCATTTCAAATGTGAAATGTTGGTACATTAGTAACCGGTGTAACCGCCAGAATTTTGAATGTAAGCATGCAAACGTGCATGCATTGTGTCGTACAGGTGTCAGATATCAGTTTGTGGGATGGAGTTCCATGCCTGTTGCACTTGGGCGGTCAATGCAGGGACGGTTAATGCTGGTTGTGGATGACGCTGGAGTTGTCGTCAAATGATGTCCCATACGTGCTCGATTGGAGAAAGATCTGGTGATCTAGCAGGCCAAGGCAGCATGTCAACACTCTGTAGAGCATGTTGGGTTACAACAGTTGTATGAGGGCGAACGTTATCCTGTTGGAAAACACCCCCCTTGAATGCTGTTCATGAATGGCAGCACAACAGGTTGTATCACTAGACTGACGTACAAATTTGCAGTCAGGGTGCGTGGGATAACCACGAGAGTGCTCCTGCTGTCATACGAAATTGCTCCCTAAACCATAACTCCAGGAGTAGGCCCAGTGTGTCTAGGCCGCAGACAGGTCGCTAGCAGGCGTTCACCTGGCCTCCTTCTAACCAACACACGGCTATCACTGCGACCAAGGCAGAACCGGCTTTCATCAAAAAACACAACAGATCTCCACTCCGTCCTCCAATGAGCTCTAGCTTGACACCACTCACGTCGCAAACGGCAGTGGTTTGGAGTCAGTGGAATGCACACTACAGGGCTTCTGGCTCGGAGCTGTCCTTGAAGTAACCGATTTGTAACAGTTCGTTGTGTCACTGTGGTGCCAACTGCAGCTCGAATTTCAGCTGCAGACGCAGTACGCTTAGCCACAGCCATACGCCGAACACGGCGGTCTTCCCTCTCATTAATGCCACGTGGCCGCCCGGAACCCGGTCTTCTTGAGGCAGTACCTTCCCTTGACCACTGCTGCCAACACTCATGCACAGTGGATACATTCCTGCCAAGTCTTTCTGCAATATCGCGGAAAGAAAACCCACCTTCTCGTAGCCCTACTACACGACCTCGTTCAAACTTAGTGAGCTGTTGATAATGGCTTCTTCGTCTTCTTAGAGGCATCCTTGACTAACATTAACCCATTACGTCAAATCTCAACTGTAAATAACGATCACGAACTTTACAGCGCTTATTTAAAGCAAACCTCATTTGCATGTTCATAGTGTTGCAACTAGCGCCACACTTATGCGCGTAGCTCGAAATTTGAATCGACATCATCTTTCAGATGTAAAAAAACTTTTTTTTTTTTTTTTTTTTTTTTTTAAACGAAATTTAACCAAACTTTGTATTTAGTTGGCCCCTGACATAAACTGGTGCTTATTAGATTTGGGGATCAATCGCTCAACAGGTAGCGCTGTAATCGTATTTTTTCTAAATTTTTAACATGGCAGTGTAGGACAAAATTCCGTATAAATGTACATAATGAGAGTTATTCTTAGCATGTGATTGTAATACTAATATGAATTACTGATAATAGTAGT
Source organism: Salticus scenicus (assembly GCA_963930645.1). Lineage (NCBI taxonomy): Eukaryota > Metazoa > Arthropoda > Arachnida > Araneae > Salticidae > Salticus > Salticus scenicus. Next base: position 68,273,755 of record OZ005652.1, read on the forward strand.
TGTTAATTAGTAAAAAAAATCTGTGCATGCGGGGGCACCCCTGGGGGGAAGGTAAATTTTCAAAAGGTCTCGTCAATACCTTTAAAACGAATGGTTGAACTATAAATATGTAATAATTTAAAACAAAGTTATCGATTTTTTTTTTTTTTTTTTACTTTTAACGAAAAAAAACTTGGAAAAAAAAAAATATATATATATATTTAATATTCTTATTGAGTGAATTTGTATAGGAAAATATAGAAGAAAGTCTTGTGGTGGCCACAACATACTAGTTTTTTTTCACTTAACGAAAAAGAGACAAAAAGAAAGAATACTTCAGAATAAATATGTAACAGTATAAATTAATATATTTGAATAGAAATAATTTATATTGAATAAGAAAAATATAGAATGATAAAGTTTATAAATTAGTAGAGAAATTTATTATGATACGTTTACATATTGGTAAAAAAAAGTTATTTGTAATAAATTTGTATTTTTATTTAGCACATTTTAAACATTAAAAAAGAAAAAAAGGTCTTCTTGTAAAATAATCGTCTTTCATTCAATTAAATGTAAAGAAAATTATTTTTTATTTAAGCAAAATGTTTTATTTATATACTACGAATGTGAATTACGAACGATGTGAATCGATGATTCATTCATTCTTGATTCATTTCTGATTGGTTTAATTCAACCAATGGTCAGTTTCCACATTTCAGATTTATTCTCTCAAAATGCCGTTCCGCGCCACGCTTCTGTCGCCAAAGTGCTGTAGGGTGGGAACCACGGAGTAAAAAGACAGGAGAAGAAGGTAACGCTGAAATTTTGTGATGTTGTTTTCTAATGTTTACAGATGGCGCCAGCGTGCAATCCTTCCTTCTCTCCAGCTTCCGCAATGTTATTCAATGGGGAAATGTCTCGTTTTAATTATTTTTTTAAAAATAATATCAAGCTGGAAAAATTTCGATTGAAAGCAAATTTCATTAAATAGAGTATTCTAACCAACATGTTTTTTTTAAGAGCCATTTATACTAATTATACTTTGAAAGAAAGCTTTTAAAAAATGACGATTCTTATGAACCGAAGCTAGCTAAAACAGACAATTGGGAGGAAGGAGAATGGATGAAATTATGTAAAGAAAAAAAAATAAACTTACTTTAGGTGCAGAAAACACGAACTCGGACTTTATTTTTCTCCTAGGGCTTTTTTTTTTGTTTTTCTTATCATAGTCCAAGCGGCGGCTGCAAAAAATTGACTTGAGAAGGTACGAAGCTGATTTTTTTCCTATAGATAGAATTCATTGTTACAATGAAAATCTGATAGGGTTGCCTGGTCAAAGCCGTCAAGTTTAAGAGAAACAACCTCACTTCCGGTCACAATTTAAACGATTTTCGAACCCCAAAAGGTATGAAGATGGAATCGGTGCTAAAATGTAGAGATTAATATGCTCTTTAAAATGGCATAGGGTTGCCTGGTCAAAACCGTCAAGTTTTAGAGGTTGCCTCGATAATAGGGTTCAAATTTAAACGATTTTCGAACCCCAAAAGGTATGAAGATGAAACCGGTGCTAAAATGTAGAGATTAATATGCTCTTTAAAATGGCATAGGGTTGCCTGGTCAAAGCCGTCAAGAAACAGAGGTTGCCACGAAAATAGGGGACGTATTTTGCGATTTATTTACCCAAGTAAAAAGTGATTTACCCAAGTGTAAAGATGAAACTGGTGCTAAAATGTAGAGATTAATATGCTCTTTAAAATGGCATAGGTTTGCCTGGTCAAAGCCGTCAAGAAACAGAGGTTGCCAAGAAAATAGGGGACATATTTTACGATTTATTTATCCAAGTATAAAGTGATTTACCAAGTGTAAAGATGAAACCGGTGCTAAAATGTAGAGATTAATATGCTCTTTAAAATGGCATAAGGTTGCCTGGTCAAAACCGTCAAGACCCGGAGGTTGCCTCGAAAATAGGGGGTCAAAATTAAACGCTTTTCGAACCCCACAAGTGTAAAGAAGAAACCGGTGCTAAAATGTTGAGAATAATATACTTTTTAAAATGGCATAGGGTTGCCTGGTCAAAGCCGTCAAGAAACAGCGGTTGCCACGAAAAAGGGGGGCGTATTTTACGATTTATTTACCCAAGTAAAAAATGATTTACCAAAGTGTAAAGATGAAACCGGTGCTAAAATGTAGAGAATAATATGGTCTTTAAAATGGCATAGGGTTGCCTGGTCAAAACCGCCAAGAAAAGAGGTTGCCACGAAAAGTGTGTGCTTGTGGGAGGGGGGGGGTGCGATTTTTCGCGGTTTTCTTACCCTAACATATTTAAAAATGAAACCGTTTATAAAATATAGAGAATAATATTCTCTTTAGAGTATCATAGGGTTGCCAGGTGAAAATCTCGAAAAATAATGGTTGCCTCGAAAAAAAAAAAAAAAAAAAAGCTAATTTTGAAGGGTTTTTTATACAATGTGAAGAAAAAATATAAAAAGTATTTAAAAAAGAAAAAATAAATAAACTGTAATGAAACTGTTCTAAAATTTCCCATAAAAACAACGAATTAATAGTAAAAATAAAAAATGTAGCAAGCGGATACAGATAAGAAAATACGACCGCAAAAGTTAACAGAAATGAAGATGCCCAAAATGAAGATGCCCAAAAAACTCATAATAAGAAATTCTGTTAGTATACAAAATAAATATCTAAATAAAATGAAAAGAAAACCCCTCTTATTTCAGATTTGCAGCAAGATTTACAAATTTTAATTTCATAAATTAATTCATTGTTATTAAGAAACGCGAAAAATTTATCAATTTTTTAAAAATGTTTTTCGCTTTATTTGTACCCATAATTAATTTGCAGAAGGTATTATTCATTATTCTAATTAGATATAAAAAAAATTGAGAAATTTTTCTAAAATTGACAAATTTTTAATATTACAAAATCGGCACAACCCAATATTTTCGTATAAAATTCTACAAAGCAGCCGCATACATTTCTTCAGGGAATTATATTCTCAATACTTTGACACAATTTGAATATTTTAAGTATTGAAAAATGGGGAAAAAACGAGCTCGTGAGCTGAAATTAGTTTTATACAGATTAGAAAAAGAATGGTCACGCATAATAATTTAATTTTCTTTATGCTTTAAAATCTCTTATATCATTAAACAAATAAAATAAACGAATATTGAAATTCGCTTCCTTTTCTAAGCTGACCGCTATACCTTGACAGGTTTGAAGCACAAGCGTAAGCAAAGTGAAAAGTGTTGTATGTTCCACATTTAGCTAGCAATTTCATCTTTTAAATATTAATCATTTCGTGTTTAACCTTTTTAAAATAGTCTTCATGTGTGTTTCACTTTGTGTTAAACACCTTTAATATTTGTTAGCTTTTTGGAGACTGACCGCTATTTCTTTACGAATTTTACCAGGCAAACATATGCCATTTTAAAATAACTCCTACTCTGTACATTCTGGAACCAGCTACACCTTACAAATATTCATATAATTTCATCCTTATTCATTTTCTTTGTTAATGCTATTCGTATTTTTTTACACTTCGTTAAGAAATCTTCAAAACTCGCCAATTTTTTTGTATTTCACTTCTTTACTTGACAGATTTGACCTATTTTCGAGGCAACCTCCGAGTCTTGACGGTTTTGACCAGGCAACCTTATGCCATTTTAAAGAGCATATTAATATCTATATTTTAGCACCGGTTTCATCTTTACAGTTGGGTAACTCACTTTTTACTTGGGTAAATAAATCGTAAAATACTTCCCCTATTTACGTGGCAACCTCTGTTTCTTGACGGCATTGACCATTCAAATCTATGCCATTTTAAAGAGCATATTAATACCTACATTTTAGCACCGATTTCATTTTTACACTTGTGGGGTTCGAAAATCGTTTAAATTTGACCCCTATTATCTAGGCAACCTCTGAAACTTGATGGTTTTGACCAGGCAACCCTATGCCATTTTAAAGAGCATATTAATCTCTACATTTTAGCACCAGTTACATCTTTACACTTGTGAGGTTCGAAAAACATTTAAATTTGACCCCTATTTTCGAGGCAACCTCCGGGTCTTGACGGTTTTGACTAGGCAACCTTATGCCATTTTAAAGAGCATATTAATCTGTACATTTTAGCACAGGTTTTATCTTTACACTTGGGTAAATCACTTTCTACTTGGGTAAATAAATCGCAAAATACGTCCCCTATTTTCGTGGCAACCTCTGTTTCTTGACGGCTTTGACCAGGCAACCCTATGCCATTTTAAAGAGCATATTAATCTTTACATTTTAGCACCGGTTTCATCTTCATACCTTTTGGGGTTTGAAAATCGTTTAAATTTGACCCCTATTATCGAGGCAACCTCTGAAACTTGACGGTTTGACCAGGCAACCCTATGCCATTTTAAAGAGCATATTTATCTCTACATTTTAGCACCAGTTTCATCTTCATACCTTTTGGGGTTCGAAAATCGTTTAAATTTGACCCCTATTATCGAGGCAACCTCTGAAACTTGACGGTTTTGACCAGGCAACCCTATGCTATTTTAAAGAGCATATTAATCTCTACATTTTAGCACCGGTTTCATCTTCATACCTTTTGGGGTTCGAAAATCGTTTAAATTTGACCCCTATTATCGAGGCAACCTCTGAAACTTGACGGTTTTGACCAGGCAACCCTATGCCATTTTAAAGAGCATATTAATCTCTACATTTTAGCACCGGTTCCATCTTCATACCTTTTGGGGTTCGAAAATCGTTTAAATTTGACCCCTATTATCGAGGCAACCTCTGAAACTTGACGGTTTTGACCAGGCAACCCTATGCCATTTTAAAGACCATATTATTCTCTACATTTTAGCACCGGTTTCATCTTTACACTTTGGTAAATTATTTTTTACTTGGGTAAATAAATCGTAAAATACGCCCCCCTTTTTCGTGGCAACCGCTGTTTCTTGACGGCTTTGACCAGGCAACCCTATGCCATTTTAAAAAGTATATTATTCTCAACATTTTAGCACCGGTTTCTTCTTTACACTTGTGGGGTTCGAAAAGCGTTTAATTTTGACCCCTATTTTCGAGGCAACCTCCGGGTCTTGACGGTTTTGACCAGGCAACCTTATGCCATTTTAAAGAGCATATTAATCTCTACATTTTAGCACCGGTTTCATCTTTACACTTGGTAAATCACTTTATACTTGGATAAATAAATCGTAAAATATGTCCCCTATTTTCTTGGCAACCTCTGTTTCTTGACGGCTTTGACCAGGCAAACCTATGCCATTTTAAAGAGCATATTAATCTCTACATTTTAGCACCGGTTTCATCTTTACACTTGGGTAAATCACTTTTTACTTGGGTAAATAAATCGCAAAATACGTCCCCTATTTTCGTGGCAACCTCTGTTTCTTGACGGCTTTGACCAGGCAACCCTATGCCATTTTAAAGAGCATATTAATCTCTACATTTTAGCACCGGTTTCATCTTCATACCTTTTGGGGTTCGAAAATCGTTTAAATTTGACCCCTATTATCGAGGCAACCTCTAAAACTTGACGGTTTTGACCAGGCAACCCTATGCCATTTTAAAGAGCATATTAATCTCTACATTTTAGCACCGATTCCATCTTCATACCTTTTGGGGTTCGAAAATCGTTTAAATTGTGACCGGAAGTGAGGTTGTTTCTCTTAAACTTGACGGCTTTGACCAGGCAACCCTATCAGATTTTCATTGTAACAATGAATTATATCTATAGGAAAAAAATCAGCTTCGTACCCTCTCAAGTCAATTTTTTGCAGCCGCCGCTTGGACTATCACTATCATAGCCTGTTTTACAACTAGGAACGAAGCATTTATTTGAATCATCTGAATTATGCAGTTTTAAGAACTTACAAAAAAATTAAATTGCTTAAAATAAAAAATTTTAAATGTACTCCAGCAAAATTCTATTGAAAACAACAGTATATCCGCGCCGAGGTAGGGAGGAATGACAAGTGGCGCCCTCAATATTTACCAAAAATTTAGATCACAGTTTCGTAGCTTTCTCCCATTGGACCTTCAACTCCTATTAATATTACTCCGTGGTGGGAACTTTCCAAATTCGCGGTACAAATCTGCAGTCATGTCAAATAAAGCCATCTCATTGGTCAATTCAGTCACGTGGTTTTCGATGACCGATCACTTGACTTCCTGATTTTGTTTGATGCGTTTACAAACATGTTATTCATTCTAGATGCGAAACAAAGTTTAAGTATGGTTTCGTATCTCTTCAAAAATAATTTAGTGTTATAAATGCAAGAAATTGGTTCGCATAGGTGGACTCTGCTCAATTCCCCATCATATTTGTGTTCTATTTCTAGTGCGAGACAATATTATAATCATGTTAAGAGAAATTAATTTGACCAAAGCTTGACACAGTGACAGAATGAAAACCCCACCTAATAGGCTATCCACCGTTCACTTCGATATATTTATCTTATTCTAATCTATTAATTTATTTTATCAGGGTCAATTCCATTGTTTAGTTTTCACGCAACTATTTCCAATGCAATAATCCTCAAAGTTCCTATTTATATGAAAAATTTTCAATTTCGCTATGTTGATAAAATCTTAAATTACAAATAATTTACGATATTTTCCTATTAGAATATTTGTTGTCAACCATGTTCAAACAAGTATCAAAAATGTTATTTTGAAGTTCTCTGATATATTTTTGATCCTCAAACTGGACGTTTATGCTCAATTTTGCCCTATTCTGCCATGTTAAATAAATCGTAAATTCCAAATAATTTACAATTTTTTAAATTGGAAAAATCATAGTCTATGATATTCATGCCAGTCTCCTAAATAATATTTCAAAAGTGGTCTGACATCTTTACGATGAAAATATCTCTCAAAATTGTTGTTTATGTGAAATTTTGCCCCATTCTGCCATGTTAAGAAATTCGTAAATTCCAAATAACTTGCGAAACTTTCAAAGTAGCATGTTTACAGTTATTGATGTTCATTTGGAATTCAAAACTGATATTTTAAAACTGTCCTCATATATTTACAGTAAAAATTTTCTACTTAATGGACGTTTAAGTGAAATTTTGCCCTATTATCCCATGTTAAGAAAATCGTAAATTTATAATAACTTACGAAGTTTTTTAATTCGAATTTTACAAATGAATAGGGTTCACACCAGTGTCGAAAGTAATATTTTAAAACTGATCTGACTTCTCTGCGACTATTTGTTCTTGAGCTATCGTGTACACAGACTAACAAACTCACTAACGGACTAAAGAACTAACAGACACCCTAAAGACGGACAACATATAAATTTTGTCATTTTCGGATTCCTCACACCTGAAAAAGTGTAAAATAGTCAAAAACCGAGGTCAAAGATTTTCACGATTACACAGGTCGACATGTAAAATTTTGATTTTATAATTTTGGCTGATCTTTATGTTTCTTGGTCTGCTGAAACAAAAAATTAAGCCAGTTTTTCTCTATCACGTACAGATTTTTGCCAATACAGGGTGCCTGCCAATATAGTGTTTTCCATTACTCTTCCACCAATATAATTTATATGTTATGCTTTATAGAGTATATTTCTATGATTAATTAATCATGGATGCCGGTTGTTGTTATAGCGCAGCACTAGTTTGACGTAAAACCATACCAACCAACCAACCAACCTATTGTTGTGATAGTATATGAAAGAAATTATGTCTGTAAACACCCTGCATTGACAAAAATCTATACGTGATAGAGAAAAATGTGCTGCATTTTCGGTTTTATCACATCAATAAACATAAAGATTAGCTAAAATCATTAAATCAAATTTTGTCAACTTCATTTTTGTTGACCTGTGTTACCTAAGTTCCCCATACCTATAGTATGATGGGGAACTAATAACTAAATGATTATGTATTAAACACAGTAAATGTACAATCCGATAACGAACGTCAGATCGCAGTTTCGCAGATTAAAATGTGTGTATCTCGATATTATAAAAGTAGTTATGTATTTATTGTACACCCCGCGACAGAAAGATAGGTACAAAGGGTTTTTTCTTTGATTTTTCATAAAATAACATTATCTAAATTGTGCTTATAATTTATTATTATCATAAAATAACACTATTCCCAGACTAATTTTTGTTTTAAGACTAATTTAGAAAAGTTTTAAGATTAAAATTTTTCTAATTTAAGACTACATTCCGCGACAAAAAAGATAGGAACAAAGGGTTCTTTTTTTTTTAATTTTTCATAAAATAACATTATCTGAATTGAGCTGATCATTTACTATCATAACAAAATATTATCATATCAAAAATATATTAAATATTTGAATCACATTCAAACTATTCATATTCAAAATAACCATATTCAAAAATTAAAAAAAAAAAAAAAAAAAACTTTGTTCCTATCTTTTTGTCGCGGTGTGTAGTCTTAAATTAGAAAATTTTTAGTCATAAAATTTTTGTAAATTAGTCTTGAAACAAACATTAATCCAGGAATAGTGTTATTTTATGAGAATAATAAATGGCAAGCACAATTTAGATAATGTTATTTTATGAAAAATCAAAGAAAATCCCTTTGTACCTATCTTTTTGTCGCGGGGTGTATGTAAACTTAATAATAATGAACATTGGATTTATTTAATTATTTATAATTCCAGCGTTGTTTTAACGTTTATTTAAAAAGAATGCTACGTATTGAAGACTGTATATGAAAATAAAACTACATTAACTTTGCTCAATTTCTAAAATTATTCATATGCCTTGTTTTTTAAAATATACTACTCTTTTAAAATGTGCGACTGCATTTGCTTACTCAAAAACGGGTGCAATATTTTTAGCTATAATTTGATTGGAATTTCTAGGAAAAAATCAAATTTGAGTGAAATCAGTCTTTTTCGATCAAAAACCTTTTCGATAAAAATGATAGAACAAGTATGAGTTTAGCTCTGAACCACGGAGTAAAAAGACAGGAGAAGAAGGTAACGCTGAAATTTTGTGATGTTGTTTTCTAATGTTTACAGATGGCGCCAGCGTGCAATCCTTCCTTCTCTCCAGCTTCCGCAATGTTATTCAATGGGGAAATGTCCCGTTTTAATTATTTTTTTAAAAATAATGTCAAGCTGAAAAAATTTTGATTAAAAGCAAATTTCATTAAATAGAGTATTCTAACCAACATGTTTTTTTTAAGAGCCATTTTATACTAATTTTACTTTGAAAGAAAGGATTTAAAAAATGACGATTCTTATGAACCGAAGCTAGCTAAAACAGACAATTGGGAGGAAGGAGAATGGATGAAATTTTGTAAAGAAAAAAAAAATAAACTTACTTTAGGTGCAGAAAACACGAACTCGAACTTTATTTTTCTCCTAGGGATTTTTTTTTTTTTTTTTTTTTTTTCTTACCACTATCGTAGCCTGTTTTACAACTAGGAATAAAGCATTTATTTGAAACATCTGAATTATGCAGTTTTAAGAACTTACAAAGGAATTAAATTGCTTAAAATAAAAATTTTTAAATGTACTCCAGCAAAATTCTATTGAAAACAACAGTATATCCGCGCCGAGGTAGGGAGGAATGACAAGTGGCGCCCTTAATATTCCCCAAAAATTTAGATCACAGTTTCGTAGCTTTTTCCCATTGGACCTTCAACTCCTATTAATATTACTCCGTGCTCTGAACGAACTTCGATCATTTTTCATTTGGCGCAACAAAAATTCATACTGATGATGCCATCTGTCGATCAGATTTTAAATGAAACATGAAAAATATTTCTTAGATATATATAATTCATTAATTTATATATTGTTTAAAAAATATGTTGAGGACTTTTGATAGTTGGAAGAGTAAAATATCAAAGTAATTATATATATATATATGTATAACAAATGTTTTATGTACAGCTAACAAAAAATAACAGAGTTCTCAAATCACGAGAGTTAGTTATAAAAAACTAAAAATTAACAGTAAGTGTCTTTTTAAAAACTCTTTTTTTTTTTTTTTTTTTTAAGAAATATATGAAATTTAAAGAAAAAGAACAATGTATTTATATAATGTTGAAATTTATTTATATCTAAAGTTATTTAATGTTTTTATTATATACATTGAAAATAATTTATTAAAATACATGTAAAACGTTCAAAAAATGTGTTATATTGTTTTAATTATAATTAAACTCAACATCGGGAATAATATACATAAACAAACTAGTACATACTGTTTTTTTTCAATTTATAGTTATTCAAGAAATTTTGCAACGTCGCAGGAAAGAATTTATTTTTCTAAACGTGCTAAATTATGTAGAATTAATTTGCAAGCTTCTTAAATCTCCGCTTGTCGTAGAGATTCTGTTTTTAAGAATTTTTTTATCAATTTTAAGTTAATAATGTTATTTTAAGGAAGTTTATTGGGTTTCCCTAGCTTTATTTTATGCATAATATAAGTAAAAGTTGATGAATGGTATTTTCTCCATTTGAGAATGATTGAGAAGGGCTATACAACAACTTTTAACAGGAAATCATAGCGTAGTGGTAGCGAATTTGTCTACCACGTTAGGACACCCGGGTTCGATTCTGGTAGAGGAAATATCATATTTTTTCCAGCATCAAACACTTTTATTCAAATCTGATCCGATTTCTCTCAAAAATGAATTGTTTCAATTGGCTCAAATCTGAGCCGCTCATATCACCTCAGTGCTTTGAGATTATTTCTCTCAACGTGAGAAGTTGCCTTTCAACGTGTCGATTGAGTGAAAAATTGCTTAATTTGAGAGAATTTTCCCATTCCATTTTTAGAGAGTAATTGTCTTATAAAACTTATCCTTACTTAAATTTAAATTTTGTAAAATGATTTTCATTTATTTGTTTATCTTATTGGGGAAAAAAAATGAATAAAGGGAAAAGTACAATCAGATGCGGTAGCGTTCGTTTTCAGTATTTCCTCAAAGTAAACCAAATATATATATTTATATATATATATATATACATATTGTTACAAAATTGTAAATAATTGTGTTTATTTTTGTATAAATTCTTTTAAAGAGGCTTAGTAAGTTGATAAAATGCTAATTTTGTGCATTTCTAGTCGTTTTAGCATTGAAATAGCCTTATTTTCCCTTAAAAATGCATTAAAAAGGCTCAATAAGGTACGTAATGGATTTGGTGCCGAATTTGGCGACTTTTTACCACCTTGGCGATTTTTTTGGCGACCTTGGCGAGAAAATCCTTATAACGGATATACCAAATATGGAAGCTGTAAGTTGATTGGTTGACCACTTTCTAGAGTTTTCTCGAAAAATCTGGGTTCCATGGAACAGTATATAAGAAGCGCTCTCTCGCCAAGGCAGTCAGTTCAGTTCAGTCTTCAGCCAGCTTCGCTAGTGCTTGCATTGCTATTGAGCCTCTTTGGAAGAGACTTGCTTTATGTGTTATTGCTATACAGTTTGTACTGTGGATTTGCTATTGACAGCTGTTGTTTAAGCTGTGTTTACTGTTTGAATTGAAGCTGATACTTGGTTTATAGACCTGTATTTTTCTGGAACTTGCTGTGAATAAATTACTGAATTTTTGTACGTTTGGCCTTTCATTCTCGGACAACTCACGAACCCTCAAGTACGCAACATTTCTGGTGTCAGAAGTGGGATTGTCTGTGAATGGTTATAACTAGAGCTATGGAGGAACAGATGAAGAAACTTCTAGAAAGCTTAGCTACCCAGATGAATGAAATGAAAGAAGGGCAAAGAGAAATGAAGGAAGGACAAAGAGAGATGAAAGAGAGTATGGAAGCATCGCAAAGAGAGATGAAAGATAGCCTGAGTCAAGAGATGAATGAAATGAAAGCCGGACAGAAAGAATTGAAAGACGGCTTGACTGAAGAAATGAAGGAAATGAAAGACACTATGGGTGAAGTTCAGGAAGAAATTAAATCTAATCAAGATGAGATGAAGAGAGAGCTTTCAACAGTGAAAGAATCAATCGAAAGTAAATTATCGGATATGGGAAGCAGAATAGATGGAATAGAAGAGAAAGTTTTGAAAATAGAAGAAAGTTTTGAAGAGAAAACCATGAAGATAGAAGAGAATGTTATGAAGGTTGAAGAGAAAGCTATGAAGATAGAAGAAAATGTTATGAAGGTTGAAGAGAGTGTTACGAAAATAGAACGGAGTTTCGAGGAGAAAGTTAAAGAAAATTTTGATCAGGAACTGAAAAGAAGGTTTTCAGAGATAGAAGGTAAACTGAAGAGAATAGAAGAAGATCTGGACAGAAAAGTGGAAGAAAAGTTAAAATCCATGCCCCAGGAAACTGAAAAGAAAGAGAGAAGAATTCAGAATAAGGAATTGATTAAGCTATCCTCCTACGACGGCAGTTCTTCCTGGCATGTATATAAGACGCAGTTTTCCATCGTAGCTGAAGCTAACGGCTGGGACTCTGTTGCAAAGACGGCTCATCTGGTAGGGTCGTTGCGGGGCGACGCCGCAGATATTCTGGAGACCCTTTCGAAGGAACAGCGATATGACTTCGAAGCTGTAACCAGAGCACTAGAGCTACGTTTTGGAGCGAAATGGTCCAAAGAATATAGTCGACTCCAGCTAAGGTCCCGTCGTCAGAGACCAGGGGAAAGCTTACAAAAACTGGCATCAAGCATCCAGCGGCTTTCACATTTGGCTTTCTCAGACTGTCATCCTGAAACACGCAATGATCTGGCTCTAGAATATTTCATTCATGCTGTCGAAGATCCAGATATTCAAAAAGCCCTCAGACTCTCCGGCGGGAAGGATGTGGAGTCAGCCTTGGTGTATGCCCTAAAGCTCGAGACTGCCCAACAAGCCGCCTGTAAACATCGCCAGAATAACACAGCACACAAAATGAACGACTCGCAAGATGATCTTAAAGAGATTCAGGAAATGATTGCAGAAATTAATAGAAGACTACGCATTCTTGAGAGTAAGAAAGAAGGGAAGACTCCAACAACTAAATGCTGGGGCTGTGGAAAAGACGGGCATATCAAACGAAGCTGCCCAGTAAGAACACCTAGAGACGCAACCAAGAATGTCTCTGCAGTATGCCACCCAGAAGGAGCTCGGGAAAATTCAGATGCGTTCTTGCGGAAGCCTCCATCTGAAGATCATAAATACATCTCTAAAGCCGAGGATAAACACCAAAGAATAAAGCCAGTTGTTCGCCAAGTTACTGTCGCAACGCCGTCAGAACAAGATCCCGACCCATGGAGTCACGAAGAATTTAGAAAAGCCCAGATGGAAGATCCTGACGTAAAGCCTATATTACAACTGAAGGAGACGACCAGCAACAGACCTACCTGGCAGGACATTTCCAGATTCAGTCCCATTACGAAAAGTTATTGGGCACTTTGGGACTCTCTTCATATCAGAAACGGCGTATTATACAGAAAGTGGGAATCTGATGATGGGAAAAGCTTCAGATGGCAGATTTTATTACCAAGATAAAAAATTCCAGCTGTTTTAGAACAACTGCATAGTAGCTCTACCGGAGGCCATTTTGGGGTAATGAAGATTCTGCAGAAAGTTCGGGAACGCTTCTACTGGTGCAAGGCAAAGGAGGATGTGGAGAAATGGTGTAAATCCTATGATGCTTGTGCGGCACGTAAAGGCCCGCAGAAACGAAGTCGAGGAAGACTGCAACGGTATACCGTGGGAGCACCATTTGAACGGATTGCAATCGACATCTTGGGTCCTTTGCCACGGACCTCCAGTGGAAATAAATACATCCTCGTCGTGATGGACTATTTCACCAAGTGGCCTGAGGCATATCCCATTCCCAATCAAGAGGCATGCACAGTCGCAGAGGTCCTAGTGCAGCAATGGGTGTCAAGGTACGGCACACCCCTACAACTTCATACCGACCAAGGTAGGAACTTTACCTCTGATGTTTTCAAAGGACTGTGTCAACTACTCGGCATAGACAAAACCCGGACAACACCCTTACATCCCCAGTCGGACGGCATGGTCGAGAGGTTCAATCGTACCATCCTGAATAACCTCTCACTTCTAGTATCAAGGAACCAGCAAGATTGGGACTTGAAGTTGCCATTGTTCCTGCTGGCTTATCGAAGTGCTGTCCATGAAACCACCGGCTATACTCCAGCCCAGTTGCTGTTCGGACATGAACTTCGTCTCCCTTGTGATCTCCTGTTTGGTTGTCCACCCGATGCGCCTTCATCGCCCGAGGAGTACATCCAAGATATCCAGGCACGATTTGAGGACGTACACAACTTTGCTCGGGAGCGGATTAACATGGCAACGGAGAAAATGAAGACAAGGTACGATCTAAAGGCTACACAACATGAGTTCCAGGAAGGAGAGAAGGTCTGGTTGTGGAATCCTGTTCGACGCAAAGGACTCTCTCCCAAGTTACAGTGCAACTGGGACGGACCATACACAGTCTTAAAAAGGGCTGAATGATGTAGTGGTGCGGATCACTAAAACACCTTCATCAAAACCGAAGGTGGTGCCCTATAACAGGCTAGCCAAGTACCACAATTAACGGTAATATTAAAATTTAAAATGTAAATACTGGTAAAATTTGCGCATGCGCACTGTAAATATTTGTATATAAATATTTGTACATATTTGTGAATTTTGTAAACATTGCTCACTTAATTTATATTTCTATGTTATCTTTATGTGCAACTTATTTTTTGTATTTTAGATTGTGTAAATTTGTTTAGTTTCGCCTCTTGACCAAGGGTTGCACTGCCCGGGACGTGCAGTCCTTGGGAGGGGGCAGTGTTACAAAATTGTAAATAATTGTGTTTATTTTTGTATAAATTCTTTTAAAGAGGCTTAGTAAGTTGATAAAATGCTAATTTTGTGCATTTCTAGTCGTTTTAGCGTTCAAATAGCCTTATTTTCCCTTAAAAATGCATTAAAAAGGCTCAATAAGGTAGGTAATGGATTTGGCGCCAAATTTGGCGACTTTTTCCCACCTTGGCGATTTTTTTGGCGACCTTGGCGAGAAAATCCTTATAAGGGATATACCAAATATGGAAGCTGTAAGTTGATTGGTTGACCACTTTCTAGAGTTTTCTCGAAAAATCTGGGTTCCATGGAACAGTATATAAGAAGCGCTCTCTCGCCAAGGCAGTCAGTTCAGTTCAGTCTTCAGCCAGCTTCGCTAGTGCTTGCATTGCTCTTGAGCCTCTTTGGAAGAGACTTGCTTTATGTGTTATTGCTATACAGTTTGTACTGTGGATTTGCTATTGACAGCTGTTGTTTAAGCTGTGTTTACTGTTTGAATTGAAGCTGATACTTGGTTTATAGACCTGTATTTTTCTGGAACTTGCTGTGAATAAATTACTGAATTTTTGTACGTTTGGCCTTTCATTCTCGGACAACTCACGAACCCTCAAGTACGCAACAATATATTAGTTTTTTTTTTTTTTTTTTTTTTTTTTTTGGGGGGGGGGGGACTTTTTCGATACTCTCAGTTTTAAAACTTATTATTATTAATTTTCTTTTCTTTTCTTTTTCTTTCAAAAACAAAAGCAAACAAACAAAAAACTAAAAAAAAAAAAAGATTTGCGATGAAATTCTGACAAAAGCAGAATTTAGTTTAGTACAGAGGACTTTTTTTTTTTTCCTCAAATTATAACATCGCTTTGAAACTATTCAATTATATTTTCGATTTATGTCCAACTATCGTAAAACTGGTTTTATCCGTAGATTGAAAATAATAGTCCTCCGTACTAAAAAAAAAAAAAAAAAGCTCATGTATTTCAGCAATTACCTACGATTAAACTTTTTTCCTTTAATCAGTGACGAACTAGTTCCACATTTCGGCAACCATATATGTGATAATATAATGCCAGTTATATTGTTTTGTAGTGATTTTATGACATCTTTCAGTGGTCATTTCTAATCTATGCCATTTTTATTGCTTTTATTTTTAATAATAGCTGCTTTTTTAAATTTTGCATTTTAACACAGCACTATGCAAAGGAAACTTTCCCAGTATTCCTTATAGAATTTCATTCGCCTTATAAGAAACTAGAAAAGCGCCGGTTCGGGAACGAACTAAATTTCGAATGCGGGAAAATTTTCAAAATCAAACCCGAAATGTGCAAAACTCAGCCTGATGCTGTTTGCGTGCCAGTAGATCAAAATTTTATTACCGAAACCGTTTTTAAATTCATGAAATCAATGAAGGGAGTGAATCAACGAAGGCTTTGCCTGCTTCTCTGGTCACTATATTTAAAACAAACTGTTTTCTATATCGTTTTTTAAACTGAAATGAAAATTTAAAAATATATCATGAAATTGCTCAAAAGCCCGCTTCCTGTCCCCACTGCTCTTCGGCATCGACCCACTCATTGGCTTACTCTCGGGTGCCTGTCTCTATTGCCTGTGACAATGTAGTGGGCTTCCGTTGTTGTGGTGGGCAACCAGTGGGCTTCCGTTCCGGTGCTTATCAGATGACAGTTTCGAAGTGGACAGTATCGAAAAAGTTGAAGTAGCAATTTTATATTTGAATCCCAGTTACATATGAATAACACTATACTTGGTGTACATAATATTTTCTTTCACATTATTTTCTATATTTATTCGATCAACCATAAAGACAACAATTTCACGCCAAATATAATATTACAATATGCTATGATCGGCTACGTCATTCGCATGAGACAATTAACTTTTTGTGGTTATAATAGTAATTGAGTTAATTAAAACCAATGGTTGAGTTAGTTAATAGTAGTTATTATATAGAAAAATAAATATATATATTATATATATATATACATATATATATAAATATTTAAACCTGATCATAGTACAGCCTTAATATAGCTCCCCTTGGCTACTTTTGAATTTTTATTGCCAATTTAGATAAAAATATATAATTTATGCGTTTATTTTTTCTGTTTCTTTCTTTTCTTTTCCTTTTCCTTTCCTTTCCTTTCTTTTCGGTTTTTCAATATTTTATAATTTATTTACATTTTTGATGCGCTACTTCACTTAAAGTGGCTTTTACAAAAGTAAAGTCCTTGGCAAAAAATGTCTGACCTACTTCAGCATCAGAATTTTAAAAATTACCCACGATTATCAATGAATTATCTTTCATGCCAAGTGCGATTCATCCGCGCCAAAAATTTAAACAAAACAAAAAAGAAAAAATGTCAAATTGAAGTATATTAAAAAATGTTATGGTTGCTTTTTACTCCATTTTCATATTTTCACATGCATGAGCAAATTTAATGTTTTGTATATTTTTAATTTTTTGCATGAAACCATATTTCATTTTATGAAAAAAAAAAAAAAAAAAAACTCGTAAATTTTTTTGGCAACAATTAAAAATTTAAATTGCAATTTTAAAATTATTACCAAGTTGTTATTTTCATATTTTAATTAATTTTAAAAAATCTAATAAAAACTTCGTTAGAAATAAGGTACCAGTGAAAAGAGCAATTTTTCTGAATCCGTCGGACTAAACAGCTTATCGATCGGAAAATTAGATTTTTTTTTAATTAACTAAAGTATGAAAATTAGGTGGCAGTTTGCGTCCACACACAGACAAACACAGTCCAAGGAAATCTCTTAGCCGTTTATAAAATTAGATTTTACGTATCACTTTCAAATTTAAAATGATATTCTTACCGTTTAATAAGTCATTTATCGAACGCAGTTTAAATTCTGAACATTTTTGAAGGCTGGTATAACCTAAATTAATTGCTTCTATGTACTTAAATACAGTTTGAATATCTAAAAAAGTTATTCACTCTTTTCCATCTTCACATTAATTATCCGTAATTATTACTTTTGAAAATTCCGGACTGCAATTTTCTCCATACTTTTTCTTTCTTCTATTCTTTGGAAACAATTTAATGTGTTATAATTACAAAATGCAAACTTATCATGATCAGTTGCGCAAAGCATTTTATCATTTCTACGTTGCCAATGAGACATCTAGATTTTATACTAAGGTATATGCGAATATATAATTTATTTCCTTAAAAAAATTTATGGTATACAACCAATTTTACGCATTGTATACCATATACTTACACAGACAACAATAAAGAAGAGAAAAGAAAATTGCTTTATTTCATGCAAACTTTTAGCTTTTTTTTTTTTTTTTTTTTTTTTTTTTTTAACTCATTTAATTACACAGGTCAGCGATGATTTTTTTCCCTTGAAGGTGATGTGTTTGCTGATGTATTTTTTCCCCTGCTGATTAAAGGAAAAGTATTTAAAATTTTCCACCATGCACAGTTTTGGCAGAAAATATTATTATTTCTTAGGAATTATCTTGAAACTCCGCTTTCCCAACCCACCCCATCTCAGTTATTTCTTAGAAAATCTGGGCGATGTAGATTAAGAACAAGGAGAGTAATTTCATCAAAACATAGAAGAAATGGAAAGAAGGTATCAGGGTCAATGGAATGCTAAAATTTTAGCAGATTACTGTTGGATATGCTGCATAAAGTGCGCAATGCGCAAGAAAAAAAATTCTAAACGGGGCTTTGATGTAAAGTAAAAGAAATAACTAAAAAATATTGTATAAAATGTTCCTTATTTTAATGTACTTTGTACCTAAAAAATTTCGATTCTGTCCGTAGTCTGTGTGTGAAACCTTCAGATCTTAATTCATACTTTGTGAAAAACCCTTACACGATACAAAAGAAGACAAGCAAATTCTGAATCCAACATATCAAAAAACATTAGACCCCCCCCCCCCAAAAAAAAAAAAAAAAAATAATAATAATAATAATAATAATAATAATAATAATAATAATAATAATAAATAAATAAATAAATAAATAAATAAATAGAAAATTACTATTTGGTAAATTATGTTATTTATCTTTTTCATAAAAGCAGTGCAAATCAGTTCCAAATAACAATAAGAACTCAGATAATGTGCAAGAGGTTGTGTCAATTGCTTGTCACCGCAGGTAAGCGGTATGTGGCGGTATGGAAAGTAGAATCGTAACGTAGCGCCAGAGTTGAGAAGAAAGGATGTAGCCAGTGGTGAAAAGCGAAAGTAAATCGGCGATCGACACGCGAAGAGTGGTCCGAGCGCAGAATAATGCAATAGATCGGAGTTGGGATAATTTTACGCCGGCGTGGAGACACTAAAAGGTAAGTAGGATTCACGCAGTTTGAGTTGGATGAGTGAATAAAATTAGTTATTAGAGTTATTGAACTGAAGTGATAAAGGGGCTCGGTTTTCAAGGTAGTTAAACAGCGAAATGTGGTAAGAGAGTGTTGTGTTAGTGCCGTATGGAGTAGTGCATATTACGAGATAGTAGGTTAAGTGAAGCTAGTCGCTATAATACTAGTGTGGAATAATCAGTTAGAGCGATTCTCTTCATTGACGGGGGTTAGAATCAACAGCGTTCTTGAGAGCACAAAAAGCCAGCTTTTTATCGGATTAAGTTAAATCACAAGTGGTGAGATATCTTTTCATATTTACCTTAGCTTACTTATTTAATTGTTATTGAGTTTCTCCATGAGCACTTCTTTCCCATATTTCGAATTGAAAGAAACTTTTTTACTTGCATTTACTTAAAGAGTCTCGTTAAGTTATTTATTAAATTAAGTTATTCATTAAAGTTTAAGATGAGGTCTGCAGCAGCTGAGGCCGGGGCTGAGACCTCACAAATGTTTAAAAGCAAAACCGTATCTCAAAGGAAAAACAGATGACTACAGTTATTATTTCATACAAGTTATTTTCGAAATTTGCACTCGACAAAGGAGATGTATATATTTTTCAAACGTTTTTATTCAAAATCTGAAAAGAAGATAAATATCTTACACCAAAACACAATAAGTTTGTTTTAATATAGGTTGTAGTGGATTATAATTTTGTTAAATAATCATTTTTATTACTATTATTATTATTATTATTATTATTATTAAATTAACTAGCATTTTATTTTTATTTTCTATAAAATTTAATTTTCTTTTAAATTATGCAGTATAATGGAATATATGCAACTGTTATTTACACATAATTAATTTGGCAGCTTAACGTGAATTGTTCACAATGTAATACATTCTATGTTATAACAAAATTACATTTTTAAACGGGTGTTTTAAATACTATTACTTTCTCTTACCCATAGGGTCGAGAAAATATTGTTTTAGGGTAAAAGTTTCGAACGTGAGTTTTTGTTATATTTGCATGTTCTGAGGTCCCCTGAATACGAAAATCCTTGTTTTTAGCAAATGGTCTGTGCGTCTGTCTGTGTGGATGGATGTCTGTGTGTCTGTTATCAGCTGTGTCATTATTTTACATTATCGCAGATAGATGGTTCAACCAATCGTTTTAAAGGTGTTGGCGAGCTCTTTTGAAAGATACCCATCATAAAATTTACTCCCCTCGAGGGGGGATTCCCCCCCCCCCAGGGGGGAGGCGGGGCTCCTACATACACAAATTTCTTTTCCCAGTTGACTATCTCTATTACAAAATATATATATTCGTTTCATTTGGTTTAGTGCAGTCTATAGATGTTAAACTCTATTTACCTGCAATTTCCCCCATAGTCGTAATGTATTTGAATACTTTTGAGTGTCCCTGTACACGAACCATTTGCTTCATCTCAACGAAAAGCTTACTGTAGCATCCCTATATGATACACATTTAGAATACCGAGTTTGGAATTTCTGCTACTATTTGTTCTTGAGATATGCTGATAACAGACACACAGACATCCATCCATACAGACAGGCACACACACAGACCATTCTTTAAAAACATGATTTTCGTAATCAGGGGACCTCAGTACATGTAAATATAACAAAAACTCACGTTCGAAAATTTGACCCTAAAACAATACTTTCTCGACCCTATGGGTAAGAGAAAGTAAAAAAGAGAAAGAAAATCCATGCAGTTTCGGTAGATTGTAAAGTCACTTCGAACTGTTAAATTCTAAAAATATTAATGGAATTTTAAGCACAAATAAAAAGGCGAACTAAAAGCATGAACGTTTTTCAACATGTTGGAAATTGCTGCAAAGAAAAAAAAAAAAAAAAAAAAGAACACGAGTATCTTTAACTATACATTTATAAATCAATGGCAAAACAATTAAAAAATTGAGACTGTAGCGAATTCCATTTAAACTCCACGGAAAAGATAATACATTATAAAAAATAAACGATGAAGTTGCTTCTTGAATTTATAAATTTAAAATATTTATGTAAGAATTTTAAGAGAGTTTATTTACTTGAAATTTAGACTATTTAAAACGTTATTTTGCACAAAATTTAAATTAATGATTAATTTTATTTTATTTTATTTTATTTATTCATTTTCTTTTTAAACGATAAGATGAAATACATTTTTAGAAAAAAAAATATTTAAATTATTTTTGAAATTTTCAGCATAATTTCAGAGCTTTAAAATCAGGAGATTCATTTCTTTGATGAATAGTTTTAATCAGAACAAGGGAAAAAACAATGAAAATGTATTCAAATTATTAAAATATTATTATTATTATTATTATTATTATTTTCAATAAGAAAATGTTAAGAGAACTTCGTTTGATAAAAAAAATGTTGCTCATGGCATAGAGGGGTACATAGCAAGGAGCCATCTTTGATATTTTAAAAGTAGGAGTTTGTTAGCTCGACAAGTCTTCTAAAGATGTTAAAATATCCTTCTAAACAAACAAACAAATTTCCCCTACTCATTTAAAACTTCAAAGTGTCCTTCCTTAAGCGCCTTCTGCACCCCATCTCCTTTACATTTTAATCAAATTTATCATTTACTTTATAACCAAATGAGGTCCTACGGAAACTGTATACGCTTTGATGCTAGTTTAACTAACGCCGAGTTAATGCCAAGTTACCTAAATCAAGGCATGGGTTGAATTTCTAAGGGATAATAGTCCGTATTCACGAATGTTTCAGAAAAAAAAAAAAAAAAAAACGGAAAACTCAGAACAGCCAGGTTAATGATCGTGACCTTGAACTGAATCCGGATCTCCAGCCTACCAGCTTAAGGAGAAGAATATTTTTTGTCACTGGTGGGCTCCTAAAATTGATTCAACAATTTTTCACATTTATCAGAAGTTCCCAAGAAGCAAACAGTAGGGCAAGACTTCTGGAAGACCTTGTACATTACTAAATCATTTAAAATAATGCTAGAAGCATTAAACCGCTAGATAGTCACGTTAAAAGGTACCAAACACCTGGTGAATGGTAAAGAATATGAACTCCAAAAGCATAAACCTCATAAATCGCAGATATTGTTTTGGGTTAAAGTAAATATTGTGGGATGTTGCAAGGAGTTTTCGTAGGAGATTCGCAAAGCGAGAGTTACGAAATTATCGTGTCGGGTCACTAGTTTTTACTCTGCTTACTAAAGCACTCTATTGCTAGAAGTTACGTATGTAAAGGGAAAGCTTCGGACTTTTGGAGATTCAACAAATAAATTAGTTTTGTAGCATATTTGCTGAAAACGGTGTTGAATGTCTAATGCAAATTATATAGCATGTAAAAGAGACATTAAGATCGTGCTCGGTGTTCATAGCCTTAGTGCTGACTAAATTTAGCTTTAAGTTCTGATTTGTGAGTAGTCGGCTGCAGTTTGAGAGAGTTTTCTGTTCGTGATAGTTCTTGAAGTTGATGTATCTGAAAAACAGTATTAAGGAGCATAGTCAATTTTGGTACTTGTTACGTCGTTTATACGGAATGGATAATATATATATATTTATTTATTTATTTATGTAGTTAAGTGAAATTGTCGGCCAGTGACTTTTATTAATCTGTAAGAGATTGAGATCGTTTATTGTTTCTATTTAAGTAAAGAATATAGTATATTTATGGTTTATGAGTCAACTAGGAAAGTAGCCTCCTTTTCCCCTCAATTAAGAGTTTTAATTAAAATTTTCTGTTAAAATTTAAAACTGTTTCTGTGTTCTGATAATTTACATCAACAGGTATGGAAATGTGTGCGGATGTCGGTCAAGTTATAACATCATACCGGAGACTATCCTCACGAGTTAATCCGAAACAATAAAACAGATACAAGTGCAATTTCCAGACACCCACACTATTTTTCCACAGCAGATTTTCAAGGCGAATTGAAATTATAAGTGAAGAAAATATCAGATCTGTTTTAAACATTATTGTTGGAAATTGTGTATAAAAATGTATATTTACGTATGCATTAAGTATATGGTTTTTATTTTTTAAAAATTTTTGTTTATTTTTAAAAAAATTTAATATTTTTTGTTTATTTTTGAAATGTATCTTATACAAATTCGAAGTAGAAAGAAATATTTTTTCGAAAATGGTATAATGAAGATTATATGCATTTTTTTTTTTTTTTTTTTTAAAGTAAGTATTGACTCGAAGTTTTTACTCTCAAAGAATAAAATATCAAACATAAAGCAAATTCAAACTACACATTTCCTTGGCTCAAACCGTTTACCTCTAAAGTACATTTTTTATCTCCACTATCTATGACCTTAACTGAATATTTTAAGTAGAATATGTTTAATGCGTATTTCATGGCCATGTAAGTGAGCCATTATTCCTATTCAGATGGCGTTCTATGATCCATCCATTAGAATTTTTCCGCTTTAATGCTTTAGACGTAAGTAAGAAATTTTCCTTTGAAATTCATTTAACATTAAAGTGGGTTTTTAGATAGAAAGCATGGCATTCCTTTCACTGCTAGAAATAAAGTACATTTTCTGCTGTAGTTTTTTTTTATTATTATTATTTTTTTTTTTTTTTTTTTATTAAAAATCAATGAACTACGCTTAATCAACTAACTTTTTTTTTAATAGTAATGTTTTACAGCCTGTTGCTTTTCAAATTATCCCTTAATATTTGAATTGATACATTTTCATTCGTTTTATTTTTTAATTTAAATTTGAATTTTTTTTTTCTGTACTCTATAAGACACATAATAAATGTATGTTAACCCTTTTATGATCATTTTTTCGCATCTAAGCCAAACTTTTAACTTTTTTTAATGTAAAACTTTTTCAATAAATTTTCCTTGTTGTAATCTAGTTTTAATTTTTTGTTTCGTCTCTGTAGATACCAGCTCTATTGCGAAATTTACCAAATGATGTTTCTAAGGCAACCATAAGCAAAAGTCGCCTTAAATTTTTAATAGGCGCAAGTTCACATGGCAGCTGAAAGCATTGGTAAAGAGAGCAAATTTGACCCTTATTGCTGAATTTCATAACATTTGTCAAATTGGCATGATGGCTGACTTAGTGTGGGATCAGACACGAAATCATGAGAGCCTTAAAACGCACCAAAGGCACATCCACCACACTGTAACTGGTTGTTCAACGTTACATATAGTGACTGAAAATAGCATTTCACATCAAGATAGTGTGCGAAAGCACATGACATTTATGAATAAAAATTCTTGAAATATGTTTAGCTGCTTCCTTAGACTTACAATTTTTCCTGCTCTTTAACCGGTCAATCCTAAAGGGCCACCATTTGTCTGCGCTCTCTTAGTCTCAATAGGAAAATGACCTATGGAAGATGGTTCAGTGTCATATGAGGTTTTATGTTTCATCGCACAGGATACTAGTCAACGTCAACGTGAGTGCTTCGGAGTACCTTCAAGTGATCATAACCAATGCTTAACTCCATCGAAAATGCACGTGAGCAGAGATTTTTCAGAGCGAAGTATCAGGAGTTACATAAAAAAAGGAAAGAAAGAAGACCACTTGAGAAATCCTAAGTGCAAAAGAGAAACTGCTGCGTGCATTGACGAGACAACTCTGGAAGGCAAAAAGGAATTAAGACCTTAAGTAGGGCGATCCAGAAAGCACAGGAAAGTGTTTAGAGTTCTACAATTAGTGAAAAGGGGTACCATATAATTATTTTAAAATTAGAGAAATTTCTTAACTAAAATAATATATTGCATTTCAAACCGAATCTTTAAGGACCAAACAGAATCCAGTATAGAACAGAATCCTCACAAAAATTTTGCTATCAAAATCTTCAGAAGGGATCTCGGAGGACAAATCAAAAGGAAAAATCCCAGAGGACCAATCAGAAGCCAGAACTTAATCTCGGAATCCTTAGACAAAATTTTCTACCAAAAATTCGAGATGATTTCAGAGCGCATCGTAAGACTCGCCCCTTGACCAATCAGAATTCGAGTTTAGAAAATCTAAAAACTAATTCCTGAGAACAAAATTCAATAAAAATAATAATGTCTTAATAAAAATTTACCAAATAATAATTTTAAAAAATATATATCCCAGCAGTTGAAAATTTTTAAAAATATTTACAATAAAATAGAATTTCACTAGAAATGAGGTCGATTATACGCGACTGACACTAAAATTTAGTAGTTAAACCTGATACTAGGGTTAGCCAACTCTACAGGACTAAATATTTCGTACAATCTAAGGTAAAATATAATTTTTTGAGGAAATTCTGTGTTAAGTAACTCCAGAAATAATACTTCTGTGTTCTTTAGAGACGGGCAGAAAGTCGTTTGCTCTAGTTAAAATAACCAGAGGCCTTTTCTTTTCACGACATACTCTAGAATCGTAACGGTGAATAGAGTCTAATAGAGGATTTCTAACATTGGAAATGGATCTGTGAAACTTTATCGCAATTTTCCGAATTTCAGCGTAAATTGGCTTAATTCGGAGATCCTGGTGAATAGAATCATTGCGGACATAATGAGTAGCTTGAAACCACCTGCATAAAAGATTATTTTGGAATAACGGAATTTTTATTAATTGAGTTTTAGAAGCCGATCCATAGATCATACAGCCATGTGATCAGCGGACGAATCATGAATTTCTGTAACAAGAATTTATTTTTAATAGACAAGCGGCTATTCCAAACCAAAGAAGAATGAAGGGTTTTTGAGGCTCGATCAGATTTTTTTCAGAGACACTGAAATGTGACGAGACTACATTAATTTTAAATCTAAATAAATTCCTGAGTACATTAATAAAATTGGAATAGAGATTAGTGAGAATTGATAACTCTCGCATTAGTAGCTTATTCCTTTCGCGATTCCAAAGGACATAAACTGCTACTACATTTAATTGTGGAATAGTGGGTAAGACCAAAACGATAGGGGTGAGTTCAATGGAATTTAAATTTGGTACCTTGATGAGAGTTGCATTGAAGCCATTTTTTTAGAGAAATAGCAGTGAAGCCGAAAGAGATGCCATTATAAGGTCTATCAACTTTAAATAACTTATAATTGGCAACCTTAAGAACCCTTAACAAACTTAAGCCCCAGAAACCTTAACCCTGGTAAAAGTGGGTTTCACTGACCATGGTGATGTTTAAATTATTGTAATATACAAAATCTTTAAATTCAACAGCTCGATTTTGGAGTCCATTGGCATTCCAAAAACCAAGGGATAAATAATTCATATTCTTAAAATGGTCGAACGGGATACAAATACCGAAATGAAAAATAAAGGAAAGGGGAACGCCCTATTAATCGAGAGTTATTAAACTCTCGTATTAAAAGAACATTTTATCCATATTTGTCGATGCCTCACGAATTTTAGAAAGTACCTGTTCCCAGGTTTCAACAATTAATTTTTTTTATCATGGTTTTTTTCTAACACCATGACGTAATTTAGAAACTCACTTTCCGCACCGGCGTGCTCTGGGACCGCAGAGTTTCGAAGAGTATTTTTAGAGAGGAAAGGGCTAAGCTCTTTTTACGCCCTATGAGATCTCCCGCAAAGGAGCAGAATTGTTCCACCTTAGTATTTTGAAATTCGACTGGTTTAGATGCCTCTGTGACATTTTGCAGGAGCTTACGCTGTGATTTAACGTTTTTTGTGTATTTTGGATTTTATTGGAGGGGAATTAAGGGCAACACCAATCGGGTGCGCATTCCCACAGTGCGTACAACTGCAGGACTAATCATAGGGCTTGGAGCAATTTTGCTAAATTGCTCAAGAGTGCAGAATGAAGAAAGTCCTGGCAGTTAAAGCACTGAAAGTGTCTCCTTTTCCCCTTTCAGCCTTCAACTGTGACCGAAGTCCCCATGAACTCCATAAAGTGGAAAATAGAATCAGCTTCAGATTTTGGTTCATATTTTAGAAATTGCGATGTAAAAAAAATGGCTTTTTTTTTTTTTTTTTCTTTGAAACGGGGATCCTGTACATTTGCATCACAGTGGGATCCGAAAACCCTTGCCCTTCCAACATTCTTTCTATTTATTTAACATTAGTAATAATAGGCAGTAATCTTACGACCGCCTTGAGACATTTATTAAGCAGAAATGATTTGTACTGCACTTTTTTTTTATAAGTCCCTGAATTTGTTTAAATTCCTCTTCATTTTCTATATTTCAATTTGAAAAATTCCCCTGAGCTTTGCTTCGGAGATTTTGGACTAAGTTCCTCATTCCCGAGAGGAATGTTCGCTAAAGGGTTGGTTTGTTGGGTTTTTTACGCCGTACTAGTGCTGCGCAATAGGCAATTGGCGACGGTCTGGGACTCACCCCTAGAGGGTTTGCCAATAGGAGGCTTGACAATATAAAACGCAGGAATTCTACTAGACTTTTGCTTAGCTTTATTTTTTGGACGTCTCATTCTGAGATGGGAGTTTTTCTTTTCGTGACTTTTTCCTTTTGATCTTTTACTTTTAAGTCCAACTGAACAAATCCTCTCTATCATTATACTCAAAACTGCCGGGATTATTTCCAGTTCGCTTTGATTGACTAAAGCTTTCTTTCACTTCCATGAAAGTAGATGGAGCCTCTAATGCAGTCTCAGCATTCCCATTTTTTTCCTCTACAATGTTCTTATATTCCATTAAAGGGATAGGAGAATCGGCAATTCGTAAATGGTGGGTGAAACAGATTGCAATTTCACTGACCTGGAAAAATGGCTGGTGGCCTGCCACGCTAACATCCTTTCATTTGGATGTTGACGTCTTCTGGCGTCCGTCATTTCATCTACACACTGCCTACGAAATTTAATCAGAGCTGCATCCGTGAAAGCTATGGTGGCACTTAGTTTTATCATTAATTCTTCGGACTTTTGAAGAGAGAGGGTCCAAAAGTCTAAATCTGGATACACGATTGCATATACTGGCTTCTCCAAAACTTTAATGTCTGAGAAATCACCACCAGCATTATCGGTGGCTGACATTCTATGTCGTGTAAATCGATGAAAAAAGGAAAATATGTTAATAAAGGGCACAAAATTATTGCAGTCTTCTCGAGGGAGACTGCTACAGCACCGCGAACTCATGCCCTGAAAAGGGCCCTTCGAAGAACTGCAGCTGAATCACCTTTAAGTTGAACGATAGATGGCGCTCTCCTCAGCATCAAGCACAGACGTCCGTTCTCCGTGAAAGCAGGAAAGGGTCTCCTAAGTGAATCTCTCAGCGAATGTGTCCTGTTGAGGTGGTATCAGACGAAAGAACATACATTCTGAAATATAAGCTATTGCCGCTCAAAATTTACCAAATTACTTCATCGGAATATAGTAGGATTGTTTTTAAGAATATACGAAATCCAGAAAGTAAACAACGGAAGCTATATTTGGCGATAATCCACCTCAAGGAGGCTTAAAAGGGAAAAGTATAGAGGGTACTCTGTAATCGCGATTCTCTGATTGGAGGACTTCATTCTATAAACTACCATATGTGATTTTAACAGTCGAAAATGCGTTATTGAAGAATATACGTGAGGCAAAACTATCAAACGGTAGTATTTCACCCGTTTCCTTCATGAAGAACCTGTTTATGCATTACTATAAGCTAATTCCTTTCATACGGAACTTCGTGTGATAGCGGCTTTAGGATACTGTCCACACACTAATTGAATCTCTATCTGATAGGACTGGTCGATAATCAATCCTGTATTTCATATTTATACAGGCATTCTTTGCGCGTGTATTAATTTTCTTCCCATTTTAGGAATCTTCATGTTATTTTCTATGTCGGGAAGTGTAGTTTTCAAAACAAGAAGTTAATTACTTACATTTCGTAAGTTTTTACAAATGCTTTTCGTAAAGTTTTTA
Organism: Salticus scenicus; assembly: GCA_963930645.1. Lineage (NCBI taxonomy): Eukaryota > Metazoa > Arthropoda > Arachnida > Araneae > Salticidae > Salticus > Salticus scenicus. The sequence continues at coordinate 68,302,727 of OZ005652.1, forward strand.
ATAAAAATACAAATATTTTTTTTCTAACAAAACAATTATTTTCTTTTAAAAAAGACTATAAAACATTTAATAATTCAAAAAATATCTCTACTTTAATGTCGGCAAAACAAAAGTATTATTTCGGAACTAAACTATATGTATTTCTTGATGATACCTTTGACAGAATAATTGATAACATTTTATAATCCAAACCCAACAATAAATTATTAGAGAAAAACATATATATATATATATATATATGATGAGTATACTGCGCATCAAATGTAACGGGGTAGAAAAGATGAATGTTGATACGTTAGAGACCATTTTGATTTTTCTGATTGCATAAAAATTCAGAACTATAGCATTTCGGGAAATCTTCCAAAACGATCCTGCCACACGGAAGATACTAAATGGCCAACAGCCAAAACTTTTGCAAGCTTCATTCCAAAATCTATAAATCAATTAGAGCGGATAAATTTTTAGCGTCCTATAGTATAAATTTTTTCATTACTAATTCCCATGTAAAAAGAAAGCAGACTTTCAAATGGTTGTATTTCTACCTTATTTCAAAAAAGCGGAATATTGATTTCGTGTATTATTATCCAGCTGGTTGTTAGAAGGGTACGCGTTACAATAACACATTATATAAAGTCTTATTTATATATTAAAAAAAAAAAAAATTAAGTATCATTGTTTCTTACACACTTCTTTCAAATTAAGTAACAGTACTTTTGCAGTTCTCATATTTTTTAATTGACTTTTTTTTTTTTTTTTTTTTCACAACAAAAAGCATGAAAATCTTTAATTTTAATTTCTTCTTGAAAGTGAAACTTTGGAAAGAAACAAAATCAAATTTATTTTTTATTTTATTATTATTATTATTATTATTATTATTATTTAATGAATTACTTCTCTGATGCACTATATCTATTATTACACATACTTTTTTAGTACATATAAAAATTCGCTTAACCCTTCTTTGCATTGTGATGCGAAATTTCCATCATAACATTTAGTGAACAAAAAATTGCACTCAAAACAGGTCTAGATTAAATTGGTTGTTGCTGGCAACTTTTTTCATGTCTGCTGCATAATAAGTGACGTAACTGTAAAAAAAAAAAAAAAAAAAATCAAATGTCACAATCATTATAGCGGGTTTGAACTTGTCATTCTGCTGTTTGTTGTGGTTGGAAGAAACGTGCGATTTTTTTTTTTTTAATTATTTATTTATTTTTTAATTAAATCTGGGATTTTTTTGCTAATATAAGCGATAAAATTTGCATCACTATGCAAAGATATAAATATATATTATTTTTTTATTTATTTTCTACTGAGCTTAACATGTAAATTTTCATGAGGATGTATCCATCACACTGTTTTTTAATTAATTTATATTATATATTTATACTAGGATTTTTTTAAACATTTTTCCTTTAATCTAGAGCATGCACTACTATATCACCCAGATAAATTTCACACAAAAAAAGAAAAAATCATGCAATGAAGGGTTATGGGACAATTGATAGACAAATATTGGTTTTGATTAAAATATATTAAATATTTTAAAGCTTTTTGCTCTTGTTAGTTCCCCATCATACTATAGGTATGGGGAACTTAGGTAATCGTGAAAATTTTCGACCTCGGTTTTTTGACGTTTCTACACGTTTTCAGGTGTGAGGAATCAGAAAATGACAAAATTTGTATGGTGTCTGTCTGTAGGGTGTCTGTTAGTGTGTTAGTCTGTTAGTCTGTTAGTGGATTAGTGTGTTAGTCCGTTAGTTTGTTAGTCTGTGTACACGATATCTCAAGAACAAATTGTCGCAAAGATGTCAGATCAGTTTTAAAATATTACTTTCGACACTGGCAAGAACCCTATTCATTTGCAACATTCGAATTTAAAAACTTCGTAACTTATTAGAAATTTACGATTTTCTTAACTTGGGAGAATAGGACAAAAATTCACTTAAACGTGCATTAAATGGAAACTTTTTACTGTAAAAATGTCAGACCAAATTTAAAATATCAGTTTTGATGCCGGAATGAACATCAGTAACTATAAATATGCTACTTTGAAAATTTCGCAAGTTATTGGAAATTTAAGAATTTCTTAACATGACAGTATAGGGCAAAATTTCACATAAACATCAATCTTGAGGGATATTTTCGTCGTAAAGATGTCAAACCACTTTCGAAATATTATTTAGGATACTGGCATGAATATCATAGACTATGATTTTTCCGATTTTAAAAATTCGTAAGTTATTTGGAATTTACGATTTACTTAACATGTCAGAATAAGGCAAAATTGAGCATAAACTTTCATTTTGAGGATCCTAAATACATTAGACAACTTCAAAATTACGTTTATGATATTTGTTTGAACATGATTGAATACAAATATTCTACTAGGAAAATTTCGTAAATTATTCGTAATTTACGATTTTATCAACATAGCGAAATTGTAAATTTTTCATATAAATATGAATTTTGAGAATTATTGCATTGGAAATAGTAGCATGAAAACTAAACAACGGAATTGACCCCGATAAAATAAATTAATACATTAGAATAAGATAAATATATTGAAGTAAACGATGGATAGCCTATTAGGCGGGGATTTCATTCTGTCACTGTATCAAGCTTTGGTTAAATTCATTTCTTTTAACACGATTACAATATGTCTCGCACTAGAAATTTATGTGATCATAAATATGATGGTGAACTGAGCAGAATCTACCAATGCCAACTAGTTTTTTATTTCTCAGCTTAAAAAGAAAAAAAAAGTTTTTTTCGAAAGTAATAAAATACTCTGTAAAGCAAATTTATATTCCTTAAATATAACGTATTTCAAATGGAGCCGCGCATTTCTAAAAAGATTGTCTTCAGATTATACTCATATAATTAGGAAAAAGTCATAAGAATATGGTCTTTTTCTTTTTTTTTTTTTTTTTCAAAGAAAAATATTTCTCAAAGTTTAGATTAAATAATATTATAGTTTTAAAAAATTAAAGAACACGCTTTTATAGACATGTGAACTAAAACGCACAAAATATCTATCTTAGTATTAAAATTCAGGGTAAGAGAAAATCGTGTGAGTGACACACCATAATATGTACATACATTTAAATCTTTAATTAAAATAATTTAGAATTAAACAAAAACCATTTTTTTTTTAAATCTCCCGTGACTGGGATCGAACGCTAGACCTTAAGATTCGTAGCGCGGAGCTATACCGCAACGCCACGCCGTTCACGTAGGGAAAGTCTTTTTTTACAATATAAATTTTTCTTTTGCTCCCAGAGCGGTTACAAACATACAAACATACATACATACAGGTGAAGCTAATAAAAGCGTGTTAAAAACATTTAAATCAGTTGAGATATTTTTTTACCTTAAAAGCAAAATACATTATGTACAGGATATTCCTATGCATTTAAGTGCTATCAACTAATGAGATTGCCATAAGGCATAATAATTAGGTATGGTACACAAGAAATAGAAAGCAGTTTTGTTCGACACGTTGAGCCTGTTTTGTTCTGAATAGACAGTAAAAAATATTTTTAGCCTCATATTACTAATTTTTGAAATTTTGTAATTTTCGCTGTAGAAATCGTTCTCGCCGCAACTTTAAGACAGTTTTTTTTTACTCTTCCGGTTCTACGACTTTATGGTTAATAATTTTGGTGAAACGTCAGGGAAATACATCGTTAAGTTTAAACTACTTTATTATAAAAATCCTACACTAGTTAATTTTGATAATGACAGTAAAATAAGTGATTGGTACGTGCACTTCATAAATGTTAAGTTGTTGTAGAGAATATTTTTCTGCTTTTTTTAAAATAAGAAAATACAGCAACTGGCATTATTCACACCTACCCTCATATTTATTAAAGACTGGAAATAGATAAAAGTATAGCGTATTCAATGTATCATAAAAAATATGTAATTAGAAAGACTATATTAATAATCAACAATTTTCCGAGTTTTTGTATGCTCAAGAATTTAAATGATAATATTTCGGACCCTCCAATTACCTTAATTTATATATTTATATTTCTAAACCATCATATTTTGGTCAACCTGTGTTCCTTTAAATCATTAGTTGTTTTAAATATTTTAATTTTTATGTAACTCCAGTTTTCAAGCATTATTAATAACTCAAGGTTTTTTAACTCCAATGTTCTACACCAGCGCTACAGTTGGTGCCTCTTGCTTAATGCTTTTACAAAATCGAATAATATATTGAAGATTAAATGAATGTGCAATGTGTATTTTGTAATAAATTGATTTATTGGATTGTCTGAAAAATGAGTCAATATGATAAATCATTTATGTTATTGTATGTTATTAAAAATGTATACAAATACAATTTATTGAAAAAAAAAAAAAAAAAAAACAGTAATTAATAATAAATTTGAATTTTTTATAATACTAAAAGAAAGAGTTATTTACATGGATACTCGCCATTTTGTTTTCGATATCTTTCTTAACTTTTTCCTCACATGTACAGTCGGTAACAAAAGTGTCCGAACATTAGCAAAAATTCCTATATAAAAAAAGTACACTTCATACGGTTTTGTTAAATAAATCCTTATCGAATCATGTTTTTACACTGACTAAGAACAGGATTCGACAAGGATTTATTTAAGAAAACAGTATAGAGTGTACTTTTTTTACATAGGAATTTTTGCTAGGGTTCGGACACTTTTGTTACCGACTGTAAATGAAATTTAATTATTAGGCAATAGGTATTATCTGATATATGATTACATAATGCTAAATTTTCAACCAGTGAAGAAATTTCTGTATAATCATAATCTACAAAAATAAATCACTCTTTTTATTATTTTCTAACGAAGTTGAACAGTGTTTATGACATCGGTTTATCTATTTGTCCGGCTCTAATTCTTATCAATATTTATGGAATTCTTTCAAAATGATAGATGTTATGCAATTTCTCTATCGAGTGGTCCCTATTGAAAGGGGAGTAAATATTACAAACAGCTTGTGTACAGAGATGCCCAAAAGTTTTTCAAAACATCAGGGACCGATATACTCACTTGGAGGTCAAGGGCACTCATGTTCAGTGGACCCCTTTCCCCCGTATTTTAATATTACAATAAACGAAACAAACTGAATATTTTTGAGTCATGCGTCTAGAATTCTCTTCACTTCACTTCACTTTTCATTTATTGGTAGGAGTAGGGTTTAACTAGATCTGATGCTTGTCTATCGGATCAACGTACATCGCGTCCGTGTATCTGCGCTGTGGTGCACGTCTCGGATTTAGTTAGCTTTATGTTTCTATCACACACAACGATCTTTCAGACAACTCTCATTTAAACCAATTTTTACTCCAGTTTTTGAAAATCGAAATCCGAAAGAGGGTTACAATAGTTGAGTCAAAAATTGTTCGAAAAACTGGTTTACACAGTACACAGTACATGACATACGAAGCTAATTATCGCTGTTTTAACGGGGACGATGGAGGGTGAGCGAAGAGAACAACTGTGAATGAATTTTCCCCAGGCACTGTCTGTTTTCGAAGCATAAGGAGCTTTCTTCTCATTGGCTTGTCACAGTAAAAGGAGTTGCTCATATGAACGACTTTTTCTGACAAGCTAGAAAAAATTGTTCGTATTCTCAATTGTTATTACACTGGGCTTTGAGGTGATTTCAGCCAACAAAATTGGCTCAAATTAACAAATGGCTCAAAAATTGTGCGTAAACTCGTGTGTGTAATAGGGGCATTAGTAAGAGTTTGGAATGCAGTATTGTTAATATGCAGTTGTATTTGCGTTTAGCGAAAATTTTGCAATTTTTTTCGATGAGCTGATAGTTTCCTTGAAAGATCATACCACCGATTTATGAAACAGCGCAGTAATTCATTGACGAAAATTCAAATAACAACGAAAATTATAGCAATGTTTGGAATTTTTTTTATTTTTTATTTTTTATTTTTTTTTATGTATGATGGTATTTCTTGGAGGCCCCCTCAGTGTGAGGGTCCAGGGCACATGCCCCGAATGTCCTACCTTAAATCAGGCACTGCAAAACACCGCTTTCTATTCTAGGTATTTTTATATTCCAGATTTTAATACTTTTACTTTACACAAATCTTAATGAAATTCACACTTATTATTCGTATGTACAAAAATACTTCCTGTAGAATGTAGTATAATAAGCATTAATACTTTCATGGTCAAACAAAAATATTCACATACATTAAGAAACATAACTGGAAATAGCTGAATTTGCATTTTCATTATTGTCAAGCACTTTTAACACATTCTAAGTATGTTTAACAGTGATTGTGATTTGAATTAGCTGCCCATCTATCCGTCTCAAGCATCGGTAAATATTTTTGAATTTCTTCAAAACAATATATGTCATTTATATTTGCTATAGAGTATTCTCTATTTAAAATGCCTTTAACACACCGATGGTTTGTGTACAGAGACACCCACAAGAATATGTTAGTGATATTGTGGAAGCATTTTCTAATTCATATTTAAATAACTTTATACTGCAAAAATCATAATGAAATTGAAATTTATTCGGAATATGCTTAAAAAAATTTTTTTGTGCAGAACATGGTACGTTTAATTTTCATATTTACAAGGCTACACTAAAATCTTCAGATATATTAAGGGCTACAGTTGGAAATGCTGAAATTGCATGTACTTTGTGTTGAGCATTTCTAACAATTTCAAACAATATTTAAGAGTAATTATGGATTAACCATTTGTCTGTGTTTCTGTCCTTTTGTCTTTCCATTGTGTGATAACGTTGTAAAGAACATCGCAGTTTAAGCACCTTTGATTTGGCCACACTAAAATTTTCATATAAAAACTTTTATTTTCATTTAATATTTATAAACTGAACTATATTATAAATTTGTTCAATAAAATATACATTGGGACAACAATTTGTATGGATTTTGGTATATTTTTTACAGATTTGAAATCGTTAAATTGCGTTTTCGCAACTGGCATTTTTTCATTGATTCATGATCTTCAAAATGCTGGAATATCTACACATATTTACGAAAAGACTTAATATATATGTAGCATCGAGCTCATGTGGGCTTTTAAGAACAATGAAATACTTATTCTATTATTTACTAATTACTTAAAATTTAATAAAGAAAGTTAAAATATGTTACAATATATATACAGAAAAACGTTGGTAAATCATAATGTTACTCTGGTAATGTCCGTCGAAGGAGTACTGTTCGTGACATAAATTATTTACGTCTTCGCTTTCTAAATACGTCAAAACATGAAACACGAAGTTTATAAAAACAAGCGATGCACCCATCCAGTGTGCAAGCTTCGTCGAAAACTGAACTTCTATCTTCGAACGCCGTTAGCAGTGGCGCGTTCAGGAAGTGGCGTCACTCTCGTCATAGGCACGCATTTCCTCTAATATTCTGATACTCCGTCAATGCTCAGCTGACTAGGATTCTGCGTACGGGAAAAAGAAACTAAATAGCTTTAGATTCAGCAGTTGCGGGAAAGCAAGGTTAGCTGGGAAACAGGATGCCGGTCACTACACTCGTCACCATAAGCTCGGCCGTCTTGCATCGTCTGGTCCTCCAGGCGGTCACACTGAAAAATACAAAAAAAAAAAAACACAAAAGCAACACAAAATAATAACATACTTATTTACAGTTTTTTACAAATCTTCATATTTTTTCATTTTAAGCTAAGTGATCCCACGTTTGAGGATCTTATCATGAGTAGGTATGCAATGGGAGCCTTCATGGCATCCATCTTTAATTATATCATTAATAGTCTCATTTTTAATTTTCACTGTTTCATAATCATAAAAGTACATCACGTTTTGTTTAATGGCAACTTGGTCGCCTACGGTAACAGTTTTTGGTGGTTGTCTACTCAATTTATATTTTGCTTTATTTTTTTTTTTTAACTTTGGAAAATTGTTTATTGTCATGATTACGCAAATCTTTACTTTGGGACTCGAAGTTATTTTGGCACTCGAACTCGAGAACCTCTAATTGATCACTTTCAGTTTTAATGTCTTTTAGGGCTTCTGTAGCATCCGGTTCAGTCGAAAAGTCTATAATAGCAGTCTTATATGCAGGGAAAACTTCTAATTGTATTTGCACAGCTTTGGGAAATAATACAACTATTTCACTAATTGTGGTCGTCAATGGAAGTGATGGAATGAACAACTTTCTCAAATTTATACTGGCAGTCTCTTCTTTTGGCAAATTCTGTCTTTTACACTCAATGGAATCTATCGTCGATGGCTTTTTTTCTCGATTTCTTTCTTTTAAGGAGTTTGGAATTTTCGTCAACTTTTTCTTTTAACTCTTTCAACTCTTCGGCTAATTGTGAATTTTTTTTTTTCAATTAGGACTTGTTTCTCGTCTTTCTTCAAATAAGTGTTTTCTGGATTTAGTGACTTCATTCGGGAAACATTCGTCTGATTTCGTCCCTTTCGGCGCGGCTCCTCCTCTTCCTCACTATCATCATCTGTCTGGAAAATACTCGTCTGACTTTCTTTCTGTCGTCGAGGCTCCTCCTCTTCCTCATTGTCATCATCTACACTATTATCGTCCCTCAAAAGCATCTTATCGTCATCACTTTCGTCATTTTCGTCTTCATCGTCATTTTCACTGACGGCTTTTTCGGAAGATTCTAATGATTTTTTTGACAGCATAATAGGTTGAGGGGTTATATTTTTACACTTTTTAACACTATTTAATGATTCATTTATTTCTGGGGATCTCTCAAGAATTTTGTTCTTACAGTTAATAGGGGCATCAATAACAACATTCGACTTAATTTCTTTCTTGTATGCATTTACTGGAAGTACTGTTACTAAATTTACCTCGACAGAATTAGATTTATTTTTCACAAAAATGCCTTTTTCATTAATCGTTGTTTCACCCAGCATTAACACATTCATGCCTATAATTATATCATACGGTATCATATCATTGTTCACAACATAAATATCAGTTTTACTTTTAAAATCATCAACTTTAAGATCGGCGTCAAATGAGCCTAACGGCTTTATGGAACTTTTCCCGATCCCCTTCAAAGTAGTACCCATAGAATTTAATTTATTCACATTCAATTTTTTAAAAGCATTTTTACGCAACAATGTTGCTTCACTTCCCGTATCAATGATTCCAATAACATTTACATTGCTTATTTGTATAATGTTACTCATATTTTGATTTACACCAACATACAATGCCTCAACTTCTGGTTTTGAACCTGGGCACTTCGAACTTTTATGCCCGAATTGTTTGCATGCGAAACACTTCAAACCCTTTGCTTTGCGGGGGCAGTCCCTAGACACATGGTTTTTATCACCACAATTATAACACAATTTATTAACTTCATTTCTAGGACTAAATTTTTCATATACATTATGTTGTACAGTTTTCAATTTTGCATTATACTCTACTTCATCAATTCTATATTTACTTTTTTCATTATCTCTTTTATACATTTCGTACAATTTAATTTTCTCTTTGAATTCGCGAAGATTTTTGGGACCGTAAAGAATAATTTTGTTTTCATATTTATCATTAATTCCTTGGATCACGTAGTGCATTATTGCGGCATCATCCATGTGCCCTTTTTAGACAGTTCACGCATTTTAAAATAATATTCCGTAACTGATTCATTGGCTTTCATTTTCTTTTTACTCAGTATTTCGTGCAAAGAGGCGGAATTTATCTCGATTTTGAATTCGTTGATGAGTGCATTTTTTAATTTTTCATAGGTCAGTAATCCTTTTTCGGATTTAATAAAGAGAAGAGCGTTTCCGCTCAACGATCTCTTACAGAAAACAATCTTTTGTAATTCGCTCAAATTAAACATTCTTGATAATTCTTCGAATTCAGAAAAAAATTCAATAATATTTTCATGCGGCTCGCCGCAAAATTTAGAAATGGTATTTTCAAAATCATTGAAAGAAACAGTTGCACCAAGTGATCCAACATTCACATTATTACTACAATTTGTATTTTTATTAGTTTTATTATGCTCATAATCACTGTCATAATCAATATTTTTATAGCATTTATCATTATTACCTATATGGCATTGCACAGAGGAGTCAATTTTTGTGACGTCATTATCGCCACTTTCCGACCTACTTTCGGATTCACTGCTCGATTCATTAATTTAATCCTTGAGTACTTTGAAGAACATATTTCACACTTTAACACTCATTTATCCAATGTGAATTTCAGAGCAGACATAATATTCTGCATTGTAATCACTATTCGAAGTACGATTAAGCATGTAAGCAAATTCCAACACAGTTTTGCAACAGTTTTTAAAATAAATAAATAGTTCAGTCTATATTTTAAGAACAGTTTATGCAGTTTATGATTTATCAGTCCAGACGCATCATCATTTTAGAAAAAAAAGTTCACATTTTATAAAAGTAAACGCGTTCTTTATCGCGTTCAATCCGAAGTTTAAGCTAAATCAAAATTCACGATTTATCCTTTATCCCACTTCTGATGTAGCATCGAGCTCATGTGGGCTTTTAAGAACAATAAAATACTAATTCTATTATTTGTAATTGTTTACGTCTTCGCTTTCTAAATACGTCAAAACATGAAACACGAAGTTTATAAAAACAAGCGATGCACCCATCCAGTGTGCAAGCTTCGTCGAAAACTGAACTTCTATCTTCGAACGCCGTTAGCAGCGGCGCGTTCAGGAAGTGGCGTCACTCTCGTCATAGGCACGCATTTCCTCTAATATTCTGATACTCCGTCAATGCTCAGCTGACTAGGATTCTGGGTACGGGAAACAGAAACTAAATAGCTTTAGATTCAGCAGTTGGGGGAAAGCAAGGTTAGGGGGAAACAGGATGCCGGTCACTACACTCGTCACCATATATATATATTATTGAAAGCTACTAAAAAAAACTAGGTGTTGATTTTTCAATATCTTAAAAGATAAAGAATAAAAATAAAAGTGTAACAAAAATCCAAAAACCATTTTTTTTTTTTTTTTTTTTTTTTTTTTTTTGCAAATTTTTCCATAGACATACAGTCGGTAACAAAAGTGTCCGAACACTAGCAAAAATTCATATGCAAAAAGAGTGCACTTCATATGGTTTTGTTAACTAAATCCTTATCGAATCATGTTCTTACACTGACTAAGAACAGGATTCGACAAGGATTTATTTCACAAAACCACATGAAGTGTACTTTTTTTACATAGGAATTTTTGCTAGTGTTCGGACACTTCTGTTACCGACTGTACATTTCTTAATTTTTTCCGAAAAACTAATTAATAGACTTTAATATCGATCTCTAAATTTTTGCAGTAGGTTCCATTAAACCTCCAATGAATTATTAATTCTTTTTTTTAAATATCTCTAGAAGTTTTAGCATTTTGAAGATCATGAATTCATGAAAGATAATTATAAGATAAAAAACTTTTTATATACCATGTTTTTAAACTTTCTTTTGAATCACAGCTATAGAACTACATTAGCATTTTATCAATGCGTATAAAATTTTTAAAGTGATAATGCCATCAATTTTTGTGAGATGCATAAGTTGACCTTTCACAATTTCTTAACCTTCACGTTTAATGGGCTCTTCCCACCTGACGTCAAAGGTCACATGACATGTGAAAAACAAAAAGCAGATGAAGTCTTCTATATCTATAGCGATTGCTGAAATAACATATTTTCTATTCTTATTTTTAATCAATCGTATTTAATCTGTGTTATTTTTTTTATACATCATTATTTTTAATCCATTTTATATCATTATTCATCACCTTTTGCTTGCTGCATACATTTACAATCACCATTTAGTTTATATTTGTTATTGATGTTCATGGAGAACATGTTAAATACTCTGATTTTTGGTACTTAAATCATTGACAGTGCAACATTGTACAGTGTAAAGCCATTTAGACCAATAACTAAGTTAATTAACTTGTTGTAACACATTTATGCAATTAAATTTAATTGAAAACATTTTAAAATTTCAATTTATAATCCATAAACATTCCACAAGAACAAGCTATTATTTATTGCTACATGAGTTAATGTAACAGTTACACTACAACATACAAAAATCGATTCTTACAAGTAAAAATAAATAAACACATAAAGTGTTTTTTAAAAATTATTAAATTTACAAATACAAGTATTCTTCTGTTTACAAATGTACAATATTACTTTTATTTCAAATATTAACACTTTTGTTCTTAAGAACAATATTTAATTGAATTCGATTCTCGTAATTCGATTTTACGTTATTAACGCATCACATGATTGAGCAGACGACGCTGGGAAGAGCCCATTAAATGTATTTATTTTCATGTCGAAAGAAAATGAACTCGTAATTTTTTTTTTTTTTTTTTTTGGCAACAATTAAATTATAGCTAATTTTTTAATGGCTTTTTTTTTAAGCTGTTAGGAGGTCATTATTTTCATATCTTAATTAATTAAAAGAAAACTAATCAAAAATTCGAAAAGTGGGCTTCGAAGTATTGGGTTGTCACCGGGTTCTGAGCTACTGTGAAAGTTTCAATTGTCTAGCTAATAGGGAAGTTAGTTAAAATTCAATTGCAAGATTTGTACCGGACAAAAAACAAACAAACAAACAAACATACAAAAAAAAAAAAAAAAAAAAAAACAAGAATAGAAGTTAATAAAAACATGGTAAAAAAATAGAGTGGTGAATCTGAGAAAAATAATTTAAAAAGTTAAATCATGCAAAAATCGGAATTAACTAAAATAAATAAATAAATAAATAAATAAAATAAAAATAAAAGTTTTTTTTTTAATTAAAATTATTAATTTTTAATTTTTTTTTGTCATCGTCTTCCGAGCTATTCTGAAAGTTTCGAATGTTTAGCTAGTAGGGAAGTTAGTTAAAAATCGATTGAAAAATTTGTACAGAACAAACAAGAATAGAAGTTAATAAAAACATGGTAATAATATGCAAACTGGGAAAACACAACTTAAAGATTTCAAATCTGTAAAAAATACATCAAAAACCAAAATAATTTTTTCCTAAATATGCACTTTATTGAACAAATCTAATACTGTTTGTTTCATAAATATTATATGGAAATATAACCTTTTATATGAAAAACTTCAATGGTGCCTTTGAAAGTTTCAATAACACTGGTCTACAGTGGTTCGGTAACAACGATCAAATTATTATTTTTATTATAAATTCCAATTTTTATTTAAATATCTGCAAGTAAAAAAGTCCCACCACGTCATATTTTACTATTAGAGTATCAGAAAATGGCAATTTTCACGATTTGTTATCGTTTTCACAGTATCACAGGTGGTAACCCTTCCTGCTGGTAACCCAGAGTCTTGGCAACTCAGAGTAAAGGCAACCATGTTTGTTTCATTTTTTTGTTAAAGTATCAGAAAATGGCAAATTTCACTATTTTTTTATGATTTTTACAATACAGTCGACAGCAAAAGTATCAGAGCACTAGCCAATAATTCCGATATCAAAAAAGTACATTTAATACAATTTTTGAAGTGAAAACTTCTTTAGGCACGTTGAGCACTTTTGGGTGAAGAAAAATCTTTGAATTCCCGTCATCGTCAGCTGACGCTTTCCATTTGAAGTGAAAACTTTTGGGTGAACAAAAATCATTGAATTCGCGTCATCGAAACGCTTTCCATCCTTGTATGATACAAATAATGTATCATAAGATTAACTTGCTAATGTGAAGTATTAGTAATTATATACTGTATATTGTTTTAAAATCTGGTGCGGCTCTACACGACTTCTCTCATCTCCGAGCACTGTCTCTATTGCAGTTAGACCTCACAAAACCGTGAGAAAGCCCAAAGCTGCCATTTTTCTCAAGTTTTTACAATCTGGTGCGGCTCTACACGACTTCTCTCATCTCCGGACACTGTCTCTTAAAGATTGCAGCCGGAAACGTTGCAGTTAGACCTCACAAAACCGTGAGAAAGGCCAAAGCCGCAATTTTTCTCACGTTTTTGCAATCTGGTGCGACTCTACACGACTTCTCTCATCTCCAGACACTGTCTCTTTTGCAGTTAGACCTCACAAAACAGTGAGAAAGGCCAAAGCCGCCATTTTTCTCACGTTTTAACAAGCTGGTGCGGCTCTACACGACTTCTCTCATCTCCGGACACTGTCTCTTAAAGATTGCAGCCGGAAACGTTGCAGTTAGACCTAACAAAACAGTGAGAAAGGCCAAAGCCGCCATTTTTCTCACGTTTTAACAAGCTGGTGCGGCTCTACACGACTTCTCTCATCTCCGGACACTGTCTCTTAAAGATTGCAGCCGGAAACGTTGCAGTTAGACCTAACAAAACCGTGAGAAAGGCCAAAGCCGCAATTTTTCTCACGTTTTTACAATCTGGTGCGGCTCTACACGACTTCTCTCATCTCCGGACAGTCTCTTTTGCAGTTAGACCTCACAAAACAGTGAGAAAGGCCAAAGCCGCCATTTTTCTTACGTTTTAACGATCTGGTGCGGCTCTACAGGACTTCTCTCATCTCCGGACACTGTCTCTTAAAGATTCCAGCCGGAAACGTTGCAGTTAGACCTCACAAAACCGTGAGAAAGGCCAAAGCCACAATTTTACTCACGTTTTTACAATCTGGTGCGGCTCTACACGACTTCTCTCATCTCCGGACACTGTCTCTTTTGCAGTTAGACCTCACAAAACAGTAAGAAAGGCCAAAGCCGCCATTTTTCTCACGTTTTAACAATCGGGTGCGGCTCTACACGACTTTACTCATCACCGGACACAGTCTCTTAAAGATTGCAGCCGGAAACGTTGCAGTTAGACTTCACAGAACCATGAGAAAGACCAAAGCCGCCATTTTTCTCACGTTTTTTTAATCTGGTGCGGCTCTACACGACTTCTCTCATTTCCGGACAATGTCTCTATTGCAGTTAGCGCATTAAATAAAATTTTAATATAATTTTTGTAGTAGTAGTTTATATTAATGAATAAAAAAACACTTCATTTAAAAGTATTTCCTACACAATAAAATATTTCCTGACGATTCAAGAAATACACACGTAATTGTTCACGTTTTCACTTCTGTCGGCACTTCTTTTTTTTTTAAATAAATCCTTGTCGAATCATGTTTTTAGACTGACATGACTCGACAAGTATTTATTTAACAAAGCAGTATTAAGTGTACTTTTTTTAGACAAGGATTATTGCTAGTGCTCAGATACTTTTACAGCCGACTGTATCGCACATGGTAACCTTTCGTGCTATCAACTCTGCCTCCTGGCCATCCTCTCTGCTGGCAACCCTGTATTCGTAACTTATCTGTTTTTTTTTTTTTTTTTTCTGGTATTCTAGTTAACAGATATTCTTTGTTAAGTATGATTGTGCTGTTTTATAGTTAAAGTTTCATGTTCAAAATGGCAAGTTTTCAGTGTAGAACTTGTAAAACCGTACCCGATAAGTTTTGCTGTATTTGTGAACTATTCATATTAAAATCACAAGGTAGGCATTTAACACAAGACGTAAAAAAGCCTATTTTTTGTATTTGGGTTTTAAAATGACAAATAACAACAAACCAATCATTTAGTGTATTTTTCATGTTTTTATGTTCTACTTAGTCTACAATATATATATAATCTCCATATTAACAGTATTCCATGCTAAATTAATAATATTGATAGTAATAATGCATGTCTTCTAAAGACTCTTGTATATTGCTTCCAGTACAGATTAAATAATCATAACAAAAAAACTGTACATGTTACAGATTTTTCACTATTATTTTTTAATTCTGCACTACAAAATTAGTTGAAAATAGTTAATTTCATTTCTGCTACCCTCCAAAAGACTTTTTTTGTCGACTAGTGTAATTATTGTAAACCGCATGCTTTTCTGTTCCTATTTATACTGCATATGGTTTTTATAATGATTCCGATATTACATGAACTCGTCGGCAGATCAAAAAAATATACAATCAGTATTTCTTTGAGAAGAAAGTAAGTTTATATATTAGAAAAGGCTGAGATTTCTCAATTCCATTTACTACATACAAATTACACTAAATGAACGCAAAGTTTTGATTAGTGATACATTGTTAGCTTCCCTTCATTTGAATTTGAATAGCATTAGTTAATTTGAGTTCGGATTTATTTTCTCTTGAAGTTCTCTTTCAAAACAATTCAGAAACTTAAGTAAATGTCATTCTCGAACCCATTATTTGACTGAATTAAAAATTCTTAGCTTGAAAGTGACGTGTATTTTTGGTCTAAATAAATATTTATTATTAAATATTTTGTACAGTTAAAACAATCGATATAATATTTCTCTAACGTGGACCAGTTACCTCCAACGAAAAATGAAAAAAAACATAAAAATATTTTTCCGAAAATGAAAGAAAAGCCAAAAAAGATTAAATTTAGAATTTTTAGTCTTTGAACCAATCTCCGCGTTAGCAGAAATTATTCAAAGTGAAAAACCTGGATCGGCCGACAGATGGTGACGGTACTACACACCTTCTCTTGTTTTTCACATGGCTATATCTCATCATATATTAGTTAAAATTACACCAAACTGATTGTAAAAATACTTATTATTAGAAGCTATAATTAAATTTTTGCACATATTAATCAGCAAGCGTCGCGTCGTCGTTATACAGATTCATATAGAAGAAAATTCTAGGATGGCTACAACATACTAGATTCTTTTTTCTCTAATCAACAAGCATATAATTTTTTCTTATTCCCAATACAAATCTGCTTCTGCCAAAGTTATAGAATATATATACGCCCTTGATAAAGATAGGGCAAATTTGGAGGAAATTACAAAGTTATTTTTCTACATTAACTTATTCAATATCTTTTACTTTATATAAAGTTTCACTTCCATATGTCATTGTTTGTTGATTAACCCGTTAACGCCCGAATTAATTTTGCAAAATATTATTAGCTGGTTATTTCAATTCTAAATTAATATAGACAACTGACAGTAAAATGTATTAACTTAAGCAATTCTTCTGATAGTTTTAAATTTAAAGCCTATCCTCATTTATTGACGTTTAGTGTTCTAGCGAGAAACTTCGAGATAGAAAAACTTTGAGATAACAGATTAATTTCCTGTTATATGTTGACAAAGATCTCGAAAGAAAAGTATTATAATATATATTATTATTCAACTTGATTTAAATTAGTACACCTGCGCAAAAAGCAAGTATATGTGCGACGAATGAAAAATCAATTACTTAAGATTTGCTAGTAATTTTGAACTGAAATTGATATCTTTTTTAACTTATACTTCAGATTTCATTCTACGGTAGAGTGTTAATAATTGATTATTTACTGCTGAGAGACGAAATTTGAATAACTATAATGATATTCTAAAATATATCCTCTGAACTTTAGAATTTAGACTTAGTCAGCTTATTCCGCTTTTATATGTGTATATTCTAAAAGTAAAATAGTTTTATTTTTATAGGAAATAAGCTACAAAATTTTTTTATTATATAATAAACTCAGGCTTACGAAAATTACAACACCATGAAGGAATGATGCGATTGAGTTGAAATTTTCAGCAAATGCAAATTATAGCATGTTAAGCAAATAATTAACATTTCAGAGTCACCACGCATTCGTAAGCTGAGCAGCGCCCTCTGAATTGCTGCTGAAACCGTATAAACAGAGAGTTGTAACGAGAAGTTGAAAATAGTCTATGGTTATCTGCTAGTGGTAAACGTTAGGTGAGACGTAACAATACCTCTTCGACGAAAGAGGGTGCTATTTCAACAAATTACGGAGTTTTGACGGGGAAGAGTCATTGACCTTTGTGAAAGAGGATTTTCCTATCGTGAAATAGCGGCTCACGTACAGCGTTCAAGCACCGCAGTGATGCCAGTGTGAAAGCAGTGGGTTGACGGGAATCAGACAACTCAGAAATCCGGGTGTGGACCCTGGAAGAGGACATTAACACACAATGATAAGCACCTGATCCACATGGTGCTTATTCACTGTACAGCTTCATCTAGGCAGTTGGCAGCAGTTTGGTCCACTGCTACTGGTGTATTAATGTCAGATTCATCAATTCATCGACGTCTGCTGCACCGTGGGCTGCGTAAAAGTACATCTTTATACACGATCTCCCTCACGTAATATCATTGACGCCTGCGATGGACATAAAGACTTGCGTGCAGATTGGCAACAAGTGATTTTATTTTTTCTTACGATACCCATTTTAATTTGTTGTGCCATGATGGCTATATATGAGTAATTCTCTGAAAAGTGGTCATTTCATGTCCCAGTAATCTTGAGGGTATATTTTTAAAATCACAAAAACAAAAAGCTGCCAGAACTATCAATATTAATTAGTTATGCATATAAACTGTAATTCTTTGGTTACTGGAATTTAAATATAATTTTAAAATATTTTTTGAAATGCAAAATATCATTCCCTCACTGTGTCCCCATTCACACATGTAAGTAAATAAAATGGTTTTTATGGTATTAAAGCACATATATTTAGATTATTTTAATTGAAAATTGATTAAACATACTTTAATAAATATTTATCCATTATACTACATTTATATATTATGCAATGAAAGAAATTAGAACACACTTTATTGTTGTCCCTGGTATTAGAAATCATTCCCTCATCAAACTATAATCACACCCCTACTTACTCCATTAGTGGCAGCACATGCTTTATATAAGTCAAACTTAATTTGTATAGCAGCAAAGTAAAAAGCCATTTTGTGTTCTGTTCGAAACTTTTTACAATGAGTTGCATAAGGCTCTCAAACGTTAGATTGAAATACAGTATTTTTATTATACGTCATTCCCTCATTCATTATAAAGTTAACTAAAAGAAATCAAATTTGCTTTTTTATGTTATTATAGTAATAAAAATATGTTTTAATAAATATTTAGTGTTTGAAAATACAACTAAACCTAATCATATTTTTATAAAGTGGTTTCTAGAAGAAATTTGTCATTCTCTCACAATCATTCCCTCATTTTTCTAATTAATAAAAATAATACTATTTCAAAAAATTATCAGATGCAGTTTGGTTTATATTATTTTTTATAAACTGTAACGTATGTGTACATGCACAAAATTAAAAATAAAATAAAAATAAAAATAAATAATGGAGCAATTTTATTTGGGCTAACTCTTTTTTCTTTAAAAAAAAAAAGCCCACTTTTCAGAGAATGACCCATATATGTTAGACGCTGTGCTGGTAAACGCTACTTTCCAGAGTGCATTATTAAACACCATAGTGGACAAACATCTTGTGTTATGGTGTGGGTTGTGATTGCGTATCATGGACGATCTCAGCTGCTACGAATTGTGGGTAAGCTTAACAAAAACAGGTATATCAGTGAAGTGCTGGAGCACAAAGTCGTCCCTTTCCTTCAAAGCTTTCCTGGAGAAAACTTTTAACAGGATAATGTACGCCCACGTGTTGCAAGGAATGTTCAAAACTTCTTTTCAGCAAAAAACACATGAGTTCTTCCCTGGCCTGCATATTTACTGAATATGTCGTTTTTGAATATGTGGGGAATTTTGATGGTCCACGTTTATGAGAATCTGGGACTATAAGTAAATTTATTGAATAATCGTGAAATAAATAAATTTATTGAATTAACTTGGCGAGAAATTATTATATAAATTCGTCAGTACACGATATGCATTTATACATCATGACACATATGATTAAAGTAAATGTGATATTGTGTTAACCTAACAAATTGAGAACAAGATTTAACTGTTATTTTTATCATTATTGTTGTTGTTGTTGTTACTACCCAAGTTAAAATTCATGCTAGTACCAGCACCAAAAATATGCTAGTTATTGCTATGTATTGCTATGTCTGCTAGATTTTCTTGCTATTATATGCTTTATAATGCTAGCCAGCATCGAATGCTATATTAGCTAGCTGACACGGCAAAAGCATGACATGCTATGTACAATCATTGTATGCTTATTTGTTGTTTAAGCTTCTTCCAAAGCATGGAGAGGTATGTACCTTAACAAGCTATTGTATGCTTTTTCATGCTTGCCAGCATAACATGCTATGTAGATAGCTTAGGTAGAAATAGCATGACATGCTATATCCCAGTAAGAAGTGCTAACTTGCTGCACAAGCTTCTTCTAATCATGGCAAGGTATGTACCTTAATAAGCTATTATATGCTTTTTCATGCTTGCCAGCATAACATGCTATGTAGGTAGCTTAGGAAAAAATAGCATGACATGCTATTTCCCAGTAAGAAAAGCTAACTTGCTGCACAAGCTTCTTCCAATCATGGCAAGGTATGTACCTTAATAAGCTATTATATGCTTTTTCATGCTTGCCAGCATAACATGCTATGTAGGTAGCTTAGGTAGAAATAGCATGACATGCTATATTCCAGTAAGAAGTGCTAACTTGCTGCACAAGCTTCTTTCAATCATGGCAAGGTATGTACCTTAATAAGCAATTATATGCTTTTTCATGCTTGCCAGCATAACATGCTATGTAGGTAGCTTAGGTAGAAATAGCATGGCATGCTATATCCCAGTAAGAAGTGCTAACTTGCTGCACAAGCTTCTTCCAATCATGGCAAGGTATGTACCTTAATAAGCTATTATATGCTTGCTAGCATAATATGCTGTGTAGGCAGCTTAGGCAGAAATAGCATGGCATGCTGTATTCCAGTAAGAAATACTAACTTGCTGCACAAGCTTCTTCCAATCATGGCAAGGTATGTACCTTAACGAGCTATTATATACTTTTCTATGCTTGCCAGCATAATGTGCTACGTAGGCAGCTTAAGTAGAAATAGTATGGCATGCTATATGCCAGTAAGAAGTGCTAATTTGCTGCACAAGCTTCTTCCAATCATGGGGGAAAAGGTACCACAGTGAGCAATCGTGTGCTTGTAAATGCTTGCTAGCATAATATGCTATGTAAGCAGCTTATGTAGAAACAAGATGATGTGGTGCTATGTGCCAGTAAGATGTGCTAATTTGCTACACAAGCTTCTTCCAATCATGGCAAGGTAGGTACCACAATGAACAATTTTGTGCTTGTTAATGCTTGTCAGTATCAAATGCAATGTACCAAAGTTAAGCAGTAAGATGTATTAATTTGTTTTGTATGATTGGAACAACCCCTGTAGCGTAGATATATTGCCCAACCATACTAAAAATGATCCGTAGAGATCAATACAAAAACTTATCGATATCAATAGAATTCTATTGGTATGAGTTTATTTCTATGGATGTCCCTACCGCTATCAATAGAAGCTATTGACATCTGTAACCTATTGATTATATCCTCAACTGATATCAGTAGACCTTTACAGACATTATTAGAAATTTGATCAGTAGGCTGCCGATATAAATAGAGTTTTATTGATACGAATTGATTTCTATGGATTTCCCTACCTTTATCAATAGAAACTATTGACATCTGCCACCTATTAATTATATCCTCAATCGATATCAATAGATCTTTACAGACATCAGTAGAAATTCGATCGGTAGGCTATTGATCCCAATTAGTATCTGTAGAAAAAATGATATTTGCAAATTTTACTCATTTTTTACCAAATCTCGATAAAAAAAAATTAAAATGTTTAAAAATCTGTATTTCCCGTTTCAAAGCATGTTTTAAACGCAATGACGTATTCCTCTAAAAAACATTATTTTTCATGCTCCCTCAGGGATCCCCCTTGGGGGGGGGGGAATCACGTTCAGTATTACAAAATTTATATCTGCGAAGTTTTGATCGAAATTTTAAAATATTCTATTTTTTTCATTGACATTTTAATATAAAAACTGATTTAAAAAATTTCAGCATTCAAAGAAAATTGGTTTTGAGGTATATGCATTAGGTTTGCAAAATTGATTAATTTTTTCCAAGTCCCAGAAAAAGAAAATGGTTCAAATATTTAAAAATATGTATCTCCCGTTCCAGTGCATACAAAATGTCATGCTAAACATCTTTTTAGAGGTTCTGAAGTATTCCTCCAAAGAACATATTTCTTTTATCCCCCCCCCCTCCAGACGGTATTCCCTATCATCAATTGGAGGGGGAAATGACGCTAGTAACTCAAAATTTACAGTTGGCAGAAAAATTATTGAAGCACAAACTTAGATTTCTCATATATATATGTATAGTTTGGTTGCTAATTTTTATCATCAGTTTACAGCATAAAAAGAGCGTAAGGCTAAGATCATGACGCGACAAATATTGAACTCAAATGTATTACTCGAAAAAAATCTATAACATTGTTTTAAATTAACATAGATCTATGGTTCAACCATTCGTTTCAAAGGTATTGACGAGTTTTTTTTAAATATATCCATACTGAATATTTATACCAAATGGGGGCTATTTCCTCTCAGGGGATGTTCTAAAATGCACATACTTTTTCCTCATAGTTTACAACTACAGTTATCAGTAATTCCTATTAATCTCACAATCACTTCATAAAAAGTAATTCTCATTACATACATATTTATACGAAATTTTGTTCTGTACTACACCCTAGCACACAGTCACATGTTTTCTAAAAATGGTCAAACCATATTAAGGATGGATGGTTGGGTTTTTCGTCGCACTAGTGCTGCGCAGATGGGTAATTGGCGACGGTCTGGGACACACCCCTAGAGGTGGTTCGGAGACATGCCATCACAATTTTGATCCTCCATGGAAGGGATGGCTCTCCAGCTTCGGTAACCCCAGAGGTATAATTTTTGATGGGAGCATGGAGGACATTGCGGCCATGACAGATTTTACGTGCACCAGCAACCGGTGATGTACACGACGGTCTCTGGCCGGCTCGAGTACAGAACCCGCAATCTTCCAATTACGAGGCCGGCACTCTACCGACTGGGCTACCGCGGCCCAGGTATTAAGGACCTCACAAAACATGTAAATCCATTTAAAACTAGAGTTCAAAAACTTTCACGAATTCATCATTTTTTTCTTAGATATACAGAAGAAAGTATAAATAGTTAAATCGCGCTTGAGACTTATCAAAACATGTGAATCCATCAAAAACGAAGAGTTGAAAATTTTTACTAATCTTCTTTTGAAGAAAGTAAAAAAAAAAACTTAAGAAGTTTTTTGAAACATTGTAAAATTAGTTTGTTATGGTCATCACAAAACTGCTTTCTGTATATTCTAGTACAAATTGTAAAAGTATTACATATTGAAATTATTTTCCTTCGAAATTGGGGATAGCGATAGTCCTCGGAAAATGAAGACATTTGGTTACCTTATCAATGAATGACTGAAAAATATTTACCCCATAGTGTAAGGTGACCATACGTCCTCGAAAATCGAGGACTGCCCTCGAATTTTGACTTTTTTTATTTTTTGTCTCCAAAAATTCTTTGTAAATTGTGATGACATGTCTCCAGACCACCTCTAGGGGTGTGTCCCAGACCGTCGCCAATTGCCCATCTGCGCAGCACTAGTGTGACGTAAAACCCAACCAACCAAAAATTCTTTGATTACTGGGGGAGACTAAATGTCCCCAAATTTAAATATTTGCAAGTATTTCTTTCAAAATCGTAGTCCATTCCGTGGAGGATCAAAATTGTGACGGCATGTTTCCAGATCACCTCTAGGGTTGAATACCAGACCGTTGCCTAATGCCCATTAAGCACTAGTGAGACGGAAAACCCATCCATTCCAATCCAATCAAAATTGCAGTCTAATGCACAAGTACACGTACAGTGTCTAGAATATACAGTTAAGACTACTATATTATATAGTAGTCTTATATACAGTGGGGCAAGCGCTTATAATCGAATGCTTAAAATACTGCTAAAATAATTAAGCTTCCTAGATGGCGCTTCGATCGATTTTTTTGCTCAAACCGAAGAGCTGATTGGATTTTCCTAGTTTCGTCTGCTCAATCACGTCATCTAAGAACATAATTAACCAATAGGGAGTCTCGGTTTTAATTTCGTGACACTAACTTCGATTACAGTAATTTTTTTAGTACAATTTTATTTCCCGCTTTCCACACTGTTAATTCTATACGTTGAAGCACAAATAATTGGATAATCTTGGAAATCAACGAAACTTTGAAATAAAGACCCTCATACTTCATGAGCAGAGAAAGAATCATGCACTACTAATTAGTATATAAATTCTATCTTGCCCGATTTATGTTAAGTGAAAAATAAAATTTATTTTATGAAATTTCACAAAAATGGCAGTTATATGATTACCACAAATTGCATTGATACATTGATAGGAGAGAAAAGGAAATGATTTTCTTGTAGTTATGTAATCGGGAATAATTTCTGCATTTCTGGGAGTGGGGATTCTGAAGATTAAAATGAAATGCTGTTATTTTGTGTTCTCTCCTATCATCATAATAAAGTGTAAATGGGTTCTATAGACTTGATTATTTTAATAAAGCTGGGATAGTTTAAGGGAGGCATACTATTGTAACAATCGCAGCTATCGTAGATCACAAGTCGGATCGTACACTCCGCAGCAAAAGTATCCGAGCACTAGCAATAATTCCCGTCTTAAAAATACACATTTAATACTGCTTCGTTAAATAAATCCTTGTTGAATCTCGTTCTTAGTCTGTCTAAGAACATGATACGACAAGGACAATAGTATGCCTCCCTAACTTGCATAAACATATCGCAGGCTCAGCAATTTGTCATAGAAAAAAAGTGTTTCAAAGCATTTTGTTATGTATAAGTCAGAGTTCTTTTTATTAATTATGCCTAGCATATAGCTATTAGTCTTTTATATCCCCGAAAAAGTCCCGAAATAGAGTTTTCAATGTCCTTGAAATTTATTTTGATTTGGGGACAAACGGTAATTTGTTAAATCAGTGTTTGAAAATATGGTCACCTTATCATAGAGCTTAAGCGCAATATACCAAAGAATATTACATTAAATCTTTAAAAAAAAATTGAAATTGCGACGTCATAAGAGGCTCCATTTTAAAAATAAAAATATGATTTTTTATTAATATTGGTTAATTTTTTTGGTATGAGAAAGCAGGTATGGCAACGTAGCGCTTGTTTGTTTACAACACGGATCAAGAACAAGATTCAAGCAAGATGGATGCTGCCATGCTGCCATGTGAGGAAAACGTGGATGTTCTGATTAGGATTACTATTTTAATTATCGAGGTAAGTTCATAAATAAAACATTTGTTACATTTTAATACGTTTTCGTTTTTGTCATTCTCCAGTACATTTAATTTTGGACATAGCTGTAGGAAAACAATTATAATTAAAATTTTTGGTATGTTTACCAAATCGTCCTTTAGCGTTATTCTGAATGCTTGTCTGAACGGATTATATTTAAGTAGCATCGAAATGTGTTCAAATGTGTATGTTTAAAATAAGTCAAAATTATTTATTTCATAATAAAAGTTCATAAAATTCATCTTTTCGCTGTACGATATTTATTGTTTGTACGGTATTCATTGCTGTACTTCATAGCTATAACAATTTATCGATTAAAAAGAAAAAACAAAAACTTAACTGTGGTATGGAAGGCATAATAAAACATTTTAAAGGATAATTTAACATAAAATCTGACAAAAAATACAGGAATTTTCACCTGGATGTCTTCAAATGAATAAAATAAAAAGGTAATTTAAAATAAAACTAATATATCCTAATATAAACATATTGTTACTTAATGCTTAGCAAATATCATTTGAAAAAAGAAAAAAAAATTATACAATCAAAAGAATTGATAATTCCATTACTATTTTAATATTTTCCCCTTACTCTTTAACTTTTTTTTTTTTTTTTTTTTTTTTAAGAGGGGGGGGGGGGGAGTACAATTGGTAGTTAAATTGAAGGGTTCTGATTTTTTTTTTCTTCTTCTTTTTAATTTTTTAAACATGTTTAAAAAAAAAAAAAAAAAAATCATTATTTAAAAAATATTATGTGGACTGATGTTAAATAATATAAATTGGTATGAAAGTGAAAAGTAGACTAATAAAAGATCATAAATTTGAAAATATATTCTTTTCTAAATAATGTGAGAAGTAAACAATAATTGATCTTTTCATTTGTTTTATCTGTTAAATTACATGAGATTAAATTAGGGCGTTTTATTTACAAGTCATTTAATCATTCCGAGATTACAAAGTAATGTTAGAGATAGTTTGTTTTTACTGAATCTCTCAACCTTTTCTTGAAATTATGTTCCTATATTTGTATACGAAGTGGCTAATCGGACCGTTTCTGCAATTTTGTACAGGCTATTCGGACCATCTTTTCCAAGGAGAATAAGTTAGCACTGATAAAAGAGTGAAATTTAGACATAATACAATGTGTCTCGTCCCCATGCAGGAAAAATTATCTTTTTACTTTTTTTTAAGTGTGGGAGTGTGGTAGAGATTAATTATTTTCACAGTAATTTTGTACTCTAAATGATGTTAAAATTCTTCATAAAAGGGCAATAACTCAAAATAATTTTTATAAAGCAAAAATGAAAATAATGAAGATTTCGAAAATTGAATAATAAAAATAAAAAATGCAACATGAAAACAGATCTTAGTAAATGAGTATTTTTAATCTTTGAAAAAATCTTCGCAATATGTGTTATGAATATACATAAATATGAATAAATGTATAACATATGAATAAATCTGTATATTCAACTACATAGATGCAATTGGTTTTTTATTTCTTTTCCTTCTTTAAAAAAAAATTAAACCATTCCAATATAATTCGATACAAACCAAACCCAATTTTCTATACAAATGTATGTATGATTTTTCTGAAAATGACATTTGTACTTATTTTGTAATGTTTTCTAACAGCAATGTTGAAATATATATGAATTGTAGATCAATCGCATTATACACTTTCAAAATGCTAAAAGTTTGAATTTGTAGTTGAAACAAGCAAAATCATTAGTATATTACAGAGAAAATTGAAGATCAAACAAACAAAATCATTATTATGACCAGCGTAACAAGGAAGCGGTCTGAATAGCCCCCCCCCCCCCCCCACTAATCGCACCGATGGTCCGAATAGCAACGGCATATTTGTATAAGAAAATTCTTATATTTTCATATTTGAATGCTTTGACCCCTGCATTATTAATTTTCTACTTGATATTTCGCAAATTATTTTATAAATTTACAAATGGGGTATCATTTTAAAAAAAAATCTGAATTAAACTCTGGTGTATAGGTACTGTAATCTGAATTTGAAAACTCGCCCAATTCTTAGCAATTACTTTTGCAACTTATAGCGTATTGTTTCAATTTCTTTTTTCAAGTGTTTAATTCATCTGAGAAAAATATTCAAAAAATTTTAAAACAATTTAAAAATACACTATTTGACAAATGCTATTTCAAAATATTTTTCTTGTATTAGGGTAAATTTAATCTCACACGGCAAGAAGCGATAAACATTCCAAACATAGATTGTGTCATTGCATAGGATTATAATTTGTCAGGACCCACAAACTATAATTAATTACAAATTAATTATAATTAACTATAACAAATTATAATTAATTTTCATTTTTAGAAAATTAAGTTCCAAGCTAATGTAAGAATAAAAACTTGTTGTGTAATTTAGTGAATGTTTTTCGTAATTAGCAACAACTTTTTAAATTCTCAAGAAATAGCATCCAAATCCAAGATACATAGACGTGCCAAGTCTTCGTTATTTTCAACGGAGACTTCACATTGGAAAGTTTTTATAAATGTTTCCCTTTTAATTGTATTTATACGTCGAAAATATATGTGACAGATTCCTTTTTAAAATATCAATGTATAAATCTGATTTAAAGATTAGTAATGTTGACACCTATGAAGATACCAATCGATATCTACAGGTTGCTCTGTAGGTGCCACTTGTTTGTCTGTTACTACAAGTTTACAGTTTGAGTAATCTGTATGGGTTATTGTAGTTTATATTCAAGGCTCACTACTAATAGTAGTAACCTGAGCAATCCAGGTCCCCTAAATTGTTCATTTGGTGTAATTTTTTTCTAATGTTTTCATATCAAACCATACTGAAAATTCTTGCATGTTTGATTTGTAGTATTATGCATAGCTCATTTTAATTATGAATATTATATATTTGTTGTTATTGTTTAGATACAGAAAAAGAACTGGAGATATTTTAGATTTAAGTGCTGAAGGAAAGAGAAGAATGAAAATTAGAAGGATGTTTTCCAAAAGAAAGAAAGGTATGTGTATTTATTAAAATTAAATACAAAGTTAGCACAATTTCACTGCTAACTGACAAAATTTATGTAATTTTAAAGTTTGAAATTTTTTTTTACTCCCTGTGGCAGAATTTTTTCCTGCTTTCTGCGACAAACCTCACTAGAGCTAATTTCTTTCTGTAAGATATTCAATTATAAGTAGTGTGCAAGTGCATTACTAACCAGAAATAATAATAAATAGATAAATTATTATTTAAATGATAAGTGAAATAAATATAGATTATAAATATAATTATTTTCGAATTCCTATTAACTTACTGCCCACACATATTATGTTCTACTTAAAAAAAAAAGAATCCAGTTTTCCTGTATTTAAAACTTGGTTTATGTTAAAATTCCTAAGTAACTTTGGAATTTTAGAATTTCATAAATATTAATATAAATAAACATACAAAATATTAAATATGTCTACACATGCTTTGTATATATTTCTGATGTCTGAAACCAGTATATTTACTTAAATTTTTATTAATTATCATCAATAAATTGTTTTAAGATTCGTTAATTTATAAACAGCATAATACTTAGATGTTAACTTATATATGGCAGATATTATTAATTCATATTTCTAACCAGATTCAAGCACATTTATAGATTCTGAATCTTGACGATATAGGCTTTTGACAGTTGAGGTTTCTGACAGGTTTTTGACGGTTTAAACCCTTGTCATGTCAAAAACCCAACCCTGAATTTATTTATATGCTAATTTGCTAATGGATAAAATCTATGCCTTTTGCAAAGCTGAATTCTAAAATATTGAAAATCTTGCTGCTAATTGATGACTGTCACACTTTTGTCGAAAGTCACACATCAGAAATTATGCAATACTTTTGCAAATGAAATTAAAAGTACCAGGCTATTTCTCCAATAATTGTCCAACATTTATGTTTTTTCACAACTAAACTATTATTTTCTTGCTAATCGATAATAATTTCACTTTGTTTTTTCAAAACTGATTCTTGAAATACAGATTGCCATGCGTTCTGCAATCGGCCATAATCGACTAAATAATTTGCTGTTATTTAGCTACTAATCGATGAAAATTACATTATTTTGACAGTTGAAGTCAAAATTTTATGTTTAATATGTTATTATTTAGCCTAATTGATAAAGGTTGTAATACTTTAAAAGCTGATTTTTGTAAATTGTGATGTCTTTATAACTGATAGTGAAAATATGTAATGCTTTCTCCGATAATTAATGAAATTTAGATTTAATTGGAATTAATTGCTGATATAGTAGGCTTTATTTCGATGCTAATTGGTGAAATTCTTGTTTTTTATTTTTATTTTTTCTGCAATTGCAATTTTCTGCAATGATTTGCAATACAGTCGAACCTTGTTAATGTGAATCTCATTAGAGATACATTTGTTTATGTTTTCAGTAGTTCATGTTATCAGTAACTAATATTTATATAACTAAACTAATCTTCATCTTGACAGGAAGTGTAGAAACAGTTCATGTTAAGAGTAATTCACGCTAACAGTGTTCACGTTAACGAGGTTCGACTGTATATGCAATAATTTATGGCCATTTACTGAAATGTGGAATTTTAAAATTGTAAAAATTTATGTAACTGCAGTAAATTTACGTAATTGCAACTAATTGTTAAAATAAATGTTATTTTGCTAAAAACATGTAAATATTTAGCCTCCATAATCAGGGTTGAAAAAAACCCAGCCCAGTGGGTTTTATCAGGGTTTTTTGGGTTTTATCAGAGTTTTCAGGAATATTTTCTTCCTTCTTTTTTTTTACTTTAAGTATATCATTCATAATAAGATAATTTACGAAAGTAAATATTAATAATTCATTAAAATTAAACAAAATTAATTTTTTAAATTTCTAAAGTCTTTTTGAATTTAATTTTAAAATTTCTAAAGTATTTTTATAATTAATGGTTGTTCTTTTAATATTCTAAAATTCTGTTTATTTGCCCTTTACAACAAAAAATTGGATTTTAATAATTATTTAGTGTTGCTTTATTAAATTTTTTGTAGTCGTTAGATTCTCATAAAATATTTTTAATTATTGTTCCCAGGGTTGGTCCAGGTTTTTATTTTTGGGGCCCATTTTTGTGAAAAAAAGAATTGTTGCTTGAAACCTTTCATTTTAACAGTTACTCTATCTAATGTTTAACATCAAGTTAATAGCATTTTATAAAACAAGTATAGACGCTCATTAAAAATAATACTGTAAATATGGAAAAATTTTACAAAAGTATTTTTATTATAAAACAAAATTTTGTGAAGGGCTGTTTTTAAAAATCTGAATTTTGTGAAGGGACCCATTTTAACCCTCGCTTTCCCAAGATGGGGTCATTTTGATCCCATTTTGTAGTTGAAATTTAGTTAACCCCGCCTCATTCAAAAAGTGCACTAATTCGCCAAAGATAGCAAACATAATCTGTGGAATGTTGCAATTTCTAAACGATACAGAAAGGTGCAGTGCTGGTGATTTTCGCCAAACCTGCCAAGCGGCGCCTGAAAGCACTTTTTCTGCTGTAACACGTTGATCTTGGGAAAGCGAGGGTTAAGGATATAAATTTTGTGAAGGGGCCCATTTTAGAGATTTGAATTTTGTCAAGGGGCAGCAAAAGGGTCCCAATTTTTGCCGGGATCGACCCCTGGTTCCTCTAAATTACCTAACAGTGTTGCACTGTTAAAGTTTTCAGAATTTTTTAAAAATTTGATTTTGATTTATATTTTACATTCCCTGAATCCCACAGTTTTATTTGTATTAATAAACAACTCTTATTTTGCTTATATATATATATATATATGTATTTAAAAATTATTGTATTAAATATACCTTATTTAAAATCCTTAAAAAGTTTGAGCTGATATATTTTGGCGTCCCTAACAAGAATACTTCAGAGCTCGAAATGACAAACTACAGCTGGGCGGTATGTTTACTTTTCTTCTCTTCTTCTTCATCCTTTTCTTCACTTCGCTTCGTTTGCTGAAACAGGTGCTGCCATTCTGGTGGAATTATACTATGTTCGATGTCATTAACAGAATTGTTAGATGTTAAGATTTCAAGGGTTTCTCTTTTTAGGGCAAATGGTGTAAATTATAAGGGGCTATTTTTTGATAATTAATGGAATTAGTGTTAATATTTTTAATATTGTTAGTCCTTGAACATGCAGTAGAGTGTTTATTATATTTGAAGTCGGCGAGGTGTTCAGAGATACGTTTTTTAATTTTGCGTTTTGTCATTCCAATGTGTAGTTGGCATTATTTTTATCATGAAACTGAAAATTGATTTTATAAATTCCTGCGGTGTGTTTAAAATGAATTGGATCTTTTTCATTTCATATGCGTTGGTATATACAGTCGGACCCGCTTAAATGAATAGCTACCGTTCCATCTATATTAATTCGATTAAGCGGAGTATTTGATTATTCGGGGAAGACTAGAAACGCAAATACATGTTAACTAGAGTGATTTTATGCTTACATGAAAAGATAAATGATCGATACCTCTTTCTTATTTAAATATTTAACTAAGTTAAAATATTATAGTAATTTATATATGCAATTAATGCTGGAATAAATACAAAATAAATAAAGTATACTTACAATTTTTATTTTTAATTCCCCCCCCCCCCCAAAAAAAAAAAAAAAAAAAAATTATATATATATATATATATATATATATATATATATGTGATTGATTATTTTGACATAGACTTATTATTTCAATTTCTATTTCTAAAGCACATTAATAGATTATAACCACTTCGATGAGATACAAAATTACGATGAATAATATTTAGGATTTTGTAACTTCATCTGTTGTTGGAGGGGGATCTGCTTGTTTTTTTTTTTATCACTTTAATTTCTCTTTCTGTTTCTCCATCTTTATCCACCATCTATGAATTCAAAAAGTCATCTGAAAACTTCAAAAATTTGTGATTTGTGTGAGATCATATGTATTTTAATTTCTAATTTCATCATCAGTTGCTGATTTTATAAATTTGTTTTATCACCAATTTTTATCACCTCGGCAGGAATACTGTCTCATGTTTAAAGAGCCTTAGTTATGTAAGGTTTTTTAAAAGAAAAACGGATTTTTCTTTTCTCTCTCTCTTTTTTTTTTTTTTTGAGAAAGAGAGGAAAAATTAGCTCAGAAATAGAGAAATTTTATTTAAGAAACGTCGTTCGAGTGTTTATGTGATTAAGCGAGGTGGCATTGTAAAAAATATTTCTTTAAACGAGGAAATTTAACATTACTTCTATGGGGAAAAAATTTGTTCTATCACTTTATATTCTTATAAGCGGGGATATTCGATTATCCGTTACCCAATTAAGTGGGAACGACTGTATTTTTGTTTGGTTTAATCGGAATATTAATGTTATGTTTTTTGGCTTCATTTTTTATTTTTACAGAGGCACCTTTACAATAGGGGATCGCGGAAGTGAAAGATCGTTTTATTTTTTGAGCGTTTGGAATATGATTAAGGGTCATTCCATGGTCACGTGTGGGACATTTACACAGGCATTTTGCAGATAGATTCTATATTAGCAAACCTAGATATTTTTTAAAAGAAATTTGATGTGTTTTTTCTGAATTGCATATAACTCTGTATTTTTTAAGACTAATATGTTTTTGAAAAGTATCAAAATACCCTATTTAAAGTCATTTAACCAAGTGTACCGTGTGGGACGGAACTGAAATGACAGAGATCTACTTTTTGATATAAATGAAGAATTTCAGTTAATTGAAATAAATTATTGCATTAATATATTTTTTTTTTTTGCAAAAAGTATGCATTTGTAAGTGATGTGCATTAGGTTTGATTATGTTACTAATAATATTAATTTTGTAATCATTTTTTAAAGTTTGCAATAGACTGTCACGTGTATGACATTTGTAAAAAAATGTGTGATGTCTGATGTCCCACATGTGACAGTAAACAAAAAAAATAATTTTTATCTTATATTTTGTAACATTCTAGACTTTTATTAGTTAGCACTATAAAATATCTTTTTTTTTTTTTTTTCAATTTAAGGCAGAATTTATCTTTTTTTTTTTTTTTTTTTTTTTTTTTTAAAGGAATTTTTTTATGCAGTGTGATTAAATGAAATCTTGTAGTACACAACTTCTTTTTCTCTTACCTTTTTATTGAAGCATAAAATGACAAAATAATACACACACAGAGGGGGGGGGGGAAGAGAGAAGAAAAAAATACTTTGAATTTTTTCATTAAATTTAAATTGACCACAATATTGACGTCTGTCGGTGCAGAATTTTATCGTATGTGATGCAGTCAGTAGAAACTGGCCACTTGTACTTCTCAGATATCCCTCTTGCTTCTTGCATAACCAATATTTGAATCTCATTAGAAATTTCAGTGTATTATTTCTACTGGATATGATTTAAAATCAAACATAAGTCTCCTTTGCAAATATTCAAATTTTCAACATGACACTTTTCATTATTGAGGATTTTTTTGGTGTCATTTGCATTATATACTTGTAGTGGATTTTTGTTGATACTGTTGTATTCCTGGAACATTAGATGCTGTCTCCCAAGGCTTGTATGTTTTAATTTCCTTCTTTATTTGTTCTTCGGCTTGAAAAAAAAAAGAAAAAAAAAAAAACCTACTTTGGTATTTTTCACAGAAATAGATGTAATTCAGCTTTTGTTGATTGAATGATGAGTCCACTCTGTGCCATTATTTTTTACCTAACAAGACGCTTCACGCGTATGATGCATTCATTTTTTTAGTACTTGGATCCAGGTTTGTATTGCTTAGGTGATTTTTTCGGAATGTATTTGAGTACTCATACTTTAAGGATTTTAGTTTCGATATAAAATTTACATGTATTTTACATTTTCACTTCTCTGATGGTGTATTTTTCATAAAGACGACATTTTTAGGTCATAGGCTGAAAATTTTTGAGGAGCATATCAAATATAGGAATTTCCTCTCTAAATATAGAGAAAGCTTCTTTTAAAATCATTGTTAAATAATGCATTAGGACAACTTTCCTTTGTCCTTCTTTCCATACATAGATGCTATCTTTCATTCCAGCGATTAACCTTAAATATGAGTAATTTCAGAACACAATCTTAATATTAAGTATTTATGACTCTTATCTGATATTTATCAATTTATATTAGACAAAAAGAAGAAGAAGAAGAAAGAAAAACTTAAGCTATTTGAGTGTTTTATAAAAACTTCCCATTCATGATGTCGCGTGTGGGACAAAAAGCAATCTCTAAAATTTCTCATTCTAGTGAAACCTACTTGAATTCAATAAATTATTCAAAGAACAGTTATTAATTTATGTGTAAAAATAAAACATTTAAGCATAATAACATTTCGTTGAGTTTTTATTGAAAAAAAAAACATCTTTTCTGGCAGCACCTGTTTCAGCAAACGAAGCAAAGTGAAGAAAAGGATGAAGAAGAAGAGGAGAAAAGTAAACATACCGCCCAGCTGTAGTTTGTCATTTCGAGCTCTGAAGATGGCCCCATTTGGCATGCTGAAATATATCAGTTCAAACTTTTTAAGGATTTTAAATAAGGTATATTTAATATAATAATTTTTGAAATCAATCCTTTTTAATTTTTAAAATGTATATTTTTTTATTCTGTTTTAATAAGATAATTATAATTTTTTTTATGGGAGATTTTTTAGGATTTTTTTTTCTACAGAGCAGTTTTAGAAACTCCAACATTTCTAAAAATTCTTTGTTCATGTTATAATAATGTATATAATATTTGTTTTATGCTATTTATATGTTTATTGTAAGTTAGATAAAAGTGGAATTTTATATAAGGATTTTGAAAAAAGCCCACCCAGTTTTTTTCAGGTCTGGCAAAATCAAGCCAAATCTGTCCATATTTCAATAATATTCTTTTTTTGTGTATTTGATTACTGAAATTGTCATTTTTCGCTACTGGTTTCCAAATACATAATTCTCTTCTCTCATGCAATTTTTTAAAAATATTTTTATGAAGAATTGTTTTAAAACTACCAATTTTTGTGAAATAGTCGTTTTCAAATCCGAAATTTCCTTAGAATTACTGCTGCACTATAAAAATTGGGGCATAACATATTCGATTATCCCAGTGTTACAGAAAATATTCTTTTCTTTCTCCAATGGTAAGTACTTCGTCAATAAAGTTCTAAGTTTTCCGTGATTTTCTCCGAAACTTGCATGAATGTGGACTGAAATACCTTAGTAAATTTCCCATGGATAACATTCTTTGTAGGTCGGATTTTTCTGTGATTTTCTCCGAAATTCTTGTGAATACGGACTAAGACACCTTGGAAAATCTTCCACAGTGGACAGGCTTCTTTCAGTATTTCAGAAATTGTCATAACAAATTGTTGATTATATATAGATAAACTAAGTGATTGTAATAGACAGATAAATAATATGCCATAGAACTTTGTTTATCTAAGGTAATGTGGACCGATGGAACCTCAGATAATCAAAAACTCAGGTTAAATGGACTCTATTGTAAATCGAGGGAAAATATACAGTAATGTTTAAAATGAATGGAAACACAACCAATGAAGTAAAAGAATATACCTCTTACACATTTAAATGTAATCAGTTAAAAATGCAATACAATACATGCATACATGAATTATAAAAAAATAAAAAAAAAGTACTGTGCTCTCAAAGTCGAAGTTCTTTATGCCATTTTTTAAGGGTCACACCTCAACTGGGATGTGGCACTTTTTAGATTACCTTGGTTAATCAGGGCTTGGATAACCGAGGCTCTGCTGTATATATAAATTTAAAACTTTTTATGAATAATAAAAAAAAAAAAAATTAAAACAGCATTTATGTAATTTTGTATTTGCTGGTTTTTATTGAGCTTATGTATATATGTAATAAGTACAAAACTATGAATAAAAAACATAAAATGCAAGAACTTGTAACAATATTTTCTGGTCAAAAGCAGACACGACCTTACGCCCCCATAACAGAAAATGTGAGATTACATCACAGTTTTTTTTTTTTTTTTCTTTTACAGTCTGCAGATTATTTTCAAAACAGTATTGTGCAGAGATTCCAAATGTCCCGAATTTGGTAGGAAAGATTGAAAATCGCCATCTTTCTCCATCTATAGCATAAATATCAATGTTTATTTTAAACTTGCTTTATGAGGTTCTAGAAACTGTGAATAGATAGAATTGTTCAATATCTTTCACTGATGTAACTTTTTATGGTACTCTCCCCCCCCCCTTCCAAAACAATCAGTGATCAAATGCCTTCTGAAATCTGTGATTTCTAATTGTTTTCCCCCCACATCATAAATGTCAATGTTCTTTTTAAACTTACCTAATTAGATTCTAGAGCCTATGAAGAAGTAGAATTGTTCAATATCGCTCACTCATATAATATTTTATCCCCCCTCTCTGCTAATGATCAAATGCCCTGCAGAAGTGTTGCGATTTCTAATCTTTCTTCATCCACAGTGTAAATGTCTATAACATAGCTGCCAAGTTTTATGCCCCGGGCATAAAATTTACGTTTTTTTCACATTTTTTACGCTTTTATGCCTAGATTGCTATTTTTACTCTTTTTCTACTGATTTTCATTTTTTTTTTTTTTTTTTTTTTATTTGTTTAAGTATTCGATTAAATTTAATAAAAAAAGTAAAAAATAAAAAAACTCATCTTTAAAAAAAAGTATCTAAAAAGTACGATTTTTGCTGCTAATGCTTAGTAAACAAAGATCGCAATGTATTTGATCAATTGATTGATTCTGAGTTGATGCTTCTATAACTATCGTTGGTCCCCATTTATTGGTTGAAGCACGCTCCGTTTCAACGTCATCGCTTCAGAGGCATGGTGTGTGTTTTTCCTCCTCACCAGACATGCTCGGTTCACCTCAACCCTTGCGCATCTTACAGAAACGGAAGCATGGGAAACGTGGGTGATGTTCGTTTTGTTATTATGTTTGTGCTTACAATTGTCACACGCTTTTGAAAATTTTGATGATGGCTGAAAAGAAATCTTATCAACTGTTTAAAGATAGCTATAGAACTGAATTTCGATGTATAAGAGCATCTAGTCAGGGTGAAAAGTTTGCATATTGCATTTATTGTCAGTCCAGTTTTACAATTTCTCATAGCGGCAAATACCATACAACCAAACACATTGGAAAGAAAAGAAATGTCTATATTTATGCAAAATCAGCTAATATTAGCAAAAAGAATAAAATACATTACTACTTCAAGGAAGATAATCAATTATATTTACTATATTCTGAGAAAGTGTTTAAAAAAAAAATTCTTTCAACAAATGTAGTTTTTACATTGTATTTTAATAAATGAAGCTTTTAAATTTATTTTTCCTTTCAGTTTTTTTTTTTTTCTTCTTTTTTTGAGTTTGTAAATGTAATAACTAATTAAATTGAAAAATAGTTATCTGAAATATTTAAAAATAATTACTGTATCTGATACTTCTAAGCAGTTTGAAATGAAAACTATTTTTAAAATAAATCTAATGTGAAATTCAGACTAATTGCATCACTGTGTGAATATATTAAATTTGTAAGTATAGTAAATAATTATGAATGATAGCTAAACTTTACATTATATTACTTTTTATCAAATGTTAACGTATTTAAAAAGTAAATTAGTGATTTTTTTTTTTATAAATACTTTTAAAATCTTATATGCCAAAACAGAAAAAATCCCATTTGCTTCTTTTTTCTTTTTTTTTCTTTTTTTTTTTTTTGGGGGGGGGGGTGCAAATTTTTTTGTTCGTGCACTGTTTTACTCCTTGGAGTTTTCTCAGTTTGGCAGGTATGCAATAATCTTTTTAAACTTGCTTTATGAGATTCTAGAAAATATAAAGAAGTAGAATTGTTCAATATCTTTCACTTGTTTATTTTTATTTTTTGTGTGTGTGTGTGTGTGTGTTTCCCACCCACTCCCAACAGTCGGCAATCACATGCCACCTGTAATACTTGCAATTTCTAATTTTTCTCCATCTGCAACATAATTGCAAAAATGTCTTTTTAAACTTACCTAATTCGATTCCAGAGCTCATAAAGAAGTAGAATTATTCAATATCACTCACTCATATAATATTTTATTCCCTCTCGGAAGAAAGTTCTGATAGGTGATGTTTTCTTTTTCACGGATGTTTAATATTTCTACAATTCTTTTTCTAATTTATAAAGTAGATTATAGTCACCTAAACAAACCTCAAAATGTCGGCTAATTATAGCATATGACTCATTTATTTGTTTCAGAGGGGGGAATGGATCGATTGGCTCATCATTACTTTCATTTTCATATTTTTCTTGCGAGGAAGATGTGAAAATTTCTTTGTCATCTTCTGTCATCTCGTTTCCATCCAATTCTTTAAATTGCACGAGCTCTGCCTAAGTGAATTTCAGCTGTCTGAAATCACCTATCCCGAAGTCTTCAAAATACCAAATTTCACTGTGCTCAAAATCATTAATTACTTTTTCATCATCCCATATTTCACATTCGATATTTTCCAATTTTGCTTTTTTCAACAACAATAAACAATTTTTAATTACTTTTAGAAAAGGAAATCTTGTATTTTTCGATTAAGAACACATTTTTTAATAAGGAAGACTGTTCAAACTTTATTCGAATAACCGAGGACGGTATGTGAAAAATATTTGTTTAAATGGGGAAATTTAACATTGTTCCTGTGAGACTGATTTTGGTTCTAACGAATTTTATTCGAATAAGCGGCGTATTCAATTATTCATTACCCAATTAAGTGGGTATGACTGTATATGTATGTATATACTAGCAGGCTTTGCCCGCTTCGCGGATCAGTATATTTAAATGATTTCTTTTTAATTGAATAATTGAAACTTTTCAATAAATATATTTCAATTGCCGACTATTTTCATCACAGCTTTATTATGGGACCTCCTTGGCGATATTAAATATTTTTTGAACTTCTCGAATCTGTACAACAAAACTCATTAAAACGAATATTCTCTAATACAGTCCAATAGTAAAGTTAATTCTTCGAATATTCTGGAAATAGTCGAAGGTGTTACTCATGCAGCAAAAGTCACTATTCGATGAATGTTCTGGAACAGTCTAAAAAGCAGTCACTTGTCCCACAGGAGTAAAGACAATAACATCAAATACTCCAGAGCAGAAATCTTTGCTAGCTGACAAAAAATATCCAGTTGCTTAGAGCTCAATCCCTAAAGTGCACTCACTCAGAAGAAGTCTCTGAATCGCAGTGACTACATACTCTCTCGCAGAAATCAACTCACTCCTATTTATAACTTTTGAAGATGATTCCATCGAGAATCCCATGGAAAGATTGAGATCTGTGCTCCCGTGTGTTAGAGAGCTTCGGGAATTCTAAACTACCATTTTTCACCAAATTTGGTCGTCCACTCATCAAGTTTGTCACCAAGGCTGACCCCACTGAAAGTGAATGAACTGCCCTTTTATTTTCACTTTGCCTGTAAAACTACTTTCATTGCAACAGTACAACTGATGCAGGGCAAAGAATTAATCCCTTATAACAATATGCTATGAGCACTATTTCTGCCTCATTTTAGACAACTAATGTTTTTATGGTTATATATATTTCCCATTAAATCTATTTTTATTTATTTATTTAAATATTAATTTGAATTTATCAAATATTTCTGCCCGACGGCATACAAGTGGAATCACACATATCAGTTCGTTTATTTGTATGATAAATTAGGGTAGTGATTGGTATATGAAAAATAAATAAATAAATAAACATTATCGTGCTACACAACTTTATTAAATTTCTCCCTTGGCGGCTTTTGAATTTTTGGCGCCATATTAGCAATGGATATATGTATATATATTTTTAAAATAATTTCTTGTATAAAAGGAGGAGCCCTATTTTGCTGATACTTTTATCGGACACCTTTTCATTAATTTATAAGAATTCTTCATATTCTGTTTATATTTTTAATAGTTTTAGACTTGCTGAAATAAATTTTCCATTTTTAAAACTGCATTTTTTTTTCTATAAAATTATCTACTGAGATAAAAATAGATCATTTGTGTGGTTACTATTTCAGTTTATAATTTTTGTCTTTTTGTAATATTTTATAATTTATTTATATTTTTGATGCTTTACTTAGAT
Organism: Salticus scenicus; assembly: GCA_963930645.1. Taxonomy (NCBI): domain Eukaryota; kingdom Metazoa; phylum Arthropoda; class Arachnida; order Araneae; family Salticidae; genus Salticus; species Salticus scenicus. The sequence continues at coordinate 68,343,033 of OZ005652.1, forward strand.
TAAAATGGCTGTTGCTAAATTAAACTTCTTGGCGAAAAACATTCGGTATATTTCAACGCCAAAATTAAAAAAAATAGTAGGATCTATAAGTAAAACTGATAAAATAAATTTATAATTCATAGAGTTTATTGTAGTAAAGAAACGCTATGCAGTCGAATGTGACATCATGGACGTTTTTTTTTTTTTTTTTTTTTTTTTTTAAATAACAACTTGACAATAAAAATAGTAGTTAAAAAAAAATGTTTTAGAACAACATGTAATATTATCATAAAGTATATTAGCACTTTATCAATGTGCATAAAATTTTCAAATTGATAATGACGTCAACTTTTCAAAGATGCATAATTTAATATTTTATAATTTTTTATATTATAATTTTGGTTCAACAGAAGTTCACCACCTATCTTCTAAAAATCCACAGATGGTTTTAACATCAGGAACAAAACTCTGATTCATTTCAAGGTTTAAGAAAAGTTGCTAGATTACATTCATCCTGTATTTCCCTTTGATACAGTTTATTACGCCCATATCTAAAGGTTGAATTTTTCATGTAGCATTTGATGAAAATGACATTATGTAATGTTTTTAAGCTGAATGCTTGTGTTTATGGGCAGCACAGTTATCAAACTAATCATTGTACAAGCTAGCAAAATGCACATGCTCTAAAGTAGTAGAAACAAGTATTTCTGAATGATGAGAGAGGAACAGACAGAAATACATATCCAATTGTGCATTTATTCAAAGAAAATACATAGGAAAAGTGAAGCTTTAGTTTTAACTTTAAAAGTTTGTTTAAACTTATTCAAATAGAAAAACTTTGCAATATCCGATACTAATGTTTTCAGTTGTTTACTGTAACCAGTCTCAGACTTTATTAACCCTTTAAGGTTCACTACTTAATTTATTTTAAAAATTACTAAACTAATTTTAAAAATGGCTTTTAGCTACATAGCTGATCATAAATATTTAAAAAATAAAAAATTAGCATTGTTCCTTTTCGAGGAATGTTCGGTTTGAAACATCTGTAAGTAAACCTTATTAAATTCAAATAATATTTAATTTAATAAATAAATCACTTTATAAGTAAACATTACCGGCAACATCAACTTGTAAAAGTTGCATAGATCCCAACATTTCAATATATTCCGGAGTATTTTAACCCTTTGCGGGGCAAGGTAATTCTGATCATTTAAATTACACTGCCACCGGAATTTACAAACATAATTATAATACAAGAAATTTTAAATGTTCATGTTGAAAAAAGGGCATTTTCTGCTTTGTTATAAATGTAAATTTTTGCTAAAAAATTTCTGGGATGAGTTTTTGCTCTTGAGAATTAAAATTAGGTGTTCCATCAGCGGGAACACTGCGACTCAAAGGGTTAAAGCATAGTAGATTCAAAGGGAGCAATAAAAGTTTGTACTAATCTATACTTTGTTACAACCAATTTTGTTTTAAGTGGACTTTTTTTAAAAATTATTTATGTATTTTGGGAGGGGGGGGGGACTGTTTGTTTTAAACTGTGCCAACACTGTTTAAAGAATGTTGTTTAATGACTAAAGCTTTGGATATATAGCACTTAATTTACAAACTGTAAATTTCAAATATACTTTTTCAGTCAGTTTTCCTTTTTATATACAGTGGGTAATAAATTATTAGATTTTTTTTTTTTTTTGACATTTTTTTTAATACTAGATTCATACATATATATATTTCTTGTTTCATTTTCATTCCAGGTCAAATGAGAGAATATCTACTGAAAAGAGGGAAAGACATGTGTGGAAGTGAGGCTGAAATAAAAAATTACAATCGATATGTGTACCTCGTAATAAATATGTTTAAAGTGTGTTTTTGACTTTTCCTTAATAAATGGAAAAAAAAAGAAATCATAATAAATCTTTTTTAAATAATTTGCTTTGTCCTTTTCTGTCCTTACCCATTTTGGGTACTTACCTTGGTATTTATTTTTCAGTGAGTTCTATTCATATATAAAGTATCTATGATTAGTATATAGTATGATATTATGTATATATATATATATAGAGTTTTAAGGTAAATTTAAGGAAAAAATTGAAAGTTTTTACAGAATTTTTATTTTTTATTTTATAAAGGCTAAAAAAAATGTATATTAATCTGAAAATAATAATGCAGTATTATATCATACATTTTTCGCAAATTACTTGATTTAAATAACAGTACTTTTTGAATAATATATTTGAAGATCTTTATAAAGTCATTTTATTTAAATTAATAAGAACTTTCTTTTTTTAAATGAGAAAGAGCTGGTAATAATCACAAAAATTAAGATGCAATACTGGGGCGGATTGATACTAATTTAAATATCTTAAAACTTATGGCAATACTTGCAACTCATTTCTAAAATAACATTCAGGAAAGAAACATTTTGGTTAAAACTTAAAATAGTTATAATTATTTTTAAAAGGAATATAAATTATATTTAAAAAAAAAAAAAAAAAACCAAATGTTCAAAACTAACTAAATTTAAAATATTTTTTACTGTACCATTGTACAACACTTATTTTTTAAAGTTTTTTGAAAAGTAATTCAAAGAATCCTTAAGGCTGCTCTCAAATAAAAACTCACAATTTTTTGAGATGATATAAAGGCTGTTTTCAATGATTGAAAAAAGAAAAAAATGTAGATATCATTTTTAAACAGTAGAAAATAGAATAATGTTTGATGTTTTTAGAAATTTTTTATTTTAATTATCTTCTAGTATAGCTCCGTACCATTTTAATTTGTAAACTCTTAATAATTGAGATATTATTTTTGTAGTAATAAAGAAATATATATGCAGTGGAGAGTCAAATATCTGCACAGCTCAGGACCAGATGTTGTGCATTTGGCGGATTTTGGAGCCCATAAAAAATCATTTTCAGTTTGAATAATAAAACCAGAATATTAATCAAATTAAACATATACAAGTGAATAATAACACAATTTCACTTGTATATTAAATTATTAGGTATATAAGAATAACACTGAACATTAAATATATATATAAAGAAAACAATAAATGAAAAATGAAAAAATATTCGTCAAATTTAGACAAAATCTGTTCACATGCAGTTTGTTTTAAACTACACTTTAACATGCACACATACATCGAGATTTTTTTTTTTTTTTGTCTATTGTAAATAGTTATCAATTCTTATTTTGTAACTCAAATTTATTTTTCAAAGTATTTAACTGAATTCTTCCGTAAACTATGTATTTATCAAATAGCATTTTAAAAAATTAATTTATTGTTTTCCTCATTGATAATGATCATCATAATAATCATAATTTTCTTTGGATTAATTTAATATATTGTTGATAATTTCTTTATATGAAACTTGGTTCTTGCAGTTTTTCATATTTTTATTATTGTAATCATAAAATGCAAGCACAAAGTCTGCATTCAGGATCCTTTACAAAAATTCTGCTTTGCAGTTTTGTAACTTAAATTTCATTGTTTGTATCTGAAAAGCTATGCAAATTTCAGACTTTGACGGATTTTAGATCGGCAGATTTCTGGCTCTCTCTGTCTATATATATATTTTCTTTCTTTTTCTTTTTTTTCTTTAAGTACGTCAAAGTTGGCAATTTAGTTGATGATTTTCATCCCTTTTTTGTGATGTGAAAGTTTACAAATTAGAGTTTTGAGAAGTATTGTATTTAGAGAAAAAATTTAAACTTATTTCCCGTTTTAGGCATTTCAATGCAGAATTGCCACGCTACCTGGAAATCCTGGAACAGTCAGGGAATTTGAAAATTGACCATGAAAGTCAGGGAAAAGTCAAGGATTTTAATATTTTAGCCAGAATCTGGAAAAGTCAGGGAATTTCATACAATGATTGCCAAAAAAAATTAAATTTTCCTCCAATGTAGAGTCATTTTTCTTGTTTTTTTCTTAGCTTTTGCCATTTTTTAAAAACAAGACGTCTTAGAAAGACCCCCGCATGGAGGGCGATCTGTCCTTAGGTCAAAGTAATATGTAACTTTTGTGTTTTCAAGTTTTACCATAATTATTTTGCCCTCAATGCAACCAATGCACAATATGTGGCTAGACTGGAATTTTCTTAGAACACATCTGGAAAACCTGGAAAAGTCAGGGAATTTCATTCTCCTATTTGAGTGGTAACCCTGTTAATGGTAATGTCAGAAAAAGTCATACATTTTCATCAAAAATTAGTTCTGTGAATCTGTTGAAAATTGTGCATTATTTACCACAATGTTATCCATTTAAGAACAGCATTAAAAATGCTTCTCACCATTTCCCACCAATTTCAGAATACCGTGTTAATGAGTGGGTAAGGTAACTAATCTTCCATTTTAACATCCTTGTAGCATAAAATTTACTTATAGTAATATTAGCATAAAAATTGAATGGTTAACTGTTCACTAATCAAAATAAGAATTCATTTGTAGCACAACATTCTAAGAAATCACTATTAGAAGCTTTGCAGGTGCCATCTATATGAAATAAACAGAGTTAATTATTTGCATTCCATTATAAGTACCATTCCTTGCATCCCTTTTTATTTTTTGAATATATATATATTTAGATAAAAATTGATTACTGATTGATCTTTCAAAAATACCCAGTTTTGTGGTATTCACACAGGCCTTAGGTAAATACCCTAAATTTGGCTAGTATAAATAAAATTAAAAGCAACTGCTGGTTGAAAAATAATGTTATAATAACAAAAAGTAACAGATGGTAGGAAAGTCCTGCTATAATAGCAAAAATTAAAAGCAACTGATGGTAGAAAAGTAATGCTAGAATAGCAATAAAAAAGCATCTATTGGATGTGAATTACTGCTAGAATAGCCGAAAGTGCATGCAAGTGGTGGTCTAGATTGCTGCTAGGCCAGCAACTTATTCAAGCAACACAAATTGGATTATGTATGCTGGACAAGCAATAAAAGTAAGCCAATACACACCATGATATGCTGGTAATTCTGGTGGAACCAGCAAATATTAATGCTAGTTTTTATGCTATTTTACTTGCTGGGATACAGCATTTAATGCTAGTCCAGCAAACAAATACCAGAATGAAAAGCTGGATTATGTATGCTGGATAGGCAATAAAAGTGGGCCAAAACACACCATGACAAGCTGGTAATTCTGGTAGAACCAGCAAATATTAATGCTAGTTTTATGCTATTTTACTTGCTGGGATACAGCATTTAATGCTAGTCCAGCAAACAAATACCAGCATGAAAAGCTGGATTATGTATGCTGGACAAGCAATAAAAGTGGGCCAAAACACACCATGGCAAGCTGGTAATACTGGTAGAACCAGCAAATATTAATGCTAGTTTTATGCTATTTTACTTGCTGGGATACAGCATCTAATGCTGGTCCACCAAACTAATACCAGCATGAAAAGCTGGATTTTGTATGCTGGACAAGCAATAAAAGTGTGCCAAAACACACCATGACAAGCTGGTAATTCTGGTGTAACCAGCAAATATTAATGCTAGTTTTATGCTATTTTACTTGCTGGGATACAGCATTTAATGCTAGTCTAGCAAAGAAAAAAAGCATCTGTTGGTTGTGAATTTCTGCTAGAATAGCAAAAAGTGCAAGCAAGTAGTGGTCGCGATGGCTGCTAGACCAGCAAAATATTCAAGCTACACAAGCTGGAATATATATGCTGGACAAGCATAAAAAGTGTGCCAAAACACCACATGACTTGCTGGTAGTTCTGGTGGAACTAGCAAATATTTATGGTAGTTTTATGCTATTTTACTAGCTGGGATGAAGCATGTAGTGCTTGCCTAGCAAACAAATACCAGCATGAATTTCGACTTGGGTACTGAGGTTTCTGTTATTGTTATTAAGAGAAATATCCATTAGATCAAATATGTGCTTCTACTTTTCCTATATTTGTTTTAGTGATATTTTTTGTAAGATCAAATTTTGTCAGGCTCATAACTGTTAATTAGTATGCTGTAATTATTATAATAAAATTTGATAATAGAGGACAAAAATAAGAAAATATTTATTTCAATAAAGGTTAAATTAAATATATTTTTTATTTGACTATAAGGTGACCTTATATATATATTCGCCGGGTAAAAAATACTGAAAAAATTGTTTTCTGATAAATATAATCTAACCTATAAATATAGTTGCGTAACTAGAAATTCAAACGAGTTGTAAATAAATTTAAGTATAATTGAACAGAAAAAGCAAATGGTAATCATTATTTTTCAGTTTTATTAAACTCACTATAATACAACAACAACGCCACCTCTGCTGTCATTCCCCATAAAATAAAACAAAATAAAACAAACTTTACTCTAATCTTCATTTATCTTCGCCAAATCTTAAATTAGTGTCGAGCTCTCGCAGCTCTAGCATTATAATGCAAAAATCGTTCGCATGATATAAAGTGAAAAATTCTGACTAGATCTTCAATCAATTGTAAAGCTGAAAGAAGATTTAAAAAAAAAAAAAAAAAAAGAAAGAAAAAAAAAATGCAGCTTAAGATAAGAAAAAGATCTTAGTATGATAAATTTCCTTGAATATTTTAACTTACAGAAAATGTATGATGGTGATTTGTAACTGAGAAAAAGTCAGAATTGCCTTACAACTAGGCGATATACTTAGGAAGAAAAAGATAGAAATAATAGATTATTATCTCAAAAAGAACACTAATGTTTTAATTCTTTTTTTTTTTTTTTTTTTTTTTTTTTTTTTAATAGAAAGAAGATATATTTCATTTATTTGCAAAATTTTTACTTTCTTCTTTCTACATAAAAAGAAAGAAATTCGTGAAAATTTTCGCCTTAATATATATAAAATGAAAATTTTGTGATCACGATAACTCCCGAAATAATACTCCAAATTGAACCAAATTTGGACAGTGACCTTATTTTATAAATATCTTGGAGGAGATTATTAACCAAGTTACTCCGCCATTTTATTTTAAAGTGGAGACCACTTGAAAATTTCAAATTTAAATTGTAAAATTTTCGAATTTGTTTGAATTTTGATGTATACATAGACCACATAAGTGCCTCAATCAAGTTTATTAATAAACTTTATCCGCCATTTTTAGCAAGGTGGCGGATATCTAAGTTAAGCGGGGCCACTTGAAATCAGGCTACCACTTGAAAATTTTAAATCACGATAACTTCCGAAGTAGTACTCCAAATCGAACCAAATTTGGACAGTCAACTTATCTTATAAATATCTTGGATGAGTTTGTTAAGTTGCTCAGCCATTTTGTTTTCAAGTGAAGACCACTGGAAATTTTGAAATTTATGTAGTAAAACGCATTTTCTGAATTTGTTTGAATTTTGATGTGTACATAAAAAATATAAGTGTCTCAACCAAGATTATTAATGAACTTTATCTGCCATTTTAAACGAAGTGGCGAATATCTTAAGTTAAGCGGGGCCACTTGAAAATTTAACATCATGATAACTTCCGAAATAATAATCCACATCGAACCAAATTTGGACAGTGAACTTACCTTATAAACGTTCTGAATACGTTTGTTAACCGAGTTGCTCCGTCCTTTTGTTTTCAAGTGGAGACCACTTGAAATTTTCAAATTCACACCGTAAAAAGCGTATTTAAGACGTCATTTGCTTGAATTTTGATGCATAGATTATAAGACTTCTAAGATCAAGATTACATATTGTGAAGTTTGCGTTGCTGCAAACTCCATATCAATTACTTAATTAAATCACTAAATGGATAAGTAAGAGAACACAAGACTTGGATTAACAATAATTAAGAGTTTATTTCAGCAGATTAATGGGAGGGTGGCCTGGCAATCAAACTAGCTCAGTCAGCGTATTACTCAATCAAAATATATGTATTAACAATTAAATTAGATTATCTTAAATATCTCACCCCAGCAAACAATTGAAGGTGTAGAGACGGTAGCACTCGTAACTCCACTGCTGCGACTTCACTTTCGATCAGAGGATTCCCTACAGATCGAAATTCACTTTCACAAGCGCTAGCAAATACTCGTACTAACACTCATCACGACTTATTCCTCACTCCTCTAAATCTCCACTACTCAATACTCGCCAAAATATGACTTTCCGCAATTCACTATAATACTCCAATATCCACACTATAATATGCTCCGACATCTACACCATCTAGTAAAACAATCTCCATTTTATACTTCTTCCTACACCCTCCTTTCTCTTCATTTCAATCCATCCTTTTAAAATCACTTCTAATTTATCTAACACTCAGAATCTAAGGGCCTTATTCACCAACTTCTTAACACTCGGATTAAACCTCGGATCAGTGGTAATCGCTCGATCATACAAAAATCGGTATTCTCCAACAAAAATCCGCGGCAGATCTGTAGAACAGAGGTTCACTGGTGTTTGTTTACATTTTGGCGATATTATTCGTGCGCCAACGAACCAAGGAAATGAATTTATCTTATGGCAACCTTACAAAACGTTTGTTTACGTTCGAAATGAAAGAAATATTAATGAAGACGACTATTTAACGTAATTAAATAAAATTATCGAAGAAATTTCATAAAATGGCGATGGTTAATTAACTTTTTAACTACAATATTTTAATAAATAAGCAAATACTTAACAAAATGCACGTTTTGTCATCGAAGTTTTAAGAGCAAATTAATTTCAACAACACAATAAATGTAATTAAATAAATGAAAATTCAGAATAAAAATATAACTTTAAAAGTAATTAAAAAAGCATGAAAACTTACAATATATGCAACATGAATTTTATTTATTTTTTTATTTATTTATTTATTTTTTCCCCATTTTGAAATTTCTGTTGACTCTATGATATGTAAATCACATATCAAATATTTCACTTCGCGCTCAGTTAATTCGTAACATTCGAGGATTCTAAAACCGCATTCAAATGAATCGAAACACATCGGTATAAAAATTATGAGAATATACAAATAAAATAAAAAACATATTTTCAAGTTATCAAATGATACGCTTTCATTTCTCCAGACACATATCGTTTCGAATTTTTCATTAACACTTACATTCGAGCGGAGGGGAAAATTCCCTAGTTTTCATAAACTTGACCAACAAGTGATTGTGTGAGTGAGTTTTACGTCGAACTAGTGCTACGTTATCGGCAATGAGTACGGCAACCAAATATCCCCATTTTCTAGAGACAACGTTTACTTTATTCGCATTATTATAATTTTTTAAAAAATTATAGAAAGTAAACTATTTAATATTCAAATTTTATTTTTAGTGCTTATTAATTAAAAATGAAAAAAAAAATACATGCATAATTAGTTAATTGTAGCAATTTAAAGCTTCTCTGTTTTAAAAGTTCACGGATCCGGCCACTGTAACGACGGAGGATGAATTGGGACATACCCTAAGGTATATAAACCAACAAAGAAACATGGCTGTATAAAGCTATGAATCTGAAAACGTACGTAACTCGGCTCCGCGGCAATCACTGTCGCGCATGTTAAAACCAAAAAAACATCACTGGGCACCCCTACCTCGCTTTGCATGAATCTGAAAACGCACGTAACTCGGCTCCGCGGCAATCACTATCGCGCATGTTAAGACCAAAATTTCCCATAATGTAGCTCTAGTGCAACGTAAAATGCGCTCGAAACAAATGAACTAATCAAATATCGCCTAATTTCCTCTAATGTAGCTCTAGTGCAACGTAAAATATACTCAAAACAAATGAACCAATTAAATATAGCCTAATTACCTATAATGTAGCTCTAGTGCAATGTGAAATTCACACAAATCAATAAAAAGCAAATGAACCAATCAAATATCGCCTAATTTCCCATAATGTAGCTCTAGTGCAATGTAAAATTCACTCAAATCAATAAAAAACAAATGAACCAATCAAATATCGCCTAATTTCCCATAATGTAGCTCTAGTGCAACGTAAAATATACTCAAAACAAATGAACCAATTAAATATAGCCTAATTACCCATAATGTAGCTCTAGTGCAATGTAAAATACACTCAAATCAATAAAAAACAAATGAACCAATCAAATCTCTCCATTCTGCGTCATAATAGAATTGTTATGTTTACAAGGATAGGCAGTTTCTCGCTACGGAAGTTCGCCAAGCAGAAAGTGAACCTCTGTACTACGGATCAACCAAATCCGCTGTTCACCGGCTACTTTAATTCTCGGATTTGCTGATCCATGGTTTAATCCGAGTGTTAAGAAGTTGGTGAATAAGGCCCTAATTCTTTCATTGCAGCACCCTGCCGACACAAAACTAACTCGACCTCAACTTTCGCCGAGTCACTGGCGACGAAGCGATTTTAACCGTCACCACTTTCTACTTTGCTGGATCCAGCTTAATTCAAACAACTGTGGAGACGTTCTGTAGTCACAACCTCACAATATAAGATCAAGACTTCTAAAATCAATATTATACATAGACTATATAAGGGTCACAACCTAGTTTATTAATGAACCTTATACACCATTTTTAACAAAGTGCGGATGTTATAAACTAAGCGAGACGACTTGAAATTAGGCTACGACTTGAAAATTTATAAACATGATAATATTTTAAATTCTGATTCAATTCGAACCAAAGATGGACAGTGATCTTTTCATATAATTATCTTGGATGTGTTCACTGGGCGACTTGTTTCGATATCTCGTTTCTAAGTTGCGGCCACTTGAAATCACGCTGACACTTCAAAATATACCATCACGACAACTTTTAAAATATTAAACTGATTCAAATAAAAATTGAATAGTGAACTTATGGTTCAAATATCTTGGATAATTTCTAGGGCTGTGCCGATTAATCGATTAATCGGTTCGGTTAATCGACCAATGCTTAGTCCCGATCAATTTTTTTAATCGAGTTAATCGGTCCGATTAATTCGATTAAAAATTTTCAAAATTCGAATAAAATTTTCAAACAACGGTTTAAAGTAAAAATTTAAAATAGTCGTCTGCCAACAAAATATTGCTCTACCAGTGGCCGAGCGGTTCTGCGCCCAATGCTGGTAGACGGGAAGTGCCAGATTCGATCCCATATTGCGCTCGCTGACCTAGCCATTCGAAGTTTTCCGTGGTTTTCTTTGAAATTCGAGTAAATACGTGCTAGGACCCCTCAGGAAGGCTCCCTACGGAGGGCACTCCACCTATAGGCTGAGGACCCCAATGAAGTCAATCAGTCTTAATCCCAAATATACCCCCAACAAAATATGTTTTCACATATTTCAATTTTATATATATAGGATATATTTTACATAAGGTCGAACTTAGATCCCGAAAAATGTCAGTTTGTCTGTGTGTTTAAGGGATTGGTTAAAATAGTATCTTTTTTATAACTTGTTATGTAACATTTGGAAATAAACATGTATGTGAGTTTCATTTTGACCTTTTATTATATATGAGTGAGTATAATTTAAATATTTAACATTTATAAGGTATTTTAATTACGTTTTCCTATTGTTATATATCAATAATTAAGAGGCAACAGCACTAACTATCCTAATTAAATACCTTCACAATTAAACCTAAGTTTAACAAGAAATATATTTCATAAAATAAAATAAAAAAATATTTGTATATGCTGAGTCACGTACGAATATTTGCAGTTGCTTTTTGAAGCGTTGTATTATCTTCATATTTAAAATAGTTTTTTATTTATTAGAAAAAATTAAGAAGTTTTCTTTTTTTATTACTTATTTTATATTTATTTATTAGTGTTTAGTGTTTAAGGAAGTATTTAAATTAGCATCTATATGATTTTTTTTCTCTATTGTGTACTATTTGGAATAAATAAAAAAAAAATTAAACGAGAGTTTTATTCATCGTACAAATAAAACTATACAAAGAAAAATGAAAATCGATTAAAAATTCAATTAATCGGCCGATTAATCGATTAATGAACTACGATTAACCCAGTTAAAATTGTTAATCGATTCCCACCATTAATAATTTCACTTGGTAACTTGATCCGCAATTTTATTTCCAAGTGGCGGCCACTTGAAAATTTTTCATTATAATTTTTATAATACTTGAATCAGTTCGCATAAAATTTGGTTAGTGGATTTATATCATTCAAATATCTCAGATAAGTTCTCTGGCCTTTTTTCCAAGTGGTTGCCACTTGAAATCATGGTGCCACTTGAAAATTTCTTATCGCAATAATTTTTGAAATAATGATTTAATTTGAACTAAAGTTGGACAATGAACTTATCATACAAATATATTCGGTGTTTTCCGATGGGCAAGTTGCTTCTCCATTTTGTTTCCAAGTTGCAACTACTTAGACTGCCACTTGAAAATTTGTAATAACAATAACTTTTGAAACACTGCACTGATTCGAACCAAAGTTGGACAGGGAACTTATGCTTAAAATATCTTGAATGAATTTGCTGGGCAACTTGTGTCATTATATTGTTTCCAAGTGGCGGCCACTTGAAAATGTGTTACCAAGGTAACTTTTGAAATACTTAATCAATTCAAACCAAAGTTGAAAAATGGATTTATCATTCAAACAACTATGATTCTGGTGGGCAAGTTTCTCTGAAATGTTGTTTCCAAGTTGCGCTCACTTGAACGCTGCCACTTGAGACTTTGTTATCGTGATAACATTTGAAATACTGAATTTATTTGAACCACAGTTGGACAGTGGACTTATCTTACAAATATTTTGGATTAGTTCACTCAGAAACTTGCTCCGGCATTTTGATCCAAGTGACGGCCACTTGATTTTTCAACACGATGACTTTTGAGATTCTCAATTAATTCGAAGTAAATTTGTACAGTAAACTTATCTCACAATTGCATTTGATATTTTTGTTTGCTAACTAGGTTCGCCATCTTGTTTCCAAGTGCCAGCCACTTGAACATTTTAAATTCACGTAAAAAGGTATTTGTCAACCGTTTTGCTTAAAACTCTATATGTACACAGACTGCATCAATGTATCTACCAAGTCCATTAATAATTTGTACTTGATAAGGAAAAAGAAATCAACCTACCCTTCCAAATAAGCCAGAAGCACTCTTTTTTTTGTAAATGTCTGTGTGTATATGTTCCTTACTGTTTAGGCGTGTGTATGTAAGCAGAATTTTATGGAGCTGTGCCCATCAAGCTGATGAAAGGAATTTAACTAAACGTGATATTTAATGGAACAGTGACTTAAATCGATGCAGGCTAGCTATTGAGATATATCAGTCAGCAGTGCACACTTACCCTAAAATTAAGAGTAGACTATGTCACAGTTTCTATAATGGATAAGTGAACAAAACGTAATTTGCATGGCGCTGTATTTTCTGAACCAATGAAGGAATTTTAACCAAACATGATATTTAGTTGCACATTCACTTAAATTCATTCGGACTAGATTTTGAGATACATGGCTCAGCAGGTGACGATGCTATCCTGCAGTTTTCCCCAAATTAAGCGAAGATGTCTTCTATAATGTACCAGTACACAAAACTTAATATATATAAAGTCGATGATGAAACTAGCATGTTGTGACTCCCACATGACATTCTTCTATATTTTTCTGTACAAATTCACCCAGTAAAAATAATTCATTAAAATTATCTCCCATGATGAATGCGGATGATTTCCATTCTAGAGAAGTAGTATAACACTAAATATCCAAAGAAATTTAATTTTATTCTCTATATGACATCTTTAAAAAATGCAATTATTTATTTATTTTATTATTTTATTTTATTTATTTATTTTTTCTATGAAAGAAATTGATAACTTTATTTTAAATTATCGCAGATTGATAGTTCAACCATTAGTTTTAAAGGCTTTGACGAGCTCTTTTGAAACATATCCATGATGAAAGTTTGCCCCCTCGGAGGAGGACCCCCCCCCCCCCCAGGGAAGAAAACGATGCTTCTACATATACAAAACACTTTTCCAAGTTGACTATTACTATAATAAATGATTATCTTTATTTCCATAGTGATTATTAAAAAATAATACTTTTTATGTACATTTAACAGAAATTTTGTCCCGTATCGCCATATTAAAAATTTTGAAAAAGTGATATATCAACGCCATCTTTTGGATGATTTTCAACCAAAGTTGTTAGGTATTAATTTATGTCAAGTTACAACTACATATCATATTTTATAAAAATTTCTGCAGTAGTTCTTGAGATACAGTTGCCACAAAATTTTCTCTCTTACTCTCTCTCTCTCTCTCTCACACACACACACACAGATATACATTTTCAAAAAATGGTCAAATCAGTTTCTAATCTTCTCAAAACATGTAAATTCATCGAAAACCCAAGGTTGAAAATTTTTATGAATCCAAACAGAATGCTGTTTAAAATGGAAATTTAATTTTAATCTTCCTTACATTTAGACATTTTAAAATTGTTCGATTTACTGTCTTGATTTTAGAATCTGTAATTGAAGACCTTATATACAGAAAGTCACGACTTATTATATTCATTGATATTTATTAATATTATCGTTTATCAAATAATATATATATATATATTAATTTTATTTCAATTTTATTTAAAATATAATTTCTAGAATGGGGCTATAAAAGCTATTAAATCGTTTAACTGCATTTATTAATAGGAAAGCGTTTTTTCATTATTTAAATTATTTGAAATTTCCATTTTATTTCTTTAGCATTTAAAATAATCTGCTCAGAGTAGTTTAATCTTAATAAGCCACCAGCTGTTGCTCTCCAAAAATCAAAATGCAAAATAATTGCCTGCAATTTAGTTTTGCTATTTCATTTTATGAATTAAATTTATGACTACTCATTACTTAGAGGAATCTTAGCTTACCATAATATACATTATAAAATAATTTTAAACATTAAGACTATTAAAAACTCCGTAACTATTAAAAAACAAAATAAAACATCTATTAATATACATAAAATGGTCTTTGATAATTTATATGATTCACATTAACATTATAAATTGTTATGGTTGTTCAAACGTAATTATATTTTTCATGACTAAACATGCATTTTCATACATGCAATAAACTTCCATACGCGAAAAATTAACGTAAGTAAAATAAACTGCATCATTTTCAGAATTGCTTTTTTTTTTATTCTTCTTTAAAATCAGTATTCAGTAACTTAATTTACTCTGAAAGAATTTCAATATTTTATTTTACTTTTTTCTACAAAGACTTTTTTTTTTTTTTTTTTAACCTGCTTATTATTAGGTGACGTGTGAAAAGGGAATTTTCAAGAAAGTATAATTATGTTTATTTACATCGTGTAAAAACTTACATAAAAAATAAATAAATAAATAAATAAATACTTTGAAATCAAATTTAAATGTTCTTCAAGCTCGATAGATGAAATTCAATTAAAAACTAGAGAAAGAACTGATTAAATTAGAAAGAATTAATGAAATGATTTAATAAGAAATGTTAAATAAAAATAATTTTTTTTAAAAAAGCTGATGAATTTTAAGCCCATTTTTAAAACTATATCTATTATCATTTAATAAAACTTATTATCATATTTAGAGATAAAACTATAAACCATATCGAAGTTTCAGTAAATAAATAAAAGAAAACTTCTTAAAAAGTATATAGAGATCAAAACATTGTTATAGGATCATATATGTAAAAAATTTAGAAATAATTCTGTTATGTAAAAGACACACGACTTCCATTACCCACTACTGCACAAATTATTTACTGTTTTCAAAAATTAGGATGTCAGAAGATATGAAATTGATTTAACACATTAGGCACCTAAAATTTTTTAAGAGAAAACTGATACATTTGTCACGAAGATACACGAAAAAATGTTTATTGTATAACCACGTTTCCTAAAATTAGCAGTGAGGACGAGTCCAAAATGTTGGAGGGTTGCCAAATTAAGCAACAGGTTGGGATTTGGAAAACATCCAGTAATTCAGCGCTCTGTTATCGCTTATTTTCTGTGAATCAGATGACTGTCACCCCTATTTTAACACTGGACTCGTCGAGTCGGCACTTGCGCAGAGGCTTCCATGGTTTCATGAAATGCGGTCAAAGAATACATAGCGAGTTTTAAAAAAATCGTTAATGTCGTTTTTTGAAACACACATTTCCGAGATCTATAACAGATCTACTGATCTATAATCAGAATATTTGTGAATTTCCATGAAGTAACCGAGTAATACATACTAAAAAACATCTAAAAAGGAGGTTTTGAAGAAATTTCAAGAAAATCGTTAGAGCTGTTTTTGAGATACCGACTTTCAGACCCACGGCAAAATCTTAGAAAACTCATCTGTACACAAAAAATCTAACAATGACGTGCGAAATGATATCCAAAAGGTAATTAATATGGTGTGTTGGAAGAAAATCCGTAGAGCCATTTTGAAAGAAAATCACTTGCGAGGCTTAAAATTGACTTATTTACATTAACTTGTATCAATTTTACTGAACTAATCAACTAATACACACGAGAGGACATCAAAAAGGGTATATGCATATCAACTTTGAAAAAAATCGTTAGAGCTAACCTGCGATCTCACTTCCGGTTTTTTAATTTTTACCGAAAATTGGAAGAATTATCTGCTTACTAGACCAAATACAATCTTTCTATTACTTACAGTAGACGGGTAATAAAAATAAAATCTTATGTGCATAGTCAAATTGGTGTGATACATCATACATACTTATAAACCGTTTAATTTTATTATTGCATGAACCATATACGATTCAGGAAGTAATTAAATTTGCATTATAATCAGGCCCTGACTTACGGCAGGGCATACGGGGCAAATGCCCTGGGCCCCCCTACAGGCGAATGCAGAAATTCTGCAACCTAAAGACCTCTTATGCCACTGCAAGGGGGCCCCCCAGAATAGACTTGCCCCGGGGCTCCAGGTAGTCTAAGTCGGGCCCTGATTATAATGGCATCCGAACTTCGAAATTCTAAAACAAACTTGCGAATTTAAAAAAGAAAAAAGAAAAAGAAAGAAAAAAGAAAAGAAAAGGAAGAACAGGGTGGCGACAATCAGGGAAAACAGGGAAGTCGTGGAAAAATCAGGGTACATTATCAATCTGGAAATATCAGGGGAAAATCAGGGAATTTTTGTAAAAACACCCTAAAATCATGGAAATTTTCATTTTTGCCCTGCAAACACGACTGAAGGATCACCAAACAGGTGTTATCTTAGTCATGATTACACAGGATTGGCTGCTTTCTTGTTGAATCTTGTCAAGTTAACATTTAAAAAAGATTTTTTTTTTTTTTTTTTTTATTAAATATTTTTAGCGCAACAACTTTAAGAATAATTTTATGTTCTGATATTAATACGTTGTGGAATTAAAATGATTCATATTTTTTATAATTTTGTTAATTTCTCCCAAAATTTGAGTTTTTCATTTTAAGTGAAGAATATATATATATTTGCCTATCAGTATGGGTTTTTGAATAGCAGTGGTTTAGCTAGCATGTTATGTAAGAGTGTGATATATACAAAATTATGGAATTTATATATAATAGGTAACGGAAATCATGGAAATCTGTCAAAATTAGTCAAGGAAACCTGGGAACCTTTCTTCTGAATTTCTGTAGCCACTCTGAAGAAGAAAAGGAAATCCTTCCTGATCAATCGCAAAAGTAATAGATATCTGTTAATTCAAACACACAATTAACAATTTGATTAAAAATTATTCTATTCTAGCGAACCCGTGCGAAGTTTTCGTACTTTATTTCTTTTCATATTTACCTTTAAAATTTACTCATAAATGTTAGATTAATTTTACCACATAATTAAAATTTTAATTTACCGGAAGCCAAATTATTATTATAACCAAATAAATATTGTGCAATAGTGAAACCAGAATCATTTAAAGAAATGTTTGAAGATAAAATTCATGTTTGACGAGCCAGTTTTCCTACTTCCGTAGGCAGTACAGTTTTAGTAAAGAAATGTTACTTAAAAAAATATATTTAAAAAAAATTAGATGTCTCCTTTTAAATTTTTATTGTCGAGTGTGGAATGACATTTTATTTATTTTGGCATAATTTTTGTTAAAAGAAAAAAAAAAAAATATTTTGATTATACTTTGTATGAGTGCGTTTTTTTTAGTCAACTTATGATAATCATTCATATTCTGTATATATCTTTAAAAAAATGCTAGGTTGAAAGTGACGCTTGCAAAGATTCTGAAGAAGCAACTTTTAAAAATACGTTTTTCCATTTAAAAAAATGTCATGAAACAAATGTCGTCATTTTCTCTTATTAGTTCACTGAGCTGAGTCAACACCTCCTGTAATAATGCCTCCGAGTTGAGCTCTACGTCATGGAAGATCGGCCGATTTTATCCAATCAACACTTCCTATGATACATGTTGGTTCGTGGGGATTGGATGAAATTGGCCGATCTTCCGTGACGTAGAGCTCAGCTCGGAGGCATTATTACAGGTGGTGTTGGCTGAGTCCGCGTGCTTTTGTTCATTTTTAAATATTATTTTTTTATTCTCGCATATTTCTTTAGTTTCACCACTATCGTATCGTTTCTACAAAAAATAATTTTAACTAGTCCATGTTAGAGAAATATTATATAGATTACTTGTTTGACTTAAATAAGCTCCGCCTCAATTAAATGTGTATTTTATGACCTATCAGTAACGTTTATTGTAGAATCATTGCAAATATAATACCACTTTAAAAAAGTTTATCTATTTTATGCGCATAACAATAATATAGGAGAAAAACATCAAATTAAAAACACTGACGAATGATTTTGATTAAAAGAGTCAGTGTATCAAATTAAATCTACAATTTTTCACGTTGCAACTGATTCTTTTAATGGAAAGTCACTGAAACGTATAAAACTAATTTTTAATTTGTAATTACTTTTTCTGTACAACTATAATTTATGTAACGACAGATGTCAAATTAATAATTTAATTTAAAAAATATTTAATAGTGATTGCTTGATATAGACAGCTTGAGTATAAGTTAAAAATCTCCTTAACACATCAGTGACTTTTATTGCCAATTTAATGAAATGTAAAAACTACTTTAACTTTCACTACATCTGATTTGCATAATCATGATAAATGTAAAGACAAATGCCATTAAAATATTTGATAGTAGTCTTTTGTTTTAATTAACTTAAGAATGCATTAAAACCTTTATTTTAAAGTCACGTTAGTAGTAACGCTTATAACAAATTTAATGAAAAGAAAAATGCTCTAGAGCATTGAATTTACATCAGTGATAATGTATGTAAAAGCAAAACGCCAATGTTAGAATTTAATTTGATATGTATTTGCCTATAACTGTTTAATTTAGGTAAAATAAGTTTGAATTAATATTTTTTGTCGGGATAGTTACTTTATTTATTTATTTATTTTATAAAATCAATAAAAAGTATAAACCCATTTTAAAATGTCGAATTTATTTTAAATACACAACGAAAGTATATGAAATAATCTTGTGTGGCAACCACACTACCTTCTCTTACACTCTCAGTTTCAGAAACTGGCTTATACATATTATATTTCAGTTTCAGGGAATGAGTTATTGCCCCTGAAACAATCGTTTAATTATATTAATCCTATCTTCAAAAAGCATATACGTTTTTTATTAATTTCAAAAATTAATTTAAAATTATTCACAAAACTTTTATTCAAAGCATAATTAGAAACTTACTGACCAGGATCAAAATTTGCAAGTAGCAACCCGATATGATCTTCAAAATTTTACATTTGAATTTTCTTCATTTATTCCTGTTTAGATTACTCTAATAGCAGACACACAGACCAATCGTTAAACGATTCGTTTCCGTAATCGTAGTATCGCAAAACACGTAATTAATGTAAAAACTCCACAACTAATATTGAACTCTAAACAGTATTTTTCCTACCATACCAGTAAAAGAAACTAATCGTCATGCTTAAAAAATTTCTTCGACAAGCTATAATTTGCTAAAGCACTCTCATATATATTATATCTAATAGAAAAGGATGTGTTTGATTCATTTTGGATACGCCTGTATAGTATCTAAAAATTGCCTGTGTACCACATAATGTACTTATATTCAGCACAGTAAAATAAATATATAACACCACTAGAAATGTACTTCAATAAATTTCCAGATATAGCTCATAATAAATCTCTCTCTTTTTTTTTTTTTTTTTTTTTGTGAAGACCTGTAAACGGATGAGCAACAGGGTTGCCAAATTTGGCCTTTTTTTATTCAATAGTCACCAATAATTTTGAGAAATGACATTTGATATACATGATATACTATCAAGCTTTCAAGTGATTAGTCAAACGTTACAAATAAAAATTATTGGTAACTATTGAATAAAAAAGGCCAAATTTGGAAACCCTGATAAGCAATGCTTTTTATGCAACATTCTATGCAGAGCTGCCAACGTAATCAGGCAAATTGTTAGTACCGCCCCTTTTTCTACACCACTTAATTTTTAGAGTATTTTTCTACTTAATTTATCTTAGATATATTTGAAGAGAATTACTCTAAAAATTAAGTGGTGTAGAAAAAGGGGCGTTTTTCAATAGGCGTTAACAATTTGCCGGATTAGGTTGGCAGCTCTGTCTATGTATAATATGATTTTGCGAATAAAGGAAATATAAGTTTATTTTAATTTTTTTAGTGCAGCCTACAAATGTAAATGTGTACGAACAATAAATTTCGATCATAGATGCAAAATATTTGAATAATTTTGAATATGTGCATGTACTATTTGAATGTTTGTCTGATTTGAACACAAATGTTAAATAACAAAAGGATTAGAATACTGAGCTTGGATTTATTTATTATTTTTTTTTTTCTTTTTTTTTTTTTTTTTTTGTATTTAATTATGATAATAACAGACACACAGATGAAGAGACCAACCACTAAAATCCTGATTTACGGAATTCAGGGACCCCAAAACGAGTAAAAATATCTGCCTCGTATCTGAGGTAAATTCTTAGCCAAGTTAGTATTGTAAGACAAAGTACTTTTCATAGACAAAGTAACTGAATACATAAACTAGAGTAATCGTAAAATGTAAATAAAATGAAGACGAAAAAACATAAAAATCGTATAATAAAAATTAAAGTTGCACGATGGTTTATTAATTTTAAATAATATTGAATTTAGGAAATAAAAAGCTCGCGTGCAAAAAAATAAAATAAAATAAAATAAAAATAGAACAATATAATTAGTTTTAATTTTAGTAGGAGTTTTAATAAAAAGATGCGTTTGATATAGTAACTACTTTAACCATTTTTACTTCCATTATCCGACTACCATAGGTAATGGGAGTGTTGTATAGGCAGTGTTGCCAGATTGGGGACTTTTTTTATTCAATAGCCACCACTAAATTTGAATTATAACGGTTGCCTAATTACTTCAAAGAATTATCGTCTATTATGTATATCAAATATCACTTCTAAAAATTATTGGTGAAAGTTGAATAAAAAAAGTCCCCAATCTGGCAACACTGCAGTATAGGGTCAAAAAATCCGATATCGAGTTTTGAAATCTGTTGAGTCCAAAAAAGTAGTTTTCACCAATTGATCAATGTGTGTGTGTATGCGTGTATGCTTGCGTGTATGTGTGTGGAGAATCTTCAGACTATCATATCTCCAAAACTAATAAAGATAGAACAACGAACCTTTAGAATTAAGACAGGTCTGTGTACAGATGTTTCATTCAAATTTTCGTGAAAATCGCAGAAACAGAAGTGGGATATTGGAAACCGGAAGTGGGAACGTAAGTCTGTATTTCAAAAACGGCTCTAATCTCCGAAACTAATACAGATAGAACAACGAAACTTCAGAATCAAGACAAGTCTGTGTACAGATGATTTATTCAACTTTTCGTGAAAACTGGAAAAACAGAAGTGGGATATTGGAAACCGGAAGTGGGGCCATAAATCTGTATCTCAAAAGTGGCTTCAATGGTTTTATTCAAAGTTGCTATATAAACAGCCTATTGGACATCGTTTCGTATGTATTAGTTGATTAGATCAAGAAAATTGATAGCCGTTTTATACACTCCTGCTCAAAAGTTTAGCAAGATTTGCAAACGATCAGTTTTTTTTTTTTTTTTTTTTTTTTTTTTTTTTCCAATTTAAAAACTTATCTATTGATGAAATGTTTTCAAACATTGGGTATTTAAAGAACTTTGTCCCTCATGTTTCTCAGTGACGATTGGTTTAAGGCAGCATTTAAGGGGCCGGTAACAAACTAAGCAAAATCAATAATGTTTGTGATCACAATACAGACCCAGTTTAAGTTGTGGATGAATTTGTGTGACGATAGTATATGAAATAACGGAAATATAAGCATATATTTTAAAACTCAAAAAAAAAAAAAAAAAAAAAAAAAAAAAAGCATGTTTTTTATTTATAATACACAGAGTTTTTAACGAAAATTATTCCCACTTTCAGATAAGTTGGAAAAACACTTTTAAAACAATATACTGCAATCGGAATACAAATATCTCATGAAATATGAACATTTTTATGAAAAACGTTTTCACTGCGCGTGTGCGAAAGATAACAAAGGAAAAATACATATATATTGCTTAGGTTGAACGGTAGATATATTGGGCAACTTTTATTTAAAATGCATTTGAACAGAGTAAAAATTAAGCAAATTATACGAAAAAGAACGAGTTAGATTTTAGATATTTTTCAAGAGTTGAAATTTCATAGGGAGTTTTTCACATGCTGCTTAATTAATTTAAAGATCCAATTATTTTAACCACTTTGCAAAAGTTCTTTTTTGTGAAAAAACTTTTATCATCTCACAAATCTTAGTAAATAAACAAAAATATGTTAGTGTTGCAAGCTTATAAGGGGTTTTTCCCAAAAAAGAACTTTTGCTAAGTGGTTAAAATAATTGGACTTTTAAATTATTACGCAGTATGCGAAAAAAACCTTAAGAAATTTCATCTCTTGGAAAATATCTCAAATCTAGCTCTTTCTTTTTCGTATAATTTGCTTAACTTTTACTCTATTCAAATGCATTTTTGACAAAAGTTGCCCAATATATCTAGCTTTCAACCTATGCAATATAATTTTTTTTATCTTTCACACATGCACAGTAAAAACGTTTTTCATAAAAGTGCTCATATTTCATGATATATTTAACAAGTTTTTATTCTGATTACAGAATATTGTTTTAAAGTATTTTTCCAAGTTATCTGAAAATAGGAATAATTTTCGTTAAAAACTTTGTGAATTATAAATAAAAAACTTTTTTTTTGGGGGGGGGGAGGGGGGAGTTTTTAAATAAATGTCTGTATCTCCGTTATTTAATATGCTATCGCCACACAAATTCATCCATAAATTGAACTAGCTATATATTAAAATATCCTAAAGTTACAGATCATTTCGTTCACTTAACGATACAGATTAATCACAAACATTATTGATTTTGCTCAATTTGTTACCGGCCCTCTAAATGTTGCCTTAAACCAATCTTCACTGAAAAATATGAGAAAGACCCATTTCTTTAAATGCCCAATGTTTGAAAACATTTCATTGTGAGATAAGTTTTTAAATTGAAAAAAACTGATCTTCAAATCTTGCTAAACTTTTGAGCAGGAGTGTATAAGTAGGTCAATTAGATGTCTCGAAAGTGCTTTCCTTTAAAAATGGCTGTACGGATTAACTCACCATAAATACTCCCTTTTAGATATTTTTCATGTGTAATTATTGTTTTCCGATTAACAATTCAGTTTGCCAAGTTTTGTTAAAAGTCGTTATCTCAAAAAACGGCTCTAACGATTTTCTTGAAAACGGCTACATAAAACCCTTTTTAAATATCCTTTCGCTTGTATTACTTTGTTATTATAGGAAAAGTAACAGTCATCTTCATAAGGTAGGTCAGTTTTAGATCTCGAAAATGGGTGTTTCAAAAAACCGCTCTACATATATATATATATATATATATATATATATACTAGCAGACCCGGCCACGCGTTGCTGTGACTAAGTTATACGTTGAATTATACGGCTGTAAACTATTTAGTACAGTTAAATTATTATTTACGAACAAAGACGAAAACGTTGTAGCCGATGTAAAAACCCACAGGGTTGAGATTTGAAACTTAGGTCAAAATTTGGAAGCGATTGATAAAAATTTTCGTAGTGTTGATATTAAGCACAAATTAATTTTATTGTAGGGTCCTATAAATTTTAATGGAGAAGTGATATATATTATTTCTAATGCTACTTTGGATAAAATTGCTAAAATGACTAATATATAAATTAAATTCTATTAAAATAAAAGTATAAAAGAAACAGACGATTTTAAAATCAATTTTTATGGAGGAGTGAAATATAATATATGCTATAATGGATAATTTTACTATAAAATGACCTCATCATTTTAAATATTTCAAAGAGGGCAACAGCTGTAGTTATAAAAAGGAAAACAATAAGGCTAAACCAGAAAAATAGGTAAATTTGATAAATATTTTAAAACTTTAAAATTGGAAATCTTATGAAATATTGGACATTTAAAGTAAATCAAGGATGGAACACGGGCGCAGAATTCATACCACTATCAATGTAAGAAAATTTTCTACTTCTTAAATCAACGATATTATAGGTAGAGAAATTTCTTAAACGGATTCCGGTATGAATTCTGCGCCCGTGTTCCATCCCTGGTAAATACATGTATCATTTTAAATAGAAAAAGATTTTGGAAAAGTTTAGTGTATTTCAACGAAGTGATGAGAAGTTTTTGAGTATGTTAAAATTTTAATAGTAAATTCAAGTTAATAAAGATGGGAAACATTGAGGATTAAGATAAGAATAATTATAAGATAAAAAAAAAAAAAAAAAAAACTTTTTATATACCATGTTTTTAAATTTTAATATACTAATAATATACTAATTAAAAGGAAAATGATAAATATTCTATCATAGTTTGAAGTCAAATTTGTTTTCAAATGTCTAAATAAAATATCTGATGTAAGATACTAATATTTTGCAGCGGAATACATTTCATTTCTGTCATCCTTGGCGAAAAAAAAAGAATATCGCCAAATTATCTGGCGAAAATATTTAATTCCTTTCAAAAATCATGGTTATTTTAACAACTTATATTAAAAGAGTAATGAATAATATGAAACAATATTTCGTACAATACATATTACATGTCATACATACGTACAATGAATAATACATATTACATTTCGTACAATGCATACATCTGGCATGTATATTTTCGTGTTACGCTTTTGATCGCCAAATAATAATAATAATAATAAAAAAAGCCAAGGGCGACAGAGTTTAAAAATTTAAAATTAAAATTTTGTCAATTTGACAGCAAAATAATTCAATCTAACACCCGCGATAACTAATACATATCTACACCCAAATATAAGGATTAAAATCGGGAAATAAATTTCCTCGATTTTTAATAATTTCTTACAAAAAATCCAGTGGGCAATTAACATAGGAAATCTTTTTCTTGGCTGCACAGACGGTCAGTGAGTCACACTTCGCTTGCGTATAGAACTCATAGATATAGTATAGCATATATAGAATAGAGTGATCATTGGGGGAAAAAAGTTATTCCTTTTCATTTGGGAAAAGACGACGTTTTTACCAAAATATGGCCGTCTTTCCCCGAGTGAATACACACGGGAATACATACTAATATTTTAGCAAATAAAATTTATGAATAATTTATTTGCTAAAGGGGAATGGAAGACTCCAGATACAGTTTCAAATTCATATTTCTTTCTTTCTTTTCTTTTTCTTTTTTTTTTTTTTTTTTTTTTTTTTTCAATACCACTTAATGGCTGTTTCCAAAGCTTTTATTTTTTATCTTTTTTCGGCATCAAAAATCTTTCTACGATAACATGGGGATGAGAGATCTATATATATTACTATATCTATGATAGAACTACATTAGCACTTTATCAATGTGTATAAAATCTTTAAATTGATTATGACGTCAATTTTCGTGAGATGCATAATTTAACTTTTTATAATTTTTTAACGTTCACGTTTGATTAAATGTATTTATTTTTATGTCGAAAGAAAATGAACTCGTATTTTTTTTTTTTTTTTTTTTTGCAACAATTAAATTAATGGAACTCACAGATATTTTGGAGCAACTTTAATAAAGGTCTATAATTAACAAATAATTGCAATAAAACAATATTGTGACAATAAATTGAGATAAAAACTATCCTATCTCTCAAGTTGGATCAAACTGCACACAGTGTGCAAAATTTCATCAAAATCAGTTCCTTAGTTTAGGAGTTTACCCCGGACAAACATCGTGACACGTAATTTATATATATATACAGATTAAATTATAAAGTTTTGATCAATGAAGCACAAATAAGTAAAAAACAGGATTAATTTCACTGTATTATCTTCATTATAATATGAATTCAATTTACACTTCAGTCTAAGTAACACGTGGCCGGCTATGCTAACACCAAAAATTTAAAAAGTGGAAATAATTGAATTATACGAAATTTATTAATAGGTTAAAAAGTTGAAGATTCTTTGTGTAGATGGCAGCACCAAATATATTTCAGCTTTCATTTCAACCCAGTCGAAAGGTATCGACATCTGTTAGAATCATTTGGAGTTAACAGATAATTGTGACTGTCAAATAATAACAGACAAATAATTAGCAATAAATTAAAATTGCGACTATAATTTGAGATTTAAACTATCCTATCTCTCAAGTTGGATCGAACTGCACATGGTGTGCGAATTTTATTATAATCGGTTAAGTGGTTTAGGAGTCCATTGAGGACAAACATTGTGACACGAGATTTATATATATTAAGATATATATATATATATATATATATGTATATATATATATATATGTATATATATATATATATATGTATATATTTTTTTTTTTAACTCGGTATGTAAATTCTTTTCTGTATGTCTTACAAATGTATCATTTTTCTCTTCAAGTAAAATTTTTAGGTGTCTAATTTTTTGAACAAATTTTATGTGTTCTGACAACATTATCTCTTAAAAGTGCATATATGTAATAGTGAGTAATGAAAGTCGCGTTGATTGTTACACACCAAATTTATATATATGTTACCGTTAAAGTGTGAAATCCGTTTTTTCTTAGAATAACTAGGTATTTCATGAAATAACTAGACAAGTCAGTTAAAGTATATAAAATTATTGAATTCTACGATTTAACTAGGTATTCTATAGAATAACGATTTCTTGATTGTTAAAGTATGAAATGTTATATTATATATATATTATATTATGTATTCTAACATTAGTTATTGAATAGAATAAGTAGTTATTTCATAGAATAACTAGGTAAAGTATGAAAATTTTCATCTATTGTATACTTTAACTGACTTGTCTAGTTATTTCAGGAAATACCTAGTTATTCTATGAAATAACTGAATTATATACTTTAACGGTAACATACCGTTAAAGTGTGAAATACGTTATTTCTTAGAATAACTAGGTATTTTATGATCAATTAATTTATAAAATAACTTTGAAATTGTTTATTTTACACTTTAACGGTCTATCATTAGTAATTCAATAGAATAACTAGTTATTTCATAGAATAACTAGGTAAAGTATGACATTTTTCATCTATTTTATACTTTAACTGACTTGCCTAGTTATTTCATGAAATACCTAGTTATTCTATGAAATAACTGAATTATGCACTTTAACGGTAACATATATATATATATATATTTGTAGTAATGATTTTATTTTAATCTACAATTTTAAATGGTTTTGGATTATCATTTTTAGGTAATGGTTTTATTTTGATCTTCGTTTTTTTTTTCTGGTTTTACTATGGGTGTTTCGGGCCTGTGAACAAAGAAATTCTCAGCTTTTGCTTTCTTTGTGACAGAAAAACATCCATTTTTTAGCATATTTGCATTCTACCAGGCCCTTGAAAACGTTAGAATGCAAATAATGCTTTTTTCTCATTCCAATTTTCAATAATTCATTTCGATTTTTCTTTAATTCTTTTTTTATTTTATTTGGGTAGTCTTCGCATATGATCCGAATAATTGTTTCAATACTGAAGTTAAATCATCTTTAAATTTCAAAATTTTTGCACTGATAATATTGTCTTACTATATATATATATATATAATGTAATATCAATAATAATAATAATAAATAAACAGTAGTCTGGCCTGGAGACCTTTTAAGTTGAACTCTGAATCGGATGTCTTAATATATATATATATATATATATATATATATATATATATATATATATATGTGTGTGTGTGTATAATATAAAGTAAAAAACGGTATCCTGAAGTTACTTGAATTAAATTAAAGTATTCGACAATATCAAAAACTCAGTTTAGAAATTTTTACTCTAAAACTCCTTATTGCAAAATTAATGGAAACTATCAAAACATTTTCATGACTGGCTAGATTCTATAAACAAACGGTATTCGAAGCATTTTCAAATTACTAATTTCCACGATCAATCACAGCGATCAATCACAGCGCAATACTTACACGCAAAATCCCGCTTCGAAAGACTAATTACTGATCCTTCTCAAATTAGACCCCAAATTGCCCGACAAAAGCGTCTAATGAATCAGTCGTTAAATGAAATTTGGTGTTTTATTAGACTGCGGGCAGGGAGGAAAAGGTCGGCGGACGGTGACAGTTAAAGATCAAGAGTGATTTATTTTTCCCGACACTCAACTATTGGGCGAAATTGTGGTTTTAATAACCAATCAATCATAATAACTCTTATTGGATTTAGAATAGATTAGTTCAGTTGCGAGTTAATTAAATCGTAAATAAACCGTAAATTTATCAAAAATTTAATTAATTTTGAACCCGCAGTTGCAGAGAACCATAAAGTTTTGCTACAACTTCGATTATTTTTTCTTAAAAATGGATCGTTTTAAATCACTAAAAATTATGTATAGATTTTTGAAAAAAAAAATTTCATCGTGATATTTTTAAGAAAATTACAAAATATAAAATAAAAAATTGCAATCTCAAGATTTAAAAAGATGATTTTGGATATATTTTTCAAAGTAAAATGGGAGGAGCCTTGGGTATCTATAAATTATATTAATTTCATTAACGAAGTCGTTATTTTAACATATCTAATTAACGAATTAATTTAAAAATTAATTTATTTAATATTTATATTTAGTTTTTAAGATCTATGAGCAAATGAAGGTGAAAGGGTCAGAAATAACTTCTGCCCTTTTTCATCTTTTTATGATAAAATTTAGCTTTATTCTATTCTATTATTCCACTTTCAGTGTAGATCATGTGTTAGAAGTAGGGGAGAGTGGGGATGAATGGGACATTTTCACGTTTTTATTAATAACGTTCACCATATGTAATTCAGAATTTTGTAACATTGCTCATAAGCACACTTTAGTAATCAGCTACAAATAAACATACTAACTTTAATAAAAAATTATAATTTTTAATTAATAATAATTTTTCTTTTTACATGCATGTGCATTGTCCCATTCATCCCCACCTATGGGGATGAATGGGACAGGACTGGAGTTAACAAAGAAAAGAAAACAAAATGGAAAACAAATAAATTTTTAAAGTTAAATTGGTTTATATGATTTTATTACACACTATGAATTTACTGAAATTAACAAAAACTGATGTATTGACTCAAATTAACATCGAAAGGCAAAAGTCCTTTGGTTCACACAGTTCCTAGTGCTCTAGGCTTTGGTAATTTAATCTAATAAGATTTAATCTAAAAATAAATAAATAAATAAGACACTAGAAAGATATAAATCATTATAATAGAGTACAAATTATCCAGATAAATTTTTGTTTCCGACTGATCGGGAAAAATAAGCATTCTATTCTGTACTAAATTAATAATCACCAGTATTTATTTAATTAGCTTGATTGAAATTGTGATTTTAATCAAATTATTATTAGTTTATTTATTTATTTTTTTAACTATTGATATTATTGATTTAAGTTGCATTGAATATTCTAAATTATAAATTTTTAATAATAATTATTATAAACAAAAATCGAAACAATTAATTTCAATCTATTTTTCTCTAAATCCGTGCTATTTTATAATTCCATGTTATAACTACTGAACTACAGGCTATAAAAATATTGAAAATCTATTTACGATTTGTTTTAATGTAGTTCTTGTGTACAATTTTAAATTAGCACATAGTGGGGAATGTCCCATTCATCCCCACCACCACATGATCATATAAAACAGGAATTATGTTTGATGAACAATTGTCAATATGCTTCTTGAATAGCATAAACACAGTAAAAGATTATTCCTTTTCATCATATAAGAGTTATATTAACTTTAAGCAAATAGTTAATTTCTTAACTACTACCTAATTGAACCAGTAAAAGTTACTTTGACAGCAGAAAAAGAAACTTTAATTTTTTTTTTTTTTTTCTGCCCTTCTATAGATAGCACAACTCTGAAACTACACTTGATGAATGACCTCAGTACAGTGTTGTGCACGAACGCGTTCATTTGAACGCGTTCATGAGCGTAGCTCAAAAATTTTGAGTTTTGAGTTGAACTTCGCTCGTTTTTTAAATTTTGAACTTGAGTTGAGCGAAACTCGTTTTTTTCACGAACTTGAGCGTGAAAAAGCAATTCAAACTCAAACTCATATTAAATATTTCTGTCTGAAATATAAAAAGGAAAGTAGAAGAAGAAAAGGACAGAAAAGATAATAATCGTGCAAAATGGATCCCAGAAAAAAGGGCACTTGGAAAAAAAGGCACTCATAAAAAGGGCACCCGGAAAAAAGAGCACAGGAAAAAAGGGCATTTTTGTAATTTGCAAAAATAATAAATATCAAACAATAAATTTAAAGAATTATTTCATAATACATTTTTAGAAATTTCAATCAATTAAATTGTTACCATTTTCACTTAGTATATACCTGGGAAAAGGGGAGTCAAGGAGTAGATTGAAAGATAATAATTTTCTTTATATTACCTTCTTAGTGATTTTAATGAAAAAGTGCATCTTCATATAAATTTATATGCAAATTCGTGCAGTAGTTCCTGAGATATAGCCTTTCCTGAAATTGTAGAAATCGCGGTATAGCAGCTCCACCTGTTGAGTAATGATCATCAAAATTTGAAAGGCACTAACCTGGATCAAAATTCGTCCGCTTATAAATTTATATGCAATTTCGTGCAGCATTTCCTGAGATATTGCCTTCCATGAAACTGCGGAAGTCGCGGCCTAGCAGCGCCACCTGTTGAGAAATTCATACCAAAATTTCGTAGCCGCTATTTTAGTCAAAGTACATCTGCATATAAATTTACATGTAATTCTGTGCTGTAGTTCCTGAGATACAGTCCCCACAAATTTCTGACACACACACACACAGACAGACATTTTCTAAAAATCGTCCAATCGTGTTCTGGATCTTTAAAAATGTGTAAATTCATCGAAAACCGGAAGCCGAAAATTTTTACGAAACCAATGCTTTCCTTTATTGAATATAGAATAAAGTAAAAAAAAAGGGGAGGGGGAAAGAAATGCAAAATTAGAATCTGTAAATGCATTATAGTTTTTGACTGAAAAGTGTTTAAGATGTTTGCCAACTAAGTCTGAAATTTACGAAATGTGCCAGTTTGTTTTAATATTGTGTGTGTAGGACTTGGGGGAGGGATGAAGGTTCCCTCTTACTTCTCGTTAGCAAGCGTTGACAAAAAACGATGAGTTAGCCTTTATCTGCATTTTCCAGAAATTCAATGAAATCGCCTTATATCAATAACCAATAAACATGAAATAAAGTCTTCTTTCAAAATATGAGCGAACTTTTTGTATAAGTTTCGTCTACAAAATACTACATAATAAAAATAGAATTAGTCTCTCCCCCCCACTCTCACTTTTTCAATAGTTTTTAAGATTTATTCAATTTCTTCAGAAATATTAGCGAGAAAAAATGCGTACTTTTTGTAAACTTTCAAATCTTCGTGGAATTACTAGGTATCAAAATCTGAACATATTTATAAGAAATCAATTTAAAAGGTGTTCATAGGACTATCTAATAGTTTCAAGTGCACGATTTTCTCACTCATGAATTTAATCTCTGCTATTGTTAATAGCATGTACACGAAAATTTTACTATAGCAAGAAAAATATTTTAGATTATTATTTTAATTTGTTCCAAAATTATATAAACGATACTTCTTAATTCAAACCATTTTTAATTTTAGAATATAAATTCAAGAAATATCAATTGATAATGATCTGAAAGTGTTATATCTTGAACCTCATACCTTGAACCTCATATCTTGAACCTCATCTTGAATATGCATCCTAAAATTCAATCTTTGATTTATAAAGCTCAAACTTTATTAAATATATATTACAGAACTAAAAATAAATCTTAATAAAAGCTTAAAAGAATTAATAAATAAATAAATAAATAAAAACTCATCCTTTTACATAGTAATATATATTGATAAATCTGAGGTATAAGTTTTTTTTTTCACAACAAATTAAACATGTTTATAAAATTTCTTGGAAATTATTGCGGATAAATACACTTTATAAATAACAGTTATATTGTAAGTTTCCTGACAATTTTTGAAGAGAGGGATTTGTTCAATGTTTTTAGCATAATTCGAACATATAGGTTAAAGGTAATTAGTAAGAGGATACACAGCAACATTGTATTGGATTCAAAAGAAAAAAGCGTGAGAACCTTTTGTTACGCAGTACAATACTTCGGCTGCAGACAACTTCTTGCATTATACAATACTATAAATACTAGTAACATTGCTACGCTGGTGCCACAATGCAAAGATCTTTAGCAAGACCACCCAAAGATACGGGAGATGTACCATACCGAATAGCCCTGAGGGAGTGTGACAAATTGGGAATTGCTGCCCTCTCATAAAAGTAATGGACATTTCATTTCGCTGATAGACGATGCTAATCAATGAAACGATCAGCTATCATAGGACTATGATATATTGCTCTATAGGCGTGAGTCCATGTTCACAGATTCTCTTTTTTCTTTAAAAATGAGATCCCTGTTATTTTCGAAAATGATTCTTATCTTTATTTTATAACTCTTGCATTGAAAGATAAGCATCTTTAAAATATAAAAGATTAAACAAAGATTACTGGTAACACATGTTACACATAGATTAAATAGAATAATAGTATATTTTTTTAATGATTATTTATACTTTTAATATTAAAAATAAAAATGAATTCAGGTTATTGAAATAATTTCATATCAGAGATGTAGATTTTATATCAATGATTATTTAAATTTCAGCAGTTTCTGGAAAATGCAAATAATAATAAGTAAAAATAAGTAAATAGAATAAAAAATAAGATAAATATTAAACAGAATAATCCTCCTTATTGCAACAAGCTATTTATAATCTAATTTAAATTCTCTTATTCTTTTTTTTTTTTTTTATGAATATATTTATCCACGAATACATCCGCAAAAATTCAAATATACGTGTACTAAACTAAAGATTATTTTTCTGTTTTTTTAATGTACAGCTAGTTTTAAAATATCATTTATGATACTAGCAAACAGGATTTAATTATTGGGATTTAATATTATACTTTTAAATCTTTATATTTTTATTTATAATGAAAGGCTTTCTTAAAACTGTTCTTAAATTACTCTTAGAACTTCCATAATTTTTCATAATAGGAGGTATTTCGCAAAAATTTGTGTTATTGAAATAGCATGGATTTGCTTGCATGAAAACTGAAATACAAAATTGACAACATTTCTTTTAATGAAAGGACTGGCTTAGAGTCCTGCGTGGTTCGAGTAAACTTGACTAACAGCCGACCCGACCCGCAAAATGGTTTTTGACTTTCAACCCGAACTGAATCTGCAGCTTCTGACCCGCTATATTGTTAAAATTGTGTTATATAATAAACTGGTTAAAAGTTCTTTTAAACAAACTACAATTATATTACTGAAGAAAACTTTCAGACAATTAAATATGGTATAAAAATATTACAACAGTGTATTTATCTAATTATAAACAAACTTTTTTTTAGCTATATTAAAACATATATTTAAAAAATCCACTGTTCTAAGTATTTTGACAGTAAAATAAGTAAACAAATATAAGTCAAAAAAAAAAAAAAAAAAAATAGTTTTCCATATAAAGCTTTAAACGTTAAGTATTAATATTTAGGTAAATGTAATTAAATTCATGTTATCAGTCATCTCTTTAAATTACTATGAAGGAAGACAATGTCATCCAATCTCTTCATTTAAAAGTTTAGATTCATAAGTAAAGCATAAAACAATCTTCGGAGAAAACATTTTGTGAATAAAAATTAATGCAAATTTTAACTGCACCCGACCAACAAAGCAGGTAATAAGCGATTACCCGACCCGATGCGTTTCTCTCTTGTGAGAAATGCGTCCTCCCTTGCGATTAAAAGGGTAGAAAGTATTGCTACCAAGAATATAAAAATTTTTTCCAAAGGAATAAAATCCATATGAGTTTGAGTTACTTTTCCATCTCAAATTCATGAGAAAACGAACTTTGCTCAGTTCAAGTTTACAATTTAAAAAACTAGCTAAATTCAGCTCAAAACTGAAAAAGTTTTAATTAAACTCATGAGCGTGGCCCTGTGCAACACTGATTTAAAACAACGGAACCTCTAAATGATAGAATTTGTCTCCTATTAATAAGTTCTCATGCGCATAAACAAACGTATTGAAAATTTGAGAATAAAAAACCATGCAAAAACAGTGGGTACACTATTCAGACATGTTTGCTAAATAAATTTTTACTACAATTAAATTAATAAGTTATAACTTATAATTAAGAATTATAAGTTAATAAGTTTAATTAAGCGTAAAATTAAAAATAATTTTCATTCTAATTGGTAATTTTAGAAAAAAAGGGAAATTGAAAGTGTTCACAGAGGATAAGATCTATTAAAAAAAAAAAAAAAAAAAAAAAAGTACGTAAAAATGAACTTTTAGTGAGCTTCGCTCGTTTTTAAAAATGAACTTGAACTGAACGCGTTCATTTCTTTCAGACATGAGTTTGAGCGCGAACTAGCTCGTTTTTTACACGATGAACTTGAGTTTGAACTAGTTCGTTTTTTTCGTGAACTTGCACAACACTGCCTCAGTACTGCCATATATCAGAAAAATTGTCAAGTTTCTAGTGCATGCAAAACATAATAATTTTGCTACTGTCCCATTCATCCTGCGTCCCATTCATCCCCACTCTCCCCTATATTCTTATCGTGGTAAAAATTAATAAGGGTCATAAAAATTTGAAGCTACATCTTTCTTTCTATTTTGAACACGCTTTTATTAGCTTCACCTGTATGTATGTATGTTTGTATGTTTGTAACCGCTCTGGGAGCAAACAAAAAATCTATTGTAAAAAAAGATTTTCCTTACTTGAACGTCGTGGCGTTGAGGTATAGCTCCGCGCTACGAGCGTAAAGGTCTAGCGTTCGATCCCAGTCAGGGGAGATTTTTTTTTTAAATGGTTTTTGTTCAATTCTAAATTATTTTAATTAAAGATTTAAATGTATGTAAATATTATGGTGTGTCACTCACACGATTTTCTCTTACCCTGCATTTTAATACTAAGATAGATATTTTGTGCTTTTTAGTTCACATTTTTATAAAAGCGTGTTCTTTAATTTTTTAAAACTATAATATTATTATTCTTTATGGATTATGTTCCTATCTGCTCTTGTAAACTTTATTTTTTAATTTTTTTTTTTTTATATAAATGTATAAATTTGAATTATCACGATTAAGCTTAATTACTGCCATACAAGGTAGATTCACTATAATTTAATCTTAAAAAGAAATTAGATTTTGAAGAACATTGCCCAAAGGGTTAGATATTTAAGTTATTTTGGATATAATTTTTTTAATATAATGTAGATTTGTGAACGTTAAATATTCTAATCATGTAAACGTCTACAAGTCCCAGAGTTAATTCTCAGTCTTTTTGGGAAAAATGTTGTGAAAGTCGATTAGAGATTGGTTGAAATTTCTTTTATTAAAATTTTTCTTCTTATATATGTAAAAGAAAAGAAAAACACATATGTATGTGTAATATGTGTATATGTATATACGCAATTCCACAAAAGTAAAGACCTACCAGCGAACGAGTGGGTCTGCGCTCAATGCTGGTAGATTGGAAGTGCCGGTTTCGATCCCAGGTATCGCTCATCGACCTAATTGTTCGGAGTTTTCCGTGGTTTTCTCAGAAACTCGTGTAAATACGGGCTAGGACCTCTTAGAAAGACCCCTGTGTAGGGCCATTCACCTATAGTTCTAGGACCCTAGCATAGTGGGTCGCCTTTAAACCCTGCAACCAACCTCAAAAGTAAATTTAATTTGATACTTTTAAGTAATACTTTAAATAATACTTTAAATAATACTTTAAATAATACTTTTTTTTAAAGCATTTTAAATCAAAGTTTTTTTTTTTTTAATTAGATTACACATTTTATTACGCATAAAATTTATTTATACAAAAAAAAGGGGGGGAGAGAAAGAAAGAAATCAAGAATTTTCTAGATTTATTTATTCCCTAGATTCACTGGATACTTATCTATTTCTAAAAAGGTTTAGTGTTTTTTTATCTCTGCTATCGTTTTACGTCTTTCTTTGTCAGTATAAAATCAACAGTTTGCATTTTTGTCCCTTTTCTCTTGAAACATTTTCAACTGTACAAGGCAGAAAGAGGTTAGACTCGACCATTTTTGTAGATGCAAAGTCGTAAATAAATGTTGAAGCTTATCGTATATTCGATCGGCTTCTTGATCTGAAAGCTGATACTATTCAAGTACTTTTTTGGTTGCAATATAATAGTTTAAATTGTGTATATGGAAAAGGCAATGCGAATTTAATAATGCAAAACAAAACGTTCTCGATTATTTATGTAATTCTATTTAAAATTATCATTATGGTAATTTTTTATGAACGTTTCCATTTAAATTTTAAAATAAATAATC
Source organism: Salticus scenicus (assembly GCA_963930645.1). Taxonomy (NCBI): domain Eukaryota; kingdom Metazoa; phylum Arthropoda; class Arachnida; order Araneae; family Salticidae; genus Salticus; species Salticus scenicus. The sequence continues at coordinate 68,379,950 of OZ005652.1, forward strand.
ACCTTATTCATAGATTATTTTTTTTTTTAACATGCGTTCTATATCGTAAACAAAAAATTTATGCATTTCGATTTTATCTTTAAAATGTTTGCTGCATTATAGTATTTTATGTAATGTATGCAGTGAAAAAAAAAATATTTTAATAATGATAAACGAATAAAGTTCTCAATTATTATTTTGTTTATTACATTGTTCTATATATACTATATATATATATATATATATATATATAAGAAGAAAGTATTGGATTAATGAGAATTTTCGAGCTCCAGTTTTCGATAGATATACACGTTTGGAGATGTGCTGAACACGATTTGACTGTTTTTCGAAAATGTCTGTATGTTTATGTATATCACAAATTTTGTGGACGCTGTATCTCACGAACCAATGAACGAAATTCAACCAAACTTGGTATTTTGTTAGATTCTGACCAAAACTGGGCTGATTACATTTGAGGATCACTTCCTCAGCAGGTGGAGCTGTAATAACTTTTTTCTAATTTTTTTACAGGGCAGTACAGGACAAATAATAACGGGTGACTTGGCGTTGGAATGTTAAAACCCTAATAAACTACTACGTCAGAAACGCCAAAGAAAAATAGAAAAATATTTGAGATGCATACAGCTGTGTCGGTAGCCTTAAGCGTACCATCTTCAGTGCAAAGAAGAATTCTGAATCTGGAGAAGTGCTCGTATATATAGGAAAGGGACCGAATTTAGTTCAACCAATGGGATTACGGAAAAGGTGGGGAGTGTGGCCAATAGGAATTTAGGAATGTGTAGCAGTGTAAACAGTAGAAAAATTAAGAAAATGTGGACTGAATGTAAAATTTCCAACAATCAGACAAATAGGAAACAGCGAAATCACAATTTACAAGGTTTTTAAAATTTTTATAAATATGAAAAGCTTCAAAGAAATCGAGTTCGTGAATGGATTTAGGTCTGCAAATTATTTTAGCTGAATTAAATTTAAAATTATGATTTTCCTGCCAGCAATGTTTATAATCAGGAATCAGTACAGGACAAAATTTCGTGTATATCTAATGACATTTATTTTTAACGCATGATTGTAAAATTAATGTGGATTATTAATAATAGTAGTAGGAAACTAGGAAAAAAAAATGTATGCATGTAGGAGCATCGTTCCTCCTTGAGTTAGAAATACCTCCCGGGGGGGAGAGGGGGGGAGGATGTAAAATTTAAATAAGGGTATCTTTCGAAAGAACTCGTCAATACCTTTAAAACGAATCGTTTAACTATATATATGGGATAATTTAAAACAAAATTATCGATTTTTTCCATTTTTAATCAAAAAGAAAAAAAAATCGCATTTCTTCTGATGTTGGTACAAAATTAACTTGAATGACTCTAAACTAATCCTTATATCTTTTGACTTAAAAATTCATTTCTATAAAAAGATAGTTTTTTATAAGACTTAGTATCATTACTTTTAACGAATAAAGTCTCTGTATAAATGGTGAATTCATCATTGGTGTCCATTGGTGAATTCGATGACCGTTCGGCATTTAGTGTTAAACTTATATGAGATAAAAATCGTCTCCATTCATCATGGAAAACAATTTTAATAAATAATTTGTACTGCGTGTAATTTGTGTGAGATTCTGTAGATAAAAGACTTGTGGTGGCCAAAACGTATTAGTTTTCTTTTTCTTTTAATCTTTTACGATTGTTTTTAAAAATATTTGCAATTAAATTTTAATAAAATAACACTATCACACACACAAATAATAATAATAATAATAATAATAATAATAAAATGTCTAGATCTCGCAAAGAAAATCTGATCACTCTGAATAAATTTTAAAGGCATTTGCTGCAACGTGCTATTTTATGTTGTGTGTACAGTAGAGATGAGACGGGCTCAGCCCGAGCCCGATCGGGCTCAAGTCTTACGCAAGTCTTCGGGCTCCGGGCGGGCTCGGATTCAAGCTAAAAGTTCCGTTTATTGTATTCTTCACTAACTGGAAAATGTAAAAAAGAAAAGAAAAGAAAAGAAAGAAATTTTATTCATCTTGAGAGCACTGTTAGTAATGCCATAATAGTCATGATAAGTAATAAATCACAAAATAATCTTGCAAACCATAGTACAGTCGGTAACAAAAGTGTCCGAACACTAGCGAAAATTCCTATGTAAAAAAAGTACACTTCATACGGTTTTGTTAAATAAATCCTTGTCGAATCCTGTTCTTAGTCAGTGTAAGAACATGATTCGATAAGGATTTATTTAACAGAACCGTATGAAGTGTACTTTTTTTACATAGGAATTTTCGCTAGTGTTCGGACACTTTTGTTACCGACTGTAGCTTTGACTTTCCTTTTTCTAAATAGAACTTTTTTTTCAACGGGATGCATATTATGTCATAGTGTTATACAGTAATTAATCCTTCCTCCTTCGTCATATTGGGTCTCATTATATCACTCATTCGGATAAATTTTTTGTCCCCCGATAGGCGCGTTATAAACAATGGGCTGCACTATAAATATATATTACATAAATATATACATGTATACAGAGACACAGACATTATAAATTGTTATAATAACATTTATAGTTACTTAAATTGAGGATTGATAATAAGAAAATTAATTTGAAAATGAAAACAGTATATAATTTTACTATTGTGTATGCGTTGCATAACGTACCAGTTTCAATATCGGGCTCGGGCGGCCTCGGGCTCTGAACACACAAAATTTTTCGGGCTCGGGCGAGCTCAGTTAAAAAATGTTTCGGTCCCGGACGGGCTCGGATTGCCAAAATAGAGCCCGAACTCACCTCTAGTGTACAGTAAAAAAGCAAAATTTGGTTTCATTGTTATGAAATTAAAAAAAAAAAAAAAAAAATCTTGATTAACTGTTTCATTTTTAAATTATCAAGAATTGCTTTTGTATAAATTTGAATTTTGATTTTAATATAAATAATCGCTTCATACATAAAAAAAAAAAAAGTAAGTAAGTCTAAAAGTCTATTTTGTCTAGATCTCGCTTTGGCCAGTGGGAATGTTCTAATCCACGTAATTCTGTTTAATCTTACAAGTATTTGCTACAACTCAGTATTTTATGTTGTGTGTACAGTAAAAAAGGGAAAAAAAGGGTTCAATAGTATCGAACGAACAAGCAAAAAAACTTGATTATTTTATTTTATTTTTTTATATGAGCTCATTTACATTTTAATTTAAATAATAAATCGCATCTCACATTAAAAAAAAAAAAAAAGAATATAGGTAAAAAAGGTTATCGGATTTTTCTTTTCAAAATTTGGTTTAGCATAAGAAGGAGGGAAATAAGTAAGGGGGGAAAAAAGGTATCTAAACGATGGTCTTTGTTTTACAGGAAAAAACCACTTATTTCCTTTAACATTTGCCATCAAATTTTTCCTATACGGGTGGAATCATTTTTGTGATTTATCCTTGCCGGTTGTCCTACGTCTGTCAAGCAGATATTATCTGAACTGTTGTCAAACGGCAGATTATTTACAAAATTAACAGAAATGAAATTTGAAATAAAAGCTTTAATTCCCAAGATTAATTTCCAGCATAAATGACTTTCAAAATTTTAATATTGAATTACCTAAGCTAATAATATTTCCAGTATTTATCTAGAAAAATAATATATTATAATTTCTTACAATACTGACTCTTTAATTAAAATTATTTTCGTACACTAAATAACTATAACTTTTTTTAGTGGAACTAATTACTAGACTGCAAAACATATTCACAAGAAGAAACAACACAAACTAGCTAAGTACTTTCCTAAACTACATTCCTAAATCCTATTTTCTGAATTAACGAAATTCATAAACTAGCTGGAAAGCAAATTCAGTCATAACACATCTTATGGCGCCATAAGAAGGATCTCTACCAGGGTTGCCAAATTTAGCCTTTTTTTTATTCAATAGTCACCAATAATTTTTATTTGTAACGTTTGGCTAATCACTTCGAAGATTGATTGTGTATTATGTATATCAAATGTCACTTTTCAAAATTATTGGTGACAACTGAATAAAACAAAGGCCAAATTTGGCAACCCTGATCTCTACGATTGCCAAGATATAATTTTCTTAACGAACTCTGTAAATATCTCTATATTCAAAAAACTATGTACTGAAAATAATAATTGGCGCGAATTAAGTATTCATTGCTACAAAAAAATAATAATTAACTTTCTGCTCATTGGATTAGAATAAATTTACAGCTTTGTTTAAGTTTTGAGCATGCATCGGTAACTTCATATTTTTAAAAGATAGAAAGTACTACCCATCATAAAATCTTATACACCAATACAAAGACATTACATACTTGAAACAGTTTTATTCTTATCACATTTTCAAAAGTTATTCAGCAAGTCAGTAATGTTATAGTAGTTAAATATTTGCTTAAAGATCAATACATTCTTTTCCATCAAAATATTACTTCAATCTTAAAATATTTCCTATTTAAATCTTTTTAGAATGTAATTTAGTAGCAGTATTTAGATGCATTAATTTCTTTAAAAATTTAGATATCTATTGATTTTAAAGGCTGCTACCACGAACATATCGAAATGTTTCAATAGTCGAATAGTGACGTAGAAATACGTTTTCGGAAATTAAAAATATAACAAAACTCTCGAAACATCAGTTTCGCTCACTAATTCCGCATCGAATATTTCCTTCATATATTTACTATCGTAACTTTTTTTTCCGAGTGCCAATTGATTGAACCTTAAATTTATTTCAAAATGTTGCATCCTTATTATACCACATATGAACCATCGAAAGACTTCGATGAGTTCGTGATAGCACTCTGAAAGTTTTTATACATTTACAAAACGCGAATGTGAATCAAATCATACCAAAATATAAAAAGCAATTCAAAAGAAAAAACAAGCTCATTTTTCAATATGTTAAGCAGTATATTTTTAAAGCAACTACTGTCTGCAATATAATTCATTGTCTTTTTTTCTTCGGTAATCTTGTATGTAATTTATTTAATTTATTCTCATATATTATTATCTCATATATTATTATGCTCATATATTATTATCCAAAAAGAAAAATAGATGAGCACACATATGATAAATATTGTGTAAAAATATAAAAAAATATTGTGAAATCAAATGAAATGTATTGAAAATGAAATATTATGAATGAAATAAACCAATATTATGAATGAAAAATGTTAGAATTTGTACCAAGCATTTCTGCTGCTCTGATTTATTTATTTATTTATTTGTTTTAATTAAACCTTTAGTTGATATTTAAAGCAATAAAAATATTGCATGACAAATTTCAGCAAAAATACTTAGTCTCTCTCTATATATATGCAATAATAAAATAAATATTTGTGTTCATGCCATCAATTATAAAATAAATATTTGTGTAAAAATGTAGTGATAATTATGCACTATAAATGAGAAAAAAATTGTGTTTATGAAAAATAAATATATGAATAAATGAAGTTTCAAACCTACCAAGCACTTTTGCTGCAACTATTTCAATTTCCAATTATTATTAGTATTTTTTTTTTTTTTTTTTTAATAGAGACCCAAAAATATTAAAAATATCAGCAAAAGTACTTAGCTAAATGTATATTAAAAAATATATAATATTATGCAGTACTTGAAATAATATCTTTTTATTAAATTTTATATGCATCAATTAAATATTTAAACCAAACCAAAATAAAAATTTCAATTCTCAATAACTCATTTCTTGAGTTTAAAAACTTAATTTTTAAAATTGTCTTTGTTCTTTTAAAATGATGGTTTGTTTATATATACACATATATATCAAAAAGTAAGTCAAAAATTACATACCTTTTCTTTGTGCATCAAAAAAAATTATCATAAAAAAATTATCTTAATTTTTATCTATTTCAAACCAATCACCAGTTTAACTTCACTTAATTTTATTTGAATGTTACAAATTATTCTCTGTACACTATATCTTATTCTGTATGAGTTGTTAAGTCTCTATAAATTTTTAGTAATAACACATGTACGGCTTTTCTCCTGTATGAGTGCGTATATCTCTCATGCGCTGTGCACAAAATTTGAAGAAATGTTATCACTATAACACATGTACGGCTTTTCTCCTGTATGAGTGCGTTTAGATCCTTGAGAAGATCTTGTATAAAAGAGCATCCAGTACCACAAGATGAAATGTACGATCACCAAACTCCGAAGGCGGCAGTCGAGAAGAGAACAAAAACTAGCTGTCTGGAAATGCGAACTGTATTGAATTGCAGTTTCTTATCATCTTTTCTCTCGGCACAGGAATTGTATTTGAAGCGAGCGAAGGACTAATATTAGTATTCTCAGGACGGAATAATACACAAGGCCAGCGACATCTCAATGAGCTTTGCACCTTTGCAGCAGGCTGAATATATCAGACTCAGCGCAGGAACACGTAGATAATGGAAAGTTCTTGTTTAGCATAGCCGGCAGCTCCGAGATATGCAAAAATGTCACTGATTCTTCAATCGGCCTCTTTCTAAAAAGTTCGAGAGCAGAGAAAACATTATTTCCATCGGCCCTCCCCTCTCTCTCCATCGATGCATTCCCATAAACCTGTACGGCGCCAAGTTCTGTGAGGTAAAAAATCCCCCACAGATGAAAGCAGCTAGTCAATTGGCCGTGAAGTTTGCTATAAAAAGTTGTTGAAAAGATGAAATAACCAAAGTCTTGAGAATTTTACATAGCCTTCTTTATTAGATGTTCGTTATTAAAGAAATCACATGAAGACAAATTTAAGTTTACACATAAAATTATTTGCAAGCAATAATCCCAGAATTTTATCGGGAAGCAAGGGAGAGAGAGAGAGGGCCAAAAAAATACGTATTAACTATATGATGAAAAAGCGAAAACTGTGGGTCTGCTTTTTTTCTCGCACGGGGAGAACCCCTGGAAGGGCAGTCATATGTTTCGCTTTATCTTATTTTCGCCAAAAATGAAAGCCAACTTCAGTTCTTTGTTTTAGATATTAAACTAATGTTAATTTTTGAATTTGTAATGACGGTTTATAATTGTATTAACCTTTTAATCGCCAACTTTACGCCAAGCGACCGTTTGACTAGAGAAAATGACCGTTATGAACTGAAATCATTAATATTGGGTAATTTAAAATAAATTATATCCGATGTTGCAATAATATAAATTCTGACAATGAGTTTTCTTTTTTATGACTATTTGAGAACACTTTTTTTTATAATTACGTTTAATGTCAGAATTTCCGTTAGATATTATTTCTTTTATTTTCTTTTTATCCCATAAAATAAAGTACTTTTCTATTCAAAAAGATAAACATTTTATTTATGATTTAGATATAAAACATATACAATTTAGATTGCTGAATGATGTGTGTTATTGTTTTATGTTAATAAATAGCGTAGGTCGTATGTATAATTAAAATTGTGTAATTTTTAACGACATTTAAAAATAATTCTTTTTCCAAATGCTTAAGAACAAATTACGTAAATATAATATCTCACTTAAAATTTAATTATTTTTTTTATTGCAATAATGCTTTCATTTATCATTAGATTTTATTTTATTTAAAAATTCAATTAAAATTTAACCAAATATATGTGAACACCTTCACATATTTCTCCCGGCGACCCAGAAAAATAAAAAAAAATCTCTCTCACTCCCTAGTATGTCATATAAACATAATGAAAATTGTCATTCATTTTTTTTAAATATATATAAGAAATCTGCATAAGCAAAAACAAAAATTGTATATAATGAAACAGTCAATTACTAGTATAAAATGTGCACATTAAAAAAATCTGTCTCATCATGACACAATGGCTTTCCGAATATTTTATCATTTGACAATGATTGTGGGCACCACATTTTCTTATAGTTCAGAGTCTGGATCCAGATTTCCCGTATATATATCTCGTCAAGAAAGCCTTAAAAGTGATACTTATTCACTTTTTTGTAAAAATAGTTTTTCTCTACAATGTTCTTACATCATCCATGGAATGATGCTGTTATGCTTTAAAGGTATTACATATTACTCTCTACATTGTAAAGAATATTGAACATGCCATATTTAATACTGCAATATGTCAAATAACATTAATGTTAAACATTGAAAAAAAAAACACATGAGTACAAGTAAATTAAAAAATGAACATAAAATGAGAGGAAAAAAAATATAAATGTATATACAAATAATAGAAAATATCACAAAAGTGAAAAAAAATTTGTTCGTGCAATTCCACACAGGAGAGATTCAAAAACGACGCCCATTGGACAGTCAAAAAAAAAATATCTCCCCTTAATCTTGTATGTAGCAACAAGTATATCGACTTTGGCTTATGGCCATTGTCCTAGCGGGATAGGGCGTGTATAAAGACCTGACCTGTTAGGGACAGGCCTCCGTCCCCCATCAAAGTCAAAGACTTCTGTAGGGACACCTCGCAAACTTGGTATATATATGTCAATTGAATTGTATTAAACAATTTTCAAAAGAAGTGTGGGGGTCTCATCACAATGAAATGCTACTCTCCCGGGTAAATTTTGAACGAGTTAGCATTATCATAGAGGGTAAAATTAAAAATTGAAAAATATATATATATATTTAATCAAAATTCTTAGTACTATCAAAATTTAGTGTGATGAGATAAAGACTACCAAAACAACTCACTAAACCCAATGAAGCAATTCAAAAAAAAAAAAAACATATCATAATAACAATAATAATAAGGTTGCCACATATAATAATAATAATTGCCACATATTAGAATTTTGAGATTTTAACTTTAAGTCATTGCACTATTGAAAAGTTTTGTATAGAGTATGTCAATAAATAGTATTGTAATCATCTGTTAAACTTATGATATATTAATATCTATCAAAATGTAAATATTATTAAACAAGTTTTTTTTTTTTTTTAACTGAATTATAGTAAATTTTATTAAATTTGTTGTTAAGAAAACTGTAATAATAAGAACTAGAAAAGAAAAAATTATGCAATATTTCACATAGTGTTGTGTCATCCATTGTAATTAAAAATAAGAAAGAGAAAAAAAAGAAAAATGCAGAGTATACATTGGTCCAGCCAATTACCTGCATACAATGAATGACACAACCAAAATAAACATAAAAGGAACCTATGCATCGAGCGCCCTTCATATAATGCACAAGTTTCTTTTTAAAACATTACATAATATGATATTAAAATTTAATTCTTGTTTCTTAAATTATAATTGTGGCTTGTCTTGAATTATAATTAACATTTCTATTAGGACTTGCTTCATCAAGTAAGTGGCTGTATCTAGGTGGTGCAATAATAAGTCTGTCAATATGGACTCTAAATGACAATCTATCAGGCGCTTGTAGCCTTTTAATTGTAAATGAAACCGGTGAGTGTTTTTGTAGAACAACAAAAAGTCCTGTGTACTTTGGTTTAAACTTATCAACGGATTTTAAATAAACAATGTCATGTACAGCAACAGGTCTTAATTTAGCATGTCTGTGAAAGCGTTGATATCTCTTATTTTGATTATCTTTTATGTTAGAGTAAGCTTTAAGGTAAATTTTATTTAAATCTTCTAATAATTTATGTGTATCAATATTCTTGTCGAGAAAAGGTTGATTCATCTGTTGCTCAAAAGTGTCAAAAATCAATGAAATTTCTCTTCCAAAATGTAATAAGTTAGGTGAGTACAAAGTAGATGAATGTTTAGAGCCATTATACAATGATTTATGTATAAACAAAGAGTTTTCAAATGTATGGCCTTCAGACATTAAAATGTTTACTGAATATTTAATGGATTTATTGATCCTTTCGGACAATGCGTTTGATTGTGGATGTGCTACAGAAGAATGTGTAATTTTTATACCAAGAGTACTGTTAAAAGAGTTGTAAACACTGGATGTAAATTGAAGACCAAGATCCGAGAGGATAACTGAAGGTCTACCAAAGGTGGTAATATAACTAAACAAACATTTAACTATTTTTTCTGCTGGTGTATCCTTTAATGGATAAATTTCCATATGGCGTGAGAAAATGTCCAACACTGTGAGTACCGAGTGACCATTATTAAATGGTCCTACTAAATCAACACTAATAGTATGTCCAGGATGTGTGGGTGTGTATGTACGTTGTAATGGAGCTGGAAGAGTGTTATGATGTTTAGCCTGTAGGCATCGTGTACATGAAGCGACAAAGTTTAATGTATCTGTGTACATTCCTTTCCAAAAGTATTTGTTTGATAGGAAATTATATGTTTTATTTAATCCAAAATGAGACAAATGTAAAATTGTTAATGTCTTAGCTTTTAGCGAATTAGGAACAATAATAAGATATGAGAATGTTGAGCTATTGGGACATTGCTTTTTATACATCAGTACCTTTGTGTCTGGATGAATAAAATAGTTTGGGTATTTTCTTGAAAAACCTTTCTTTAGAATTTCTGTGTAAATTTTTGACAATACAGGATCCTTTATTTGTTCATTTACAAAAGTATTATTAGAGATTTCTAAAAGTGGGTCTTTATTATTTGAATCTCCAGAAATTAAGCAATTAGTGTATTGTTGTTTGATTTTGTTACAATTGTTATCATTAAAGTGATTAACAACATTACTATTATCATGTACTACAGGTAGAGGTTGTTTTTCAAAAATTAATTCAGGTTTAGAGTTCAAATCTTGTTGATTGTGAGTGAAGTCACATCTCGAAAAATAATCTGCTAAAATATTTGATGAACCAGGAATGTGTTCAAAATCAAACGAATATTCTGAAATTTCCATTGACCATTTTGTGGTAAGGTCTGTAGGATTAGTTGTTTTTTTTGTATCTTTTTAATGGAGCACTGTCAGATAAAATTGTGAATTTTCTGTTGTACAAATAGTATTTAAATGCAATTATTGATTTGTAGATAGCCATTAATTCCAGTTTTAGTGCAGGGTAGCGTTTTTCAGATGGCTTCAATGATTTAGAAAAGAAGGCTATTGGAAGTAATTTATTATCATGTTTCTGCATTAGTACCCCAGCAATTGAAATATTTGAAGCATCTGTATTAAGGTAGAAATCTCTATCCCAATCCGGTAGTCTGACCACTGGTGATTCAAAGAAAATTTTTTGAATTTTGTGAAAAATCTGTTGATGTTCAGTAGTCCAATGAAATTTTGATTTTGGTTTAGTCAGATCAATTAACCCGTTAGTAGTCGCTATCAACAGCGCCACCTATTACAGATTAAGAACTTTTTATTTAACTGTCACCAATAATTTTAAGAAGTGATGTGATCGACGTTAAATCGCTTTTATTCGCGTTTTATGTATATCAAATGCCACTTCTAAAACTTTTTGGTGGCTGTTGAATAAAAAAATCTGGAAAAACTGAAGGATGGGCGGCAAATCGACCAACTAGCGACTACTAACAGGTTAAAGGTTGTATTAGTTTAGAAAAGTTGGGTACAAGGGATTTATAAAATGTTACAACACCAATAAATTTTTTTAATTGCCTTTTAGTTGACGGTGTAGGAAAAGAATTAATTTTGACAATATTTGATTGTATTGGGGAAATACAATGATTTTGAATATGGAATCCAAGATAATTTACACCAGTTTTGTGAAAAGTGCACTTGTTAGGTGCAAGGGTTAAGTTGTACTTTATCAAAATTTGTAAGATTCTACTTAATTTAGTGCATGTTTCCTCAAAGCTATTCGAGCCAAAAATGAGGTCATCTTGATAGGCATGTATTCCCTCTAAATCAATTTCATCAATAATTGTGTCCATTAAAGCTTGATATTGAGAAGCAGCATTTTTTAATCCAAAGCATAGTCTTTTGTATTTAAAACTACCAAACATAGAAGTAAATGTTAATTTATCTTGTAAATCTTCAGGAAGTGCAATCTGGTGGTAAGCCTGTTGAAAATCTAAACATGTGAAGTACTTGTAGGCTGATAAGTCAGCAATAATTGTTTGTATTTTGGGTAAAGGGTATGAAGATCCCTGAATTATTGAATTAAGCATTCTAAGGTCCATTGCAATTCTATATTTTTTTTACCTTCTGCGTCAAGTTTTTTTTAACTAAAAGAATGGGGCAAGCCCATTCTGAACAATTTCTTTCAATAATTCCAGCTTCTACTAGTTGATTTATTTGACTTTTAGCTTCTTGTTGTAATGATTGTGGTATTGGAAAAGGTAATGTTTTAATTGGGAACTCAGTGATGAATTTTAAATTTGGTATAACTTTGTCTGTATGCCCTAAAGTTTTCATAGATTTAGAAAAGGCTGCAAAATTTGTTAACAAAATATTCTTTGATTTCTTTTCTTGGTCTCCTTGGAGATGTTTGACATCAAAATCCAAAGGAGAGAGTTCCTTTCTTCTTAAATTTAATATTTCATCAGAAGCTTGAATGTAATTCAAAATTTGTGTAGTTGAATCAGTAACAATTTTACTGTTTTTATCAATTTCTGCTTCCTGCGGAATAATTTCATCAATTTCTGTTAGGGTGCCCATTTTTGTACCTTTATTTATGTGAATACTTTCTTTAGTTAGATTTTTAACATAAATTTGAAATTGGCCTCTATTACAATTATTATCATTATCAAGCATTTTTGAAGTACTACTATTTATTACTGAATCTAGACACAATATAGTTGCATTATTTTCTGTATTTTCAAACAAATAGTCCCTGTCAGACAAAAAAATTGTATTTACATCTATAAATGTTTCCTCTTCAGGTTCTAAAAATATTTTCTGAGAAGCCCTAACTGTCATTTGTTTACATTTTTGGGGAGGATTTTGATTTTTTTTCTGAGTTACAGTATTTTTCGCAACACTACAATTGTTTAAGTTTTCATCTTCTACAAGTGTATTTGCAATGGGAATAATTATATCTTTAAGTTTGATATTGTTTTTATACAAGTCTATTATTACATTATTTTGTTGAATAAAGTCCCATCCAAGTATGGCCTGAAACGTTGATTCATTAGGGATGTCAACAATGAAAAATTTCTGCGAGAAAAATGTGTTATTTATTTTGAAAGAAGTTTGAATACATGAGGAGAATTGTACATTTGAATTTACAGTCTTAATCGTTACTGGTGAAGACAAGTGTTTATAAGTTAATTTCTCTTTTAAAGATTTAAAGGTACTTTCAGAAAGCAATGATATCGAACTCCCTGTATCGATTAAACCGGTGATAGCATTTTTAGCTAAGTTAATTTCAATTAACGGTAGTGTAGGTGAAATTTTATTTACATTAAAAATATATTAATTTTGAATTTCTGTAGTTTGTGTGGATTTGTTATCAGCAATATTTATTTTATTCACAGTTTGTGAGGCAATTGAATTTACTTTTCTTGTCTAGATAGTTTTATAGTGTCACTTAGATTTGACAAATCAAAATTAGGATTAGGTGCTGATGTTGTCTGGTGTAGTTGAGATGCAAGGCCATCAGCTACTCTACATCTCGAGTCTAGTTTAAATGCCTATTGTTGTCATTTCTCTTGAAAAATCTTCCTCTCGAAAAATTATTGTTTTGGGTTTGGCTTCTTTGCCATTTATAACATTTATTAGCTACATGCCCTTTACGGTTGCAAAGTTGACAAACAACACTATGAAAACCCTGTTGTTGTGATCCCCTAGCCTTATGTGTTTTAATTTTTTTTTATAATCATTGTGTCGACTTCGTCCAACATGAGCATTTTGTGAATCTGATAAACTGTTTACTTCCTCTTTTTTTTCTTTTTGTCCGAAGGACAAAGCATCTACTTTTTCTGTTAATTCAATTAATTTCTGTGATAAATTGTTAACAAATACATTATCACCTTGTTTGAGCAAGATATTTTCGTTTATGTTTATCTCTTGTAACTTTTGAGCGCGATTTACCGCCAAATTATAATCAGTAATTCCCTCTTCCATGATTTTTATACGTATGTTAGATGGAATGGAGGAGATAAACCTTGTAAATTTAATGTTATCAAGTGCATTACTATCGGTAATTTTGTTATATATAATATTAACTAATATATTTAATCTGTGCGCGAAATTTTTTATGGATTCCTGAGGGAGCAAATTTAAATTGTTAAACTCTATTAGTGCTTGAGTGGAACTCATGGGAGTAAAAATAGTTTTAAACTCTTCCTTAAGAAAGTTTAAATCATTTGATTTATACAACTGGGGGGATTGTGTTAAATATTTTAATGCCGCCGCAGACAATTTTCCCTTCATTACTGCTACTGCTTCTTCAGCCGATAGCCTATTCATCCTAGCATATGTGGACACTTGGTCAAAAAAGAAATCAACTAAAGATGGTTCACCATCAAAATTCATTAACTGAATGTTGACTGTTTTGGCTTTCGCCATAATTAATACTTTTGCCTAACCAACTTAAAATATTGTAAATAAATTATATAATAAATATTGTATGTGACACAAAACAAAAATTGTTAATGCCAAGGATTCTTTTTTTTTTTTTTTTTTTTTTATTAATTACTTTAGCATATAATTTTATACTATTGTATGCCACTTTTAAAAACAAGAATACTTAGTTTTATATGCTCATATATTATTATCCAAAAAGAAAAATAGATGAGCACACATATGATAAATATTGTGTAAAAATATAAAAAAAATATTGTGAAATCAAATGAAATGTATTGAAAATGAAATATTATGAATGAAATAAACCAATATTATGAATGAAAAATGCTAGAATTTGTACCAAGCATTTCTGCTGCTCTGATTTATTTATTTATTTATTTGTTTTAATTAAACCTTTAGTTGATATTTAAAGCAATAAAAATATTGCATGACAAATTTCAGCAAAAATACTTAGTCTCTCTATATATATATGCAATAATAAAATAAATATTTGTGTTCATGCCATCAATTATAAAATAAATATTTGTGTAAAAATGTAGTGATAATTATGCACTATAAATGAGAAAAAAATTGTGTTTATGAAAAATAAATATATGAATAAATGAAGTTTCAAATCTACCAAGCACTTTTGCTGCAACTATTTCAATTTCCAATTATCATTAGTATTTTTTTTTTTTTTTTTTTTTTTTTTTTTAATAGAGACCCAAAAATATTAAAAATATCAGCAAAAGTACTTAGCTAAATGTATATTAAAAAATATATAATATTATGCAGTACTTGAAATAATATCTTTTTATTAAATTTTATATGCATCAATTAAATATTTAAACCAAACCAAAATAAAAATTTCAATTCTCAATAACTCATTTCTTGAGTTTAAAAACTTAATTTTTAAAATTGTCTTTGTTCTTTTAAAATGATGGTTTGTTTATATATACACATATATATCAAAAAGTAAGTCAAAAATTACATACCTTTTCTTTGTGCATCAAAAAAAATTATCATAAAAAAATTATCTTAATTTTTATCTATTTCAAACCAATCACCAGTTTAACTTCACTTAATTTTATTTGAATGTTACGAATTATTCTCTGTACACTATATCTTATTCTGTATGAGTTGTTAAGTCTCTATAAATTTTTAGTAATAACACATGTACGGCTTTTCTCCTGTATGAGTGCGTATATCTCTCATGCGCTGTGCACAAAATTTGAAGAAATGTTATCACTATAACACATGTACGGCTTTTCTCCTGTATGAGTGCGTTTAAATCCTTGAGAAGATCTTGTATAAAAGAGCATCCAGTACCACAAGATGAAATGTACGATCACCAAACTCCGAAGCCGGCAGTCGAGAAGAGAACAAAAACTAGCTGTCTGGAAATGCGAACTGTATTGAATTGCAGTTTCTTATCATCTTTTCTCTCGGCACAGGAATTGTATTTGAAGCGAGCGAAGGACTAATATTAGTATTCTCAGGACGGAATAATACACAAGGCCAGCGACATCTCAATGCGCTTTGCACCTCTGCAGCAGGCTGAATATATCAGACTCAGCGCAGGAACACGTAGATAATGGAATGTTCTTGTTTAGCATAGCCGACAGCTCCGAGATATGCAAAAATGTCACTGATTCTTCAATCGGCCTCTTTCTAAAAAGTTCGAGAGCAGAGAAAACATTATTTCCATCGGCCCTCCCCTCTCTCTCCATCGATGCATTCCCATAACCCTGTACGGCGCCAAGTTCTGTGAGGTAAAAAATCCCACACAGATGAAAGCAGCTAGTCAATTGGCCGTGAAGTTTGCTATAAAAAGTTGTTGAAAAGATGAAATAACCAAAGTCTTGAGAATTTTACATAGCCTTCTTTATTAGATGTTCGTTATTAAAGAAATCACATGAAGACAAATTTAAGTTTACACATAAAATTATTTGCAAGCAATAATCCCAGAATTTTATCGGGAAGCAAGGGAGAGAGAGAGAGGGCCAAAAAAATACGTATTAACTATACTACTCCGATTCAAAAAATTAGAATAATGAAAATAAATATGGTCAAGGGAAATGAAAATCGAATTTATCAAATAAATAATCAACAATATCAAATATAAAGTACTATAATATGAATCTGCATATTTTGCAGATTATAAAAATGTAAACACATTACAATGAAATAGAAAATATATTAAATCAGCTAACAACAAAAAATTCAAAATATTAGAATACTTTCTAACATGGTTCAAAAAATTAGAATAATGAAAATATATTGAACATAATTTAAACTCTAAGTATTTTTACTTGCTAATCAGTACTTTGTTGCATCACCCTTAGCTTTAATGACAGCTCTTAAACGTTTTGGCATGTTTTTAACTAAAGGTTCACAATCTTTTTTATCCAAATTCGCCCATATGCTCTTTATACTAGAAATAAGTTCTTTTTTGTCTCTAGGCGCAACTTCTTGAAGTCGTTTCTTCATAATTCCCCACAAATTCTCGATAGAATTTAGATCGGGTGAGTTTGCAGGCCAAGGGAGTACAGGTATGTCCTTCTCTTTGAGCCATTTAGTTGTTGATTTGGAAGTGTGGGGAGAAGCTGAATCTTGCTGAAACAAGAAATCGTCATCACATAAATCCTCAGCTGAAGGAATCATGAAATGTTCAAGAATTTCTTGATAGACTTCTGAATTGACTGTTGTGTAAACAATACACAACCTGCCTGGGCCTTCAGCAGTCATGCAGCCCCATACCATAACAGAGGTCGCAAATTTAAACGAACGTTTTAAACATTCTTTCTTATAAGCTTCATGTTTGAGTCTCCAGACACGTATACCTTGATTTCCGTGAGACACACAAAACACACTTTCATCGCTGAAAAGTATCTTTTTCCAATCGTCGTGATCCCAAAATAGCCTTTGTTTACACCATTTAACTCTAGCAGCCCTTTGCTTAGATGATAAGAATGGCTTTATCTTAGGCACACGTGATCTAAAACCTAATTTGCGAAGTCGTCGTAGTGTTGTAGTAATAAGTGTTTTCAAAATAAACACTTTAAAAGTGGTCGAAAGCCAGTAACTTCAAGAAGAGATGAAAGGCAATTGAAAAAGATTGTGAAGAAACATCGTTTTCGGAGTGTGAGATATGTGCATAGAAAATGGAAAGAAATGGGTATAAATGTCTCCAAATCTACAACACTACGACGACTTCGCAAATTAGGTTTTAGATCACGTGTGCCTAAGATAAAGCCATTCTTATCATCTAAGCAAAGGGCTGCTAGAGTTAAATGGTGTAAACAAAGGCTATTTTGGGATCACGACGATTGGAAAAAGATACTTTTCAGCGATGAAAGTGTGTTTTGTGTATCTCACGGAAATCAAGGTATACGTGTCTGGAGACTCAAACATGAAGCTTATAAGAAAGAATGTTTAAAACGTTCGTTTAAATTTGCGACCTCTGTTATGGTATGGGGCTGCATGACTGCTGAAGGCCCAGGCAGGTTCACAACAGTCAATTCAGAAGTCTATCAAGAAATTCTTGAACATTTCATGATTCCTTCAGCTGAGGATTTATGTGATGACGATTTCTTGTTTCAGCAAGATTCAGCTTCTCCCCACACTTCCAAATCAACAACTAAATGGCTCAAAGAGAAGGACATACCTGTACTCCCTTGGCCTGCAAACTCACCCGATCTAAATCCTATCGAGAATTTGTGGGGAATTATGAAGAAACGACTTCAAGAAGTTGCGCCTAGAGACAAAAAAGAACTTATTTCTAGTATAAAGAGCATATGGGCGAATTTGGATAAAAAAGATTGTGAACATTTAGTTAAAAACATGCCAAAACGTTTAAGAGCTGTCATTAAAGCTAAGGGTGATGCAACAAAGTACTGATTAGCAAGTAAAAATACTTAGAGTTTAAATTATGTTCAATATATTTTCATTATTCTAATTTTTTGAACCATGTTAGAAAGTATTCTAATATTTTGAATTTTTTGTTGTTAGCTGATTTAAATATATTTTCTATTTCATTGTAATGTGTTTACATTTTTATAATCTGCAAAATATGCAGATTCATATTATAGTACTTTATATTTGATATTGTTGATTATTTATTTGATAAATTCGATTTTCATTTCCCTTGACCATATTTCTTTTCATTATTCTAATTTTTTGAATCGGAGTAGTATGATGAAAAAGCGAAAACTGTGGGTCTGCTTTTTTTCTCGCACGGGGAGAACCCCTGGAAGGGCAGTCATATGTTTCGCTTTATCTTATTATCGCCAAAAATGAAAGCCAACTTCAGTTCTTTGTTTTAGATATTAAACTAATGTTAATTTTTGAATTTGTAATGACGGTTTATAATTGTATTAACCTTTTAATCGCCAACTTTACGCCAAGCGACCGTTTGACTAGAGAAAATGACCGTTATGAACTGAAATCATTAATATTGGGTAATTTAAAATAAATTATATCCGGTGTTGCAATAATATAAATTCTGACAATGAGTTTTCTTTTTTATGACTATTTGAGAACACTTTTTTTTATAATTACGTTTAATGTCAGAATTTCCGTTAGATATTATTTCTTTTATTTTCTTTTTATCCCATAAAATAAAGTACTTTTCTATTCAAAAAGATAAACATTTTATTTATGATTTAGATATAAAACATATACAATTTAGATTGCTGAATGATGTGTGTTATTGTTTTATGTTAATAAATAGTGTAGGTCGTATGTATAATTAAAATTGTGTAATTTTTAACGACATTTAAAAATAATTCTTTTTCCAAATGCTTAAGAACAAATTACGTAAATATAATATCTCACTTAAAATTTAATTATTTTTTTTTATTGCAATAATGCATTCATTTATCATTAGATTTTATTTTATTTAAAAATTCAATTAAAATTTAACCAAATATATGTGAACACCTTCACTGGCATCCTGATTTTTTTTTTTTTTTCGTCGCTTAATTTGTATAATAAAAATAAAATGTATAAGATATTCTACATGTTATACAAGTGATTAATGAAAAGAGAAAATATCGTTAAAGTGTGAATGGACAATTTGCACACATGGGGGATTTGAACAAAATCCTATTTTTCTGGTAGTTTTAGGCCCATAAATTTCAAAAAGTTCATTAAAAATGCAAAAAAAGTTCTTATTGATTTCAAAAATAACTTTAAAATTAACCAAAAATCACGTGACTTCAAAACGCTGCCTGACGTCACACTTTATGATGCTTCAATGTTTACATTTTGTTAGCCTAGTTAGTAAGCAGCAATTCGTTTTAATTTTCGTAATTATCAATTGTTTATGTGATTTCTGAGCACTTCTTTTTCATCTTATAATCATTTAATTTCATTATCACCTTTTTTCATTATCATTATTTTCCATCGTTTTCTTTTCATGGCGGTTGCCCAATGTTTTCGTTTAATAGGATCCTGTGGAACGCTAAAGAGTCACTTTTGAGGAACATTAGCCGTTGTATTAGTGTAAAAAGGTACAATACAATATTTATACTACGATTTGTTAATTTCCGTCATTATTATAACATACAAAACCTATTTCACTGATTTAAGAAGCAAAGCAAAGCACGAAATCGAATGCAAACAACGATTTCTCCCGTTTGTTGTCATAAAGAGTGACGTCACAATATATTATACTGCGTTTTCTCGAAAGAGTAAATAGTGCGATGTTAAAATTGCTATAAATCAGTTATTAGATTTCAAATAAAGAAAATGTATGTATTTATTTTCTTACCTTTTCATTTTCTATTATATAAGAATAAAATCAGAAAACATGCAAATTGTCTATTATATCCCAGTCTGTGCGCATGATTTTTTTTTTCAGCAACTTCCAGCATCTGAATAAATAAATATTTCCCTAAATAAATTTTTGAAACATGTTAAATCTTTTCCCCTGATACGATTGTGCTTTTGCAGTGAAAGTACTTTTTCAGTCAAAGTGATAATAAGGGGCATTTCATTCATTTCTAGTAAGGACAGCATTGGCGACGAATTTCGAATTTGGCGACTAGCGACCAAATTTGGCAAAAATAGTAGTTTAGGGTTTCCAAAGTTTCAAAGTCCCACAATGAACAGGAGCCGAGATCTAGAACTTTCCATGGGATTCTAGATGGAATTACTGACAAACTCCGTCGTCCAAAGGTAAAAATAAAAGTAAGTGGATTTCTGAAAGGGAGAATCAATCAGAGTAGACAGGGGCATTCAGTGAACTGCTCTGAACGATTGACTTAGAGAGACTGTGTTCCAAGTTATTGACCTGTATTCGTGAATCAGCGAAATTTCATTTCTGTGGAGTGTTTGATGCTGATTGTTTTACTCTTATGGAACATTTGTCGAACAGTGACTTTTGTCATATGAATGACAGCTTTATTGGATTGCTTCCAGAATATTCGTTGAATCGACAGTTCCATTCGACTGCTTCGAAACTATTCGTTGTAATCACAGTTTTATTGTGTTGATTCGAGAAGTTACGCGGAGTAAAGTGCATTCATCGATTAGAACATGTCTGTTTCTTTAAGAAATACTTTCTACACCCCCAAAAGGCGACACATTTTCGTAACAATATATTTCTATGAAACTTATTTCTAAATTTCAATGCACGTTGTCTCTTGTAAAAAATGTGACTGGTTGTCACCAAATAACTGGAAAGCTAATTTATTCATTAAAAAATATATAAAGGGGAGTGAGAGTAAGGGTCATCGGGATTACTGAGATATAATCTTCTTCATAGAAACACTGAAAAATCTCTAGAATACAGATAGAAACTTAGAATATAGATAGAAACTCTAGGTTCAAGAAATTATATATCTTTATAATGATAATTAATCTTAAACGAGTATACTGCCACCTATAGAAATCATTTTCTTTTCGATAATTGTTCAATGTCGTATGCAATATGTTCCATTTATTTTGTTCTTCAATATAGGTGGTTCTTAATAATTTCTTGTGGGTTTTTTTCAAAGCATTTTCCAGACAGATGGCGCTATTTATTCTCGCCGGTAGCAATACTACACTATTCTACATCTGTCACGTAAATTGTATCTGGAAAAATAGCCATATTAACGATTACTTACCATATCAACGCAAATTTTATCTTTTTAAATGAAACCTTCAGTTTCCAAGATTCATTTAACTGGATAAATGATTTTCAATAACTTTTCACAATAATGAGTTGCTTAAACTAATAATGTTTCCAGTATCTATGCAGAAAAATAAAATATCCTCTTTTTTTTTTTTTTTTAAGTTCTCTTTGATTAAATAAATATATTTTCCGATGCAACTTACCATCAAAAAGCAAGACAATTTGTCCATAGAGAAGCATTCACGAAATAGCTGTAAGACAAATTTAGTCATTAAAATCTGCTTAGATCCAATGTAAGGAAGGTTTAATATGATTACTAAAGTGTAATCTGCTTCATTGAAACACTGAAAAATAATTCTAAATTCAAAGAATTATATCCTGATATTTAATGCTAAAAGTATATTAATTACTGTAAAAATATCTTATATTTCTGCTAGCTGGATAAAGACAAAATAATCACAAACTGAAGTTTTATTATTTTTATTTACTTATTTATTTTACTTATTTCTTTTTAGGACTGAGGATTATTAATCTCTATCTACGGATTTTTACGATGCCAGTTTTACGATAGTTGGACATTAATCGAAATGGAAAATATATCGAAAATATAATTGAATTTGAAAGCGATGTTATATTTTGAAAAAAAAGAAAAAAACTAAAATAAAAAATAACTTATAGTCCCTCGTACTAAACTAAATTCTGCTTTTGCCAAAATTTCATCAAAATCTTCTTCTTCTTTTTTTTTTTTTTTTTTTTTTTTTTTTTATTCTTAAGAAAAAGAAAATTAATAATAATCAGTTTCGAAACGGACAGTATCGAAAAAGTTTTTTTTTTTTTTAATAATTTTGAATTAAGAAATAAAAAGCGCGCGTGCAAAATGAAATAAAAAATAAAATAAGATTTATAAATGTACAATAGTTAAGCTCGTGGACTTAGTTCAATAATAAAATAAGAAAAAATGACGATATTAGTCTAGTGAGATCAACATTTTTTTTTTTTTTTTTTCTACGGCATCAGATAAAAAATATTGGTAACAAACTATAGGTAACAGTGCAACTAAAACCTTGAAATTATGATTAAAATCAAATCAGAGTTGTACAATTTGTAATAGAATTAACGTATTTGAAGAAGACTTTTTTTTTTTTTTAGTTTTTGATAAATTTCAAGGATTCCTGAAGTTTTGAGCATACTTCAGTAAATTAACGTATTTGAAGGAGCTAGGAAGAATTACTCATCATAAAATTTAATACAGCAATTCAAATATATTACGTACTTGAAATAGCTCCAATTCTTATTGTCTTTTTTCAAAAGTTATAGCACGATAGCAAACTTATAACTTAAAAAAAAAATTGCTTAATTTTTAACAAATTATTTTCTCCCAAAATTTTAAAAGCACTTTCTACTAAATATTTTTAATAAAATATTTTCCAAATAGCATTCAATCGTACTATTTATTTATTTTAAATATGCTTTTTAAATACTCAAAATTTTCCAGATTTGACAGAAGGGAAGTTAGAATCATACCAAACCATAAAAATCAATTAATTAAAAAATTAACTTTTGTGTTAAATGATATATTTCTGAAGAAACCGGTATAAAGTATTATTTGCAAAAGAATTTATTTTCGTTTCCAATGATTGCTTAATGTGGTGTGTGATACACTCCATTTATTCCCTTTTCCTATATAGGGGGAATAGATCATGTGATTTATTCATGCCGGTAGCGACTTTTCATTGTCCTACATCTGTCAAGCAGATATATCTGGAATGCGGCTAAATTACAGATAATTTGCTATATAAAATGAAATATCATCATTTCAGATGAAAACTTTGATTTTCAAGGTTAATTTTGGTGAAAAAACAACATCCCAATTTTTCGATAGTTAGACATTTATCAAAATATAAAATTTATCGAAGACATAATTAAATAATTTGAAAGCGATGTTATAATTTGAAAAAAAAAAAATAATAATAATAATAATAATAATAGTCCTCTGTCCTAAACTAAATTCTGCTTTTGTCAGAATTTCATCTTTTTTTTGGGGGGGGGAGGGGGGGGGAGAGAGAAAAAGAAAAGTAAAAAAAATGTATAATAATCAGTATCAAAACAAACGATATCGAATTTTTTTTTTTTTTTTTTTTTTTTTTTGCAACAATTAAAAATTTAAATCTCCATTTTTAAAGCTTTTACCAGGTTATTATTTTCATATTTTAATTAATTTTAAAAAATGTAATCAAAATTTAGTTACAAATAAGGTACCAAATGAAAGGAGAAATTTTTCTGAATCCGTCGGATTAATTAACTTATCGATCGGACAATTAATTATTTTTTTAATTAACTAAAGTAGGAAAATCTGTGTCAACTTGCGTATATATATATATACAGGGTGTGGTAGATAAGTAATGAGACTGGCCGCCGCGCGGCGACCCAGTCGCTCGCAGTGCGGTCTGCACCTGCAGGTCACGTGGTGGGGGATCTGAGCTAACAATAGAACCGGTTCGCAGTCGCGTCAGAGCTGTGGCGCAGTGAGGGTCGAGCTTCGCGTATTAGTTGTTTGTGTGCACGTGACACTTGTGAAAATGGATCGCTCGATAGAACAGCGGCATGCAATCAAATTTTGCTTTCGCTTGGGAAAAACTGCTTCGGAAACTTTTGGACATTCCAATACGACCCGGAGACGAAAGCCCAGAGCTTGGAGTGGCACACACCGGCATCCCCGCGGCCGAAGAAAGCAAGAATGTCAAAGTCCTGCGTCAAGACAATGCTGATTGTGTTTTTCGACAAGCGGGGGTTAATTCACAAAGAGTTTGTCCCTCAGGGGAAAACTGTGAATGCCGAATTCTACAAAGAAGTCCTTCAGCGATTGCACAGAGCCATCAAACGGAAGCGACAGGACCTTGCTCAACGCTGGCGTCTCCACCACGACAACGCTCCGGCGCACACAGCGTTCCTCGTGACCTCCTACTTGACCCGAATTGGAGTTGAAGTTCTGCCACAGCCACCATACAGCCCTGACTTGAGTCCTCCTGATTTCTTCCTATTTCCGAAGGTCAAAAGATGCCTGAAGGGTCATCGTTTCGACGATATTCCGAACATCCAACGTGCTGTCACGAAGGCACTAACTGGGATAACTCCAACGGACTACAGTGGGGCCTATGAAGCTTGGAAAACGCGCTGGCAACGTTGTGTCGACGCCCAAGGCGAGTACTGTGAAGAATATTAACGTTTTGTACAAATCGGATCAATAAATTTGTTTTTCTAGACTGAGTCTCATTACTTATCTACCACACCCTGTATACATATATATTATCTCAACAATGGAAAATTAAACAAAAAAATTTTTTTTTTTAATTTTTAATTTATTTATTTTTTTAATTTAATGTACAGTAGAGCCTGGCATATCCGAGGTAATGTTGACCGAAGGTAACTCGGATAAAACGGACTCTGTTGTAAATCGAGGACAACTATACGGTAAAGTTTAAAATGAATGAAAACGTAAACAATAAAGTAAAAGAATGCATATATCACATATTTAAACGTAATCAGTTAAAAATGCAATAAAATGCATGGATATATAAATTATAAAAAACAGTACTGTGTAGTCAAATTTGTCATAGTTTACCCCACCATTTGTCAAAAGCCACGTCCCTGCTTTTCGTGACTACCTCGGTTAACCCGGAACTCGGTTAATGAGTTAATCGTGGCTGGGATAACCGAGGCTCTACTGTACATACTAAATTATAGAACATGTTGCTTATAGGAAAATATTAAAGAACTAACCGGATGATATTTTGGGTCATTGAAAACTTTGTACACCATGAGGCAAGAGAAAAAAAAAATCTAATTATTAAAATATAAACACCTTCGTAGAAACAGTGAAAGATATCTCAAGATTAAAGATATTATATACAGATGATATTCATAATTAATAGTAGGCAAGAATTCATTTCTGTAAAATGTTCCTGTTCACTGGATAAGAATAAATTTACAAAGTTATTTAAGTTTTGAACATGCATCAGTAACTTGATATCTTTAAGAGAGTTAGAAAGAGCTATTCATCATAAGATCTGATGCATCAATACAAATAGGTTTCATACTTTAAATAACTTCAATGTTATTGACTTTTCGAAAGTTATTCATAAAACTTGCTTTGTTATAGCTTTTAAATGTTTGCTTAAAGATCAACAAATTCTTTTCATTTGAAATTTAATTTCAGGCTTTAAGATATCTCCTATTAAAATCTTTTCAGATTATCAGTATTATTTATAACTTTTATGTATCTTTAAGAGTAGAAAAAAATGTATACTTAAATAAAGGGCAAATAAAATTGAAATCATACCAATATATAAAAAGTAATTAAAAAAAAAATGAAAAAGATAATTTCTCAATATGTTATGCGATATATATTTAAAAAAAAAAAAAAAAAAAAAATGATTGTAATTTTTTTTTTCCTTTTGTTCAATGTAATATGTAATCTTTTCTGTTTATTCTGTTCTCCTATATAATCGGAAGACTTCTTGTAATTCGTTCTTACCAGTGGTGATAGGTAATTGTCCAACATTCGGCCGCAAAACTATTGAAGCAATAATCCACATTTTTCTTTTTTTAGTTTGATCGCTAATTTTATCATGTTTTTATTAACTCGCTTTCTTGTTTGTCCAGTACAAATCTTGCAATCGATTTTTAACTAACTTTTCGACTAGCTAGACACTTAAAACTTTTAGAATAGCTCAGAACACGATGACAATGTATTTTTTCAATACTTTTATTCAATTAATAAATGTTTGAAAATTTTTACCATGTTTTTATTAACTCGCTTTCTTGTTTGTTTGTTTGTCCAGAACGAATCTTGCAATCAATTTTTAACTAACTTCCCGACTAGCTAGGCATTTAAAACTTTTAGAATAGCTCAGAACACGATGACAATGCATTCTTTTAATACTTTTATTCAATTAATAAATGTTTGAAAATTTCTAATAATTGCTCTCTTTATTACGGATTTGATCATTTTTATTCAAATTGATGAAATAATTCATCAAAAATATTTTAAAAAGTTTATTTTCTAATACATAGAATTCTCAAGTTTATGATTCAACAGAAAATTTAAAAACATGGTATGTAAAAGGTTCTTTTTATCTTGTACTTATTTATCATCAACTTACTCTTTTATAAACAGCATAAGACTAAGCTCATGACACGACAAATATTTACTTAATAACAGTATTACTTATTAACTTATTAACAGTATTAGGCGCATATTTTTTAAACAGGAATTATTGCTAGCACTTCAATAATTTTGTGACCGACTGTACATCTGTTAAAGAGATTCTGTCTGGAATGTGGTCAAATTAAGCAAAAAAATCCGATTACTATTTTGTAAACCCATTTAAATAAGGGTATTTACATGTATATAGTCATAAAATATAAAATATAACCATATCACAAAATAATGAATTTAAGCATGTAAATTAGAAGATGTTGGTTAATAAAATAAAGAGAACGATACGAAAGAAAATTTCACACCTTTATTGAGAATCTCTATGACGGACCGTTATTACATGGGCCAAAGTATAAAAGACATGACTAAATAACTTTTTAAAGATTATTTATTTTGACGATATGCATTGCAATATCACTTTTAGTACTTTCTCTAGGACTGTCTTTTGTATTGTTTCTCGGTAGTATCTCTCTTAATTGCTAAACAGTAATTTCCTAACATTAATGGGCTTCATTTTCCTCCATGGTAAAAATGTCTTGACAAAATTCCTCCCCGTGTTCATCACTGATGGAGCAATAGTTCTCTGACAAGGAAGCATTCATAAAGTGTCGTCTTCAAAAAATATTGGAAAAAAATATCTGTGATTCTACACTTCATAAAACATCAGAAAGGGAAAACATTATCGGCTGAAATGAATTACAGTGACCACAAAAAATTATCAAAATTAAGCATATTTGGCGATTTAGCGCTGTTAGGCGGTAAGTTCGCTAGTACAGATGTTGCCGTGTACGAACAGAACCGTATTTTGCTTTTCCGCCAAGTACTCAAAACCAATCGCCTAGCAGTGTGAAATCGCCAAATATGCTTAATTTTGATATTTTTTTGTGGTCGCTGTAATTCATTTCAGCCGATAATATTTTCACTTTCTGGTGTTTCATGAAAAGTAGAATTACATATATATATTTTTTTTTTCAACATTTTTTGAAGACGACACTTTTTGAAAGTTTCCTAGTGAGAGAAATCGAGATGGAAATGAAGAAAGTGTATCTCAAAAGACACATGAACCCCAAAATTGTTATAGTAAATGAACATCTAATCTACAAGCTCTTTGTAATTGGATATGCGCTTCATTCCCAAAAATCTAGAACAAACATTCTTAAAACTCTTCTAAGCTGCCGTTTTGTCGACCTGATGAACATCATTGAATTGGTTGCCTTTCTTCGAAAAGTTTCTAATTTGTGGTTCAATAAATATTTTTTATTTATTTATTTATTTATTTATTTTTTTTTTTTATTTTTTTTTTCACTAACTAGTTAAGGACATTGTCGTCAAATTCTTGAAACCTTCACGATTGTGTATTATACTCTTTACAAAGTTTTTCATTAGTCCGAATTTGATGTTCAGTGGAGGGAGTAGTATTTTCATAGAATCAACCAATGTTTGTTTGTTTTTTAATGTAATGAAGCATACTAACTCCACTGTCCCATTCATAAATGAAACAACAATATTTGGTGTAGTCTAATTGCATCCCTAATAGAACAGCTATAACTCTCAAATAATCATAAATTTGCCACTAAAAGTTTCTATAGTGCAGTTTCCACTGCAGTTGGTTGAAGGTTGTTTCAAGCGGCGCTATTCGGAATCCTTTGATGTGGTCAAGCGGTTGGAGGTGGTTCGACGGGAAGAAGTCCCTGGCCCTAACCCCCAGCTGAGATAATTGAGGGGCCAGAGGCAGAAATCTTTGTCAATTTTGCATGCTTTCCTTTGAAGTAACTGCGCAATCTGATAAAAAAAAGGTTACAACTGATGACAAGACATTTGGCTCTTTGTGTCGGGAGCGTGATTAATGGCTTTTTCAACCCTGAAGTTTCAACCCTAGTGGAAACCAGCCTTAAAGGCCGGTTTCCACTAGCGGTTGGTTGGAGCGGTGCTATTCAGAATCTTTTGTTGTAGTCAGCCGGGCTCTAAACCTGTAGAACGTGGTTGGACAGACAGAGAAGTCCCCGGCACTAACCCCTACTGAGATAATTGAGGGGGCAGAGGCAGATACCTTTGTCAATTTTGCATGCTTTCTTTTGAAGTAACTGCGCAATCTGGTAAAAGAAGGTTACAGTTGATGACAAGACATTTGGCTCTTTGTGTCGGAAGCGTGATTAATGGTTTTTTGAACCTCGAAGTTTCAACCCTAGTGGAAACCAGCCTTTAGAGCATTAAGTAAAATCTTCAGTTTATTATATGATTCTTTCATGCAAGCGGCATGAATAATAGGGATCGAAGAAAGTTTATTCCTATTGTAGAGGAGAACAGCTTTTAAATTTTTCTTCGATGAAGTTGTAGAAAATCTCTATTGGTCAGAATTTTTATTAACGGAGAGAACTTCCATCAAACTATTTATGCAAATGCACACAACGAATGAATTTAGAATAGAAAAAAAGGCGTTAAGTTTTTCTCTCTATTTCAGTAGACTGAGACATTAATTGAAGTTTCGATCAGATTCCACTATTATAATCTTCATGTTAACAATTTTGCTTTATTTCTTGAAAGAAGTAAATCATTCAGTTAATCGTTCATTGTCAAATCATTCAGCTTATTTTGAGTAATTTTGTGTAAATCTGAGTGATAATCATCATATTCACAGGAAAAATTCGGATCATTTAAAGAACAATCGTTGATGTCATTTTCACCTTCACCACAGTCAGTTTGGTACTATTTTGCGGTGCTTGTGAAATAGTGGAATAGGTAAACTTTTATTATGGGGAATAGGTCGAATGGTTGAGGAGATGTTTGGATAGGTTATATTCTTTTTCTTCTTTTCAGTAATGTCTGGACGAATGGCCTGTATTATGCAAAAATTGCAATCTGTTGAATGATTTTTTTTATTTTCTCCAAATCATGGGCACTATGAAGGACATTAAATGAGCTACTTTTAATCCTATTTAGCAAGTGACTGGTACAAGTGTTGCAAACGATATGAAATGACAATGATTTGTCGTGATGTATGATTCAAAAATTAGAATAACTATGATATGTTGTTACCCTTGGTGGTGTTATAGATTTTTTTTTCTGATTAGAGTAGGTTAATTTCCCACAGATCAAAAATCGCCAGAAGACTACAGATAAACTCAAGGTATTCTAAAACAATAAAATAATTTTACCAAGCTATAAACAAACAATAAAAATCAGTTAATTGTAAGCATTAACGTAGCAAGAACTAACGAAGCAACACGTTATCTACTTTATTCATTGAAATTTTTCTGTAATCTTTTGCTAGTATGAACTGACTTTTTCTTCCGCAACAATTAATTATATTATTCTCCACAATCAAACGCTTTAAAAAAATAAATAAATAAATAAATAAAATAAAATAAAAACCTCTTAATTATCATTTTCATTTTCATTAGCATTGAATGTATTGGAATATAAAATTTTTATTTAATTAACAATTCTGTTGTGAAACATTGTTTTAGATAATTTACTACTAACTACATCAACGGAAATATTATCATTTTAGATGAAAGCTTTGTTTCGAAGATTAAATTATCTGGATAAATACGTTTTAAATTGACTATATTAAGTTGTCTAAAACAATAATATTTCCAATACTTATCCAGGAAAATAAAATATTATAATATTTATGGTAGGGATATTTTTATTTAATTCCTTACATCGGACATAAATAAATATTCTTTTTGCTGCACTCTATGAAATTTCAGTAAAATTCGGAGAGCTCACCGTTAAATTATACGGACAAATTGCGTCGAGGTAAAAGTCTAAGTAGTCCTATTTCTAACAAAGTGCTGTGAAATTCAGTGGTAGTTGGTATTCGAGTTAAGGCTATTTATCTACCCTTGGGACGTAGTCCTTCGGGGTAATGCTCTCTGTGCGGGTCTTTCTAAAGGGTCCGTTTTCATCTAAGGGGTAGGTTTCCCGTCTAAGCCCGTTTTCATACGAGTTTCGGAGAAAACCACGAAAATCTCCGAACAGCTAGGTCGACGAGCGTGACCAGGGATCAAAAACTGCACTTCCTATCTACTATTTTTGAGCCTAGAACCTCTCTGCTACTAGTGGGGTCTGTAAAATTCAGAGTGTTGACCATTTATTAAAAAGTACTTCCCTTCTTTGAAAAAAATCTTGTAATTTTAACTGTTTTTTTTTTTGTTTTTTTTTTTTTTTACAGTTAGTGATTGAAACTTATTTTATTAATCATTGTCATTTTGTTTATAGTAAAACATTCACAAAAATAAGTGGAAGACAAATTTAAGCATTAAAACACTACATAAAATTAAATGAAATGAAGGATCACTGAGGTTACTAAAGGGTAACATTCTTCATTAAAATACTAAGACACAATTCTAGATTCAAAGAATTATTTCTTAATAAATTATAATGCTAAACTGGTATTTACTAGTGTAAAAATATATTTTCTCTCAACTCACTGGATTAGAATAACTTTGCGGATTTACTGTTTTGAGCCTTCGTCAGTAACTTTACATCTCTAAAAGTGTTACAAAGTAATATTCATCACAAAATCTAATACATCGGTTTGAGTAAGTTACATATTTAAAAAAATCATTCGTATTCACTTTTCAAAAATTATTAATTTAACGATATTATCTTTTAAAGAATTGTTTAATTTTCAAAAAATTCTTTTCCTTCGAAATCTTTAATATAATTTCTATTAAATGATTTTAATAAGATAGTTTGTAAATAGAACTCAAACGTAACAAATTTTCTTTAGACCTTAAAATTTCTCCATTATATAAGAAAAAATTTGAATCCTACAAAATCATAAGAAGCAATCAGGAAAAATATTGAACTTCACAATTTAGAAAATGATTTATTTTTAAAGAATTTGGGATAAACTTTTAATTGTTATAATTTTTTTCCGATAATTATATATTGTGGTAAGTGGCAGATTTCATTTATTCCATTCCTCACAATTTTAAAGCAGAAAATTTTAAAACACTTCTTAACTTTGTTATCCATAATAATTATATCTTCCACAACAACGATATCTATTTGCAACAATTAGGCATCCCACAAGGAGGTTGTAGCTCCAGTATTTTGGCAGATCTCTATCTTTATTATTATGAAAAGCAAATTTGCAATGATAATGTTCGATTTTATCGCTACATCGATGATATTATTGTATTTTATCTCAACAAGAACTCACAAAATGGCTTTTCCTTCAATTATCCACCTAATTTAAAGCTAAATCAAAATGCTCTAACTAATCAATCAATTAACTTTTTAGATCTCAAAATAATCATCGATGGTAATAAACTTTACACAGATGTCTATGACAAACGGCAAGGTTTTAGTTTTAATGTAAACTTATTTACACATTTTAATTCCTGTCTGCATCTTTCGGTATTTAGAAACATCATCATTAACCATTTATTTCGAATTAATAATTTATGCTCTGCAAAGTTTAAAAACAAGAATATTAATAAACTGATCACAGCCACTGCTAAAATGGGTTTTCCTAAAAACTTTGTATTTTCTATTTTATATCCTTAACCATGTCTCTGTCAGTACAAAAAAAAAAAAAAAAAAAAAAGCTGTGCACACTTTTGTGTATATCAACAAAAAAATTATAAAATAATAAAAGACAATAAAAAAGGTGGCGGTTGGGTGGCCAGATGTTTGATTACGGAGGTGGGGTGGTGTTGTAAGGCTGGATGGTTGGGTGGGTTTGTGAAATTAAATTTAAAAAAAAGTAGAAGGCTTGTTGCATTTGCTTTGTATTACTATGCAAACTTTCTTTTTCCAATAAAATTTCAGATTCTTCCTTTTTGAGTTGTGAACTATATTTAATGTTCTAATTATACTGTTAAACACAATGTGATCAATCGGTGAATTTCATAGTTGCTTCGTGATTTCATTGTTGTTCATCTGCTTTGAAATTTTGCTTTTTTAAATCCATCTGGTTCCTGCTCTGGTCGTGGCAGGCTGGGGGAGTGTTGCCGGCGTAAAACTAGTGTAACCCCACAGGCAAGTCACAAGTCTTGCCGCCTGCCTCCTTCTTCCTATCTTGTGTTTCTTGGGTTGTTTTTTCATTAATTTTGATAAGTTTATGGTTTTAAGTTATGATATGTTGTTTTACTTTATTGATTCGTTTGTTTTGCAGGCTGTTAATTAATAGATCTGGTTTCTTTACATTAGTGTATTTCATCCACTGATAATTTTTTTTTTTTTTTTCAATCTTATTGGTCATTGGTGTTTCAGTGATCTTGTATCTGTTGCTTGGCTTCTACTATGCTTAATAGATCATCTTTATTATATTTACATTTAAAATTAAACCTGCTGCAATTACGCATAAATTTTGAATGTATTTTGTCTTTAATAAAACTTATTGCTTTATGTCATTTAAATTATCTAATATATGAATTTCATATATTTAGATTTGTCTTAAATTGGCATTAACACTATTTTTTGTATTATACACTTTGTTTAAAGCTGCATTTGCGCTCTTACAATTTGTATTATTTCTGTAATTTCTCTAATTTTTTCAATATGTTATTTACTGATTTTAAATTTATATTATGATTCTTCTAGTGTTGTGAAGTTTTGCGACAGTATTTTGTCACTGGCCCTGGATCATTTTTAACTAACTGTATAGTTGGCAACTTACTTTAATAATTTATTCTTTAATTAGATAAATATCTTTAGAATATCATTCACTGATCCATCGTAAATCATGATAAAAAATATGTTGTGTATGTGCAGTCGAATATTATTATTATTATTATTATTATTATTAATTAGCATTTTGTGCCTGACATTTTGTGAATTGTGTTGGTTAGTTTTTTTTTTACTTTACTTAAAAAATGGGCGGAATTTAATTTTATTTGTAATTGAAACCAAATCAATAGATTCGGTTAAAGGAGGTTTACTGTAAATATATACATATTATTTTATTATTATTATTTTTTTTTCTCTCTCTTCACTTTTCATTAATCCAGATACTTATTAATCAAGAATCAATTTCATTAAGTAATTGAATTTGGTGTAGCCCACTTTCGATAAAACTAATGTAAATACTTACTTGCCTTGTGATTTCTAATTTCTTATCATTATTACTTGTTGATTCAATTCAATTTTTGAATATACAAAAAAAATTGACTCTGTTTAGTAAATTTTTAGATCCTGGCAAAAAATACTTAGCTTCACAGCAGTATTGTGACCGGTACAAGGATATTTATAGGGATATCCTTGGATCGACATCCAGTTACCTATCATCTCCTCCTCCTTTACTTCAATTTAGAACATGCGGTTCTAATCGATGTAAAACTTGCCCTATGGCCTCTCGCACACAATTGAATAATAATCACTCTTTGGTTCCATTTTGTCAGGCATACAATGTTATTTATAAAATCAGTTGTGGTCTTTGTAAACTAAGTTATATTGGTGAAACTTCCACTCCTCTACATCTACGTATTAATCAGCATCAATCAGAATCTAAAAACCTTTCATCTTCAGCTGCACCTTCTAAATCAACTATAGAATTACAACACTTTAAATCACATAATTTTAATTCCTGTACCATAGAGATTGTCAAAATTCAGAAAAATAAAAGTGAGCGTCTATTTCTTGAATCAAAATTTATGCAATATTACAATACAATTTATCCATATGGCCTAAATTCCGAATACTTTAATAAAACTATTAAAGCATATTCTAATATCAACCCTCTACATGATTATTCGACTATTTATGCACAACTCAATCACAAAATTAACAATAAAACTTCTAGAACTAAACGAGGTAGTAAAAAAACAGATTTAATCTTTTCTAAAAGTGCCATTATTAAACTCATTTCAGATCTACAGACTAATTACTTATCTAACTATAACTGGTTCATTATTCGAAAATTTATTTTTGCAATTAAAAAGAAATACTTAGTAAACTTTCTGAATGTCTTTCAAAGCCAATCCTATAATAAACATTTTTCAGACATTTTTTATGATATTATAATGTACAAAATCAAACAATTTAATTTAAAAATTAATAAAAAGCCCAACAAATTCAGATATATTTATTCCACTTTTTTATATATGCTGCTTTTATAATTATAAAAAAGTAGTAATTTTCTTTTAATAATTTCGAATGATTCATAAAAGAAAATCAGAAATTTGTAACGATTCCTTATCCGTAAACCCCCCCTCAATTTGGCTTCATTTCTTGGGCTTAAATTAATTTATGGTTACCCTGCTTTAAGTTAGTTCTGGCAACCCCGCAATTTTGATATTTTTAACCTTTACTTTAGTAGCTCTTTATCCTTGTCTTGTGGTGATCATGTTTCATGTTCCTTTGAGTGTTTTAGCATATTTTTAAAAATGTATATAGTATATTTTTACAATTTGTGTAATCATCTGTTAAATGTTTTGAAGTTGTAATTGTGGTATCATGTACTTAAATTTTCTATGTTTATGTGTTTTTTAACATCATTTTTCCCTGAGGAAGGCTAATGAAGGAATTTAGCCGAAACGTTGGTTTTAAAATTTATTAAAGTTTATAAGATTGATATGCTGAAAGTTATTTATTACTTTTTCAAGCCCAACAAATTTAAAACAAATACTCAATTAATTGTGACTTTTACAAATCAAATATTGAACAGTATTAACATTACGTCTATCATTAATGACAAAGAATGTTTGTTTCCGATTAAAAATTTAAATCTATCTCGTACCTTCAAATATCCTCTTCCTCTTGGCAGAAAGATATTCAATTATAATTCTGTATCTAAGTGTACCTCTTTTACTAACAATGTAACCTGTAAATGCAATGATCCTTCTTTCTCAAAATTTATTGACAGAGACCATGGACACATTATCACTCGTAATCTCAATATTATTGATAATTATCAATTAAAAAAATTCATGAAATTTGGCACCAAATTTAGACTTCCAGTTAAAACTAGCATTCCACAAATCTTTCAACAGTTTTCTTATGACCTAGATTTGTTTAACTATAAAATATCTATTACTCATAATAAACCTATTGCCTACTTCACTCAATGGAAAGTTTTAGTGTTACAAAAAATTAAAGATGCATTATTTATCAATTCTTCAAATCTGGTGTTATTTAAAAAATCTGTACTTCTTAACTCAATCAAATCACTACAGGATGACTTTGTGATCACTTATGTTGACAAATCACCTAATAATTATGCCATTATTTGTAAATCCTACTATCTCTCTATATTAAACTCTTCAGTCACTAATAGTAACGTCTTCAGTTTAACTTATAATAACCTTATTATTAATAACCGAAAAATACATAATTACTATAAACTACTTCAACTTCCCTTCAATAACTTTAATTATCCTTATATAGTTCTCATACCTAAGTTTCACAAATCTCCAATTAAATTTCGCACTGTTACTGTTGGATGTAACACTTATAACAACAATGCTAATAAAGCTCTACTGGATATTCTAAAACAAATTTACAAATGTACTTGCAAAGTTGATAATTTACACTGTCTTAAAAATAGCTTTCAATTAATTCAATACATCAAATCGCTCGATTCAATAGACAATATTATGACTTTTGACTTTCAAGATCTTTTCAATAATATTGAGTTATCAGATCTTAGTAATATCATTTACAGTCTTTTTCAAGAATATAAAGCTCAAATTAATCTTCCTCACAATTTTAAAGCAGAAAAATTTAAAACACTTCGTAACTTTGTTATCCATAATAATTATATCTTCCACAACAACGATATCTATTTGCAACAATTAGGCATCCCACAAGGAGGTTGTAGCTCCAGTATTTTGGCAGATCTCTATCTTTATTATTATGAAAAGCAAATTTGCAATGATGATGTTCGATTTTATCGTTACATCGATGATATTATTGTATTTTATCTCAACAAGAACTCACAAAATGGCTTTTCCTTCAATTATCCACCTAATTTAAAGCTAACTCAAAATGCTCCAACTAATCAATCAATTAACTTTTTAGATCTCAAAATAATCATCGATGGTAATAAACTTTACACAGATATCTATGACAAACGGCAAGATTTTGGTTTTAATGTAAACTTATTTACACATTTTAATTCCTGTCTGCATCTTTCGGTATTTAGAAACATCATCATTAACCATTTATTTCGAATTAATAATTTATGCTCTGCCAAGTTTAAAAACAAGAATATTAATAAACTGATCACAGCCACTGCTAAAATGGGTTTTCCTAAAAACTTTGTATTTTCTATTTTATATCCTTAACCATGTCAGTACAAAAAAAAAAAAAAAAAAAAGCTGTGCACACTTCCCAAGTAGCACGGGAACGTTCTGTGAACGTCTAATAACGGTTACAGTCGTTCAAACACCGTGTTTCGTGTCAAGAGAACGTTTGATAAGACGTTCAAAAATAGTATTACTTAGAACGTTCTGAAAAGGTTTGCTTTGTACCATCTATAAAACGTACAATTCTAGTTCTATGAAAAACGTTCAAGTGTATCACCGTCGTCACACGTTCTGTAACAGTGTGATTATAACAAATATGACAAAATGCCTTTTTTTTCAGTTTTGTGTCCTTATTTTCAGTTTCAGATTTTGGTGGCATGCCAGTATAGAATAATCATTGAAATGTAATAGAGATGATTTTTAGGGAAAAAATTACAAAATTTTAAACTTTAATTATATGTTATAACCATTATAATTATTTATAATTTTATTTAAGTTTTATAATGTTGAATTTGTTCAAACACATTACTCCAGATTACTTTTGCAGATATTCATTATTATTTGCTTCTTAAAATGCTAATAAATTAAGTTACGAAAAAGTAATTTATTTTATTTATTTATTTTGTATATACCAAGAAAAAATGTGTTGGATATAATTGGCAATTTTCGATCTCCGGTTTTCCATATGTTTATACACTCTTGAGATGTCCAGAACACAATTCAACCATTCTTTGAAAATGCCAGTCTGTCTATCTTTTTGTGTGTGTGTTATCAAAGTTTTGTAGACTCTGTATCTCGCAAACCAATTGACGGAATTTAACCAAACTTTATGTTTAGTTAGACTTTAAACTAATTTGATAAATATCAGGAATATTTAATTAAGTATTGACCTAAATATCAGCTTTGTTGCTCATTAGCCTTTGGAATGTATCACCAGATAGGGGTCGCTTCTATGCTATAAATTCCCACTTTTATGGGGAGATTATATCTCAGCTTCTACAGTGCACAAATGCACCAAACTTAATATGTGAAACAGATATTATGTAAAACTACGCTGATTTAATTCGGGTGCGTATATTGATCAACTGGTGGCGCTGCTCTCCTGCAATTTAATCCCATTAACGTAATGGTAATAATTCAGTTTTTGTATTATAAATAATTATAAATACACTAAACTTGGTATGTGAAATTAATATCATATAAAACTTTGCTGAATCAGTTTGCGTGCCTATCTGACAAGTGGAGGCATTGGTATGCTGCAATTTAATTTCATTCAAGGGAACGCAATAGCTCATGTTCTATGATTTATAAATGCTCTAAAATTGGTACGTGAAATAGATATCACAGGAATTTTACTGATTGACTTGGGTACACATCAAATGACAGGTGACACTGCTACGTTTCGTTTCAGCTTACGGTACGGGAAGGCTATACCTCATCTTCTATAATACGAATACTTATCGAACCTTGTATATGAGATATATATATATAATGACAAAATGTGCTGCTTCAATTTCAGTATATATCCACCGACGGATGGTGCTGCTATTACTTTCTGCGATTTTCCAGATATCTGTATTTCAGCATCTTTTGGTGAAGAATGTACAAAATTTCATATATAAAAATATTAATTATAAGAACCTGCGTCGATTAAATTTTTATGATTGAATTAATAAATTTTAAAATTTTATGGATGCTGTATCTCACGAACTAATAAACGTAATTTATTCAAACTTGGTTTACTTGGACTGTGACCTAAACTGGTGGCGATTATATTTGTTAATAAATCGTTCAATAGGTGGCGCTGTCATATCATTATTTTCAAAATTTTTAATATGGCAGAATAGGACAAAATTTCGTATAAATGTACATTAATGCGCATTGTTTTTAACTTTTCCATGGAAAATTAAATATGTGTATATATATATAAATATTATATATTATATAAATTTATATTAGTAATATTTAATTTAAAAAAAAAGTATGGGCGATTTGTACAGCACATTGCTTTCGCTATTGTATTAAAATTTTCAATATTCTTGTGAGAAAGGTCGTCTATGCTTTTAAAACGAAAGGGTGAACTCTAAATCTGTGACAATTTAAAACAAAGTTTTCGATTTTTTACATTTTTCATTATGTAAAATACATTTCTTAAGATACATATTTTGTATACTATAAAATTGATTTTTTTGGATATTTAGTGTTATACTTTTTTGAGATGAAAATCTTATACCTTTGCCATGGAAAATAATTTTGATAGATTATTTTAGCAAATAATATTTACGGCATTCACCTGTGCAGGAAAATATGGAAGAGAGTTTTATGATGGCCTCAGTATACCAATTTTTAAAAAGTTCAAGTTTTGAATAGTATGAAAATTCTGTATTAGAAACGGATGTTTTTGAATAAATCGTGTTTTGCTTAATCAACAAATTTTCCCCGCCAGTAAACGGCCATCTGCAGTTCAGTTACACAGGAAGTTCGTATTCGTATGCTATCCAAAGTCCAAAGCTTCTCACTTCTGCCTGCTTACTCAGTGTATTTTGATTTTCTATTCATTTCTTAAGTTATTAACATTGGGATACATTACAGCTCCTACAGATAAGTTTTTCTCTGTTGTAAAATTTTACATATGCATTGAAGTCTTAAATATTTAGTTTTTTTTTAAATTTATATATATATATGTATAACATACATTTATTTTAAACTAAATTTGCATTTTTTTTAATTTTACAAATATTTCAAGCTAACTCCTAAATTTATTTCGTTCTATTTTTTATTACTGCAGTTTAACATTGTATACTAGTTTAACATTGTAAACTAGCAAACCCATGCGAATTTTTTGCACTTTATTTCTTCTTTTTTTGCTTTTAAAAATTGAAACTCATAAATATTATATCGAATTCCCCATCTGATTAAAATTTTAATGTACCAGAAGCCAAATTATTATTAGTACCAAATTAATATTGTGCAATAGTGAGACCAAGATCATTCAAAGAAAGGGTTCAAAATAAAATTCATGACTTTCGCAGGCAGTACAGTTATAGTATAGGATTTCCATGATACCTTTTAAATTTTTGTCGCGATGTTGGTGATGACTTTTTATTTATTTTGGTATAATATTTTGCTAAAAAAAAAATAATAATAATTCTTATTTTGATTATATTTTTATGTTTATGATTTTTAGTCAATTTATGACAATTATTCATATTCTGTATAATCTTTAAAATATTTCT
This sequence comes from Salticus scenicus, assembly GCA_963930645.1. Classification (NCBI taxonomy): domain Eukaryota; kingdom Metazoa; phylum Arthropoda; class Arachnida; order Araneae; family Salticidae; genus Salticus; species Salticus scenicus. The sequence continues at coordinate 68,420,047 of OZ005652.1, forward strand.
ATGTTTAAAATGACGCTTATAAAGATTGAAGAAGCAATTTTTAAAAATACAATTTTCCATAAAATAATGTAAGCAGACAAATTTCGTATTTTTTTCTTATTAGTTCATTGAGTTGAGTCCGCATGCTTAAATAGTGTTCATTTTTAAATATTATTTTTTATCCTTGCGTATTTCAATAATTACACTACTATATCGTTTCGGCAAAAATTAATTGCAACTGATCCACGTTAAAGAAATATATAAATAGATTTGATCATCACATTTTACATTACACTGTAGAAATGTAAAAGCAGGGAGAAGTATTAAAAAAGAAATAGTTAATAAGGTGAATCTTAATATTGCTAAATGTTTTAAATTTTGAAGTTTATTTATTTTATTTTTATTTATTTATTTGTTTACAGAATAAACTTTTAATTAATTATTTATTTATTTTTCAAAACGTTTCACCACATTTTATACTGTTATATTTCACTGCATGTGTATGTAAAATTTATAAACTCAAAATCAATAATTTAAATAAATTTCGCATACGCATGATTTGAAATATGAAAATATTAAGTAAATTTCACGTAATCTATTTAAATAAAATAATAATAATAATAATAATAATAATTTTTATTTTGTATATTTTTAAACGTATTTAAAATACACCGCTGTTCAAAATTAAAGGAACAAACCTGCTTTCCCATTTTCTTCTTTTATGCATAACTTTTAAACAAATAAACACATGGACATAAAATTTGGATGTCATGTTCGTTATCATATCGTTAATCGAATTTTACATAACTTTAGAATAAGTAATAATTTTAAACTAATAATTATTAATTTTTCTCAAAAGTAAGCTTTGGAAAAAATGAAAAATGTCAACAATTTTAGCAAAGAAAACTTAATAAAAAATTGTCTTAATGATGCATTATAAACAAGTGAAGACGCACAGCCCTCAAATGTTAAACAAAATCCAGGTTTTACTTTCTGTGTTCACTTTTCTTTTACTTTAATAACGGAATTAAAAAAAAAAAAAAATAATAATAATAATTACTAATTTGTATAAACTGTGATCATCACCAGAATAATAAAAACGTCGATAAATAATTTAATAACGAACGCCTTATCCGATTTTCATGTTTCTATGTAAAATTAAAAAAAAAAAATATTCACACGCGAAAAAATGAAGAAAAAAAGAAGAAACAAAAAAGTGACTACATGAAGAAATATACGGTTTTAATCTAACGCATGCATGCGCGTACATCTTTAACCTATCTGTAATGCATCTTCATGACCATTTTTCATTAAGTTTTCTTTTCTAAAATTGCTGAAATTTTTTCATTTTTTCAATGTTTACTTTTGAGAAAAATTTACTGATATTTAGTTTAAAAATTATTACTTATGCTAAAGTTATATAAAATTCGATTTATGGTATTTTAAAAAACATACTATCCAAATTTTATACTTCTGTGTTTATTTGTTTGAATTATGTGGGAAAAAAAAGAAAACGATAAAACAGTTTATTGTTTAAATTTTGTACACTTGTGTACTTCTTTTAACTAATTTTTATTTTTTGTTTTCCATTGATTGTGCATTATTATAGTTTAAAAATAGAATACGTAACATATTTGGGCATTAATTTGAGATTTCATTGATAATTTAAAATTTAATAAAATACTTTTGTGTTAGAATGCTAAAAGTTTGCAGTAAGTTTCAAAATTTAAACATAAATATTTTTAAATTTTTTTTTGCTTAAGGGCCCTCTTCACTCACCGCCGCTGGAAGCCGAAGCTAATGTTATTCAATGGGAAATATTTCTTTACAAATAACTTATTAAGTAATACATATTTTAAAATTCTGTTTTCACATTATGAAAATTCCCATCTCTTAAATTGACGGAACTTTTTTAAAAAATAATTTTTTTAATTTTTTATATTTTACTTCGAAGCTGCAAAATACGAATTTTCAATATGTGAATTTTTTTCATTTTGCAATTTCAAAATAAAATGTTAAAAAATAGAAAAATATTTTTTCAAAAAAGTCCGTCAATTTAACAGTTGGGAATTTTCTGAATGTGAAAACAGAATTTAAAAATATGTATTAGTTAATAAGTTATTTGTAAAGAAAATTTCCCCATAGAATAACATTGGCTCGGGCTACCGGCGACGGTAAGTGAAGAGGGCCGTTAACTTATTAAAATTAATATCCAAATATGGTTATATTCTATTGTTAAATTATAATGATGCAAAATCTAGGGGGGGGGGGGGAATAATAATTAGTTAGCAGGGGGCATATTATCTTAAAATTTTTCAAATTATTCCAGAACTTGAATTTATTTATTTATTTGTTTTTTAATTCAAATATTTATCTAGAATATTCAAAATACTTGATCTGTTGTTATACCATATTTCAATGCATGTATGTAAAATTTTAGAATATTAAGACAATTATTTATGAAAAATCTCATAATGGCCTACACAAAAAGAAAAAAAAGAAAAGAAAAGATAAATAAGAAAATGAAGAAAAAAAAAAAAAAAGAAGTAAATAAGAAATACAAAACTTTGAACACACACTATAAAATTCAAGAACTCGAAGCAATTGTTCCGGGTCGAGTAAAGACACAACCCTTCACCAACCGAACAAAGTAGGCACGAGTACTGCAAAAAATCTCCAACATAGCTCTTGTATTTGCAGCACTCGTGTCTATTATGTTCGTCTGACGAAGGGTCGTGTCTTCTTTCGACCCGGAACAACTGTTGCGAGTTCTTCTATTTTATTATACATGAAACAAATTTTTAGCACGTTCAAAAATTGTTTACATAACGTTGTGAGAACGTGTGTATAGAACGTTTTCAGAACGTTTCTACACTATTTTAGAACGTTTACAGTACGTTTTCTAGAACGTTCTGAAAATGTGTATAACGTTCTGAAAACGTTCTAAAAACGTTTAGAACGTTCTGAGACCGTATATATAGAACGTTCTTTGAACGCTTCTATAACACTGATGGTGATAGCTACACGTTCATTGAACGTTCCCTGAACCGTACTATTGTCCATCTTCAAGATGGACAAATAGACGTCTATAGCACGTTCAAAGGGAACGTTCTTAGAACGTGTTTGCAGAACAATTTTTGAACGTTCAGAGAACGTTTCGGTGCTGCTTGGGTTTTGTGTATATCAACAAAAAAATTATAAAATAATAAAAGACAACAAAAAAGGTGGCGGTTGGGTGGGCAGATGTTTGATTACGGAGGTGGGGTGGTGTTGTAAGGCTGGATGGTTGGGTGGGTTTGTGAAATTAAATTAAAAAAAAAGTAGAAGGCTTGTTGCATTTGCTTTGTATTACTATGCAAACTTTCTTTTTCCAATAAAATTTCAGATTCTTCCTTTTTGAGTTGTCAACTATATTTAATGTTCTAATTATACTGTTAAACACAATGTGATCAATCGGTGAATTTCATAGTTGCTTCGTGATTTCATTGTTGTTCATCTGCTTTGAAATTTTGCTTTTTTAAATCCATCTGGTTCCTGCTCTGGTCGTGGCAGGCTGGGGAAGTGTTGCCGGCGTAAAACTAGTGTAACCCCACAGACAAGTCACAAGTCTTGCCACCTGCCTCCTTCTTCGTATCTTGTGTTTCTTGGGTTGTTTTTTCATTAATTTTGATAAGTTTATGGTTTTAAGTTAGGATATGTTGTTTTACTTTATTGTTTCGTTTGTTTTGCAGGCTGTTAATTAATAGATCTGGTTTCTTTACATTAGTGTATTTCATCCACTGATTTTTTTTTTTTCAATCTTATTGGTCATTGGTGTTTCAGTGATCTTGTATCTGTTGCTTGGCTTCTACTATGCTTAATAGATCATCTTTATTATATATATATATATATATATATAAACATCATGAGGGTTATTCTTGACGGTAACGATGCTTTATTGTCCTACATCTGTGAAGCACACTGAAAAAAAAAATATATATCGCCTTCATCTACTGTTAAAAATTTACTGCAAATATTTATCCAGAGTCTCTGTAGATTTACAGTAATTCCTATAGTTAAAAGTGAATAATCGAGATTCTCAATCTTTATTCTGTATTTTTACCTAATTTTATTATTTAGTTTTTTAATTAAAATTAAAAATGACTGTTTCTACTTTAGAAAAAGCATGCCAAGTCCGAAACATATTCTCACCAATAATTAATTAAATTAATATTAGTTATTAAAATGAATGTATAAAATAACTTTTTTAACATCTCCATTTATTTTTCTCTGTAGTTTTACGTAAGACTTAAGATAATAGATTACACAGAGTTTTCTGTTGAAATTTTTAACATTGTAGACGAAAATTTAGTCATTTTCTGAATTCCTAAACTAGAAATATAGATTTCTGAGCTATGTGTATAACGTAAACAAATAACCTGTACAGATGAAATGATGGAAAATTTCTACTCTATACTTTTCTAGAAGGTAAAACATTATTATAAATGTTATGAATCCTTTGTATTACTAGAAATTCTCGTTTGATTTCCTAGAATTGGTTCATAAAACAAAATTATAGTTACAATTATAAACTCGCCTCTTGTGTGTGCATTCATTTGCAGATTTTTTTTATTGATTGGCCACAAGAATATAGGAAAACGCTCTATAATTCTAATAAAGGTTTTTTGAACTTTCTCGCAAAGGAAATAAGAATTTGTAAGGATGATATAGAACTGTTTTTACTAGATACACATTTCAGTTTCTAGATGTCAGTCATACAGTTTTTCTCAGTGCTTACATGCATCAAGTCGGCAGCACAGATTACTATACAGATAGGATGGATGGATGGTTGGATTTTACGTCGCACTAGCGCTGCGCAGATGGGCAATTGGCGACGGTCTGGGACACACCCCCAGAGGTGGTCCCAAGACATTCCATCACAATTTTGATCCTCCACGGAAGGGATGGCTTTTCCGCTTCGGTGACCCCCAGAGGTATAATTTTTAATGGTAACATGGACTATACAGATAGGACAGTGAAGCTAAAAAGCGAACTGAAAATATAGTGGCACCACTAGTGTCAACAGAGGGAATTTGGGTTTTACTCAAAGTGTCAACAGAGGGAATTGTAACAGAGAGAAAATATAGTGGCACCACTAGTGTCAACAGAGGGAATTTGGGTTTTACTCAAAGTGTCAACAGAGGGAATTTGGATTTTACGCCGCACTAGCGCTGCGCAGATGGGCAATTGGCGACGGTCTGGGACACACCCCTAGAGGTGGTCCCAAGACATGCCATCACAATTTTGATCCTCCACGGAAGGGATGGCTTTTCCGCTTCGGTGACCCCCAGAGGTATAATTTTTAATGGGAACATGGACTATACAGATAGGACAGTGAAGCTAAAACGCGAACTGGAAATATAGTGGCACCACTAGTGTCAACAGAGGGAAACTGCATGTGTGAAGTCTACATGATTAGCATCTTTGATCGAACATTGTTTTTCTCTTTCGCGATTAGTTAGTAGCAGGTTAGTACGTGAAGTTTTCTTTTTCTTCATTTTTTATTATTTTTGAATTCACAAAATCATAATAAAAACATTCACAGCTATTCTTCTAAGAAATAAAATTAATTTTTTTTATGTTTTAAAATAAATTTTGCCAAACATATTCTTATTCAAGTACAGATTAAAATAACAAACTGTAACTCTGAAATAGCAGTGTGAAATCTTAAATATTTAACATTGCTTGGTTTAAATAACACTAAATGCTTTAAAATGAAAAAAAAATTATAGATTTATGTATATTTTCAAAATTAATTTGCTTAATATTTAGTACTTGCTTCTTAACACGTTCGCTGCCGATCCCGCGCTAGCGCGGGATGTGACGTATTGCTTTAAAGGTACAAGTTTACTTTAGGCTGCCGCTTGGCGAAATTTCGAAAATCGCCAAGACGGCGCCATTTCGCATCGTGTTCCGAATAGCAACCTTACAGCGGCGGTATACGAAAGCGAGCTTTTCGGCGATCTAACCTAAAAAGAAAACGCGTCTTGAAAAAAAAATCCGAATAATAATATACATAGGACAAACGGAAAATTTTCATAAAATAGAGTTAAAAGAAAAAAAAAAAATAATTACGAATTTATAACTAATCACACATACAAAAATAAAACTTAGATTATACAATCACACCAAATGTCCCTGAAAAGTGTGTTGCTTTAGTAATTGATGATAAGTGTTTAGATGATAGTTTTTTTATTTCCAATAATTTAACAGCTATAAGTACAGTCGGTAACAAAAGTGTCCGAACACTAGCAAAAATTCCTATGTAAAAAAAGTACACTTCATAAGGTTTTGTTAAATAAATCCTTATCGAATCATGGTCTTACACTGACTAAGAACAGGATTCGACAAGGATTTGTTTAACAAAAAAGTATGAAGTATACTTTTTTACTTAGGAATTTTAAATTTAAAAGTTTTCAAAAGTTGTATAAAGTAAATTATTTATCATTAATATTTTATTTATATTTCTCATTCATTAGGAATGAAAAAATACATCCGCAACTGGATAATTATAGCAAATTTTAACGATTCTCTATTATAATGGTACTCTGATCTGTTCACTATACCCCTATCTCAAAATGCATGAAATCAAAAAGTATACAAAATTTTGTACTGTAGCAACCAGTATTGGCATGAAATTCAAAAATATGCGTCTAAAATTCAGGACCGTGGTTGCCCAGTCGGTAGAGCGCCGGGCTCGGAATTGGAAGATTGCGGGTTCGGTACTCGAGCCTGCCAAAAACCATTGTGTATACTAATGGTGGCTGGTGCTCATAAAATCTGTCGTGCCCGCAATGTTTTCCATGTTCCCATATTAATTATACTTCTGGGTGTCTACGAAGCGAGAGAGTCATCCCTTCCGTGGAGGATCAAAATTGTGATGGCATGTCCCTGGACAACTCTAGGGGTGAGACCCAGACCATCGCCAATTGTCCATTGCGCAGCACTAGTGTAACGTAAAACACAATCAACAAACCAACCTCTTAAATTCAAAAGTACCTCTTAAATTCAACCAGCCAAACAGTACTAACGCAAACATCACAAATATTCATTTTTCAAAATAGTTGGTTGGTTGGGTTTTACGTCACACTAGTGCTACGCAATGGGCGATTGGCAACGGTAGGGGACTCAGCCCTAGAAGTGGTCCGGAAACATGCGATCAAAAATTTGATCCTCCATGGAAGGGTATTTCAAAATAGAATACTTTCTCTCTAATAAAACACGTATCATCAATATGCAACCGAAGTGATGGCGTCAGCGAGATATTTTATCTGTTCAATACAAACGAAACTATTTGCTATGGAAATTTAACTTATTACTCATTAACTCCAGAGTTTGCTTGTAACGGGCAGAGGAATTTTTACACGTTTGACGTAATACAGCGTATTGACGTAACACATGACGCAAACAAGCAAAGGTAAACACAAAGCCTATAACATCTGGCGATGTAGCGCTCTTGTGCAACACGTCAAACACATTCGGCGGGTTAAAGGAATAAAACGTCATTTCAAATTTTAGTCACGTGAAAGCGGCAGCGAACGTGTTAAAATAAATTGCTTTTGACAATCAAGTTCGTAAACAATAACAAAGTTGCCAAACGTAAACATCAATACAATGGTTAGTTGGTTGGATGTTGGGTTTAACGTTGCACTAATATTACGATATGAACATAGATACAATAAAAATAAGACGAGCGATTGCATAAGCTGGAGAACTCGAGAAACTTACAACCGTTGACAATAGGGTCGTTGCAGTCAAACTTTGGTTACCGAAGAATATACGAGAGTGTCATATATGTATAATAATCTGTGGCCGGCAGCAAAGTTATTGAAGCGCTAGCAATAATTCCTATTTACAAGATGTGCACCTAATACTGTTTTGTTAAGTAAATACTTGTCGAGTCATGATCTTAGTCTTATGCTGTTTGTAAATGAAGTAAATATATGATAAAAATTAGCGATCAAACTAAAAAAAAAAAAAAATTATGAAAAATGTGAATGTGTGCTTCAATAATTTTGCTGCCGACTGTATATTGTTGCTAAATTACAGTTGATTTGCTATATGAAATGAAATATCATCATTTTAGATTAAATCTTTGGCTTCTAAGCTTAATTTTATTAGATAAACGACATTCAAAATTACAGTTTAGAAACTTCTAAGTCAATAATATATTCAGTATACATCTAGAAAAATCAGTTATAGTATTTTAGAATAAAGACACTTTTCTATAAATCTTCAACTAAAATTTTTCGTAGACGTAAATAAATGTATTTATTACTGAATTGTGGAGCATATTGTATATAGGAATACATTAAAAAATCAGCTGGATGATAAATTTAGTCAAAAAGAAAAAAACTTTATACAAAATGATGTGAAAGAAAGGTCATCTACTTACTAAAATGTAATCTTCTTCATAGAAACACTGTAAGAGAGCTTTTGACCCGGAGTATTATATAATAATTCCATTAATTATTACTAAACATGTATTTATTACAGTAAAATATTTTAAATTTCTGTTCATTGGATAAGAATAAATTTACAGAGTTACTGAAGTTTTGAACATGCATCAGTAACTTGTTATCTTTAAAAGAGTTAGAAAGCGCTATTCATCATAAAATATGATATTTTAATTTAAATATGTTACATACTTCAAATAGTTTCATTCTTTTTGACTTTTCAAAAGTTATTCAGAAAGTTATCGATGCTATAGCTTATAAATATTTGCTTAAAGATCAACAAAGTCTTTTGAATTAAAATCTTACTTAAATTTTAAATCAATTTCTATTAAAATCTTTTCAGTGGGGAATTTTGTAATAGAATGTAATTATATTAATTTCTTATAGATATCTTTAAAAGTTTAAAACTATTATTTAATTAAAGCTTAATATATTTGAGATCATAACGAAATATAAAAAATGATATCTAAAAAATCAACAAGCTGGCTTTTCAATATGTGGAGCTCTTCAGACAAATCACTGCCTGCAACAGAATTTATCTTTTCTGATAATTGTTCAGTGTGGAATGCATAATGGTTTCATTTACTCTGTTCTCCTATATCAGTGGAATCCATCTTGTGGTTTATTCTTGCCAGTAGCTATGTTCCATTGTCCTACATCTGTCAGACAGATTGTATCTGGAATGTATCCAAATTATAGATCTTTTACTATATTAACGGAAATATCATCATTTACGATGAAAGCTTTAGTTTCCAAGATTCATTTAACTGGATAAATTACTTTCAATTTAAAAATAATATGTTGCCTTAGGCAATAATATCTCTAGTACTTATCTAGAAAAAGAAAATATCATAGTATATATATATATATATATATATTATAAGGAACAATTGAATTCTTTAATTAAATTTTTTGCTTGACGTATAAAGAAATATTTTTTTAAATAAACTTATTACTAAATCGCAAAACATTTTGCTTATAAGAAAACATTCTCAAATGACTTGGAAAACAAATTCTGTCATTAAAAAGAAAAAGAAATTCTGCCAAATACTTAAAATATGACGTTTTGAAAATAGCATTCAATTTTACTAGTTTTTTTTTTTTTTTTTTACATATTCCTTAGGTGTTCAACTGTTCCAAATTTTATAGAAATTGCTGGTTTTAAGGTTTAGGCCAGTTGACTAAAAGAGAGTATTAAGCCTGGGTAGCGTTTCCTCTGTGGGAAGAAGGGGGCGACCTTTCTAAGTAGCACGTATTCACATGAGTTGGAGAAAAATGACATAAAACGCGAAACAATGACGAGCTAAGCCGGCGAGCGCGACCTGGGATCGTACCCAGCACCTCTTGGCACTGGTAGAGCCCACAGTTTATAAAAGGGAACATAAATAAGATTAGACCAAACTGCAAAAGAAAAAAAAAAAAATCAAGTTTTCTATGTGTTAAGTTATATATTTTTAAAGAAACTACTATATAAATTATGAACTATTATTTACTATAAAATGTATTTCCCTTTCCGATAATTTTTTGATGCAGTGTGTGGTAGATTTCATTTGTTTTGTTTTTCTATATAATGGCAATACATCTTAAAGTGAATTCTTGCCGGAATCTACACTACATTGTCCTACATCTATCAAGCAGGCCTTATCTGGAATATAGCTAAATTACAGATCATTTGCCATGTCAACTGAAATCATATTACATAAGACACGATTTTAAGTTTACAGAATTAATTTTAATACATAAAGGACCTTCAGAACTAAAACATAGAATTCATCCAACCAGTATTTTAAATATACATTTAGAAAATTAAGTTAAAATATTTTGTAATAACAACCGTTTTACTTTAGGTATTTATTTGAATTTTTTTTTTTTAATTTAATATTGAAATGTCGAACATATCACCTAATAAGAAAACATTAACAGTGTTCGTACTCCCCCCCTCCCCCCCCCACACCACCACCTTTTTTTTTCTAGGTCACTTTCAGGAATGAGAAATTTTCGCTTTATTGCTACCAATATTTTTATACAATAATCTCTATCCTATTTTATCACGTCTCATTACTATAAAAATATCATAAAGATTTCTCCTTAAAATTAGTGTTGGCATAAAAGGCAAAAAACACTCATCCCCGAAAGTGACCTGGAAAAAAAGGCAGGAAATACGAACCCTGATTAAAAAAACTAACTGAATTACAAATTTAGTCTTTGAAAAACGTCGCACAAGATAAAGCAAGAGGAAAAGTTATCAGATTTACCAAAAAATAATATTTTTGTGGAAACACTGAAAGAGATCTCAAAATTTAATGTATAGCTTCTAGGTGACTACATTTACTGTTAAACATGTATTCATTACGGTAAAATTATGTTATCTTTTCGCTCACCTCACTGGGTTATAATGTGTTTTCATCATCTTTTCCTTATATCATCATATTTACTTTAAAGAAAATAATACAAATTTTGTTTTGTTTCGGATCTGCTTATTTTTAAATGGTCCCTTGTACCATAACTGCGAATATTTTAATTTATTCTGGAGTACTTTTAACCCCGCCTTTATTTCGCACCACTTTATAGAAAAATTTTCTTCAATACATAACTTCAATAAAATATGAAAAAATTACTTTTAAAAAATAAGTGGTACGAAATAAAGGCGGGGCTAAAAGTACTCCGGAATAAATTAAAATATTGGCAGCTATGCTTGTACTCTCTGCTTTTACGCAACTAAAATAAATAATGCATAAATAATTTATGGTGTATAAATTCTTTTTTTTTCCTCCCTAGGTTTTTTTTTTTTTTTTTTTTTGCCCAACACTGGTATCAAAAGGAGTCACAATTGCTAGTAGAGGATAACTGCATTCCCTGCTGGTAAATTTAAACTATACTTTACTTCATATACATAATTATTTCCCTTGATTAACTAGCTATTTTTCAAAGAGTAAAACAGAAAATAAATAAAAGATTAAAATAAGATTAAAAGAAAAAAAAGCTTTTTTATACCATGTTTTAAGTTTTTTGATGAATCATAGAGCTCTTATCCTTGTGCATAAAATTTTTAAATTGATAATGACGTCAATTTTTGTGAGATGCATAAATTAACTTTTTATAATTTTTTAACATTCACGTTTAATTAAATGTATTTATTTTTATGTCGAAAGAAAATGAACTTGTATTTTTTTTTTTTTTTTTGTTGTTATTATTATTATTATTTGGCAACAATTAAATTATAGCTAATATTTTAATGGCTATTTTAACGCTATTAGGATTTTATTATTTTCATATTTTAATTAATCATAAGAAAACTAATCAAAAATTTGAAAATCGGACTTAGAAGTATTGTGTTGTCATCGGGTTCTGAGCAATTGTAAAAGTTTTAAATGTCTAGCTAGTAGGGAAGTTAGTTAAAATTCGTTTGCAAGATTTGTACCGGACAAACAAATAAACAAACAAGAATAGAAGTTAATAAAAACATGGAAATAACTGATGAGAAATATTCTTTTATTTATTTTTAATGTATTTGTAATTTATAAATCCATGTCTCGAACGCCTGTTTTAAAAAACCGTACCAAATAAATTTTTGATATTTCTTTTTTATTTAATCAGATTTCATAATTTGCAGATTATTTTTGTACTATATAAAATTCTTTTTTATGAAAATTTACTTTATTATCACGCAATGGCATTGTTCTGTAAAGAAATCTTCGCTAAGGAAGATTTGCTTAATATTTGAAACATAATTACATTTACTTTATGGCTTTCTAGATTTTGTCTAGTCACGAGATCCCCAGGTTAGGAAAAAGGATTTTCTTTAGGCAGCATAAATAAGCATATATTTTTTTTATTTGTGCTTTAAAAACTGTTACTTAAGTATTTTTAATACATATAAGATAAATAAATACAATGTGTAAAAACAATGATTTGACAGAATTAAATTTGCACTATTTATAGAATTTTTTTACATAAATCCTCAATAAACTATCGATAATCTTTCAAAAAAAAAAAAATCTTTTTTTTGCCTATCTTCATCTTTTATTTTTTCAAAATTCTTAGTTTTAATTTTTCACAAAATAATATTTCAAATAAGAAATACCGAAATGAGAAAGCAGTGAAAAATTAAAAGAACTAATACTATCTGTAAAATAGTGTGATATTTTTTTAACATAAAATACATCTATAAAAGTGTATAAGAGAATAAAATCTTAAGAAAAAAAAATCTCAGAACCTAACTTTAAAAAAAAAAAAAAAAAAATTAAACATTTTTTAAAAATTTTTAATTTTCGGAAGTACTTTTAAAATACACCTAAATCTTCTACGCAAATTTAAAACATTTTCATTTAATAATCTACTTTTTTATATATATTATTTTAATTTATCTCTTTTCAAAATTACCTGTTTATCATGTGTGTTTATTATGAATATAATAACTTTTTTAACAATACTCAATACTGTCTCAACAATATTTAATATGTCCCTAAGAAACTCTTTATTGTTATTATTATTATTAAAGTATCACAAATATTATCTATGTGTGTTTCTTACCAATTTTATGATGAGAATCAATATATTTAAGCCAAATCATTACAAATCATAATATTTAAAACGATATTTTTTAATGTACTTTATTTTAAACTTTGTTTGTAATTTTTGTATTAGGACAAGTATACTCTTATATTTTTAGAGATTAAACCACCAATTCTATTTTACATCTTACTTAATAAATTTTGTTAAAACCATTATATATATTTTTTCTTTTTTAATATTGGTTGAATCGCAATGGCTAAAAAAAAAAAAAAGAAAGAAAGAAAGAAAAAGGTTAATCTCATTAGACTAATGTCGTCATTTTTTCTTACTATATCATTGAACTGAGTCCACGAGCTTTAAATCTTATTTTTTTCTATTTCATTTTGCATGCGCGCTTTTTATTTCCCATTTCAAACTTGTTAAAAAAAAAAAAAAAAAAAGATTTTGATGAAATTCTTGCGAAAGCTGAATTCAGTTTAGTACGGAAGACTATTAGTTTTTGTATTTTTTTAAATAGAACATCGCTTTCAAATTATTCAAACATATATTCGATAAATTCTTGATTTCGATAAATGTCCAACTATCGTAAAAATCCGTAGATTGAGACTAATAGTCCTCAGTCCTTCAAAAAAAAAAAGGGGGGGGGGAAGAAAAAATAATTGAATTTTTAATATCCTAGATCCAATTGTTTTTTAAATGCATTCATTTTATTTATTTTTTTTTTTTTTCATCTGACATGATTTCAACGTATAACCTATATATATAGATGATGTCACTAGTAGCATTTTTTTTTTCCATTGTGTATATGCACGTGCAGCTATTCATTATAAATACTTGAGTGAATAATTAAAGTAGAAAAATCTACTTTTCCACTGAAAAGACACCTTAATGAGTCATAATTACTAAAAAGAAAAATGAATTATCTTTTAAAATATATTGTATCAACATTGATTTAATCATCATGATATCACTTAAGAAACACATCTTCAGAAATCACTTAAATGCTTAGATCACGTAATCCTAAGTTTATTTCAGAATACATTTATTTTTATTTGCTTTCATATTTAATCATTTTCTGCTTTCATTTGACCTAATTTTAGTGTATGATGCTATTAAAATATAGATAATGTTAACTAAGATAATATCTTTTCCCTCTTAATATTTAAATGCAATTATTCCTCCGAAATACTTCATGCTGCAATTAATATAGAAAAAAATCTTATCAGCGGAAAAGACAATTTAATGAGTCATAATTACTAAAAAAGAGAAATTAATTTTCTCCCTAAATCTCAACATTGATTTAATCACTGCCCTGCCACTTAAAGAGAAAAAGTTTTTAAATTCTGTTTGCTGCTTAGATCACGTAATCCTAAATATTATTTACAAACATACTGTATTTATTTCATTTTGCTTTCAAATCCAGACATATTTTTCTGTTTTTATTTTATCTGATGTAAAATAATATTAAAGTAAAGATCGTGTATATCATTTAATTCTTTTTCATCATTTTTCCAATATTTGTATGCAGCTATTCACTTAAAACTTTGAGGTCGAAATCTAGAATAAAAATAGAATAATAAATGTATCATATAACTTAATATTATGTTTATTAGAAAGAATAACATGTACTATCTCATCATGTATCATTATTATTATGCCATGTAAATAGAAGGATTCAATCTACAGTCGGCAGCAAAATTATTGAAGCGCTAGCAATAATTCCTGTTTAAAAAAAAATGTGCACCTACAGTGCAGCCACATATCCTAAAACTAGCTGTGAGGACGTGTCCAAAATGTTGTAGGGATGCCAGCTTGACCGACAATTTAAAATTTGAAAAACATCCAGTAATTCTACGCTTTGTGTTATTGCTCCTTTTCTCTGAGTCAGATGACTGTCACCCCTATTTTAGCACTGGACTCGTTGAGTTAGACTTGCGCAGATGCTTCCATGGTTTCATGAAATGTGGTCGAAGAATAATACTGTTTTGTTAAGTAAATATTTGTCGTATAATGATCTTAGTCTTGTGCTGTTTATAAAAAAGTAAGTTGATGATAAAAATTATCGATCAAACTTTAAAAAATATATATATATGAAAAGTGTGAATTTATGCTTCAATAATTTTGCTGCCGACTTTAGGACTAAAATGTAAGCACACACACACACACATATATATATGTATGTGTGTGTATATAATATATATATATATATATATATATATATATATTATATATATATATATATATATATATATATATATATATATATATATATATATGCAAAATAACCAAGGACAAATGAAAACCAATCCCAAAACACATGAGGCCTTCTTCAGAGGAGCTGCCCCATGTAAGGAATGAAATATGAGAAGTTTCTGACGAACCGTTGGCTATTTAGTCAAAAAACACGTTTCTAGCCCCCAACTTCTCACAGATGGAAGTAAGACCATACAGCAAACGAATTTAATTAATACAAAGCATAAAAAGCAGTTAAATTCATAAATAAATTACAAAAGCAGGGATGGAACACGGGCGCAGAATTCATACCACTATCAATGTAAGAAAATTGTCTACTTCTTAAATCAACGATATTATAGGTAGAGAATATTCTTACACAGATTCCGGTATGAATTCTGCGCCCGTGTTCCATCCCTGCAAAAGTAAATATATCAATATTAAATACAAGAATATAATTAATACAAGAATATAAATAAATACAAGGACAAACTCAAATAATCAGTAGAATGAGGAAAATTGAACCCCCCCCCCCCTTCCACTCCCCATAAAAAATATAGAGCCCACTTAGGCTGGTAGGCCACTTACCAGCTCTTAAATGTCGCCCGAAATAGATCTTAAAAAAAACTTTAACCAAGATTGTAATCAAGAAGACTGAAATGTTTATTAAGTAGAAAAAAAGGATAGCGGTTGACAGTTAATACGTTTTTGAGATTTTCCAGAGCCAAATTCAGGTCTAAATGGTTATTGCAAATCATTTTAATTCTGTTAATTTGGGTAAACATAACATTTTTTTAAAACTCTGTGACTGATGCAGGAGAACCAGTTCGATAAATTACAAACTTTGAACTTAAAATCTTGCCTTTTGTCGTAAATTGCAATAAACCAGTTTTTACCTATTCTTTTCTTTTCTTTTCTTTTTTTTTTTTTTCTTTTTTTTTTTTTTTTTTTTTTAATCCAGGAAAGAAATTTTGTTTTCAGAGTCAGTGCGGTTTAAGATAAGGTCGGAGGGGTATATTTCAGCTGCATATTTCGCAAAATTTTCACAGTTTATTGCTATTACTTCATCAGTATATCTATGAAATTTAATATCTTTAAATTTTCTCTCAAGCATGAAAAAAAATTTTTAGAAAAGGCACTCGAGTAACTGGTTCCCATGGGGATGCCGTGAATTTGCAAAAAAATAATCAACACCGTTAAACAAAACATTTTCGAAGGTATAAAATTTAATAAGATTAATCCAGTAAACTTTTTCACAGTCTATTACATGGCAAAATTCCTCGTAGATTTTTTCAAAAATTTTCAGAACTAAGTAATGTGGAATACTACCAAAAAGGTTTAAAAAAAAATCATAGGTATTAATTGTAAATATATCTTCTGAGTTTTCTTTTAAATATTTTAATATAGAGTAATTATTTTTAATGATATGGCAATTATCGCCTGACTCAAGATATTATCGAGCAAATAAAAAGAGTTTTTAGTTATAACTACTAGGCCAGTAAAAAACTCTTTTATTTCCTCAATAATATCTTGAATACTTTAGAGTCTTGAATACTTTAGAGAATACTTTAATCAAACTCTAAAGAGTGAAAGGCCTCTTTTTTTGGAAGGGTGATATTTTTCACTTTTTCCTAAGAGTAAATTAAAGTAGTCCATTCAAGAATTTTTACTATTTTTTCCCTCCAAGAAAAAAGAAAAAAAAAAAACTGTACACACTAGAGAGCGATTTGGAATAACGCGGAGTCCGCACGCAATATTATTTATATCAACAATAAGCGGAATTATATTTCAGTGCAGTCGAAATTCAAACCCGGGCCTTCTGTGTTGTAAATAAACTTTTTCTTACCCCTTAGCCACTGAGTACGAATTATTCGCTTTTAATTAACAGTAGCAGATAATCTGCAAACGATATATAAGAATCCTATTTATCATATTTTACTTCATTTATGTGTGAATTAAAAATATGAGACTCCATAAAAATCTTCTTAAAATAATAATAATATTTTAAAATGAGAAAATATAGTTAAAAACAGATTCCTTATTAAAAAATAAATAAATAATATAAATTAAAAAATTATTTATTGAGTAGCTTCAAAATATTTTTTTAAATACATTTCTAAAGTAAACACGTTTAAAAAAACAATTCAATTCTTTTCTACAAAATTATTAAATTTTATTTAAAAAAAAAAAACGAACTAGTTAGTTTAAAAGGAAATAATTTAATCACTATTCCAGGGCACGATCTTTGTGGCTGATTTATCATTAGAAAAAATTTTATGCCAATTACTTAAAACTTTTACATAACTTAGGTTTCAATAACTATGCATTAAAAATATAAATTCTTAGGCATTAAAACATTGTGCATTAAAAATTACAATATTCTTTCCTTTTGCATTTTATTTATCTCTAAATAAAAATGTGTTTATTTTATGGTTTGTCACATATTTTAGTAATACAAACTCTTTTTTAAATGTAATTTTGACGAATGTAGCCAGAAAGTTCGAAAAATTAACATAATGTCTTTATAAAAAATATTCTTTATAAGTATATTTATAAAAAAAAATTTCATACAGTAGAGCGCCGATTATCCGAACTCCAATTAACCAAAATTCCAATCATCCGACCGCTTATACCCCCCCCCCCCAAAAAAAAAAAAAAAAAAAAAAAATCCTAACCGAACTTACAATTATCCAAACACCGTATTTTTCTCACTCCCCCTCCCGTCTTCAGATTTAGCATGCGAAATCGAATCCTAGATAAGTGTTTCATTGGGAGCTGTAACAAGGCTTGGTGAAAGGGGGTATAACATGTCTAAGAAGAATTCGAGATACGGCAGCATTGAAAGGAATTGTCTTCTTTGAAGCAAGCAACAATCAAAAGCTTTTTTGATTAAATTATAATCTCTAGAGATAAAAAATAAAAATAAACACGCCAGGGCGCTGCCAGTACTAAGTCTGGATAAAGTGTGAAGGTTTTTCTATTGTCACAACATCCCTTAAATTGTCTATCCAATTATCCGAACTAGGGTCTGTCCCGACGTGTTCGGATAATTGGCGCTCTACTATAATTCCTCTAAATATAATCTAGATTTTGCCTGCACTTTTTTTCTTTTTTTCCCCACTTTTAGAAAAGTTTATACTGCCATTTATATGCGATAGATGGCGATTTACTCATTGTAATATATTGAAACATCACTCTTTAACGAATAGTGAGAAATGTGACAAAATAATATTTATTTTCCTAATTAGTGGGATTATCCCTCCATAGTTTTTAGAGATATATTATATGCATGTGATATTCCCATCAATAACCTTGCGAATCTTTTTATTCGCTATCTGGAGTTCTTTTGCTATGGAGCACTTTGATAATCCTGGATCTTCATAGATAATTTCCTGGATTCTGAGTATGATATCTGGACTTATGCGATCCTTACATACTGTCTGCGTTTTCCTTTGTAGTACCAGGTTGTCCCTAAAGTTCTGCACCATCAATGGTATGCAGATTTCGACGTGGATCGGACGACAGAGTAAGATGCGCATGCGCTAAAAAGTGCCGCCAGGTGAACAGGTAGAGGTAATAGAATAGTGTGTATGCTCATTGAGAAGAATAGCGTCCGTAGTAGTAGTGTGAAATCGTGAAAGATGTGTGATTCAAAAACCGCGACACGTGCCGTGCTTCGTTTTCTATGGAAAAAAGGCCTAAGTGCGAAAGCGGCTAGCGAGGAAATCTGTGCAGTTGAAGGACCTGATACGATCAATCGATCGACAGCATCCCGGTGGTTCAAACGTTTTTCGTCTGGCGATTTGAGCCTGGAAGAGCAGCCTCGAAGTGGACGGCCAAAATTGGATGTTGGGACCGCTGTAGCAGCTGCTGTCATGGCCGAACCTCAAACCAGCACACGTGTGATAGCCCACAGGTTAGGGGTATCCAAAAATACAGTGCACCGGAGGCTCCTTGAACAGGACTTCAGTAATAAGCGACCGAGACAAAGTCCACATGAGCTGACACAACTGCAGGCCGAGAACAGAGTGAAACTCTGTCAAGAACTTTTGAAAAACCCAAGGGATGATCGGTTCTGGAAACGCATCGTTACTGGGGATGAGAAGTGGGTGTTTCTCCGCAATCCAGACAATCGCAAACAGTGGGCAAAACGAGGTCAAGATACCCAGGCCCAGGCGAAACAAGACAGATTCGGCAAAAAGGTCATGCTGTGTGTTTGGTGGAATATCCATGGCATTCTTCACTTCGAATTGGTTCCTGAGGGCCGTGCCGTCACAGGGGACCTCTATGCCGAACAACTGGAGCGTGTTCACGCTGTACTTGTGCAGAAATACCCCGCTCTGACAAACAGAAAGAGAGTATTGCTGCAACATGACAACGCACCAGCTCATCGCTCCAGAAAAGTGCAAGCGAAACTCGCGGAACTCGATTGCATGGAGGTTCTTCCGCATCCTGCTTATAGCCCTGATGTTGCCCCATCCGACTACGGTTTGTTTCGTTCCATGACGCACTTCCTCTGTGGTAAACAATTCAATGACTATGACGAGGTGAAACACGCTTGTCAACAGTTTTTCGATTCGAAACCTGCCTCCTGGTATCATCACCAAATTGAACTTTTGGCACAACGATGGCTAGCTGTCCTGAATCACAATGGCCTGTATTTTGCTGAATAAAATACTTTGTGTTTCTGATACCATTGCTTTTTATTTCGACGCTTGTATGGTGCAGAACTTTAGGGACAACCTGGTAAAAGTGTAGGATCAGCATCATGCGTATTCTCTACGTTGTAAATTTATAGACATCCGTAATTTCCTGATCAATTTGAAACTTCGTGCAGTCAAGAAATTATCGTTCCTTCCTCTGGCGCATATTCCTTCGACATGATGGAAGCTCTCAGAATTTAATACTTTATATCTGTAATATTAATGTCAATAACAGCATACATATGTTATACATATGTTCAAAAAATTAATAAAAAGTACATGAAACAATTAAAGACAAATTCATTGCTAGCTCATAGTTTAAATCCTGTTTATATAAATATCTTACACTCATGTAAGGGAATCATGTACCATACAGATGGCAATGCACAATCAAGTATTGGAAATTCCTTATTAATGCATCTTAAATGAGTACGATATCCTTCTTAAAATTCATCAAAAAATGAAATAGTTACTTTAATAAAATATATTACATACATTTTTAATTTACTCTTTCTTAAATAATTGAAATATATATATATATATAATGTTTAACTATAGCACTAATAAGTTTACATCATTTAAATGAAAGTTATTAGCACTTTCGCGACCGCATGTTTTTGTCTTTTTCACAGTAAGGTCCGCGCCTGTGGGCGTTATTCTCCCAAGTTACAATATTTCAGAACAAAATTTTCTACATTCAGATTCATATCACAAATGGATATACATTGTAATTATGCTCTTTCTAACCAAAGCATTCATATCCATAGTATATTGAATGTACAAATATGAATATTGTGTATATTTTTAAGAAATAAATCACATACAAATTGCAAACGAAATGCTCACTGGCGGAGTTACAGATTTTCAAATGACGTGAATCTACGTCAGCGGTCGCGAAAGTGTTAAAACGTTTTATTATTAAAAATAAAATTATTTTAGCATTATTTTAATTATCCATAGTATTATTTATTTTAGTACACTTTTGATTAAAGTTTAAAATGAATCTGTATTTAACAGGTTGCATATACTACACGTCACATAAATTCAGCGTTATTTTCTTAAAGAAACTAGTATATTCTTATTCTTTAAAACACCACCGAAAATCCTTCAAAAAAATCCTAAACATAAAAAAAAAAGATTCAAATGTTTATTTTTCTTTAAAAAAATGTTTATTTATACACAAAAACTGACCATTTAAATCTCAGATTTAAAACCGTTATCTTTAAAATGCATTTTTTATTATGTTCTCTATCTAGTTTCTTGTGTGAATAGTTTAAATAAGAATTTTATTTCTACAGAGAAAAAATATCTTACATCCATGTTAGAGAGCCATTATACTATTTAGCTGGCGTTCTACGATTCATCCATTAGAATTTTCCCTCTTAATGCATCATAAGTGAGCAAGAAATCCTTCTTAAAATTCGTCTCGCATTAAAATTGTTCCTAAAACGGAAAACTCACTGCATTTCTTTCTTTCTTTCTTTAATGTAAAAAAATAATTTTCTCTTGTTAATGTTTCATTTTCTGGAATCTAGAATTCTAAAGAAAAAAGAATATTTCTGCTTTTATTTATTTTATTTTTTTTTTACTTGAAAATCGCCAAATTTGTTTATTATATTAATCTTGATTAGATTTATCATAATAATTTGATTATTTGATTATTATTATTATTATTGTTGTTGTTGTTGTTTTTTTTTTAATCTAAAATTCAATTAATGACACACTAAAATTTTACAAAAAAAAAAAAGATGAAAAAATATTTGTAATTAAAAAACTTAAAATCCTTTGAATTTGGATTTTATTTTATTTTATTATTTTTATTTATTTATTTTTATTTATTTATTAAGAAAAGCTGAATTTTGCTAGTTTAAAGACAGCTGCATATCTAAACGAGAAAAATACGAATTTCGTTGAAATTGTAAAGGCGAATGTTATTGTACACATTATTTTGCAGATTTATATATTATATGTATATGCAACTTAACTTTTACAGTAAAAAGTTCGACCAATATCCCTCTTTTTTGTAAAATGAAATTATATTGTTTACGAGCAAGCTTCTTCTGCTTCGTTAGTCTCTATATTTAAAAGAATTTTCAAAAAACATTAATCACTGCATTTTAAATCCCTTTAAAAATAGAAACTAAAAGAAAAATTCCATTGAAATTGCTTAAAACCTTGTTTCGTCTCCTCGTTCCCTTCGACAGCGTCTTCCAGACCTTCACTATATCGGTTCCGGGTCCCCACTGTTTGAAAATGCGCATTAAACAAATATTTCAATTTAGGTGCTAACTGATGGATAAATGGCGCTGTTATTGTTCAAGAATTACATTTTACGAACAGATAATTGTCAAACAGATTATCATCTTCATTCTATAACAACAGATGGCAGCACCAGACAATCTATCCAGCTAAAAAAATTTTAATTAGTTAAAAAAAAAATATAATAATAAATAAATAAATAAAAAAGGTTTGAAAATCGTGTTTTGAGGTGCATCAGGAGAAGTGAGAACGCGCCTCCATGTAAAATTCTAAAATTCTGCGATCACCTATTTTCCTACAAAACGAAAAACACACATCTAACTTTAACTTTGTTTTTTATCACTTACTCGTTATTCATATGTTTTAGGATATTATGAAGCCACTGAAATAGTTTACTTTATTAATTGACAACTCTTCTATTAATTATCTTTGAAAAATGACACATTCACCTTTTCAGTATCGAATCCACGACTTTTGCGCTATTAGCATGACGTTCTAACCAACTAAAGCCTTGGTTTTTAAGAACACAAAACGCGAACGTCAACGTATTCGGCGTCGAGATTTTCAATTTGCGCATGCGTCACGACGCTCTGTTCTGCGGTTTCGACGCTAGCGCTGATATCAAAGAGACTCTGGAGCGTCGCGGCGTCGGAAACGTTGACGTTGCTTCTTGTGTTCTTAAAAACCAGGGCTTAAGCTAATGAGCTACGGACAGAGTTTATATATTTACGTTTCCATCTCCAGAGTCGACCATTTCAGAAATTTATACATATTAAACTAGTTTTAATAAAACTAATCAACAATTCAGATATGTATTTCGTGGTGATAAGATAAGAGAGGTCACAACGGACCTTCATGCTAAATTTGGTAGCTCTGCTACAGCTTTGTCCACAAAGTGACTACATACACACACAAACACACACATCTTCTTTTATTATACGTAGTTATAAGAATGATGGCTGAATGATTTGCATTTCGTGAATATTTGTTTGAGGAATAGAATCTGTTGTATTTGGTATTGTCCGGTTATTATTATTATTATTATTATTATTATTAAATAATATTTCCCAAGTGCACCACAAAGTTTCACACGAGTTTGCAAAATGTAAGTAAAAATGATCAAAATCTTAATTAAATAATTATTTCAAACATAGATGAAAAAAAGCAACATTAAGTAAGGGGGAAAAAAAGTAAACCAAGCAATAAACGTTAGGAATTGTGATCAGTCTTTAAAATAAGAGTCAATAAATTCATTGAAAGCAAGGTAACAAATTCTTGGCACCTAGGAATCCAAGTAATTTCAGTGTCTTTGAATTTACATTTTAATGAAACTCTTGCATGATTAGGCGAATGCCAGTTAAAAATTAATTGGAAAACACTGTTCAACGCCGATATTACAAGGACACAAGTTCAACGATTTCAGCCTAAATCGTTCAAGATAAACATTAAACTTTCCATGACCCGTCAGAAGTTGAATAACTTTAAAATTGAGCACTATGTTCTCGTTTTTAATTCTTTCGGGAATACTACTTGGAAAGAATTGCTTTGTAGTGTCGCCATTATTTGAAGAAATATATGCACGATTCGTTTGTTAAGTAGTTCCTTTGTTTGAATATCTTTATATAGTGCGATTTAATAACATTGTCATCAAATTAACATTTTTAGTCAACCAATCCGCTTTCTCCTTTCATAAGATTCCTACGTGCCCTCGAAAGAATGTAAAATTAAAAAAAAAAAAAGGAAGAAAAGAAAGAAAAAGAAAAAAAAATTGAAATAGCTTGTGTCCAGTGGATTTTTGAGAGATTTCTAATATTTACAATTATATCATTACATGATAATGTACTTTTTTGATCTTCCAAGGAAGTGAGATAATCAGTACATATTAAATAACTGGAAACGTATCTGTCTTAATACATTTTTCCAATTAATTGCAAAATAAATACACAGAAGTTCCGAAATAAATGCTGCACATTCATTTCTAATACGAAACTGATGTTGTGCAACTTCAACGCCATCTTTGTCGATGATAAAGTAAAGCCAATACTTTCATTAATTTTATTGGCATCCGTGTAACAGACAGATTATCATCTTCATTCTATAACAACAGATGGTAGCACCAGACAATCTCCCCAGCTGGAAAATTTTTAATTAATAATAGTAATAATAATAATAAAAGATTCGAAAATCGGGATAAATGAATAAAATATAATAACACGGGACTAAATAAATGAAACAACACTACTCAAAAATTATATAATTTGAACTAGTTGTGTTTCAGATAGGTCAGGAAATGCAGATAAAGGCATTAAACGATCGAAGTGAGAACCAAAACTATGATTAAGATTGTTCTTGTAATCGATGCATTGCTGAATAAAAATATCAAGTGGTGAAAAGCCAATAAGAGCAAATATAGCAGTAAATAGTTCAGTAACCACAACTTTTTAGAAGAATTAACCTCCAAATTCTACGTAAATTTTTAGCATTAATGTTATTTTAAGGCAGGCTCTAAACACGACAAGCCGTAAGATGAAGGGTACAATAAAATATTTATAAACTAGCTGACCCGTCCGGCTTCGCGCTGATGAACAAATTTTAGTTAAAGATGGATTGATATGTAAAAAATCAAGAAATATATCAGTTTATATGTTATAGTCAGGCAATATTATTAACTGGAAAGTCAAAATATAATTTTACAATTATTTTTTTTAATTAGTTGTTAAATGTTGGCAATTTTTACTTAATGCTATTTATTTATTTATTTCATAAAAAGAAACATTTCTTTACTCATGAATAAAAAATATTGAAAAATAAACCTATGACATGAAAATGTTTTTGATAAAATTGACGTCATAATAGCTTTAATTATTATTTATTTTTTCATTTCGCAAATATATTTAATTTTTTCCATAATTGATTATTATTTTATTAATGTATATTAAAGGAGAAATCAATAATATGAAACAATATTCGTACAATATATACTATTACAGAATCTGGTGTGAAACAACCACACGACTTCCATTACCCACTATTACACGTAATATATACAATTTTTTGGAGATATTACTTGCATTTTTTGAGATTTTCGAGTAAGAGAAACTTGATACACATATAAAGACACATACAACAGAGTTTGCATAGCGAGTTAAAAAATAAGCGTAAAAAAATAGATAGTTATTTTTTTAAACACGAATTACCGAGATCTAAAACTGAACTACCTAATCAGGATGACAGTTAATATTCCTGTAATAAGTACGTAATACTTGAGAAAGGTTATTTAAATTGGATTAAAGAAAATTTTTTCAAGAATACGTTAGAGCCGTTTTTGAGATACCAACTTTTACCAAAACTTAACATACTCAATTATTGACTTAAAAACAATAATTACATACAAAAGGATATTTAATAGGAAGTTAACATGGCGAGTTTGAAAAAAATCCATACAGGCGTTTTTAAAGGAACGCACTTGCGAAGTCTGAAATTGAGCTGTTTATAGAGGACGCCTATCAATTTTCCTGAACTAAGCAACTTTTCAATCGAAAGGGCATCTAATATATTATTTATATAGCAACTTTGAAGAAAATCATTAGAGGTGTTTTTGAATATGGGCTTAGGGTCCCATTTCTGGTTTTCGATGACCCAATTCCGGTTTTTCAATTTTCACGAAAATTTGGAAAATTTAACTATACACCAGACCTGGATCACTTGTGAAGTTTAGTAGTTCTATTTTTATTAGTTTTGGAGATATGACAGCCAGAAGATTACACACACACGTGCACATATACACACACACTGACCAATTGCCAAAACCTATACAATACTTCCACTACCTACGGTAGTAGGGTAATTGAAGTAAACACATACATCTCGTATTTACTACGATAATATACAGATTTTCGTATTACGTTTTCGATCGCCAAATACAAAAATCGCCAATGACGATAGATATCAAATCTATGCTTTGTTTTCAATTAAAATATTGAAAATTTTAATTAAAAATTTATTTTACCAAAATTTATTATAGCTTCTAGCACTTAGAGAGAGACAGTGTAACTTTTGATTATTGAAAGAAAAAAAAAAAAAAAAAAAGCAATCGGCTTTTTAGTTCTAGCGATCGTTCCCTACATATGCATATAAACCTTTCTTTTTTTTATATTAGTATAGCTATAGAGCATAGGTATATTAAATAGGTTTCCAGTCAACATAATGTATCTCAAATAATTAAATGCTATTTACATTTCAGTAATGGCTGTATGCGCTATGTATATTGAGCTACTTGCCATAACTGTTAGTTGCTAAAAATAGTCGCCAAATAAATTTAAACATCTCAATACGCAAGCGAAGTATGACATCACTGACCGCCCGTGGATGCAAGAAAAAGATTTTCCATGTTAATCGCTCATTGGATTTTTTTTTTTTTTTGTTAATTAAAATTCTAGAAGAATTATTTCCCGATTTTAATCCTCATATTTGGGTATAGATATGTATTAGTTATTGTATGCATGCGTTAGATTGAGTTATTTTGCTGTCAAATTGACAAAATTTTAATTTTAAATTTCAAAACTGTCACCCTTGGCGTTTTTTGTATTTGGCGATCAAAAACGTAATACGAAAATATACATGCCAGATGTATATTTTCGTAATATGTATTGTACGAAATATTGTTTCATATTATTCGTTACACTCTTAATGTAAGTTTTTAAAATAACCATGATTTTTGAAAGGAATTAAATTATATTCGCCAGATAATTTGGCGATATTTTTTTTTCTGCCAAGGATGACGGATATCAAATCTATTCCGCTGCGACATATTAGTATATTATATCAGATACTTTATTTAGACATTTGAAAACAAATTTGACTTCAAATTATGATAGAATATTTATCCTTTCCCTTTTAATTAGTTTATTAGTTGGATGTTTATTGTGTAAATATCATCCTTTGAAATGAAATGTTTATGTTTTCAATCGAATATGGAAATTTGCCATTTTTTTTTCTAGAGTTTTGAAATTTAAAATTCCAATTTTATCAATTTTACAACAAAAACAATTTAATCTAACGGATGCACATGATAACTAATACATATCTATATCCAAATATGGGGATTAAAATGGGGAAATAATTTTCCTCGATCTTTATTATTTTTTTACAAAAAATCCAGTTCACTTTTTATATTATTGTTCGCGTGAAAATATATTTTATTATATGTCTAAAAATAAATTAATTCGTAAATCTTTTTGGCAACAATTATAAATTAAAATAAATAATATTATAAAATAGAATTTCTTCACCGAGTATTTCTTATTTTATTTTATTTTATTTATTTATTTATTTTTAAATTCCAATTTCGTTTACACACATCAGTTTAAACCCATTTAAACCACGGAGTAATAAAGACTCCGTGGTTTAAACATTGATGTTTAGATATTATATCATATCATATCAAATTAAATTATTAGAAAAATAAACACTTTTAATTCTATAATGACGTCAGATTTAACGTGTAAGTTTAACAATTAAAAAAGCTTTATATGAATTTCAATTTAGTACACGTGCAAATATATTTCTTTTCTTTTCACGTCAAGATATTTTAAAAACGAAATGAATATGTAAATGTTTCTTTTATGTTGGCAGCAGCTAATTTTTTTAATATTTCATTATTTCCATTTCCATTACGGCTTCTATGGGGATTTTAATTAAAATGCTCAGATTTTAAACAAAAATTTATTTTATCAAAATTAAATATAGCCTATAACAATATGGCATACTGTAGCTTTCGGTCAGTGAAAGAAGTTTTTAAATCGGTTCAGTAGTTTCAGAGATTACCCTCCACAAACAAACAATTTTTTGCGCTTTATATAATGACTAGCTGACCCGTCCGGCTTCGCACTGATGAACAAATTTTAGTTAAAGATGGATTGATATGTAAAAAATCAAGAAATATATCAGTTTATATGTTATAGTCAGGCAATATTATTAACTGGAAAGTCAAAATATAATTTTACAATTATTTTTTTTAATTAGTTGTTAAATGTTGGCAATTTTTACTTAATGCTATTTATTTATTTATTTGTTTATTTCATAAAAAGAAACATTTCCTTACTCATGAATAAAAAATATTGAAAAATAAACCTATGACATGAAAATGTTTTTGATAAAATTGACGTCATAATAGCTTAAATTATTATTTATTTTTTCATTTCGCAAATATATTTAATTTTTTCCATAATTGATTATTATTTTAATCATGTATATTAAAGGAGAAATCAATAATATGAAACAATATTCGTACAATATATACTATTACAGAATCTGGTGTGAAACAACCCCACGACTTCCATTACCCACTATTACACGTAATATATACAATTTTTTGGAGATATTACTTGCATTTTTTGAGATTTTCGAGTAAGAGAAACTTGATACACGTATAAAGACA
Source organism: Salticus scenicus (assembly GCA_963930645.1). NCBI lineage: Eukaryota > Metazoa > Arthropoda > Arachnida > Araneae > Salticidae > Salticus > Salticus scenicus. Next base: position 68,448,669 of record OZ005652.1, read on the forward strand.
CATACAACAGAGTTTGCATAGCGAGTTAAAAAATAAGGGGAAAAAAATAGATAGTTATTTTTTTAAACACGAATTTCCGAGATCTAAAACTGAACTACCTAATCAGGATGACCGTTAATATTCCTGTAATAAGCACGTAATACTTGAGAAAGGTTATCTAAATTGGATTAAAGAAAAAATTTTCAAGAATACGTTAGAGCCGTTTTTGAGATACCAACTTTTACCAAAACTTAACATACTCAATTATTGACCTAAAAACAATAATTACATACAAAAGGATATTTAATAGGAAGTTAACATGGCGAGTTTGAAAAAAATCCGTACAGGCGTTTTTAAAGGAACGCACTTGCGAAGTCTGAAATTGAGCTGTTTATAGAGGACGCCTATCAATTTTCCTGAACTAAGCAACTTTTCAATCGAAAGGGCATCTAATATATTATTTATATAGCAACTTTGAAGAAAATCATTAGAGGTGTTTTTGAATATGGGCTTAGGGTCCCATTTCTGGTTTTCGATGACCCAATTCCGGTTTTTCAATTTTCACGAAAATTTGGAAAATTTATCTGTACACCAGACCTGAATCACTTGTGAAGTTTAGTAGTTCTATTTTTATTAGTTTTGGAGATATGACAGCCAGAAGATTACACACACACGTGCACATATACACACACACTGACCAATTGCCAAAACCTATACAATACTTCCACTACCTACGGTAGTAGGGTAATTGAAGTAAACACATACATCTCGTATTTACTACGATAATATACAGATTTTCGTATTACGTTTTCGATCGCCAAATACAAAAATCGCCAATGACGATAGATATCAAATCTATGCTTTGTTTTCAATTAAAATATTGAAAATTTTAATTAAAAATTTGTTTTACCAAAATTTATTATAGCTTCTAGCACTTAGAGAGAGACAGTGTAACTTTTGATTATTGAAAAAAAAAAAAAAAAAAAAAAAAAAAAAAAAAAGCAATCGGCTTTTTAGTTTTAGCGATCGTTCTCTACATATGCATATAAACCTTTCTTTTTTATATATTAGTATAGCTATAGAGCATAGGTATATTAAATAGGTTTCCAGTCAACATAATGTAACTCAAATAATTAAATGCTATTTACATTTCAGTAATGGCTGTATGCGATATGTATATTGAGCTACTTGCCATAACTGTTAGTTGCTAAAAATAGTTGCCAAATAAATTTAAACATCTCAATACTAAGCGAAGTATGACATCACTGACCGCCCGTGGATGCAAGAAAAAGATTTTCCATGTTAATCGCTCATTGGATTTTTTTTTTTTTTTTATTATTAAAATTCTAGAAGAATTATTTCCCGATTTTAATCCTCATATTTGGGTATAGATATGTATTAGTTATTGTATGCATGCGTTAGATTGAGTTATTTTGCTGTCAAATTGACAAAATTTTAATTTTAAATTTCAAAACTGTCACCCTTGGCGTTTTTTGTATTTGGCGATCAAAAACGTAATACGAAAATATACATGCCAGATGTATATTTTCGTAATATGTATTGTACGAAATATTGTTTCATATTATTCGTTACACTCTTAATGTAAGTTTTTAAAATAACCATGATTTTTGAATGGAATTAAATTATATTCGCCAGATAATTTGGCGATATTTTTTTTTCTGCCAAGGATGACGGATATCAAATCTATTCCGCTGCAACTTATTAGTATATTATAACAGATACTTTATTTACACATTTGAAAACAAATTTGACTTCAAATTATGATAGAATATTTATCCTTTCCCTTTTAATTAGTTTATTAGTAGGATGTTTATTGTGTAAATATCATCCTTTGAAATGAAATGTTTATGTTTTCAATCGAATATGGAAATTTGCCATTTTTTTTCCCTAGAGTTTTGAAATTTAAAATTCCAATTTTATCAATTTTACAACAAAAACAATTTAATCTAACGGATGCACATGATAACTAATACATATCTATATCCAAATATGGGGATTAAAATGGGGAAATAATTTTCCTCGATCTTTATTATATTTTTACAAAAAATCCAGTTCACTTTTTATATTATTGTTCGCGTGAAAATATATTTTATTATATGTCTAAAAATAAATTAATTCGTAAATCTTTTTGGCAACAATTATAAATTAAAATAAATAATATTATAAAATAGAATTTCTTATTTTATTTTATTTTATTTATTTATTTATTTTTAAATTCCAATTTCGTTTACACACATCAGTTTAAACCACGGAGTAATAAAGACTCCGTGGTTTAAACATTGATGCTTAGATATTATATCATATCATATCAAATTAAATTATTAGAAAAATAAACACTTTTAATTCTATAATGACGTCAGATTTAACGTGTAAGTTTAACAATTAAAAAAGCTTTATATGAATTTCAATTTAATGCACGTGCAAATATATTTCTTTTCTTTTCACGTCAAGATATTTTAAAAACGAAATGAATATGTAAATGTTTCTTTTATGTTGGCAGCAGCTAATTTTTTTAATATTTCATTATTTCCATTTCTATTACGGCTTCTATGGGGATTTTAATTAAAATGTTCAGATTTTAAACTAAAATTTATTTTATCAAAATTGAATATAGCCTATAACAATATGGCATACTGTAGCTTTCGGTCAGTGAAAGAAGTTTTTAAATCGGTTCAGTAGTTTCAGAGATTACCCTCCAGAAACAAACAATTTTTTGCGCTTTATATAATGATATAGATATAGATAAGTTGGCAACATTGGATTAATTATAAAAAAACTGTTGCGTGCAATTGATTTCAGTTCAAGCTAAAGATTCTCACGTTTGTTAGAAATACAGGCGATATGCTGGTTCTAATTAAATTTGTTGTCTAGCAAAATACCTAAAAGTTTAGTTTCTTCGCGATTTCAAGAGGTTCATTATTGAAGCATATGAAGCATATTGAAGCATAATAGTCATGATAATTGATATTTGTTCTATCAAGGATCCTCGTTTTGGTTTCTGCATGACGCAATTTCTCATGTTACCCCAATGAAAATATTTCAGTTTCATCGAATCAAGAGAACAAACTGACTACTGAGTTTATTCTCTCATCAAATCCTCTGTTGGATTGGTTAGTTTGTTAGAGCATTAGTAGAGGCATTTGTAGAGGCATTTAATAGCGCAAGATCCAAAGTATGAGAATTGCACGATTCTGATTAAATGAGGCGCTTAGTTTTTTTATTTTAAGTTGCCTCCCTGCCTCATCTCCAGAAAGACAAAGGTTGGTCAAGGTTGCTATAATTAACTTGTTATTATATATATATATATATATATTTTTTTTTTAATTAACAGGTATTTTTTTTTATTCTTCAAATTAAAGAGTACTTTTTAAAATATTTATATTTTAAATATTCATATTAATTATCGTTTTTAATTATTATATAGCCATTTGTGAAAAAGGAATACTACATATAAGTTAAATTTAAATTAATTGTAATAAAAAATAATCTGGTGTGTCACTCACATGACTTTCTCTTACCCTGAAATTTAATACTATAAATACAGATTGGAGATTAAGAGATAAGATAACGAGCACTGTTATGTAAACCTATGTTAAACAATTCAAGTTAGGCTTCGGAAGAGTTTTATGTGATAATTAGTTCTGTGTGAGGGGGGCGGTGTTTCATTAATGCACCTACATTAATATAGAATTTAATTCTGTTATTAAAATTAAAAGTTTACTTGAAATTATACAGACAATTTTCACACGCAACATTCATTGAAACTTATCAATCTTGATCAAACTTTTCCAGCAACAAACTTATATTAACTTCAAAATACAAAATTTGGATCTCCTAAAATTATTCGTTTTAAAGTTAATCTAAGAGTCACAGACAAAGATCAAACGTTAAAAAACTTGACTACGGTAATCAGGAAGCGTCAAAACGTGTAATATACAAAAAACAAGTGATGAATATTTAGCTTAAAACATACATTATTTACCATATCTCTATGAGGAATTTATTTCAATTCCCGAACAGCTTTCCCAGAAATGGTAAAATATTATTAGTAAAGCACACCCACTAACAACAAATAACTAGTGTGTTGTGGCCACCACATGACTTTTTTCTATATTTTCCTATACAAATTCATTCAGTAAAAATAATTTATTAAAATTATTATTTAAAAAAATTATCTTCCATGATAATGCAGACGATTTCCATATTAGAGAAGTAGTATAACACTAAATATCCAACAAAAGTTGAATTTATTCTCAATATTACATTTTAAAAAAATGATAACTTTATTTTAAGTTATCGCAGATCGATGGTTCAACCATTCATTTTAAAGATATTGGCGAGTTCTTTTGAAAGATACCCATCATGAAAATTTACTCCCCTAGAGGGGGACTTCCCCCCAAGGGGGGTTGGCGAGGCTCCTACATACACAATTTTTTTTCCCAGTTGACTATCTCTATTACAAACAATATATATTCATTTCATTTGGTTTAGTGCAGTCTGTAGATGTTAAACTCTACTTACCTGCAATTTCCCCATAGACGTAATGTATTTGAATACTTTTGAGTGTCCCTGTACATGAACCATTTGCTTCATCTCTACGAAAATTTTTGTAGCATCCCTATATGATACACATTTAAAATATCGAGTTTGGAATTTCTGCTACTATTTGTTCTTGAGATATGCTGATAACAGACACATAGACAGACACACACACATTCGCTAAAAACATGATTTTCGTATTCAGGGACCTCAGAACATGTAAATATAACAAAAACTCACTTTCGAAAAATTTACCCTAAAACAATACTTACCCTATGGGTAAGAGAAAGTAAAAAGAAATTGAAAGTAGGAGGAGGTGGGGAGCACTAGAAGGGGTGAAAGTGAAAGTGTGTTTGAAGGGAGGTGGTACTACAAAAGGTTTTTCGGACATAAACAGTGATCATCGAATATTAAATATATCATAAAGGAACTGTTTGTTTAAATATGAGAAAGAATATATTTAGATACATGTAATAAAATTAGTGATTCTTTATTGCAAACTCATGTTATTTTGCAACTAGTTAGTTGTAGGGCGACTAAGGCGCCCGTTGAAAAATGATCATTTCATTTTATTTATTTCTCACTTCAAATAATTCATTTGCTAGCAAGCCAGTGCGAAATTTTCGCACTTTATTTATCTCTTCACTACCTTTAAAATTTAAAATTATTATTATTATTTTAATAGACGTCATTTTTTTCATATGCAAATTTAATATTGTATGTTTTTTTTTTTTTTTTTTTTTTTTTTTTACGTGAAAGCATATTTTATTTTATGCTGAAGAAAAAAAAAAGAAATGGCAACAATTAAAAATTTAAATGTCTATTTTAAAGCTTTGTCTATTTTCATATTTTAGTTAATTAAAAAAAAATCTAATCAAAAATTCGTTAAAAATAAAGCACCAAGTGAAAGGGGCGATTTTTCTGAATCCGTCGGATTAAACAGCTTATCGATCGGACAATTAGTTTTTTTTTTTTTATTAACTAAAGTATGAAAACTAGGTGGCAACTTGCGTTCACACACAGACAGAGACCAAGGAAATCTCTTTGCCTTTCAGTCAGTGATGAACTGATCTATATATGCTGATGATATAAATAAATAAGTAAAATGCTGAACTTGATGGACAAAAATCGAGATGATTTTTGTTGTAAGCATCCTCAAAACATAAACTTTACCAAATAAAATCGAGTCAGTTGAAAAAAGTTTTTTTTTTTTTTTTTTTTTTCAGTCCTGTGTAATTTAGATAATATTACATTATCATGCAAATAAAAGTTTTCTGTTCATGTTATTATTTTGAACTCCGGTAGTATAAAGCCTTCGCTGTATTATTTTAATGTATTCTTGTACCCAAAATAGCATATATTAAAAAAATACTTTATTATACTTTTTATGAAATCCGATAATTTTCCTTCATTAATAATTGAAATTAGAATTTTCAAACTAAATTATTCATATTAGTTAGCATCAACATTTAAATGAAAGTTATTAATGCATTTTGTTATTGAATTAAGCTCATATATCTGATATACATTGTGCATCAAATATTAATATATTCATTAATATATATTCTGGTTTCCAAATTCGTAAATAGTAAAAATGTCAACAGTTTTATTTGAAAGCATACTCTACTTCATTTTACTCTGTGTCCTTTCACTATTATTATAAAATCAAAATTAATATTAATAATATGTTATGCAAATTTTACGATAATTTTTTGAAAATAGTAATTATCTTTATTAAAAGAAATGTCATAAAAATTCCTTGAAAAAAATTCTAAGCATATAAAAGAAATAATATGATGTAGTTATCACAAAACTCTGCTCTATATATTTCTATATTACAGCACTACCTATTCGTTAGCATGTAGAAAAATTTAATCAGCATAACACCTCATAAAAATCATTTTACATATACAATTTGGTAGAGTTTTGATCAATAGCTGTATAGTTATAGCAATATGGAAAATCACAGAAGATAAATAACAGCAGTATCACCTATCGACCGTTATATATCAAATTGCGTCAAAATTCTTTTTTATAATGGTCATCGCTCATATAACGTTTGATGCATTTATACTCTATAAAAACTGAAATGTAGCTCTACCCAGAGCCTAATTAAGGGTGAGGCACACTCTCACCGGCATATTTTTACAATTATTTTTTACTTCATGTCATAGAAATTCCACGCTTTGACAAGGAAATAATTTTTATAAAAAATGAACGGTGTAAAACAATCCAATTTACTCACCGTTATTAGACACCAGAATTCTTTTAAAATAATTTTTAATGAGAATTTTCTGTTTATTATAGGAGGAAAGTATTTATTAAAAAATAACGGTATAAGTATAAATAATGTGTGCCTCACCCTTAATCAGGCTCTGGCTCTACCATAATCGGAGAAACTTGCTGTGATGTTGAAAACATTACATATCTTTTAATAAAAATAAATAAATAAATAAAAATAAAAAAAGATATATGTGATGTTTTCAACATCACACTTGCAGCACAGCAGCACCCCCTGTGGGAAGATATGTACCGAAATTGAATGAGCATTGTTTTTATAATTACCCTTTAATAATCACATATTAAATTTTGTGGAGTTATACACTATAGAAACTGTGATTTCACCCTTCCCGTAAATCGGGAAAAGTGCACCGCCTGTTAAGCGATATCCATCGAAAGAGGATAAACATCAGTCAGCCTCCAGATGGAACTAAACAAAATCTTTGATGAAATTCTACATTAGTTCTTGAATTAAAGCTTCTACAAATTTTTTGCACGCACACAGACAGACATCATTCTAAAAATGGTCCAAACTTGTTCAAACCTTTTTATACATATATAAACATCAAAAACTAGAAGTCGAAAATTTTTACGAATCCAATACTTTCTTCTAGAAAATACAAAAAAAAAAAAAAAAAAAAAAAAAAGTTGTATGCAAAAATTTATTTTCCTTCACATCACAGAAAACCCAATATCAAACACATTCTAATTATTTAAATCACAGGTTTAAGTCGTTATTTTTAAGAACCTTTATTTGCTGAGCTGTTTATCCTTGTTCTTATCTGAATGCAATTGGGGAATTTTTTTTTCTTAAAAACTATCTCTTGTCATGAGCGTCGGCACATAGGGGCAGAGGGGGAGCACTCTCTCCCTCCTAGAAATTCTAATAAGTAATATGTATATAATTTATGTTTAAAGTATTAAAACTATGTCATTTGATTTCAAATTAATATCTAAATAAAAATTATATGAAAGAACCAATTAGAGCCAAACTGACCAAACCTGCATGTTAAGTTGGCTCTCAACTTTTCTTACGAAGAAAGCTCGAATCGAGTTTTTCTGATTCAAGTTAGTTTAAAACCACTAACATTTTCGTAAATAAAATGTCTTAGCTTAAATTGCAAGCACAAAAATTTATTGTAGCAGATGCTTAAACACGGGCTTGTTTGATCAACTCAATCAACCAACCAACCATTTAATTTCACTTTCTAAAATATACCTACTGAAATTTTGCGATTATAAGTTTGCCCCATGGAAAAAAATTTTCTGGTGACGTCACTGTCTCTTGTATCCATGTGATAAACCATTTCTCCCATTCAGCTGGCGTTCTACGATTCATCCATTAGTTTATAGGAGTTCTATCCATTAGAGCTAGAATTCCTACGTAAAATTCACTCCGCATCAAAGTTGTACTTCAGACGAAATGCAATGCATTTTTTTTCCTTATTTTTTTTTTTAGGACATTGAAATGTTTCGCTAAAGATAATGTTTATATTTCTTAAAAGTTAAGTTTTTAAGGGAGTATATAATAATTCAACAAAGCTTTCTTTTTCATTAATATATTTATAAAATCTCTTGAGAATTATTATTATTATTATTATTATTAATTACTGGAATTTTTTTTCAAATTCATGCATAGTGTTCGAAATTTGTAGCAATTACATTAGTACCACAGATTAAGGAATCAACTAGACCCACGACCCACCCGGCAAGACGACTATCTGGTATGAAGAGAAAGTCAGGCATGAGAGTGCAGGAAATTAAAAAAAGAGGAAACACGCGTGTTCATAAAATTAATTTCAAATGAAAAATAACGCGTGCAGGAAAAACTATACAAATGTGTTCATAAAATTTATTTCAATTGAAAAAATAATGCTCACAGGAAAAAACTATACAAAATATTTTAAAAGTGACAAATTAAACTAAAAGAATAACATATCAGCACAATAGAACATGTGTTAAAAAAAAAAAAAAAAAAAATTAGCTACCAATCAACATTTAATAACATTGATTGGTGGTGGAAAATGGGAAGGGGGGGGGGGTAAAAAAGTAGTTCATGAGTGAGAAATATTAAACACAATTCTACTTCTTTGTGGGTTCTAGAATATCATAAAGTAAGTTTAAAATTAATATTGACATTTTTGTTGTGGATGGATAAATATTCAAAAATAAAAGGCTTCCTGCAGAATGTTTGATTGGCGATGGTTAGAGATGAAAAAGGGGGGGAGGACAAAAAAATTACATGAGTGAGAAATATTGAATAATTCTGTTCTTTTATATGTTATAGAATATGATACAGCACGTTTAAAATTAATATTGACATTTATATTTTGGATGGAAAAAGATTGAGAATCTAAAGTTTTTCGTGGAGCGTTTGAACACTGATCGTTATTGGAGTTTGATTTTAACAAAATAAAAAATCGCGAAATTAACGAAAATCGCAAAAAAGCGGAAAATCGCGGATCCGCGGAAAATTCTCATGCCTGGAAAGTGAAGTAACTGTAAGGCGGTTATAGCACAGATTATGCTCATCCTAATATGGCTGCTCAGTTACAGTTGAGACTTCACTTTTAGAACCGTCTTGCCGGGTCTAGTTTAGGCTCACCAGATCAGAGTACCTTTATAATAGAGAAGCGTTAAAAACTGCTGCAATTATTCAATTACAGACATATTTTTCATTCTTAATAAATAAGAACTAAAAATAAAATATTATTGATTAATAATTTACTTTCTACAATTTTTTAAAACTTGAAAATGGCTTTGAAAATAAAGGCTGTATCCAGATAATGGGGACATTTGGTCAGCCTAGTCTAGTTGATTCCTTAGTCTGTGATCAAGACATTAAGGTGTTTTACATATAGTTGTATTGTTACAATTCTGTGTTATTTGTAGAAGAGGCTATAAATTTTCAAAAATGGTATGTGCAGCCTATGGTTGCACCAACAGCAGACCATCTATAAAGATTCCGAGAATTACGTTTCACAAGTAAGTTTCAGCAAATATACTTGATTAAAAAAAAAATTCTATATTTATTTTAGTGTTAAGAGATTATTAGTCATCTGCCAGACAAGCGTTGTTGATTACCCATTACTTCATTGAATAGAACATGTTACATATATAATGATCTATTACCATTCCGTTAGTGTTCAATTATCTTAGCTTTATAACATGAAATATTTACATCATTTCTTTTATTGTAAAACAGAGTTTGGTACTATAAGCATTTGTATGCAATATACTAATCTATCAAGTACGCTTAAAAAAAAGAAAAAAGTCATTTTTTAGCTAAAATTGACAAAAAAAAATCGATTTTTTTTGCTTCAAATTATCCCAAATCTATGTTTTATTCATTAGTTTTAAAGGCATTGACGAGTTCTTTTAAAAGATAACCATATTGAAAAAATGTATCCCCCGAAGTACACTTTCTCCGAAGGGGGGGGGAGCGATGTCCTAAATATAAAATTTATTTCCCTGGTTGATTATTTTTATTATATATATATATATATATATATATATATATATATATATATAATATAATTATTTATTTATTTATTTATATATATATAAATCATCACATTTAAATGAATAACTTTAATTATTGATGACTGCCTTGTAATGGTTATCCTTACATGTGTGCTCTTTGGGATTATTGCTTGTGATTGAGTCTTTTTACAACTTTTTACAACATTTAATTCTTCCTAATACTTTGACTTTAAGTTTAATTAATTTTGGATTTATAAAATTAAGTTCAACTCTTAGCTTAATTATTTTAGGTTTAACATTAACATGTTCCACAACTCATAACTCTTATTATTTGTTTGGTGCCAAAAATTATCTTAATCTTGCAGTTAACACTTATTAAATACCTCCTTATCGCTTTGGTTTTTTATCCTGAAATAATTTAACTGACTTATTGCTTATATAGCTAACCGCTAGATGGCGCTTGCTCACTTAGACTTATGCATTCTTTCTTTAATCCTTTCCTTGAACGGTTTAATGATTCTTGTTTTACGTACAATTTAAATTAACTCTAACTAGATTAAACATTAATTAATTTTAAAATAAATGTTGACTAACTCAATTAATAATTACTCTGTATATTTTATCGTTAATGAAAATGCTCTGAAGTTCATTTGATTAATCGATTTTTGCAAAGCTTTTATTTTTAATTTCATTTTTTGTTGTCATCATCCTATTCTCCAGTTTGTGTTAACTGTTTTACATGTGGCTACAATGCTTCTTTCTAGTTTTCTCTCTGGTTTCCATGAAGATTTTATTTAATCATTGTTTTAATTTAATATTTCATTTAATATTTCACTTAATTTCTCATTCTATATGGTTTTGCTGCTTCGATCGGGGCTTGAAATGATATAAATTGCTATGATTAGCTATATTGTTTTACGAAATCGATGCAGCTTTCACAGATTTATGAAGTACTCGCCCCCTGATGAGTATCTTACTTCTAATTTAAAGCATTTTTATCCAATTATTTTTGTGGTTAATTATTTGCTTTCTCTATCATTAAGTTTAATGGTCCTTTTTTATTATCATTCATGTCGGCGGAAGTATTTTAAGTTATTATTGTCTCTTATTGGTTCTTAATCTAAATCGCAAAAATTTTGTGTCAGTCTTTCCTCTTAGTTAAATTCAGTTCTATACTTTTGTGTGTTGGTATTGTTTTAGATCTATTAATTGCTAAATTTTAAGATTAAATTTTATTACATTATCTATCATTTATATATATATATATATATATACATATATATTATTTCACATAGCAAAATTAAAAAGTAATTCTCATTTTATACATTTATTCGAAATTTGCCCTGTTCTGAAATATTAAAAATTATAAGAAAACGGGATGACAACGCCACTACGTTGAGCAAATTGTTCCCCAAATGTAATCAACAGCAGTTTAAGTCAATGTCAAACAACCTATCAAGTTTGTTTACATTTTTTCACTGGTTTGTGAGATGCAGCATCCACAAAATTTGTGGCACACAGACAGACATTTATCTTCTAAAAATGGTCAAATCATGATCCGGACATCTCAAAACGTGTAAATCCATCGAAAACTGGAGGTCAAAATTTTTTTACGAAATAGTACCTTTTTCTTATGTATATAGAATTAATAAAGAGATAAGGCAAGAAGATATCTGAATATATTTAAAAAGCAGTTCGAAATAATTTTAGAAACAGTTTTATTTAACATATATTTCTGTGTGAGCGAGACCAGTCACTCCCCCCATTTGAAGCAGATATATAAGCAGTATTATAAGTAGATATTACATTGTTACTTATTTCTTGTTCATCTCAATATGACCGCCGCCGGTCGCTCTACGTGCCTTATACACTGTTTTTCATAATTATAAGGACACCCGTTTTTCTATATTAACTAAACGCTGAACACTATTATTTAAACAAATATATTTTTTATTTATTTGAATTTCATTAATAGACTATATTTAAAAAGTTTAATCGTTTTTCTATCTTAAAAAACTTTAAATACGATCAAAAAGATGATTTTTCAGGTGTGCACAATTATAAGGACAGTTCGAATCTTAGTAATTTTTTTCAGTTATTCTTTAAATTAATATTTTATGGGGTCTCTTTTAGGGTGAAACAGTCAGACATTCTCTCTGGTATATATATATATATATATATATATACATATATATATATACATTTTTTTTTTTAAATATTCAGTTACATTACCCTTTCATACAGCATAGATGATATTCTGATTACATTTAAAGTATTTAAAATTGCTTTCCACTTGCATGCACTTTTCTGATATGATAAGTTAAGGGTTTTTTCAACTTTTAGGCCACGAGAAAGGCAATAATACAGAAGTTTCTTTCTTCAAACTATTTCCTATTGCTCTAGAAGTAGAGCAAAAATGTAAGTGTTGTCGAAAAAAATATTATTACCCCCCAAAGATCTAACAAAAATCTGAGAATTCCACGTTTAAAATTTGCGTATATTCGCTTGATGTTCATAATAATAGAAAAATTACTAAATTCATTCTGCCTTCAGTAGAAACAGCTTCCAGAGCACCATACATCCACTTTTAAAATGCCCGACTCATATCTGCTTTTAAAAAAATCTGCTCTTTCTTTCGCTATCTTCAGATCGTGCCAGTTACTGTTAAAACCATTTGGTTAATCAAGAATAAAATATTTTTCATCCGAAAATGCAACATTTTTACCATTTAATATTGTCTTTATTCAACTTTAACACAGACGTTCTTTCCCCCATTAAATGCTTATTGATTATTACAGGTTTTTTATTCATTTTAACATATTATTAATTATTTTAAACATGCATAAATGTAGACCCCCAACCTTTCGTTAAAAATTACGAGCAAATTCAGCAGCAGTCATTATGAGTAGAACAGTAAGAGGAATTATGAGTCTTTGATCTCTGTAAAACAACTCTGATTTTGCATCAGATCTCTATCCTGTCGAACCAAGCAGTTCAACGTTTGATCACATTTTCTTCAGTAATTTTAGATCTTCGAATTTCATTATAAATTCGGCGGATTGAAATTATCCTCCCACTTAAAAAACACATTTATCATACTTCACTATATGAACTTTCTTTTTTTCGAGGAATTATCAGTAATGTTCGTCCAAGAAAAATTGAAGGCTTATTAATCTAGCCTGAATTAATCTAGCCCAGTAGTTAAAAAATTCGCATGTCAACTGTAATTTATCCGCTAGTAAGTTAAATAATAAACGAAAAAATCTTGATTGTCCCTATAATTATAAACATCTAAAAACGTGGAGAAAGTTTTTTTTTTTTTTTTGCATTTTTTTTATAATTTTGTTTCATATTAAAAATAATTATAGCAGTTTTGGTTTTTAGAATACTAGATATATTAAGTGCACTTAGTATAATCTTGTTCACAATTATTTTTACATTTGTTATTTCAAAACATAAAGTGTCCTTATAAATATGAGAAGGAGTGTAGTTACTTCACTTTCTCCCCATACCAGATAGTCGTCTTGCCGGGTGTTCCAAATATGGCTGCTCGGTTACAGTTGAGACTTCAACTTTTAGAATCGTCTTGCCGAGTCTAGTTCATTCCTTAGTCTGTGATTAGTACTACAAATTACTTGTGAAGAATAAAAAGTGCATCATTTTCGATGCTTCCTGTTGATGCTTTTATCTGAATATCCTAAGTAAGGATTTTTTTTTTTTTTAAGTATTTCAGAGTAATTGAACCATTACTCTTATTCAGATGGTGTTGCACGGCTCATCCATTAAAAATTTACCTCTTAATGCATCATAAGTGAGCAAGAAATCCTTTTTAAATGTCATTCCGCTTCAAAATTGATCCTCAGACAATATGCTGTGCATTTTTACTTTCCTTACTATTCAGTAAAAGAAAGTATATTGTTTTTGTAAAAATTTTCGTCTTCGGGTTTTCTATGCATTTACATGGTTTGGAAAACCTACAACACTAATTGACTATTTTTTCTTTTTTATATATTCAAAAGAAGGAAGTATTGGTTTCGTAAATTTCTACTTCCGGTTTTCGAAGAATTTACACGTTTTGAGAGTTCTAGAACACAATTTCCCCATTTTTGGAAAATGTCTGTCATTACGTCTACTTGTATGTGTGTGTGACAAAAATATGTTGGCAACTGTACCTCCGTAATTACTGCTGAGAATTGTATATAAATTTATATGTAGATGCACCTTGACCTATATTAGTGCCAGTAAACTTTTGTTGTCAACCGCTCAACAGGTAGCGCAGCTATACAGCGATTTCCGCAATTTAAGGGGAGACTATGACCTCAGGTTCTATGCGTAGAATCAAACAAAACTTGATATGTGAGAAAGCCGTTATGAGACATTTTGCTGATTTAATTTCAATTCTTTATCGGTCAAGAGACGGCACTGCTGTACTGCGATTTCCGCAATTTATGGGAGGGCTATATCTCAGCAACTACTGCACAGAATTGCATATAAATATATATGTAGATTCACCTTGACATAAACTAGCGCCTATCAACTTTTGATGCCAAGCGCTGAACAGGTTGCGCTACTACATTTCAGTAATTTGAGGGAAGGCTATATCTCAGGCTCGATTGCGTTCTTCAAACAAAATTTGACATACGTGAGCAGGGCATTATGAGACATTATGCTCATTCAATATGGATGCTTATTAGCCAATATATGGCGCTGTTATACTGCAAATTTCCTCGACAACGGAAAGGATATATCAAATTCTATGGCATATAACTGTACGAAACTTGATATGCAAGATAACCATTATAAAAACGCATTTTTTAAAGATGTTATTTATAGACAATAAAACTGTCTTTTTTTTTTTTTTTTTTTTTTTTGGATATGTAGTGTTAGTTTTCTGTAAGATGAAAATCACTTGCATTCATCATGTTAGATAATTATAACAAAAAATAGTTTTAATAAATTTTTTGCATTTAGTGAATTATTGTGTATACCAAATATCGAATCTCAAAATTATTGATGAATCTATAACAATAAATATTGAATAAATAATCCTCCAGATCTGGCAACACTGCACCGCTCAATTAAACACTTTTTGCATCAACACGGTGTTTATTTTCAGTTTGCTTGGGCACACGGGTTAATTGCGTATTTATACGTAAATAATTTTCAAGCGTTTTTAGATTTTAGTTTTAAATAATAATCATCAGTGAACCCCTAATTAATTTATATCACAGATTTTTTGGAAGACATTTAATAAGAATAAATTGTGTCTGTATTTTTTCCATTTCTATTACATCATAACTTTATTTCAACAATTTTTGATGAACCAAATAAACGATTCATCACTCAAGCAGCACCACTTTTGTAATCTACAAAATCAATTTCTATAATAATTCTACAAAGTCTTCGTTTTTTCATAAATTTTTTAGAGTCGTTACTAATTTTTTTACTAACATTTTTTACTTTCTTCTATATGTAATATAGAGAAAGTATTGGATTCGCGAAAATTTTCGACCTCCGTCTTTTGACGGATCTACACGTTTTGGGGTGTCCTGAACACGAATTGTTAGTTTTTAGAAAATGTCTGTCTGTCTGTATCATTTTTTTGTGGACAATGTATCTCACGAACCAATGAATGAAATTTAACCAAACTTGGTATTTAGTTGCACCCTGACATGAACTGGTGCTGATTAGATTTGGGGATCAATAGTTCAACAGGTGGCGCTGTGATCGCATTTTATGCAAATTTTTAACATGGCAGCATAGGACAAAATTCCGTATAAATGGGCATAATGAGAGTTATTTTAAACTTGTGATTGTAAAATTAATATGAATTATTGATAATAGTAGTAGTTAATTAGGAAAAAAATTTTGTGCATGTGGGGGCATCGGTTCCTCCCGGGGGGGGATTTTCAAGATGGGTATCCTTCAAAAGGTCTAGTCAATACCATTAAAACGCCCCCGGGGAAGTAAATTTTCAAGATGGGTATCTTTCAAAAGGTCTCGTTGATAATAGTAATAGTTAACTGGGAAAAAATTTAAAAATTTTTGTGCATGTGGGGGCATCGGTTGTGCATGTGGGGGCATCGGGGGGGGGGGGGGGAAGTACCCACCCGGGGGGGCAAAGTTTCAAGATGGGTATCTTTCGAAAGGTCTCGTCAATACCTTTAAAACGAATGGTTGAACCATAAATCTGTGATAATTTAAAACAAAGTTATGGATTTCTTTTACTTTTAACAAAAAAAAACTTAGAAAAAAAATCGTATTTTTTTTTTTTTTTTTTAAACGAAATTTTACCAAACTTGGTATTTAGTTGGTCCCCGACATAAACTGGTGCTGATTATGTTTGGGGATCAATAGCTCAACAGGTGGCGCTGTGATAGCATTTTATCTAAATTTTTAACATGGCAGCATATAGGACAAAAATTCGTATAAATGTGCATAATAAGAGTTGTTTTAAACTTGTGATTGTAAAATTAATAAGAATTATTGATAATAGTAGTATGTAACTGGGAAAAAAATTTTCTGCATGGGGAGGCATCGCTTCCCCCCCTAGGGGGGGTAAATTTTCATAATAGGTATCTTTCGAAAGATCAGGTTGATAATAGTAGTAGTTAACTAGGAAAAAAGTTTTGTGCATGTGGGGGCATCGGTTCCCCCCCCCACCGGGGGAGGGAAGTACCCACCCGGGGGGGCAAAGTTTCAAGATGGGTATCTTTCGAAAGGTCTCGTCAATACCTTTAAAACGAATGGTTGAAATATAAATCTGTGATAATTTAAAACAAAGTTATCGATTTTTTTTACTTTTAACAAAAAAAAACTAGTATGTTGTGGCCACCACAAGACTTTCTTCTATATTTACCTATACATATTCAATCAGTAACAATATTTAAAAAAAAAAAAAAAAAAAAAAAAAGTACGATTTTTTTTTCTAAGTTTTTTTTTTTTTTTTTTTTTTTTTTTTTTTTTGTTAAAAGTGAAAAAAATTGATAACTTTGGTTTAAATTATCACAGATTTATCGTTCAACCATTCGTTTTAAAGGTATTGACGAGATCTTTCGAAAGATACCCATCTTGAAACTTTGCCCCCCCGGGTGGTAACTTCCCCCCGCGGTGGGGGGGCAACCGATGCCCCCACATGCACAAAAATTTTTTCCTAGTTAACTACTACTATTATCAACCTGATCTTTCGAAAGATACCCAATGTGAAAATTTACCCCCCCTGGGGGGGTATTTCCCCCCTAGGGGGGGAAGCGATGCCCCCCCATGCAAAAATTTTTTTTCCTAGTTACATACTACTATTATCAATAATTCATATTAATTTTACAATCACAAGTTTAAAACAACTCTAATTATGCACATTTATACGAATTTTTGTCCTATGCTGCCATGTTAAAAATTTAGATAAAATGCTATCACAGCGCCACCTGTTGAGCTATTGATCCCCAAACATAATCAGCACCAGTTTATGTCGGGGACCAACTAAATACCAAGTTTGGTTAAATTTCGTTAAAAAAAAAAATTGCGATATTTTTCTAAGTTTTTTTTTTGTTAAAAGTTAAAAAAATCGATAACTTTGGTTTAAATTATCACAGTTTTATCGTTCAACCATTCGTTTTAAAGGTATTGACGAGATCTTTCGAAAGATACCCATCTTGAAACTTTGCCCCCCCCGGGTGGGAACTTCCCCCCCCCCGGAGGGCGGGCAACCGATGCCCCCACATGCACAAAATTTTTTTCCTAGCTAACTACTACTATTATCAATAATTCATATTAATTTTACAATCACAAGTGTAAAATAACTCTCTTTATGCCCATTTATACGGAATTTTGTCCTATGCTGCCATGTTAAAAATTTGCATAAAATGCGATCACAACGCCACCTATTGAGCGATTGATCCCAAAATCTAATCAGCACCAGCTTATGTCAGGGTGCAACTAAATACCAAGTTTGGTTAAATTTCATTCATTGGTTCGTGAGATACAGCGTCCACAAAAAAATGATACAGACAGACAGACAGACAGACATTTTCTAAAAACTATTAATTGGTGTTCTCCATATCCCAAAACATGTAAATCCATCAAAAAGTGGACTTCGAAAATTTTCGCGAATCCAATACTTTCTCTATATTACATATAGAAGAAAGTAAAAAAACTTAGAAAAAAAAATCGCACTTTTTTTTTTTTTTTTTTTTTTTTTTTTAAATATTGTTACTAATTGAATATGTATTACTTTTAACAAAAAAAAAAAAAAAAAAAGAACTTAGAAAAAAAATCATACTTTTTTTTTTTTTTTTTTTTTTTTTTAAATATTGTTACTGATTGAATATGTATAGGAAAATATAGAAGAAAGTCTTGTGGTGGCCACAACATACTAGTTTTTTTCCTATTTAAATGTAGTATAAGAAATTTATTTTTACTTTCTTCTATATTCAGTAGAAGAAAGTATTGGATTCGTAAAAATTTTCGACCTCGGGTTTTTGATGGATTTACACGTTTTGAGAACTGTAGAACACGATTTGACCATTTTTAGAAAATGTCTGTCTGTGTGTGTGTGACAAAATTTTGTGGCAGCTGTATCTCAGGAACTACTGCACAGAATTTCATACAAATGGGTATGTAGTTGCACCTTGACATAAATTAGTGCCTATCAACTTTTGGTAAAAATTGTCTTACAGGTTGCGTTGCCATCCCGCTTTTTCTAAATTTTTAACATGGTGATATAGGACAAAATTTTGTATAAATGTGCATGAAGAGAATTATTTTTCAATAATCATTATGAAATTTATAAGAATTATTTATAATAGAGATAGTCAACTGGGAAAAAAAAAATTGTATGTGTAGGAGCCTCGCCAACCCCCTGGGGGGGAAGTCCCCCCTCGAGGAGAGTAAGTTTTCAAGGTGGGTATCTTTCGAAAGGTCTCGTCAATACCTTTAAATGGAATGGTTGAACTATAAATCTGTGATAATTTAAAACAAAGTTATCGATTTTTTTTTACTTTTAACAAAAAAAAACCTTAGAAAATCGTAGTTATTTATTTATTTATTTTTTTTTTTTAACGAAATTTAACCAAACTTGGTATTTAGTTGGCCCCTGACATAAACTGGTGCTGATTAGATTTGGGGATCAATCGCTCAACAGGTGACGCTGTGATCGTATTTTTTCTAAATTTTTAACATGGCAGTATAGGACAAAATTTCGTATAAATGTACCTAATGAGAGTTATTCTTAACCTGTGATTGTAAAATTAATATGAATTATTGACAATAGTAGTAGTTAAGTAGGAAAAACATATTGTGCATGTTGGGGCATCGCTTCCCCCCGGGGGGGGGGGAATTTTCAAGATGGGTATCCTACTAAAGGTCTAGTCAATACCATTAAAACGAAAGATTGAACTATAAATATGTTATAATTTAAAACAAAGTTATCGATTTATTTTACTTTTAACGAAAAAAAATCTTTTTTTTTTTTTTTTTTCATTGTTACTGAGTGAATTTGTATAGGAAAATATAGAAGAAAGTCCTGTGATGGCCACAACATACTACTTTAAAAAAGTACTTGCACAGTTTAGAAATGTCTTTTTTGTTTGTTTCTCTATCTTTGTCCTTATCTAAATATCTTAAGTGGAGAATTTTCTTTCTTAAAAAAGTATCTTTCATATCCATGTAATTGAACACTATTCCCATTTAGACGGTGTTCTACAGTTCATCCATTAGAAATTTCTCTCTTAATGCATCCTAAGTGAACAAAAATTCCTTCTTAAAATTCATCCCGTATAAAAGTTGTTCCTCAGACGAAATGCATTATTTTTTATCGTTGGATATTTCAGGGTAACAAAGTAGATATCTAAAAATAATGTCTTGCTTGCCTAAAAGTTGAGGTTTTAAGAAGAATAAGGATGAAATCCAATGTTTTTTCAAATGAAAATTTCACCTAGTCCTATCTACGAGAAATCTGATTAATGATCTTATATTAGAATATATTTATGAGAACACAACTTTCTGTTAAAAATAATCTGGTGGGGTACTAAAACGGCTTTCTCTTGTCCTGTATTTCAATACGATGAAGACAGATTGAAGATTTAGGAGTATAATAACAATAACAATTGTTTTATATAATTCTACGTTAATAACCATTCAAACTAGGTTTAGAGACAGTTTTTATTGTATACTAGCAGGCTACGCCCGCTTCGCTGGGCATTATATTTAAATGAATTTTCAAAAGAATTGGATCAGTATTTATTTTTTACATCACATTATAAATAAAAACTTTTTAAAAGTACATTTAAATCGCTTTAAACATCGCTTCGGATACCCGCTGCCTACGCCAGCTGCTTTTCTGCCTGCATTGTTTTGGGTCCAGGTTCCCACTGCTTACAGAAAGGTCTTTCTCGGACACTTCAATCTGGGTATTCATCGACATCAGGTGGGTCCTATATTATTTAAGAACAACGATTTTAAAGATGACTGTATCTCAGCATCTATTAAATATTTTAGTTTTTGAAGCGTGTACTTTACAGCCCTCGCTCTTTACACTTTATTGCCATATGATTCCGACAATATAATAAACGAAAGAAAAGGGAGATTTTTCGTTTAAAATAAATTTTAATTAAACTTAAATTTTAATAAGTTTAATCCTTTCTACTATACACTATCATTTTTTCAGATAAATACTATAAATTAAAAATTAAATTAAATTAAATTTTTTTTTCAAAAGAATTAAATAAAAAAAATTAAAAGTTATTATACTATAAAAAATTATACATTATTCATAAACATAGCTGTTATAAATTTGTTTTTAAATTTAAAATTTAATATGCTTTTTTTTTCTATTGCATTATCATTTGATTTTCAATAAATATAATAAATTAAACTAGTATGTTGTGGCCACCACAAGACTTTCTTCTATATTTTCCTATACATATTCAATCAGTAACAATATTAAAAAAAAAAAAAAAAAAAAAAAGATTTTTTTTTTTTTTTTTTTTTGTGAAAATTAATACATATTCAATCACTAACAATAATTAAAAAAAAAAAAAAAAAAAAAAAATCAAATTTTTTTTCTAAGTTTTTTTTTTTTTTTTTTTTTTTTTGTTAAAAGTAAAAAAAAATCGATAACTTTGTTTTAAATTATCACAGATTTATGGTTCAACCATTCGTTTTAAAGGTATTGACGAGATCTTTCGAATGATACCCATCTTCAAAATTTAACCCCCCCGGGGGGGTACTTCCCCCCCATGCACAATTTTTTTTTCCTAGTTAACTACTACTATCATCAATAATTCAAATTAATTTTACAATCACAAGTTTAAAATAACTCTCATTATGCCCATTTATACGGAATTTTGTCCTATGCTGCCATGTTAAAAATTTGCATAAAATGCGATTACAGCGCCACCTGTTGAGCTATTGATCCCCAAATCTAATGGGCACCAGTTCATGTCAGGGTGCAACTAAATACCAAGTTTGGTTAAATTTCATTCATATGTTCGTGAGATACAGCGTCCACAAAAAAATGATACAGACACACAGACAGACAGACAGACACACAGACAGACAGACACACAGACAGGCATTTTCTAAAAACTATCAATTCGTGTTCAGGACATCCCAAAACGTGTAGATCCGTCAAAAAACGGAGGTCGAAAATTTTCGCGAATCCAATACTTTCTCTATATTACATATAGAAGAAAGTAAAAAAGAAAAGTAAAATGTTTCGCATTCAAATAAAAGAAAAATAAAAAGCGTAATGGCCATTGTTAAGATACGCAGACGATTGAAATGAAAGAACAAGTTACAGAAAAATGAAATATTGAAGCCAATATTTAAAATCGAAAAAAAATTAATTAAAAAAAATTCAAATTCGAAAAAATCTCGATGAGATGCACACCTACAGGATCCCAGGTACCCATCTGTCAAGTTTTGTAGCTCTGCGTTCAGTAGTGTGAGCACCAGAGCGCAGACAAACACAAACGCACACAGACACTTCTCTTTATTTATATAGATATAATTCTGTACGGGGGGGGGGGGGGTTACAGCCTCCCTTAAAACCCCGTTTGGATATAGTACTTGTATGTATATAGAATTCGAGGCTGTTGATAAATTCAAAAGTTTATTCCACATTTTTCACACCACTTTCGACCGCATCACTCCTTTAAACTTTTCAAGTAGCAGTCTCATACGAACTTCGAAAAACGACATTTGAATTTCTTGCAATATTTATTCAGTTACGCCGATAAGAAACATACACAAATAATCAACTATTAAAAAACTTGACTTTAGTATTCAAGAGACCTTGAAACATGTAATCATATTAAAAAAAAACACCAGCTCTTAAAATTTAACTTAAAAATATACTTTATTTACTATATGGATATGATAAATTAATTTTCATTCCTAGCCAATTTTCCTGGATATGGTAAAATGTAGTAAAACAATTCCACCAATTACAGTCAATAGGGGAAAAAAAATGTTTTCGCTTAATTATTGGTAGGCCTGTGTGTCGTCTATAAAGTACGTACATACACATTCTATTGTATAAATAAAAACAGTATTGTAATTGTATAAATAAAAACATTGATAACACACATAGTGCAACCAGAAATTAACTACCAGCAATTTTCAAGTATAGTTCCTGAAAGAAAAATAGAATTACAAATTCGAAAATCTTTTCATTTCTGAAATGCGTTCTATTTTCAGTTTTCTGTTTTAAGATGTAAACGAAAGAGAGATTTTCTGCTCTCTCCTTTTTTATTTTATTTTATTTTTATTAAAATTCACGTTAAAAAACATAATAGAGTCACTCATTTTCGTCAGGTGTAATTACTACAAATATTAACAAAACTCTATTCCAGAAAGAAAAACTAAGAAGATGATAAGCCAACAGGATGTAATGCACCGTATAGAGGGACAGAATAGCATCTAAAAAGTAAGCCAATTTTCCACTATTTCCATTTTCACAGAATCATTTCTCTTATTCTGTTTAATAAAGCGCTCCACTACCAAAGCATTTAATAACATTTTCTTTTAGTTCCACTATATTCTGTTCCTTTTGGGTAACCCTGTAAACAAATAGTGAATTATTTTCATGCCATATTCTACACGAAACATGCTTTTAAGCATATAAAATATATATAAGGTAAACGCACCAGTAGTGGACACTTTTAATTTTAAACTCGGAAAATAAGCTACCTAAAAATTCTGAAGATTCGAGCAATGTTCAAGAAGGGTATTATAGCCCTTTACTGTTAAGTCCTTTAACAAAAATTATTCCGGTCATTAGTTTTAAAATAATGTTAGTTTAACTAAAACAATTTGCACTTTTTGTGATTTTTCTGTTTTCTTCTTATCCCTTTGAATAAGGAAATGAAATTTTATTTGCTCGCTCTCTGCTTATTTTTAATTGATTTCTTCTACCTTTTGCTTTCATATGACTAAAATAAGTATGCAGAATTCATTTATTGTGCTATTTTTTAAATCTTGTATTAACACATGGTATTTTTATGGGTGTCCACTACTGGTGCCAAAAAATGTCATCATGACAAATAGTGGACAGCCCTGACCACTACTGGCTCATGTGACTTTTAATGCCAGATCCGGTAGTGGACACAATTCTGTAATCTAGCAATTTTAGAGTTGAATTTTAAAGCAAAAGCTCAAAGGAGTCCACTACAGGAAGAAAAAGGGTCCACTACTAGGTTTTTAGTGTGTCCACTACTGGCTCATTTTAAGCTCTTCAGATTTTTCATTTTTTACATATATAAATGCTACAGTTAGCAATTTTCATAATACAGTCGTGTTAAGAAAGAGTTAGTAAAGGTCTGAAATATTAATTATTTTTTGAAACTCTAAAATTTAGGAAATTACACAAAAAATAGCCGGAAAATGTTCTTAAAGTGTCTACTGATGCGTTTACCTTATATTCATTTAATTTTGTTTAGTGTAGCCTATAGATGTTAAATTGTATGCACCAGAAATTTTGCACATAGACGTAATATATTTGAATTCACTTGCATGTCCTTATAAACAAACCATGCACTTAATCTCAACGAAATTTTTAATGTAGCATCCCTATATTATTCAGGTTTAGAATACCGAGTTTGAAATGTCTGCTACTATTTGTTCTTGATATAAGCTGATAATAGTCACAGACACGTAGACCAACCGCTAAAAATCTGTTATTATTATTACATAGAAGACCTCAAAACATGTAAATATAACAAAAACTAACTTTGAAAATTTGAACTAAAAAACAATTTTTCCTTTCCAATATATAAGTAAGAGAAAGTTAAAATACCGGGTGCGTCAAAAAAATGTATACACACTTTCAACCGTCATAGAAAATTTATGTTCTGTTCAACAAGGTTCAATTGCTGGAAATGGAAAGCTTAAAGTCCAATTTGAAACATAAATACACTTTCTGATGCAAATGTGATTGCTGTTCAAAATGGCGGCCTCCAGCATCAATACTTTGCTGAGTACGAGTCACCACTGATTCCGTACATCGTACCAACGTGTCCAATGGAATTTCCGCGCACACCGCTTGAATCTGATTCCAAAGTGTGTCTATGTTACGTGGTTTACGTTTGTACACCTCATCTTTTACTGTGCCCCATAAGAAGAAATTCAGCGGTGTAAGGGCTGGAGAGCGTGGAGGAAACTCGATTGGCCCCCTGCGTCTTATCCACTGGCCTGGAAAATTTTGATCCAGGTATGTTCGTGCGTCGCGATGATAGTGCGGCGGGGCGCCATCTTGTTGGAAATTGAGCCTTGTATCACAGGAAATACAGTTTCTATGACGGTTCACAGTGTGTATACATTTTTTTGACGCACCCGGTATAAATTAATGAATGCTTTTTCCGTTTTTAAAATTATACAGTTTAATAGATCAAAACCACAACTATATAAACGGTATATTCAGATTTTATTTTTCTTCACGATTGTCACAGATTTCTTGCAACGTGTTTAAAAAGAGTATATTATGTTGATATGTTCCCACCTGTATTATAGTGTAACCACGTTTCTTAAAACTAACAGTGAGGACGAGTCCAAAAAGTTGGAGGGTTGCCAAATTCACCGACAGGTTGGGATTTGGAAAACATCCAGTCATTCAGCGCTCTGTGTTATCGCTTATTTTCTCTGAATCAGATGACTGTCGTCCCTATTTTAACACTGGATTCGTCGAGTAGGCTCTTGCGCAGAGGCTTATGAAATGTGGTTGAAGAGTATATCAAAATTTTATTTCAACAATTGCCGATGCGTTAAATATACGCTTCATTTCTAAAACAGCAACAGTTTTGTGATAGACAATAATCACTTTACACAATATTTTCTTGACTTTTTTTATTTTAATTTTAATGAAGTTTTTTTTTTTTTTTTTTTTTTTTTCATGAATACATGCTTAATATGAGAAATTAGTCGCATATACAGATTGCAACTAATATAATAGTCCCAATATTAGTCGTTAATTATAATTACTAGTTGCCAATCTATAATTGCTTGTGGCAAACCTATATCTGTTACAGTATCATGCTAGAGATTATTTGTCTCAGTTATGAAGTTTTTAAATATCACTTATGTCACTGTCAAAAACCCTTTTAATTTTCAACATTCTAATTTATAAACTTCGTACATTATTCAAAATTTATGATTTTCTTAACATGAGGAAGATGGGAAAATTTTCTCTTAAACGTAGTTTAAAAGAAATATTTTTACTGAAATAATGTCAGAACAGCTCTAACATAACAGCTATGATGTTGGCATTAACATCATTAACTATGGAAATTCAGCATTAAAAACTTCGTAAGTTATTCGAAATTTACAATTTTCTTAACATAGCAGAATAGGGCAAAATTTTGCCTCTAACGACAAATTTGAAGGATATTTTCATCGTAAATATGTCGGACTACTTTTAAAATATCATTTATGATACTGAATTGAACATAATTGACTACTAATATTCTAATCTGAAAATTTCGTAAGTTATATGAAATATAAGATTTTCTAAAAATAACAAAATATATTCGCATAATAATATTTCACATAAATTTGCATTATGATGATCATCGCATTGAAAGTAGCATGGAATAACATGAAAACTAAAATATGAAACTGACCGTAATAAAATTAATTAACAAATTAGGATAAAGTAAATGTATTGAACTGAAAAATGTGTAGCCTATTAGGGGGATCATTTCAGTCTATCACCGAGTTCAGCGAATTTATTTCTCTCTATGGTAGAAATTTATGAGTACATATATATGATGAGGCACTGAGCAGAGTCCACCTATGCCAACTAATTAACACTAAAATTTGTTTTATTTTTTCATTTTAGAACAACGTTTTTGTCAACACTTAAAATTCTTGAAATTTCTCTGAATAAATATTCCGCTTTTGAAAGTGCTTGAATGTAAGACCTTTTTTTATTCTTTGGATAAAATAACATTAAAAGGCGTATCTAGTTATATAAATAAACTTGAATGACACCCATGCGATTTTCTCTTACTCTGCATTTTAATACTATGCAATTACTGAAAAACGTGTTTATTTATTACAATAATAATTTTCAGCGTTTAACCCTTTGCGGCGCAAGACAATTCGAAACATCTAAATTATACTGCCACCGGAATTCATGAACTAAATTAAACTAAAAGAAATTTTAAATTTTAAGGTTGAAAAAACCGGCCTTTTCTGATATGTTATAAACGTAAATTTTTACTAAAAAATTTCCGGGATGAATTTTTGCAGCTGGATCTTAAATTTTGCGTCCTCGCAGCGAGGACAGCGCGCGTTAAGGGGTTAAAGTATAAAATCTTACTGTCCCAACTATTATTAGAGACAGGGTCTAAGTTTTATCCAATATGAGATTTAACTATATTATCAGAACAAAACTTCATTTTATCATAACAACAATCAAATATCTTTTAGTAGCTTTAAAAAATATTTTTTTTAATCCTATTCAAATATCATTTCCCTTTTCATCGGACCAACAGAATATAAACAAAAAAATACTAAAAACAAAACAAAAAAATACACAAAGTTCAACGGAGCTGAAAAGATGAATATCTGTTTTCACCTGACATAAAAAAATACGTACACAAACAACTAAACAAACATACCCCACGACACCGGTTAAGATACCGGACATTTTTATTGTTATTTTATTTTTCTGGTTGCTTACAAATGCGTTGCTGAAGGCTTCCGGGCCAGTTGCCAAAATAATCTGGCTCACGTAAGATACCAGAACTGGCGGAAAGCCAGATCATTTCGCAAGCTTAATTCCGAAGTCTATAAATCAATTAAAGCAGATAAATCACGAGTGCCCTAAACTATCAGTTTCAACATTCTTGGCTCAGATTTAAGCCATGAAAAAATAGCTTGTCAAAAGAGTTATGCTTTAAGATTTCTTTTCTCTTTTTTTTTTTTAAATTAGTGTAAGAAAAATTTCTTAGATTATTTTCTTATCAGTATATTCATAGGTAACTGAAAAAAAAAAAAAAAAAAAATTACACATATCCATCGAATAGATTTCTTATTCAGATAGAAACTTTAAGAACTCATGACAGATAATAGGTAACTTACAAAATCAATTATAAGAAAGCTGCGAGTTTATTTAATTTTCTTTTCCTAAAAGTTTTAAAAAACAATGAAATTTAAAAAAATAAAAAGAATTACTAATAAAGCTTTGTTTAACAAAAAGTCAAGCGTTTATCAGATTTCTCATTAACACTTTTCCGACCGCATGTTCTTCTCTTTTTTTGAAAGTATGTTCCACCTGTGTGCATTATTTTTTCAAACTACATTATGTCAGAACAAGGTTTTATGTATCCATATTTATATTACATATGAATATACATAATAATTACGTTCTTTCTAATGTAAGAATTTGTATCCATAGTATTTTGGTTGTACAAATTTAAATATAGGGAATATTCTCAAGAAATATAGAAACATACAAATTGCAAAAGAAACGCCCACTGGCGGAGCTAAAGATTTCAAAATGGCGTGAATCTACGTCAGCGGTCGCGAAAGAGTTAACTGTGTCGCGTCTCATCTTTAGGAAATTCATTTTTAAACCTGACACCAAATATGGCACAAATCGAGTTTTCTTGAAAACAGTTCTTTCGATTTTTATGAAAATCGCGGATACGTTGATTTTTGAAATTTAAAATCTATAGGATACAGTGTCTTTCACTGTAACAGTAATACATAATACTAAAAAGTCAACCAATAAAGAAATATTAGGTCTACCGGAAAGTTCTGTCCTTTTGAGTCAAAATGCTGACATCGGAAATTTATCTGCATAATATCTATATAATATTTCTCTTACGAGGACTATTTGCGATTATTTTTTGTAGAAACGATACGATAGTGACTTTATAAAATATGCGATAATAAATAATAATATTATAAGCAATATTTAAGCACGCGGACTCAGTTCAGTGATTTAATTAAAAAAATTACGACATTTGTTTGATGACATCCTTTTATTAAAAAATCTATTTTTAAAAGTTGCATCTTTACAACCTTTGCAAGCGCCATTTTAAACTTGGCAATGCTTTAAAGATATAAACAAGATATGAATTTTGTCATAAATTAACTAAAAAGCGCGTTAATTAAAAGTATAATCAAAATAGGAACTAAGTTTGAAAAAAAAAAAAAAAGCCAAAATGAATAAATCAAAAGGTATCCCCAACACGGCGGGGAAAATTTAAAAGTTGCCATATACGTCCTATACTAAAACTGCCTTTCGTGGGAAAGTATGAAAACTGGGTCGTCAAAAATGAATTTTATTTCGAAACTTTTCTTTCAGTGATTTGGTTTAACTATCATTAGCGTTTCATCCCACAAAAACTAATAATAATTTGGCTTCTGGTGAATTAAAATTTAAATTGGGTGGTGAAATTGTACAAGAGTTATAAGTTTCAAATTTTAAAAGTAAATAAAAAAATAAAATAAAATGCGAAAATTTCGCATGGGTTTGCTAGTTTGAAATATTCTTGGGTAACTTTTAAAGATGATAATTGGTAAAGTATCATATAAATATTGTCAAACAAACATTTCTGGTGTAATTTTATTAATTCAAAAGGTCATAACTTTCTGGTATACCTAATATTTCTAAAACGATGATTTCCGAAAACAAACACAGAAAATGATTTTCACAACCATTCTGAGTGAAATTCGGTCATCCATGTCGAGGTCCTTGAGTTTATTAAAAGAGGAATCTTGATACATGTTTCTTTTTCCTGTACTCTTTTTATTTTTAAAATTTATTAAAATTCAAAAAGTTAAGCATAACAATGAACTGACAAATATATTGGGTACGATTTTTCTTCACAGAAGCACATTTAAAAACTTGAAACTAGCCCCCCCCCCCAACCAAAAAAAAAAAAAAAAAAAAAGAAATGTTATGCAATTTGCATAGATTATAAATGCTTTTCAACTGCACATATCGTTGCATAGTTTATGTATTTGCCTCCATGACCTTAAAACTGGCTTCTTAAAAAATATTTCATTTTTAATTAAGAAGGAAAAAAACTTATAAAAAGGTTTTAATGCCTTTTTTTAATAAAAAACGTACAAATTGTTTTTATGTAACCCTCCCGTAGTCATTGCCAAAGCACGTACAAAGTAAGCAGTGCAACATCTGTGGGAAATGTGTCACGCCCACACACACAGACAGACAGGCAAACATTTTCTAAAAATGAACAAATAATGTCCAAAAAATCTTAAAACGAGTAAATTCATCAAAAACGGAAGGTCGAAAATTTTCACGAATTCAATACTTTATTTTTATGTATACAGAAAAAAGTAAAAATAGGGTCATTCCATATAAAAGTAAACTTCAATGTCAAAAATAGCGTTCATATAAACTATTCATTTTTTAATGAAATACAGTGTTGCCAGATTTGGGGACTTTTTTATTCAACCCCCGCCGCTAAATTTTAATTGTAACGGTTGCCTAAGCACTTCGAAAGATAAACGTCTATTATGTATAGCAAATATCACTTCTCAAAATTATTGGTGAGAGTTGAATAAAAAAGTCCCCAAATCTGGCAACACTGATGAAATATATACTCTACGTTAAAAAATAGAAATGCTACTATTATCTAATAATAGTGTAAAATAATACAATAACTATATAGAATACATAGCTGCCCTGTCAAGTTTTTTAATTTATTCCGGAATGATGCTAGCCCCGCCCTTTTTTCACGCCGTAATATTTGTAGAAATTTTTTCTTCATTATTTACCAACGATTAAACATGAAAAATATTACTCTAAAAAGGTTCCGATGAGGAAAAAAGGGCGGGCTAACAACATTCCGGAATAAATTAAAAAACTTGGCAGCTATGAGAATATTACAGTATGTATAATGCTGACAAATGGTATTTGAGCTATGCTATCTATTATAATCAGAAATTAACATTTTCGCGATCGCTGACGTAGATTCACGTCATTTGAAAATCAGTAACTCCACCAGTGGGCGTTTCTTTTGCAGTTTGTATTTCATTTATTTCTTAAAAATATACACAATATTCATATTTGTAC
Organism: Salticus scenicus; assembly: GCA_963930645.1. Taxonomy (NCBI): domain Eukaryota; kingdom Metazoa; phylum Arthropoda; class Arachnida; order Araneae; family Salticidae; genus Salticus; species Salticus scenicus. The sequence continues at coordinate 68,479,516 of OZ005652.1, forward strand.
AACCAATATACTATAGATGTAAATACTTTGATTAGAAAGAGTGTAATTATAATGTATATCCATATGTAATATGAATATGAATACAGAAAATTTTGTTCTAAAGCATTTAACTTGGAAGAATAACGCCCACAGGCGGACTTTACTATCAAAAAGACAAAAACATGCGGTCGCGAAATTGTTAAAAGCTCCGAAAATAAAATACAAAGTTCTAGTCGCCTACTCATAAGGATAGTCGAATTGTACAAAGGAAGCGTATTTTGAATGACACTCTACAGTTAAATGTAAAATTATTATTTCATTTAAGGGTAAATAAATAAAAATTGGACTAACTACAATGTATAACAAGAAAAAAAAAATACTCATTAATGAAATATTACTTTTTATTAGTGTATTTCTTTTTACATTCTTTTATATTCAATAGAAAAAAATTTTGGATTCGTAAAAATTTTTCCATTTCCGGTTTTTGACGGATTTGCACGTTTTGATATGTCCAGAACACGATTTTATTATTTTTAGAAAATGTCTATCAGTCTTTGTGTCTGTGTGTGTGTGACAAAAATTTTGTGATTACTGTATCTTAGGAACTAATGCACAGAATTTCATATAATTTTATAAGTAATTGCATCTTGACATAAATTAGTGCCTATCAACTTTTCGTTCAAATCCATAATATGGTGCTGCTATACTGCGCTTTCTCCCATTTAAGGGAAGGCTATATCTCAGCTTCTATTGCAAAAAATCGAACAAAACTTGGTCTATTAGAGGGCCATTATGAAACATTTTTCTGATTCAATTTGCGTGATTAACTGTCAATAGGTGGCGCTACTATTCCGCAATTTTCTTCGTGAACAAGAAGATTATTGCATATAATTGCACAAAAATTGCTATATGCTAATGCCATTATGAAACACTATGCTGATTAAATTTTGGTGCATATTAGCCAACAGATGGCATTACTATGCTGCAATTTACCCCTTGAATAGGAAGGATAAATCTCAATTTCTATGGTATATAAATACAGGATGTTGATATGTGAGGTAACCATTATGAAAACAAATTCTGACTTCATTCGGATCCATATCGGCCAATTATATCGGGTATGTCTCGTATATCGGAGGAAGCGCCGCTATTACTCACCTTCACCTATGATTAAGCATTTGGCAGTGCCCGCAGCGGTCCTATATTTACACGTGTGTTTTACTATTTCAATACCACTATTTTTTTTATATATTTTCTGTCAAGGTCAAGATTTTAAATATCAAGCAATAGGTAAAAGTATATTGATTGATTAAAGTGGTGGGAAAATAATAAAATGCTCGTAAAAATATAGGACTGCTGTGGGCACTGCATTTGGGCATGTTAAACAGTAAGTGGCGCTTCTATATAAAACGTTATAAAAGAAAGTTTTGTGATGGCCAAGACTTGCTAATTGTTATGCTCATCGCAAAAATTCACAAGATTTTCCATCATTATTTTCATCTAGTTCCAATATGGGACATGATTAATATATATGGCTTTAAGAGACCAGGTAAGCAAAATTTTACCAAAAAATCGATTTTTATATTTATATATCATTAAATGGTTTAAACTTTTATCTTTCCAACGATGTTTATATAAAAAAAACTTCACACATTATTACACATGTTTATATATATAAAAAAAAAAGTAGTGTTGGAATTTTTCACTCCTTGTAAGTACACTTCATATCTTACTGTTGTTAATTAAATCTTTAAAATGAGATTTTCTCAAAATGTAGATTTTCAGGTTTGTGCTCCTTATTCTTATTCTTTTTTTTTTTTTTTTTTTTTTTTTTTTTTCAATATCTATAAAACTTAAGAATTTAGATTTTTAATGAAACTTTTGTTATATTGGGTACTTCAACACAGGGGTTTAATGTTTTGATGAAAATTATTTATTTTTGACAGTGAAATTTTACTAAAAATGCTAATTTACATGTGATTTTCAATAAATAATTAATAAAAATTTTTCAGTTTCACTTAGAAAAAAAATGATCTGTTAACACTTTCGCGACTGCTCACGTGAATTCGCATCATTTGAAAATCTGTAGCTCCGCCAGTGGGCGTTTCTTTCGGTTACATAAATTACATTATTTCTTAACATTACAGCCAGTATTGATATTTGTGTAATCAATGTATTATGGATTCAAATACTTTGATTAGAAAGAGTATAATCGTAATGTATATTAATTTATATTTTCAATATGAATACAGAAAACATTGATTTAAAATAATATAATATAAAAGAATAATGCCCACAGGTGGAGCTTACTGTCAAAAAGAAAAAAAGATGCGGTCGCAAAGTGTTAAAGTATGTAAAACATATTATTCTAACTGCCATAAAAAAATTTACAACTCTATCTTTCATCATTTCTGAAGAAAAAGATACATAAATTTGGTGAATTTAACATGACGTAGATAGGGCTTTCTCGGTCCCCTTAAAACTTTATCTTCCCATTCTCATATTTAAAAATACATAAATATAAGATTGTAGGATTGTAAGGACTAGATGAACAATTTTGATAATTACAATATTATTTTATGATGTTTAAGAATTGTTAAATTATCACAAGTCTTTAGATAAAAGCACTTAGAAATTAATTCGCAATTTAATATTCAAGATACTTTTTAAAATTTCTGATCATAATGTTACATACTTGCCAACCCATCTCATTAATAACCGTACAATTGTTAACGCCCCCTGAAAAACGCCCCTTTTCTCACACCACTATATTTTTAGAGTAATTCTCTCCAAATGTTGTTACGATTAAATAAGACTAAAATTACTCTTCAAATTTATTGGTGTGAAAAAGCAGGCTGGTACTAAAAATTGTACGGTACATAATGAGATTGTTAGCAAGTATGATGCTATATGATCGAAAAAGAACTTTGCATATGCAGCTTTTAACGAGATTACAAGTATTATAATTAGGTTAACTTGTAGAAGTTACGTTCGTCGTTATGGATTGGCCCTTTATCCAATCCATAACGACGTTTATCCAATCCATAACTACATTTTTATTGAACATAAAATTATATACTAGTTACATACTAGTTATAATTATATGCTATTTATAGTTATATCATAGCTGCCAATATTTTAATTTATTCCGGAACACTTATAGCTCCGCCTTTATTCCATACCACTTTTTTTAACGCATATTTTCCTATTTTATTTAACGCATATTTACCTATTTTACACATATTTTCCTATTTTCTATATCTAAGTCCCGCCCTTTTCTATTTCTTTAACACATTGTTGACCGCATATTTTCCTGTTTTCTATTTCAAAGTCCCGCCCTTTTCTATTTCTTTAAAAGTTATACTGTTTCACGTAAAGAACATTTTGTATTCGTGATTAAATCGCTTAAGTTTTATCCACCGAAAAATATAAACACAGATAGCACTCAATGAATTAAACACGAATACACAAAATTTATTTTTAAAATAATATTTTATTTTAGAGGCCCGCCTAAAGGTGGAGCTAGACTTTTAAAAGGAACGAGCTAACTCGTGACCGGTCAACAATGTGTTAAAAGAGTAAATTTTTCATTTTTTATATATAATGGAGAAAAATATTCTAAAAATAAAGTATTGTGAAATAAAGGCGGGGCTAAAAATGCTCCGGAATAAATTAAAATATTGGCAGCTATGTTATATCCAAAATTACATTCATAAAGTAAACAGAAAATATAATAGTTATATGTTATTGGCAGACATTTCCCGCTTGGCTGGTGAATATATTTAAATGATAAATGCATTTTTATTTTTATTTTTATTTTTATTTTTTTATTTTTTTTTACTGAACGTTTGAAACGTTTAAATAAAAATATTTCAATTAGCGATTATTTTCACAGGGATGGAACACGGGCGCAGAATTCATACCACTATCAATGTAAGAAAATTTTCTACCTCTTAAACCAACGATATTATTGGTAGAAATATTCCTTAAACAGATTCCGGTATGAATTCTGCGCCCGTGTTCCATCCCTGTTTTCAGCAAAACAAAGCCATGGCCAAGCACTGTGGTATACAGCTGTTAATGAAATATCAATGGTATTTAACTATTTGAGTTTGATAATGTTTATTAGAAACGCAGTCAGTTTAAAATGAATTAAATATGCATTCACATTACGGAATAGCTGTAGTTGTTATTATTCAGAAGATACAGAGTTGCCAACATTTTAATTTATTCCGGAGTATTTTTAGCTGCTCCTTTATTCCATACCACTATTTTTTTTCTTTTTTTTTTTTTTTTTTTTTTTTTTTTAATGAATTTTCCTTATTTTATCGTAGCTACATACTTGCCAACCACCTCATTATGAACAGTAGCAATTTTAGTACCCGCCTTTTTTTTTCCACACCAGTCATTTTTTAGAGTAATTTTATTCTTATTTAATCTTAACAACGTCTGGAGAGAATTACTCTTAAAATAAAGTAGTGTAAAAAGGAGGCGTTTTTTCAAGGGGCGTTAACAATTGTACGGTTATTAACACTTTGCGCTCGACATATTTTCCGTAAGACACGCTTTTTGGCGTTCCTTTAAAACATCACACGTATAGTTTCCAACTTACTACCTTTTGGCTACCGAAAAGTTGTAATAATTTGTTTTATTTTACTTCATCATTAAATAAGATAAATCTTTCTGTTAAAATTTTCCGGTAGCCGAAAGGTAGCCTATAGTTACGCGTTTTAGAAAAATTTGCAGAAGAAGACCTTAAGGCGTGCTCGATTTTTTAATGTCCCCTGAGAAGGGACATACGAGCGATAAGGGTTAACACTCCGTCTGTTGCTCTGTATCTGACAGATATAGTGATGCCAGACATTGTGACTTTTTTATTCAACAGTCATCAATAATTTTGAGAAGTTGTATTTAATATATATAAAAGACAAATAGATTCGGAGAATCGTTGATTATATATATTAAATATCACTTCTCAAAATTATTGGTGAATATTGAATAAAAAATTCAGAAAGTTTGACAGCATTGTATTTCTCTCATAGAACGTGACCGTCTAAGATGTAATTAAAACACGTTAGAAGCTTTTTCGAACCGAATAAAATCTTTATAATTGCAAGATTTTACAAATTTTCTGTTTACAAATGTAGAGTGAAAGGGAGTAAGTATAATCTCGGCTTTTAACTGAATTGATGAGCTGAATTTGAACCTAATCACCATCCTACCTGTTTGTGCGAATATTTTTGTTATATTTAGCCTCGGGAAATCAAATATGAAATTGTGGCAGTTTCCAGGAAGTTTAAAAATTCTTACATTTCCTTATCCGATAGAGTGCCTCTCTCAAAAATTGAAATTTTGTCATTGTTGTAATTCTAAGTTAACTTCACTGTTTTTACTTCCATTACCCTACTACCGTAGGGTAATGGAACCGTACCGTATTGTATTCGGTCTGAAAATTCGATATCGAGATTTCACCTGATTTACACGTTTTAAGGTCCCCTGAGTCCAAAACAGTGGTTTCTGGCAATTGGTCAATGTGTATGTATGTGTGTGTGTGTGTGTATGAGGGAATCTTCTGGCTTTTATATCTCGGAAATTAATAAAGATAAAACTACGAAACTTTAGAAATGAAACACGTCTGGTGTGCAGATGAATTTTCCAAATTTTGGTGAAAATTGAAAAACCGGAAGTGTGACCGTAAGTCTGTATCTCAAAAACGGCTCAAACGATTTTCTTCAAATTTGCTGCATAAACACTCTATTAGATGTCCTTTCAAATGATATAGTTGGTTAGTTTAGGAAAATTGATAGACGTCCTGTATAAATAGCTCAATTTCAGGTCTCGTAAGGGCCTTCCTTTAAAAACGGCTGTATGGATTTTTTTCAAACTCGCCATATTAACTCTCTTTTAAATATTCTTTTGTATGTAATTATTGTTTTCCTGTCAATGATTGAGTTTTGGTAAAAGCTGGTATATCAAAAACGGCTCTAACGATTTTCTTGAAAATTGTTATATAAATCCATTTATTTCTTATGTATCACGTAGTTATGAGAGGAAAATTAACAGCTTCCCTGTTTAGGTAGGTCAGAAGTTAGGTAGATCTCGAAAATTGGTGTTTCAAAAAATAACTCTACCATTTTTTTTTTTTTTTTTTTTTTTTTGTATATTTTACCTTGCTATATGTAAGCTTCGTTTTATATGTTTTTACATGTGTATAAAGTTTATCTTACCAGAAAAATGGTAAGTTTCTACTTCTTTAGGTCACTATCACTTTTATACCTTCTGATCACATTATCTCCAAACAATGCATATAATATTTGTAACAGTGGGTAATGGAAGTCGTGTGGTTGTTTCACACCAGATTATTTGATAAAGAAATTAAGTTTTGTATGTGGATTTCGAATATAATTTCAAATTCGATCTATTTCTTAAACATTTTGGTTTGTCACTGATAGTCATTCTAGTAATTTTATAGGTCAGGAAAGTTTAACCAGGGAATTTACATTTTTCCCAAGCACCTCAACAACAGCACTTACAGGTTTTTTTTTTTTTTTACTTTTTTTTTTACTGCCTTTATTTTTCAGTATATAGATATATATATATATATTATGTATTGTTGAAGTTCTAAAAAGTTTAAAATGTGAAGTGTTAGTTGAAAGCGTACAGAAAAGTTTACAACTACGTATTTGAAAAATAAAAAAAAACCCAGATTCATGAAAATTTTCAGTATCTGGTAACTCGATTTACGTTACGTCTTAATGTATTGTATATGTGTGCAGTAGACCTAAGCTACACTTGCCCGAAGATTTGCCCTAGACTACACTTGCGCCTCCATTGCGCAAGTGGAACGCCACAACACAAAATTTCTCTCTCTCTCTCTCTCTCTTTTTTTTTTTTTTTTTTTTTTTTTTTTTTGTTTTCTAAGTGAAATAAAGTGTTAAATTATAAAGAGCTCATATTATTCAAAAGCCAATTAATTGTAGTTTATGCCTAAAAATTTTCAAAAATGTAAATATCAGTAACAGAAAAAAAAAAAAAAAATTCTAAGTTGAGCTGAGCCAAAACTTTGTTTCACTTATCATACTACACCTTATAATAAACTTTGAAATGCACATTCTCTTTAACACAACAAATACAATCGTACAATGAAGTGAGAAAATATCGAAATAAACCTTTAAATGAAAGATTCTCTTCGATACTCAAAGGAAATATGTTATCAGAAAGTATAATTTTTAGAAAACTTATTATAGAGACATAGATTCCTTAACTAGATGCCTGTCGCGTAGCTCGGAAACTAGGCAACAGTTGAAACGGTAGACAGCGCCACCTGGTACAGATTGCGCGACTTTTTATCCAACAGCCACCAAAAATTTTTAAAAGTGGGATATGATATACATGAAAGGCGAACAGAATCGAAAAAACGCCGATTTTACATATCGTGTATCACTTCGTTATATTATTGGTGGCAGTTGAATAAAAAAGTCGCTTAATCTGTACTAGGTGGCGCTGTGTACCGCTTCAACTGTTGCCTAGTTTCCGAGCTACGCGACAGGCATCTACTTAAGGAGGCTCTGATAGAGATCAACAAATTTTAAAATTTATATTTCGGAATAAAAATTTATACCGGAAAAATTTTTGAGATAATTTCTAATACAAAATTGCAATTTTGCTTCATAATTGTACTCTGTTGAAAGACTGTTAAAGTTCATGCTACAGAACAACCGCTAAATGCAGGTGGTTCTCGAAATGATAACTTTGCTCTGCATTAAGGTTACCAATTTGGCCACCTTGGAGTCAAACTCGCTCCAAATCCAGGTGGTTGGCTCTGAAATTTCAGTTTTGGCCTCGGAGAACATTTGGCCAAATGTTATTTTGAGAAAAATTCTATTTTTTCTTTAAGATATTTACCTATGTTGACACTTCTTGAGCAAAATGAGAAAAATTATGATAAATTAAAAGTTGGTTGGTTGGGTTGAACGTCGCCCTAGTACAGTGTTGCCAGATTGGGGACATTTTTAATTCAACTATCACCAATAATTTTGAAAAGTGATATTTGATATACATAATAGACGATTAATCTTCAAAGTAATTAGGCAGACGTTACAATTAAAATTTAGTAGTGACTATTGCACAAAAAAAAAAAAAAAAAAAAAAAAAAAAAAAAAAAAAATCTGGCAACACTGCCCTAGTACAGCGCAATAGTTAATTAGCGACGGTCTGGGACGCACCCCTAAGGATGGTCCAGTAAATTAAAAGAAAAGAGAAATTTTGAGATGATCATACTTTCAATGTTTTCCTTTATATTTTTTACTGAATGAATTATACTTTTAAAGTACCTTGTAATTTGGCATAGTTCTGTGTTAAAATTGCTTTGTTCTTGTTCCATCGCGCTCCTCCCTCCCGTTTTTTTCTATAATTGAATTTATAAACTATTTCTTTCATTCAAAAGAAAATATGTCTATTAGCACGCTATTTTTTTTTTTTTTTTTTTTTTTCTTGGTGAGTAAAATATGGAAATGGAAAAAATATATATACTAAGGAAATGGTGTAAATTTATTTTGCACAAGTGCTATAGTTTTCTACAAAATTAGTGTAAAATTCACTCACGAATGACATTCTCTCTTCCACGTATGTCTTTAATAATCCCAGTGTGCACATCTACAGTATTTGGTCAGTAATTATGAGATTTTATTTTTATTTTTTCAGTATTTAGTAAGTAAATTTTCATTAAAATAACAAATATTTTTATGATAAGTTTTCACGTGTGTTTCTATATTTAGTTGGAACATGACATTATATGACCTGTGTAACTACATTAAATAATATATATTATATTTTAAATTACTTTCTCCTATTTATTGGTTGATTGTATACATTTTACTTTGTACATTTAAACTAGATCATGCAACACCTCCTGTTTCAAGATTTGTTTTCTTTTCGAATCTTTAAATCTCATGCTCAACATAATAAGTTTCTGCTCCAACTTGCAGTAAAAACAAAATGATTTCAAAGTTTACAAAATAGAATATTAGAGAAATTTTATAAAATATAGTAAACCAATGTTTCATTTTTTCAAATGGATGTATTAGAAGAACAATTAAAGCTCTTAAAACAAGAATACATTGTTGCCGGACAGTGTTTTGAATCTTCAAATGTAGGCTGTAATGACTTTTAGACCGACTAGAGGGCGATGTCTGTCCAGCGCAGGCGAAAAGACTTTCGATTTGAAGAGAGACTTTGACTGAGTTTTTTAGAGAGTGGATGATGCAATGAAGGTATAAAAATGCCTGGTTTGAGGACCGCTTGTATTTTTGTTTGGTGGACTGGAAAATTATGTCCATTTAAAAATAACAATGTTTACATAGTTTATTTACGTTTTTTTTTTAATGTTATTTGTGATGTGTTGTGTATGTAAATGAGAAAATAAATAGTTTTCTCGGAAAAGGATCGCCTCTTCATGATCTACATTCTTCTAATCATCACAAGGCCTATGTTACCAACATGCCAATTTAAATTTTGCCATGTTCCCTACGGACAGCTCAGTGTCCCTACATTAAAGATAAAAGTCCCTACTTTAGTGCTGAGGATGTCCGTATGACGTACTTTCATTCTCAGGATATCCTGAGGACATCGTGGGGAGATAGGGTACATCCAAAACTCCCTACATGCTGAAGAAAACTAATGAAAGTCCCTACATGTAGGGACAAATCCTCACAGTTGGCAACATTGATGTTGGCTCTTTTTTGGCTTTATTTACTTAGAATTTGGCTCCATTTGGCTCTATTTCAAAGAAAGTTTGGCCTCGTATGAAAAATATGACCTGGCAACCCTGCTCTGCTTGAAAATCGGCCCCAGCACCAATTTTGCGAATTCTTTTGTAAAATGACATCCTGAATCCGAATATAACACTCATTTTGTGCTACAGTCGGTAACAAAAGTGTCCGAACACTAGCAAAAATTCCTATGTAAAAAAAGTACACTTCATACGGTTTTGTTAAATAAATCCTTATCGAATCATGTTCTTACACTGACTAAGAACAGGATTTGACAAGGATTTATTTAACAAAACCGTATGAAGTGTACTTTTTTTTACAAAGGAATTTTTGCTAGTGTTCGGACACTTTTGTTACCGACAGTACCGCCAATGTTTTAGGGGGACGCCTCCACTATTTTTATCACTTTTCGGTAATTTTATGGCCATAAATTTTATTTGTAGAGGGGGAAGAGATTAATTTAACTGTTAAATATTTTCTGAGGAGCTGCACAAGTGAAACATTCTAAAACATGAACATTTGCAGCAAGAGGAAAATTTAGGGGAGAGGGGGGGGGGATTTGCCACTGTAATCATGAATTACATTTATTATATTTTATTAATAAATTATTATCATTATTTGTTATGCATTATATTTTTTTGTTTTAAAGTGTTAATATAATTCTTTTCCATTCTCCAAATCAAATTCATGGCCGTAAAATTGCCAATGTTAAAAATTGGGGAAGGGGGTGGCATCCCGAGAAAATAATTGGTGATTGGGCAAAATGGGGTCATATTCGAATTTAGGAGGTCATTTTACATAAGAATCAGCAGGAAATGCATCAGGGCTCGATTTTTTTTTCTTTTTTTTTTAGCGCAGTGTAATTCAGTAGCTGGCTAGCACACATTTCTCATAAGACGGAAAAGATGTTCCAAATTGGCTCCTTCTAATGAGCGTGTGCATGTACTTTCATTATCTCAAGAACTGTTTTAGCAAAGCTGATTACATCTAAAAGCGTTTTCAATTATCACTAATTGTCGCGACATTGTAGCTCCACAAGATTTATAATGGCCCATGCAAGAAATGCTGATAAAAACGTAACACTCATAGCTCCGTTTATAGTGGAAAAGCATTTTAGTGATCGAAAACAAAAACAAGTCGTGCATCCAAATGTATTAGGATCAGAGTTTTATTTTATCAGACAGAATAAGGAGGTTTTCACCATCTGCAACACACCACCTTGCTTAGCTGCCAATCTTCAAATATTCTACGACCACTTTCCAACAAAAGAGTCACAACAAAATTTCCCCAGAAAAAAATCAGGACAATATAGTCCTGACAAATCAGCCTGGAGACAAAAAAGACCTAGAGCAAAATAATTCTAACAAAACAACCCCGAAAAATTAAAACGGGAACAACATAGCCCAGAGAAAAATGATCCGACAAAATATTCCTGAAAAAATGTCCACGTCAAAAACTCCCTAGGACAAAATATTCCCGAGAAATTAGCTCGAGAAAAAGTATCCCCAGAATAATTAGACCTAAGAAAAAATAAACTCGACAAAATATCCCTAATAAAATCGTCTCATACACACATAAAAAAAAGCAGCAGGAAAGCACGGCAAAACAGCCCCTAGAAAATAGCTTGAAAAAATAGCCACAGAAAAAATTAACCCTAATTTGTCGGAAAATCCTGATATAGATATTAGAATTTTCCCGTCAATTCGACACGTGCTGACGTTATCCTAGAGAGCTGATATTTTGCTAAAAAGTATTTAGGGTCAAATAGAAAAAAATTAAAGGGTATGCGTATTGGATTTCAAAAAAGAGAGAAAGAAAAATGTTTCCCATCTTATGGGACACCCTACTAAATAGTTCCAGGATAATACAGCCCAGATAAATCAGGTTTGACAAAAATAGCTTGATAAAATAACCCTAGCAGAAATTAATCATGGTACAAAACACCACCGATAAATTAGAATGACAAAATAAAAAATAGTCCTTGAACAAATTAATGTTATGATGAAATACCTACGACAAGACTGCCTCGAAAAATTACTCCGTGAATATGTAGCCGCGGGAAATTATCCCCGAGAAAACAACACAGATAAAAGAGCTCAAATAAAATATAACTGACAAAATAGCCCTCAACAAATTAGCCTTGTGTTAAAATACCCCCAAAAACAGCCACAAAAAGTGAGCCCTACAAAATAATCAGAGAAAAAATAGGACGAAAGCCCTGGGACAAAATACACCCGACGAAATTCCCGAAAATGAAATTCTCCGACAAAATATCCAGACAAAATAGCCTGCATAAAAAGCTCCGACAACATAACCCCGACAAAATAGACCCCCGGAGACATAAACTTGACAAGGTAAATTGAGGACAATTTTTCTTCGAAATTGCCTCAGGATAAAAAAAGGAAAAAAGAAGGACAAGACAGAACTTACAAAAGAGCTCAACAAAAGAGTCTCAGGGCAAAACAGACCGAGAACAAATAAGATGAGACGAAACAGAACATACAAATTAGCCCAACATAACAGTTACTTTAAAACAGCCCCGACAAAACAGATCTGTAAGACAAATCAGCGCTAGGATAAAATATCCCGACAAGATAACCTGTAAACAAATAGCACCTACAAAATAGCCCTAGGAAAATAGCCCCCAGAAAACGCCCTATCATAAAATGGGAAAAAAAACTGACAAAGTAATCCTGTGATGAAATGGCCCGAGGAAAATAAAGCCCGGAAAAAATAGCTCCAGGAGAAAAAAGTCCTGACAAATTTACCCGAGAAAAAAACAGGACGATAAAATAATTCGGACAAAACAGCCCCGACAAATTATTTCACTGAAATAACCCAAGGATAAAATAGCCCCAACAAAACAGCTCCGTCAAAACAAACCTGAAATATGTCTAGGATAAATTAGCGCTAGGTTAAAATACCCCTACAAGATAACCTGTGAGCAAATAGTAACTACAAAATAGTCCCAGGACAAATTAGCCCTGAGACAAAATACACCCTACAAAGTATCCCGAAAAACAATAGTCCCGACAAAATAGCTCCAGGATCAATTAGCTCTAGGACAATATATCCCAACAAAATAATCATAGAATAAATACAACAATACAGCACTACAAAATAATCCAAAAAAATTGCGTCGACACATTAGGGTAAAAAAAAAGCCCTAAAAATAATGCTCCAGTTTAAAACAACCCGACGAAATAGTCGCAAGCCGAAAGATTCCCAACAAAATAACCCGAAGACGAAAAAACCTCGAAAAATGGCTACGCATCAAAAAAGCTTCGACAAATTAGTCCGTGAAAAAAGTAGCCACGATAAAATAACTGTGAAAAATAGCCTTGACAACGCCAGCCCAGGATTTAAAAAAAAAAAAAAAAAAAAAAAACCTAGGACAAAATGTGACTACTGTATGTAATGGAAGTATTATATTCGGTCAAAAAATTCGATATTGAGTTTTAACATAATTTAGATGTTTTAAGGTCGCCTGAGTCCAGAAAAGTGTGATTTTCGGTAATTGGACAGAGTGTATGTGCGTACGGTTTGTTACTTTTTGGCGCGGCCGTTTTGGCGCTGCCGTTTTGGCGCGGCCGTTTCGGCGCCGGCCGTTTTGGCGCTGGCCGTTTTGGCGCCGGCCGTTTCGGCGCCAGATGTTTACATTCCGAACTTTTTAAGTATAAGAATTTTTTTTTTTTTTCCGAAAACTTAATAAATAGTCGGGAATATTCAAGAATTTTATAACTGTTTATTATTATATGGATTAAAATAAACCCGCGAGTTAATCATTATTGACTTTATTTAAGTGAAGGCAGTTTAAGAATTGGTTAAGAATGCATACTTTTTCTTTATCCTGTTTCTTGCTAAAGTTAACTTTTATTTTATCTCAGCAAGCTTTATTATATAGGAAATTTTAATACGCAAACTGTAAATAAAAATAAACAGAAGTCTTTAATAATTAAATTCTGTGTAACAACAACAACAACAAAAAAAAAAAAAAAAAAAAAAAAAAAAAGAAGAAGAAAAAGAAGAATAGCAGTGATAACTGTAAGATAATGAAAACTTTATAGAAAGTTATTTTTTATTTTTATGAATTTTTTTTTTTAATAACTGGTGGAGATTTAAAAGTACAGGATATTTTCATCTGGCACTTCTAAACGTAAATTGCTCATTTTTCTTTTTGTACAGTTGATTTTTACTGATTTAGTGATTAATGAACCTAAGTCTACATTTTAACTGTGGGGAGTTACTAAGTTACAATAAATAAAGTAAATAGTAAGCTGAGGGGGGGGGATGGTATTAAAAATTAATAAGTTGTATGGAACTATTCTACTATGTGTAATAAGTTTCAGAAATTTAGAGCAATGCGAGCTTTAAGTAAGTTATTAAAAAAAAAATTAAAGCAGGTGTGTATTTACCGTGTAATGGTTTTTGCCGGTTTTTACTATCTGGGCCAAAACATGTTTTTCCCATGGTTTTTACCACCTTCAGAAAAAATAATATTCCTATTTTTTTATTTTTTTATTTATTTTTGTTTTTTAATTTACCCCCAAAAACCTTCGGGACATATTTTAAAATTTTTAGTTCTCATTTTCCCAATATTATTTACTATGAAATTTCCATTCTTTCATCCATTTCTAACAACAATATTTTGAAAATAAAAATAAATAAATAAAAAAAAGCAATGTTGACGTCATGAAATTTTTTTTATTACATGATCAGTTTAACCCTTTATCAGTTACAAACTTTTTTTTCTGTCACTCAATAGTTGAAATAAAAGGCTAATGTAATAATCTTTAAAAAAAAAAAAAAAAAAAAAAAAAAATTGGAAAATAAGATTATTATTTTCATAGTAATAAGTTTAATAAATTTTAACTACAAAAATCAAGTTCTTTTCTCAGATTATCACTGGCTCCTTTAAATTACGATTAATTCATCAGTAATATCATTAATAAATAATTAAAATATTTTTTTGGTTCATGCATAAAATAAATAAATAAATAAATAAATAAATAATAATAATAATAATCAGAAATGACATTGTTTATTTTATTACGCAAAGAACCGCCCGACGATAAGTTTAATAAGTTTTAACTAGAAAAATCGAGATTTTTTTTCTAAGGTTATCACTGGCTTCTTTAAATTGCGAAAAGTTCTATTCATCATTAATATCATTAATAAAATATTAAAAATATTTCTTGATTTAAGCATTAAAAAAAAAATAATAATAATCTGGTGTGTCACTCACTCGACTTTCTCTCACCCTAAAGTTTAATACTATAAATACAGGTTGGATATTAAGAGGTAAGAAAACGATGTTATGTAAACCTATGTTAAACAATTCAAAGGGAGACTTTTATATGATAATTAGTTCTGCGTGAGGGGGGGGAGGCTACCGCTCCCCCAACCCCCCGTTTCATTGTCATATTTATATAGAACCTCCGTCACATTTATATAGAATTTAATTCGGTTATTAAAAAATAATTCTGTTTTTAAAAAATAATTTATTAAAATTATTATTTTAAAAATTATCTTTTATGAAAATGAAGACGATTTCCATAATACACAAGTAGTATAACACCAAATATCCAAAAAAAGTCCACTTTATTCTCTCTCTCTCTCTCTCTAAATATATATATATATATTTAAAAAAAAAAAAAAAAAAAAAAAAAGGATTTTTTTTCTAAGGTTTTTTTTTTCGTTAAAAGTAAAAAAAATCGATAACTTCGTTTTAAATTATCGCAGATCGATGGTTCAACCATTCGTTTTAAAGGTATTGGCGAGCTCTTTTGAAAGATACCCATCATGAAAATTTACTCCCCTCGAGGTGGGACTTGCCCCCCAGGGGGAGAGGCGAGGCTCCTACATACACAAATGACTAATTTTAATAATTTTTAATTGTAAAAATCTAGTTTCTCACCTTATCATTGGCTCTTTTAAATCACGCAAAATTCTATTCATCATTAATATATTTAGCAAATAATTTAAAATATTTTTTTGTTTACGCATAATATATATATATATATATATATATATATATATATAAAGTCAGAAATTACATTGTTTATTTTATTACCCAAAGAACCGCACGGCAATAGGTTTAATAAGTTTTAACTACAAAAATCGAGTTCTTTTCTCAGATTACCACTGACTTCTTTAAATTACGAAAAATCCTATTCATCATTAATGTCATTAATAAAAAATTAAAAATATTTTTTGGTTCAAACATTTAAAAAAAAAAAAATCAGAAATTACATTGTTTATTTTATTCCCCAAAGAACCTCCATCACCAAATTGGTTAGAATCTTTAGAATTGCTGCGTATGTGTTGCCATCTGATGACTAAGTTTAATAAAAAACAAGTTTCTAATCTTATCATTGGCTCCTTTAAATTAAGCAAAATTCTATTCATCATTAATGTATTTAATAAATAATTTAAAATAGTTTTTTCTTCACGCATAATAAATAAATAAATAAGAAATCATATCTATCATTAAATAAATTTTAACTGAAAAGGCTGAGACGAAAGCCGCGGCCATTTCGTGAAGGACAGGCTGCGCAAAAACGACCTCTCCGAAATGGATCTCGCGCCAAAACGGCCGCGCCAAAACAGCCGCGCCGAAATGGGTTTCGCGCCGGAACGGCCGCGCCAAAACGGCGGCGCCAAAACGGCCGCGCCAAAACGTCCCATTCCGATGTGCGTATGTGTGATTGTATGTAATTATGCATGTATGTGTGGAATCTTCTGACCATCATATCTCCGAAACTCATAAGCATAGAACGACAAAACTTCAGAACTGAGACAAAGCTGGTGTAGAGAGAAAATTTCCATCTTTTGGTAAAAATTTAAAAACCGGAAGTGGGACAGTGAATTCGTATCTAAAAAACAGCTCTAACGATTTTTTTTCCCAAGTTGCTATATAAGCATCCTACTCGTTTTCCTTTCGAATGTATTAGTTGGTTTGTTCAGGAAAATTGATAGAGTCGCGTATAAGTTGGTCAATTTGAGATCTCGCAAATGCATTCCTTAAAAAACGGCTGCACGGATTTTTTCAAACTCTCCATATTAACTCCATTTTAGACATCCTTTTGTATGCAACTATTGTTTTCCAATCAACAATTAAGTGTGCAAAGGTTTGGTGGAAGTAGGTACATTAAAAATAACTCTAACGATTTTCTTGAAAATTGCTTTATAAAATCCTTTTTTAAATATCCTTTCGCTTGTGTTACTTTATTATTACAAAAAATTTACGGTCATCCTGATTAGGTATAGGTCAGATATAGATATCGGAAATGTGTGTTTCAAAAAACTGCTTTACCACTTTTAACTATCTCTTACCGATAAGGTAGAGAAAATATTGTTTTTGGGTCAAATTTTCGAAAGTGAATTTTTGTTATATTTACACGTTTTGAGGTCCCCTGAATCGAAAAATCATGTTTTTTGAGGTTGGTTAGTGTGTGTGTCTGTTATCAGCTTATCTAAAAAAAAATACATATAGCAGAAATTCAAAACTTGGTATTCTAAATGTGTATGATATAGGAATTTTATACTAAACTTTTCGTTGAGATCAAGCAAATGGTTCGTGTACAGGGGCACCAAAGAGAATTCAAATACATTACGTCTATGGGGGAAGTTGCAGGTAAGTAGAGTTTAACATCTATAAATTGCACTACACCAAGTGAAAAAAATATTATTACAGAAAATTTACGGTCATCCTGATTAGGTAGGTCAGTTATAGATATCGGAAATAGGTGTTTCAAAAAACTGCTTTACCACTTTTTACTACCTCTTACCCATAAGGTAGAGAAAATATTGCTTTGGGGTCAAATTTTCGAAAGTGAATTTTTGTTATATTTACACGTTTTGAGGTCCCCTGAATCGAAAAATCATGTTTTTTGAGGTTGGTTAGTGTGTGTGTCTGTTATCAGCTTATCTAAAAAAAAAAATACATATAGCAGAAATTCAAAACTTGGTATTCTAAATGTGTATGATATAGGAATTTTATACTAAACTTTTCGTTGAGATCAAGCAAATGGTTCGTGTACAGGGGCACCAAAGAGAATTCAAATACATTACGTCTATGGGGGAAGTTGCAGGTAAGTAGAGTTTAACATCTATAAATTGCACTACACCAAGTGAAAAAAATATTATTACAGAAAATTTACGGTCATCCTGATTAGGTAGGTCAGTTATAGATATCGGAAATAGGTGTTTCAAAAAACTGCTTTACCACTTTTTACTACCTCTTACCCATAAGGTAGAGAAAATATTGCTTTGGGGTCAAATTTTCGAAAGTGAATTTTTGTTATATTTACACGTTTTGAGGTCCCCTGAATCGAAAAATCATGTTTTTTGAGGTTGGTTACTGTGTGTGTCTGTTATCAGCTTATCTAAAAAAAAAATACATATAGCAGAAATTCAAAACTTGGTATTCTAAATGTGTATGATATAGGAATTTTATACTAAACTTTTCGTTGAGATCAAGCAAATGGTTCGTGTACAGGGGCACCAAAGAGAATTCAAATACATTACGTCTATGGGGGAAGTTGCAGGTAAGTAGAGTTTAACATCTATAAATTGCACTACACCAAGTGAAAAAAATATTATTACAGAAAATTTACGGTCATCCTGATTAGGTAGGTCAGTTATAGATATCGGAAATAGGTGTTTCAAAAAACTGCTTTACCACTTTTTACTACCTCTTACCCATAAGGTAGAGAAAATATTGCTTTGGGGTCAAATTTTCGAAAGTGAATTTTTGTTATATTTACACGTTTTGAGGTCCCCTGAATCGAAAAATCATGTTTTTTGAGGTTGGTTAGTGTGTGTGTCTGTTATCAGCTTATCTAAAAAAAAAATACATATAGCAGAAATTCAAAACTTGGTATTCTAAATGTGTATGATATAGGAATTTTTTACTAAACTTTTCGTTGAGATCAAGCAAATGGTTCGTGTACAGGGGCACCAAAGAGAATTCAAATACATTACGTCTATGGGGGAAGTTGCAGGTAAGTAGAGTTTAACATCTATAAATTGCACTACACCAAGTGAAAAAAATATTATTACAGAAAATTTACGGTCATCCTGATTAGGTAGGTCAGTTATAGATATCGGAAATAGGTGTTTCAAAAAACTGCTTTACCACTTTTTACTACCTCTTACCCATAAGGTAGAGAAAATATTGCTTTGGGGTCAAATTTTCGAAAGTGAATTTTTGTTATATTTACACGTTTTGAGGTCCCCTGAATCGAAAAATCATGTTTTTTGAGGTTGGTTAGTGTGTGTGTCTGTTATCAGCTTATCTAAAAAAAAAAATACATATAGCAGAAATTCAAAACTTGGTATTCTAAATGTGTATGATATAGGAATTTTTTACTAAACTTTTCGTTGAGATCAAGCAAATGGTTCGTGTACAGGGGCACCAAAGGGAATTCAAATACATTACGTCTATGGGGGAAGTTGCAGGTAAGTAGAGTTTAACATCTATAAATTGCACTAAACCAAGTGAAAAAAATATTATTACAGAAAATTTACGGTCATCCTGATTAGGTAGGTCAGTTATAGATATCGGAAATAGGTGTTTCAAAAAACTGCTTTACCACTTTTTACTACCTCTTACCCATAAGGTAGAGAAAATATTGCTTTGGGGTCAAATTTTCGAAAGTGAATTTTTGTTATATTTACACGTTTTGAGGTCCCCTGAATCGAAAAATCATGTTTTTTGAGGTTGGTCTGTGTGTGTGTCTGTCTGTGTGTGTGTCTATTATCAGCATATCTAAAAAAAAAATGCATATAGCAGAAAGTCCAAACTTGGTATTCTAAATGTGTATGATATAGGAATTTTTTACTAAACTTTTCGTTGAGATCAAGCAAATGGTTCGTGTACAGGGGCACCAAAGGGAATTCAAATACATTACGTCTATGGGGGAAGTTGCAGGTAAGTAGAGTTTAACATCTATAAATTGCACTAAACCAAGTGAAAAAAATATTATTACAGAAAATTTACGGTCATCCTGATTAGGTAGGTCAGTTATAGATATCGGAAATAGGTGTTTCAAAAAACTGCTTTACCACTTTTTACTACCTCTTACCCATAAGGTAGAGAAAATATTGCTTTGGGGTCAAATTTTCGAAAGTGAATTTTTGTTATATTTACACGTTTTGAGGTCCCCTGAATCGAAAAATCATGTTTTTTGAGGTTGGTTAGTGTGTGTGTCTGTTATCAGCTTATCTAAAAAAAAAAAATACATATAGCAGAAATTCAAAACTTGGTATTCTAAATGTGTATGATATAGGAATTTTTTACTAAACTTTTCGTTGAGATCAAGCAAATGGTTCGTGTACAGGGGCACCAAAGGGAATTCAAATACATTACGTCTATGGGGGAAGTTGCAGGTAAGTAGAGTTTAACATCTATAAATTGCACTAAACCAAGTGAAAAAAATATTATTACAGAAAATTTACGGTCATCCTGATTAGGTAGGTCAGTTATAGATATCGGAAATAGGTGTTTCAAAAAACTGCTTTACCACTTTTTACTACCTCTTACCCATAAGGTAGAGAAAATATTGCTTTGGGGTCAAATTTTCGAAAGTGAATTTTTGTTATATTTACACGTTTTGAGGTCCCCTGAATCGAAAAATCATGTTTTTTGAGGTTGGTCTGTGTGTGTGTCTGTCTGTGTGTGTGTCTATTATCAGCATATCTAAAAAAAAAAATGCATATAGCAGAAAGTCCAAACTTGGTATTCTAAATGTGTATGATATAGGAATTTTATACTAAACTTTTCGTTGAGATGAAGCAAATGGTTCGTGTACAGGGGCACCGAAGAGAATTCAAATACATTACGTCTATGCGGGAAGTTGCAGGTAAGTAGAGTTTAACATCTATAAATTGCACTAAACCAAGTGAAACGAATATATATTTTTTATATGCGTAAAAACATGTCTCATGTAGAATATGGTAGGAAAATCATTCACTGTTCGTTTACAGGGCTACACAAAAGAACAAGATAAAAGTGCGACAATTGTTGCAAACGGATGGAAGTGTAATTCAGGTTGGGCCGTGTATTATTACTATAGGATTTTATTTAGGTGCACCATGTTTAAAACATAATCTTCAAAAGATATACAGGGGTGCAATTATTTAAGCGATAGCATTCTTTTTTATTGTTAGTGGAAGTGCTTCACTATAATACCAGGTTGTCCCTAAAGTTCTGCACCATACAAGCGTCGAAATAAAAAGCAATGGTATCAGAAACACAAAGTATTTTATTCAGCAAAATACAGGCCATTGTGATTCAGGACAGCTAGCCATCGTTGTGCCAAAAGTTCAATTTGGTGATGATACCAGGAGGCAGGTTTCGAATCGAAAAACTGTTGACAAGCGTGTTTCACCTCGTCATAGTCATTGAATTGTTTACCACAGAGGAAGTGCGTCATGGAACGAAACAAACCGTAGTCGGATGGGGCAACATCAGGGCTATAAGCAGGATGCGGAAGAACCTCCATGCAATCGAGTTCCGCGAGTTTCGCTTGCACTTTTCTGGAGCGATGAGCTGGTGCGTTGTCATGTTGCAGCAATACTCTCTTTCTGTTTGTCAGAGCGGGGTATTTCTGCACAAGTACAGCGTGAACACGCTCCAGTTGTTCGGCATAGAGGTCCCCTGTGACGGCACGGCCCTCAGGAACCAATTCGAAGTGAAGAATGCCATGGATATTCCACCAAACACACAGCATGACCTTTTTGCCGAATCTGTCTTGTTTCGCCTGGGCCTGGGTATCTTGACCTCGTTTTGCCCACTGTTTGCGATTGTCTGGATTGCGGAGAAACACCCACTTCTCATCCCCAGTAACGATGCGTTTCCAGAACCGATCATCCCTTGGGTTTTTCAAAAGTTCTTGACAGAGTTTCACTCTGTTCTCGGCCTGCAGTTGTGTCAGCTCATGTGGACTTTGTCTCGGTCGCTTATTACTGAAGTCCTGTTCAAGGAGCCTCCGGTGCACTGTATTTTTGGATACCCCTAACCTGTGGGCTATCACACGTGTGCTGGTTTGAGGTTCGGCCATGACAGCAGCTGCTACAGCGGTCCCAACATCCAATTTTGGCCGTCCACTTCGAGGCTGCTCTTCCAGGCTCAAATCGCCAGACGAAAAACGTTTGAACCACCGGGATGCTGTCGATCGATTGATCGTATCAGGTCCTTCAACTGCACAGATTTCCTCGCTAGCCGCTTTCGCACTTAGGCCTTTTTTCCATAGAAAACGAAGCACGGCACGTGTCGCGGTTTTTGAATCACACATCTTTCACGATTTCACACTACTACTACGGACGCTATTCTTCTCAATGAGCATACACACTATTCTATTACCTCTACCTGTTCACCTGGCGGCACTTTTTAGCGCATGCGCATCTTACTCTGTCGTCCGATCCACGTCGAAATCTGCATACCATTGATGGTGCAGAACTTTAGGGACAACCTGGTATTTTACCATGCCCAGGTAAGCTGTTCAGGAATTGACTTGAATTCCTCATAGACATATGGTAAATAATGTATGTTTCTAAGCTAAATATTCATCGCTTGTTTTTGTATATTTACACGTTTTGAGACTTTCTGATTACCGAAGTCAAGTTTTTTCACGTTTAATCTATGCCTGTGTCTCTTAGAGTAACTTAAAAACGAATAATTTTAGGAGATCCAAATGATGTATTTTGAAGTTAATATAAGTTTGTTGCTGGAAAAGTTTGATCAAGACTGATAAATTTCAAGAAATGTTGCGTGTGAAAGTTGTCTGAATAATTTTAAGTGAGCTTTTAATTTTAATAACAGTTTTAAATTCTATATAAATGTAGGTGCAGTAATGAAACGGGGTGTTGAGGGGGGCGGTAGCCCCTCCTATAGAACTAACTAATCATCATATAAAATTCTTTCGAAGCCTAATTTGAATTGTTTTAACATATGTTTACCTAACAAAACTCGTTATCTTACCCCTTAATCTCCAACCTGTATTTATAGTGTTAAATTTCAGGGTACGAGAAAGACATGTGAGTGACACACCAGATTATTTTATTTATCTTTTTTATTTATTTATTTATTTTTATTTTTAACTCGCTGTGAAAACTTTCTTTACGCATATATCAGTTTTCTTTTACAGAAAAATTGTTAAGTGTCTAGTCTGATAAGTCAATTTTAATGTCTTCTGATCACACTATCTCAAAAAAAAAAAAAAAAAAAAAAAATATATATATATATATATATATATACGAATACTAGTGGGTAATGGAAGACGTGTGGTTGTTACATACCAGATTTTTTTTTCACTTCTTTTTCTAAGTAACACAAAATAATTTCTAAACAGGGCATAGTCATAGATTGCTTTCTTGTGGAAAAGCATAAGTATATGACTGAACTCCGAAATCAGTTAAGCCTAACTATAATTTAAAAAAGAAGAAGAATAAATTTATCTTTAACTCACTATGGTTCACTCACTAATGCGTAATGTAAGGGAGTGATGCATTAATGATGCAACGATTCTTAAGGTTTAATTATTAAAAAGATGGGTCTTCTTTTTAAACCACACTTATGCCTGTATTCTTGTCTTATTTTGTTCATTCTTTTAATATAAATAGATAAATACTGAACATTCGGTATTTCGTTTGGTTAATATAATTTTATGGCTGATTCTGAGTTTCTTAATTATGTATAAATATAGTATTACCTGATGAATTTAATTAAAATAAAATATATAACATACACACACACACGAACACACACAGAGAAAGACAAACGGACATTTTCTAAAAGTAATAAAATGTTGTTCAGAAAACCTCAAAACGTGTAAATTCATCAAAAAAAAAATCAAAGGTCAAAATTTTTTAAGAATACTTTTTTTTTTTTCATGAATACAGAAAGTAAAATTTAAAAATAAATAAATAAATGTTTAATATATTTATTAATTAATATTCTTAAGTGTAACAAATTTGAAAGAACATAAAATAAATAAATATTCGAAAAATAGGATTTTTCGAAATAAAAAAGAAAGAAATTTAATCAGATTAACAAATTGCTATATAAAATATAACATTCTTAAAGCTTTAAAAAATTAGATAGTAATATAAAAGTTAACCTTAATTTTTAACAAAACTTTTTAAAAAATAATTACAATGAAAAAGAAATTTGAGCAGTATTGTAATTTAAAAGAAAAAAAAGAGAGAGAAGAAGAAGGAACGAAATATACGTAATCAAACGATTAGAAAAAATTGGTTATTTTTTCTATTCAATGGAACATTTTTACTGTTTTCAATGAAATAAAATCACCACTGATTCAATATATTTTATTTCAATTTTTGTATCGCATGAAAGCTATGGATATACGTAATAATTGTTTTAAGGAAGAATTCATGCAACATTAAATTTATCAAACGAAAATACTAATCTTAATTTCAAATTCTATAAAGAATATTTGTTCAAGAAACCGGGACGAAAAGGGGGGGGGGGGGAGGAGGAGTAATTTACTTACACAACTTGTATTATCCCGGTCGTATCAGTTTAATCATTATACAAAAAAGAGAAATCAAATCTTTGCACTTTTAACGGTATTTAAACATTTTAGAGTACTAAATAAACATTGTGTATTATAAAAATAAAGTATGATTAGCATAATTTATGGGCTTACAAGGCTCAGCAATACACATTATGCGATATAAATGAAAATTCTTCAATGCGTATTTTTAGTGTTATGAGGGATTTTTAACACTATATGGTAAGTATGCAAATTTTAGGTGATATACAGAGCTATACAACATTAAGCGTTTTTATTATTTATTTATTTTAGAACAAAAATTATAAAGGTGCTTTTGTGATATTCTTTTTCCACCATAATTAAAACAAAATATATTTTTATAGCCTTGCTGTTTTGGAACAATATACAAGCACTATAAAAAAGCAATGTGTTGTTTAGTTTTTTATATAAAATTAAAGTCATAAAGACAATTCTTGAAAGTTTTCGTATTCCATCATAAAATAAAACAATATGTATTTTTAGGCATCATATTATACGGAGGTAAACTAGTTTAGAAGATTAAACACGTAACGCATAAGTTTTGGAATGTGTTTATAATCTATGTCAACTTCCCAATTTTTTCTCGCTTTGCTATTTATTTATTTTTATCTAGCCTTATTATATGTTCGAAAATCCAGTATTTTCAATTATCCAGAAATTTCCGTATCATTCAAATTTATTAAAAATCTATTGCAATCATCATCATCATTATTATTATTATTTAACTAGTGTTTCACACTATTATTTAAAGCTGATTAATATAAAATTTAGTGAAATAAGCTTAGATGCCTGAGGTTTAATACATGCATAGTATAATAATTCGTCATTATAATGATCAAACACCAGGTAAGTAGACTTGAATTAATCAATAAAAAATTACATATGAAAATGAAGAATTACAGAAAGCAAAAGTTATAGAAAAAGCTAATAAATATAGAAAAGTTTGAAATTCTCCCCCCACTCTCTAAAAAAAGAAAAAAAACTGCTATATTTTTATCAAGGGTAATTATAGCAGCGAAATAATTTTTTTCTTTCTTTTTTTAAAGTGCGACAGGACTATTCCTTGCAGATAGCAATTTTGTGTTGTCGCCATTTGTAGTATTACACCCTGATTTTACCAAATCTGTAAAAAAAAAAAAAACTGTTATATTTTTTAGTACGACAGGATTATTTCTTTCAGACAGCGGTTTTGAGTTGTCGCCATTTGTAGTGTTATACCTTAAATTTGCCAAGATGGACTCCAATATCCAATTTTACCATTTATTTTTCTAAACTATCTTAAAATTTTATGTCAAATTTGTAAAAACTTTTACATTTTTCAAAACCTACTGATAAGTTAGAAAATTATCCTTGATTATATGTGGAAACCAATTGTCGATTTCGGTATCCAAGATCATCATCATTCATAAATTGGTTGCTTCTGAATATTTGTTGGCAATGTCTTCTGTAATATGTATTGATGATGGCTTCTGAATATTTGTTGGCGATATCTTCTGAATAAGTATTGATATTGGCTTCTGAATAATTGTTGGCGATATCGTCTGGATATATATTGATGATGACTTCTTAAAGTTTGTTGGCGATATAGTCTGAATATGTATTGATTATGGCTTCTGAATATTTTTTGGTGATACCTTCAGCTTCAGAGTATGTGATTATGGCTGATTATTGAATATGGCTTCTGAATATTTGTTGGCGATATCTTCAGGATATATATTATGACTTCTGAATATTCGTTGGATATTTCTTCTGGATATGTATTGATGATGACTTCTGAATATTTGTAGGCTTCTCCTTCTGGATACATGCAAAAAAAATTCAATGTATATATACAGTCGAACCTCGTTAACGTGAACACTGTTAACGGGAATTACTTTTAACATGAACTGTTTCCGTAATCCCCGTCAAAATGAAGATTAGTTTAGTTATATGAAGATTACTTACTGATAGGATGAACTACTGATAACATGAACAAATTTTTTATCCCCTTTGAGATTCACGTTAACAAGGTTCGACTGTATATATATATATATATATATATACAGTCGAACAATGTATACATATATATATACAGTCGAACAATGTATATATATATATATACAGGGTGGCCTTAAACTATATGTCAAAAATGTAAAGGCAGGTAGAAGGGACTTAAATAAGCAAATTTCATATAGGAATGTGTGTGCGATAATGCCGGCTTGAGCCTGTAGAGAGCGCTGATGACTGCGGCGTATAAAAGCGCTTTGCTAGCTGGATTCATCATTTCCCGTACGGATCTCTAGCAGCATGCATCGTTTCACCAATGCAGAGCTGGCCGACATGCATTCCATGTATGAGGCTGCACAAGGAAATGGATTAGCTGCTCAAAGAATGTACAGAGAGCGATTCCCGGATAGGAATCAGCCAAAAGCTAGCGCTTTAATGTGTCATTACCTCACACACATTCCTATACAAAATTTGCTTATTTAGGTCCCCTCTACCTGCCATTACATTTTTGACTTATAGTTTAGGACCACCCTGTATCTATATCTATATATATATATATTTGTATATCGTTATAGAATTGTGATATACAAATTAGTCCTGTCTCCTCTCGCACTAAATTAAATTCTGAACAACTCGAGGATTTCTACAATGAATTAAAAGATATTTAAAATATGAAAGAAATGAAAAAAAAAGTTGCACTCCGAGAGTGCCGACAGAAGTGAAAACGTGAACAATTACGTGTGTATTTCTTGAATCGTCAGGAAATATTTTATTGTGCAGGAAATACTTTTAAATGAAGTGTTTTTTTATTCATTAATATAAACTACTACCACAATAATTATATTACAATTTCATTTAATGCGCTAACGGCAATAGAGACAGTGTCCGGAGATGAGAGATGTCGTGTAGAGCTGCACCAGATTGTAAAAACATGAGAAAAATGGCGGCTTCGGCCTTTCTCACTGTTTCGTGAGGTCTAACTGCAACGTTTCCGTCTGCAATCTTTAAGAGACATTGTCCGGAAATGAGAGAAGTCGTGTAGAGCCGCACCAGATTGTAAAAACGTGAGAAAAATGGCAGCTTTGTGCTTTCTCACGGTTTTGTGAGGTCTAACTGCAATAGAGACAGTGCCCGGAGATGAGAGAAGTCGTGTAGAGCCGCACCAGATTTTAAAACTATATACAGTATATAATTATTAACACTTCACATTAGCAAGTTAATTATATGATACATTATTTGTATCATACAAGGATGGAAAGCGTCAGCTGACGATGATGTTGTTCTTCCAAAAGTTTTCACTTCAAATGGAAAGCGTCAGCTGACGATGACGCGAGTTCAAAGATTTTTGTTGACCCAAAAGTGCTCAACGTGCCTAAAGAAGTTTTCACTTCAAAAATAATTTAGTTCAATGGTTTGGAAGAAGAACGATGTATGAAACTACTTCATTGTATTTATTTATTTTATGCACGATTAAAATATCTCTGTTTAAAAGTATTTCTCAATTGCTTTTTATATTGTTCTTGAAAATATATGTGGGTTATTGTAGGGGATGGATGGATTTTTCAATGATATGAGGGAATGTATTTTAGGTTGAATTTTCATTAGAAATCTACCTATTGCAAGCAATTATTTTATCGGAAAAGGTCTAATAACATAAATTTCCTGTATATTGAAATAGTTCGAACCAAAATTTAACAGAGAAAATATTTCAGAAATGGCTTGAATGTGTTTTTTGGCCAAATTAATCTGCCATCTAATTTCAGAATGGTGGTCGTTTGAAAAATGGTTCCATTAATAAGACTTACCATTGACTCAATTAATTGTACTACAATTTTTACGTCGCATTAAAATTATTAAAAACCACATCAATTGTTTTAAAGCCGATAACGTAGTAAAACATGTTTCTGTTCTGCAATATGATCTAATATTTTTATAATTTTTTAAAAGAAGTTTAAAATTTCCTTAAATATTTTTTTCAGTCAACACTCAGAAAGAAAATGTTCAATACAAAGAATTTAAAAATATAAATAAATTATTCAAGTATTTTTAAATTAATTATTTCTTAGTAATAAATTATGAAAAACTTAGGATAAATGAATATATCAGGAATAAAATTCTTCTACAAATTACTTTTAATTAAGTTAACAATTGCTGTGTGAAATGTAACATTTTTATGTCTTTAAAAAAATTGGTCAGCCTTAAAAAAGTTAATCTGAATTTCTATTAAAACTCTTTCAAACATAATTACAATCCCTCTGATGAAAAAACAAAAAAGAAGAATAAGAAGATTTTAGAAAACGTTTTATAAAAAAGAAAGAAAGAATAAATTGGTAATTAAATCACTATAAAAGATTGGTTATTTTTTATTCCATAAAATTCTTTTAATATTTTTAATATAATACAATGACCATTGACTCAATTATATTTACAGTGAGTGACAATACTATTCGGAAAATTGACAGTCATCCTGATTCGGTAGGTCAGTTATAAATCTCGAAAATGGGTGTTTCAAAAAACTGCTTTAATTTCAATTTTAATTAATTTTAATTAATTAATTTATTTATTTTAATGTTTTGCTCGCTATGTAAACTTTGTTTTAAATGTCTTTACACATGCAGAAGTTTTCTCTTACAAGAAAATTGTTAATTGTCTAGTTTGATGAGTCAATTTTATGTCTTCTGACCAAACTATCTCCAAAAAAAAGGGGGCGGGGGGCGTGTGGTTGTTACATACAAGATTTTTTTTTTTTTTTTACTTTTTATTCTAAGTAACACAAAATAATTTCTAAACAGGGCATAATCATAAGTTGCTTTCTTGTGGAAAAGCATATGTATATGATTGAACTCAGAAATCAGTTAGGTCTAACTATAACTTAAAAATTGTTAATAAATTTATCTGTCCTTCACTATAATCCACTCACTAATGTGTAATGAAAGGGAAAGATGCATAGTTGATACAATTATCTTTACACATGTATCAGTTTTCTCTTACAAGAAAATTGATAAGTGTCTAGCTTGATAAGTTAATTTTATGTCTTCTGACCACACTATCTCAAAAAAAAAAAAAAAAAAAAAAAAAAAGCATATAATACGAATAACAGTGGATGATGGAAGACGTGTGGTTGTTACGTAACAGATTTCTTTTTACTTCTTTTTCTAAGTAAAACAAAACGTTTTCTAAGTGGGCATAATCATAAGTTGCTTTTTTGTTCAAAGGATTGAATTCAGAAATCAGTTAGGTCTAACTATAACTTAAAAATTGTTAATAAATTTATCTTTCCCTCACTATGGTCCACTCACTAATGTGTAGTGAAAGGGAATGATGCATAACTGATGCAACGATTTTTAAGCTTTAATTATTCAAAAGATGAGTCTTTTTTTTTTAAAGCATATTTATGTCTTTATTATTAATTGTCTTATTTTTTTTTTCCTTATTTTCTTAAAAAAATAAATTGGTATATACTGAATATTCAGTATTTGGTCTGGACAAGATAATTTTAAAGCTGATTCTCAGTTCTTTAATTATGTATATAGTATTACTTGATGAAATTAATTAAAGAGCATAAACACACGTATACACAGAGAGAGAGACAAACGGACATTTTCTAAAAATAATCAAATCGTGTTCACAAATCTCAAATCGTGTAAATTCGTCAAAAAAAAAAAAAAAAAAAAAAATCGAAAATTTTTGGGAATCTATTTTTTTTTTTTTTTTTTTTTTTATGAATATAGAAAATTAAAATTAAAAAAAAAAAAAAAGTAATAATGTTTAATATATATATTAACTGATATTCCTAGACAGGGCCCGACTTAGACTACCTGGAGCCCCGGAGCAAGCCTATTCTGGGGGGTCCCCTTGCAGTGGCATAAGAGGTCTTTAGGTTGCAGAATTTCTGCATTTGCCTGTAGGGGGGCCCCTTTGAGATGGGGGGCCCAGGGCATTTGCCCCGTATGCCCTGCCGTAAGTCAGGGCCTGTTCCTAGATGCGACAAATTTAAACGAATATAAAATAAATAAATATTCGAAAAATAAGTTATATATATAAATATATATGTGTGTGTGTGTGTGTGTTTTAATTAACAAATTACTATATAAAATATAACATTCTTGGAGCTTTAAAAAATTAGTGAGTCATACAAAAGTTAACCTTAATTTCTAACAAAACTTTTCAAAGATAATTATAATTTCTCGCGGGAAAAAAAGAGACTTTAATAGTATTTTTTTTCTTTTTTTTTTTTTTTTAAGGGAATAAAACATATGTAATCAAACAATTAGAAAAAATTCTTTATTTTTTTATTCCATGAAATATTTTAAAGTTTCCAGTGGGATAAAATTACTATTGATTCAATAAATTTTATTCATTTTTTTCTATCGCATGAAAGCTATTAATATACGTATTAATTGTTTTAAGGGAAAATTCATGCAACATTAAATTTATTAAACGGGAAATTTTATCTTAATTTCAAATTCAATGAAGAATTTTGTTCAAGAAACCGGGATAAAAAAAAAAAAAAAAAAAAAAAAAAAAAATGAGAGAGAAAGAGATTTACTTGCTCCACTTGCATTATCCAGGTCGTATCCGTTCAATCATTATACAAAAAATAGAAATCACATTTTTGTACTTTTAACGGTATTTAAACATTTTAGAGTACTAAATAAACATTGTGCATTATAAAATAATTTAGTTCAATGGTCTGGAATAAGAACGATGTATGAAATTATTTCATTTTATTTATTTATTTCATGCACGATTAAAATATCTCTGTTTAAAATTATTTCTCAATTGCTTTTTAGATTGTTCTTGAAATTTTATGTGGGTTAGTGTAAGGGATGGATGGATGAATTTTTCAGTGATATGAGGGAATGTATTTTAGGTTGAATTTTCATTAGAAATCTGCCTACTGCAACCCCTTAACTTATCGGAAAATATCTAATCACAATAATTTCCTATATATTGAATGAATTCAAACCAAAATTTGCCAGACAACTGTTTACAGAAATGGCTTGGATGAGTTTTTTGGCTAAATTGATCTGCCATCTAATTTCAGAATGGTGGTCGTTTGAAAAATAGTTCCATTAATAAGATTTGCCATTGACTGAATTAAATTTACTTCAATTTTTACATCACACTAGAATTAATAAAATCCACATCAATTGTTTTAAAGCCAATAACATACTAAAACATGTTGTTTCTGTTCTGCAATATAATCTAAAAATATAAATAAATTATTCACATTTTTTGTAATTAATTATTTCTCAGTGATAAATTATAAAGAACTTAGGGTAAAGGAATATACCATGAATAAAATTATTTTACAAATTACTTTTAATTAAGTTAACAATAGTTGTGTGAAATGTAACATTTTTAGGTTTTTAAAAAATTGGTTAGTAATTAAAAAAAAAGTTAATCTTAATTTCTATTAAATTTATTTCAAATATAATGACAATTCCTCAGGTGAAAAGAAAAGATTTTAGCAATCACTTTATAAAATAAATAAATAAATAAAAAGAAAGTGAAAATGAAAAAATTGGTATTTAAATTACTGTAAAAGATTGATTATTTTTAATTCCATAAAATTCTTTCAATGTTTTCAGTATAATATTATTGCCATTGATTCAATAAAACAAAATTATTAGATTTCTTTTCTTTTTTTTTTTCTTTTTTTTTTTTTTTTTCCTTTTTTGGCATTTTTTCTATTTTCTAAAAAAGTATTGGACGAAATGGTCTTGAACTTCAGACATGCAACGAACATTTATAAACTCACATTTTTCTCTATCGATTTAGTCGCGAGTGGAATTACGGGGTCACCCACAAACTGAAAAAAGAGCACAAATTCTTTGGATCACCCTGTATTTAAGGCTGCAAAAGACTTGTAACTTAAACACATGATTTTTTTATACCATTTACAATATTTGTATGCTTTTTTGTGATGATAGCACAATTGTTTAGGCAGATGTATTTTTTTTTTTTTTTTTTTTTTTTTATTATTATTGATTTTTTGGCAATTTTTTTCCTTAAAACAAGAATAAATTTCAATAAAATTTTACAAAACTTTCCGAAAAATGGCCTAGAGAAACATCTTAAAACAAAATGCTCACGTGTAATTTTCGCTAAGATATAAGTATTTGTAGCAAATATTTTTTCATTTCCCATGCACGAAAGATAGAAATTGTTTTATTACATATAGGTTGAAAGCTAGATGTACTCGGAAACTTATTGAAAAGTTCATTTGAATAGAGTAAAAATTAAGTAAATTATCGCAAAAGAATAAGCTAGATTTCAGATGTTTTCCAGAGATGAAATTTCATTGCAAAACATCTTTTATGTGAAAAATCTCTTATGGGTTTGTAACTGTAGCATAATTTTATTTATTTACTAAAATTTGTCAGTTCATAAGAAGTTTTTCACAAAAAAAGAATTTTTTCAACGTGGGTAAAATAATCGGATCTCCAAATTAAATACGTGATACCCCTTATGAAATTTCAACTCTGGAAAATATCTAAAATGTTGCTCATTCTTTTGTCGATAATTTGCTTAATTTTTACTCTATTCAAATGAAATTTTGACATGAGTTGCCCAATAAATCTAACTTTCAATCTATGTTATAAAAAAAATTCTAGCCTTCGCGCATGCTCAATAAAAAAATATTTACTACAAATGTTTATATTTCAGCAAAAATAACACGTGCACATTTTTTGTTTTTAGAATGATGTTACTCTAGGGTTTTGTCAATTTTTCTGCAAGTTTTGTAAAAATTTTTTGAAATCCATTCTTGTTATAAGCAAAAAACTTTCCAAAATAATAAATAAATAAATAAATAAATATAGTACTAATTTAAATATATATATAGATATATATATGTTTAAATAATCATGCGATTCACAGAAAAAGGCATAAGTATTGTATATAGTGAGTGAAATTTTGTGTAAAAGTCATTTGTTGCTTTTTATGATGCAGGGCGATCCAAAGTATTTGCGCTTTTCTTCAATTTATGGTTGGTCCCCTAACTGCACTTGAGACTTAGATAGTGGAAAATGTAAGTTCATAAATGTTCTTAGCATGTCTGAATTTTTTCAAGATCATTCTGTCCAATATTTTTTAAAAATAGAAAAAATTATATACAAAAAACTAATAATTTTATTACCCACTGTATTTGAATATCTACCTCGAAGATGCTTATTAAAAGCCGTATTAACTGTTTTAAAAAAGAACTCATACAATATGAAATTTATAAAGAAAAAAAAAATATTAATCGCATTTTCAAATCCAATAAAAAATATTTGTTTAAGAAACGAAACTGAAAAAAAAAAAAAAAAAAAAAAAAAAAGCATGTTTTGACCACCACAAGATTTTCTCCTATATTTTCTTATACATATTCTCGCAGTACAAATTATTTATTAAATTACTATTTAATACAATTATTTTCCATGATGAATACAGACTATTTTCACTCTCAGAGAAGCACAGTAAAACGACAATTAACTTAATTAACTACGTCAAGTTTTACATAGCATCAAAATTATTAAAAGCCACAATAATTATTTAGAAGCCAATAACACAGCACGTTGTTTCTTGTAGAGGGTAAAGATCATGTTCTGCAATATAATTTAACATTTTTGCATTTCTTAGAAAAAGGTTTAAATTTTTCTCACATATTTTTCTTATTTTCAATTAACATTCCGAAAAAAAAAATTTCGATAAAAGAAGAGTTAAAATTATTAAAAATTTATTACTATATTTATTAATTAATTAATTCTGAGTGATAAATTTTACAGAACATGAGATAAATAAATACAACATGAATAAAATTCTTTACAAATTATTTAATAAAGTTAACAATTTTGCTATGTAATATGTAACATTCTTTTTGTCTTTAAAAAATTATTAGTAATAAAGAAGTTAATCATAATTTCTGTTAAAACTTTTTCAAAAATAATTACAATTCCTCAGATGAAAAAAAAATGTTTTAGTAATCTTTTATGAAAAAGAAAATAATTAAAAATAAGTAATTAAACCACCAGAAAAAATTGGTTGTCTTTTGTTTCATAAAAATTTTTTAATGTTTCCTATATAATAAAACTATTATTGATTCAATAAATTTTACTTCAGTTTTTATTGTTGAAATCCGTATTAATTGCTTTAAAGAAAGATTCATGCAGCATTAAATTTATCAAGAACAAAATATTAATCTTAATTTCAAATCCGATAAAGGATGTTTGTTCTAGGAACGGGAATGAAAAAAAAAACTTTTTTTACTACTTCTTTTATTCAAGTCGTATCAATTTAATCATTAAGCAAAAGAGAGAAATGAAATGCTTGTACTTTTAACAGTATTTAAATGTTTTAAAGTACTCAATAAACATTGAGTATTGTAAATATGATTTAGTTCAATAAGAAAGATGTATGATTTTTCCTTGCACTATTAAAATATTTCTGTTTTAAAGTATCTTTCAGTTGCTTTTAGATTATTTTTTAAAAACATTTGTGGATTACTTTGCCAAATAGAAATATATGAATTTTGTGTAAATGTGTGAAATAATGGATTAAAAAAAAAAAAAAAAAAAAAAAAAAAATGCTGAAGAGAGAAGGAAGATAGATCTAAAAATTGAAATTTTAATCTACTCCCCAATGGACGATATTTTACTTACTCGCCACATGTTCGCAAATTTTTTGGCTAATAACCGAAATGAAAAATATTTTTTCCGTTCGTCTTCTTAAGAAAAAGAAAAGAAAGTATTTTTTTTTCATATCTTATGTTTTCTGTGAAGTGTCCCTTTTCAGTTGTAATCGTCCCAAAATTACTGTTTTTTTTTTTTTTTTCAATAGTTAATTTATAAAATATGACGCACATTGACAAATAAGAGAAACTTTTTTTTTGCCATATGCGAAATGCTGAACTATTAAGGAAAAAAAGTGTGTCGAGTTGTTTATTTATTTATTTATTTATTTATTTTTTTATTTTTTTTCGCTACTTTATTTTGATTATTCGCCACATGACGAGTGACGAATATTTTCAGATCTACGGGGGTACAACTTTTACAAGTGTTTATTGCACAGTTTTTGTTAAATATCTACCATTTCAAGACTGAATATATGTGATTGTACGGATGTTTTAATTTATATATGAGACATAATTTCTAATCAATTGTCTCACCTATAGATGAACATAAAGCATTCGTCGCGGATTGAAACTACGAGGAAAAAGAGTTTTAGTCATAGAATAATAATAAAGGAAGAAGGAGCATAAGTGTTTCTACATAAGCTGTTGTGTTGCCACAACAAACAGCGATAATAGCGCTGAGGATGGGTGCCCTACCTCAAGGTTGAGAGGAGCAAAGTAGCTTTCGCTGGCATTTCACTAGAAGGGGTTTGTAAGCATTAAGAGTATTGGCATGCTCCTTCTTCCTTTATTATTATTCTATGGTTTTAGTATGAAAATGGTGTTGCCAAAAGAGACTACCAAATGATTGATTAATTTAAAGTCAAAATGATTGGTTTTAAAATTTCAACATAAAATTCTTACTTTAGATTTTTTTTTAATTTATTTATTTATTTATTTATTTTCGAAATGGTGTTATGTCTTTTGCAGTAATGACTAAATGTGTAATATAATGGATTTCACCTACTTTTTACTTATTCGAAAACAAACTAATTTTGTATAATAGCTATGTATAATACAAGCCGTTTTTTAGTATTAAGAAAAAATTATCCATTTTTTTTTATTCGAATTCGATAATAAGATAATTAGATGCACTTGTAGGCACTTTTATAACAAAAATAATAAAATTCAATACACATAAAATGTCATCTCTGATAGATACTTGACACTAGAACTAATGATGTATTAAGCTCAAATAATTTATTTAAACATATTATTTATTAAAATTATCTAACAGGATGAATGCAAATAATTTTTATCTTAGAGAAAACTAAAACTAAATATCCAAAGAAAGATAGTTTTATTGTCTATAAATATCGTCTTAAAAAATGCATTTTTATAATGGTTATTTCACATATCAGTTTCCGTACAGTTATATGCCAAAGAAGTTGATATATAGCGTTCCAATTATAGAGAAATACTTCAGTATAGCAGCACCACCTGTTGCGTGGATGGCACGAAAAGTTAACAGACATTAATTTATGTCAAGGTGCATCTACATATAAATTTATATAAAATTCTGTGCAGTAGTTCGTGAAATATAGCCTTCCCTTAAACTGCAGAAATCGTTGTGTAACAGCGCCACCTGTTGGCCGATAAGCATTTAAATTGAATCAGCATAATGTCTCATAATGGCCTTCTTACATATCAAGTTTTGTTTGATTATGCGCAATAGAACCTGAGATATAGCCTCCCCTTAAATTACAGAAACTGCTGTATAGCAGCGCCACCTGTTGAGCGGTTCACACCAAAAGTTGATAGGCACTAATTTAGGTCAAGATGCATCTACATAAAAATATACATACAATTCTGAGCAGTAGTTTCGGAGATACAGTCGCCACAAAATTTTTGTCTCTCTCTCACACACACACAGACAGACAGACGGACATTGTCTAAAAAGGGTCAAATCGTGTTCTGGATCTCACAAAACGTGTAAATCCGTCAAAAACAGAAAATCGAAAATTTTTACGAATCCAATTTTTTCTTCTATTGAATATAGAAGAAAGTAAAAATCAGGTTTTTATTGATTGGTCTGCCTGTGTCTGTGTGTCTGTCTGTTATCATCATATCTCAAGAAAACAACAGTACTAGAAAATCCAAAGTATGTATTCTATCAAATAAGAATGCTACACCAAACTTTTCATTGCGATGATGCAAACGGTTAAGAAAACTTAATTTCATTACATCTGTGGGTGAAATTTTTAGTAGGTACAATTTAAAAACTATAGGCAACACTAAATAAAATGAAGTGAACATATATATATATTTATATGCATTACAGCATGTTTTCTGGAGAATATGGGCTGAATATCACTCACTTTTCAAATACAGAACTACCCAAAAAAAACTGGAATACAGCGGAATTATACATAAAAATTGTTGAAGAGCTACTTTAAAGTTGTGTTGTATACTATTAATATAAAACTATATCTAACAGTATAATGGTGTGTACATAATTTATAGAAAATATACAGGGCTACTCATAATTAAGCAAATAAGCATTACTTGTTTGTTTATACTTTGCAGTTGTAGATGTTGTTTTAAAAATGCGCACATTTTATTTATTTGTTTTAATATTCCAAATAGATATTTATATTCAAATCCAATTTTGAAGATAGTTAAAGCTAAATTCATCATAACTAAATAAGCAATTTAAATTTTAAAAAATATATACTTTCGTTCATTTTACAATCTAACTTTTATCTTATTAAATCCCTGCTAAATAACTTAATTCAGTTTAAATGAATTCAGCTTTTTCTTACATGCGATTTTTTTTTCTACTTTATTTTTCAGGTGACGAGTGAAGAGATAATTTCCAGGAAAAATCCCTAATGTTTACTTTACATAAGTAGGAAAAATTTTAATTAAAAACAATCATGTTGAATTCGAATTTAAATTACTTTCTAATTTAACAGAAGAAATCCATTTAAAATCCGAAGAAAATAATTAACAATAACTAATTATTGTAAGGAAGTGAAAGTTGTGTTATTTTATTACATTAATTATGGATTTATACAGATTTAGAACATAATGAAAAGAGTAAGTTAATTAATTTAGAGCAATAGAATAAATGAAAATGAACAAAATAAATGAGATAACTAAAAGAAAAGTTTATACTTAATAAAAAATAAAAAATATATATAAAAAAAAGAGATTTCCCTATTAAGTAATTTTAATCTATATATAGGTTTCTTCACAGGATATAGAGAAAGAAAACGTTGGCTAATTTTTTACGGGGGGAAAAAAATTCAAATTTTCATTTTAAATTTTCAGGATTTACACATAAGAATAAAGGTAATTTAAAGGTAGTTTTCTCAAAATGTTTCCATCTAAAGAGACTACGAAACAAAGTCTATGTTCGAGTTTAGCGATAATTTACCTGAATTGGTCTGTCGGAATCGACCTTATTCCAACAGATTATGTTTTCAGCTGTTTTATGATTTTTGGTCGATCTCTGTAGACTTCATCTTTAATATGGTAAATAATAAAAAAAAAAAAAAAGTCATTAATATACAGGGTGATTATAATTAAAGTTACGATTTCAAAATGCTATAATTTTAAAACTACCCATCAGAGCGACTTGATATTTTACCAGAGCAATCGTGAGGCAATGAAATTTTATTTGGGGGAGTAAAAAAGTAGTTTCAACATGTTCCTATAGATGGCGCTGTCAGGGTAATCTCAGGCGGGAAACGCCTAAATGAACTCATTAAACACAAGAATGTTGTTAGCAACACAATGAAATAGCAGGAAACAATAGACTTCAAGGAACTCTACAGTTTTTTTTAACAAAAACACAAGAATCATAGCCTCCTAAACTAGATGCCTGCCGCGTGGCTTGGAAACTTGTCAACAGTTCAAGCGGTAGACAGCGCCAACTGGTACAGATTGCGCGACTTTTTTATTCAACAGCCACCAAAAAATTTTTAAAGAGGGAATTGATATACATAAAAGGCGAATAGAATCGAAGAAATGTCGATTATATATATAACATATCATTTATTAAAATTATTGGTGACAGTTGAATAAAAAAAAGTCGCGCAATCTGTACCAGGTGGCGCTGTCTACCGCTTGAACTGTTGCCAAGTTTCCGAGCCACGCGACAGGCATCTAGTTTAGGAGGCTATGCAAAAATACGTGTTTACAGCGAAAACAGTGAAAAGAGAAAAAGAGGAGCTTCATGAAACAAATACTTTACAGATAATTAACGGCACATTTTGGAATTTTTTTTATTTTAATTAATTTATTTATTTTTATTTATTTATTTATTTATTTATTTTATTTATTTATTTATTTTATTTATTTATTTTATTATTATTATTTTTTTTTTCCAAATAAAACTTCATTGCCTCACGATTGATCTGGTAAAGTATCGATGGGTGGTTTTAAAATTGTAGCGTCTTGAAATCGTAACTTTAATTATAATCACCCTGTATAAAAAGTAGTTGTGATATAAAAAGTCTAGCAGAGATAAATCAGGGTTATAAGGTGGCAGAAAGTCTATTGCCAAAGCAATGTGGAAAGCGCCTTCCGATGACACGATTGTCATAGTGAACAAACCATTCATTGTTGTTTTGGTAACGGTGATGCTTTCGATCGCTTTTCCTGTTTTTCGGGCATAGTATGTATTTTACATATCAAGCGTGATGAAATATGCTAAAAAAATTTTATCCATTGCTATTATTTCAAGGAATTTATATAATTAATTTTTTAACAGCAGAGTCAAGTGATTTTGACAACGGAAATACTCGGAAATACCTTTTAAAGTTATTCAAATCGAAATTTCTAGACAATCCGAAACATGTAAATCTAAAAACAAAGTGGATGTTTAAAAATTACCACTAGTCCAATATTTTATTATGCCAATTAAAATAAGAAGATAAAATGAAACGTTCACATGAATACAGAAAAATATAGAAAAAGAAATAATTTGGTATTATATGACACAAAAATATAAGAAAATTTTCTTCGTTATAAAAATTATGACATACACATCTTTATAATTAAAAAAAAAAAAAAAAAAAAAACAGAAGTTGTGAGAGCTTTGAATAAACTCTTACGTTCGATGTATGCCGTTTCATGAAGAACATGATACCTACCTTATCTTTACAAAGAAACAAAATGGACAAAACATAAATCTTTAACGCTACATCAAATGACAGAGAAACAAAAGAAAAGAAGACACGAAAGAAAAAAGCAACTTCGGAAGAATGATAAAACCGATTTACTTTCTCTTGAGCGTAAGTTTTTATCGTTAGCAAAGTAACTTGAGCTGCAAGCAACTATAAAGTCATGCCTGGATAAAATGATTCCTAAAATTTTCTTGTTGAATATATGTCATAAATGATTTAATACAATCAGTAAATGACCGAAAATAAATGATAAAAATATATTTATACTCAATA
Source organism: Salticus scenicus (assembly GCA_963930645.1). Taxonomy (NCBI): domain Eukaryota; kingdom Metazoa; phylum Arthropoda; class Arachnida; order Araneae; family Salticidae; genus Salticus; species Salticus scenicus. The sequence continues at coordinate 68,519,873 of OZ005652.1, forward strand.
ATTTAGGGGGTTACATGGATTTCCAAAGCTGAAAAAACTATATGTTTTCACTCCTTTTTTTTTCTTTTTTTTTTTTTTTTTTTTAATAAAATATTTACACATATTGAGCATTTAAAAGAGGTAAAATTTAAACAATATTTTAGAAAGTGTTCATTAAAAATTTTGGAAAATTCAGCAGGTGTGTTCTGGTTTTCGGACACCATTAAGAAAATCGGTACATACGATTTATCAAAAAACTAATGCACCGATCTTAATGAAAATTTGAGCACTTGTTCAAAACAGAATGTACTAGCGCTTAAACGAAGGATTTTTTTAAAAATTGAAATATTTGAATTTTTTGGAAAATTGTGTTGTCAAAAACTTTCGGCACAATTTACCCTACGTATAGCCTTGTAAAATTAGTTGCAATCAAAAAAAAAATCCTTGATTATATATATTATATATATATATAAGAAAAAGTAAAAATCATTTATCATTTTTATGCATCAGCAATTGCTTCGTATGTACTGTAATTTTTGCAGGTGACTTAAATTATCTGTGTATGATATTTAAAACAAACAAGTTAAAATGCAGATAACTTAATAAAAACATAAAATATTTTTTTTTTTTTTAACTTCCAAAATTAGAAGTTTCTGGTTTAGAATGAACACTTTATTAAGATATAATAATAATTGTTATATATATTAAAGATTTGTTTGTTCAGAACCCAAAAACGTCTAATTTGGAAGAAGACAATTACCATATATAAAACAATCTTTTTTTTTTTTTTTTTTTTTTTTTTTGTGTGTGTGTGTGTGTATGTGTGTGTGTGTGTGTGTGTTTAATAAATTGTCTGTATTTTTACTTTAAAATAAAATCAGGCATGAAAAAATATTTAGTTATTTTGTTTAAGATGTGTTCTTAAAAATTGCGTAAGTTTTCAGAAAAATATAAACATTGTTTTAAATATATGTGTGTCTGTGCAAATATATATGTGTGTATGTATTTACGTTTTCTTTCTTTTTTTTTCTTCTATTTAAAAGTAATTTGTAATATATTTTAACAAAATTTGTAAATAAATCAAAAATGATAATGAAAAACTTCTTACGGAATTAGCACTTTTAGAAAACAATTTATAAATGCGCATAGCAAGACAACTCTTTAACATTCCATAGGCAGCCTTGATATTTATATATCAAGAGACTCGATAGAGTCTCAAGTGACGTAAGTGCAAAAACAAACGAACGCCACGACACTCAGCGGAAACGGAAAAACGAAAGTTTAAAAATTGAACTATTTTTACTCCGCAATGCACAGATTTCTATTGCTAATTCTCAGAATTCTCAATAGGTGTTATTCGGTTTGGTCTTGTAGTTGGTTGGTTGGTCCAATCTGAATGCAGTCAATAAAAAATTTAGATTTTGTTTTTTAATGCAAGAAAGAAACTTTATTGTTTGTTTTAAATATTTATTGTATATATACGAAATAAAATTTCACTTAAATATATTTTAATTTTTTGTTATAAAGGAAATATTTAAGATTTTAAAATTTCGCATTTCGTCAAAAAACAATTTCGATAATATTTTAAATAGGGAACTATTATATAATTATGGTGATTCTATTTCATAATTGTTGATAATAAAGTTAAAATTTTTTAAGGAGAAAATATTTCACTGTATTCATCCGCTGGATCATAAACAGTAAAATGTAAAAAGCAAATTTCTGATTGGCAACACTGCAGACAACTGCGAAATTAGTTTAGTTTGTTTTCTTATCACCACGGATTATTGTTTACGAATCAAAATTATAATTTTTTAAATTTTTTTTTTTTTTTTTTTTTTTTTATCTGGGATTAATCCACTAATCTATTGAGGTAAGAATTAGTATTTTATAGTTTTATTTTTGTTTTTATACGCATCGTTTATTGTGATTGTGAAGCAAGTGTAAACTGTGTATTTACATGTAGCTTCTCAGTTTTTTTAAAGCTTTTTTATGTTTCTGATGTATGTTTGTTCTTTTTTTATACACTGAAGATTAAAATAAATATTTATTACTCTAATGTAATAGATTTTGTCATCAAAATTCTAGTATTTCATTTCGATATCTTGCCTCGAAGTGGCTAATCGGACCGTCGGTGCAATTAGTGTACAGGCTATTCGGACCATCTTTTCCAAGGAGAATAAGTTAGCAATGATAAAAGAGTGAAATTTAGAAATAATACAATGTGTCTCGTCCCCATGCAGGAAAAATTATCTTTTTTACTTTTTTTTTTAGTGTGAGAGTGTGGTAGAGATTAATTATTTTCACAGAAATTTTGTACTCTAAATAATCCTAAAATTCTTCATAAAAGGGCAATAACTCAAAATAATTTTTATAAAGCAAAAATGAAAATAATAAAGATTTCGAAAATTGAATAATAAAAATAAAAAATGCAACATGAAAACAGATCTTAGTAAATGAGTATTTTTAATCTTTGAAAAAAATCTTCGCAATATGTTTTATGAATATACATAAATATGAATAAATGTATAACATATGAATAAATCTGTATATTCAACTACATAGATGCAATTGGTTTTTTATTTCTTTTCCTTCTTTAAAAAAAATTAAACCATTCCAATATAATTCGATACAAACCAAACCCAATTTTCTATACAAATATATGTATGATTTTTCTGAAAATGACATTTGTACTTATTTTGTAATGTTTTCTAACAGCGATGTTGAAATGAACATGAATTGTAGATCAATCGCATTATACACTTTCAAAATGCTAAAAGTTTGAATTTGTAGTTGAAACAAGCAAAATCATTAGTATATTAGAGAGAAAATTCAAGATCAAACAAACAAAATCATTATTATGACCAGCGTAACAAGGAAGCGGTCCGAATAACCCCCACACTAATCGCACCGATGGTCCGAATAGCAACGGCCATCTTGCCTTTGCGTACAGTTTCAGCTTTTTTGTATTTTTGCTTATTTCGTCCCTGAATTTTTATTTTTTTCCAAAATTATTCTTTCATTAAAATATGTATACCATGAATCATAAAATAATTCATGATAAAAATAATAATAATAATAAAACATTAGCACAATTTTCTGGATCGGAAGGCACTCCCTCTCACGCCTAGCACCGTGTAGTCAATCAGTCTTAATCCTAAACACACACTCAAACCAGGAAGGCCGAACCAAGTCTGGTATCACTAAGAATATTAGCAATTCATTAAATTAATTTGTAGATGCAAATTTTACATAAATTAGCACTATACAGTACAATAATCTAGAGATAGAAAAAAATGTATTTTTAAGCCTAAACATTTCTTTCTTTTGTTGTTAAATTGATGTGCAAAGTTTTAAAAAATCTTACAACTTTTCATATCCATAGTATGTTTTTTTATTCACTGTATGTATGTATGTAAACTGTATGTTTTTTTCCTTTCTGTTTTTCTTTAAAAAAAAGTTCATGAAATTATAATTATTCCTAGTAGTAGAATTTTCTTTGCAGCAAAGTAAAACTTGTCTATGATCCAGAAATGCCAGACCAAGTTTGGTATCGTAAAAAGTATTAACAATTCATAAAACATGTAAAATTTGCATCTTCAAAGAAAAAAAATTATGAATTTACGACAAATACAGTAATCTAGAGACAAAATGAAAAATATATAAAGTATTTAGATGGATAATATTCCATTACATAATCTTACGGTATTTAAATCTCTTCCTATGAATTTTGAATTGGAAAGTCATTTTCTTAAAACTAAATTAAGAATTTTATTATTACTATGGTAACTAATTTTTGATTTATTCATTGATTCTAATGATCAATGAGCATACTGAGTATCGACACTTTTTAATAGTAACATTTTTGTATCGGAACTTCGTTTAACTGTCTCAGAATTTTGTTTTTCTTTATGCGTCAGCCGCTCATATATGTTTATTGTAATGCAACCGAGGTGAATGATTTTTTTAAATGCATTTTTGAAATTTAAAAATTAATTTTTGAGTGTATTTTATTATTATTAAATTAATGGAATTATTTAGGGGGGGAAATTGTTCATGGTAGTGATGCAGTACAGACTTTCATGCATTTTCCGATCCTTGTCCGATCAATTTAGGGGTATCCAATGATGTTTTTCTGGTTTTAATATTGGGATACTAACCGCTCCGGTACAGATTTTTATGCATTTTCTGATTTGTGCGCTATGAATTAGGGGTTTCCAGTGATGTTATTTTTTAGTTTTTATATTAGAATACTGACCGCTGCAGCACAGATTTTCATCAGGGCTTGAAATTAGTAGTAGTTAGTTGTACTTTGCAAATAAATATTTCATTTTGATGACCATAATTTTATACTTAATCATCACTTTGACGTCTAACATTCTTTTTCCCCCTTCAGTGTGCAATTATAATGTGTGATGAAAATAAAGGCACTAGCAACGAAGTAGTAGAATTAAATTCCTAGCTTTCTTGTAAAAATATTTGCACTAACATATTTTTAAAATGGAAAAAACTAACTAGATAAGGTATCAGCATTTTAATTAATTTCTGTTTATGTATAACGTTTATGCACATGTTTCTATGTGTAAATGACAATTTCGAAATGGCACCTTAGTACAACATGATTGCAACTAAGAAAATAATATTAGTTGCCTTTTGGCTCCCAACTTACTGATTCTAATTTCGACCCCTGATTTTCATGCATTTTCAGATTCATGTACGACGAATAAGCTGCATCTAGTGATTTTATTTATTTTTTATTTTGTGATTGCTTCTGTACATATCTTCATGCATTTTCAAATTCATGCAAGGATGTAATTTTGAAAATTTGTGGAAAATCTTCATGTTATACATCATTTATAACACTGAATTTTATGTGCTAAAGCTTAAAAGCCCTCTGATTTTTTTTTTTTTTTTTTTAAGTGAAGTAGCTCAAATTTCTATTACTGTTTTGAATGTTTGCTTTATTAATTAAAAAAAAAAAAATATGCTTAATTTATTTCAGTGAATTTCAAAACAAACACCAGAGTGAAACAATTAATTTTCTTAAAATGTATTTTTGATGTTTTGTAATGATTCTGAGTATCAGTTCGCACTATCGACTCATCTGGTAAGCTGTACATTGGCAACAGCAATGGGTGGCTTATTTTATAGTATAGCTGTTCCTCATTCTGATTTTGAAAATATAAACATAACAAATTGCTTTATGCTAAAGCTGCATGTTTGTTTACATTTGCATTAGCAAATAAAGTATGGTGAATATTTTGATTTAAAATACATATTATCATAAAAGTTGATTTTTTTTTTTTTTTTTTTTTTTTTTTTTTTGCACAAATATTCTTATTTTTCTGACATGCTATTAAATTATGGTTTTATATACACAATTTAGATAAATTTTAATTTTCTAGTTATAAAAAAAAAAGGTAGGAAATTGCTTTTAATGTTTTATATTAAACAATGAACAGGGAATATAAAAACACGCTAATGGTTGTACATGCATACTGATTGTAATTTACTCTTGTAATAAGAAATCAATTTATAAATTATATTAACAAACACATGTTCTATAAAAACATGTAATTTTCAGTAATGCTGGTATTGAAAAAATATTTTCCAAATTTTCTTTCACTCAGAACAAATTAAGAAATATTTTGGTTTAAATAGATTAGCATATTAGCAAAGTTAGTAATATGCCATAGAATACTTCGGGAGAAAAACAACATGTGAATGATAAATTTATTCTGTAAATAACATAAAATAAGGATTGTATAGTATTTCCTTAAAATTTATTTCTTTATGTAATTTTTTTTGCTTCAATTATTTACTTATGTATTTTTTACAGGAATCATTTTTATTTGTATAAGTGGATAGTTTTAATTTCTTGCATAAGTTTATATCGTCTAATGTGTCAAAATATTATAATTTTTTTGTAAATTTAACTTTTAAAAAATACTTTTAAATAGAAATTAGACAACATTGAATAACATTAGTGAATTAAAAATGTTTAGTACAGGATAACACTATAAAAATATCTGGTTAAGAAAGTTATTCTTTAGCCTTGAAACAACTATATATATATATATATATATCTATATATTAATCAAACATAGTTCTTGGTATGTTCATTTTAAAAATTTCTGATTAATTACTTAGATACTGAATACTTATGTAAATTTTATGGATTATTATAGATTAAAATTCTTATTTGTATCATTTCTTAAGTTTCTGCCACTTATTACCACTTACTGGTAATACAACTAGTTTCTGCGATGCCAGTTTTAACTAGTTATAACCAGTGGTTTTAACTGCCCTGGCAGAAACTTGCCAGCCCTGTTTCATTCACACAATGTTGCCTAGTGTCGGTGGAAAGTGGGAGTGGACTTTTTTTTTTTTTTTTTTTTTTTTTTTTTTAGGAAAAACAGAAAAGCAAAAACATACAGCGAATATGAAAAACATGCAGTGAATATAAAAACATACAGTGAATATAAAAACATACAGTGGATATGAAAAGTTGTAAAATTGTTTAAAACTTTGCAGATCAATTTAACAACAAAAGAAACAAATGTTTATGCTTAAAAATACACTTTTATTGTATCTCTAGATCAGGGCCCGAAATTTCAACTCAGATTACACTCGTCAAAAAAAAAAAAAAAAAACATTACTCGCCATAAATTAGGGTTGTCAATTTTTTTTTCTTTTTTACGCATTTTGTGTTTTTTATTTTTCCCAACTATTTGAAATGCTTTTACAAATATGTCTAAAATTATATATATTAAAAGTGTGTCGTATATCATCATGTCTCATAATGATCTATAATTAAAAATCATTATTGTGTATTGTATTTGAGATTTGAAAAAGATGAAAATATCTAATAACATAAAATGCAAAGATTCATTAAAGAAAAAAAGAAGAAGAAAAAAACTCTTTGTCAAACAATATCCTGTGAAAATCTTTTTATTTGAAACGTTAAGCTTCCTTGTTTACCTATTTACCGTATATTTTCGAATATAAGCCGAGAGTACGTTTTTCCCTGCAGAAATTTGCCCAAAATTGCCAACCCGTGTACAAGCCGAATTGAAAAAATGCTCTTTTAAAGTTCGAGTATATTGCCAAAACGGTGAAAATATTGCCAATCTATACAACTTTCAGGATAATCTGTCCAATGAAATTGCACGAAATGCATTCTTATCCAATAGAATTCCTTACCTTGCTTAGCTATGACTAAAACGATCGCAGTGTGTTCGCCAATGACGATAATTTTAACTCTGGCAACCCTATCAGAAGGGAGGCTAGCACAGACGCACTCGCACACACAAGTCGCGGCAGCTAAAAACGACGGTTGCCTTGCCGTAATATTGGGAGGCCCAACCCTAACGTCGATGATGCAGCCGCTGGATGTTTACATAAATAAGCCGTTTAAAGACCGATTGCATAGATTTTTTTTAATGACGTATCTAAATTATTTTGTATATTTCTACTTTTGAGTATTTTTATCAGTGCCTCAAGGCAATCTTTAAAAAAAAAAAAAAAAAAAAAAAAAAAACTTCTATATAAAAAAAACGAAGATTTGCCACTTTTTTTTGCTAGTGTACGCCTAGAAACATTTTAAACAGATATGATTTAATTGTATAAATTAAAAATATGATCAGGAGTCCTGTTTTTTCAAGTTTTTTCTTAAATACTATTTCTGAATCAGACAGAGTAGTTACTCTGTTCGTGCAATCTGCCGAAGATGTCAGTTACCGGCAGGTCAAAAAAAAGAAATGTAACACACGTGACTACAACGAGCGTTTCGTGAAATAAATTTAAAATTGCTAATTTAAAAGTTTTATATGTGATAATTATTTAAAAATACGGTTTAATATCAATATTTTACTTTATATATAGTTGTTAAGCTTAAAATATATGTATTCAATCATTGTTTCTAATGTACGTTTTTTCCTAAAAATGTGTGCTCATATATAAGCCGACCCCCGACTTCAGCTTCCGAAAAATTTCCAAAAATTCTCGGCTTATACATGGAAATATACGGTATTTATTTAACTTTTTACATCAGAAATGTCTTTTTTGTCCGTTTTACTTTTGTAATCAGACAGAATGTCAATGTGTATAGTTTGTTCATTATTGTCATTTGAAATAACTTTTCTGATTTAATCGTTGCTTACAAATCATTACAAGCGCAAATCCTTGGCATTTCAGTGAAAAACTGGAGAATGTGAACTGTTTTTTGGTAATTATTCAACAAAATAAAAATAAGCAGTATCTTTAAAAGGGCTCGAGCTCATTTTCATGCACCAACATCGCATAGGCAAACTTTCGTGTTTCTCTTCTCTCCCATAGAGGGCGACGAGCAAAAAGGCTCTCTGCTCTGCTCGTCTGTTCTCACTCAACTTGGAGAAATGAAAGTGAGAGAAACGAAATTGACGAATAGATTAAAACTTTTATACATGTACTAAGCATTTTTCCTTTCCTAGGCTGGGGCGATCGTCGGACAGCGCACACACAACACACAGACTCAACACTCCGAGAAGAGAGAAAGGAGAGGTTATAAGATCACAAGATTTTGTCATATTTAAATCTATAAAAAGAATATTTTCTGTCACCGTATCGTGTAAGAATTCTATCTATAACTTGACCAAATTTTTACTCGCCACAGTAAAAATTCCACTCGCCAATGGCGAGTTGGTGAGCAAAAATTTCGCGCCCTGCTCTAGAATACTATATTGTATAGTCTTAATTTATGTAAAATTTGCATCTACAAATTAATTTTATGAATTGCAATTATTCCTAATCATACCAGACTTGGTTCGGCCTTTATGGTTTGAGTGTGTTTGTGTTTGGGATTAAGGCTGATTGACTACACGGTGCTAGGCCTGAGAGGGAGTGCCTTCCTCTTTCACTGTTTGAAGATAAATTTAATTTTTTTGCGGATAGATTCAGAAAATTCTGCTAATGTTTTTATTATTATTATTATTATTATTATTATTATCATGAATTATTTTATGATTCATGGTATACATATTTTAATAAAAGAGGAATTTTGGGGGAAATTTAAAATTCAGGGACGAAATTAGCAAAAATACAAAAAAGCTGAAACTGTACCCAAAGGCAAGATATCGAAATGAAATACTAGAATTTTGATAACAAAATCTATTATATTAGAGTAATAAATATTTATTTTAATCTTCAGTATATAAAAAAGAACAAATATGCATCAAAAACATAAAAAAAACTGAAAAAAAAACTGAGAAGCTAAATGTACAAAGTTTACACGTGCTTCACAATGGACAATGTGTATAAAAAGTAAAATAAAACTATTAAAATACTAATTCCTACCTGAAATATAATGTACGTAAATGTAGATTAGTCCAAGATTTTACGAGACAAAAAAAAAAAAAAAAAAAGATAATTTAAAAAAATAATGCAATATAATTTCGTAAGCAAGGGTAAGCAAAGTAAGCAAGGGTAACAAAACAAACTGTTGTTGTTTGCAGTGTTGTCAATCAAAAATTTGCTTTTTACATTTTACTGTTTATGATCCAGCGGATGAATACAGTGAAATATTTTCTCCTTAAAAAATTGTAACTTTCTTATCAACAATTATGAAATAGAATCACCATAATTATAAAACAGTTCCCAATTTAAAATATTATTGAAATAGTTTTTTGACGAAATGCAAAGTTTTAAAATCTAAATTATTTTCTTCATCTATATATGTATTTTTGTCTAAAGTGACGATAAAAATTCAAAAGTCGCCAAGGGGAGCTACATTTAGGCTGCCTGTACAATGATCAGGTTTACATATTTCATTATGTGTAAAATTGTTGTCATTTTATGGTTGATCTAATAAATAAAATAAATATAGAAAATAACGTGAAAGAAAATATTATATGCACCACATATAGTGTTGTTCATATGTAATTGGGATTCAAATATAAAATGGCTACTTCAATCTTTTTGAAACTGTCATTTGATAAGCACTCAAATGGAAGCCCACTGGTAAGCGATCGTCACAGACAATAGGGACAGACACCCGAGAGTCTGTGAATGAGTGGGTCGCTGCCGAAGGCAGCGGGGAACCAATGCGGGCTTTAAAGTGCTTCATGATTTCTTTAAATTTTATTTTTGTTTGTAAAGCGATATAGAAAAGAGTTTCCTTTAAATATAGTGACCAGCAAAGCGAGAAAAGCCTTCATTGATTTAATGAATTAAAAAATGGTTGTATAAATGTAAAAAATGTATAAATTGAGTTTTTCTGTATATATAATGGAAATTTTGTGATTACGATAATTTTCGACATAATACTCAAAGTTGAACCAAAGTTATACAGCAAATTTATCTTACAAATATCTTAGATGAGTTTGTTAACTACGTTGCTTTGCAGTTTGTTTTCAAGTGGTGGCTACATGAAAATTTCAAATCCACATTGAAAAAAGGTTAGTTAAGACTGTATTTGCTTGAATTTTGATGCTTACATTGACCACATAGGAATCTCAACCAAGTATTTATTAATGAATTTTATCTGCCATTTTTAACAAAATGGCCGATATCTTAAGTACGGCCATTTCAAATCAGGCTACCACTTTTAAATTTATCATTAGAATAACTTTTGAAATACTGAATCAGTTGAAGTTCGACATTGAACTTATCACACAAATATCTTGTATGAATTTTGTTCTAGCATTTAGTTTCCAAGTTGCAGCCACTTGAAATTAGGCTGTCACTTGAAAATGTGCCACCACGATAACTTTTAGAATACTAAACTGGTTCAAATCAAATTTGGGGAGTGAACTTACAATTCAAATATCTTGGATAAGTTTGCTAGGCAGCTTGCTCCACCATTTTGTTTCCAAGTGGCAGCCACTTAATTTTTTTTCATTACAATAACTTTTGTAATACTGAATCAGTTCAAATCAAATTTGTGCAGTTGACATATCATTCAAATATCTTTGATAAGTACACTGGGCATCTCAGTCAGTCTGTCCTTTTGTTTCTAAATGGTGGCCACTTGAAAATTATCACAATAACTTTTGAAATGATTTGCTTAAAACTGCATATATACATAGCCCTCATTAATAAATCCACCGAGTCCATTAATAAATTGTAGCTGCCATTTTGAAAACAATGGTGGCAACTTTATAAGAAAAGATAAATCAACCTAAACTTCATGAGTCAGAAGGACTTAATTTAATTTTTTGATCAATAACCTATAAAAAGTAATGATATCAGTACAAAAATCCTTAACGGGTTAAAAGTTTGTGACGCAGCTACTTTATCGCTATAAGAATTTGAAATATGGGTCTTAAAAATAATGATATCAAATTATAAGTGACGCTTTGCTATTAGTTGAAATATACATAGATTTTCTTATTTGATCATTTGCTTTTTTCTTTTATTTATATTTACAATGCAAGCATATTTTTAACTTCAAGATAAAACAAATATATAAAATATACTCACTGATGCTTTTTCATTTGCATTTCAATTTCAAAATAACAGTTTTAAAAGGAATGATATCAAAATTCCAGTGACGCCTCAATGTCACTTTAAAAGATTTGTTTTTAGATTCCACTAAAATTACCTTTGTTTTGTCTAATCGAAAAGTATATTTACACATTGAAACAGTGCTTTTAATTTTCAAATCTACTGTCAAATAATCACACTTTCACTGAGCTTGCATTATAAATTGAAATTATTTATTTCAATAAATCGATTTGTCTTTTGCGTCACGCTATCCAAAACTGTGTGTAAAATTTATGTAAATGTTACTTTGTATCATAGTATCCAACTAAGTGAAAATTTATAATGCAAACTCAGTGAAAGTGTGATTATTTGACAGTATATTTGAAAATTAAAAGCACTGTTTCAATGTGTAAATATACTTTTCGATTAGACAAAACAAAGGTAATTTTAGTGGAATCTAAAAACAAATCTTTTAAAGTGACATTGAGGCGTCACTGGAATTTTGATATCATTCCTTTTAAAACTGTTATTTTGAAATTGAAATGCAAATGAAAAAGCATCAGTGAGTATATTTTACAGATTTGTCTTATCTTGAAGTTAAAAATATTATGTTTGCATTGTAAATATAAATAAAAGAAAAAAGCAAATGATCAAATAAGAAAATCTATGTATATTTCAACTAATAGCAAAGCGTCACTTAAAATTTGATATCATTATTTTTAAGACCCATATTTCAAATTCTTATAGCGATAAAGTAGCTGCGTCACAAACTTTTAACCCGTTAAGGGTTTTTTGTATTGATATATATATACAGGGTGATTATAATTAAAGTTACGATTTCAAAAAGGTATAATTTTAAAACTACCCATCAGAGCGATTTGATATTTTACCAGAGCAATCGTGAGGCAACTAAATTTTGTTTGGGGGAGGAAAAATGTAGTTCCAGCATTTTCCTATAGATGGCGCTGTCAGGGTAATGTCAGGGGAAACGCCTAAATGGACTCATTGAACACAAGAATGTTCTTAGCAACACAATGGAATAGCAGGAAACAATAGACTTCAAGGGTTTACTACAATTTTTTTAGCAAAAAGACAAGAATACGTGTTTACAGCGGAAACAGTCATAGTGAAAAGAGAAAAAAGGAGCTCCATGAAACAAATACTTTACGGATAATTAACGGCACATCTTGGAACTTTTTATTATTATTATTTTTTTCTTTTGCCAAACGAAATTTCATTGCCTCACGATTGCTCTGGTAAAATATCAAATCGCTCTGATGGGTAGTTTTAGCGTTTTGAAATCGTAACTTTAATTATAATCACCCTGTATATAATGATTTTGTGTGTGTGTGTGTGTGTGTGTGTGTGTGTGTGTGCGTGTTTCCCTGCTATTTCTTCTGCAAATGAGACCTTGTGATATGCATGTTTTCGCAAGCGTTATCCGTCAATTCCTAAATTCAAGTTCGACCGGTACGTATATCGATGCACTCGATTCGTACTAATTTTCTGCTTTCCTTGAAAGGTATCAATTCGTTTTCTTGCTTTTTCACATTTGTAATTCTACGCCTTACTGCATGCGTAATTATATAGGATTTTCAGTTGTTATTCCCTAAGTATAATAGATATTTTACTCTTTTAATAAAGTTTATTACAGCTCATTCGATCACGCTTCCACTTATTTAATTTTATTAATATTTTACTTTACATTAGATAGCGTATTGACTTTGATATCGTTTATAACGATAATTTCTTATAATAGCAGCATACTTTTTTACCATCATAAGTGTCATTCATAGGCAGGTGTATTAAGTGATGTCTTTAAAGAGGTTTTAACAACTCTTAAGAAGTAACAGTGAAATGGTAGAATTGCAAATAAAATTGAAATATGAACAAAATGTTTTTACTGAAATCAGGTTCGATTATTGTGAGCCTTGAATTAACGGAAGTCCGAGTTTAACGAGAAAAAATTTAAAACGGTAAGTTTAATGTTAAAAGGCTCACTGTTAAATACGTTTATTACAAGCTAAATTTTGACTTGAAGATACATTTTTGTATGTGTGTGTGCTTTTGTGTCTAAAATGTCCTGACTTTTTTTTTTTTTTTTTTTTCAGAGCTTTTAATCTTTAAAAAAAAAAAAAAAAAATTCACTGAAAATTTTACTATCCCCCACTCTTCCCTGGTGGAATATATATATATATATATATATATATAATCATTCTGTAATTTAAAGGAATATGAACAATTTCTTAAGTCTTAATTAATAAATTAAAATATTATAATACGATTATTACGATTGACAGCGAATTGATTACGTCCAGTGTCTCTAATGAAGAGTAAACTGGGGCAGAAATAAGTAGTTCCCAAGTAAACGTCCTTACCCGACGTATAAGAAGACAGAGGAAGAAATAATAGAGCCCAAACCATCCTTTTCTTAAATAATTGAGGATGTTGAAAAATACAAACATTTTTTTTTCTTTTTTATCGTGACATATTTCGTGCCATGTGTGCTGCAGACAATATCCAAAGTATGAGAGAGGGTTTTATGAGGCACTAGTGCTATGCTGTGAGCAGTTGGCGACGATTGACAATTTCTGAAGAACGAATGATAATTTTTTTTTTTGTTTTAATGAATATATATATATATACAGTCGATAACAAAAGTGTCCGAACACTGGCAAAAATTCCTGTGTAAAAAAGTACACTTCACACGGTATTGTTAAATAAATCCTTGTCGAATCCTGTTCTTAGTCAGTGTAAGAACATGATTCGATAAGGATTTATTTAATAAAACCGTATGAAGTGTACTTTTTTTACGTAGGAATTTTTGCTAGTGTTCGGACACTTTTGTTACCGACTGTATATATATATGAAGTAAAGTAGAAAGCAATTCTTTTTACACAATTTTTAATTTATTTTATTGCAATAAATTTTTACGTTTGACTTTTTGCGCAACACCAATGGCATGTAAAGGTTATGCTGTCAAAGCTGGTACACATGAATGGTATCATACCATTCACAGCCTAGCCGTTCTTAGTTTTTCGTAATTCCGTCCGAAATTTGCGTGGATACGGGCAAGGATCCCATAAAACTCCTATCGGAAAGTTTCTCACTTAATTCTAAATTCTTATAGAGTACAATCAACTTTAAATTCCCACCTTTGACATTTTGACAAGCATCTTGATTTAACACGCATATTGTGTTGGTTACTTATTCACCATTATGTAATTTTTTAAACCAAAAACTGATATTTAATTATTTTATTTAAAAAATTGTGCTTTGATTAAAGTATTTCTAAAATAGAAAAAAAAAAAAAAAAAAAAAAAAAAAAAGGCTTCTGCATTTAAAATATCACAGTATATTCTCTAAGAAATAATCCATTTATGCCCTAAATAGAGCACATAACAATAGTAGAATTGTCATTACATATAAACAAAAGGAACACAACATTAATCTTTTACGCTACATCAGATTACACAGAAATGAAACAAAACTATTAAAAAAAGAAAAAGACAGTAACTTTTTCGAAGAAAATAAAACCAGTTTTCTGTATCATCAAAGTAATATATATAATACAAGCAACAATGAAATTTCCTCTGCAAAAAAGAAAAGAAAAAAGGAAGAAAAAGAAAATCTGCTGTGAATTCACTTCAATAACCTGATCATTTCAGATATATGATACGCTTTGAGAACCAGCTAAAATTATACACATAAAAATAAACTAGTATGTTGTAGCCACCACGAGACTTTCTTCTATATTTTCTTATACAAATTCACTAAGTGCAAATAATTTATTAAAATTATTGTTTATTAAATTATCTAACATGATGAATGCAAATGATTTTCATCTTAGAGGAAACTAACACTAAATATCCAAAGAAAGACAGTTTTATTGTCTATAAATAACATTTTTAAAAATGCATTTTTATAATGGTTATCTTACATATCATATCAAGTTTGTACAGTTATATGCCATACAAGTTTACATATAGCCTTCCCCTTATCGAGGAAATTTCCAGTATAACAGCGCCATGTATTGGTCTATAAGCATCCAACTTGAATCAGCATAACGCCTTATAATGGCCTTCTCACATATCCAGTTTTGTTTAATAATATTCAATAGAACTTGAGATATAGACTTCCCTTAAATTGCGGAAATCACTGTGTAGCAGCGCCACTTGTTGAGCAGTTGGCACCAAAACTCGATAAGAACTAATTTATGCCAAGGTACATCTACCTGTAAATTTATATGCAATTCTGTGCAGTAGTTCCTGTGGTGTGCAGTAGTAGCAATTCTGTGCAGTAATAGTCTCCCCTTAAATTGCAGAAATCGCTGTATAACAGCGCCACCTGTTGGCCAATAAGTATCCAAATTGAATCAGCATAATGTCTCATAATGATATTCTTACATATCAAGTTTTGTTTGATTGTACTCAATAGAACCTGAGATACAGTTTTCTCTTAAATTGCTGAAATCGCTGTATAGCAGCGCCACCTCTTGAGCAGTTGACACCAAAAGTTGATAGGCACTAATTTAGGTCAAGGTGCATCTAAATATAAATTTATATGCATTTCTGAGCAGTAGTAGCGGAGATACAGTTGCCACAAAATTTCTGTCTCTCTCTCTCACACACACAGACAGACAGACGGACAGACAGACATTTTCTAAAAATGATAAAATCGTGTTCTAGAGCTCTCAAACAGTATAAATCCGTCAAAAACCAGAAGTCGAAAACTTTTACGAATCTAATACATTCTTCTATTGAATGTAGAAGAAAGTAAAAATAGCAAATTGAACTCTCACACCAGTTAATTTGTTTATATAAAAATCTAAAGATTTTTTATCACGCAGTACATAAATGTCTATAAAATGTGTGTGTGCAATATTTTTAGATTTAAAGTAAAGCAGTCACACGCCGTGGAAGCAGCGGTATTAAAATTAAAGTCTTTTTTAAAAACTTTAAAATACCTTTGACAATCCTTTTACTTGAGCAGCTTTGATGATATATTTCGACTTGCATAAAATTCGCAGTCATCCTCAGATGTTTGTTTTGCTGCTCTACTGATCTTCGTCTTCATCCTCTTCCACATCATCCTCCTCGTCTCCTGCGTCATTCTGTCGTCGATATTTATTTATTACATGTTGCCAATCCTTAGCTATAATGCTATGCTCTCTCTCATTTACTGCAGTGTTAGAGGTTAATATTTCCAAGGCTTCTCGTTTTAGTGCGTAGTTATGTGAGTTATATGGCGCTATTTTGATGGTTTTTAAGGTGTCAGGTATTATAGGGTTAGTTTTGTGCGTACGTGATAAAGCGGTGGAGCATCTATTATATTTAAGGTCGCTAATGTGTTCCTATTTCCCTGTCTTTAATTTTTCTTTTCGTCATTCCGATATATGAAGCAGGTTTATTATTATTTTCTAAATCAAATGTAATTTTGTATATCCCTGGGGTTTCTTTAGGGTCAATAATGTCTTTTTCGTTCCGAATTCGTTGTATAATGTTTCTATTGGGTTTGATGGGTATATGTATATTATGTTTAGATCCTTCGTTTTTAATTTTGTTCGCTATGCCGTTACAGAATGGTATGGAAGTGGTGAATTTAGGTTTAATCTTTTGGGCGTCATTAATTTTATTGAGAGTTTTTAAGCGTTTTTATAGAGTTTTTGTACTAGAGAGTTACTATATCTTGCACGTTTAGCAATGTTTTTTATGAATTTTATTTCGGTGTTAAGTAGATTTTTATTTGAGCAGATTAGAATGGCGCGATCTATGTATGAGCGTATGGCGGCGGTTTTGTATTGGAAAGGGGTCTTACATTTATTATGAATAATTTCGTTATTGTTTGTTGGTTTTCTATAAACAGTAGTATTAAAGGTATTATCATGATTTTTAATAATTTTAACATCTAGAAAGTTTATGCTATTGTTGGTTTCAATATCGAGGGTAAATTTAATATTTTGATCTAGGTTATTTAAGTCGTTTAGGAGGGTATGTGGGTCGATGTTATTGGGGATGACGGCGAAAACGTCATCCACGTAAAGTAGCCATATTTTACATTTTTTTATTATTTCGTGGGCGGAATTTTCAAAATGTCTGAGTTTAATTACTGCAATTATGCCTGATATAGGGGAGCCCATTGGCACGCCCTTCGTTTGTCTATAGATATTACTATTGAAAATGAAAAATGGGTTGTTTAGTAAGAGGTTATTAGCAGAAATTAAAGTTTCGCTTATTTTATTGTTGCCATAGTTGTTAATTATTTGGTTTTGTATTATATCAGTAATTTCATTTAGGTTTATTGATGGGTACAAGTATTTTACATCGAAGCTAACGAGTGTATCTTCATATTTGATATTTATATTTTGGATGGATTTTATGAAGGCTTCTGTTGAGTTTAGACTGTGAGTTGAGGGGGGAAGTAGGGTTTCATAGACGTTTTTTTCATATAAACTTCAAGATTGTATGTAGGTGCATTGCATATTTAAAGTCTTTTATTTTATTTATTTATTTATTTTATTTTATTTTATTTTGAAAAATACTGCTATTATGAATTTGCTAGGGTCCGCCAATTATTTCTCTTTAGGTAGTAAAACAAGTTTTAGCATTTTATTCGCTAGTGATTTAGCCATTTTAACACCTAAAATGTTTAGAAATCAAATGATTTATTGATAACACAAATACATCAGATTTGTGTGCTTGACTCTAAGTCCGCTTATAAATCTTTGTCAGATAAGAACAGATAGCACATGCCAGAATTACAGGACGAAGAATTGGAAAAACACCCAGGGCCATCGCAGGAATCGAACCCGCTCTCCTACGCTCGAAGGCGATTAGCAGTGTGGTGTCATAACCACTCGGCCATAGAAGGCCCATCAAATAATTTCGATTTCAATTACAATAGGAAGAATCGGGAAAACACCCAGGGCCAGCGCGGGAATCGAACTCGCTCTCCTACGCTCGAAGGCGTTTAATTTATATTTTTAGCCGATTTTGACTTTCAATAGACAATATCCGTTTTCTTGGGTTCGAGGCTAAATCATAACCAACATGCGACTTTTGATTCTCCATTTCTCTGCGAATTTTCCTGTTGAATACAATGTGGAGGATCAAAATTGCGATGGCATGTCTCCGGACCACCTCTAGGGGTGAGTCCCAGACCGTCGCCAATTGCCCATCTGCGCAGCACTAGTGCGACGTAAAACCCAACCAACCCAACCAACCAACCTATTGAATACAAATATTTCCCTACAGAATGCAAACATTTTCCCATAAAACACAAATATAAACATTATAATTCTGTATTTTTCCCTGTAGTATTCACGTGTCAAGAGTTTAATACGTATAGTTCCAATCCGAATGGATAAATGGGTAGATGAGTTTTACGTCGCACTAGTGCTGTGCAATGGACAATTGGGGATGGTCTGGGATTCACCCCTAGAGGTGTTCCGGAGACATACCATCACAATTTTCTTCCTCCACGGGAAGGGCTGTTTCAATCCGGAATCCAAAGCGTTCCGTTTTTTTATTATTATTATTATTATTATTATTATTATTATTATTATTATTCATTTATTTCAATTAATATTTACTTCTGCTTTTAATATTAACGTCTGATTTTTCAAAAAAATTATTAAATTTTATTTACTAAACAGTACTTAAATTTTACTTTCGCGGTTGCGAAGCTAAAATATACTTTTTTATGATAAAACATATGATAGACATACTGTTTGCGACCATTGTTACCAAATTTAAGAATTTTTTTATTCAATATTTAATACCAAATTTTAATTGTAATGGTTGGCACTTTAAAATTTAAACATCTATTATGGGTTATACATGCAAACGGAACGCTTGCAACTTCGATGACGTAAATTCTGTAAGTTTTTTGCAAATACAGTAGGCAGCAAAAGTATCCGAGCACTAGCAAAAATTCCTATGTAAAAAAAGTACACTGAATGCAGTTTTGTTAAATAAATCCTTGTCGAATCCTGTTTCTAGTCAGTCTAAGAACACGATTCGACAAGGATTTATTTAACAAAACAGTGTTAAGTGTGCTTTTTTACACAGAAATTTTTGCTAGTGCTCGGATTCTTTTGCTGCCGACTGTAGTCATACATTTGGAACGCTTGCAAACGGCTGCAGACGGCTTTGCAAACGAAAGTGTTTCATTTCTATGTACCCCTATATATATCAAATATCAGTCCTTAAAATTGTTGGTGATAAGTCCTTAAATTTGACAACATTGTTTGTAAGCCCTTTAATTTTTTTTTTTTTTTTTTTTAGTTATTAAAACAGAGTTTTATTAAAGAGATTTTCATTTATTTATTTATTTATTTATTTTGTTTTTATTTTTATTTATTTATTTGTAGGTGGTGATGGAGTTTGATGTTATGGTAGAGGGAGTGGGGAAGAAAGAAAGAAAAGAGGTTAAAATCAATTATTTTGCTTCAGTGTTGGTTTAATTTATTTAGACGAGAGCTAGATATACACCAACATGATAATATATTTAAATTGACAAAATTGCAATAATCAGAATTTTTGTTGTGAAAGACAATGTTTTACACTCCCTCAGAAAACAATATTAAAAAAATATTTATAGTGCTGCCATCTGGTGACATTTCTGAGTATTTCACAACTAAATTAATATAAGTGCTTAGACGACATATTGCCAAATTTAGGGACTTTTTTAATTCAAAAAATGGGCCCCGAATTGTAAGCTTGTGGTCTAAAAGCATTATGTCTGATTATAAAACGTCGCAGTCCTACCTGACTGCACAACTATAAGTTTATATAGGATATATGCTAATAAAGCTTTTAAACATTCATTTATAATGGAATAATTTCATATATTGTGGTGAATATAGGCTTTCACCAGTTTATACCTTGGTAGAAAAATCAAGTGAATTTGCTTGTCTATATTTTAAGCGAATTTACTTGTCCTCAATTCCAGGTAACTAGAAAATTTAATGAAAAATTTATAAATTTTTCAAGATGTTTGTATGAGTCTTTAGACCAAGAAGTCAGTGGGGGCCCCCAAATGGATTTGTGCTTCCCCTCAATTGTAAGGTTAATCGGGCCCTGACGAAATGGATGGCTCTCCCGCTTCGGTGACGCAAAGAGGTATAATTTTTGAAGCCTCTTCGGAGAGGGTATCGTGAATGTGTATTCTGTTATAGATTTGTGTATCGAGGAAATTGTGCGTGAAATAAAATCAGTCAAAGACATTTTAAAACCAATAGTTTTATTTATTAAATATGTAATAAACGCGCTTTTTCAATAACTAACTAAGTATACATAATTCTGCAATCAGAAATATATAGTATAGTAGGAGACATAATGATTCAAATATCTAATATAATTCTTGTGTGATGTTATTTCTAGTAACGGAAGTACATTTTTTTGTTAAGTGTGCATGATCATAATATTTCCCATGCTTATTTTTTTTAATCATGCTAAGTATTTTACCATGTTTTTATTAACTGCGATTCTTATTTGTCCAGTACAAATCTTGCAATCGATTTTTAACTAACTTCCCTACTAGCTAGACGTTTGAAACTTTTAGAATATCTCAGAACCCGATGACAACACAATACTTCAAAGCCCGATTTTCGAATTTTTGATTAGTTTTCTTTTAATTAATTAAAATATGAAAATAATAACCCCCTAATAGTTTAATAATACCCATTAAAATATTAGTTGTAATTTAATTGTTCATTTTTTTTTTCGACATAAAAATAAATGCATTTAATTGAACGTGAACGTTAAAAAATTGTAAAAATTAAATTCTGCATCTCCCAGAAACTGACGTCATGATCACTTTAAAAATTTTATACACATTTATAAAGTGCTTATATAGTTCTATAGCTATTCAACATAAAATTTAAAAACATGGCATATACAAAGTTTTTCATTTTATAATTATTTTAAATTCAGTCTATTAGTGGCACCTGTGTGAATGAAAGTCCTCCACCAAAGAAAAGGTGGTCGAGATAAAAGCTTCACAACTGTTAATCTCATTGTAATTTTTTTCTTATTTAATTTCTTCCTAAGTTTGGATTGATTTAATGGTGACTAATTAGGATGGTAATGCAATCAACATAAAATTCTTTTCAAAACTAACGTTAAACAATTAGGACTGCGTGTATTAATCTCATTGTTTAATGTCAAATTGATTATATTTCTCGCTTGTTTTCATTTACTATGCTTCTATGAGTGCTTAACGAGACTTGCTTTGCTTTTTAGGAGAAAAGAAAATTATATTTGTTGTATGAGCATAAATACATCATTTTTTATACCAAAACTCTTGAAATAATGAATTTGATTTTGTAGATAATTATATTATTAAATGTCCGTTTTTTTTTTTTTTTTTTTTCCCCTTATGTAATACTATGAAGAATGAATGCGCCGACAAATTGGCAAAAAGGGGAACAAAAATTTTACAATCAAATAACTGCGAAGTATCATTTAAATCAATCAAAAGAATAATTAAAAATACTACAAAGAAAAATTACAACATCAAATTTCAGGAAGAAATCAAAAATAAGAAATGGAGGGAGACTATTTACAAAATTAAAGATTCTCCCAGATCTATTGCAATTGCAGCATTTCGTTTAGAAACCGGACACGATTGCCTCGCTGAACAACTGCATCGCATTGGCATATATAATAGTCCCCTCTGCACTTTATGTAATGAAAATATAGAGATGGATAAAGAACATCTTCTCAAATACTCTTCGTTGAATGAAGAAAACCTATATGACCGATATTGGCGTGCCAGGGAGATGATGATGCTGACATTTAGTGACTGAATTCTTTTATAGTCCATGTATTTATACACAATTTTTCTCTTTTGAATTGTTGCATTTTTATTGTTTTAACATTGTTAATTTTACTGTTCTATATTTTTTTTCATTTGTTATTATTTTCCCTTTTAATTTTTGAACTCCAATCTGTGATACATGGGAGCCTATGGTATAGAATCAAATGCTTTTGCAATAAAAAAAAAAATACTTTGAAGAAAGACTGTATGTAACGTCTTACTGAAAGATTTGTTGGATTTCAAAAGCCATTGGAGAAGCCTTTTTGGAGAGGGTCTCACCACCGCACCCACCACCCGGAAGAGATGATCAAGATAACGGCTGACCATTTGTCTTACCTTTTTTTTTTTATGAACTTTTTTTTTTTTAATCAGTTCTGATAGGTTTAACGCTGAATCATTAGGATACGATCGTAATGCAATCTACATAGAATTAATTTCATAACTATAGTAAGCATCCTAAGGGGACTCTCTAACTATCGTCTCCGAAAGCCGAAGCCAATGTTATTCTATTGGAAATTTTGCCCCATTATAATTCATTAACTAATACACATTTTTAAATTCCGTTTTCACTTTCCGAAAAATCACAACTGTTAAACAATTTATCGCTTTCTAAAAATTGATTTTTTTCATTTTTAAGATTTCATTTTTAAGCCCAAAAATGAAAAATTTCACATTGTGAAAATTCTCATTTTACAACCTCAAAATATAATATTAAATTTTTTTTAAATAATTTTTAGAAAGCGATAAATTGTTTAACAGTTGTGAAGTTTCTAAATGTGAAAACGA
Organism: Salticus scenicus; assembly: GCA_963930645.1. Classification (NCBI taxonomy): domain Eukaryota; kingdom Metazoa; phylum Arthropoda; class Arachnida; order Araneae; family Salticidae; genus Salticus; species Salticus scenicus. The sequence continues at coordinate 68,542,919 of OZ005652.1, forward strand.
AATTAAAAAATATATATTAGTTAATAAGTTACCATTGGGCGAAATTCTCCATAGAATAACACTGGCTCTGACTTCTGGGGACGATAAGTGGAGAGGCCTCTTAAGACTATTTGTTTTTAAGTTTATTGGTTAATATTCAGGTGTATTTTGCACATATTTCATTTATTTTACTTCTATGAGTGTTAACTGCACCTGTTTAGCTGAATTTTAGAGAAAGAAAAAGCACATTTGTTGTATGAGCATAAATACCTCATTTTAAACAGTGATGCCTATTTCAACGATTACATAGATTTTGTCATTTTAAAGCTAACAACACTTTAAATATATAAACAGAATATGAATTACTGTCAAACATTGACTGAAAAACGCAATAATAAAAAGTATCATCAAAATAGGTGTCAAGTTTTTTTTTTTTTTTTAGTACGGACGACTATTAGTCTCAATCTACGGATAGAACGTTGTCGCCAGTTTTACGACGATGGTTGGACATTTATCGAAATCAAAAATTTATCGAAAATATAATTGAATAATTTGAAAGCGATGTTATAATTTGAAATATATATATATATGTAGTGGATCGGCATCCTGTTTCTCCCCCTAACCTTGCTTGCCGCTACCTGGAATCCCAAAGCAGCTGAGTTTCGACGGAGAGAACAGAATATGAGCGGAAGTTCGTACTTGTGACAAGAGACGACGTCACTTCCGGAACAACCGTTTTCATCGTAGAGCGGAGAGCTCTGACGCAGAGAGAACAGTCGACGAACGGATTACAAGGCATGCATAGCTGACGGATGCATCGCTCTTCTTTTTTGGACGATATGTTTGGCCGTGCCGGGGTAAAGTACGAGACAGCGTACTTTGTGTTTCGAAATAGCTAAAAGCAAAGTAATAAGTAAATTGTTTATGCAACGAACTGAATTATTTTAGACGAAATATTAAATGAACATTGGATCAGCAGAACTATTAGAATTCATACTAACGTTATCTGTAAATAATTGTAAATACTTTAATTCTTTATTAAATTTTAAATGATTAAGTAATTAATTGAATTAGTAGTTTGTTTTTTGAAGGCCCACACAAGTTGGATATTATATATCAGAAGTGGGATTGAACGTTAATTTTTAGTTAACATCGCTCGTAATTGATTAGGATCGAGAATAAACTGTGAGTTTTTATTTGACTTAAATTTTGGATTGAACGCGATAAAGAATAGAACTATTTTTTACTTTTATAAAATGTGAACTATTTAATAGACTATTTTAAAACTTTTTCGAACTGTGTTTCTATTGATGATGGGACTGAACTTTTTTAAAATATAAACTGATAAACTGAACTTTTTATTCTTAAAACCGTGATTCAACTAGTTGTGTTTGTTTCTACAAATGAGTGCCGAATTAGTTATGATATGCCATTCTACAACTATGTAGATTAAACCAAAATTTCAAGCTGGATAAGTGACAGGTCATAGTAAGCAACGAAGTATCTGCAAATTCTGCGGAATAACCACGGATCATTTGGATGGAAGTTTCAATAAGAGATTTAGGATAATCAAGCATCGGCTGCTATTTTGGTTCTACAAAGGTACGTGTGATTTTGTTTTGTTGTTATAAAATGGTTTCGCTTGGGGATATACCCAAGATTGGCGCTGCACTGAGGACTGAAAGCTATAGTAAGATTAAAATTCTGCATCGCTTTTTATTTAATGATATAGGTGACAGAAAAAACCGATGCAGAATAAGAAAGTTTTCAGGATTCGCGTTTGCCGTAGATGACGAAAACTATTTTAAGAAACAAAAATTCATCGACGAAAATTTTTCGTTGAATGAATTAATTATTATAAGTAATCTATTAAGTGTTTCATTTACTGGCACGAAAGAAGAAATTCGTGACAGATTGTTGTTAAAACTAAATGACATAGAATTACTCAAGGAAGAGAATTCCGAGAATAATTCAGATGAGGAAGATTCTCAGAATGAGTCGAGCAGTGAATCCGAAAGTAGTGGCGATAATAACATTAAAAAATCGACTCCTCTGTGCAATGCCATATAGATAATAAGTGCTATGAAAATATTGATAACGATAGTAATTATGATTATAATGATAAAACTATAAAAGGTGTAAATTATAGTAATAATGTGAATTCTGGATCACTTAGTGCAACTGTTTCTTTCAATGATTTTGAAAATTCTATGTCTAAATTTAGCGGCGAACCGCATGAAAATATTATTGAGTTTTTTTCCGAATTTGAAGAATTGTCAGTAATGTTTAATTTAAATGAGTTACAAAAAATAATTTTCTGTAAAAGGTCTTTGAGCGGAAACGCTCTGTTGTTTATAAGATCTGAAAAAGGATTGTTGACTTACAGAAAACTAAAAAATGCACTAATTAACGAATTTAAAATCGATGTAAATTCCGCCTCTTTACATGAAATGTTGTGTAAAAAGAAAATGAAGGCCAATGAAACAGTTACGGAATATTATTTTAAAATGCGTGAATTGTCAAAAAACGGGCACATTGAAGATGCCGCGTTAATGCATTACGTGATCCAAGGAATTAATGACAGATCTGAACATAAAATTATGTTGTATGGGGCTAGAAACTTGCATGATTTCAAAGAAAAAATTAAATTATATGAAGTATTTAAGAGAGATAATGATAAAAATAAATTTAATAGATTTGATAAAGTAGATAATGCAAAATTGAAACCCATCAGACATAATGTATATGAAAAATTTAGTCCTAGAAATGATGTGAATAAACTGTGCTACAATTGTGGTGATAAAAACCACTTATCTAGAGATTGCCCCCATAAGGCCAAAGGCCTGAAATGTTTTTCCTGCAAACAGTACGGGCATAAATGTTCGGAGTGCCCAGGTTCAAAACCTGAAGTTGAGACATTATGTATTGGTGTAAATCAAAATATGAGTAAAATTATACAAGTAAATGATATAAATTTTATTGGAATCATTGATACAGGAAGTGAAGCAACATTGTTGCGTAAAAATTCTTTTGATAAATTAAATATAAATACATTAAATACTATGAGTACTACTTTGAAGGGGATCGGGAAGAGTTCGATAAAACCATTAGGTTCATTCAGTGTTGATCTTAAAGTTGATGATTTTGAAACTAAAACTGATATCTATGTTGTACATGATGATATGATACCGTACGATATAATTATAGGCATGAACGTATTAGTATTAAGTGAAACAACAATTAATGAGAAAGGTATTTTTGTGAAAAATAAGTCTAATTCTCTAGAGGTAAATTTAGTAACAGTACTTCCAGTAAATACATATCAAAACGAAATTAAATCGAATGTTGTTGATACCCCCATCAACTTTGAGAACAAAAATTTTGAAAATTCCCTAGAAATAAATTTTAAGAAATCTTATTTGTTAAAAAAAAAAAAAAAAATGAATTCTTGGGCCACGTAATCGAGGAAGGTAAAATCTTTCCATCTCCCTCTAAGACGCAAGCCGTCATGAAATTCCCGGAACCAATTAACTTGAAGCAGGTCCAAAGTTTCCTAGGTTTAACTGGATACTTCCAAAAGTTTATCCCATACTATCCCATCATTGCTAGACCATTAAGTGACATGTTAAGAAAAGATCGCAAGTTTAAGTTTGGCGATGAAGAGAGAAATTCCTTTAATTGCTTGAAATCTATCTTGGCTGATAAACCGGTTTTGGCCTTATATAGCCCTAACTATATGAAACAGAGTTGCATACTGATGCCAGTGTTGAAGGGTATGGTGCAATTTTAATGCAGAAATCACCAAATGACACTAATTTCCACCCTACATATTACATGAGCCGTAAAACCACAGATGCTGAAAAAAAATATTCAAGTTACGAGTTGGAGGTACTAGCGATTATTGAAGCTCTGAAAAAGTTTCGTATATACTTATTGGGAATTCCATTCAAAATAGTAACTGACTGTGCAGCATTTCAAAAAACAATGGAAAAAAGGGATTTAGCCACTAGAGTGGCACGTTGGGCTCTTCTGCTACAGGAATTTAATTATACGATCGAACACCGCGCTGGAAGTAGAATGCCCCATGTTGATGCATTAAGTAGGGCACCGATAGATGTGTTGTGCATATCCATACAAAATGTCTTACCACGAATTAAAAATGCTCAGGATGTTGATCAGCACATAAAAACCATTAAAGAAGTATTAAAACATTCTAGTTATGAAAATTATTGTACCAGAAACGAAATTTTATATAAATTCATAAATGGAAAGGAATTAGTTGTAATACCAGATAGCATGCAAACCGAGATCATCAAAGAAGCTCATGAGAAAGGACATACGGGAATTAATTACACTGAGAAACATATTGAAGAATTTTACTACATTCCCAAACTGGGAGAAAAAATTCAAAACGTTATCACTAATTGTGTACATTGCATTCTCATGAATCGTAAAAGCGGAAAGAAAGAAGGACTGCTACACCCACTTCACAAACAAGACATACCACTTCATACTTATCACATTGATCATCTCGGGCCATTAGAGAGTACGCGTAAAAACTATAAACATCTTTTAGTCATAATTGACTCATTTACCAAGTTTGTGTGGATATATCCTACCAACAGCACGACGACTTCAGAAGTGTTGGCTAAATTGGAAACTCAAAAGACTGTTTTTGGCAACCCATCACAAATAATTTCTGACCGCGGCCCTGCCTTTACCTCTAAAGAATTTGCTGATTATTGTTCAGGCGAAGGCATTAAACATCATTTCATTACTACCGGTTTGCCAAGGGCCAATGGCCAGGTCGAACGAATCAACAGGGTCATCATATCAGTACTTTCAAAGTTATCACTAAAAAACCCTGCTGAAAGGTACAAACGTGTGACCGAATTGCAACGCACAATAAACTCGACATACCAAAGAAGCATCGACATGACGCCCTTTGAACTATTGTTCGGTACTAAAATAAACTCCAAGGGAAATGATAGGATAAAAGAGATACTCGAGTTCGAGTTCCAGGCTGATTTTGAGTCCCAGAGAGAAGATCTGCGCAAACATGCAAAGGGACAAATTCTCAAAGTCCAGGAAGAGAATAGAAAAATTTATGACTTACGGAGAAAACAACCTAAAACTTATAAAGTAGGCGACCTAGTTGCCATCAAACGAACGCAATTCGGTCCTAACCTGAAATTGAAATCAAAATACTTTGGTCCCTATAAAATCGTAAAAATGAAGGGTGGTAACACCTATGATGTAGTTAAGGAAGGATGCCATGAAGGCCCTCATTGCACATCCACTCATGTTGAATTTATCAAGCAGTGGATAGTTTAAAAAAAAAAAAATGTCAAATTTGAAATGTATTGTAAATAAGTATGTTATTATTTTGTGTTGCTTTTGTGTGTGTGTTTTTTTTTTTTTTTTTTTTGTTTGTTTGTTTGTTTGTTTGTATTTTTCAGTGTGATCGCCTGGAGGTCCAGCCGATACAGGATGGCCGAATGTTGTGGATCGGCATCCTGTTTCTCCCCCTAACCTTGCTTGCCGCTACCTGGAATCCCAAAGCAGCTGAGTTTCGACGGAGAGAACAGAATATGAGCGGAAGTTCGTACTTGTGACAAGAGACGACGTCACTTCCGGAACAACCGTTTTCATCGTAGAGCGGAGAGCTCTGACGCAGTGAGAACAGTCGACGAACGGATTACAAGGCATGCATAGCTGACGGATGCATCGCTCTTCTTTTTTGGACGATATGTTTGGCCGTGCCGGGGTAAAGTACGAGACAGCGTACTTTGTGTTTCGAAATAGCTAAAAGCAAACTAATAAGTAAATTGTTTATGCGACGAACTGAATTATTTTAGACGAAATATTAAATGAACATTGGATCAGCAGAACTATTAGAATTCATACTAACGTTATCTGTAAATAATTGTAAATACTTTAATTCTTTATTAAATTTTAAATGATTAAGTAATTAATTGAATTAGTAGTTTGTTCTTTGAAGGCCCACACAAGTTGGATATTATATATATATATTCCTCCATACTAAACTAAATTCTACGTTCGCCAGAAAATCGCCACGTGGGCCCTATACTAAAAAAATTCGCCAGGAAGGCCTTATACTAAAACTGTACTGCCTGCGCAAGTATGAAAATTGTGCTGTCAAATATGAATTTTATTTTGAAACCTTTCTTTAAATGGTTTTGTTTTCATTATCGCTCAATATTAATTTGGTTCTAATAATAATTTGACTTCTGGTGAAAATCACAATTCAAATTCGGTGGAGTTATTGGTATAAGATTTATGAGTTTCGAATTTTAAATGTAAATAAAAAGAAATTAAATAAATAAAGTGGGAAAAAATCACACGAGTTTGCTTGTAAAATAACATTATATGTAATATAAAATAAAAAAAATAATATGTACTGCGTGAAATTGTATAGGAAAATATAGAAGAAAGTCTCATGGTGGCTACAACAATTTACATTTGTTATTATCAACAACTATTTACTTTATGTAGTATTGTTTTTATGACAAATATTTCATAGTTTCTAATAAAAAACTGGTATGTTGGGGCCACCACAAGACTTTCTTCTATATTTTCCTATACAAATTCACTAAGGGCAAATAATTTATTAAAATTATTATTTAATAAAATTATCTAACATGATGATGCAAATTATTTTCATCTTAGAGAAAACTAACACAAAATATCCCAAAAAAGACAGTTTTATTGTCTGTAAATAACATCTTAAAAAATGCTTTTTCATAATGGTTATTTGACATATATCATGTCAAATTTCGTACAGTTATATGCCATACGATACGAGTTGAGATATAGCCTTCCCGTTATCGAGGAAATTTCTACTATAACAGCGCCATCTATTGGCCTATAAGCATCTAATTTGAATCAGCATAATGTCTCATAACGGCCTTTTCACATATCAAGTTTTGTTTGATTATACGGAATAGAACCTGAGATAGAGCCTTTCCTAAACTGCAGAAGTCGCAGTGTAACAGCGTCACCTGTTGAGCGTTTGACACCAAAAGTTGATAGGTACAAAGTTATGCCAATGTGCATCTACACATAAATTTATATGCAATTCTGTGCAATGAGATATAATCTTCCCTTAAACTGCGGAAAAATCTATATAGCCGCGCCACCTGTCAACCAATAAGCATTCAAATTGAATTAGCGTAATGTCTCGACCTTCTTACACATTAAGTTTTGTTTGATTATACGCAATAGAACCTGAGATATAGCCTCGCCTTAAATTGCGGAAATCGCTCTATAACAGCGCCACCTGTTGAAAGGTTGGCACCAAAAGTTGATAGGCACTAATTTAGGTCAAGGTGCATCTACATATAAATTTATGTACAATTATGTGAAGTAGTTCTGGAGATACAGTTGCCACAAAATTTTTGTCACATACACACACAGACATTTTTTAAAAACAGTAAAATCGTGTTTTAGACCTCTCAAAACGTATAAACCCGTCGAAAACCGGAAGTCAAAAATTTTTACGAATCCAATACTTTCTTCTATTGAATATAGAAGAAAGTAATAATACCAGTGTTTCATATTAAAACATATGAAATGATATGTCAAAGTTAATGAGCGCATTTTTTGACATTACTTATGTAATTAATGATGGCTCTTAAAGGATTATAGGATTATTACGTTACATTATTACTATATTATATTATTATCATATCGATTTCGTTTCTTCCTAATACAGAACTATATTGCTTTACATAAAATTCTAGAACTTTTTAATTCCGTGTAGTTTTAATTTAATTGCTATTTTTAAACAAATTGATCATTTACTTTTAGAATACTTTTTCATCGTTTGTCATCTATAGATTTTTTGCGACACAAAATTGATGCCAACACAGCATCTGCTCTTTCTCTCTCTCCTTCGTCTATCATCTATCTATCTTTCTTTCTTTCCAAGGTTATTTGAAAGTTTATTCTTAAATTTAAGATTAAACTCATAATATTATTCATTGGGGTGGTGCCTTAAACACAGACACCAAAACAGGTGGACATTTTATTGAAAAAATTAATTTATCCTTATCGTTTACCGAAAAAACAAACAAAATGTCCTGAACCAGTCATATGACAAATACAAATACTGTAAAATCCCTCAATAAGGGGCGCTGCTATACAGCGATTTCTCCCATTCAGAGGAAAGCTATATATCAGGTTTAAATTCTTATAACTGATCACAACTTGATATATAACAAGGGTCATAATAAAAGAAATTGTCGTTTTGGAATAGTAATGATCAGCTGGAAAGTGACGCTGCTGTGTTGCAATAGTCCCGGTGAACGGGAAAGCTATATCTCATATTCTATTGTGTTCTAACTGCACAAAATTATTACGAGAGAGAATCTATATGAAACACTATGCTGATTGAATTTACTTTCATATTGGATGACAGCGACGCTGCTGTGCTGCAATTTACTCCATGAATGGAAAGACTAAACTTTTATGGCATATAGATATCTGAGATAAGCAGTATAAAAAAGAATGTTGACTTAATTTTTTATATGTCAGCTGATAGATGGCGATTTTCCGTATAGCTATATCTCAGCATCTATTGATTAAATTTGCATTAAACTCCGTATGTGAAATCTTTATCGTGAGAGGCTATAATTAAACTTTTATGCAAGTTAAACAGTAAGTAGCGCTGTTAAATCATATAGAAGAAAGTTTTCTGGTGGACACAACATGCTAATTATGCAATGTTAATGTCCATTTTTATAATCTCTCTAAATATTCGATTTATAAGTTTTGAAATGTGAAACATTGCAAATATCGTTTTCTTTTTTGTGTGTTTCATCAGAATCTTGCTTGAGATCTGTGCTTTTAAACGTATTTTAAAATTCTTAAATAATAAAACAGAATAATAATACACTTAACGTAGATAATACGTAAAACTGTTTCACTATTTCACTTTCCGATATTAGAAAAAAAAAAAAAAAAAATGTGTAACAGTTTTCTTCTTTTCAAGCATTTCTATATATAGAAAATATATCGTCCCGACTAAAGAACCAGACGAAATAAAAGCCTTTAAGACATTCTTACGATACGCCGTAGATTGAGTACAGAATACCTCCGTTATCTTCACAAAGGAACAGAATGGACAAAACATAAATCTTTCACGCTACATCAGATGACAGAGAAATGAAAGAAAAGTATGAAAAAGAAGCTGTAACTTCCAAAGAATGATAAAAGCGATTTGCTGTTTCTTCAACATAGTGTTTTATCGTTTACAAAGTAACTTGAGCATCAAGGAACAATAAAATCTCGTTTATTTTTTTACTAAATGAGTGTTGAAATTTACTTCGTAATTGCATTACCTCGAGATGGTAAGTGGACGTAAATGATAGCAAAGCAAATATGAACACTCTATGTAACACTCCGTAAAGTTTTTATGTGGATTCATGTAAATACTTTTAAAAAAGGCAAAACATATATGTATATGTTGTACATTTCTTGTTTGATCAATATCCAATTTATTTCGTAAAAATTAAAATACAATCATGAAATCAGTAGCAAATGATAAAAAAGTTTAGAACAATTGCAGTTACATTCTTAATTGCCTTATCGGAAGTTATAAGTAGAGGTAATCGATAGCAAAGCACAAATATGTCATACTTCCTGTATTCATGGGAAAACATCTATTTAAAAAAAAAAAAAAATGTGTAAATATATTTAAGAATTATGTTTGGTCAACTTTCAAACATTATTATTAGCATCAAATATTAAACAATGTCAGTAATTGTATTTTACTCTGTTTATCTCAAGTGATAAGTAGGCAAGTGATGTCGCTAAAACTCTTAACGACTTTATAAAAATCATCATTCAAACACACGTCGCTACTTTGGCGACTCATTTCAGATATATCTTTTATGATATATAATTATTAATAAACATTTCAGAATATTAAAATTTAAATAAGGTAAATATCTTACCTTATCGGTCCAGATTCGTGGGGACTGCCGGCCTCTGTAGGTTCCTGTCTATTCATTGGAGTCGAATTCAAGACATAAATCCAAAAAAATAGGAGAGCAAATTACGGCTACACACATTTATTACATACAACATAAACGAACACGAAGAACACACACTAAAGAGAAAAGAAGAAACAGAACATTAATATCGGCGCGCAGCGCCATCTACAGGTTTAGATTAGACCAATAAACAACACATTGGCCCCCGGATGAACATTAACTTTATGTTCACTTTCCCATTGTAATTATATCTGACATTTCTTTATCTAATATATTTCAAATTGTAAGTTCACACAAATGTCATAGTTTAAATGAAAGTTTTTTAAAGTTTGTTTAGTCCTTTTCAAAAATTTCAACTGGATAAATCAACTGGAAAGGACGTCTCAATGTTCCTGTAGAGGTTTTTATCTCACAAGATCTAACCTTTCCATCTCTACCAGGAAACACTTGTGTTATTACTCCCAATTTCCACAAATGCCGTGGCAATTTGGAATCGTGGATTAACACAATATCATTTGGAGTATATTCACGAATACTGGAGTGTCGACTTGTCATGGCGTTTTTAAGCTGTAGAAGGTATTCCTTCTTCCACCTTGACCAGAACTGGTCCAATATTCTTTCCTTTTGATTAAAACGTTTGATATATGTTGCCGAAGTTCCAGGAAGCTCATGTGGTTTCATATGCACGATAGGCAAGGTAGTAAGTCGCTGACCTACCAAGAAGTGTGCTGGCGTAATTGGGGAAGGTTCTCCTGAGTCTGCATATGTATATGTAATGGGTCGGGAATTAATTGACCCTTCAATTTCACATATAACTGTATGTAGTTGTGCGTGTGTTAAAGTGGTTTTGCCAACCACCTTTCTTAAGGCAGATTTTACAGATCGCACAAGTCGTTCATAGAAGCCTCCCCACCATGGCGACATTTCCATGATAAACTTCCATTTTATTTTATTACTACTATAGTAATCTTTAACGTCGGGATGGGTGATTATTTTCCAGATGTGCCTTAACTCAATATCAGCTCGATGAAAAGTTCGTGCGTTGTCGGAGTAAACCGTATGGCAAAGACCCCGCCTTGCTACTATTCTTCTGAAGGCCAATAAAAATGTTTCTGTAGAAAGGTTCTCTACCAATTCTAGGTGCACTGCTCTTGTGATAGCGCATGTGCACAACAAAATATATATTTTGCTATCCGTATTTCGGATGTATAAAGGGCCTGCAAAATCAAGGCCTATCACTGCAAATGGCTTTTGTTCATTGATACGATCTGCAGGTAACGGAGCTGATATCTGGGCTCCAGCTCTAGAATTAAATTTTATGCAAATTCTGCATCTTCTTAATACGCTTTTTACTGCCTGTCTGCCCTTGATTACCCAAAATTCCTCCCGTAATTGTACTAATGTATCATTAATGCCAAAATGGAAAACTTTTTCATGCGCATTTTTTATTAACAAATCAATTAATTTACCCTTTGAAGGCAACAGGATCGGGTGTTTTTCGTTAAAGGAATAATTTGATTTCTGAAGCCTTCCTCCGATGCGCATTATTCCTACGGAATCCAAAAATGGTGAGAACTCAATTAAATTTGAATTTTTAGAAATAGATTCCCCATTTACCAAACAGTTTAATTCATTCGGAAAACTAATTTTCTGTGTATATTTAACCCACATTGTTTGCGCACTACCAATTTCTTCTGCCGATAATGGACCGCTAACTTTCTCGTTTTTAGGATTCGCGTTGTTAAGAAATCTCTTTATCCATGCCGTAATTCTGAGGACTCTTAAAATGTTACTATATTTTTCTAGATCCAATATTGGTTCAACTGTTTCTATACAGATTTTAAACTGAATTATTTTTTCAGGTGTTTTTCTTTTTTCTTCGGTAATATATTGCGTGTCTACCTTTTCACCAATATCATTACCTTTACCATTTAGCTCAGATAACCATTTTGGACCTTTAAACCAAAAATCATTATTAACTAACGCATTTGCGCTAATACCACGAGTAACTAAATCTGCGGGATTATCCTTTGTATTACAATATGACCAATTTTCGGGTACTGACAATTCCTGAATTTCAACTACTCTATTTTTAACAAAGGGTTTCCATTGTTTCGCCGATCCCTTCACCCAGTGTAAAACAATAGTAGAATCTGTCCAATAAAATTTCTCGATGTTAATTTCCTTAAATATATCACAAATATATTTCGCTACTCTAGCTGCTATCACCGCTCCCATTAACTCCAATCTTGGTAGTGTTAGTTTCTTTAGCGGCGCAACTCTAGCCTTTGACATAATCATACTTACATAACATTTTTTATCATTACTGATAACCCGAAAATATGCAACGCAACCATATGCAAGTGGTGAAGCATCTGAAAAAATGTGTAGTTCTACACGCGAATTTTTCAAATCAACATACGTGAAATAGCATCTATCTATTCGAATTTCTAATAAATCCTTAATTTCGTTACACCACTTTATCCAAATTCCCGTAAGATCATCCGGCAATTCGTGATCCCAATCCATACCTCTTTCCCACATTCTTTGAAGAAAACACTTTATCCTAATTAAAAAGGGAGATATAATCCCAATAGGATCAAAAAATTTTGCAGCTGTATGTAATACATATCTTTTCGTACATACCGATATATCCAAATTTTCAACTATAGATTTCAAAGCTAATCCTAATTTATCACTATCTTTATCCCACACCAATCCAAGAATATTTATTACATTTTCATTATTTACCTCCGAAAAACAATCATTTTTATCCCACATGTTCTTTAATTTCTGTGAATTCGTACTAAACTTTCTTAATTTCATTCCAGCCTTTGCTAAAATATTTACCGCAGTAGAAGTTAATTCATAGGCACCGTTAACGGTGTCTGAGCCATAAAGCAAATCGTCCACAAACAGAGCTGAATTTAACATTTCATAACTATCCGGATAAATTTCCTTATATTCCTTAATGTGTTTCTTAATTGTTGCCGTTAAAAAGAAAGGAGAAGTTGTACAACCAAATGTAGCTCTGGTCATTCGCATTATTTTATAATTCTCGGTATCCTCGTCAAACCATAAAAACTTTAGAAAATTTCTATCGGGTTCCGCGATTTCTATCATTAAAAACGCCTTTTCAATATCTGCGCAAAACGCAATCTTAAACATTCGAAATCTATTAATTACATCCAAAATTGGTGGTGTAAGACATGGCCCTTTTACGAGACAATCATTTAAAGATTTACACCCCGATACTCTACTGGAACAATTAAAAACAATTCGTACCTTTGATGTTTGTTTTTCCCGTCTTACAATTTCTCTATGTGGAGCGAAATACTCTTTTTTTGTACGACCGCAGTCTTCAACGATACCCAATTGTTTTTGTTCTGTGATTATCTGCCTATATTGCTCGAAAATCCATTTATCCGCCTTTAATCTTTTTCTCAAATAATTGAATTGGCGTTTAGCGTTTTCAAAATTATTCTCAAATTTGTCAATACCATGATCATTCCATAATAAATGAGTAACATAATGACCCTGTTTATATTCTAACTGTTTATCAAATTTATTTATTATTTCCTGATCGGAAGCAGAAATCAATTTATCATCATTTATTCCCAAAAAATCCAAAGACCATAACCTTTGCAAATCATTACCCGTAGAATCGGATGATTCATTTTTTTTCATGCATGGATGGTTTTCATGTAAACAAAAAGAGTTACCACATTCAATCTTTAACACGCTGGCGCCAGTAATTAAGTTGTCTGAATCGTTTCCTGAATTATTGTTCCCTGACAATGTCCATCCGAATAATGTATTTACAGCAAACAACGAACGATTAATTTTCTTTTTATTTTTTTGCAGTTTCCAAAATAACCCGCCGCCAATTAGAATGTCTGGAGCCTTCGAATGCAATTGCGGAATTTTATTTCCTTCCCCCTCTCTCGAAACCATAAGTTTTCGAAATGATGCGTCATCCAGAATCTGTAACTTCGTAAAAGAGATTTGATTTACGACCAATGCCTCTACATAACATTTCTGTTTGTGGTTTTTTAAATGAGACAATTCGAAATTTACGACTGAATATTCGTTAGATTGGGGTTGTTTACACGAAAATGGATATATTATGACAGTTTCTTTTCTAATCACCGGCAATTTTAATTCACGGGCGAGTGATATGTTTATGAAATTTCTTTGGGATGCATTATCGAATAATACGGCACACTTTAGAGAGTTTAAATTAGAACTATTTGTTATTCTTGCGAAGCAAGTTTGTAAATATATTTCATTATTCTCAAGCGGATTTTGTACAGGACACTTATAGGACAATACAGAATTATCATTTTCGCAAACACTGTTCTCAGAATTATTTGTTTGGGTATGTTCGATGTGATTTTTATCTTTCATATGAGCCGTTGGAGTTTCCGATTTTTGCTTATAGCAAATTAATGTATTGTGTTTTCCTGAACACGTGTCACATTTGAGACCCGATAAACAGAATTTTGCGGTATGTTTACCTCTTTTGAAACATAAATAACAGATTCCCTGTTTGCGTAAAGACAATTTTTTATCCTCTAAATTTAATTTACACATTTTACTGTCATGATCGTTATTTGCATCAACACAAAATATACATTTACTAACAGTTAATTTAAAGGCTGATGCCTTTTGCATTGTGTTAGAATTTTTATATCCCGAACCAGATTTCCGGTAGTAAGCATTATTATTATTATTATTTTCCGATGATTTTGAATCAAATCTGGAATTTGAGTTTTTATATCCGCTATTGTGAGTTTCTACTTCGCGTTTTAAAAATAAAAAGGTTTTTTCCCTAGTCTGAACTTCTAATTTTAAATGTTTTAACAAATCTTGTACATCCCATTCCTCGGATTCTGTTTTCATTTTATTATAGTCTATCATAATACTGGTAGGTATTAATTTTGTAACAATTGGAAATAACAAATTTCCGTAAGATTTTAAATCCACACCTAAATTTTCGAGAGATTTAATATTAATATCAAGGGCGCCGTGCAGTAAGCGTAATTCTTTAATTTGATTTGGAGATTTAACAGGGTTCAAATTTAATAACGCGTCAATTTTATATCTTATTATAATATCTTTTTTTCCGAATCTAGATTTTAATAAATCAATTGCAGTATTGTAATTTTGATCTGAAAGTGCTAAACCCTGAATAGCTGTTAAAGCTTGGGCTTTTAAAAAGCTGCGTAAATACACAAATTTCTGCACATTAGAAATGTTGTTGTTATTATGTATTGTAATTTCATACTGGCTCCAAAATTCAATCCAGTTTTCTGGAGAACCGTCATAAACAGGAATTGATAACTTGGGTAGTCTCACCGAACTAGCATTAATTCTTTCTAAATGCAGATTGGGTGTTTGCTCATTTCTTGGCTGCGATAAGATCGGAGTAACGTTTAAATTTTTAATTTTCTCTATCTTATTGATAATTTGAGCTTTTACATCAATAATTGAATCTCTGTATTCTTGTCTCGTTTCTATTTCCGTTTGTAGCTCGTTGAGATCCGTGATTTTGGCCTCAATTTGATCTTCAACTTCTATAATTTCGTTATTCTTTACTTGCAGTTTTTCTAACTGTGATTCTAATTCAAAAACATTTAACCCTTCGTCGGGTTCATTTAATTTTATATATCGTGTTTATCAATTTTGTACACAATCCTTTTAGGGTAGATCTTTTTCTCTTCAATTTTTCAAGTTCGGTAGCCATATTGATTTAATTTACAAATTTGGACTATAGTATAAGTAACAGCTTAAAATCATATTTAAGGGCCTGGCAGTCCCTGTTCGGGCGCCAATAATTGTGTCGCTAAAACTCTTAACGACTTTATAAAAATCATCATTCAAACACACGTCGCTACTTTGGCGACTCATTTCAGATATATCTTTTATGATATATAATTATTAATAAACATTTCAGAATATTAAAATTTAAATAAGGTAAATATCTTACCTTATCGGTCCAGATTCGTGGGGACTGCCGGCCTCTGTAGGTTCCTGTCTATTCATTGGAGTCGAATTCAAGACATAAATCCAAAAAAATAGGAGAGCAAATTACGGCTACACACATTTATTACATACAACATAAACGAACACGAAGAACACACACTAAAGAGAAAAGAAGAAACAGAACATTAATATCGGCGCGCAGCGCCATCTACAGGTTTAGATTAGACCAATAAACAACAAGTGACAGCAAAGCTCAAATGATTGCAAAACTCAAGGGATTATAAAGCTCAAATGACGGCAAAATTCCAGTGATAGCAAAGCTCAAATGTTAGCAAAACTCAAGTGATAGCAAAACTCAAACATATAATATTCTATAAAATTTTAATCTATATTTGCATGAATACTTGCATAAGGTAATTGTATAGAAAAAATTCTTAGAATAACTTTCAGCTATTTCTATTAGCCTCAAATGCCGAACAAGTTTTACACTAAATTGCAATTATGTTCATAATTGCATAATCATAAATGGTAAGCGGACGTAATTGTTAGCAAAGCAAATACGCAAAAATTAAAAAAAAAAATTAAACTTTAAATA
This sequence comes from Salticus scenicus, assembly GCA_963930645.1. NCBI lineage: Eukaryota > Metazoa > Arthropoda > Arachnida > Araneae > Salticidae > Salticus > Salticus scenicus. Next base: position 68,559,494 of record OZ005652.1, read on the forward strand.
CTGCATGCATACTGCAACAACTACATAATATATTTTGCAACCAAAATATAAAAATATTCAGTATTTGACGAAATATGGGTCTTTTTACTAAATTATTTTTATCTGCGAAAGCGCATCAGTTAACAAAATTTCATGTACTGAAATCACCAAAGTAGACATAAAATGAAATCACTTTCTGTACCGCTAGATCTTGATACACACATTCCAGCAGATAGTCCCATAGATAGAAATCCAAAGGAGTCAGATCTGGCGATTGTGGTGGTCATAAAACCGAAATATCACGTAAAGTACAGCGAACTGAATATTCTATATCCAGCATTTTTCTTGAAAACTATAGGCCGTAGAGCTACAGTTTTTTAGGCCTTTTTTGCATACCAAGCGAGAAATTTCACTGTGCAGAATTTGGGTGATGTTGATAGGACAATCTGTATAGTATAATAAATATTTCATAAACTTTTTTTGCGGCATATTTTACTTCCTACACCACTCTCAAAATTTCCTTTAGCATATTAACAGTGTAAATTTTAAGGTAAATTAATGAAATAATTTTTTTCAATCACCTTGATCACTTGAAAAAGAGATTGTGTTAAATAACCAAAAAAATAATAAGTAAATGTTAATTCATTTCTCGTTAAAAATGCCACACACTTAGTATTAAATAAAAATTATCAAAAGTATAAACATAAATGATACATGGTGCAGTGCTCTCTATTTAAATTTTGGAAAAATTTACTTGAAGCATATTAAAAATGTAGATTTTATAGCTAATTCATGAAATAAATGTTTTCAATCATCGTGATCACTTGACAAAGAGATTGTGTTGAATAAGCAAAAGGATTAAATATTAATTTATTTCTCATGAAAAATGTCACACAGTTAGCGGTAAACAAAAATCATCATAATCATAAAGCATAAATACTTAATGGTGCAGTTGTTGTTTACTTTATTTTAGATGACCTGAAATTTTGATTATTTTCAACGTAAATAAATTACAAGTGCTTGGAAAATATATAAATATAATAAGCAATAAATACAGGTGTCATTTTCTTAAACAACTGTTTTTTACTTTCTTCTGTATTCAATATAAGAAAGTATTGGATTCGTAAAAATTTTCGACTTCCGGTTTTCGGAGATATTTACACGTTTTGAGAGGTCTAGAACATGATTTGACCATTTTCAAAAAATGGCTGTCTGTCCTGTCTGTGTGAGACAAAAATTTTGTGGCGACTATATCTCCAGAACTACTGTTCAGAATTGTATATAAATTTATGTTTGATGCACCTTGACCTACATTAATGCCTATAAACTTTAGGTGTAAACCGCTCAACAGGTGGTGCTGCTATACAGTTATTTCCATAATTTAAGAATAGGCTATATCTCAGGTTCTATTGCGTATAATCACACAAAACGTGATATGCGAGAAGGCCATTACCGGACATTATGCTAATTCAATTTAAATGCTTATCGGCCAACAAGTGGCGCTGCTATACATCGATTTCCGCAATTTAAGGGGACACTATATCTCAGGAACTACAGCACAGAATTGCATAAAAATTTATATGTAGATGCACCTTAACATAATATCAACTTTTTGTGTCAACTGCTCAACAAGTGGCGTTGCTACACAGCGATTTCCGCAATTTAAGGGAAGGCTATATCTCAAGTTCTATTTCATATCATCAAACAAAACTGGATATGTGAGAAGACCATTATGAGGCATTATGCTAATTCAATTTGGATGCTTATTGGCCAATTGATGGCACTGCTATACTGCAAATTCCTCGATAACGGGAAGGCTATATTTCAACTTCTACCGCATATAACTGTACGGAACTTGATATGTGCGATAACCATTATAAAAACGCATTTTCTAAGATGTTATTTATAGACAATAAAACGGTCTTTCTTTGGATATTTAGTGTTCGTTTTCACCGAGATGAAAATCATTTGCATTCATCATGTTAGATAATTGAAAAAAAAAAAAAAAAATCGTTTTAATAAATTATTTGCACTTAGTGAATTTGTATAAGAAAATATAGAAGAAAGTCTTGTGGGGTCACAACATACTAGTTTTTCTTTATATGCGTAAATTAAAAATAAACAAATTAATACAATAAAATAAAACTTTCAAAAACCATTTAAATATTTTAAGCTCTCTTATTGAAATACTAGAACAATGATTATTTTGTTGAAAAATTAAAAGACAAATATTTTAATTTTCTAAAAAATACAAATAAAAAATGTGACACACATTTGCTTATCTGTTTATTTATCTATTTATTTGTTTATTTAATGATTTTACAAGGCAATAATCTTTCGGAAAAATCAAATGAATCGAAAATACTATATAAAAAAAAATTGCAACCCACTGAAAATGGAGAAGAAAAGAGACCTCTGTTACGTCGACATCATGATTACGAGAACAAAGGATTTTGGGTATCTGCCATAGAAGAAAGAGAAAAACTTTTTTTTCTATCTGTTTGGAAATAATAACTCCGAAGAATATAACAAAGATTGTAAGAACAAAGAATATGAAAATTCATCTAAGACAAAGAGATGGCTGACATTGATTTTCTAATTATGGACAGTAATAACTAAAAATCACTCAAATCATTTTCAAATAAGTTAAAGAAGAAATATATCTTTCTCTTTCATTAACTGGGAGTAATTGCAAAGATCGTCAAACAACTAAAAAATCTTACAAACTAAAAGACGGCATACATCGATGATCGAGAACAATATTCTTGAAATTAAACAATTTTTCGATATTTGAACGGACCAAATTAAAATCAAGTTATTGATGGTTGAGTAATTTTAGTATAAATTGAATATAGGTTTGAACTGTGAAAAAAATCAAAATTTGCCCTTTTTTTATTTTTATTTATTTTATTTTATTGTTTATTTTTATTTATTTATTTATTTATTTATTTTTATTTATTTATTTATTTTTTTTTTTTTGGGGGGGGGGGGTTGTTTTGGGTGTCGCTTTACGGTCGGTCTTAGCATAATAAGACACATCAGACCTTTTTTGGGGTGGGGATGGGCAGGGCCTGATTACTGAAAAGGCTCAGGAAGCACAAGCTTCCCCTCTAAAATTTGAAAGGGGCCCCAAAATGACTAAATTTAGAATCTTGAATTTTCAGTTTTGGATTTTCACACTGAGATTGAATTTTCTTCTGAGAAAGTTAGATAAAATACACACTATTGTGGAAAAATTCTGTTATTTAGTCACAAAAATCTGAATGTTCTTAATCAATAAGCTATATGATTTTAATGTTGTGGGTAGAATTGTGGGTAGTATTTTTATATGACAATATATAGCAAGAACGAAATTTCTCGAAATGAAAGGCGGCCCCAAAATGCTACTGAGCTTCCCTTTGCTTAAAAGCTTAATCGGGTCCTGGGGATGGGAAAGATTTTTGGTGATGGTTTTTGGATAGACTATGCAAGGATCATCCTTCGAAGATGTCCTAACGCAAGTTTAAGAAAACCAAGAAAAACTATGAAGAGTTAGTCCAACGAGGTGTTCGAACCCGGTACCTACCGTTTACCAACTTTCAGAACGAAATCTATCGGCCACTGGTAGGGCAAAAAACTCTCGAAAATCTCGATTTTTTTTTTTTTTTTTTTTTTTTTTTTTTAGATCTTTTATTGCATCGAGAAAAAATATGTATACCGCTTTCCCCTAGAACGAATAAGTGGTCAGTTTCTAAATCCATAAACTACAAATATAGATTTCTGAGCTATGCGTATAAGGCACGCCAATAAGCTGAATAGACGAAATGGTCGAGAATTTCTAGTGTATATATTTCTAGATGGTGAAACAATAGTCTGAATATTTTAAATATTCTGAATCATTTTCAATGCGAGAAATTCTCGCTTAGTTTTCTATAATTAGGTAATAAACCAAGATTATAGTTGCTAGAACTCGCCTCTTGTGTACACATTTATTTGCAGAGACTTTTAAATAAGTTTGACCTCGATAATATAGGCAAACAGTCTAGAATTCTAATAGGGGTTTCTAGAACTCGCTTTCAAACGGGACTAGAATTTATAAAGATGACATGGAACTGTTTTTACTAGAACCGCAATCTAGATTCTAGATCTCAGTTACAGAATTTTTTCTCAGTGTGAGATAACAGACCACTGCTTTTTTTTATTTGAAAATTATCAGACTAAAGTTTTAATTTTCTAATGGACCATTCCTAAATAAATATGCATCACAGAATGCTGTTTACCGGATAATTATTATTTATTTATTTATTTTTCAAAATGATTATACAAACGGGCGAATATCGATTCCGCCGCAGAGCATTACGAACTCCCCCAAGATGTTATCAGTAGTTACCCCTACGTATCGTTTCCGCCGAATGTCTTCCCCCCCTTTTCCAAAGGCATTACTTTTCCGCCGTTTCAGGGATTAAGAATTTATCTTTGGCGAGTTTCGGCGACATTTTTCATATTATGCTAAATAAAGCATTTAAGCTAGCATTTTTATTAAAATTAGCAATTAAAACATGTTACAGGAATAATTCTTGTTGAGAGTGGTAAAATGAACAATTTTTTCATTTGTCGAGCAGCTTTCTTCCCTTAATTTAGGGGCATTAAATGTTAAATATATGAACGTTTTATTGTGATATCATATAGGTTTAAATTTATGACTGGCAAACCTTACCAAAGCAATCCTGTTGAGGTTGCCTTCCAAATACATAGTAAGCATTTTGTGCAAATTTTCACGCCTCTGGAGGATTGTCTTTGAAACTGGTTTTTCTTCTTTCGCACTAGACATTCGAATGTAAGAATCTGTCTGGCTCTGCAGTAAAACTTCCACGAAATGAAAAATGTGAGGATGTGTGTGATAAAAACAAGCATTAAAATGTGAATGAAAGGATTCACATGCGTTAGTTGTATTTTCAGATGAAGCATCGGCTTTGGCCCACATTGTAGGAGGAAATTTTGCCTCTTGTTCATCAATATAGTTTTCTACTAAATAGTCTACAAACTCCGAAACTCTCGCATCTGGAGGTTGGATTGGAACCAAATCTAATGCAAAGCAGTCACCAACATCATTCGGTTTTAAATAGGACAGTCCGAATGTTTTTTTTAACCACTGGCCAACTTCATTTGATTCAGCCAGCCGGAATTCTTTGCCAAGACCAAGACTGAGAATTTTTCTATACCAAGCTTGGTGCAAATGAAATTTGCAGCCTTGCACTGCTGCATTAGGCCATGTTGTTTTAATGGCGCTATGAATGGCAATTTCAAAATCAACCACTAAATGACTTGGTTGGAAACTGAGATTGCGTTCAATACATTTCTCGATTATTGTCTTGAATAATTTTGCATAAGTGTCTTCTTTCTTATCTGGCAATAAGCAGAAAACCAGGGGCACATACCTGCCCTTTTCTATACCGTGAACAGTAAAGAGTTGTAACCAAAGCTTTGCACAGTACTTAAATGTTCCATCCATGTAAATTTTTTTGCATTTGATAAGAAATTCAAGATTGGAATCACAGGTAAAAATAACTATTCCAGAATCGGCATATAACAGAAATTCTTCGCCTTTTACCGACTTCACTTCCATGTCTAGTAATTTCTCTATTGCTTCTACTCTGTTCTTCGGAAGGCTTGGTATCTGTTTTCTTCTTTTCCTGTAAATACTCTGTTTCAAGTTATTAACATTCCTATTAGTCAGGTTTTCTAAGTAAGTTGTATTTTCAGCAATTACTTTATGAATAATTTTAGAGGGTCTCTCTAAAATATCTTCAGCTTTCCTTTTTGCGGCTTGATTAAGTATTTTCGTTGGTAAATTTTCATCCTTTTCATGACAATGCACGTTATCAAGCCTTGAGATAGATGTTTTGTTCGGCATCGTATACACTTTTGCAGTGCATTTTTTTTCTCTGCTGCACTGCCACACGATTTCCCCGCTTTTTAATCTTCTTTTCTCATAATAAGTATAGCCATCTACAATAAGTAGATTTTTTTCTTGCTTGCTGGTGTATAGGTGGACATCCATAGTAAAGAATTAATCAATCAATCAAAAAAATAATAAATAAAAATCAAGTATGAATATCTGCTGACCGCAGTCCCTCGCATAAGCGACTTCACCCTACGGTTGCTCAGCAAAAAGTGTCTGAGGAGAGACGAGCCCTGGGCAAAGCCCCTGGGACATTTTTGAAGACAGACCAATCAGCGTACAAGGCGTTTGCGGAAGCGGAGCTCCTTTCAATTTGCGCATGCTCCAATTTAGAGAAGAATTTCTAAGTATTATTGAGAGAGAAAAATTTTGGCGCCATCTTTTAACTTAATATAGACTTACTATAAAAACGAATGTGATCGCTTTCTCATTTTTGATTCTATATTTTTTCTTTTGTAATTCGTAGTTTCTTTCTAATTGCCACTCACTCTCTCTCTCTCTTTTTTAAAATTGAATTGAGTGATGTAATTCTGGTACGCTAATTTTTTTTTTCTATTAAAACAAAATGGAAAATAAAAGGATTACTCTATATTGCATTACAAGAAATTTATATCTATTAAATAAGAAAGGTTTGCTCATGTATATTAAAATTTAATATTTCAAGTATCATAATCAGAGGAGAAACTATTTATTTAAAAAATAGAAGATAAACATATTATTGGCAAAATGACTAAATTATTATTATTATTATTATTATTTTGTTCTTAATGAATGGCACTCTACAATCAATTGCTGTATGAATAACAATAAAATCATTAAAATATACTTCAATTTTATTATTTTGCTATTAGGAAATTTATGATTTTTAAAAAATTAAATGTCCATTATGTATTTCTACCAGTAAAACAAGAATATTTCGCCCTCCCCCCCCCCCCACCCATACACACATGCACTTCAGATATTAATAGTTTGGGTTAATGAAATTTCTTTTCACATGATTATAATTTTAAAACCAATTATAAGCTGATTTTTTTTTTCTTTTTAAGAATTTAAAAAGTAATTAAGAAAGTATATTATTTTTTCGGTGCATTGCTGCAAAAAAAAAAAAGGGGGGGGGGGAGAATATATTAATGTAAACTAAACTTTGTCTGCATCTAATTATTCTTTAAAAAGGAATTGAAATTGAATTTATCAAAATAAATAATTGTTAATAAATGAAAGTATTTTTGTAAAATTATATGAATATCACCAACTATTACTTTGAAAATTGATTTAAATTTTAGTTATGGAAAACATAATTAATTAAACAAAATACTTATTTATTTATTTTAATTTACTTTTCAGTCAAATTTATGAATAAAATAACATTATACAGAATTTATTTATTTAAAAAAGCAATAATATATATAAGTTTTTTCTCAGCTATATTCCAATAAAATAATTGAATATATATTGAATAAAATAATTTTATTTAGAAATATATTAATATAAAATAAAAGCTGAAAATGCTTCTAATTTTTCTGTCAAAATGAATTGAAATTTAATGTATTTAAATAAGAATAAATAAACGAAGATATTTATATAAAATATCATGCAAAATCTAAAAATTAATTTAAGTTTCATTTATGAAATACACACACACACACACACACACACACACATACATATATATATATAAACAATTATTATTATTATCATTTTGTTTCTTTTTCAGTTCAGACAAATTTACAAAAAATAATAATATTATAGAAAATGTCTCAGAATGTAAAAGCAATAACAAATAATTTACTTCTGAACTATATTCCCGAATTAAATAATTGTATAATTATTTTTAATAATTTATTTAATCCGAATAAATTATTTTACAAAATTAAATATTATTCCTACATAAAATAATTTTATTTAGGAATATATTAATATAAAATGGAAGTAAGCATGAATGAATCTAATTTTTCTTTCAAAATAAACTGAAGTTTATTTTATTTAAAAGTTAAATGATAAAACGAATATATTTATTTAAAATCGCATGTGAAATCATCATTTATTACTATGCAAATTGTTTTAAATTGCAGTTATAAAAAGAGTATAAATTATTAAACAAAAAATATTGTTCAGCTAAATAACATAATAAATAAAATAAAAATAAAAGTCTGATTTCTTATGTATTATGACTATCTTTACAATCTGTGGTGAAAGGCGCAATATTTCTTCAAATAATTTCTATAATAATATAGTCACAAACTCCGCTGTCGCAAACGTCTAGTAATCAGCGTAGATCGTCTAACGGTGGCGCTAACTGACGCCAACAGACAAAGTGATAAGCCGCCAAATGTGATGTATCATAAATTGGGCGCGCCCCATAAATTCCCCTATTTACCTGCTTCCGCGGCGATATCAATAGGTGTAGGAAAAAGGGGGGTTAGGTCCTCGGCGGAAACGATAATGGAGAGGAAGGGGGGATTAAAATTTCGGCGGAATCGATAATCGCCGATACAAACCAATAGTCTTTCAGACAAATCAGTTTAATCGCAAATATTATATAAAAATTGTAGCCCAGTAAAGATGGAGAATAAAGGAGTCTGGTGTTACATGGACATCATAATGTATGTATCTTCCATAAAAGAAAGAGAAAAACTTTTTTATTTTCCCTGACTGTTTAAAAATAATAACTCTAACGAATATAACAAAAAACTAAAAGAACAAAGAATGTGAAAATTCATCTAAAACAAGGATATGACTTGAAGTGACTAAGTCACTTTCTAATTACTAACAGCAATAACTAAAGAATCACTCAAAGTATTTTTAAATAAATTAAAAGGAGGAAATGTATTTTTTACTTTCATTAACTGAAAGTAATTACAAAGATCGCCATACAACGGGAAATTCCTTTAAAAACTGAATGGCAATATGCACACTTCATCAAGAGCAATACTTGAAATAAAATACTTTTACTGTATTTTAATGAATTACACTAGAATTATTCGATTGCTATCAAAGTATATATATTTTTTAATAGTAAATGAGTTAGTAGTATTATTATTATTGAAATTTTATAATATTGTTGATTGCTGTAAAATTCTGTTTCTGTTTAAATGAATCTTATATATATATATATATATATATATATATATATGTAGGAAGGCGAACTTATATGTGGGCTGTATAAATCAACTAATACTTAATTACTATTAATCACTTAAAATTTAATAAAGAATTAAAGTATTTACAATTATTTACATAGATGCTAATGAGCATTTAAAATTAATTATCAAAGTATATTCAACAGTTCGTCAAATTAACTATAATTCGTCACATAAGTAAATCATTTGGCATTTCACTAAAGACGTCGAGTGTGAGAAAACCAAAGTAATCAAAATAGGCATTGCACTCGTCACGCACACAAGCTACGTCGGAGACTCGTCGAACTCTGAACCTGAACCTCATTCCTTCTGCGCTCTTTAGCAGTAGCCCGCTCAGGAAGTAACGCCATTCACGTCATGATCACGCACTTCCTTTAATATTCTGAGACTCCGTCAAATGATCAGCTGCTTGGATTCTAAGTTGCGGGAAAGCCAAGTAAGGGGGGAAGAAGAACAGAATGCCGGCCCGCTACATATATGTATATAATTAAAAAAAAATTTCAAGATTATCCTAATGAAAAATTTTCTGTATTAATTTTGTAAATAGATACAGAATAAACTAGTTTTTTCCTCGATATCAAAATGTTTTTATATTTGTGAATTTTAACAATCGAAGTATATAATTTTCATTTAGAACTTTTTAAAACAAAATGATAAAACTAAACAAAATAAATTATAAATGAACCTGACACTTTATTTTTTGTAATAATAATAATAATAATAATTTGATTCCATATTAATTTCCTCGCAAATTGCAAGCATCGGAGCGATATTATCAGCAACTAAACACACTATTTTCGTAAAGGAAAATTCAGTCAAATAAGTAAAAATTTGTTTTTGGCGTCAAGAAAGTACATTTTTAAAAATCTGGGTGCTAGATCAAACTAAAATTTGGTACTTGTAACTGCAATAGGCTAAATTAAACAAAAACTGTAGCTACAACCATGAGATAATGAAGCATCCTACCATGATTTGGCTCATCTTATAAATACCAGATAAAATTTTTTTTTTTTTTTTCTGTAGAACAGTGATTTAGTCCCTTCTAGTCCGCAATAAAATTTTGGTGGTCCACAGATTTATTTAGTCATTATTTCCGTTCTTTGAAGCCGGGAAAAATAAACGTAGCCGCACTACTATAACATAATTCTCAGAAATAAGTTATAACAAATAAAGTTAAATGTAAAACACAAAATTTCATAGTAAATTTCTTCCCTTTATACACTTAATTATGGTAAGCATCCTCATACAGTGCAGCCACATATCCTAAAACCAGCAGTGAGGACGCGTTCAAAATGTTGGAGGGATGCCAGCTTGACCGAGTGTTTGAAATTTGGAAGACATCCAGTAATTCTGCGCTCTGTTATTGCTCATTTTCTCTGAGTCAGATGACTGTCACCCTTATTTTACTATTGGACTCTTTGAGTTAGCACTTGCGCAGATGCTTCCATGGTTTCATGAAATGTGGTCGAATAATACTTGCCAACCTAACCCGGAAGATTGTTAGCTCCATATTATTAGTTGGAAGCAGAATTCTCAACTTTTATAATTTATTCACGAGCATTTTTATTCTCGCCTCTTTTTCATACCGAAAATTTTGAAAAATGATTTTCTTCTTATTTAATCGTTGTCACATATTAAAGAGAAATATTCTACAAAATTTTTGGTGCGAAAAGAAGACGTGGCTAAAAATGCTCGTGAATAAATTATAAAAGTTGGGAACTCTGGTTGGAAGATTGTTAGTTCCGCCTATCTTTTTCACACCAGTCTTTTTTTAGAGTACTTTTCTTCTTATTTAATCGTAAATACAGTTGAAGAGAATTACTCTAAAAATTAAGTGGTGTACAAAAAGGGCGGGAACTAACAATCTTTCAGGTTAGGTTGACAAGTATGCAGCCTAATCCGGAATATTCTTTGTACCCGCCCCCTTTTCTCCATACCACTTAATTTTTATTAGATTTCTCTTTAAATGTATTTACGATGAAATAACAAAAAAAAAGTACTCCAAAAAAGACTGGTGGGAAAAAGAAAAAAAATTATTAGTACGAAATGTGAGCAAAAAATCTGAATTTGAAACTGTAAAATATAAAAGAATAAAAATTTTCTGGTTTTTCCGTAGTTTTCTCCGAAAGTTTCGTACAGGATTTGATCAGCTTATATCATTTTAATAGCCTGCAATAAAAATACTTTAAAATATCTTTTGAATGATGTATTATGTATTACAATAATGAATATCTTTGATATATTTTAGACTCAAAATGGCTAATCTATCAAGGGCGATTAACGATTTCTATTGAAATCCGTCTAAAATTTAAGAATTCCAAAACTGCTTTTTTACAACCGAATTCATAAAAAAAAGAAAAAAAAAATCAATATTATTCTGTTAAAAGTAACTTTTGGTGTCATTAACAGATGAAATAAAAATGAATTTAAATAAATATAATATGTCTATTTATTTTATTTTTAAAGCTATACTTTAGATTTTTTAACTGCATACAGGTGAGCCATAATGACGGGCAATTTCGAAGTTCTGCTTTTGATCGATTTTAAATTGAAAAAATAGGCGATTATTAAAAATCTCCTGGATTAATAATTATAACGTTAGCATCTCTGGGTAAGGGTTTAGAATAGCCTACTTCACACAAATATGATGTTGAAAACAAATTTCACTGTAGTAACAAGTAGACTGTGATTTTGCGTTCTTACGAACACTTAACTTTTGTTAATTTCCATAATACATACTTGCCAACCATCTCATTAGTAACCGTCAATTGTTAACGCCCCCTGAAAAAACGCCCCTTTTCTTACACCACTATATTTTTAGAGTTATTCTCTCCAAATGTTGTTACGATGAAGTAAGACTAAAATTACTCTAAAAAATTATTGTGTAAAGAAAAAGGCGGGTACTAAAAATTGTACGGTTCATAATAAGATGGTTGGCAAGTATGATAATAGAATTGTTCTATATTTTATATATATATAGAGAGAGAGTAGAACTTGGATAATTCGAAGTTGAAGGGACCAGAAAAAATTTCGAAATATCCAAAAATTCGAATTACATATACTATTTTGTCAAAAAAAGTGATAAATTAAAACTCTACGATCAGAGATTTAACACATAAACTTTATATCTAAGAATACCGCTACATTACCCCTTTCACCCCCCCCCCCCCCATTATATTAATATTTTTTACGAGCTTAATTATTCAACACTTTTTAAAAAATAGTCAACTATTTTTTATTTCTTTTTTAAGTAGAATCTTTGTGTCATAGCATATGACCTGATACAAAAATAGAATCTTCTACATTACACATGACTTTCAATTCACAAAAACCTCGAAGTTCATACATATGCACCATATCTAGCTAGGGGCTTCTATTGTATTTCCTTATCCTTCTTTTGAAAGACTATAAAAATTGATAATGCACTTCAGATGAGTAAAATCTCGGGAACAAATTTTACTGTAATATTTTAAAGGTAATCGTATGAAAAATTCGAATTATCCAAAATAGAATTCGAATTATCCACGATTTTTTAACATTATTTTAATACAAATTCAAGGGACCGTGTAAAATATTCGAATTATCCAAAATTTCGAATTAAACAAGTTCGAATTATTCAAGTTTCACTGTATATACATATATATATTTGAGAAATCAATGTATTTATTTAGGCGTATTTATCTGACAATAAGTTAATTAACATAAAAATGTTTTCTTGACGAAACAGAGCAGTCAAACTTGGCAAATCCGTAATGAAATGCTATAAAAACATACCTACCAGCATCCTAATTAATATTCCGTAGCATTGTTAGAACCAGTGTTGCCAGATCTGGAGGAATTTTTATTCAATAGTCACCCATAATTTTTAATTGTAACGTTTGCCGAATCACATCGAAGATCTTCGGATCTTCGGATAGTGTGGGTTGGAGGTACCTGTGACTGATGTCAAGCACCCTCCGATACATAAGAATAGTTAGCTAATGGAGTAGAGATCAGTAGAAGGTCGATAAACAGCCAGTGAGGAAGGAAAAAAGAAATTTACCTGGCAAAATAAAATTCAAAACACAAACTTAAGGAGAAGAATCTCCGAGGGCTTGCATGAGAATTAATACTTTGGTAGTTTGATCATTGCAATTTTTTATTTCGACAATTGCATTGTTTAGTTTATTTATTGAGTACGATAAATTAGGGATTTTTAATTCAGCATTAATTTCCTTAATAATGCTATTTAATTCTGTTACAGAAGAATTTTGAGGGATCTGAAAGCTGCTATTTACTGATTAGTTGTGGGGGAGTGGCAATAGACGCGTAGCTAATTTCAGATTGGATGGGCTTGGTAATGAATGATTTACGTTTATTTTCAGGGAAGATTGGGCATCCACGAAATAAGGCGAGATGATTTCCACCGCAATTGCAGCACTTTCAACTTTTTTATTTCCCAAAGGGCATTCTCTAGACTCATGATTTTCTGAGCACTTCATGCACTTGGGTTTCATATGGCAATATTTTGCAGAATGATGTAGCTCTTGACATCTGAAGCATTGCAATGTACGTGTGGAGGTTTTGTAATCCTCCATTACAATTCGGAAATACATAAAAGATTATCTAAATTGAAGATTTCTTTGCTGTTATCATTATTGGGTAATTGAATTTGAAATAGGGGTAATTTAAGCTTAGTTTTAAAACTAGTGAATTGATATATTTTCAGGACTTCATAATTAAGGGACGTTAGAGCATCTTCTATGTCAAGAATATCAGTATCCAGTGGAAGCCTTCGGATGACTGCCTTAAGGGAGACGAGTTTTCTGTCTCTCATAGTGTAATACTGGACTTTCATTTCATTTAGGGCAAAAGTAGTATTATCATACATATCAGGGGTTTCTGGAAATATTTTAAGGAAATGTCCAGCAGGGGCGGCAATGAATTTGCAGTTGTGTGTGTGTGTGGGGGGGGGGGGTTACTTAGATTTTTCAGAAGTTGCGTTTTATTGCCGCATTTAACAGTTATGAATCTCCCTTTCGGGAGTGGATTTTTTCTTCGAGGTTTTTCAGGTTGAGATTTAGTTTTAGGTTCAGGTTGGGGAATATTTTCATTCATAAGATTGGTTTCAGTCAAGAGTGTTCAAATCTACTTTTGGTAAGGATAAGAATTTGTGGTTTTTGATTTTCTAAATTTGGGCTATTGCTTCTAATTTTTCGTTTAGTGCCAGGATTTTTAAGTTGAATGTTATTAGGGGATGGGGCAGAAAAATTAACATCAAATGATAGAGTATTACCTCCCTCATCTGGCTGATCATCCATGACGTCAGAATCGTCTTCAGTCCTCGTCCAATCACTGGACTCAATGGTTCCAAATCCAGGTCGGAAATCAGGAAACGTTGGATGTTTTTGTCTAATCTCTGTAATTGTGAAAGTCTCTAGTGGAGCTTGTTTGATGATACTTTCATCATTATCCTCGAACTAAAAATTAGCTTTTAGGATCCTTGCATATTCAGCATCAGATCTGTGGGAACACATTAGGGGGTATCGTATGAATGTTACCACTTTCAATGGATTTGATTATAGAATCATTCATGTCAATTTGGACCTTCAAAAAGAAAGGATTCTGTAATAAAATATCGTTTTTACTTTTGTAAGCCATAATGAATACGGACTGTACCTCGAACAATAGCCCTGAAAAGGACTTCTAAGTACACTAAATAAGAATTCAATTTGATATTAAGCAATTTTTAACATCCAGGTCCGCCAGATGGCGACACTTGGGAGCTCAATAAAAAACGTCTTCTCTCTACGAAATCAAGACACCATCAATTTCTCACATCGAAGATTAATCGTCTATTAAGTATATGAAATATTACATTTTAAATTATTGGTGATTATTGAATAAAAAAAACTCCAGATCTGGCAATGCTGGTTAACCCTTTCAGGGGCGGTGGTGCCACTACAGCATCGCCTAATTTTAATTTTCAACTGCAAAAACGCATCCCGGAAATTTTTTAGCAAAATTTTACTTTTATAACATAGCAGAATACGTCGTCGAATTCTTTTATTTTCATTTTGTTCCTGAACTCTGGTAGCAGTGCAATTTAAATGATCCGAATTACCTTGCGCCGGAAAGGGTTAAAACCTCCCCATTTTCTACACCACTTTATTTTTAGAGCAATATTCTTCAAATGTAATTCCAATGAAATAAAAAGGAAGAAAAAAAGAAAAGAAAAACTGGTGCAAAAAAAAGTCGGATATTAATGATATTATGAAATATTAATTAGTATAATGGCAGATATATAATAGAATACCCATATTCGTATATCTAAACATATTTTTCTCCAGGGCACACCACAGCACTTTGGCACATTCTTTGATAATGAGAACCACTATTGTAGAATAAAATAGGATTAGCACAATGTATGATGTGCACTCCACGCAATCACTACCGCATATTAGTGATCTTTCTTGTTTTATGGTGAGCGGTAGAGATTTTGTCCGCGACTGAAGCACTTTCTTTCTTTTTTTTTTTTTTTTTTTTTTTTTTTATTTTATTTAATGGACTTTTAAAAAATTATTGAAATGGTGAAATGCTTCGTTATATGCTGTAACCTGCTATAACTCTATGTCACTTTCATACTTGCCAATACTCTAATTAAAAACCGGAAAATTTTTAGTACACACCCCTTTTCCCACACCAGTATATTTTTAGAGTAATTTTCTCCAAATTTAAATACGATTATATAAGAAGAAAAACACTAAAAAAATGTACTGGTATATAAAAGGGGCGTGCACTAAAAAATCTTCCGGTTCATAGTTAGGAAGTTCGCAAGTATGCATTTTATAAAGCAGTTACTTCCCTACTTTATAAATCACATTTTTGTGGGAACAGTGGACGGTTAGAAAATTTTACTACTAAAACCAGGGCCCGTCTATGACTTATATATTATGACTCGTCTATAACTTGTCTAGGCTCTGGGCACAAGTTTTATAAGGTACCCCCCCCCCCCTTCACATACACAAGCATATACAGTTAAATAAATTTTTAAGTGTATTATGTCTTATATGATTTTTATATGTAATGGACATTTTGAATGTTATAAATAAAATTTAATTATTGTGCATCACACATAAAAATATATTTCTTTTAACATAATTAAAAAATAAAAACTAGCTGGAACCCGTCGAATTCGACGATCATTTTATTGACAGTAATGTTTCAAAAAACATCGAATCATTATTTAAATGTATTTCAAGTTAAAACATCTAATATAATTTACGACATTTCACTTTAAAAAAAAAAAGAAAGTCAGAAAAATGCTTATAAATAGAAATACTATATATGACATCACTTTCAACAAAGTACAATCAATGTGACTTCAAACTGACTCCCAATTAAAAAGTTCCTATCTTTCATTTTCTATTTCGTTTAATACTAAGACTACATGTTAGCTGATCCGTCCGGCGTTTCCCGGGCCCATGGTAATAACCTTAAATGAACCTTAAATTTGTATGGTTTTACATCTTCAACTCAATTTTGTTTGAATTTCTATTTTTAAATAAAAGCACCGTGAAAAAATAATCAGCTGTAACCAAAAAAATTACCTCGAACCGAACGAAACTCTGCCTTGTGACCTTGGTGCCTTCGGTAGCGCATACGCCGGCCGCTAATAACATAAAAATATTCCCAAAAATTAACCTGGAACCAAACGAACCCGCCCGGCAATGACCGGGCCTATGATAATAACCTTAAATGAACCTTAAATTTGTATGGTTTTATATCTTTAACTCGATTTTGTTTGAATTTCTATTTTTAAATGAAAGCATCACAAAAAAAAAAAAAAAAAAAAAAAAAAAAAACCTCAAACAGAACGGAACTCGGGCTCGTGACCCGGTGCCTGCGGCAGCGTATATACAGGCCGCTAATAACATGAAAAATTTCTCAAAAATTAACCTTGAACCGAGCGAACCTCTGACTCGTGTTACCTCTGCCTGTGACTGCTGCACTGTATAGCAGGCCATGCATGCTACACACGTGTTGCAAATTCTACTTTCCCCCACCAGGGGTAGCAGTATGTTGTATACGAACATCACCAATCGCCTTGAATTTCTAAGACTTTTCAAATAAGGTGTCACTGGTGGTGTCAACTGCAAAATCACCTAGTTCCATTTTTCACCACCAGGGGGTGCAGTGTGTTCTGTGCGAACATCACCAATGGTCAGGAAATACCAAGACCTTTAAAATAAGATGTAACATGATAGGGTCTGCAGCAAAATCACCTAGTTCCATTTTTCACCACCAGGGGTTGCACTATATTGTATGCAAACATCCCCAGTCGACATGAAATTTCAAGACTTTTAAAATGAGGTGCTACATGCGTGGGTGTAGAACGGATTTCCCTCTCAAACTAATTTCCCCCCTTCCCCCCTCCAAATCTACTTTCCACCTTTTCCCCCCTTTAAAATCGAAAATTCCAAATTCGCAGAAAGTGATTTTTTAATATTCGACTCTAGTCCCCATATGTACAATTTCTTCACCGTGAAGTAATTTGAAGCTTAGTTAAGCTCGTAAACGTGTTTTTAACCCGTTTCCCCAAACGGGGGGAAATCGTTCGACTTTTTTTTATTTTTCTCTTCTCATAGCACATCTACAGAGCAAGACCTTTTTTTAGACAACTCAACCAAATTTTTACACCAAGTAGTTCTCTCAATATAGTGGAGACAGACAAAAACATGTTTCAAATTAATATATAGATAAAATTGAGAGAATCTTTCTTTGGAGCACAACAAAATGTCAGATTTATCTGTAATATTTAAAATATACAGCGACATAGGATTAAGATGCTTTCATACACACAATAACATCGAAACCAGAATAAATTGATTTTAAGTACTAAATTTTGTGAATTTTCTAAAATAAGCAAGCAACATGGATACATTTCCAAAATTAAATTACAACTCTGAAAAACACACCGTCTTAAAAAGCAAATAATAATAATAATAATAATAATAATAATAATAAAGCATTTTTAATTAATTTTTCGGTGCTAGTGTCCTGAAAGAGGTGTGTGTGTGTTGGGGGGGGGGCAGTGTGTTTATACTTTTTTCTTATCCTACGGCAAAGAATAATAAGCTCTCAGGTCCTAGCCGTAGCTCTCACTAGCTCTCACTACGGCAATTTAATAAATCCAAATGCACACTCAAAACATAACTAAGTAGTAATTATTTAAAAAAAAATGTTTTACACTATGACTATGAGCTAGGAGTAATGTCAGAAAACATTCCACTGGCAAATTATCATTTACCACATTTTTTATGACAAAACACAGCCGATCTACATGTGAACTTTTCTACAGTTAAATTCACACTTTGGAAGTGTTAAGGAGGAAAAATACAAAATAGACTCCAAGTGCTTGAACCTATGTAGATATTGTAGCTTATTACTATATCTAATTTAGCTTAGCAATTTTCGAATAATGTTAATTTTAAAAAATCATTATTTAATGTTTACATTTTTTAAAAAGTTAACATAAAAAGAGAGAAAATTTTTGAAACATCATTTGTAGATTTGATGTCCTCCAAATCTGGGTGCCCTGGGCTCGTGCCCATGCCTTAACCCGTTAGTAGTCGGTATAGACAGCGCCACCTATTACAGGTTGCACACTTTTTATTTAACTCTCACCAATAATTTTAAGAAGTGATGTGATCGACGTTCCTTCGATTTTATTCGCGTTTTACACATATTAAATGCTACTTCTAAAAATTTTTGGTGGCAATTGAATAAAAAAATCTGGCAACACTGAAGGATGGGCGACAAATCGACCAACTAGCGACTACTAACGGGTTAATCTGGCCCTGTCTAAAAAACATTCAAATAAAAACGATTTTCTTTTATTACTTAAGGTGAGATGATATTATTTCTCATTGCGTAGAAAATGTCTGCAATGTAAAACTAGTTGAATAATAGTTTATTCCCTGTTTACAACTTAAACCATTAACGGGCCAGTTTATTCCCTGTTTACAACTTAAATCATTAACGGGCCGTGATAAGCGCACTTACCTCAGGCCAACGCTTAATTAAGGACGGATCTTTTATTCAATAATCACCAATAATTTTAGAAAATGATATTTGATATCAATAATAGACGCATAATGAGATAAACGTTACAATTAAAATTTATTGGTAGTTATTGAATAAAAAATCCGCCAGATGTAGCAACACTGCTTACCACCAAAATTATTATTATTTAAATAAGGAAGGCGTGGTAAACTGCTTTGCTACGCCAGCCTTTTATACTGTACTAAAATAGATGAAAGAACAAAATAAAAAACCAAGTGTTAAATTCTGAGTTAATTTCTTTTTTCTAAAATTATCTTTTTAAGGCCGTGGTAAATAATTTTACCACAAAAATGGGTTCTTAGCTTATACTAAAAACAGTAGACGTGGAAAACTGGCTCACCTTCAGTGTTGCCAGATTGAAAAAAAAATTCTATTCAACTGTCACCAATAATTTTTAAAAGTGATGTTTGATATATATAATAGACAAATAATCTTTGAAGCCATTATACAACCGTTATAATTGAAATTTAGTGGTGGATATTAAATAAAAAAGTCACCAATCTAGCAACACTGCTCATCATGCCTCTGCTCATGATGAATTGGGTGGTAAGTATTCTTCTCATGGCATTTATAAAGGATTAAAAATGAAGTTAATTTATCTAATAAGCTAAATGGATCACTTTTCTTAAATCAATCATAATCCTAAAAATATCTTAATGTACAGTCGGGGGGGAAAAAAACGCAACACTCAACGCAACTTCGTTGCTAAACGATGTAGAAAAATGTAATAGGTATCATTCGACGGGGAATTGTGAGTAGTTTCAGAAAATGAACTGAAATTTTGAATTGGGGGTTGTCTACATATTAAAACGCACACCAACTTTGATTTTTTTCAATGGTAATGCCCCATTTTTATTTTATATTTAAATTCCTGGGATCGCGACAACGCGAAAAAGTATATTGGTTGTATATTTTACTTATTTTTTCACAGAGTTATAAGCGTTCAAAGTTTTGAGGTGCTAATGTTAAATTCATATTTCAAACTTTTATTAATATCTTCACAAAAAAATAACTTGATCGATATATATATATTTTTTTACAAGATACAGTGAAGAAACCCAAACATAATCCATCATTACTTTTGATTCTGAAAAATATTCTTAGTTCTGAAAAATATTAATAAATTCATATTTATAAAAATTATGAATTATGACCTATATTAATTTTTACATAAAATGAATCCTAATGGTGAAAAATATGGGTGTGCAAATTTGCAGCTCATTCCAGTTATTAGTTTTTGAGATATAAATAAATCTTTCTTTTCGAGTGGTTTAGGGGGCCGTCCCCTATATAGTTTTGCATGAGATAACGAATCAAATCTTAAAAAAATAACAAAGAAAATTAAACAAAATATTTTTATTTTTTACTTACGGGTGAAATTATATAACAACAACGTCAAACGCAAAAAAAAATGAAACAAAAATTATGATTTTTAGTCATTAGTCATCAAGAATTCCTGTTTTCTAAAGAAGAGTCCGCCTTCATCGTTCTTTAAAACAAAACAATACAGAAAAAAAAAAAAAAAAAAAAGTAAATTTGACATCGAGTATTCGTGTTAAACCCCTTATTTTATCTTGACAAAAATATACACAAGTGGTATTTACTTCATCGATTACTCGTGATAAATTTTGAATCTTTTAAACGAACACTAGAAGAAAAAAATTAACTAAATAGGCGGGGTTTACTGTATTAAATAGAAAAATAGGCTTAATATTTCAGAACAAATTTTCTGTATTCACAATTATATTACAAATGGATATACACTATAATTATATTCTTTCTAATCAATATATTTCTATCCATAGTATATTCTAATGCAAAAATATGAACAATGGGTACACACTTATGAAATAAGTAACACACAAATTATGAAAGAAACGCCCACTGACAGTTACAGATTTTCAAATGGCGTGAATCTATGTCAGCAGTCGCGAAAGGATTAATTAAGGAATTATATTTTCATAGAAATTATAAAACGAATCGTACAGTTCCAAAGAGTTCAACTGACCGAAAACTGGTAAGTGCGATTAACATTGTTTAATATTTACTTCATGAACCCTTACAATAATTTATCCGAAAAGATTTAGTTTATGCGTTCTTGTATATATATTTTTTATTTCATTTCGTTTATTATGTTACACCTACAAAAGAAAATTTAAGCTTTATTGGTGATCAGTACAGCGATAATAGACAGTTTTACTTGAAAAATATTGCACTCTTTTCAGAGAGTACTGTCTGGATCAATCGCAAGTGTAATGCATTTAAATAGACCTAAAATTGTCTTAAAAAGTACTGAAGTATATACAAATCTAAAAAACTGAATTCTTGTTAATTAAAAAACTGTAAAATGTAATTGTTTTTATTAATTTATATATATTTTTTTTCCCCGAAAGATTTCCGGTGTAAAACATTAAAATTTTGTCTATTTCTTATAGGATCTTAATTTTATTTTTCTACATTTAAAGATAACCCCCTACCACATTTTTGATTATAACTCTATAAATACTAAAGATAAAGTATACAAATAGTATACTTTTCCGCACTGCCACACTCTCAGAAATTCGAAAATGAAGTCAGAATTGGGTGTTGCTATTGAAAAAATCAAAGTTGGCGTTTATTTCAATACGTAGATGATCCCTAGTTCAAACTTCGATGACATTTTCAGAAAGTGCATTTAATTTCCTGTTGAATTATGTCTATTAGATGTTCCTGCGTCAATAAATAACGAAATTACAGTGGGTGTTGCGTTTTTTTTTTCCCCGACTGTACCATTACTAGGAATAAATAGCCCGTTAAAAGGTTAAATAAAATCAACCCACAATCTGGCAGCAACATCAGTTGAGACAATAATCAATGAATTGATTATAAATAAATGCAAAAACATTTATCAGATGGCCACACTACGTAATATTATATAAATACGCTTAAAGTATTTTGAAATGATTAAACTTATATTATTATTTTAGTACAATTAACCAAATTTTAAACGTTTTTCTTATAGTTAATAATAGAGCTTCCAACTCTGCGGATTTTTTTGCTCCACTATTTTTATTTATTTATTTGTTTATTTATTTATTATCTTCGCCTTATTTAACAACAAAATTACGCTGTTGATGAAAGCATACTTGCCGATATTCTAACTAATGTTCCGTTGTACTGTTAACACATTCGCATTGGAGTATTTTCCCATAACTTTCAAATAAATCGGGGTAATTTTAGCAGCGTTGCCAGACTTGGGGATTTATTTTTATTATTATTATTATTTATTTTAATTTTTTTTTTTTTTTTTTTTCAATTTCCACCAATAATTATGAGAAGTAATATTTTATAAATGTAATAGGATTAATCTTCTAAGTAATTAGCCAACCGTTACAATTAACATTTAGTAGTGGTTATTGAATAAAAAAGTCCTTTAAAACTGGATACACGACATTTTTGTAATATAAAGATATTTCTTGTGATAATTACACTATGTGACACGATATTGGTACCTATAAAACAGATTGCTATAATAGACTGCTATTACTTACAGCATGTAGGCAGTAGATCTCATCTTTCTACCACATCTTTTTTTTTTTTTTTTTTTTTTGAGGTTTCCGCCAATATTCAAATAATGAGCCGCTATTTGGATAAATCAAAGGACGGAATTATGTCTCTAAAAGGGTGGAGCTCTCACAGCCGCACAGCCCGCACGTAAAATGCTAACTAACTGTCACTTCACTAAAAGTTTTTATTTGTCTTTCGACATTTTTAAACAAGTACTACTGTCAATTAATGTGTATACCAGAAAACTGAGAAACTGTGTACATCTGAAACAAGCTTGCATCAGGAAAGGTTAATTACACAAATAGTAAGCCTTTATTTGAATAAATCAAAGGGCGGGATTATGTCTCTAAAAAGGCGGAGCTTTCACGAAAAATGCTGCCTAGCTCTTCATTCACCTTACTAAAAGTTTTTTCTTTCTCCTTCAACAATTTCCTTTCTCCTTCGACTGAAAAGAGGTAGAGGGTTACTATTTTTCT
This sequence comes from Salticus scenicus, assembly GCA_963930645.1. NCBI lineage: Eukaryota > Metazoa > Arthropoda > Arachnida > Araneae > Salticidae > Salticus > Salticus scenicus. The sequence goes on from OZ005652.1 coordinate 68,582,680, forward strand.
GTTAGGAAACGGTTGGCTTTAAAGGCCATAAACATCGATAGAGACAGAGCCCACCGATGGGCGGACGTAACACCAAATGTGTTAAAACACGACTTTTTTCTCCTCTTTTTTTTTTTTTTTTTTTTTTTTTTTCATACCAGTCTTTTTTAGGGAATTTTTATTTTTATTTTTGTAATGACATTTAAAGAAAAAAAAAGGCATATGAAAAAAGGTTGGGTTCTAACATTACTACAGAATATTTATTAGAATGTTGTCAGGCATGTGAAAGCGATTTTTGCTTTAAAAAATTATTAGTATTAAAAAATCCGGAGGGTTGGAAACTCTGGTTAATAAGTATAAGCAATTTTCATATTAAAAAATAAATAAATAAACATTCGTAATATTTTATATTAAATAGATTTTCTATTTATAAAATAGATTTTCTCTTTCTATTAAATAGATTTTCTCTTTCTATTAAATAGATTTCTATTTATAAAATGCGTTTTCTGTGAACATTATTTATTCTACATAATGTTCAGAGTAAGTAAACTAACATTATTTATACCGCATAAATAATGTTACTGCATGCGGATCTTAATAAATAAAGTTAGTAGTATGCGGTAGTTTATATCGGTTTATATTAGGAATTTAACCCACGACGCAAGTTAAATCATATTATTTAATTTACACTTCCACCGGAATTCACGAACGAAATTAAAATAAAAGAAATTGACGAGCTCTTCCGGCATGATACAAATAAAAGTAAAATTTTGAAAAAAAAATTCCGGGATCCGTTTTTGCGGTTGGCAATTAATAATTGCGTCCTCGCAGTGTGCCGCAAAGGGTTACTGGTATACGAAAATTTTCATTCTGACTATAGCGATTTGAAGACTTTTTTTATTAAATATCCACCACTACATTTTAATTGCAACGGTTGGCTGTTAATCGCCTCTTACGTATATCAAATATCAATTTTCAAAATTATTGGTGACTGTTGAATATAATAGTCTGCAGTTCTGGCAATGCTACCCACTAAGTTGTTCATATTCATTATGCAATATAAATGGAAATTGCCCAAAGTAAACTTTTTGTGTTATGAAAATATTTTTAGTATATTATGTGGTGGCTTAGCAAAGTTTCGGCGATATACAGGATTGTTTTTGTGTATTATATATCCTTTTTTAGTGCATTTGCAAATTTTTAACGATATACAGGACTATAGAATCGCAATCTTTTTTATGCCTTTTCTTTAGCATATTTGATGTTTTGCGAGATTCTTTCCTCCGTACGTAAAATGTATTTTTGTAGCCTTTCTGTTTCTCGACAGTATACAGGGCTGTATAAAAGCAATCTTTAAGCAATAAAAAGTTTCCAAATGGTGGCCACTTGAAAATTTGTTACCGCGATAATTTTTTAAATACTTGAAAAATTCGCACCAAAGTTGGGCAGTGGACTCTTATCATTCAAATATATTAAAAGATTTCGAGGCCAAATTGCTTCGCAAATTTGTTTCTATGTTACAACAATTTGAACGCTCCATTTGAGAATTTGTTATCACGATAACTTTTACAATACTGAGTTGTCGATGTCGAACCAAAGTTGGACAGTGGACTTGTCTTAGAAATATTTTGGATTGATTGACTGAGAAACTTGCTCCGCCATTTTGTTTTTAAGTGCCGGCCGCTTAATTTATCAACACGATAACTTTTGAAATACTGAATTAATTCGGACTAAATTTGTAGAATAGGCTTATCTCAGAAATGCACTTGATATGTTTGTTTGACAACTTGATCTGCAATCTTGTTTCCAAGTGTCGGTCATTTGAAAATTCCAAATTCACATAAAAAGGTATTTATGAATCGATTTTCTTAAAACTACATAAGTACGTATGCCACATTAATATTTCGACCAAGACCATTAATAAATTATATAATTGCTTTAACATGCGGATCTTTAAAAGTAAAACCATAAAGATATTTTTGAAAGTTTTTCTTTCCGTAATAAAAAACAAATGCAATTTAAAGCTGTTTTAAACGGAGCTAGTTATTACGGAATTAAAATACATTTGAATGCTAATTTATATAATCAGTGTGTGAAATTGGAAAGCGGTTATAATATTTGCAAACTGCATAATTTTTCTGTTTTGAATATTATATTTCTGTTTATAGAAAACATTATAATACATAAATAAATATTTATCACACACACATAAGAATTTTAAAAAAGGCTTATTATTTAATAAGAAAACACATAGTATGCAGTGTTGCCAGATCTGGCAGGTTTTTTTATTCAATTATCACCAATAATTTTTAATTTTAACGTTTGGCTAATAACTTCGAAGATTTAAAGCATAGATATAGTAATTTAAAAAGATCTATCATCCCATTGTTATCATGAAAAAATTTTTGATGCCGAAAATATTTTTGGCATCAGCCATATAGTGGTATTGAAACCGCTGAAACTAAGCAATTGTAATAGAATGGAACAGAATCCGCGTTTGTAATGATCGATAGATGGAGCTTTCTCAACTGCAGTTGTTAGTAGGTATAATAGCCACGTGTATTAATTTATTGTTCTTTCTAGTTGTTCTATCGTTGTTTGAGCGTGAAAGCTATCAGTGGTATGATATATTCACCTTAGCCCACCAGAGGGCGAGCATTTCATTACAATCGCGGATAGAATGTTAATGAATTTTCAAAATGTCGAAATATTGCGTCTTTTAATTCTTCTAATAAATTTATGAAAAGAAAAGGGTAAGTTATCATAAAAGTGAATTATATTTGACTAAATTATGAAATATATAATTTTTATAATCAGTTGCTTTGTTATTATCATGAAATAAAAACTGGTTTGATTTTTAATGGAGTACGTTTTTCAAAGTTTGTTATTTTTTAAGATTTTATATTAGTAAGTAATATAGAATTTTCAAAATTCTTTTAAATATAGTTAGCAGCGGCGTAGGTAAAGAACGTTAGTTTTAGTATATAAAAAGAGTTTAACTTTAAATATTAAATAAATTAATAAATATATAAAAGAAAGAAAGAAAGAAAAAGAAAAATGAATTTGAAATTGTATTTGCAGCTTTTTATTCCCCTTTAGTACATAAATTATTCATATATTTTATTTTCTAAACTATCTGTGTATATTCCCTCGGAAAAAACGGCCATATTGTGGACTTTTCTCCGACTGAAAAAGAATCATTTTTTTCCCCCAATGATCAATCTATGTCTTATTACTATATCTATGATTTAGAGTCTATTATGTATATTAAATATCACGTCTCAAAATTATTGGTGATTATTGAATAAAAAATCCGCCGGATCTCGATCTGGTAACAATGATACTATGATTGATGTAAATCACTGCTGTTATCAAAATTTATTATTCTGTTTATACTGATGAAATAAATATAATGATATAGTTGTTATTCATTATCATTTCCCTTAACCGAATTCTTTTTTACTTCTATCGAAAATGTATCGGCTTCTTTAATAAAAATTACACAATCTTCATTTAATCAAATCAAATTTTTATTTGAAACAAAATAACCTTGACGTGTTTCAAAACTGGAAATCTATTGTTCAAATATTTAATAAACTATTCAAAGATGCTGTCAAATACAAAAACATCGTCTTGTATTTCAACTTAACAGAATAGAAGATTACAAAGTGATTATTCTTATTTAAAAAGCAACACCGGAGATGATGCGATAAACCTCGTTGCCAAATGAGATTAAATAAAAATCTCATAGCAGAATAAATTAATTTTCAGGAACTGAAAATAAGAATAATTTATTAAGAATTTTATCTCTAGTTGAATGGCGAATTATTTTAACTTTTTTTTTTTCTTTCGTGTGCTTTGTACATTTCTAGGAAAGGCTTTGTATTTGTGTTATGTTATTTTTAATTTATTTTATTTTATTTTATTTCATTTTCTCTTACTCATTTTTGATTTTTGATTCTTTAAAAAAATAAAAATAATTTAAAGATAACTTTTAAAATCTAAAATTTGCACAAGACCTTAATAAAATATTTGATATACAAGATAAATTCATTAGTGGTTTAAAATTATTAAATTAATTAAAAAATTAGTAAACTAATTTTGAATCACTTCTGTCAGCGTCATCTACATAATTAAGCCCAAATGACACTGTAAAATTTTCCAGCGACATCAACGAGCGCCGCCGGGGACAAGTATTTTTTGCTTTTATTTTCCACTGAAAATTCTAGTAAAGTTACTCGACCTTTGTCCTCCCCCCTTCCTCCCCCCCCCACACACACTAAAAAAAGCAATAACAATCATTAATTTACTAATTAAAGAGATACTTGATTAGTATATTAAACATTTACTTGTTAACTGTAAACATTCATTAATATTTATTGATTTTCTTTTTTTTTGATGAGATTGTATTATTTAAACTTAAATTTCCTTTCATTTCGGTCATTATTACAAACATTGTTTCGTATAGAGAAAAATTCCACGTTAAAACAGAATAATTTTAACTAGTAGATCAGCAGATCAGGAGCCTCAACGTCCTATTTGCATCACGCATTATTCAACAGATCATTTTTTTCCCTTATTATATATTGATTCGGTTGATTTTCTACATAAACAGAAACATTTCTGATGCCCAATATATATATATATGTGTGTGTGTGTGTCTGCGCACGTGTGTGTTATATGTATATATATGAGTTCCTAATAACTGATTGTCTTGTAATTATTCCCTGTAAGTCGTAAATACTTGTACCAAATTTCATGCAAAATGATTACATAATATACTGGAATTATTTTGTGTAACCCTGTAAAGGAATTACCAATTCTATGCCCACACTTCTACACTGAAAAACATGCTTTTAAAATTCTAATAAAATTTAATTATATTTAACGAGGTGTAAGCATGTTAAAATACACTTTTAAGAAATACCGACTATAGACCGTAATAGTACGAAATTCTTTTATGTATCCCAGAAAAGGAACCACAATACACCAAAAAGAATACACCTGTTTAATTAGTTATAACTCATTAATATTTCAACCTAATTTGACATCATTTAGATGATTACAGTTCGTCATCGGAATTCTTTTGTGGAGTCATGTAAATAAATTATTTAGTCTATACAAATCCTTTTTCTAGAGAAAACTTGCTTTTAAGCATCTTTATAATGTATGTTAATTCCATTATGTTGAATGCAGCATAAACGCATTAAAGTGCGCTTAAATAAAAATTCGTTCATTGGCTCTAATGTCACGAAATTCTTTTGTGTGTCTCCGTAAAGGAACCATAAACATTGTAATACACCAGTAAAAATTATTCAACTTATTACACTTTTTCATGAATAATTGTTCAAAATTTGACATAATTTGGTTGATCACGTTACATTGTCAGAACACTTTTGTATGGTCCTGTAAATAGGAAGCCTAAGAGCACATATTTTCTGCAGAAAACATAAGTTTAAGCATCTGAGTAATGTACGCTAATTTCATTTTGTTGATAGCAAAGTAATGATGTCAAAATGCGTTTAAACGAAACTCACCCCATTTTCTGTTATGATAAGAATTTTGACGTATCCCTGTACACAATCCATAAAAAATATAGACATAAAAAATTATATAGCTATTTTTACACAGAGCCTGGATGTGTGTGCCAATTTGCAAGTCCATCAGAGGATTTTTGCGGCTGCTATTGCGGTACATACAAATTCTGCGGATAGGCCGTAATGGTAAGAAAAAATTTGGTGTGTCAATGTACACGAACTGCAAATGGAATACTTACCCAAAACTACACAGCTAAAATTCTGTGTGGTTCATAAATATGTGTGCCAAATTGCAAGTGAATAGCTTGATTTTTGCGATGACTATCGCGGTACACTCAAATTTTTCCCATAGACCGTAATTAAAAGAAAAACTTTGTCGTGTCCCTGTACACGAAATACAAATGGAATACACACCTAAAACTATACAGCTAATTCCGTTGGGTTCATGCATATATGTACAAAATTTCAAGTCAATAGCGTGATTTTTGAGGGCGCTATAGTGCGACAGACAGACACACACACATAATATGTGTGGTTCATAAATATGTGTGCCAAATTGCAAGTCAATAGCTTAATTTTTGAGGTGGCTATCGCACTACACACAAATTCTTCCAATAGGCCGTAATGAAAAGAAAAATTTTGGCGTGTCCCTGTACACGAACTGCAAATGTAATACACACCTAAAACTGTACAGCTAATTCCGTTGGGCTCATAAATATGCGTACCAAATTGCAAGTCAATAGCGGGACTTTTGCGACCACTATCACGCGACATACAAATTCTTCCCATAAGCCGTAATGATAAGAAAATCTTTTGCGTGTCCCTGTACATGAACTACAAATGGAATACACACCCAAAACTATATACAGCTGATTCCGTAGGGCTAATGAACATGTGTATCAAATTTCAAGTCAATAGCGTGATTTTTGCGGCCGTTATTGCGCGACAGACAAACAGACAGACAGACAAACAAACAAACAAACACACAGATGGAACCCAAAACCGTTTTGAGTCTCAACAGAGGGCCTCCACAGACGTTTCGGCAAAAAAGATGCATTATTTAAGAGAAGAAAAAAATCTGCATAAATTATGCATGTCCAAACTCTGAATTTTATATTTGTGTCATATATAGCGATGCTACACAAAACTTTTCATTGACCAAGTAAATGGCTCATGTACAGACACATCCAAAACAATTCAGATGCATTACATCTATCTAGGAAATTTCTGGCAAGTGCAGTGTAACATCAGTAGACTGCCCTAAATAAAATGGAATGAACATACATTTTTCTATACATAAAAGCATATTTTGTATAAATTGTGGTATGGAAATCATTCATCACTTGTTTACCAGAGTTATCTAAAGCATTGGAAAAACTTGAGACTTCTTAAAAATTGCTGGTAGTGTCATTTTTACTTTCTCTTATCCTTACAGTAGAGAAAGTATTGTTTTAGGGTCAAATTTCCGAACATGATTTTTTGTTATATTTATATGTTCTGAGGTCCCCTGAATACGAAAATCATGTTTTTAGCGAATGGTCTCAGTGTGTGTGTGTGTGTGTCTGTCTGTGTATCTGTTATCAGCATATCTCAAGAACAAATAGTAGCAGAAATTTCAAACTCAGTATACAAAATGTGTATCATATAGGGATGCTACACTAAGCTTTTCGTTGAGATGAAGCAAATGGTTCGTGTTCAGGGGCACTCAAAAGTATTCAAATACATTACGCCTATGGGGGAAATTGCAAGTAAGTAGAGATTAATATATATTATTTATAATAGAGATAGTCAACTGGGAAAAAAAAATTGTGAATGTAGGGTCCTCGCCTCCCCCCTGGGGTGGAAGTCCCTCCTCGAGGGGAGTAAATTTTCATGATGGGTATCTTTCAAACGAGCTCGCAAATACCTTTAAAACGAACGGTTGAACCATCGATCAGTGATAATTTAAAATAAAGTTATTGATTTTTTTTCATTTTTAACACACAAAAAAAAAAAAAATCTTTAAATGTAATATTGAGAACAAATTCAAATTTTTTGGGGTATTTAGTGTTATATTTCTCTTAGAATAACTTAAAAACGAATAATTTTAGGCGATCCAAATATTGTATTTTGAAGTTAATATAAGTTTGTTGCTGGAAAAGTTTGATCAAGATTGATAAGTTTCAATGAATGTTGCTTGTGAAAATTGTCTATAATTTTAAGTAAACTTTTAATTTTAGTAACAGAATTAAATTCTATATAAATATAGGTGCATTAATGAAACGGGGGGTTGAGGCAATACCTTCTTGTCATCTCAAAATATTTCTAAATCCATTTACAAAGATGTGCATAAAAAGTGGCCTAAAGCATGTGACGTCACAATCATCTTGGAAGGCCTTGATTAGAAGGTGTTGGTTGAGGGGGGCGGTAGCCCCCCCCCCTCACACAGAACTAATTATCATATAAAACTCTTCCGAAGCCTAATTTGAATTGCTTAACATAGGTTTATTTAACAGTACTCGTTATCTTACCTCTTAATCTCCAACCTGTTTTTATAGTATTAAATATCAGGGTAAGAGAAAGTCGTGTGAGTGACACCCCAGATTATTTATTAGGTGTTCGCAATATAAGACTAAATTTAAGAACACAATGTGGTGTACCTATATTTTATAGACACTATACAGAGCTACCAAAATTAAGCTAAACGTTATTTTCTATTAAATGTAATTGATGGAAGTGCTTTGCTACTTTTTACTACGTCGACGGAAAATGCTCGGGACGGAAAATTAATTTTTCATGCCTGTATTGTAAACAAAGTATTTCTTAAAGTTTTATTTCCAATTCCGTTTTTTAACACAATATCACGCTTTCAGGTGCCCTGAATGTGAAAGTCCAATATTTAGCGGTTGGTCTGTATAATATATATCTACCATCAGCTACTTAAAAACAAATAGCTGCGGGAAATTCAAATTCGGTATTTTGAAATTCATATTAGGTTGCCATTTGAAAAATTTGATCAAGCTTGGCAAGTTTGAAAACAGAGTAATCGTAGCCCTGGTTTTTTTATTTATTTGTTTTAATAAATGTAAAGATTAATAATCGAACGGGGGGTTGAGGGGGCGGTAGCCCTCCTTACAAAGAATTATACGTCAGATAAAACTGTTCTTAAATTTATTTTAGATTACTTTTAAAGTAAATATAACTTTATTATCTTCTTTTATAGACTGAACTTTATTTTCTCCCTTTAAATGGCCCACCAGCGGCTGAGCGGTTCAGCGCTCAAAGCTGGTAGACATGAATGAGGTTCCGGGTTCGCTCCCAGGTCACGCTCGTCGACCTAGTCGTTCGGAGTTTTCCGTGGCTTTCACTGAAACTTGCATAAATACGGGCTAGGACCCCTTAGAAAGACCCCCACGGAGGGCACTCCCCCTTAGGCCTAGAACCTGCAGCAGTCAATCGGCCTTATATCCAATCTAATTCAATCCAATCCTTCCTTCATAGATCTACAGTATACCTTTATAGTATTGAAATGTAGGGTAACAGAAAGCCGTGTGAACACCAGATTATTTTTTTAGTTTACTTACAAATGATAATAATTTATCACTATAAATACTAGCTTTTATTGTTAATAATAATAACTTAATATATTCATTCGTCATATTTCAACAACATTTTACGTCTGAAATTATTTCTTTAAAATAAGAAACGAACTCTGCTAAAAGCAGTCGACGTGAATCGTTTTTGTCTAACTTTAATATTAGGCTATATATAATGTCTCAAAAGACGTGAAAATGCATATCAAAATCCGTGACATGCATTTATTTATTTATCAAAAAACAAAACACTTCACTTTCCTACTTTAGATTTTTATAGGCTGCACGAGTATTATATTGACACATATGAAAAGAGTGAATTGACATCCATTTGATTTAGTTTGTGATGGATGTCTTTGTGATACATCAAATTTTTTGTGACTCGATTTCAAGGCACTCAAAAATATAGATATTTTTTAAGACGACCAGTTTATTGCTTTTAGACAAACATACTACTTGGTAATGGTTTGTCGTTTATTTTATGGTATTTATTGACTTATTTGTTTTTATTTTATTTATTTATTTATTTATTTATTCCACAAGTTTAATATATATATATATTAAAAAAAAAGTATTAAAAATAAAATTGTGAGAAAATATGCAAAAGGAATTTTATGAAATAAGTAATAGTGAATGTTGCTAAGGAATGGAAATTCATAGTTTAATTCATATATGTATATATACACAATAAGTTTTTTATACATTTATATGAAAAAAATTTTACTTTTCTCTCTCTCTCTCTCTCTCTCTCTCTCTCTCTCTCTCTCTCTCTCTCTCTCTGTCACATCAAGCAAAAAGTAAAAAAAAAATATTTAAATTAAAATTAACGGAAAAGGGCCGAAAGAAGTTTTAAGAAATGCATATAGAATATTCATTGTTAAGAAACGTTGAAAATTGTTTTATGTAAATAATAAAAGGGAAAAGTCCTTATTATGCTAAACTACTATCAGTCTCTGCTAGAAATTTACAAATTTTTATCGAAAGTATTGTCATTTGGAAAATTGAAAATATAACTAAACCATGAAATATACGATATCAAACTATAAAATTTCATATTGTGATTTGTTATTTCATAAAAAAATATTTGATGATATACTTATAACACACATATTTTAATTTTATCAAAACAAAAAACAGAACGCTCTGCAAAGGGGAGCTTTACAGAACTTAGTTTTCACAATGGTACTCAAAATTTTGTAGCTTAGACAGAATTTTTTTTTTTTTTTTTTTTTTTCGTACTATCTAACTTTCGGGCTTTATAATTGTATTTTCACACTGTTCTTACTACCTTATAAAAATAAAGGAATAATTTTCTACTTAACTTCTGTTATTCAGACACTGAATGTCGAGCTGTAACTTTGTTTTTATAGTAATAAATCGTGATTTTACACCTAAGAAAGAAAAACTGAGTTCTTTCCTTATTTTCATGCTGTGTTATCTTATTTTCGTGTTTTTATTATTATTATTATTATTATCATCATCATCATCATTAAAATAAAGACAGTATCTTTGTAACTCATTTTTATTCTTTAGGTCGCTAAGTCGGCTATTACTGTTGTTCCAGTACCAGTTCTAACGGAGCTTTTGTAATGGCAATATGTCAAGATTTTACGCATGAAGAAGAAAAATTGAATTTTTTGAAACATGATATATTTTCCTTATTTTCCTGTATCATTATTTTATTTTCATGCTGCATTTTCTTATCACTATTAAATGAAAGACTGTTTTTTTTTTCGCCCTAATTAGTCTTTTTTTCCCTCCAGGCGCCATAAATCGGGCTATATAATTTCAAAGCTAAATATATATATATATATAATTAGAACTTTAATAGTTTAGAAAGAAAAATTAAATTCTTAAAAGCATGATAGCTCGTCCTATTTTCATATTGTATTTATTATGCAATTTTTCATATTATCATTATTATGTAATTTTTCGTATTATCTTATTATCGTTAAAATAAGTCACAAGGCGCCTAATGTCAATCTGTTTCTTGTTCAGTACTAGATCTGGCTTTTAGAGTGGTACTTTACGATTTTGAACGTAAGAAAGCATAATTAAATTCTTCGAAGAATTCATATAATTCTTTGAAAGATTAAATTCTTCGAAATAAAACAATTGTAGCGAGTCTGTATGCATTGAACAATTTATAATGTCATATGTTTACAATGTTTCTATTTATTGAAATGTGATTGCCACTGAAATTGAGGAAATATATTTCTTTGTAATCGTCTGTAAAATTCAAACTATTACCATTTCAGTAAGTGATATCAAAATTTTGCACCTGAGAAGGAAATATTAAATCCTTCGAAACGTGCAATTTGTTCAGGCTGTACATAAGGAACTTTTTAAAATGGTATAAAATAACTATAAAATAAAAAACTTTTTATATACCATGATTTAAATTTTCTGTTGAACCATAGCTATAAGGAAAGGGCATGCTTACAAACAAACGCTCCGTCAATCAATCTTTGCCACTCTCGAGTGGCAAAAGATCAACCTCTATTGGTGGAAATACCAATGTTTTGCCACTTTACCCATAATTTGACTGCCAGTGACGTCCCGTGCCCTTTCCTTATAGAACTACATTAACACTTTATCAATGAGTATAAAATTTTTAAAGTAATAATGACGTCAATTTCTATGAGATGCATAATTTAACTTTTTACAATTTTTTAACGTTCACGTTTAATTAAATGTATTTGTTTTTATGTCAAAAAAAATGAACTCTACTTTTTTTTTTTTGGTAACAATTAAATTATAGCTAATATTTTAATGGCTATTTTTAAAGCTATTAGGAGGTTTATATTTTCATATTTTAATTAAATAAAAGAAAACTAATCAAAAATTCGAAAATCGGGCTTCGAAGTATTGTGTTGTCATCGGGTTCTGAGCTACTCTAAAAGTTTCAAATGTCTAGCTAGTAGGGAAGTTAGTTAAAAATCGATTGCAAGATTTGTACCGGACAAACAAACAAGCAAACAAGAATCGAAGTTAATAGAAACATGGTAAAATACCTATTACTTGCTAATAACATTTATTCACAAAAGTCTTTTAGTGATGAATAAAGTTAATTTGGTTCTGTTTATCATAATTTCACATCTATTTTGCACTTCTTTCCACTCATTTTATTGTTTTGAATGCAAGGTCGGGAAACGCGTTTGTTATTTTGCTTTTATAGCAACCAGTGTTTGAAATCTTGCATGTCTCATGTGCTCATTTTAGGGATGATTTCCCCTGAAGGAATATCTCTACAGTATTGAGCTTATTCTCCCAATTAAATGGTCTTAAAATGTTTTTAATTAGTCTTTTTGATATTATTTTCTCATTGCTTGTTTTTACTTTTTACTTTCCTCTATATGTATATATAGACAAAGTATTGGATTCGTGAAAATTTTTGAATTACAGTTTTCGATGGATTTACACGTTTTGGGATGTCCTGAACTCGATTCGACTGCTTTTAGAAAAGTCTGTCTGTCTGTGTGTATGTGTGTCTCTGTGTGTGTATCACAAATTTTGCGGACGCTGTATCTCACGAACCAGTAAACGAAACTTAACCAAACTTGGTAATTAGTCGGAACCTGACATAAACTGGTGCTGATTAGATTTGGGGTTCACTCGCTCAACAGGTGGCGCTGTGACCCATTTTTTCTAAACTTTTAACATGGCAGTATAGGACAAAATATCGTATAAATGTACAGAATGAGAGTTACTTTTAACATGTGATTGTGAAATTAATATGAATTATTGATAAGAGTAGTAGTAAACTAGCGAAAACATTTTGTGCATGTGGAGCATCCCTTTCCCCCCTGGGGGGGAGTACCCACTCGAGGGAGTAAATTTTCAATATGGGTATTTTTCAAAAGATATCGTCAGTGCCTTTAAAACGACTGGTTGAACTATAAAACTGGGATAATTTAAAGCAAACTTATCGATTTTTTTTATTTCTTGGCGAAAAAAAAACAACAAAATATCGTATATCTTCTGATAGTTGCAAAAAATTGATTTTCTTTCGGCATTTAGTGATATAATTCTGTTAGATAAAAATCATCTGATTTTATAATGGAAAATAATTTAATAAGTAATTTGTATTGAACGAATTTTGTGTGCAATTATATAGAAGAAAGTCATGTGGTGGCCACATCATACTAGTTTATCTTGGTTCCCTTTCGTTTAATCGTCAGGTATCGCATAATGATTTGAAGATAATGATCGAAGTATACAGTTACTTTTTTTTTTTTTTTTTTTTGGTGTGTGTGTCTAATTTTAGGGAGGCATACTATTGTAACAATCGCAGCTATCGTAGATCACAAGTCAGATCGTACACTCGGCAGCAAAAGTATCCGAGCACTAGCAATAATCCCTGTCTAAAAAAAGTACTTAATGCTGCTTTTTTAAATAAATACTTGTCGAGTCATATTCTTTGTCAGTCTAAGAATATGATGCACTAAACCAAATTAAATTAATATATATATTTTTATATGCGTAAAAACATGTGTCATGTAGAATATGACAGGGAAATCATTCACTGTTCATTTACAGGGCCACACAAAAGAACTAGATTACAGTGCGACAATAGCTGAAAATTGATGGAAGTGCATTTTAGGTTGTGCTGTATAGTATCACTTTAGGTTTATATTTAGGTACACTTTGTGGTTTGTACATAATCTTCAAGATATACTGGGCTACAAATATTTAAGTGACTACATTCTTTTTTATTGTTAGTGGAAGTGCTTTACTGTAATATTTTTCCATGTCCAGAAAAGCTGCTCAGAAATGGAAATGAATTGCTCTTAGACATATGATAAATAATGTATGTTTTTAAACTAAATATTCATCACTTGTTTTTTATATATTTACACGTTTTGTTTTGAGGATTCTTGATTACCTAAGTCAAGTTTTTTAAAGTTTGATCTTTGCCTGTGTCTCTTAGCGTAATTAAAAAAAAAAAAAAGAATAATTTCAAGAGATCCAAAAGTTGTATTTTCAAATTAATATAAGTTTGTTGCTGGAAAAGTTTGATCAAGACTGATAACTTTCAAGGAATGTTCTATGTGAAAGTTGTCTGAATAATTTTAAGTGAACTTTTAATTTTAATAACAGATTTAAATTCTATAAAAAAAATAGGTGAAGTAATGAAACGGGGCGTTGAGGGGGGCGGTATTCCCCCTCACACATAACTAATTATCACATAAAACTCTTCCGAAGCCTAATTTGAATTACTTTAACGTAGGTTTACATAACAGTACTCGTTATCTTAACCCTTAATCTCAATCCTTATTTATTGTACTAAATTGTGGGGTAAGAGAAAGTCGCGTGAGTGACACACCATATTATTATCTTCACTTTGCTGAAATCCAATGTATTTTATAGTCAAATAATTTTTACCCTTCATTTATCTTCCTTATCGTAAATATCCATAACTTGAAATGACTATCTTGAATATGTGATGTCTGATTCACTAAAAATAAAGAAAAATAAAATGTGATTTTTTTTTTTTTTTTCTAAATATACTCTCTTTCGCGTTGTTCTATCATTTCGTATTTGAAAATATTTATTTAAAAATAGAAAGCCAAAATGAAATATTTTCGTTTATACTGCGTACTTTAAAAATGGATCCTGTACTTCAAAAGGCACAATGTCACATATTAAAGTATCGTGACATATATTTATTTTGTATGGTAAAAGTATCACTTTTCTTTTTCATATTTTCATATGCTATGTAAATATAATATTGACATATTATGAAAAGAAGGAATAGTAATAGAACTACATTAGATTTTGATTCTCTGTAATCGTGAAAGATGACCGCAGAAGAATTTTCCATCATATTATGGCATCAGTTTTTTATATATAAAAGGAAACTCAATAAAATATAAAATAATAGATAATAGATAATAGTAATTATAATAGGTGAAATAAATGTGTCTTTAGCAGATATTAATTTAGTGTCATAGGCTTGCCTATATCCCTTTAGCATAACAGATGTTTCTTTCTCTCTTTTATTCTGTAATATCTTTCTTTTTCATCTAAGATAAACAATTTATATTTCCATGCCTTCTTTGTTTCTTTTTTTATTTTATTGATATTGGATTACTGCAATCACTTAGTTTATATATATATATATGAAAATATAATATATGTTTTCAGTCAAGATAGTTGTAAATAAGTAACAAAAATAACTAAAGAAAAACTTACGAGAAAATTAATTAATGTGAAACAATTCATAAGAAAAATTAACAGCAAAAACTTAAAATAAATGAACTAAACTATCAAAAATGCCCCATATGACTTGAGACATATGTGTGGGGTTAAAGCATGCTTTTATTGATCAAACTCTCCTCAAGGCAGACAGTTTAATAAAAAAGCACAAATATGGCTAAATAAAAGATGGATAAAATAAAATGAATAAATAAAATGGAAAAGACAAAAACTTATATGGGAAAGGCAGAAAATTTATATGGGAAAGGCAGAAAATGATCAAATATTTACAAATACATTAGCATGTATTTCATAATAACGCCAGCAAGACAGCTAACCAGAAAACGAATCTTTGAAAAACTTTGAAAAACTTATTACAACGCCATCTATAATAAATTAAAGAAATTAAAACAATAAATAAAGTTATTATAGCTAAATATAAGAAAAATAAGGAATTTAAAAGGAAAATTAAAAATCATTTATATTTCAAATGTTTTAAATATTTTTCTATAATATAACTATGTAAAAAATCTATAGGATAATCACTTTCAACAGCACTATTAAAGAAAACCTGAATATTTTTAATTTTGTCATGATAATTTGAAATTAATGTTTTATTGCGTTTAAGATAGTTTAAAATTATATTTCTGTATATAAGTTTACTAATGTTAGAGCTCCAATTAATCAATTTGATCACATTAAAATTAAAATTATTTCTTTTATCAAAAATAGTTGTAATTATTTCATTATCCACAATATCTATATCCAAGTCCAAGAAATTTGCTTTTAAAGGATTAAAATTAGTACTAATGAGTTTTAAATAAGAAGGATAAAAATTAGTTATTACTTTAGTGTCATAATTTGTACTGGTAAATGCAATCAGATCATCAATATATCTGTAAATTATAATGCCCTCATTAGATTTAAAATTATTTTCATAAGTATGTAAGTACATATTTGCTAAACTGTTACTTGATACTGAGCCCTGAGGAATGCCATGTTTTTGAACATAAAATTTGCCATGATAATTAATATAATTTTCTTTTAGAACCAAACTGTATAATTTTTTATATTTATTATAATCTATATTATCTTTTATATTACTTTCATAATAGAAAATATTCAAAGAATTAATCAAATCATCTATTTTAATATTATTAAATAAATCTTCAAAATCCCAAGTGAAAACATTATTAACCTTCTTACTTTTCATATAAACAATCAAGTCATAACTATTTTTAAGGATGATAGAATTTTTAGTATGATCTAGAGCATTTTGAATAAGTAGTTGTAGTTTTTTATTTGCTTTAACGTTATATGTTTTATAGGCAGAAGTTACTGTTCTAAATTTTACTGGATTTTTATGAAATTTAGGGATAAGAAAAATAAAAGGAAAATTCACATTAGTAAGTTTAATTCCAATTTGTATATTTTTAGCTTTAATTCTATTTACAAGTTCCCTTTCATCTTCAATTTTAGACTCTTCATATAATATATTGTTTGTCATAATTTTATCCACCATTTCCAAATAATATTTTTTATATAATAGCAAAATTACTCACAGCTTTATCTACATATGTTATGATAAAGCTTTCTTGAAGTTTTTTAATATCATCTTTAATATTCATATAATAGCAAAATTACTCACAGCTTTATCTACATATGTTATGATAAAGCTTTCTTGAAGTTTTTTAATATCATCTTTAATATCTCTGTTAATATAACCCTTCATAACATCAAATTTTAATTTATCAATATCTTTTTTTACATAGAAAATCCATTCATTAAAAGCCTCAATAGGCATATTATATTTAACTGCAATACTTTTAATAAAATTATCAATATCTTTATATAACTGATTTTTTATAGTTTTGATATAATTAGTAACATTTAATCTATATTTAGTACCCATTTTCATGTATATATATATATATATATATATATATAATTAACAATTTTAATATTAATAATTAGCACTACTAGTAACATTTATAAATTGGAATAACTATTTCAGTTTTAAAATGAAGGTCATAAAATGTGGTTTATAAATAGCATACATCTTAGTAATTGTATACTCTAAAATGTAGGATTATTTATAAAAACATTTAAAATAACAATTAATATAGTACATCAAAATTAAATTAATACTAATTAGTATCATCAAATTATATAAAATATTACCTAAAAAAATTACGTATTGATATCTTGAAAATTACTCAGTTCGCCTTCTTATTTCTGAAAATTGGGTATTCCCAAGTGAAAATGGCTGTTGTATACTAATGTATTTATTATTAGCTACTCTTATAGAATAAATAATATATTTTACGCTGCTTAATTGTAATTATATTTTTAATTTAACGCAAAGTTAACTGTTTAAAATGTTTAATATTCTTGTCTTTTACATTTATTTTATATTCAAAACTCTTAAATTATTCTTGCTTTATGCAAAGTAAAATACAAATGAATGGTACCTGGTATATATAAATATATTGTTGCGTACTTGGGGTTCGTAAATTGTCTGTGAATGAAAGGTGAATCTTGCAGAGACTTTTAAAAGTTTATTTACAGAAAATTCCAGAAGATTACAGGACCGTAAAACAAGTATCAACTTCAGTTTCTTTAGAAAACACAGCTTAAATAACAGCTGACAACATCAAATTCACAGCATAAACTGTAGTATAGCATTAACACACAGCAATAGGCTGTAATAACTGAGGCTCAGTTAGGATATACGCAGCAATGCCTTGGCGAAAAACTAACTGACTTGGCTGCGTTGCAATTTCTTATATACCCTCGTAGAAAATGAGAATGTTCCAGTAACTTCTCAACCAATCAAGTTAAGGCTTAGATATTCCAGATATCAATAATAATGATTTTCTCGCCAAGGTCGCCAAAAGAATCGTCAAGGAGGGAAAAATTCACCAATTTTGGCGCCAAGGTGAACTTGCGTTAGTGAAGCTTTTTAACGGGTTTTTAAAGGAAAATGGGCTTTTTTAACGCGAAAACAAGCTAGAATTCTAGAAAATTAACATTTTTTAATCTGACTAAGCCTTTTTGAATGAAATTACATAAAAATAACTACTATTATTTAGAAATTCGTAACAATATATATATATATATATATATATATATATATATATATATATATGAATGTTGTTGGCATTAATAATGTATCTCTTGAATGTTAAATTTTATAATGATTTACAATTCTTAACTTTATATATATATATCTTAAATGTCTATTAATTCATTCTTGAAATCTTTGATTTATTAGGCAATGATAATGATTTTATATGATCTCATATATCATTGTCTCAGAAACAACTCATTTTTCACTACTCTGCTGCTGTAATTGCTCTTGATAAAGATCTAGTAAAAATCTAGCAATATTTAGGGGAAATTCAAAGTTATTTTTCTACATTTAATAACTTTTCGATATCTTTCGTTATAAAATGCTTAATTTCCATATGTAATTATGTATGAAGTAATTCTGTTTTCTTTCCTAGTGTTTGATCACCATAATAATTAATTATTATTATTATTATCATTATTATAGAATTGATGCTTATTATTATAAAGTTGTTTCATTTAAATATAGTGAGCAGTGAAACTGGCAAAACTAGCTAGTTAACATATAAAATTTCTAGAATTTTTAGTTTATGTTAGTTTAAAAACAAAAAATTTTCAATTTATTAACATTTTAAAAATATTATCAATAATGAACCGGAAATAGTTTAATACTCAATTACTTAGTTCAAAGCTTAAGTTAGAACTTATTTAATTAGTTTAATGGTTAATTAGCTTGATACTTAATTACTTAGTTTAGCTTTTTAATTAATACTTAATTATTTAACTGAGAAGTTTAATACGTAATGGCTTAGTTCAATAAAAAGTAAAAAAAAAAAAAAAAAAAGAAAGAAAAAAATAATGTATACTTAAAAACTTTTCATAAATTGTAAATTTTGAGAAGTTGATAGTAATACAACGATATTAATCATCAAAAGCCTGAAACAGTGTTCAAATTAAATGTTCCTTGAAATGTTAAAATTTTCCATAATTATTATTATTATTTATTGTTGTTTAATAAAATATTTTTCTATATAAAATTTTAAATCAAATACACTGCTAAATTTACTGATCCTTTTCTTTTTCAAAACTATATATTTATTTGTCAACACTAAATCAATTTACAGTAAAATATATTTATCTATAGTATTTGAAAAAAAAAAATATATATATATATATATATATTTTTTTTTTTTTTCTTTAAAATTTCTGATTATTCTTAAATCATCGTATTTCACTGTATCGCAAACTGAACAGTAATATATACTGTATACCCGTTCTGTATAGAGTACACAGAGCTATACAAACTGTTGATATGCTTATAATAACTCCCACAGGAGAATGCCTGCTAAAAGGATGTAATAAGCATCACATTAAATCCCACTCTGCTAACATTGTTACGATAGCGCCATCTGACGGCTCCGAAATGAGTTCTGTCACCTAGAGGTATTCCAGCTGGCTGACTAGTAAAGTCTCATGAATACACATTTCTCTAGAGATTGTTGTCCTGCAGAGACGTTCAACAGACACATGTAACATATGCAGCCATCAGATAGATAAGGCTAATACATTACTGGGATGTAATTGTAGAAATTTAGGATAATACATCCGAATATGGATATAATATTGAGCTTTGCGTTAGTTCGACCGAAAATATCACTGTTTCGTTGAATAAGACGAAAAAGTATTAAATTTAAAAACTTTACAAAATATAAAAAATAAAGGGAATCTATTAAATTACATAGGCAATATTAGCTGGAATAATATTACGAAAAAGTATAAGGATATAATTCTATTTCACTGTTTGTTATCTATGTTGAATGATATATTAATGTAAAGAGTTAAAAATTTTAATAAAGGATAAATAAATGAGACTTTCTTTTTTTTTTTTTTCACATAATAATTAAAAAAAAAAAAAATACATTTCAGTTAGTTAAAATCCTTGTTTCGATTTTTTTTTTTTTTTAATTAAATGACAACGGTTATTATAATAGTTTTTCAAACTACATTTACAAAGTATATTTACATTAGTATCCATGGGGTTTTATAGAACAAATTTATAGAATTATAATTAAAACAAATTATTTTTGACCCGAAAATAACTTTATGAAAAAGAAAAAAAAAAATTAGATAATTCCTGTTTTAGTGGAAATAATTACATTTTAAGGCTGTACCTTCAGTTTTTACTAAATTATGTACAGTTTTACTGAAAAATTATGTACAGTTTTACTTGTCAAAATCAATTTGAAATTTGCGAATTTTTAAAAAACAGTTTTAATACTCAAAAAAAAAAAAAAAAACTACACGACTTGTAATCTAACATGATTTAGCAGTTGCAAAATTACTAGACTAATTCACAAATTTTAAAATATTAGTGTGTTGTACCTTGAAAAAAAAAAAAAAAAAAAAAAAAAAAAAAAAAACATTTTAATAAATTTTTAAATAACTATTAACCCTTTAACTTTCATTAGTTTCGCAGCGAAACCAAACATTTGACATCATTTAACAATTTTTTATGTAGCAGTTTTTTAACATTTCCCACTTGTTTTAATCAGTTTTTAAACTTTTGTTCCTTTTCTGTTTGTAGCACTATTCCAAAATTTAACAAATAATGCTTCAAAAGAAGCTAAATGCATAAGTCACTTGAAGTCTCTTAGTGGGCGCAAGTGCGAATTGTTGGTTTAGAGATGCACCCATGTCTAGATTTTTTTCATTTAATGAAGAGTTGGACTATTATTTTCACCTGAAACAACTTTTACGAGTTTTTGTAGTCAATAATGTTTACTTACAAAGTGTTTTATTTATTAAATTAAATATTATTTGATTTTAATAAGGTTAACTTGTAGATGCTTCAAACCAAAAATTTCTCGGAAAGGGACAATGCTAATTTTTTATTTCTTAAATATTTATGATCAGTTATGTGTCTAAAAGCCATTTTTAAAATTAGTTTAGTAATTTTTAAAATAAACTAAGTAGTGAACACTAAAGGGTTAAATAGATCTTCATTAAACATAGCTAAAAAAAAAATCTTGATAGTCAGCGTTTTTTTATTTTATTTTATTTATTATTATTATTATTATTATTATTCATATGAAGTCGCTATTCTTTTGGAAGCTGCAGAGCCACAAACCGACTGACACACACAAAAAAACAGACAAAGGCTTAAAATTTACTATACCAGAGTTGCCAACATTCGTAATTTATTCCGAAGAGCATTGTTAATACCAGCCATTTTTTTAAACTATTTTAATTGTAAAGTAATTTTCTCAAATATTTAATTATACAATTAAATGAGTTTAACATTGCTTTTCAAAAAATGTGGCATAAGAAAAAAGTGGATACAAAGAATACTCAAGAATAAATATTAGAAATGTTTGCAATTCTGGTAACCCTATTATACGCCCTCATTCTTAGCCAAGGGTTATACATTTAAATGTCAAATTGGCATGGTTTTGTAGCGGAGCAATTGACCCCATTTCTGCTATAGATTATTAGAACTTACCTACTAATAAAGAATTAACCTTTTGTCCAGAGGTATCTCATTTTATTTCTGTTCCCGAGATCCCAGGATCAAATCCAGCTTCCCGCACACTTAAAAAAAAAAAAAAAAAAAAAGTGACAAAGCTAGAAACTAAATTGAGCTCTAGTAAAAATAGTTCCATGTCATCCTTATAAGTTCTAGTTTTCTTAGCTCTAGCAAGTTCTAAAAACTCCTATTACGAGGGGGTTTCAAAAAGTAAGGTAACATGCCCATTCAGAGTAAACGTTTATTCAGGAAATAAAATAAATATATACAATGTAGGAAGGCACAGATACATATTACTTCACTAAATAATCACCATACTTATCGAGACATTTGTTCCACCTGTACACCAAGCCATCGAAACCGACATCGAAGAAATCAGCGTCAAGGTTATGCAACCACGTGAAGACGACTTGCTGAACTTCAGCATTCGTTCTGAAATGCTGGACTCCCTAGTGTTTTTTTAAAAATCCGAAGAGATGGAAATCACTTGGTGCAAGGTCGAGACTGTAAGGAGGGTGGTCCAGTACCTCCTACCAAAAACGCTGTTACAAATCGCGCGTAGCTGTGGCCGTATGCGCTCGAGCATTGTCGTGTAACAACACGACGCCTGTTGTGAGCAGTCCCGGTCGTTTACGGCGAATTGCCTCTCGCAATCGACTCACAAGGAAACATTCAAAAGGTGTCGTCTTCAAAAAATATTGAAAAAAATATATGTGATTCTACTCTTCCTAAAACACCAGAAAGTGAAAAAAATATCGGTTGAAATGAATTACAGCGACCACAAAAAATAATTAAAATTAAGCATATATGGCGATTTCACATTTGTTAGGCGATTGATTTTGAGTACTTGGCGGAGAAACAAAACAAGTTTCTGTTCGTACACGGCAATCTGGGTGCTAGCGAACTGAACGCCTAACAGCGCTAAATCGCCAAATATGCTTAATTTTGATATTTGTTTGTGCTTGCTGTAATTCATTTCAGCCGATAATTTTTTCACTGCCTGGGGTTTTATGAAGAGTAGAATCACATATATTTTTTGAAGACGGCGCCTTTTGAATGTTTCCTTGTCAGTGTGGCACAATAACTGGCAACATTTACAGTTGCTGCATGTGTGAGTAAATCAACCAGCAGCACTCCTTGGTTGTCCCAAAAAACTGTGGCCATAACTTTCTTTGCAGATGGCGTTGCTTTGAATTTCTTACGAGGGGGTGACGAAGAATGTTTCCACGACATTGAGGACAGCTGGAGAATTTTTCTTTAAACGCAAAAACCTTATCACACTTCTTATTTCAATCGCGGACCATGTTTCCGTCAACGCAGCCATCTTCTAACTGAAATTTAGTCATGTTACTGGACAACCAGGTTCATCTACCGGCATCGTTTGATTCCTGTGGTCGTCTTCGTTATCTTCAGGGGGATTTTTATTCATACAGATAATTTGCACACCCCTCAGAGCTCTTGATATCTTACTTTTTGAAAGCCCTACGTAGAATTCGAAAAAAAAATTCTATATTATTCTAACCAATCTTACTTAAAAATCGCTTCAAATAAAAGCGAAAACAAGAGGCGAGTTTCAGTAACTATAATTTTGGTTTATGACTCGAATGATTATGATACAATGATTCGACTGTGTACCTCCTGGTGTATGTGACGTTTGTAAATCATGTGCAGGGTACAGGGATACACAAAAGAATAATGATGTACAGAGTGGGGCAATGAAGTGTAACATAGAAACTAACGTCGTGTATGAAGAAAAAAAAAATATTGAAAACCTGTTTCAGATAAAATGACCTTACACTTGAAGGATCATAACATTATATAGAATTTTCAAAAAAAGAAAAAAAAAAAAAAACCTCTCTCTTTTTTTTCTAATAGCAAAACGTTCATTCTACTGCGACACGCATCACGTCTTGCAGAATTTCGTTCCATACTTTCGTTAAAGTTTTTCTGATTGAATCTAAACTGTTGCGTCTAAAAGAACAGACTTTGTTCTCCAATATACCCCCCAGTGAATAGTAATAAGTACAAAAAATTTAATAAACAGCATAAAATACAAGAACTCGCAACAATTGTTTCAGGTCGAAAAAAGACACGACCCTTCGTCAGGCGAACAAAGGAGGCACGAGTGCTGCAAACAAAGCGGCAACACACAACGTGTTTGCAGCATTCGCGCCTACTTTGTTCGCCTAATGATGGGTCGTGTCTTCATTCGTCTCGAAACAATTGTTGCGAGTTCTTGCATTTTATGGTGTTTATTCAAAGTTTCAACTGCCAACGTGCCAACATTTGTCTCTAAACCAATTTGAGATCTGTCAAATGCACTTTTATTTTATTTATTTATTTTATGACATACCAGTCATCAGTCTGTTTAAAATAATTGTATCAAGGCCAACAGTTCTTTTTAGGTCATCATTGATGTTCACGATCACGGCAGCATGGCAGCAAAGCGACAAATGTCGGGTCGCCCAAAGGCCAAATCACTCATACAGACGGCAAATTTGTCACCTATTTTTTTCCCCAAGTGTATTATATTCATCAAATATTGGTTTTAAAAAAAAAAAAAACCTTTTAATAGTCGAAATCAACGTATTTTACTAGATGTGGCCAATATCATAAAGTAAATTACAGTTGAATGATTAAGTTGATTGCACCACAATGTTTATTCAATATCTGTAAATTACTTTAAACTGGAATTTCTTGACGCCATGAAGAATTTTCAAGGCTGTAGACGGGATGTCTTTCTGCGCTAGCAAAAATATGTTGCTCTATTTCAATTCCATATAGCAGAAAAGAAAGAAGAAAAAAACTAAATAAATTAATATACTTATCGATGTGATAGATTTTATTTTTATTATTATTATTTTTTTTTTTTTTTAAGTCTTTTTGACTTTCATTGTTTTGAACTTTAACTCTTTATATCCCACCAGGACTTTAAAGTCCCATCAAAAAAATTCCTCAATATAGCCTAAATTTACTACAGGATTTCATTGAAACTTCAAAGTCCCTATAGTTTAAGATTTCCCTATAGTTAAGCTATAATTTAAGCTAAATTTAACGTGAGATGTTTTTCATGCAACAAAGAAATATAATAAAAAACTTTCAAACTATTTTTCCAAGAATAAAATAATTTGGGATATAAAGCGTTAAGTAAATTAACTGTTTGAAATATTTTTTATTTTATTTTTTATTGTTTATAATTTGTATTTTAATTAATTACACTATGTATTTCTTCCAAAATTTTGATATTTTTATTTATTGAAAAGTTATGATTTTTAATGGCATCAGTGGTTATATAAAACATAAATAAACACCTCTCAGTTGCTTTATTAGCTATATTAATTCGTACTCTGCTTTACTCCTATTTAAAATATATATATATATTTATATATATATTGCCTTTGAAATAAATTTATGACTAAATATAAGATTTATTGTTTTATAGAGGGGGAAAATTGGGACTGAAAGGGTTAAGGCATCACGTTTCGTCGGGTTACGCACTTTTGTGTTCACAAACAGCCTACTATATTACGTTTCTTGCTTTCATACTGCATATCATGACTTTCTTTGCGTGACGAAGGGACATTCTTAATTATTTTAACCTGAAAAAACTATTGTGTGTCATTCATAACCAGGGTTTTGAGCA
This sequence comes from Salticus scenicus, assembly GCA_963930645.1. Lineage (NCBI taxonomy): Eukaryota > Metazoa > Arthropoda > Arachnida > Araneae > Salticidae > Salticus > Salticus scenicus. The sequence continues at coordinate 68,608,201 of OZ005652.1, forward strand.
TTTTACTGCTAGTTGTTAAAAGGCTATTAGACATAATTTATTTTAATTGAATTTCTTCTACCTGCGCACAAATTGAATTAATAAAACAACACATAGAAAAATTTTTGTTTATAGCTTAAATGCTGTTTTCACATAAAGTCCTTAACATACGGAGTAAATTATGTATAAAAAGTTTGCACTTGCTTATACTTGTCTTCCATTTTATGCTTTTTGATAACTAAATTTTCATTATTGTCGTGAACTCTAGTCATCGCTATTTATAATTAGAATTTTTTTTTTTTTTTTTTTTTAAGACAAATTTTGAAAAGTCGATGTTTATGCTTCTGATTTTCACCAAGACTTGACAAACTCATCTTTTGACCGTAAAACAACAACTACATACAAAAGGATAACTAAAATGGAGTTAATACGATGAGTGCGAAAAACAAATCGCACAGCCGTTTTTAAAGCAACGTTCTTGCGATATTTCAAATTCATATCTACTTACATAAAACACCTGTTAATTTTCCAGACCTAACTAGCTAATACATTCGAAAGGACATCTTAATAGGGTGTTTATAGAGCAATTTTAAGGAAAATCGTTAGATCCTTTTTGAGATACGGACTTACGATCCCACTTTTGGTTTCTAATGTCCTACTTTCATTTTTCTAATTTTCACCAGAAAAATTTCATTAGTACACCACACCTGTCTCAATTGTGAAGTCTCGTTGTTCTAGTATCTTTATTAGTTTCGGAGATATGAAATATGATACTCAGAAGATTTCCTAAACGGCACACACATACATACACACGTTCACCGACTTCTAAAAACCACTTTTGATTGGACTGAGGGGATCTTAAAATATATATATGAGGTGAAAACTCCATATCGAAATTTTTAACAGAATACAATCACTTACGGTAGTCGGGTAATAGAAGTAAAATATTGTGACTTAATGTGAACATGATGTTCCTGTGAGTAAAAAAGCACCACTTTTTAGTAACTTTTCTTTGTATGTTGCATAAAGAATTTAAAAAAATCTTATGTGAAACAACCACATAATTTCCATTGTCCACTATTACACGTATTATATGCACTTCATGGAGATAATGTGATCAGAAGACATAAAATTGAACTAACAAAGTATACATCTAAAAGTTGTCCGGTAAGAGAAAGCTGGTACACGTGTAAAGATATATAAAACAGAGTTTAAATAGCGAGTTAAAAACTAAGAAAAAAATATCGGTAGAGCCATTTTTTTAAACACCAATTTCTACAATCTAAAACTGATCTACCTAGTCAGGATGACTGTTAATTTTCCTGTGATAACCACGCAATACATGAGAAAGGATATCTAAAATGGGTTTATGAAAGAATTTTCAAGAAAATCGTTAGCGCCGTTTTTGAGATATCGACTTTTACCAAAACTTGGTATGCTCAAATGTTGACCGGAAAACAACAATTACATATAAAAGGATATTTAAATGGGAGTTAATATGGCAAGTTTACAAAAAATACGTGCAACCGTTCTTAAAGGAACGCACTTGCGAGACCTTAAATTGAACTGTTTATACAGGACATCTATCAATTATCCTGAACTAACCAACTATATCATTCGAAAGGACATGTAATAGAGTGTTTATATAGCAATTTTAAAGAAAATCGATAGAGCCGTTTTAGAGATAAGGACTTACGGTCCCACTTCCAGTTCCCGAGGTCCCACATCTGATTTTCCAATTTTTATTCAAAAGTTAGAAAAGTCATCTGTACACCAGACCTGTTTTCATCCTGAAGTTTCGTAGTTCTATCTTCATTAGTTTCGGAGATATGATAGTCAGAAAATTCTCCACTGACGCATACACACTCCACTGACCACTTGCCAAAAACAACTTTTTTGGACTCAGGCGACCTTAAAACATGTAAATCGGGTGAAAACTTATCGAATTTTCGGACCGAATACAATACTTCCATTACGGTAGTCGAGTAATAGAATTAAAAATACTTTTATTTATTTACTAGCAGGCTACGCCCGCTTCGCTGTTCCCTATTTTTAAATGAATCACTATAATCACTGAATTCTCAAAATGGCATTAATTTTTATCACGTGAAAAAAAAAAAAAAGAGAAACAAAATCTGATTAGGAAAAATGTCACACCAGGTTCCCACTGCCTATGGAAAAAATTCTCAAAATGCTCCAACTCTTATTTCTATTATTTTCCCCCATCGCCCGCAATCGATTTGTAGGTATCAAAAACCTCTATGCACCTATGCAGTTTTGAACGATCTATCTCTATTTTTATTTTTTTGCCCCTCCACCCCCCCCCCTTCCCGCCCCTCCTAATAATTTTACAAATTCGAAAATATCCTCGATCGATTTGTAGGCATCGAAAACTTCTATGTACCAATTTTGAATTATGTAACTCTATTTTATTTCATTTTTTGCCCCTCCGTCCCCTCTTCCCGGCCCTCCTAATAACTTTACACTTTCGAAAATATCCCCATTCGACTTGCAGGCCTCTAAAACCTATCTATACCAATTTAGAACGGCCTAACTGTATTTCTATTTGTTTTGCTCATAAATATAGGGAAGAAAGAACATAATGGGAAATCTAATTGAATTAATAGGTTTTATTAATTTTTTTAAACCTTTATTTATTTATTTATTTATTTATTTTTTTTTTGGGGGGGGGGGAGGGGGCAGTAATGCTTGCCTGATACATGAGACTACACGAAAAAAGTCTTTTATCATTTATTTCAGGGGGGGGGCCTCCCTCCTTGCCTACGGCCTTGGCTCTAACGAATAGGGTTTGTCAAGCTTTGGTGAAAGCCTTATCTCGAAAACGGCTCTAACGATTTTCTTTAAAATTTTTACATTAATCAATTTTAAATATCCTTTCTCAGATATTAAATGGTTATTACAGGAAAATTTACAGTCATCCTGCTTAGGTAGGTTAATTTTAAATCTCGGAAATTGGTGTTTCAAAAGATAACTCAACCGTTTTTTCTGTTGTTTTCTAACTTGTCATGTAAACTGTATTTTATATGTCTTTACACGTCTATTAAGTTTCTCATGCCGTAAAAATTTTAGGTTTCTAATTCGTTAGACCAATTTTATGTCTTCTGATCATATTACCTAAAAAAAAAGCAGCATATAATACGTGTAATAGTGGGCAATCAGGGCCCGATTACCCAAAAGGCTCGGGAAGCACAAGCTTTCCCTCAAAAATTTACGAGGGGCCCCAAAATGACCAAAAACAGGGTTTTGAATTTTCTGTTTGAGATTTTCACACCGAGATTGAATTTTTTCTGAGAAAATTCGCTTAAAGCAAGGTAACGCATTCACTATTTCGAGAAAATTCTATTATTTAACCTCAAAAATCTGTATGTTCTTAATTAATAAGTTATACAATTTTAAAGTTCTGTATAGAAACCACCCAGATATATGAATGGAAAAAAAAACTATAAATACACACTCTGTATAGAAACCACCCAGATATATGAATGGGAAAAAAAAAAAAAAAAAAACTATAAACACACACTAATTTTTGGCCTATAGCCTTTTTATATTACAATATGAAACAGAAAAACAAGATTTCCAGAAATGAAAGGGGGCCCCGAAAAGATACCGAGCTTCCCCTAGCTTCAAAACTTAATCAGGCCCTATGGGTAATAGAAGTCGTGTGGTTGTTTCACAACAGATTTTTTTAAATTATTTTTTACCTATATTAAAATTAAAAAAAAAAAAAAACAGTACAATCAAAAAATGTGTATGGTGGATCCAATGATTATGTTAATGCCATAAGTAAGTTTAAAAAAAAAAAATCAGATTTTCCTTTAAATTTTCAATCATGAAAAGTAACTGAAATTGTCCTGGTTTATTCTATTTCTCGTAACAACATCAAATATACTAACTATTTTAAAATCTTATGCGTATAAAATAAAATGAATGTTTATAAATTTTCTGTAATTTATGTCGCTATGGTTTATTACTTTGGTACGAACTTTTGTACTTCCTCTAAATCAAGGGTGGCCAACCCGCGGGCCGCATGCGGCCCGTGAGAAGACTAACGATATTTAAAGTTTGACAACTTTGGTTAACGGATCAAAAAATAAATAAATAAATACGTTATAGTTTTAATATATGGTCATAAATTTTTCACGATTCTATTGTTAATTTATGAATAAAAATAATTTAAATTAATGTATTCTCCTCCGAATTTTCACCCTGCCCTTCCGCGAAAAAAGTGGGATACATGAATGATATACCCACAAACATATATGCAAATATGCATACGTACAGCCATAAAATAATAATAATAATAGACTAATTTCACCGTAAATTATCGTAGAAACCAGCAGCAGATGTCTAACAATTGGTAATAACATATAGTTTTTATTCAATTGCTAAATTTTGTTTAGGGAGTCCTCTACATATTAACACCCATTTTTGACTACATATTCGAATTTCGGAAGTCAAGGCGGTTCGGAAAAAGTATAGTATTATAGTCCTTATATCAAGCTTCCATACAGTTACAAGCAAAAATTGATAAGAGTTAAATCTCTATATTTAAAAAATTAAATTATGATATCACAGAGAAAAGTATTCGTATATCTATTCACATTCAGATAATAATCGGAAAAGAAGTATAGCAATTTTAAATATAAACTAAAGTAAAGTAATGCTAATTAAGAAATGATGTGTACGTCTAAACTTACTTGAATAACTATTTTAAATCATGCGCGAGCAAAGTAATATATGATACAAATTATAACAAGTGACAGCCCCTTAAGAGCAATAAAAATTGAAATATCACTATAATTCGAAAAATAATGATACAAATGAACTGTAAATTTAGAAACCCATATTTTTGATGATACCCATTTTATTCGTGCAAAAATTAATGTAGGTCATAACTCATAATTATTTGAAATATGAAATTACTAATAATTTTCATAATTCAAAAAATGATTTTTAATCAAAAATATATTTAGGTTAAAAAAAAAAAAAAAAAAAAAAAAAAAAAAAAAATGAAAAAAAAAAATGAAATTTCAATGTATTAATTTTTTCGGAAGACATGAATTAATGTTTATTTACATTCATTTAACATTAGCATCTCCATATTTTAACAAATTATGTGAAAAATTGAGAGCAACATATAAACTATACCATTTTCAAGGCTGATTTGATCCAAATAATTCAAAAAGCTTGTCGAAATTGGAGGGTTGCTTTTGAAAAAAAATGAAGTTGATGCCAGTTTTAATATGTAGACACTTCTTTACGCAAAATCTAACTAAACCGTTCTAAACTAGGCCTTATTACTAATCGATCAGCACCAGCCGTATGTCTCTACACTAATTTGCGGCAAAATTAGTCGGTAAATAAGGGGGGGGGGGCTTTTTTATGACTGTACACACGGTGCGGCCCGGATGAATAAAATATATTTCCAATGTCGCCCACCAAGTATTTTGGGTTGGACAGACCTGCTCTAAATTACATTATCTCGCATGTATACTTTATTTCTTTGTCTCGCGGTAAAATTGTAAAAATAACATAAATACATTAGTAAAAGAAAAAAAAAAGTTTTTTAACATATTTTACGAATAAACTTCAAAATGTATTCAGACTTCTAACTTTAATTGAAATTTATAATTTTGTATTTAAAGTTACAGGTAGAAGTTAAAAATATACTAAGTGCTATCCAAATAATTACACATAAGTTTAAGTAAACATTAAGAAAATATTTTATATTTATTTGCACTATCATAAAATATGCGTTGAATTTTATACCTTATTAGTATATATGACTATATTAACTGACAAACTGTATATTCTTCACGATATTCATAGTTTACTTGTATAGTCATTACGAAATCGTAAAACCGATTTATCAAGTAAATTATGATTCACTAAGATGATTTATCAATAGAATCGTGTTTTTGTTGGATGTATGATGGATGTATGATGGATGTGATGGATTTATTTAATGATGTATTAAATAGTTGATATTTGAAGCTTCACATTTATAGAAATTTTTAAATGAATGAATAATAACAATTAGAAATTTGCGTTGAAATATTCTTTCATATCTTACAAAATATATGTAAAAAGAAAAAGAAAAATCCATTCATATTAGTATTTAGAAGTAAAGAAATATAATGTAGTTCATAACTTTTAAACATTTATTATGCTAATAAATATAAACATTCTACTTTCTTTCACGGAAATAAAAAAGCAAAAGCAAAGGTGATTGCCTTCCACGTAGACAGATATTCGCTTTGAATTTGAATCAAAAAGCACTTTAAAAGGAATCGAATGATTCGATTCATGAATCAATTCGCTATCAATCGACAATACTTTCGGCGTCTGTCATTCTTAAGAAATATTTCAACTTTGCATTACAATACTTAATAAGTTTTTAGCGTGTGTCTATTTTAAAGAAACATACAGTATTTTTATATCGTCTTTGATTAAATAATGCAATCACATTTTGGATTTTTTTAAGTTCGACAAGCAAAACAACTTTCCACAAATTTGAAAATAAGAATTTTTCATTGTGTAATAGTAATAATAATAATAATAATAATAATAATTGTATTATTTCACCTTAAATAGATTCACAGGTACATTTTAAAAAAAAAATATTTTATTAATACATAGTCGATTGAGAATTAGTTAGGTACTAAAACTTTAACTTCGAAAATTCTTTTCTCGAACTTTTTATAAGGCAAATTCGATTCATTTATTTGTGTTCTTTCTTTTCTCTCTTGACATCGGGCAGTGCGCAGTATCAAAGATTTGGGTAAGTGGACATACATGCAGTTAGTTTTATTTCTGAATGCAAATTTTTAAAAAATAATTTACTCTAATTACGTACATATGTTTTTTTTTTTTAATGTATTAATTTCGTTGTATTTAAGACTTACATTTGCAAATGATGTTGAAAATATTACTACACAGTGCCCGCGAAATTTAGAATTTACCGTGATATTACATGAACATGTAAGTTATTCAATTTTAAATTCAATGTGTAATGTTTTCATAAAATAATGTATATAAAATGTATTTTATTATACAAAAGTCGCCAGAATCTGACTTCTGGTTTTGCAACTTACACTTTTAAACTTTAACAAATCGGCACATTTAGCGCTGTAAAACAGTATTTGTGTAAAGTAATATAAATAAATTCATTTATTAAATTATTTTTAAAAAAAATGATTTACATGTTTGTTATGAGATATTTAATTTATGATATCTAATAAATAGTGCAAAAGAATATTTAAAATATTTATTATTAATTTATATTGTACATTTTTAAAATGATTATTCGTTTGAGTAAGAACTTTTAACAAATACAGATTGATTTGCTGTTGTAAGAGTGTAATTTTATTTTATCACCAATATTTTTGTTCAGAAACTAACTTTTTATATTTGTTGTTTTAATTCAACAGAAAATACATTCAATAACATAAATTTATGTTTTTTTTTTTTTTTTTTTTTACATGAGTTTATAAAATACTTTTAATATGATTTTATAAAAATTATATTTATAGACTAAATCTGTTGTATGTGTAAATGAATTTTAAAAGTCATTTCAAATATCATGTATTTTTGTTACGATAATCTTGGATGCGAAAATACATGTTAAACAGTATCAATTTATGTTCCTTTAATATTATATTTTAATGTTGCCCTTGATAATACTTCAAATGCATTTATTTTCTGGAAAAAATATCGTTATTTGTGCAATAAATCTGCAGAACATAATAAATGAATCTGTAACAGTTAATAAAACGCATGTAATTTTAAATAATCAGGTATTAACACAAAATTAATAATTATTAATACAGATATGATTATTAATGCAGAAAAAACAACAGCAGTCAGGACCTGATTATCCAAAAGGCTCAGGAAGCACAAGCTTCCCCTCTAAAATTTAAGAGGGGGCCCCATAAGGATTAAAAACATGGTCTTGAATTTTTTGTTTCATATTTTCGCACTGAGATTGAATTTTTTCTGAGAAAGGTTACCTAAAACAAGACAATACACTCACTATTTCGGGAAAAATACATTATTTAACCTAAAAAATCTGAATGTTCTTAGTTAAAAAGTTGTATGATTTTAATGTTCTGTGTAGAAACCACTCGGATGTAGGAAAATAATAAAATAAAAATAATAAACACACACTATTTTTTGGTCTATAGCGTTTTTATATTACAATATGTAACATTTTTATATTACAATATGTAACAGGAAAACAAGATTTTCCGAAATGAAAGGGGGCCCCGAAATGATACTGATCTTTCCCTTGCTTCAAAGCTTAATCGGGCCCTGACAGAAATATTAATGTTATTGAAACATTTAGGAACAGTTTTAAGTAAAAAAAAAACTTCGAATAAACACCATTAAAAAAAAAAAAGATGTTTTTTTTTTTTTTTTTTTTTTCATTTTATGGTGTTTATTAAAAGTTTTTTCTTATTATTTTTTAACGCCAGTCCTATTATTCATTTTTCATTACTTATGAACAATATCTTGTCTTCAATTTACATTGGCTTAAAATTTTTAATACAGATATTATTAATTTTCTTTACCAATTGAGATTGCTTCAATTTAGTTGTTTATCTAATACGGTAATTTTGAAAGTTGCTTCTTAAATTGAACATATGGTGTTTTTGAAGGCCTATTTCATACCAAATAAGTAAATTTTTATGGTTAAAATATTCTAAACTTGACAGTTAACGCAAGTAAAAATTATTATATTTTTACTGTTTCACACTTGAAATTTAGTTGTGTATAATCTATATTATACACAATATGTTATTTTACTTGATATTTAATTGCAAAAATATTTCACATAAATAGAATAAATCCTTATTTTTAGTATATCAAGCCAAACAAAACGAAATTAAGTTTTTGCGATATTTCACGTAACTGTGACGTTTATCATGTGCACAAATATAAAAGCATTGTTTTACAATATTAATTTTAACGTTTTACAATATTGAAACATTTTCAAGTACAATACTAAATTAAAGAGCACGTGTACAATCAGTAATTTAAACTCCAAAGCTTCTTCACTTACCATATAATTAATGAAAGTACTACCAGTTTCGAAAGAATGTGGGCTTTCTTCTTCAGGAGCAAAACGCGTGCTTAATACCTTCGAGGCAAATGTAGTTTTGCTTTTGCCTCCAAGGTAGTTAGTTGCATACGTTTTGCACCTGAAAAAGAAAGGTCACGTCTTTCCGAAACCGATAGTGCTTTCATTGATTTTATGGTGCGTGCAGAAGTTTTTTAATTTAAACATTTTCAAATACTTCTATTTAAAAAAGAAACCTAATAATTCTTCAAAAATTTCAAGAATGATTGTTATTTAAATAAGAATATTCTAATAGATAATATGTTTTTTTTTTTTTTGTTTTTTTTTTTAATTGGTGTGTAATTTCATTTGTTAGATGTTAGTGAATTATGTTAGAACGCCAGGCCAGGACCTATATGAACTTTTAGTGTATTAGACTCATTTTTATTATGTTTTCTGTAGCTATAGTTCATTTTAGTTTATTGTTATTATTACTATTCATTTAGTTCTATTGTTATTCTTTTTTTTTTCTTCTTTTGTTCTGTTCTGGTTTGAATTCGGGTTCTGTGTGTTATTGTGGATTTTTGTCTTTTTTTTTTTTTTAATATAGTTGCTTTAAGCTACAAATATAAATTTCTCTTTAAAAAAAAGAACTAAAATAATAAATGTACATTTATTCTTGTAGCACTCTGAATAATTTTATTTACAATAGATGGGCAATTTACGAAATATTTTATTATTTTAAACGTCAAATTAGTATTAAAATATATCTAAGACAGTCAAGGCAATTGTTTCAATAACTAATTCAATATTTTATTAAGTTTTATAAAGTTTTTTGGGGATTTCAATTGATAAATAATTTTTCTACTAATATTTGCTAATAGCAGAATTTTCAGAACTTTTGTATCGGTTTTCTTCATTTACCTAAATGACAATTGCAATTTAAAACTAGTATGTTGTGGCTGTCATAAAACTTTCTTCTATATTGTCCTACGACATGAATTCACTCAATACAAATAATTTATTGAAATTATTATTTATTTAAATTTTCGTCCATGATAAATACAGATAATGATTTTCATCCTATAACACTAAATATCCAAAGAACGTCCATATTATCCACAGGTAACATTAAAAAAAAAAAAAAAAAAAAAATTGCTTTTTTTTTTTTTAAGAAAAATAAAAATTGGTAACTTTATTGTAAATTATCAATGTTCAACGTTCTTTAAAGCTACTGACGAGTATTTAAATAAGATACCCATATTGAAAATTCGTGGAAGCGTTGTTTCTGCATATACAAAAAAAAAAAAAAAAAAAAAAAAAATCTCAATTGACTATTACAAATAATTCTTTTTAATTGTATAAAGATTCGCTAAAAATAATTCTCATTATGCACATTTATACAAATTTTCGTCCTATACCGCATATTTAAAAATTTCGAAAAGAAAAAAGAATGACGACGCCGCCTATTGGACGTTTTCCCCCAAAAATTGATAAGCACTCATTTATATCAATTATCAATTTGTATGAAATTCAGTGCAGTACTCTGAGAAAAAAATATATACCTGCTTCATCTAGAAAGAATAAGTGGTCATTTTCTAAATCCCTAACCTAAACTAGAAATATAGATTTTTGAGCTATGCTTATAAGGCACGCCTATAAGCTGAATAGACGAGAAATTATCGAGAATTTCTAGTCTATACATTTCTAGATGGTGAAACAATATTCTGAATCCTTTGTATTGCAAGAAATTCTCGCTTGATTTTCTAGAAATGGGTCATAAACCAAGATTATAGTTGCTAAAACTCGCCTCTTGTATTTGCATTTATTTGCAGAGATTTTTAATTACGTTTGACCTCGATAATATGGGCAAACGCTCTAGAATTCTAATAGGGGTCTCTAGAACTCGTTTTCAAATGGGACTAGAATTTATAAGGATGACATGGAACAATTTTTACTAGAGCCACAGTTTAGATTCTAGATGTCGGTTCCAGAATTTTTTCTCAGTGTAATTCTTGAGATACAGTTGTCACAAAATTTTGTTTCATACGCAGGGAGACACATATATTTTTTAAATGGTCATATCGTTTACTACAGCTTTCAGAACTTGTAAATTCATCGAAAAACCAAGCTCAAAAAATTTTTGCGAAACTTGTACTTTATTCTATTAAGTAGAGAAACGATAAATGTGGTAAAATGTATATAGTATATGGATAGATTAGATATAACTCCTGTATTTTTCAAGAACATAGCAATATCAAGTCTCATTATTTGTGTGTGAGTGTGTATGTGTTTTACCAGAGCCTCCTTAACTACTTAAGGAGGCTCTGGTAAAACATATAATTTGACTCAAAAGTAATCTCGTATATATGTTACCGTTAAAACGAGAAATCCGTTAATCTGCAGATTACCTAGCTAATCTGCAGATTAACTAAAATAACCCGTTAAAGTGCGGAATAAAGAGTGTTCCGCATTTTAACTAGATAATCTGCAGATTAACGGTTTCAGTATCGTTAAAGTTCAAATGTTTGTTTCGAGCCTTAGTTTTTTTTACATTCACTATGACGTCAAACAGCCATGTGATACAGATACGCGAATGACCTTCAAACCAGAGCCTCCTTAAGTAGATGCCTAGCGAGTCGCTCGAAAACTTGGCCATAGTACAAGAAGAACATAGCCAGTAGATGGCGCTTGATACCGTGTCGTAAAGTTCTGTTTATTTCCCGCGATTCAATTGAGTTCTTCATGGTTTATGTTTTATTTAATATGGTCACTCCGTGAATATGGTGTATTGCGTCGTTCCATTTTGTAAATCGGACAGTTGCCGTGAAAATGTAAGTTTTCACGAAATACTAAGCAATGCAATTCAGCGCAAAAAATGGCCTGCAAATATTTCAAGACAAGGTATGTAAACTGCATAAGTAATTACATGCAAAATTAACAACCCTCCGGATTTTTGAATATCAATAATATTTTTCACAAAAAACATTATTTTTATTTATTGTCGTAAATTCTGTGATTAAGACGAAGATAAATTTAAAAGAAATTATGATATAAAAATTCGAAGGGTTGACACTTCTGTTAGTAAGTTAGATTTAAAAAATAAAATAGTTATGCTTATTACAAAATGAAATTAAATTTTTATTTATTGATGTAGGAATACAGAAAAATAACTTGTTCTTAGTTACTTTGAAGTAACTCTATATTGGAGTATTTTATAGTTTTATTCATAAATTACATTAGTAACTTATGAATAAAACTATAAAATACTCCAATATAGGATCAAGATTGATTTATATTTTTTTTAATACCACTGTTTTTTAAAGACTTGTGTAAATGCGTATAAAAATTTGATTATTTCAGTTAAATCGAATCAAAAGTGTTGGGAATTTTGAAAAGAAAAAATAGAAAATTTTTATTTCTACTTTTGTTCTTTTTAAAAATATTAAATGTTAATATTCATAACATTACTTTTATTAACCTTTTACCACACAAATGGAATATGGAATTAAAAATTCATGTAAAAATTAAATATCATGATTACTGATTTGAAAAATTATCAGATATAACAGAAAGATGACTTGATTTTTTGAAATAGAAATTCTCCACATCCATACACTCACATATACACACACACACATATACTGTCAAATTGCCAAAAACTACTTTTTTTGGACTCATGAGACCTTAAAAATATAAATCAGGTAAAAACTCGATATCGAATTTTTGGACCGAACACAATACTTTCATTACCTACGGTAGTAGGGTAATGGAAGTAAAAATATTTCAAGGATGTTATTAATTTGTCCTTAAATTTGCCAATCTTTATCAAATTTTTCAAATTGAAACCTAATACGAGTTTTAAAATACAATTGTGAATTTCCTGCATTTGTTTGTTTTTAAGTTATTCTGATAATAAATATTCATATAAATCAATCACTAAAAACTAAAAAAAAAAATGTTTTTTTGTATTCAGGGAACCCCAAAACGTGACTTTATTCAAAAACCTGAGTTGAAAATAGAACTTCAAAAAAATACTTTGTTTACATCATAGGTTCGAAAAATTAATTTTCCTTCTTCAACAGTATTCGTCGACATAAAAAAAAGTGTAGCAAAGTACTTCCGTCAATTACATTCTACAGAAAAGAACGTTTAGCTTAATTTTGGATAGCCCTGTATGTTTTCAATAAACTATGTGCACATCAGATTGTGCATTTAAATTTAGTCTTATATGAAAAACACCTAACACAAAATGAAATACACTTTCAGCATTTTCCTAGTATATCCGAGATAGACAAACCGACGCGCACAGACCAACCGCTAAAAACATTATTTTTCGTTTCAGGAGACCTCAAAACATGTAAACATAACGCAACTTTATTTCGAAAATGTCTATCAGTTTCGAAAGCATACCCTCTCGGAACTGGTGAAGCTAATAAAATCCTGAAAAAAAATAAAAAAATAACTTAGTGCGAGAGAAAACTTATACTCAAGAAATCCTTAATTTAAAAATTTTTAATCTTAATGGTTATTTATTTATTTTTTGTGACGGACTAGACAACAGATTGTTTTCTTCTCCAATTTTTATTACTGAATGTTAACTTATCTCGTTAATGTGCTGGTCTATTTTTCTTATAAAAAATATGAAATTCTCGATTTAAGAAAAATAATTCACACCTAATAAGGTAAAAATGTAACGTAAAGGACATGACCAAAAAAAAGAAGAAAAAGACATGATTTTAATAATTTATCATTATAAATTATTCATTCTAAACTGAAACTCATTTAAAGTTCAGAGATTTTAATTTATATAAACGAAACTTTCATCTGATATCTAAATTTAAAAAAATTTTGAAATTTTTATTGAATAAATATATAAAAAATAATTTCATCGCGTGATAGACATGCCATGTTTTTGCTAGTATTTAATTTTAAATTTCGTTTTTTAATTAATAATATATTTAAAAAAAAAAAAAAAAAAGTGTTATTTATTTGATACGTTGTAATTCAATTAGTTGAAAAGCTAAAATAGGTCTTGTCCACTTTAAGAAAATTAAACCCTATACTTTTTTAAATATAAATATTTGAATATTTTTTTTTAAATATTTACGATAAAGCACTTTCACATCATTTTTTCAAATTAAAAGGAAAAAAAATACAATTTTGGACTTTAAATTGAAATTAATAGCTAGATTTTTAGATGAAAAATATAACTTATCTATGAAACAGAAGAAAATTGTTGCTCTGCGTAGGTGCTGTCACCTAGCGTTAGTTTTGTTTTTTAAATGTTGCCTAATTTAACATTGGAATTCGCCGCGCGTGGAAGGCATCTACTTAAGGAGGCTCTGTTCAAACATAACTAAAACTTTCACCCTTCCCTTCCGCTATGCTATGATGGATGATAAACGGCAAACGCAAAATGTGGAGGATGGAAGCCATGATAAGGTTTATTATTATGACTAACACAACATTTAAAGTAACAAGTAAGTTATAATTGTTTTAATTTTGATTTTATTTCTATCTTTTTTAATTCTGTCAATATAAGTTTGATAAGGGTCTGCATTTTATTAATGAAATGTAATCTTTATTAAAAGCTGTCTCTCGTGAATCTCCATTTTGAATTATGAATATTAGATTTACATTACAGTAATTATTTCCTTCCGAATTAAAACTATTAAACCATAACTTTTTAAAACTAATTTATTTTAAAATTGATTTAAATTACCATTATACTCACTGAAAAAAAAAATATATAATTATTAACTTTGAAAAATATTATGGCATTTAATAAATACTTAATATGAAATTTCTGTACATTTTTTAGCATTTCATTACATTTTTTCAAGTTTCCTGTACATATTTAATGTATCATGATTATAATTTTATTTATTTATTTTAAATTTTGTTCGCTTTTTCAGATAATTTCGTTGTAGTTTATCACATAAAAAGTGTTAATAAAGGTTTTTTTTTTTTTTTTTTTTTTTGTAAAATTAATATATTTGCTAAATTTGTACAGATATATGTATGCAAAATATAGTTTAATAAAGCATTGAAAACTGTCATTTTAATTTTCATGCATTCTAAAAAATATTAAAGCCGTTTTAATTATTTGAAGTACTTCTTAAATAATGCTTCTTATTTGTCTAATTTAATATTTCTAGTAATATTTTATATAATTTAATATTTCTCGTATTTAAATAGTAATAGTAATATAAGTTGTTAATAAAACATTTTTTTTTTTTTTTTTTTTAAATTGTTAAATATTTTTATTTTGAAAAGAAATCGTTACTGTATTACAATTCTAACATTCATTTATAAAATAGAATTTATTGAAAGCTATTAAAGCTATTATATTTCATATTAAAAATGCATAACATCTTCAAACTTATATTGACAGAATAAAAAAGATGAAATAAATAAAAAATAAAACAAATATAACTTTAAAAGATATAAAAATTAAAACACATACATATTAAAATAAGTAAAGAAAGAAATAAAAAAGAAAAGAAAACTATTTTTTTTTTTCCGGATGTAAAAACAAATACAACACAGCGTGCTGTAAAATTACAACACCAGATATCTTATTTTCACTTTAACTAGTGCCTAGTAGGTAATGTGCAGATTATCTAGGTAATTCGCAGATTACCTAGGTAATTTGAAAAATAAAACAATTTTCCTCACTTTAACGGATCACCCTAGTTAATGTGCAGATTACCTAGCTAATCTGCAGATTAACTGATTTCTGCACTTTAGCGGTAACATATACAATATAGTATATATATATATAAGTATATATATATATATATATTTATTTTTTTTTTCAGATGTCACTAAATATTTTAAGATATATTACACAACAAAATATCCGTGCACTTTGTAAATTACTGTCAGTACGAATATGTTTCGCAAAATATACAGTTAAAAAAAAAAATATATATATATATATATATAATGTTAAAATTATAACATAAAATTTTAATTTTTCACAACGAGAATCATTTACATTTTCTTTTTCTCCTTAAGTTTAAACTGTATTTATTTTTTTAATCTTCTGGGGAAAAAACTGCTTTTAACTGATGTTTTATGCTGAAATCAAAAAAAGTTTTTTTTTTTTTTTTTTAATTATTATTATTTTATTCGCAGACAACTTTTTAAGCATCGCAAAAAGAAAGAAAATATTTCAGTTTTTTTTTTTTTTTTTTTGTGTGTATTTGTAATTAAACTACTAGTTTCAATTTTACTATTTACTATTTTTAGTATATACGAAATTAAATTTAAATTCATACTGCGTAAAAAAGTTTTTTTTTTTTCTTTTTGACAAAAATATTTTAATTGAATTAGTGTAAAAACTCGAAGACTTAAAAAAAAATCGAGGCATTAAAAAAATAATAATAATCAATATCTTCTAAGAAAGAAATTATATATCATTTTTCTATTCCGTAAGCTTTTATTTTAAATTTAAAACTTAAAAAATAAATATTATAAAATATACATGAAAATTTTGTTTTTATAGAAGAAGTTAAAAAAAAAAAATCTACATATTTGTACCAAATGATGTATTGCACAATAATGTAGTTTTACAATGTTACAGCTTCAAGTTTCTGCCAATTAATTCTGTGCTTTAAATAAATATTTATAATATTTTACAAATAATTCATGATGTAACGAGCATTTTTGTTTATTTTACCATGTTTTTATTAACTTCGATTCTTGTTTGTATGTTAGTTTGTGTGTTTGTCAGGGACAAATCTTGCAATCGATTTTTAACTAACTTCCCGACTAGTTAGATATTTGAAATTTTCAGGACAGCTCACAACTTGGTGACAATACATTTTTCTAATAATTTTAGTCAACTATTTCAGGTCCCGCTGCCTTCGGCAGCGCTTATATGATTCGGCAGAAAATTTATTTAACTAACTTCCCGACTAGCTAGACATTTGAAACTTTCAGGATAGTTCAGAACACGGTGAAAATACATTTTTTTAATACCTTTAGCCAACTGTTTCGGGTTCCTGCTGCCTTCGGCAGCGTTATCAGTACAAATCTTGCAATCGATTTTTCACTAAATTTCCGACTAGCTAGACATTTGAAACTTTCAGGCTAGCTCATAACACGGTGACAATACATTCTTTTAATACTTTTAGTCAACTGTTTCCGGTCCCTACTGCCTTCGGCAGCGTTTATATGATTCAACATAAAATTTATTTAACTAACTTCCCGACTAGCTAGACATTTGAAACTTTCAGACTAGTTTAGAACATGGCGAAAATGCAATTTTTAAATATTTTTAACCAACTGCTTCGGGTTCTTGCTGCCTTCGACAGCGTTACCAGTACAAAGCTTGCAATCGATTTTTCACCAACTTCCCGACTAGCTAGATATTTAAAACTTACAAGATAGCTCAGAACACGGTGACAATACTTTTTTTAATACTTTTAGTCAACTGCTTCAGGTCCCTAGTGCCTTCGGCAGCGTTTATATGATTCGACAGAAAATTTATTTAACTAACTTCCCGACTAGCTAGACATTTGAAACTTTCTGAATAGTTCAGAACACTGCGAAAATGCATTTTTAAAATATTTTTAACCAACTGTTTTGGGTTCCTGCTGCCTTCGACAGCGTTACCAGTACAAAGCTTGCAATCGATTTTTCACGAAACTCCCGTGTAGCTAGATATTTGAAACTTTTAGGATAGCTCAGAACACGGCGACAATACTTTTTTTTAATACTATTTCAGAATACGGTGAAAATGCATTTTCAAAAATATTTTTAACCAATTGCTTTGGGGCCCTGCTGCCTTCGGCAGCGTTACCAGTACAAAGCTTGCAATCAACTTTTAACTAACGTCCCGGCTAGATAGCCATTTGAAATTTTTATAATAGCTTAAAACACGATAGCAAGGAATTTTTTTAATACTTTTATCCAATTTCTCCGATTCTCGCTGCTCTCAGTAGCGTTTATATGATTCAACAGAAAATTTAAAAGCATGGTGTATAAATATTCTTTTTATCTTGTAATTATTTTATATTAAAATATAGGTTTACACCACCATAACTACATAGTGACACTTGTCGCCGAATCTTTAACAAATGTCTTAAAAAATCACACGACAAATTTCTCGTAATATATTTTTTTTATAAATCTGTATTTCATTTATAATTTTAAAAGAAATAAATATATTTTTATATTTATAAAATGTTGGTATAAATAATAAATAAATAGCATGATGTCGACAATCAGGGAAATCATGGAAAAATCAAGGAATTCTATTAATCTGGAAATATCAGGAAATCATCGGGAATTTCCTTAAAATATCCAAAAATCATGGAACTTTTCATTTTTGCTTTGCAAACATGACTGAATGATTGCCAAATAGGCGATATCTTAGCCAAGATTGCGCAGATTTGATTTCTTTCTCGTTGAATCTCTGCAAATTCTATAAATATTTTTTAAAAAGTTACTTCCAATGGTGTCAATTTTTTTTTTTTTTTGGTCTACATCAGCATCTCCTTGAGAGCGGGCGGAGGGTCTTCAGCTTTGTGAGGGGTATCGATGTTCGCTAATACTTCAAGGCACACATTTCTCTTGGTTAAAAATTTTTATCGCCTTAATTAACGAAGTTTTTAATTAAAAACCTTACATTGACAAACCTCGCATCTATTTGCCAACTTGCAAATAGTTTCTCTTATTACGTTGTTTTTCCTGTCAATGACATCATTTTCCACAGGGAAATTAAAATGTAATCAATGATGTGATGTATAAAATAAAATAAATGTCAATTGTAAATGTCAATATTGTAAACAAAGAAATTTATCGTCTGCAAATGAATAAAAAGCATTATCTTAGCAATATTCAATGGAAAAGTGAATTTAGTATTGTAATTAATCGCCTGTCGATAGTTTCAAATCTCTTATTGGCAATTTCTTATAATGAAATAATGTCGTGATCTTTTTGAGGACCAGAATTTTCCCGTTATCTATTATAGATAAGCGTTTAATTTGGTGATAATTTTTATATTTACATTTGTATTATATTATGTGACTTTTAAAAATGTAACTTAATTTAGGCTTGGAATTTTGCTATCCAAAATAGTATCGCTTATGTTTCGGATTATTTATCCCCAAATACTTATGTACTCGCTCTCATCTGGAACGGTAGGTAAGTAAGTAAGTTTGTTTGGAAATGTCACGCTAGAAAAAAGGGGAAAGTAAATTAAAAATATCAGTCGTATCGTTACATATAAGGTACCAAATAAAAGGGGTGATTTTTCTGAATCCAACGGATTAAACCGCTTATTGATCGGACAATTAGATTTTTTAAAATTAACTAAAGTATTAAAATTAGGTGGCAACAGCAGAAGATTGTATGGAAACCGTTTGAAGAGAAAGGAAAACATCTGCTACTCATTAAGTCACATGTTTTTGAAGTGGGATTAAAAATTGCAGTTTTCAAAATTTCTCTCACGAACACAAAAATTAATATACAGCCTGTACAACACAAGACCAACTTGCAGTTCAAATTTCATCAATTTTAGTTAAGAAAAAAGTTTTTTTTTTTTTTTTTTTTTTCAAATTAAATTTTATTCAACTTTAAAAAGGTTTATGTGATACGATATATTAAGAATTTGGGTTTTTAAACTTTTTTTAAAGAGCTTATTTATTCTTTTTTTTTAATTACCATCCTTTTGAGCGCTCATAGCAGTATTTTAAAGGAACGTGAAACGTTACCAAGTTCTGGGAATTATTTACTTATACTCAGAGAATTTTATCTGAAAAATTTGTATTAAACTTTTTCTTGAGAAAAAGTTTCTAATACTTAAATATTTTGAAAGAGGAAAAAAAAAACTAAAATAATACCTGTATAATTGACTGTATTTCTTTTTGTCTTTAAAGTATATTTACCTTTTTTTTTTTTTTTTTTTAAACAAATTTTTAAAGCACTTCGGACTTAGGATATGTTTCGATAAAAAAAAAAAAAAAAAAAAAAAAACAGAAAAAATATTTTAAGGTCAAATTCAAACTTATTTATAATTGACAGCATCTTCTGATTTTGCACTGATATTTATAGAAATAAACATTTCTATGATACATTTCATATTTCTGATTGTGCTAAGAAAAAAAATCATCACCTAAAACTCTTATGGAGAATTGAGTACATTTTATTCTTCGTTATTTTAAGAAGTAGGAAAGAAAGAGTTAAAAATTGAAGCTGTAAGAGATTTTTCCAAATTAAAATAATAATGATAAACTTTTTCTTTTCAGATATTTTCGAATGTGTAAAATTAATACCTAGCTCTATATTAGAAATATATAGAGAACATTATATATTGCCCTAAATTAACTAAAAAATTCAATAGTAAAAAATATAGGCATTTAAAAAAAATAGGTACACATTAAAAAGAAAATAATAAGGAATTATACCAAAAAATCCATCGCCAAAAGTCGCCAAGGAGTCATCTATATATATAAAAGAACACTTCCTGAGTGAGTGAGTGAGGGGGTGATCTATCAACGCCCAGACCAAACCCCTGGACCTAGAAGCAGGAAATTTTGTGACAATGTTCTTTCTATGACGTAGGCATCCACTAAGAAGCGATTTTACAAAATTCGCCCCCCAAGGGGGGGAGGGGGGGGCAAAACGTGATTTCACAAAATCCTTCATATCTCAAACAAAAAAACAGATATCCGTAAAATTTTTGCTTTAAAATATAGCTAATACAAATGTCAAAAAACCAATTTCTGGAATTTTCAAAATTCGGTCCCCAAGGGGGGCGGGGGGGCAAAACGTGATTTCACATGCGTAAAAACGTGATTTTGCATAATCCTATATATCTCAAACAAAAAAATAGATATGCGTGAAGTTTTTGCTCTAAAATATAGCTGATGCAAATATCTAAAAACCAATTTCTGGAATTTTAGAAATTCAGCCGCAGGGGGGGGAGAGGGGGGGGGGGGGCAAAAAATAAAAAGAGAGTTAGATCGTTCAAAATTGGTATATAGAGGTTTTCGATACCTACAAATCGATTTCGGATATTTTCGAATTTGTAAAATTATTAGGAGGGGCGGCAAGGGGGGGGGCTATGGGGCAAAAACAAATAGAAATACAGTTAGGCCGTTCAAAATTGGTACAGTTAGGTTTTAGATGCCTGCAAGTTGAATGGGGATATTTTCGAAAGTGTAAAGTTATTAGGAGGGCCGGGAAAGGGGGAGGGGAGAGGGGGGGGCAAAAAAATAAAAATAGAGTTAGATCGTTCAAAATTGGTATATAGATGTTTTCGATACTTACAAATCGATTGCGGATACTTTCGAATTTTTAAAATTATTAGGTGGGGCGGGAAGGGGGGGCTATGGTCAAAAACAAATAGAAATACAGTTAGGCCGTTCAAAATCGGTACAGATAGATTTTAGAGGCCTGCAAGTCGAATGGGGATTTTTTCGAAAGTGTAAAGTTATTAGGAGGGCCGGGAAGGGGGGGCAGAGGGGCAAAAAAAAAAGAAAATAGAGTTAGATCATTCAAAATTGGTACATAGAGGTTTCCAATACCTACAAATCGATTGCGGATATTTTCGAATTTTTAAAATTATTGGGAGGGGGGGGGGAGTAGAGCGGTAAAAAAATAAAAATAGAGATATATCGTTCAAAACTGGTGCATAAAGGTTTTTGATACTTACAAATCGATTGCGGATATTTTCAAATTTGTAAAATTATTAGGATAGACAGGTGGGGGGGGCGAAGTGGGAAAATAATAGAAATAAGAGTTAGAGCATTTTGGGAATTTTTTCCGAAGGCAGTGAGAACCCGGTGCGACATTTTTCCTACTCAGATTTTGTTTCTCTTTTTATTCATGTGATAAAAATTAATGCAATTTTGAGAATTCATTATAGTGATTCATTTAAAAATAGGGACCAGCGAAGCGGGCGTTGCCTGCTAGTCTATATATATAAAAGAAGACTTCCTGAGTGAGGGGGTGATCTATCAACGCCCAGACCAAACCCCTGGACCTAGAAGCATGAAATTTTGTGACAATGTTCTTTCCATGACGTAGGCATCCACTAAGAAGCGATTTTACAAAATTCGCCCCCCAAGGGGGGGAGGGGGGGGGAAAAACGTGATTTCACAAAATCCTTCATATCTCAAACAAAAAAAAAAGATATCCGTAAAATTTTTGCTTTAAAATATAGCTAACACAAATGTCTAAAAACCAATTTCTGGAATTTTCAAAATTCGGTCCCCAAGGGGGGCGGGGGGGCAAAACGTGATTTCACATGCGTAAAAACGTGATTTCGCATAATCCTATATATCTCAAACAAAAAAATAGATATGCGTGAAATTTTTGCTCTAAAATATAGCTAATGCAAATATCTAAAAACCAATTTCTGGAATTTTAGAAATTCAGCCCCGAGGTGGGGGAGAGGGGGGGGGGGCAAAAAATAAAAAGAGAGTTAGATCGTTCAAAATTGGTATATAGAGGTTTTCGATACCTGCAAATCGATTTCGGATATTTTCGAATTTATAAAATTATTAGGAGGTGCGGGAAGGGGGGGCTATGGGGCAAAAACAAATAGAAATACAGGTAGGCCGTTCAAAATTGGTACAGTTAGGTTTTAGATGCCTGCAAGTCGAATGGGGATATTTTCGAAAGTGTAAAGTTATTAGGAGGGCCGGGAAAGGGGGGGGGGAGGGGGGCAAAAAAATAAAAATAGAGTTAGATCGTTCAAAACTGGTATATAGATGTTTTCGATACTTACAAATCGATTGCGGATACTTTCGAATTTTTAAAATTATTAGGTGGGGCGGGAAGGGGGGGGCGGTAAGGGGGGGGGCTATGGTCAAAAACAAATAGAAATACAGTTAGGCCGTTCAAAATTGGTACAGTTAGGTTTTAGATGCCTGCAAGTCGAATGGGGATATTTTCGAAAGTGTAAAGTTATTAGGAGGGCCGGGAAAGGGGGAGGGGAGGGGGAGGAGGGGGGCAAAAAAATAAAAATAGAGTTAGATCGCTCAAAATTGGTATATAGATGTTTTCGATACTTACAAATCGATTGCGGATACTTTCGAATTTTTAAAATTATTAGGTGGGGCGGTAAGGGGGGGGCTATGGTAAAAAACAAACAGAAATACAGTTTGGCCGTTCAAAATTGGTACAGATAGGTTTTAGAGGCCTGCAAGTCGAATGGGGATATTTTCGAAAGTGTAAAGATATTAGGAGGACCGGGAAGGGGGGGCAGAGGGGCAAATAAAAAGCAAATAGAGTTAGATCATTCAAAATTGGTACATAGAGGTTTCCAATACCTACAAATCGATTGCGGATATTTTCGAATTTTTAAAATTATTGGGAGGGGGGGGGGGAGTAGAGCGGTAAAAAAATAAAAATAGAGATATATCGTTCAAAACTGGTGCATAGAGGTTTTTGATACTTACAAATCGATTGCGGATATTTTCAAATTTGTAAAATTATTAGGATAGACAGGAGAGGGGGGGGCGAAGTGGGAAAATAATAGAAATAAGGGTTAGAGCGTGTTGGGAATTTTTTCCGAAGGCAGTGAGAACCCGGTGCGACATTTTTCCTAATCAGATTTTGTTTCTCTTTTTTTTTCACGTGATAAAAATTAATGCAATTTTGAGAATTCATTATAGTGATTCATTTAAAAATAGGGACCAGCGAAGCGGGCTGTGCCTGCTAGTATATATTAAACGTATAACACAAAAGAGTCTAGATATTACGAATTTCTTTCTATTCTAAATTACTGATATTTAGCATATTATTAAAAATATAATTAAAATACCGTCGTCTGCTCAATCACGTGATAGAGGAAAACGAATAATCAAATTCTGAGAATCGAATTCAATTAAATATTGTTCTCAAGAACAAAAATGTTAATATTTAATCTATATATATAAAAGAACACTTCCTGAGTGAGTGAGTGAGGGGATGATCTATCAACGCCCAGACCGAAGCCCTGGACCTAGAAGCATGAAATTTTGTGACAATGTTCTTTCTATGACGTAGACATCCACTAAGAAGCGATTTTACAAAATTCGCCCCTCAAGGGGGGGAGGAGGGGCAAAACGTGATTTCACAAAAACCTTCATATCTCAAACAAAAAAACAGATATCCGTAAAATTTTTGCTTTAAAATATAGCTAATACAAAAGTCAAAAAAACAATTTCTAGAATTTTTAAAATTCGGTCCCCAAGGGGGGCGGGGGGGCAAAACGTGATTTCACATGCGTAAAACGTGATTTCGCATAATCCTATATATCTCAAACAAAAAAATAGATATGCGTGAAATTTTTGCTCTAAAATATTGCTAATGCAAATATCTAAAAACCAATTTCTGGAATTTTAGAAATTCATCCCCCAGGTAGGGCAACAGGGGGGGGGGCTAAGGGGCAAAAACAAATAGAAATACAGTTAGGGCGTTCAAAATTGATGCAGATAGGTTTTAGAGGCCTGCAAGTCGAATGAGGATATTTTCAATTGTGTAAAGTTATTAGGAGGGGCAGGAAGGGGGGGAGGGGAGAGGGGGGGCAAAAAAATAAAAATAGAATTAGATCGTTCAAAATTGGTATATAGAGGTTTTCGATACCTACAAATCGATTTCGGATATTTTCGAATTTGTAAAATTAATAGGAGGGGCAGCAAGGGGGTGGGGCGGCAAGGGGGGGCTATGGGGCAAAAACAAATAGAAATGCATTTAGGCCGTTCAAAATTGGTACAGATAGGTTTTAGATGCCCGCAAGTCGAATGGGGATATTTTCGAAAGTGTAAAGTTAATAGGAGGGCCGGGAAAGGGGGAGGGGAGAGGGGGGGGGGCAAAAAATAAAAATAGAGTTAGATCGTTCAAAATTGGTATATAGATGTTTTCGATACTTACAAATCGATTGCGGATATTTTCGAATTTTTAAAATTATTAGGTGGGGCGGTAAGGGGGGGGCTATGGTAAAAAACAAACAGAAATACAGTTTGGCCGTTCAAAATTGGTACAGATAGGTTTTAGAGGCCTGCAAGTCGAATGGGGATATTTTCGAAAGTGTAAAGATATTAGGAGGACCGGGAAGGGGGGGCAGAGGGGCAAATAAAAAGCAAATAGAGTTAGATCATTCAAAATTAGTACATAGAGGTTTCCAATACCTACAAATCGATTACGGATACTTTCGAATTTTTAAAATTATTGGGAGGGCGGGAAGGGGGGGGGGAGTAGAGCGCAAAAAAATAAAAATAGAGATATATCGTTCAAAACTGGTTCATAGAGGTTTTTGATACTTAAAAATCGATTGCGGATATTTTCAAATTTGTAAAATTATTAGGATAGGCAGGAGGGGGGAGCGAAGTGGGAAAATAATAGAAATAAGGGTTAGAGCATTTTGGGAATTTTTTCCGAAGGCAGTGAGAACCCGGTGCGACATTTTTCCTAATCAGATTTTGTTTCTCTTTTTTTCACGTGATAAAAATTAATGCAATTTTGAGAATTCAATATAGTGATTCATTTAAAAATAGGGACCAGCGAAGCGTGCGTTGCCTGCTAGTATAAAATAAAATAAAAGTAATATTGTGCATTTGTAAACAGTAGAATACTTGTATTTGTAAATTTAATAATTTTTTAAAAACACTTTATGTGTTTATTTATTTTCAACTGTAAGAATCGATTTTTGTATGTTCAAGTGTAACTGTTACATTAACTGATCTAGCAATAAATAATAGCTTGTTCTTGTGGAATGTTTATGGATTATAATTTGAATTTTAAAATGTTTTCATTTAATTTAATTGCATAAAGGTGTTACAACAAGTTAATTAACTTAGTTACTAGTCTAAATGGATTTACGCACTACGATATTGCACTGTCACTGATTAAAGTACCAAAAATCAGAGTTCTTCATGAACATCAATAACAAATATAAACTAAATGATGATTGTAAATGTATACATCACACAAAAAATGATGAATAATGATATAAAATGGATTAAAAATGATGATGTATAAAAAAATAACACAGATTAAATACGATTGATCAAAAATAAGAATAGAAAATATGTTATTTCACCAATCGCTATAGATAAACAAGACTTCGTCTGCTCTTTGTTTTTCCTCTATCATGTGACCTCTGACGTCAGGTGGGAAGAACCCATTTACAATACATTTATTGCACTATAAAAATTCTAAAAAAAAAAAAAAAAAAAAAAAAAAATTAAGTAAGAAAGAAACAGAAAAGAAAAAAGTAAATAAATAAATTTTAAAAAATTATAGGTTAATTCAATCTACGTAACTTTACAATGTAATTTACTCAACACTGACTGATGCATGGAAATTCTAATGAAAATTCTAAAAAAAAAAAAAGAAAGAAAGAAAGAAAAAGAGAGAGTTTTGGTTTAAAATATAATTTACGAGACTTTTTCTGCAGCAAGAAATTTCTAAAAAGAATTAAAAGATAATTCAGTGTGCATTTAGGATTTTACAGCATAATTTACATTGCACTTTTACTGCAGCTTGAAAATTCTATAAAATAAGGCTATTTCAACGCTAAAACGACTAGAAATGCACAAAATTAGCACTTTATCAACTTACTACGCCTCTTTGAAAGAATTTATACAAAAATAATAAAAAATTATACAGACACGACATTATTTCATTATTGAAAACATGAAAATCTGACATTGACAGATTTTAATTTAGTGCCAGAGGCCTACTGCTAAACTTGTTAATATCGACAAATTCTTCTTTAGTTAATTCGTGACGATCTAAATTCCATGATAAAGTTTTCATTAAATCAAACCAATGTGTTTCAGCTGCAGATACTGTAACAAATAACGTTGGAAGTCCAGACTGTCTTGTAGCCGCAAAACAACGTTTTTTCTCTTTTTCCCATTGAGGGGGAGGTGTGCCTTGGGGGGGATTCATGTCAAAGGTGTTCCTTGGGGGGGGGACTCATGTCAAAGTTGTACCTTGGGGGGGGGGGACTCATGTCAAAGTTGGGCCTGGGGGGGGGACTCATGTCAAAGTTGTGCCTTGGGGGGACTTCATTCAATAAATCCCCATTCAATAAACCGACTGAAATAGGCCCTTAGCACTATTAAGAGTAACGTATAAAAATTCGACAACTGTATCGACTGAAATAGGCCTCTAGCACTAAAAAGAAGGGGTTGAATGTAGTTTAATTTACAAAGTAATTCAATATATATTGTATATTGCATGTTTTAAATCATTTAAAAAAGAATTTGTATACTATATCTAGCATATATTTTTTCCTGGCATATTGTACTTTTTACAAAAATGAGTGTACAGTATATTTCCTCTTAAAGTTCAAGAGAAAGAAAAATTCCTCATCCAGTTTTTATATATTCATTTTTTGAAGGCAAAACTATTAGAATATTTTTCAATAATGGACTCTTCCCAGTTTCGTCTGCTCAATCATGTGATAGAGTAAAACGAATAATCGGATTCAATTAAATATTGTTCTTAAGAACAAAAATGTTAATATTTATATATAATAAAAGTAATATTGTGCATTTGTAAACAGTAGAATAGTTATATTTGTAAATTTAATAATTTTTTAAAAACACTTTATGTGTTTATTTTCAACTGTAAGAATCGATTTTTGTATGTTCTAGTGTAACTGTTACATTAGCTGATCTGGCAATAAATAATAGCTTGTTCTTGTGGAATGTTTATGGATTATAATTTGAAATTTTAAAATGTTTTCATTTAATTTAATTGTATAAAGGTGTTACAACAAGTTAATTAACTTAGTTACTGGTCTAAATGGATTTACGCAGAACGATATTGCACTGTCACTGATTTAAGTACCAAAAATCAGAGTATTTAACATGTTCTTCATGAACATCATTAACAAATATAAACTAAATGATGATTGTAAATGTATACAGCAAACAAAAGATGATGAATAAGGATATAAAATGGATTAAAAATGATGATGTATATAAAAAAAAAATAAAAACAGATTAAACACGATTGATCAAAAATAAGAATAGAAAATATGTTATTTCAGCAATCGGCTGTAGATAAACTAGACTTCGTTTGCTATTTGTTTTTCCCCTATCATGTTACCTTTGACGTCAGGTGGGAAGAGCTCATTGTTGTCAATAGTTATCAATATTTGTCAAAAATATTAACATATTTTTCAATAACCTGTTATGCTAAACTTAATTATAAAGAGTACTGCTACATATATATATATATATATATATATATATATATATTAGGGATGAAACGGATAGTGATTTTGCCGGATACCGGATATCGGATATCCGGAGCTCTTGTGCCTGCCGGATACGGATACCCGGCATTAGTTTTGTTTTTTGTATATTTCCTTTCTTTCTTTCTTTTTTTTTTTTTTTTTTTTTTTAACAATAAAATATAAACAGATTTCATATGCTATTCTTTTAAAAACATTTTAAATATAATTTACTTAAACATATTTAATATTTTATTTATTTGTGCAATATCACCATGAAGATTAAAACTTTAAGCCTAACATGCTCATTCCGATACTTGCAGCTTGTCATGAAAAGTATTGTCACAAAAAGATAGGTTTTGTTCAGAATTACAAAACTAAAACTTATTATTTACATAATATTTACATTACTAGTATTAAAAAAGTGAAATAAAATATTTTACTAATATAATCATAGTTGAAGGGTTATTTTCGTAGGAAAACTAATATATTGTGGCAATCACAAAACTTTCTGTTATATCATTCTATATAACAGTGCCACTTACGGTTTACGTTGTACAAAAGTTTAACCATAGCTTCTCACAATAAATATTTTGCATATGGAGTTCGGTGCAGTTTTAATAAACAGATGCTCAGATATAGGCTTTTAAAAAATCATAATAGCAGCTCCACCTATCGGCTGATATATACCTAAATAAGGTTGACATTCGTTTTCATAATGGTTATCTTACATATCAAGTTTTATGCACTTATGTCATAGAAGTTGAGACAGCCCATTTATGAGGTAAATTGCAGCGCAGTATTGCCACCTGTTGACCGATATACACCAAAAATAAATCACAAGAGTGTTTCATAATGGCTGTCTCACTCACATACCAAGTTTTGTGCAATTATACGCAATAGAATCTGAGGTATTGCCTTCTCGTTTTTGGGAGAAATTTCCGTATAGCAGCATTACCTATTGGCCAACATGCACACAGATTGAATCAGCATAATTTCTCATAATGCCCTTCTAACATAAAGTTTCATGTAATTATATGCAATAGAACCTAAGATATGGCCTTCCCTGAAATTGCAAAATGTGCTGTATAACAGCACCACCTGCTGAATGATTGGCACCAAAATTCGATAGGCACATTACATGCCAAGGTGCATGTGCATATATATTTCTATGAAATTCTGTGCAGTAGTTCCTAAGATATAGCCTTTCTTTAAGTTGCATAAATCGCAGTGCGGTAGCATCACCTGTTGAGCCATATGCACCAAAAGTTGATAGGCACTGATTTATGCCATGGTTCAACTACATATAAATTCATATGTAATTATATGGAGTAATTTCAGAGGTACAGTTGGACAGAATTTTTGTCACATATACACAAACAGATATATTTTTTAATTGATCAAACCAGGTTCTGGACTTCTTAAAATATATAAATCCATCGAAAACCCAGAAGCTAAAAATTTATATGAATTCAATAATTTCTTTTGAGACATTTATAAGAAAGCATAAAAGAAAGAAACAACAACAACAACAAAAAAAAAAGTTTTAAACTAGTATGTTATGGCTATCACAAAACTTTCTTCTATATCACTATATATAACAATGCTACATGCTGTTTAACGTGCACAGAAAAAACTTAATCATAGCTTCTCACAATAAAGATTTTAGATATAGAGTTTAGTGCGATTTTAATCAAAAGATTTTGAGATGTAGCCCTGTGGATAATCATAGAAGGTGAGGAACAGCTGCGCCACCTGTTGGTCGATATACACCAAAATTAAGCCAGCTTTCGCTCTCATATTATTTATTTTGCATATCAAGTTAAGTGCAGTTAAATATTATAAATGTTGAAATTTAGCCTTCCTATTCACAGAGTAAATTGCAGCATAGTATAGCCACCTATTGATCGGTATGCACCAAATTTTGTGCAATTATACACAAATGAATCTGAGATATAACTTCCCCAATCACGGGAAAACTGCATCATAGCAGCACCCCCTATTGGCCGATATGCACAGAAATTAAATAAACGTGTTTCATAATAGCCCTATGACATAGTTTTTTTTTTTTTTATACACAGTAGAAGCTGAGATATAGTCTTCCTTTAAATAGGAGAAATCACAGTATAGCAGCACCACCTGTTGACTGATTTGCACCAAAACTTAATGGACACTTTTTTTTTTTTTTTTGTTAAGGTGTAACTATGTATAAATTTATATGAAATTCTGTGCATTAACTCTTGAGCTAGAGTTACTACACAAAATTTTTGTCACACAGACATTTTCTAAAAATGGTCAAATTGTGTTCTGGTTCCCCCAAAATGCGTAAATCCACTGAAAACTGGAAGTTGAAAATTTTTAGGAATTCTAATACTTCTATTTAAAATAGAAGAAAATAATAATTCAAAATGAATTTATGTTTTTTTCTTTGTATAAATTTTACATATTTTATATTCTGTACAGATAAGAAGGAAAAGTTTAGATTATTTATTAAAATTCTTTAATTAAAAGTTAAGTTTTTGTAATGTACAAAATCAAAAACTTTAAATAATCGAACGTTTAAAAAAATATTTTTTTCTTCTCCTTTAACAATCTAAAAGTCAAAGTACATACTTTCTGAAAATTTAAATATGTACATTTATTTGAAGTAATTTTAATTTTGGGGAATATATCTATGCAATGTAATGGGAATTCTTAATTTAGGTGCTTTAGCAAGATATTCTATTAAAAGCATAAATTTATATAATTTTTTTTTTTAATAATACAAATCGAATAGGTAGATGGCGCAGGCAATGTAGATGCTCTGCTAGTATAAATATACGGTCACAAGAGCTTTCTTATGTATGAAAAAGTGGATTGTAAATAAACAAGCAGGTTCTAGTCAATAAATGCACATTATTTGACTCATTTTCGAAACAATCTAACAACTTTCCAATACTAACAATATTACTAAACAATCTAACAACATGTTAAACAAAAGTCATAGAAACAGAGTTATATGCACTGCACAGATTGAATATCATTTGTATAGGAACAGCTCTTTTTATTGTTATGGGGAAGATTAGGGGGAATGATATAGATCACTCTGGAAAAACCTAGCAAACTCTGTATAAAATTAAAATAGGGCTTCTATATTTCTTAGACCTGAAGCTACTTTTGTATAAATTTGTTTGCTAAAGAGGCTAATTTCAAATTTCACAAAAGCTTACTTTTTTTTTTCTTTCTTTTTAAAAAAAAAAAAAAACTTTATGCTACAACAATATTTAAAAAAAAAATAATTATCGCAAAATTTTCATTTGATGGGAGTTTAAGCCTAAATTTTCTGCTTCGGATATCTGTCGGATATCCGGCTTGAAATTGCCGGATATCCGTATCCGGAGTGCTGATATCCGGTACCCCGCCGGATATTTAAAACTCGGCCGGATACCGGATAGTTACCGGATATCCGTTTCATCCCTAATATATATATATATTCATATAACTAATATGCATTGAAAATGAAATAGTCTTTCATTTCAGTCAATGAATTGAGAATGTATCGATATGTATACGAGCAATTTTTATCTATAACGTGTATTTCTGTATACTTTTTATGATTAAAAATATAAAGACATTAAAAAATGCATTATTATTCATTTGTTTTGTGTAAAGCTACATAAATAAATTTAGCTTAAAAATCAAAATCATCATCGCCATAAAACAACAAAGCACTTCAATCAATTAGCTAGTCAAACCATAGCCTCCTAAAGTACTGAAGGAGGTTATGGTTAAACATTAAAAAAAAAAAAAAAAAAACTCCTGAAAAAAATAATTTATACGATATTATCAATTTTTATTTTTCATTTTATTTTTCAGTTCATGTTCTTTGGCATTTGAACATGAAAACATAAAAAATTACAAAATATTCAAGAAAAAAAAATTAAAATTGAAAGTAAGCAAATTAGATTTTTTCCTTGTGTGTTACCCAATCAGAGAATATGACACCATTACGCATTGCCTTTTATTGTATCTTACAAAGGGTAATTTCGTCATTATGATAAAGTTTCATTCTAAGAACATTTATGCTTTACAAGCGCATTTTCAAATTATTTGTGAATTCATAAATGCGCATTTTCTCTTTGTTATTTAAATATCCTAAAAATATTAATTGTAATCATAGAATTAATTCACTCGTTCCTACACACTACTACTACTACTATTTTTCTTAAAGTTATTCTTAAAGTATACTGAATATATATAAAGATTTTGTCTGTTAAATATTCTAAAATTCTCAAAAATATTTGCATATTGTATATATTTTGGTAAAAATGAAAGAGAATTTGTCCATCGTCTATTTCACTTAAAATTGGGTGCGTATTTGTATATATACAATATTTATTTATTTATTTTAAACTTCTTTAAAAAAAATATATACTTTTTTAATTATGTATATTGCCCACCTCTATATAAAATATACTAATGATTAAACTGCCAAAATTTAACACATACTACTTTGGTTAGGTCGTTTATAAAGAGAGGTAAACTTTTTCGACATCTTTTGCTTTGTTAAGACTTCACATCCATGTGTAATTATTTATTGGTTAAATATGTGTGTGTGTCTTTTAATTCTTATTTATTTAATTTTTTCATCGTGACTATGCTTTGGGACTTGAAAACTGTCTAATTTCCACGTTATATATATTTCCTTTAGGGTAGGCAATAAAGCAAAAAATCTGAAATATCGATTTATACACGCACACTTTTTTGTATTTCTTACACTTTTTTTTTTAATGATTGAACATACACATATATTAATATATATTATTTGTTACTTAATTAATACGAATTATACTTCTTTGTTTTTATTATTTAATTAGATGTCGTCGATATACATTAACCTTTAGAAATCCAATTTAAATATCGTCCTTAATTGTTTTACTGCTAACAAACCAAATTGTTATGAATTTTTTTAATCGGTTCTACTCTACTTTTCCTTCAATATAATTTGAAAAAATATGTATATATATGTGTGTGTGTGTATGTATGTTAATACTGATAAGTAACTGTTATTAAAACGTTTGAAAGAATGTTTCAGCAAATAATTAAAATTCTCAACGATTATTATTAACAAAAAAGAACTAAGCCGTTTTCTTTCTGTTCATTTATAAAATTTATAATAGATGGTGTAGACAGTATTTTTATTATTCTAATCCATGGAATGTATTACAATTCATTATATTCTCTAAAAGTCGTTCCAATGGTATTCATGATTGCTTCTGTAATATATTCTCCCTTAAATTATTTTTGCAAGGAACAATAATTGAATACTAGTACCATGTATCACTTTTCTAACAATGATTTAGACTATAGTTCAGTAAAATGAATTCAAAATGTGTATCACCCATCAATCTAATTTAATTTAATATCATCCGTCTGAAAAATTACACAGACAAATAGTGAAAAATTGTTTTTTTTTTTTTTTTTTTTTTTCTTTTTTCCTGTAATGTATCCGCTTTCTGCGATTGGTTGTACTGCAGCATTTTGCCCATTGGTCCGCAGAATAATACGTCACTTTGTTTCTGCCTTTGCATAAATACTTTTCGAAATTCTTTTCTTTTGGGCACGTGGCGTAGCTGATCGGTTGCCTTTTAACTATGCAGGTATTTCTCAATTTTTATGTAATTTTCGCGCGCTCACAAAAAAAGTTTTAGAAATCCTGAAACAGCTGTATTTATATGTTTTAATCAAATATTGAAATATAATTCAATATAATCTTCAGTTACGTTACTCTGTTTTTTAGTAATATAAATATTGTATAATATTTTTATTGATTCATGTTTTAAGATATCTTGTACTATGCCAAAAAAGTTTTAACATTAAGCTTTATTTTTGTAGTGTTTTTATCAATTATTTGTCCTCTAATAAATTAAAATAAATAAATAAATAAAAACTACATAGAAAGATAATTATATTTATGTTTTATCAAATTGAGGATACATTTCAGAAATTTATTTAATGGCAACTTTAATAAATAATGTACTAATATAAAAAGTCTTTTTTTTTTTTCTTTCTTTTTTTTAAGATACGTCACAAACACACACACACACACACACACACACACACATATATATATATATATATCGATGCAGTATATAATAATATATAGATATTATATACATTGCGTCAGGTTTACAATGGCATTTTTATTATATCTAATGTACATGAAACAAATGGTAAAAATATACAAACTAATATATTGTTTCCAGTTCTTGTAAACTTTAGTATAGCTTTTAAATTAAAAAATATATGATAAAAAATAATAAAAAAAAAAACATAAAATTATTATTTATATTTTAATTACTTAATATTTTGGTTTGTTCATATACTAGCATATTACATAATTTCATAATATTCAATAACTTAATAATTTTTAAATCGTAAAAAAGAGAGAGAGAAAGAAAAAAAAGGGAAGAAATAAAAATAAATGTACAAATATACATTGCACCGGAAATTGTCTTTAAAATTATCAATTTAGTTTAATTTGATGCAATTTCATGCGCTTAACAGATATTTAAAAATATGGTATAGAACTTTATTAAAAGCTAAATTTCATTGAGAAAGTAATAGCTATGATTAGTGTTATATTAATACCAAGCTATAGATTTCATTTACTGCTAACTATCTTAAATAAAATTCAAATTAAAAAATTTTATGTAAAGAAATTTTTCTTTGTGCATTTATAAAATTTCTATAGTAAAATAATTATTTAACAAAATATTGTATTAATAAATTATCTGTAATTATTAATATAA
This sequence comes from Salticus scenicus, assembly GCA_963930645.1. NCBI lineage: Eukaryota > Metazoa > Arthropoda > Arachnida > Araneae > Salticidae > Salticus > Salticus scenicus. The sequence goes on from OZ005652.1 coordinate 68,643,242, forward strand.
AAAGTAGTAAAATTTATGTAAATATATTAATATAATTTAAATAAAATAAAAGTAATATTAGTTTAGGGCATGAGATTACTTGATATTTTTCATGTGTGATAATGGGAAAGAATATATCTGCCAGGTATTACAATTTTTGAATACTCGTGTTTTGTTTTTTTTTTTCACTCATTTTATATTTAATCATCTTTTTAATTACATAAAAATGCCATAAAAGCTGTAAATATATATATATATATATATATATATATTACTGGTATCCAAAAAATGTTACACAGTTGCATTGTTTATTTATTTGTGTGTGTGTGTACGTATTGCAATTTTAAAAATTACAGTTTTTTAAATTCAACTTAAGCCAGTTGATTTTAAGTAGCACATTATATGCTAATTTTCCTGGCATTTTAACAAAAAAGATTGTGAATATCAATAGTTAAATTGCATAATTATAACAATTTTAAAATCCTGTTTGTAAAAGTTTTCAAAAAAGAGAAATATCGATTATCGTTTGACTTAACGATTCAAAACAAAAAGTTGGGAGGGGGGAAATGGTCAGGTTTATTACTTTTCATTGCACTCTTTTACATTAAAAAAAATAATTTTGAAATTAAAAAGTGTACTTTGAAAAGCAAAAGTTTTTCAATTCTTACCGGTATTCGATATCCATTGTCTCCTGGCATCATTTTTTACTTCAATTACCCAACTATCGTAAGTAAAAAAAAATTCGATGTCGAGTTTTTACTTTACTTGCATGTTTTAAAATCTTCTGGGGCCCCAAAAATGCTTTGGAAAAAGCTTAGTACGTGTGACTGTGTATGTATGTGGAGGGGGGGGATAGAATAACGAAATTTCGTAATTAAGACAAATTACGCGTCAGATGATTTTGTTGTTTTAATAAAAATTTGAAAACCGAAAATGGGATCATGATTTTTTTTTTTTTTTTTTTTTTTTTTTAAAGCCCAGCCCGGGCGGGTTTTTTGGGGGGTTTAATTGGGTTTTAATAGGCTTTTTTGGGTTTAATTGGGTTTTTTTTATATTAAACGTAGAATAACACCAGTTTTAGACTAAAAGAAAACTTATTACAAAATAACAGTAATTAATTAAAAATTAAACGACCGTCATATTCTTAATATTGGTTTGGCCTAAACTGTAAAATGAATTCTTATTTTATTCTATTTAGTATTTTATCACAATTTTGAATTTAATTTTTTATTAAGTTATTTTGTGTAAAATTGAAACTAGTAACAAAAACGAAATATTTTAAACCTACCATGTACAATTTTCATATTACAAATAATTATGTATTTTTATATGGTTAAAGTAAAAAAAATGTGCAAATATTTTTTTAATTTTTGTTAATATTGGTAACTGACATTTGATTCATATTTGAAAACTTAATAAAGGAATACAAAACAAAATTATCACTGCCTACTTTTTACACTTACATGTCAGGAGTGCCTCCAGCTTTTAATTTTTGAAGCTCATTTTTGTGAAAAACGAAATTTTTTTGTGAAATTTTTTTCTGCAAGAAAAAAATTGTGTAACACCTTCCATTTTATTAGTCGTTCTATATAAATGTTTATTATCAAGTTAATAGCGTATCATTTAACCAAACCAAGTTATAGGTAAACATTAAAAATAATTATAGAACACGAAAATTTTTTATAGAAAGGTCATTTTTATAAAACTAAATCTTTTAAAAAAGCAGTTTTAATGAATTTGAAGTTTACGAGGGGCAAAAAAAGAACCCTATTTTTTGCCTGTATCGAACCTTACAGGGTCAATATATTATATTTGTTAGTTATGTTTATTATTTGTTGTTAAATCCTTAGAATTTTAGGCAAAGTATTACTTTTGTTTTTATTTTTTCATCATGACATACAAATACAAAAATGGCTTGCAATATTGTTCATTTTTTCTCATCGTTCATTTTTTTAAAGCTGTTCTGTTCAAAAGAGATATTGTTGATAGATGGTTGAAATGAAAGGAATTTTTCTAACAAAGTTGAAAAATAATTACATAATTTCAAACTGGCATATATATCACTAATATGATATGCTATGTTATGTAGATATAATAATAATTATATATATAATATAATAATTATACTTATACATATAATTATTATCCTACATAATATTTATTATGTATAATAATGTCAAGTAAGGAAATATAAGTAGAAAAATAATAAATTGTTTTTTAAAAGGGAAAAATTTTATTAGATTTAATAAAACCCACTTGAGTGTGGGTTTTAAGTTGGTAACATTTGTTGAATTGTTTGAAAATTAGGAAATGATGTTGAAGTAGTTATTGTAGCTATTTTTGTATCCCCAAATCAAAAGCTTGAAGATATAACATTATTTATTCACCGATCGCTATTAGAATATACTGAGGGAGGTTCTAAATTACTTAAACAAAATTTTCGTAAACTTCCACTTATATTGGCTGGAGATGTCAATATTAATTTAAATAATAAAGAAAAATTTGAACTCACATACTTTTTATCAGATACATTTGATTTAAGTATTGGTAATGAACCAGAGCAGTTCAAAACAAAATACTCTACTACAATTGATGCTGCTTTTTTCCGAGATACTTTGACAAAATTGAATCGCAAACATATGCATCTTATTATAGTTATTATAAGCCAATAATTACCATGATACAATATTATAACATTAAATATATATATATTATTTTAGTATTTTTTAAATATGATTTATAATTCATTTTTTTATATTTAATTTTTAATAAACAATTATTTTCGCTAAAATATTAAATGCAACTTTTTAATTTAATTCCTTACTTTACATTATTTGCATTGAGGAAAAAAAAAAAAAAAATAGAAAATAAACAATAAAATAAATAAATAAGAATAAATCAATCATTAAATTCATTTTTAAAAATAAATCAATCATTAAATTCACTTTTTTACTTCTTTTTATTTTCCTATTTCAAAATTATTAAAAAAAACTTTTTCGATATTGCTTGTAATGATACTGATTATTATTAATTTTCCTTTCTTTTTCTTTCGAAAGAAAAAAAAAAATGACGGAATGTAAAATTAATTGAGGTAGTGAATCAACGAATGCTTTGCCAGCTTCGCTGGTCACTATATTTAAAGGGGACTAATGTGCAAGTTGTACCTGACGGGACTAAAGTGAAAGTTGTACCTCAAGGGACTAATGTGAAAGTTGTACCTCACGGGACTAATGTGCAAGTTGCGCCGAACGAACAAACTATTTCTTTCAACGAAAATGCCTACTAATCCTGGACGATAGGTCTAATATATCGTATCATATTATATATCGTATTTATCGTAATATATCTCAATACTTATTTCGCTTCCTTCTTCGACTCGTTTTAATACGCAGTTTTTATATGCATGAGCAACCCCCGAAAAACAAAAACATTAAATTAATTTTTTTACTTATTTTTATTTCATATTATTTCACGCGCACTTTTTATTTCCTAATTCAAAATTATTTAAAAAAAAAAAAAAAAAAAAAAAAAAAAAAAAACTTTTACGATATCGCTTGTAACGATACTGATTATTATAATTTTCTTTTCTTTTTCTTTCAATAATAATAATAATAAAGATTTTGATGAAATTCTCGCAAAAGCAGAATTTAGTTTAGGGCGGAGGACTATTAGCTTTTTTTTTTTTTTTTTTTTCTTTTTTCAAATTATAACATTGCTTTCAAATTATTCAATTATATTTTCGATAAATTTTAGATTTCGACAAATGTCCAACTATCGAAATCGACAACGCAAAAATCCCAGATTGAGACTAATAGGCCCTCAGTCCTAATAATGAGAAAGAGAGAGAGAATAAACAATCTATATCTCTATATCAAACGAAATTTGAAATTGAAAAAAAGCCTAAAGAACTTTGTGCCTAACGGGGTTGCCCCGACCGCACATGTTTATTTATTTATTTATTTTATTATTTTTTATTGTTTGCAATGGAATTAAAAAGTAAATCGTAACCTTTTTTTTTTTTTTTTTTTTTTTACTTTGTATTGTACTAATATAGTTATAAGGATCTCATTTTTTTATGTCTTCGTGCTAAAAATAACTATACAAATTAAAATAACATGTACCCCCAAAAACGTGTAATTTTATAACATTTTAGTGGGAAAAAATCTCCCATAGAATAATAAAAGTTATGAAATGTAGATGAGTTAGAAAATAAGTAATAATCCGAAATAATGATTGATTATATCAATTCTACCCCCAATTTTTGAGTTAAACTCGTTAGTATTTTTTAATTATTAGATCACCGTAATAAGATAATTGGTAATTTCATTTAATTTTCTGTATATCCTTTAGAGAAATATTTAACATTTTATAACAATATCTGTTTGAGCGATTTAAAGTAACATTCTTTATATTTGAGTATTATTTTTAAGTGAAACTTACTTTAGTTTTAATAAAAATGAAATGTGTACTTTTTGTAAGTTAATAATAAATTTAACATAAATAATTAAGTAACATAGCAATTTAGATAATCATAAAATTATTTTTTTATTTTTATTTTTATTTTTTATTTTTATTTATTTAATTATCGATTTTGTGTGTGATATTTTTACATTATTGATCTATTTTATTGCCAGAGTTTTCTACATGTCTTTTTGATGGCATGTTATACTGTAATTTTAGAAAAGTTTTTCCAAAAAAATTCAATAGTTTAGAATCTGTCCATTTAAGTGTTATCTAATTTAAATAATATTGTTTATTATTTAAATTAACTATATCTTTTTATGTTTTTCTAGTGTGTATTAATTTTTTAGATTACAAACTAAGCATAAATATTAATTTTTATATTCTTTGTTAGTTCCTTCAGAAGAAATTCTTCGTTTAAGAAACTGCAAAAATATTGCTGAATATTCTAAAGCAGTTATAGTTCTATCCCAGACTTTCTCTTTAAGCGGAAGTTTATGCAATTTCTTTATAAAATGGCATTTTTTATGTAGTTTTTTTTTTTTTTTTAATTATACTTAAAAAACGTTTAGAATATTAATTTACTTACTTTTGCTATTTATAAGACATTTTTTAATAAAAATTTATTTTATAAATATGAAAACAAAAGGAAGACTAAAATTGTAATTTTACAAATGTATGTTGACTTTTCAAATATTTGTTAGCTATGCAAAAAAAAAAAAAATCTTATTTACTCAAATAAATATGACAATCTTTAATTTAATCTGTCTTCAATCACATATAATAATTGAATTTCATAGCAAATAAAAAACTGATTGTTTAAATAAGATAAAATATTTCATATAATTATTAAATGATCAATTATTTATGTTAATTTATATTCCATTAGAACAAAATTCTATGTACTAATGCATTAAAGAAATAAAACAACTTAGATCTTGATTTTACAAATATAGTATAAATTTACATAATTACACTGGATATAATTTTTAACTTAACCCTACAAGGCACCCAGTTCCATATGTGGAACACCGACTTTAATCGTTCCTATAGCTATACGTTCCTATAGCTATAAAAGTATTAGTAGCGACATCTCTTGGCATCTTGATAGAAGCTACTGACATTTAGCAATGTAGTAATGCGAATCTTTACCTAAAAATGTCGTTTGTGTTTTTGTTATAGTGCACTCAGTGTGAAATTTGAACGAAAGTGATACGTTAGTCGTTTGTCTGAATTCAAAAATGAAATAAGAATAGTTATTGAACAGTTTTGACTCGAAAAAAAATACTGTGTGTTATAACGAAGTGTATATTTTGCTGAGGTAAGTTGTATTTTTTATATTACAATAGCAAACATATTAGTAAATCATACTTTTATGTATGTTCCACATACGGTACGTTGAGCTAAAAAGTTGATTTTTCCGTAAAATATGGTTTTATTTTTATAAGTTTTCCCTATCTTCTGATCACTAATTACAACCTATATATTTTTGTCTCTCACTAAAAAAAAAAAAAAATTGAGCCTTGTAGGGTTAAAATCAAATTTTATTCGCTAAATTCTTGCAGAATCAGAAAAATTGCAATTCTCAAATTGCGTTTGGAAAACTAATGTGCGTTAGTGCGCTAAATTCGTTCCAAAATGTTTTTCTATTGTTGTGTCTCTGGGTGTGTGTGACAAAAATTTTGTGGCAGCTCTAGCTTAATAACTTATGCACAGAATATCTTATAAATTTATATGTAGTTTCATTTTGACATATATTAGATCAGTGTTTATCAACTTTTGAAGAAGGTCGTTCAACAGCTGATGTTGCCATTCCACTTTTTACCACATATTTTTATGTATGGCAGTATAAAGCAAAAATTCGTATAAATATGTACAATAAGAATTATTTTTAAGAAATCATTGTGAAATGAAAAGTAATTTTTTACTATAGTAACTGTCATTCCTCCTGGACGACATCCCTCTTGGATGGTGGGAGGAGGGTACACTCCAGGGCGTGTAAATTTTCATTTGAATAGTTGTTCAAAAGTTCTCTTTAAAACGAAGGGTTGAGCCATAATTGAAATCAAAGTTATCATATATAACTTCATCTCCAATACTAAGAAAAGAAACAAATTAAATCTGGAGGGGAAGGATGGAGAAGCATTTCTTCAGATGTAGCTTATAGGGCACAAAATTGATTTTCCTTCGACATTTTGTGTTACGTTTCTCTGACTGAAATAAAAACTGCTTTCACTATGGAAAATGATTTTTATAAATAATCTGTACTGCGTGAATTCGTATAAGAAAATACAGTTGAACATTTTGTGATGGCCACAGCATGTTAGTTTATATTTGTTGTGAAATTCCATATAAAATAATAAAACCTATTTTACAATTAATAACTATTCAAAATCTCTACAGTTAATCGTTATTTCATATGGGGTTGATGTTCGTATTAAGGCCAATTGTGTGCACTAAGTACGTGAGCCTAGATCGGGGGGGGGGGGGGGTGCTCTCTGCGATGGTCTTTCTAAGAGTCCTAGGCCGCATTCACGCGAGTTTCGGAGAACACCATGATGGTTCTAATACTAATATTTTACTACATCAAAAAACAAATTTTAAAATTTATTAATTCTTAATATAAATGTTTTAAGTTGCTCACTAGTTTCCTTTAAATAAGATACATCTAATCTTTCAGCATTCATATCTGATAAATTATTCTTTTTCATTTATGTATTTTATCTAAATTTCACTTTTCCATCAAAAAAATAAATAAATGTTATAAAATCTAAAAGATTTTCTTACTCATCCTTTGTTTTGTATAGAATTAATTTATTCTAAACCAAAATAATGTTTTATTCCTTAACAATCATTGCATATGTTTGTTATATATATATAAGATATAACAAACATTTATATTATCATCTGGAAACTAGTATATGTTGTGGCCGCCACAAGACTTTCTTCTATATTTTCCTATACAAATTCACTCAGTAACAATATTTAAAAAACATTTTATATATATATTTATATATATATATTTTTTTTCTTTTGTTAAAAGTTAAAAAAAAAAAAAATCGATAATTTTGTTTTAAATTATCACAGATTTATAGTTCAACCATTCGTTTTAAAGGTATTGACGACACCTTTCGAAATATACCCATCTTGAAAGTTTACCCCCCCCCCTTCCCCCATAGGGGGGAACCGATGCCCCCACATGCACAAATTTCTTTTTCTAGTTAACTAGGAATTTTATTCATTATCAATAATTCATATTAATTTTACAATCACAAGTTTAAAATAACTCTCATTATGCACATTTATACGAAATTTTGTCCAAAACTGCCATGTTAAAAATTTACAAAAAAAATGCGATCACAGCGCCACCTGTTGAGCGATTGATCCCCAAATCTATTCAGCACCAGTTTATGTCAGGGTGCAACTAAATACCAAGTTTGGTTAAATTTCATTCATTGGTTCGTGAGATACAGCGTCCACAATAAACGTGATACACAGACATTTTCTAAAAACTATCAATTCGTGTTCAGGACATCCCAAAACGTGTAAATCCATCAAAAAACGGAGGTCGAAAATTTTCACGAATACAATACTTTCTCTATATTACATATAGAAGAAAGTAAAAATCCGATTTGATGTATTTAATTTCGTTATGCACAACTTATGAATTCACTTAAAAGTCATCGAAATTTACAATTCAAGAACTTGAATTTATTTTACTGAAATTCAAATTAAAAATTACACACTTGTCAATATATATTTCATTTTCCTAATTTCAAATATGCCAAAAGCAGGGGATGAAATAATTATCTTTAAATATTCATTCATACGGTACAAGGTATTTGTTAATATTTAATTTAATCATGCGTAAGCGATAATTAAAGTCAACGTTTGAATAACATAAAGTCTCAAAGGTAAATAAAGAAAATATCATAACTCTGAAATCAGAGAAGTGAAATTTTTAAATGTAGAATAAAACTAGTATGTAACAAATACTAGTCTATAACTAAATAAATAAAACTAGTCGAATAAAACTAGTCTAGTCTATAACTTTCTTCAATATTTTCCTATACATATTCAATCAGTAACAATATTAAAAAAAAAAAAAAAGTACGATTTTTTTTTTTTTTTTTCCTAAGGTTTTTTTTTTTTTTTTTTTTTTTTTTTGTTAAAAGTAAAAAAAAATCGATAACTTTGTTTTAAATTATCACAGATTTATAGTTCAACCATTCGTTTTAAAGGTATTGACGAGATCTTTCGAAAGACACCCATCTTGAAAATTTACCCGACCCGGGGGGATACTTCCCCCCCAGGGGCGGAAGCGATGCCCCCACATGCACAGAAATTTTTTCCTAGTTAACTATTACTATTATCAATAACTCATATTAATTTTACAATCACAAGTTAAAAATAACTCTCATTATGTACATTTATACGAAATTTTGTCCTATACTGCCATGTTAAAAATTTAGAAAAAATACGATCACAGCGCCACCTGTTGAGCTATTGATCCCCAAATGTAATCAGCACCACTTTATGTCGGGGACCAACTAAATACCAAGTTTGGTTAAATTTCGTTTAAAAAAAAAAAAATTGCGATTTTTTTTTCTAAGTTTTTTTTCGTTAAAAGTAAAAAAAATCGATAACTTTGTTTTAAATTGTCACAGATTTATAGTTCAACCATTCGTTTTAAAGGTATTGACGAGACCTTTCGAAAGATACCCATCTTGAAACTTTGCCCCCCCTGGTGAGGGGGAACCGATGCCCCCAAATGCACAAAAATTTTTTCCTAGTTAACTACTACTATTATCAACCTCATCTTTCGAAAGATACCCATTGTGAAAATTTACCCCCCCCCTATTTCCCCCCTAGGGGGCGAAGCGATGCCCCCCCCATGCAGAAAATTTTTTCCTAGTTACATACTACTATTATCAATAATTCATATTAATTTTACAATCTCAAGTTTAAAACAACTCTTATTATGCACATTTATACTAATTTTTGTCCTATGCTGCCATGTTAAAAATTTAGGTAAAATGCTATCACAGCGCCACCTGTTGAGCTATTGATCCCCAAACATAATCAGCACCAGTTTATGTCGGGGACCAACTGAATACCAAGTTTGGTAAATTTCGTTTAAAAAAAAAAAAAAAAACGATTTTTTTTCTAAGTTTTTTTTTTTTTTTGTTAAAATTAAAAAAATCTATAATTTTGTTTTAAATTATCACAGATTTATGGTTCAATCATTCGTTTTAAAGGTATTGACGAGACCTTTCGAAAGATACCCATCTTGAAACTTTGCCCCCCCGGGGGGGAACCGATGCCCCCACATGCACAAAAATTTTTTCCCAGTTAACTATTACTATTATCAACGAGACCTTTCGAAAGATACCCATCTTGAAAATTTACTTCCCCGGTACCCCCCCCCCCCACATGCACAAAATTTTTTTCCTAGTTAACTACTACTATTATCAATAATTCATATTAATTTCAATCACAAGTTTAAAATAACTCTCATTATGCCCATTTATACGGAATTTTGTCCTATGCTGCCATGTTAAAAATTTGCATAAAATGCGATCACAGCGCCACCTGTTGAGCTATTGATCCCCAAATCTAATCAGCACCAGTTCATGTCAGGGTGCAACTAAATAGCAAGTTTGGTGAAATTTCATTCATTGGTTCGTGAGATACAGTGTCCACAAAAAAAAATGATACAGACAGACAGACATTTTCTAAAAACTATCAATTCGTGTTCAGGACACCCCAAAACGTGTAGATCCGTCAAAAAACAGAGGTCGAAAATTTTCGCGAATCCAATACTTTCTCTATATTACATATAGAAGAAAGTAAAAAACTAGTATGTTGTGGCCACCACAAGACTTTCTTCTATGTTTTCCTATCCATATTCAATCAGTAACAATATTTAAAAAAAAAAAAAAAAATACGATTTTTTTTCTTTGTTGTAGTTGTTGTTGTTATTGTTATTGTTAAATGTAAAAAAAAAAAATCCATAACTTTGTTTTAAATTATCACAGATTTATGGTTCAACCATTCGTTTTAAAGTATTGACGAGATCTTTCGAAAGATACCCATCTTCAAAATTTACCCCTTCCCCCCAGAGGGGAAGCGATGCCCCCACATGCACAGAAATGTTTTCCTAGTTAACTACTACTATCATCAATAATTCATATTAATTTTACAATCACAAGTTTAAAATAACTCTCATTATGTACATTTATATGAAATTTTGTCCTATACTGCCATGTTAAAAATTTAGAAAAAATGAGATCACAGCGCCACCTCTTGAGCAATTGAACCTCAAATGTAATCAGCACCAGTTTATGTCGGGGACCAACTAAATACCAAGTTTGGTTTAAAAAAAAAAAAAAAAAAAAAAATGCACAATTTTTTTTTTCCTAGTTAACTACTACTATTATCAACCTTTCGAAAGATACCCATTTTAAAAATTTATCCCCCCCCCCCTCCTTCCCCCATAGGGGGGAACCGATGCCCCCACATGCACAAATCTGTTTTCGTGAGATACAGCGTCCACAAAAAAGTGGTACAGACAGACAGACATTTTCTAAAACTATCAATTCGTGTTCTGGACATCCCAAAACGTGCAAATCCATCAAAAAACGGAGGTCGAAAATTTTCACGAATACAATACTTTCTCTATAGAAGACTACATATAGAAGAAAGTAAAATCTTTAAAATGATACGAAATTACGGTGCTGTAAAATCTGTGTACTTTAAATCGTTGTAATCAGATTCCATACCAATGCACATATTACTTTCTTCTATCTTCAATAGAAGAAAGTATTGGATTCGTAAAAATTTTCGATTTCGGGTTTTTGATGGATTTACACGTTTTGAGAGCTGTAGAACACGATTTTACCATTTTTAGAAAATGTCTGTCTGTCTGTGTGTGCGTGTGTGTGTGACAAAATTTTGTGGCAACTGTATCTCTGGAACTACTGCACAGAATTTCATACAAATTGGTATGTAGTTGCACCTTGACATAAATTAGTGCCTATCAACTTTTGGTAAAAATCGTCTCACAGGTTGCGTTGCCATCCCGCTTTTTCTAAATTTTTAACAGGGTGATATAGGGCAAAATTTTTCAAGATGGGTTTCTTTCGAAAGGTCTCGTCAGTACCTTTAAAACGAATGGTTGAACTATAAATCTGTGATAATTTAAAACAAAGTTATCGATTTTTTTTTACTTTTTACGAAAAAAAATTTTTTTTTTTCTCTCCCCTTAATTTTATCAAACTCCCACGGTTTCCGTGTTCTGTCAAACTTAAACTAATTTTTGCTTTTTTCCCCTAATTTTGTCAAAGTCCTACGGTTTCCGTGTCTTGACAAACTTTAACATATTTTTGCATTTTTCCCCTAATTTTGTCAAAGTCCCACGGTTTCCGTGTTTTGACAAACTTAGAATAATTTTCACATTTTACCCAAAATTTTGTGAAAGTCCCACTTTTTTTTATTATTATTATTGTTGTTACTGAGTGAATTTGTATAGGATAATATAGAAGAAAGTCTCGTGGTGGCCACAACATACTAGTTTTTTAAATGCTTTTATTTAACTTCTTTTTTTTTTTTTTTTTTTTTGATTCCGATTGAGTTTAAATTTTGCAAGAATATGCTTAAGCAGTAAAGGACTTAGTCCAGTACCAAATTTATTTCCGAATTTTAACACATTTTCTACCATTTGACTGAGCAAAACTTTTGCATACGTATATATTATTGATATCCGCTTAATTGGAATTTTTAGTACGTTTTAAAGTAATATGTTTTTAAAATTTTTTACATAATTCATGAATTATTAAGACCAATACCAAATTTATTTCTGAATTTTAACATATTTTCTACCATTTGATTGAGCAAAACTTCTTAATGCACTTTGAAATAATATCATGGTTTTAAAAAATTTTAATTCATGAATTATTTCTTTTTAAACATGCAAAAAACATCCTTGCAACTTCATTTTCGTAGTTTCCATGCCTCTATGTGTAATAAACCGACATTTTAATGAATTTAATTGACATTGGTGTGCATATGCAGAATAATATTGCTTCATCTTTATCACTAAAATCAGAGAATTTTCGAAATTTTGAATTAAAAGTAGGTGGTATAAAATGTATACCACTTCCCCTGTTATTCTGAATTTTGGAACAGAATTAGATGATAAGAAATAAGTCAATTTTTTCGGCTAAGTCAAAAAGGCAAAAATTTATTAAAAATTTCCGGGGTGAATTTTCGAAATTTTGATTTAAAAGTAGGTGGTATAAAATAAATACCACCGCCCCCCTTTATTCTGAAAGGGTTTAAACAACTAGGCCCCCTGCTTGCTCCGCTCACCAACCCCCGACTCACTTTACTTATTAACCCATACAGAGCTCTGCCTGCCTATTCGCTAACAAATTATAGAACAAATTAAATGTTTAATAACTTTTACAAAACTATGTCACATGTAAGTGAAAATATCTAAATACAAACAAGTGTATCTAGAAAATAATTTTGTAAACATATTTTATATGTATATATAATTGCGTAATAAGGAACTTTTCCTTATTTAATTGAAGTTTTACTCTACTTTCAATTTGTTCAAAGCTAATTTAAATTATATAAAAACCAAAATTATTATTTTCAAGATTTGAACAAAAAGCAATCAACGTGTACATATGTGTGAGTTCTATTTAAAAAAAAAAAAATGCAAGATTTCTTTTTCCAGTTCCATTTACGCCAATGTGTTTGTATAGCATTTGTAACGTGTAGCCTAACTTTGAAGAATATAACTGCAACTAGCTTATTGAAAATATTTTAATTGAATAAATATATTTTCAATCTTATATTTCAAAATGTTTTTTTTTTTTTTTTTTTTTTTAAACATCCGTGGAACTTTTTTTTTTTTTTTTTTTTTTTTTTTTACAAAAAATTTCTATGTTTACAATTATTGAAACTGAATTACTCCAGTTGCTGAATTAATTCAAAAGCAGTATTCATATTTCGTGGTAAAAACAAGCAAAATGATTTGTTAACGATAATTCTTAATCTCTTTCTGGCAATAAATCAATCAGAAACAACTAAACCTTGTTTCATTTCTCGTTATTCTCGGAAAGAGAAGAAAATGAAGAACCGGATGAGTAATAAATGAACTCACTAAGCAATTTGGAAGGTTGAAAAAATGGCATTTATGAGCATTGCGAAATTCATATTAGATTAAAAGTATTATCCGATGATATAATTGTGTATTATGTGGTTTATATGATTTATTACTTAGGATATATTAAATAATAATCCCTCGTTATAAAAGGACATATAAAAAAATATTTTTGTGAACCGTTCTTGGGAATTTTTAATTTCGATTATTCAGTTGCTAAAAATAAATCGAAATAAAGAAGTGCAACAAGATTTCTGTTCTTCGAGTTAAAAATATTATAAAATAATCTGGTGTGCCATAGATTACTTTCTCTTACCATGCATTTGACACTTTATCTACAGCCGATATTTTAAAATACAATTGGGTTTAAAAATCGAATAAAATTGAATTCATAGAAAAAATGTTAACGATATTTACAAGAATAGAACGTATTTATCTCATTTTACTCTCACTAGAAGGCACTAGACGCTACATATAGCGTTTTTGTTCCAGGTAATGGACTTGGTAAAATTTTGTGGAGCACTTTTGTTAATTACATTCAAAATTCATTCCGTATCCTTTTAGTTTAGGGCATGCTTGTATATTATATTGTCTATAATAAATTATGTAGAAACCACATAATTTAAATAAAAAGCGGCAACGTTCGTTGCCACTTTGTTGGCACCACTCGTGTCTCCTTTCATCGCCTGACGAAAAGTCGTGTTTTTTTTTTACCCGAAACAGTTGTCGCGAGTTCTTGCTTAAAAACCCATGACCAACTTCAAATCAATTTCCAGCTACTTCCATGTATGGCCCTAATCCACCTTAATTCTTTCGCATGGCGGTGTAAGCGTTAGAATTCTTTTCTGTGGCCCTATAAATAATATTCATGCTTTATCTTATACTTTAACATGTTTTTATGCATAAAAGAAATATGTTCATTTTATTTTGTGTAGTGCTGTACCTACCAAAAATTTCGACCACAGACGCAACGTATTTCAATTCTCTTGAATGTCCCTGTGTCCAATTTCAATATAATGTTTCAAGTAGCATTCTCATATGATTCAGATTTAGAAATACCGAGTCTGGACTTCTTACTGATATTTGCCCTGGAATTATGTTGATAATAATAATAGACACATGCAAAGAAAGGCACACGCGCAAACCAACCACTAGCCCGACCAATGGTCGATATTTCCAAATATTCAGGCCCTGACTAACGGCAGGGCATACGGGGCAAATGCCCTGGGCCCCCCTTCTGGAAGGGGCCCCCTACAGACGAATGCAGAAATTCTGCAACCTAAAAAGCTCTTATGCCACTGCAAGGGGACCCCCCCAGAATAGCCTTGCCCCGGGGCTCTAGGTAGCCTAAGTCGGGCCCTGCAAATATTATTAATTTTCTTTTATTATTTATTATAATCATTTTAACTATTTTTGTTTTTTCTTTTGAATTAACATAATGTTTTGACCATTTTTAGCAGGAGCTGTGGAAGAAAACCGACAAATTGCCAAGTAGCTGCCTTTACACAATGCAGTGATGCCAGATGGTTGAAAATTATTTCCCCAAACAAATCTTCAAATTTCCCCAAATCAGGTTTGTTTTTTGTTTTTCTCCCCTAAAAAATCCCCGACTTGATTTCTACTGAAAAGGGAAAATAATTTTTTTTTTTTTCAAAAAAAAAATCCCCAAATAACAATAAAGCTATCGAAAGTCTAGTTGTAGGGATCATTACGTTGCCAACACTGACAGAAAATTGAAAAACTCTCAGATTTGTCCCCAAAAAAAGTCCCCACAAGCATTTGGTCACCAAAATTGTCCCCAGAAGCCTAAAAAATCCCCCAAAATGGGGACAAAATCCCCAATCTGGCATCACTGACACAATGCCTTTCGAACATCTTAAATTGTTCCTACATTTATGATAAGAATCCCTACTTTCGTGAAGAATAACCGAAAAACATACTTTCATTCTCAGGATATACTGAGAATGTCATGAAGAGAAAAGATACATACAAAAAGTCCCTATTCCGTCCCTACATGATGAAGATAACTGCTAAAAGTCCCTACGCGTAGGGGCAGATTCCTACAGCTTGGCAGCATTCATTTTATTATTGAGATCTTTACATTATTGTACTATTTCATTTCGTATAACTCTCATACACTTTAACATTACCAATTTTTACTGTGAAAGCGAATACGAAAGATTTGCCTAAATTTATAAACAATTATTTTATAACTTACGATCGCGATTTGAGCGAAATTGGTAAATCTTGCAACAATTGAGGGCTCAATAGTCGAAAATACTAGAAAAATTGAATACCAATAAAAATACTTTTCAGTCAATTTGATGCTTAGTTTATAATTTAGGTTTTTGTGGAAATGATCGTATTATCATGTCGACCAAAAAATGATGCGGGGTTCTAATAAATATTGCATAATTTTTCTCAACAAAGTTTTACGAAATCAAATTTGCTGAGAACAATTGTATAAAGCATGTGCAAGATGGTAAATAATGAGTTTTAAAGGGAGAATGCAACGTAAATTAATTAAAAAAAAAAAAAGGCTGTTATTTTAAAATGCACTATAAATTTCTATTGCGCGTATGTGTTTTAAGAACTAGCAAAGCCCAGGTTCAGCAGGAACGAACCGAATTCCGAAGGCGGGAAAAATTTCAAAATCAAACTCGAAATGTACGAAACTCGGCCTGATGCTTCCTGCGTGCCAATAGATCAAAGTTTGTTAACGAAACCATTTTTTAATTCATGAAATCAATAAAGATAGTGAATCAACGAAGGCTTTTCTCGCTTCGCTATTCACTATATTTAAAGGAAACTTTTCTATATCGCTTTACAAACAAAAATAAAATTTAAAGAAATCATGAAATTGCTTTAAAGCCCGCTTTGGTTTCCCTTTGGTTTATGTTATTATTATTATTTTTTTTCTTTCTTTCTTTTCTTTTCGTTTTCTTTCCTTACCATATTTACTGAATTCGATTCTTTGTTTTTCAATATCACGTGATTGAGCAGACGACTATTTTATTTATTTAATGTTTATTTTTATTTCCATTAATTTTTGGAACTCTCGTGCAACTTTATCTATTTTTTTTTTTTTTTTTTTCTACATTTTCAATTTTGATTTGTTCATGTGCATGAGTAAAATATTTTATAATTTTTTATTTTTCGCGTGAAAGCATATTTCATTTTATAATTTAAAAAAAAAAAAGTTTTTTTTTTTTTTTTTTTTTTCTTTTTTTTTTTTTTTTTTTAGCAACAAGTAAAATTTTAACTGTCCACATTTAAAGCTTTTACCAGGTTATTATTTTTACATGTTAATTAATTTTAAAAAATCTAATCAAAATTTCGTTACTAATAAGGTACCAAATGAAAGGAACATTTTTCTAAATCCGTCGTTTTAATTAACTTAACGATCGGACACTTCATTTTTACTTTCCGAACACTATAGTGAGGAAAGTATTGTAATCATGTTAAAAATCCGAATTCGAGATTTTGATGTTCCTATACGTTTCGAGGTCCAACGAGTCCGTTTTCACTATTTTTACGATGATGTATGTATGTGTGTGTGTATGTATGTGTGTATGTCTGTGAGTGAACACGCTAGCGTCTAAACGCTTTGTTCGAATAAGCTGAAAGTTGGTACGTATATTGTAAGTCACCATAGTACGAACCCTATAGATTTTGGTGAATCTAGCACTTATAGTTTTTTTACAGGGACACAAAGAAAAATTCTTTATCATTATGGCCAAGGGCAGGCCCTGACTAACGGCAGGGCATACGGGGCAAATGCCCTGGGCCCCCCTTTTGGAAGGGGCCCCCCTACAGGCGTATGAAGAAATTCTGCAACCTAAAGAGTTCTTATGCCACTGCAAGGGGGCCCCCCAGAATAGGCTTGCCACGGGGCTCCAGGTAGTCTAAGTCCGGGCCCTGGCCAAGGTACCAAAATCTTAAAAGTGCGATAGCATCTAAACGCCTTATTCAATTGAGCAAAAACTTTATACACATATTATAGGTCACAGATACTCAATCTGTATAGATTTTGGAGAATCTAGCACCAGGGGTCGATCCAGGTTTTAATTTTTGGGTCCCTTTTTGTGAAAAACAAATTATTTTTGTGAAATTTTTATTTATTTTTGTGAACTATAAAATATTTTTGTGAAAAAGTAAAATATTGTGTAAAATCTTCAGTTTTTACTATCACTTTATGTAATGTTTAATATCAAGTTAATAGAGTTTCGTTGAGCCAAATTAAGGCATTAATTAAAATTAATACTGAAAATATGAAAACATTTAATAAAAGGATTATTTTTATAAAACAAAATCTTGCGGAGGGACTCATTTTATGAATTTTAATTTTGTGAAGGGTCTCTTTTTATGGATTTGAATTTTGTGAAGGGTCCCTTTTTATGAATTTGAATTTTGTGAAGGGTCCCATTTTACTATGTGGAATTTTGTGAAGGAGCCGCAAAAGGGACCCAAATTTTGCCTGGATCGACCCCTGAGCACTTATAGTTTTTTTACAGGGACACAAAGAAAAATTCTTTGCCAAATTTTTAAAAGTGCGATAGCATCTAAACGCCTTATTCAATTGAGCAAAAACTTTATACACATATTATAGGTCACAGATACTCAATCTGTATAGATTTTGGTGAATCTAGCACTTACAGTTTTTTTACAGGGAGACAAAGAAAAATTCTTTATCTTTATGGCCTATGAGACCAGCGATAGCATCTAAACGCCTTATTCAATTGAGCTGAAAATTTGTATGAATATTATAAATCACTGTTGCACTAACTATAAGCATTTTGGTGAATCTAGCATTTATAGATTTTTACAGGGACACAACGAAAAATTCTTTATCCTTATGATCTAAGGGCTCAAAGTTCAGTAGCGTTAAATAAAACCTCGTGTGATATATGGAGAAACATACTCAAACACTCTGTTATGGTTTTCTCTTTTTTGTTTGTTTAGCAACTCCTCTTTCTTTATTTTATCTACAAAACTGTTAGTTACTCAATGTTCGGAAAGTCGAGTGGAGTCACTCCAGATTTTTTACTTTCCGAACACTATAGTGAGGAAAGTATTGTAATCATGTCAAAAATCCGAATTTGAGATTTTGATATTTCTATACGTTTCGAGGTCCAATGAGTCCGTTTTCACTATTTTTGCGATGATGTATGTATGTGTGTATGTCTGTGAGTGAACACGCTAGCGTCTAAACGCTTTGTTCGAATAACCTGAAAGTTGGTACATATATTGTCAGTCACCATAGTACGAACCCTATAGATTTTGGTGAATCTAGCACTTATAGTTTTTTTTACAGGGACACAAAGAAAAATTCTTTATCATTATGGCCTATGGGAGCAAAATCTTAAAAGTTCGATAGTATCTAAACGCCTTATTCAATTGAGCAAAAAATGTATACACATATTACAGGTCACAAATATTCAACCTGTATAGATTTTGGAGATTCTAGCACTTATAGTTTTTTTTACAGGGACACAAAGAAAAATTCTTTATCATTATGCCTATGGGGCCAAATTTTTAAAAGTGTGATAGCATCTAAACGCCTTATTAATCTAAGCAAAAAATTTGTACACATGTTATAGGTCACAGTTGCACCAACTGTATAGATTTTGGTGAATCTAGCACTTATTTTTTTTTTTTTACAGGGACACAAAGAAAAATTCTTTATCATTATGGCCTACGGGACCAAAATTTTAAAAGTACGATAGCATCTAAACGCCTTATTCAATTGCGCTGAAAATTTATATGAGTATTCTAAATCACTGTTGCACTAACTATAAGCACTTTGGTGAATCTAGCATTTATAGGATTTTACAGGGACACAACGAAAAATTCTTCATCATTATGATCTATGGGCTCAAAGTTCAGTAGCGTTAAATAAAACATCGTGTAATATATGGAGAAAAATACTCAAACACTCTATTATGGTTTTCTGTCTTTTGTTTGTTTAACAACTCCTCTTTCTTTACTTTATCTACAAAACTGTTAATTACTCAATGTTCGGAAAGTCGAGTGGAGTCACTCCAGATTTCTTTTTAATTAACTAAAGTATGAAAAGCTGGTGGCAACAACACAGAGACAAACAGAAGAAAATCTCTCTTAGCCAATCAACTTGCGCCCAGCGACGGACTTACAGGAAAAAACTCTCTCAGGCATATTTAGAGAGATAATCACAAGATGTGAAAAAGGCAGTGATGCCAGATTGGGGATTTTGTCCCCATTTTGGGGGTTTTTTGGCTTCTGGGGACAATTTTGGGGACAAATCTGGGGAGTTCTTGAACTTTGTCAATGTTGGCAACGTAATGATTTATTCCAACGACCAGGGATTTTCAATAGATTTATTGTTATTTGGGGATTTTTTTCAAAAATTACCTTCATTTGTGGAAAAATCTGAGCTTAAATCTACTCAAATCTGCTTGATATATATTTTTTTTAACTTTTTATTTTCCCTTTTTAGTAGAAATCAAATTGGGGATTTAAAAAAAAAAAAAAAAAAACCTGATTTGGGGAAATTTGAAGACCTGTTTGGGGAAATAATTTTCGACCATCTGGCATCACTGGACACAGGCAATGAGGTTTTATTTTTTTCCCCCTCCGCTGATGAGATAGGAGTCTGAAAATATTTTCGTATTGTATTACAATTAAATTCACTGATATCTAAATTTTTTTAAAAATCTGTTGGGCAGAAATGTATTAAAAATTAATGGGAAGATTTGACACAAGCAGATTTTTGTCCCTGGTGAGATAGATTTTAAAATTACTGACATAGGTCATTGTCATCGACTATGGATTCAATCGCAAAATTTGAAAAATGTTGATTCGGTAAAAAATGATTAAAGTGAATGCAAGATTTGACAGAGGCAGAGGCAGACAGATTCTTGCCCTTGTAACTACCCCCTAGTAAGGGAATCTCTTTAAAAGATCTACACTGTCTTTAGTTTTTAGTTGTTTTTTGTTTACACATTATATATTAAAAAATGCACGAGATCACTAGTGTTAAAAAATAATAATTAAAAAACTTTTAAGAAACACCATAAATTGCAAAGAAAAAAAAAAAAAAAAAAAGAAAAAAATGCGGTCAGCAATTCATTATGTCAAGTTTTGGTAAAAGCTGGTATCTCAAAAAAGGCCCTAATGATCTTCTTGAAAATTGTTACATAAACCCATTTTAGATATCCTTTCTCATGCTGTACGTGGTTATTTCAGGAAAATTAATAGTTAGCCAGATCAGATAGATCAGTTCTAGATCTTAAAAGTTAGTGTTTAAAAAAAAACTCAATCATTTTTTTTTTTTCTTAATTTGCTAGGTAAACTTTTTTTTATATGTCTTCACATGTGTATTAACTTTCTCTTACTATAAAAATTTTTGGCGCCTATTTCATTAGGTCAATTCTATTTATTTTGATCTCCAAAAAGTGCATGTAATGCGTGTAATAATGGATAATGGCAGTCGTGTGGTTGTTTCACACCAGATTTTTACTTTCTCTCACCCATAAGGTAGAGAAAGTATTGTTCTTGGTTCAAATTTTCGAAAGTGAATTTTTGTTATATTTAAACTTTTAGAGGTCCCCTGAATTCGAAAATCATGTTTTTAGCGGTTGGTCTGTGTGTTACCAGCATATCTCAAGAACAAATAATAGCAGAAAGTCCAAACTTGGTATTCTAAATGTGTATCATATAGGGATGCTACACTAAGCTTTTCGTTGAGATGAAGCAAATGGTTCGTGTACAGGGACACCCAACAGAATTATATACATTTCGTGTATGGGGGAAATTGCAGGTAAGTAGACTTTAACCTCTATAGACTGCACTAAACCAAATGAAATTAATATATATATTTTATATGCGTAAAAACCTGTCTCATACAGAATATGGTAGGAATATAATTCACTGTTCGTTTACAGGGCTACACAAAAGAACTAGATTATAGCGCGACAATAGTTGAAAATTGGTGGAAATGTATTTCAGGTTGTGCCATGTATTATTACCAGGGTTGGCAAAAACCCGGGTTTTTCTAGAAAAACCCAACCCACTTGGGTTTTTCTGGGCTTTTGTGGGTTTTTGTTTGAGTACATTTGCATTGCAATGTTAGATGCATGTTATTTAGCATATTAGTTTTAATACACCTAATTATATTAAACTACTAATTAATAATTAATCTAATATTTATCTTAGAAATAAAAATTGGTTTGATTCTAATATTAAAATAGTGTTAATTAGTAAGATTAAGCTATATATTATTTTAATGTATGTTTATTCAAAATAAATATTCTTGATGACAATAACTGATAAAATAAAGCATTTTAAATTCTTAAGTACAATACATATCATTTAAATTTTTTAGTTCCCCATCAATCATCATGCTATAGATGGAGAACTTAGGTAAT
This sequence comes from Salticus scenicus, assembly GCA_963930645.1. Lineage (NCBI taxonomy): Eukaryota > Metazoa > Arthropoda > Arachnida > Araneae > Salticidae > Salticus > Salticus scenicus. The sequence continues at coordinate 68,665,259 of OZ005652.1, forward strand.
CGTGAAAATTTTCGACCTCTTTTTTTTTTTTTTTTTTTTTTTTTTTTTTTTACACGTTTTCACATGTATGTGAGGAATCCGAAAAATGACAAAATTTGTATGGTGTGTGTCAGTTTGTTAGTCTGTGTACATGATATCTCAAGAACAAATTGTCACAGAGAAGTCAGATCTGTTTTTAAACATTACTTTCGACACTGGCAAGAACCTTATTCATTTGCAACATTCGAATAAAAAAACTTCGTAAGTTATTAAAAATTTATTTTTTTCTTAACATGGGAGAATATGGCAAATTTTACTTAAACGTGCATTAAATGGAAAATTTTTACTGTAAAAATGTGAGACCAGTTTTAAAATATGAGTTTTGATGTCGGAATGAACATCAGTAACAAGAAACATGCTACTTTGAAAATTTCACGTTATTGGAAATTTACGAATTTCTTATCAAAATTTCACATAAATGTCAATTCTGAGGGATATTTTCATCGTAAAGATGTCAGACCACTTTTGAAATATTATTTAGGGTACTTGCAGGAATATCATAGAGTATAAATTTTCCAATTTAAAAAATTTGTAAATTATTTGGAATTTACGATTTACTTAAAATGGCAGAATAGGGCAAAATTGAGCATAAATGTCCATTTTGAGGATCATAAATATATCAGACAACTTCAAAAATAACATTTATGATACTTCTTTGAACATAATTGACTACAAATATTCTAATAGGAAAATTTCGCAAGTTACTCGTAATTTAAGATTTTATCAACATAGCAAAATGGGGCGATATCCCATATAAATATGCATTTTGAGGATTGTTGCATTGGAAATAGTAGCATGAAAACGAAACTACGAAATTGATCCTAATAAAATAAATTAATAGATTAGAATAAGATAAATATATCAAAGTGAACGGTGGATAGCCTATTAGGTGGGGATTTCATTCTGTCACTGTGTCAAGTGTTTAGTCAGATTCATTTCTCATAACATGATAATCATGTTAAGAGAATGTCCTGTACAAGAGATTTATGAGAAGATATATATGATGGGGAACTGAGCAGAGTCCACTTATGCCAACTAGTTTTAATTATAAAAAAAATCTGGAGTGACTCCACTCGACTTTCCGAACATTGAGTAACTAACAGTTTTGTAGATAAAATAAAGAAAGGGGAGTTGCTAAACAAACAAAAGAGACAAAACCATAACAGAGTGTTTGAGTATTTTTCTCCATATATCACACGAGGTTTTATTTAACGCTACTGAACTTTGAGCCCTTAGATCATAATGATAAAGAATTTTCGTTGTGTCCCTGTAAAAATCTATAAATTCTGACAAACTTAAACAAATTTTCACATTTTACCCACAATTTTGTCAGAGTACCACTTTTTTTTTTTTTTTTTTTTAAATTATTGTTACTGAGTGAATTTGTATAGGAAAATATAGAAGAAAGTTTCGTGGTGGCCACAATTGACCAAAATGCTTATAGTTAGTGCAACAGTGATTTATAATATTCATACAAATTTTCAGCTCAATTGAATAAGGCGTTTAGATGCAATTGCACTTTTAAAAATTTGGTCTCATAGGCCATAATGATAAAGAATTTTTCTTTGTGTCCCTGTAAAAAAAAAAAAAAAAAAGTGCTAGATTCACCAAAATCTATACAGTTGGTTCAAATGTGACCTATAACATGTGTACAAATTCTTTGCTCAGATAAATAAGGCGTTTAGACGCTATCACACATTTAAAAATTTGGCAAAGAATTTTTCTTTGTGTCCCTGTAAAAAAAACTATAAGTGCTAGATTCTCCAAAATCTATACTGATTGAGTATCTGTGACCTATGTGTATAAAGTTTTTGCTCAATTGAATAAGGCGTTTAGATGCTATCGCACTTTTAAGATTTTGGTCCCTTGGCCATAATGATAAAGAATTTTTCTTTGTGTCCCTGTAAAAAAACTATAAGTGCTAGATTCACCAAAATCTATAGGGTTCGTACTATGGTGACTTACAATATACGTACCAACTTTCAGCTTATTCGAACAAAGCGTTTAGACGCTAGCGTGTTCACTCACAGACATACACACATACATACACACACACACATACATACACACATACATACACACACACATACATACATCATCGTAAAAATAGTGAAAACGGACTCGTTGGACCTCGAAACGTATAGAAACATCAAAATCTCGAATTCGGGTTTTTGACATGATTACAATACTTTCCTCACTATAGTGTTCGGAAAGTAATAAGTTGCACTGCTTTATCCTTTTTTTTTTTCTTTTTTAGCTTTTTAATAATTTAATCATATTTTACACAATAAATATTTTTTACTTTAATTTTTTTATGCAGTTGATCAATTTAAATATGAAAAGTCTCTCGTTTATTCTTAAATTTGAGTCTTCACAAAATAAAATCTTAACATAAATTTATCATAAACAATTATCTTAATTTATAAATACATTTCACCATTTAATAGTAACAGTATCATTAGTGAGATTTACTGAAATATGTGCATAAATTTAGGGGGGGGGGGGGGAAACTGCATTTAATTTACATATTTTGTTTTCTGTTCCTTTCTACAATGATAAATTACATGCATTAGAGAAAAAAATTTATTTTATTTTTTTATTTATTTCATTTTTAGGTTCTAAGCTGAAAGAATTCCATCATGATATCAGATAATTTAACGGATGCCGAAGATGACGTATGCAATTTGTCTGTAGCTTCAAATGTGGAAATCAAAGATGAAGACGTGGTAGTAATTGATTCTGGATTGGAGTTTCACCGCTACATAAAAGATGAACCACGGGAAGAAACAGCTTCTCCTGAAAGTTCGGGATCTGGCCGCCGAAAGCAGAAAAATCCTATAAAATTAGACAACTTTACTGTGAAACAGGAATCTGAAAATCCTACTACAAGTGATAGAGACATAAAACCTGAAAAAGATTCTAAAAATAATTTAATAAAACCTAAGATAGTTAATAAGAATTGTAGGTTATTAAAACGAGCTCAACCTTATGGTGTCCCGTTTGTTACAATTACAAACTCGTCTGATAGTGAAGTTACCTCTCAAAATCCATCCCATGCAAAAGAAAACTTCTCTTCTGATCATAAAATATTTGCAAGTTTTACACGAAGTTGTGTTCAACGTTACCGTCAAAAGAAAAATGCTGAGGCCATTGAAAAAGATATTAAAAAATTACATGTGAAAGATTTAACTAAACACCATTTAAAAAGAAAAAGTTCTTTTTCAAAACATATTATAAAGAAAGGAAATGAGGAAGTTTTGCTAAGAAAACGACTTATTAATACAAAAGTACTTTATAAACGAAAATATTCAGAGTCAAATATTTCTGAATTTTCTAAAGCACCGCAGTTCCTTCCTAGACGTAGAGGTAGACCTTCAATTAGAAACATACCTCGAACTAGAGGTAGACCTTCGACAAGAGGTGGACTCTCTACTAGAGGTAGGCCCTCGACTAGAGGTAGACCCACGACTAGAGGCAGACCTCCGATATTTCTTCAGAATTGTCAGTCATCCAGAGATTCTTCTGAGTTCGAAGATGAAGTTAGCTTTTCAGAAAAACAAAATCAGAGTCCACATGATATTTATGAGGAATTAAATACAAAAAAAGGACAATCACAATCAAGACAAAGCGGAGTTACTAAGAAGTATAATTTAAGAAAAGACTTTTCATACATCAAAAGAAGGAAGCGAAGAAATTTCAAAGTCAATCCAATTCAGAACTCTTTCAAAGATATTTATAATTATAATAAATCGTCACAAAGCAAAGACGCTACATCAACATTTAGGAATCAATCTAAAACTTTTAAAGAACAATTATTAGAACACCAGCAAAAACTGCACGATGAGAATCCTTGGACGATTCGAAATAACAATGGCAGTAAGGAAGGTTTTAGTGGAAGGAATTTCAATCTTGATCAAAGGGAATTCGAATTCTGCCGCCCGTTACAGAGTAAGAAAGTTTACGAAGATGAAGACTGCATAGTGTTAGAAAGTAAATATAAAAAGATGGAATTGCTAAAACAACCAGAAAGTATTCAGTATACCATCAAAAAAATAGATAGCCCTGATACATATTCTTATAATGAGAGAAATATTGGCGATAATGAGAGAACTTTTGATGAAAGGAGTTATAATAGAGAACAAAGGAACTTCGAATTCTCTCACTGGTTTCAGAATAGATATCCTTACCTCAATATGGAAAATACGTTATGTTTTGAAAAAAATACTCCAACGTCAAGAACTCCAAAACAATCAGAATACATATCATACTTTAACAACAGATATGAAAATTGTGGTTTGCCTTCTCAGAACGGAAGAAGCATCAATGATTACCAATCTACTTTCTGTGGCATGAATGATCTTGAAGAAAAAGAAATAAAATTTTCCTTGATGTTGCACGGTAAGGAATGTTACAAGACTTCTGTAGAATTGAACAAAGATAAAGATTTGTTAGAAGAAGAAAATGCTAAAAATTCAGATATTCAAAGACAATCGGAACACATTTCGTGTATTAAGAAAAAAAGAGGTAGGCCCCGTATATATCCACGGTATGATTGCAAGAATCATGATTATGAACCAGACTCAAGTGATGTTACATACAACCAGGAACAAAAAGAAAATGAGCTCATTCCTTCGTTGCCTAGTAAAATACTTCATAATAATACAAGTATAGATGGTAAAGAATACAACAATAGGGATTCAGAACTAGGTAAAGTTGAAAAAGCAAAAACATTAAAACAATCAGAAAGCAATGTATTCATTTTCGGTAAACCTGATTTAATCCGTCAGAATAATAACAACATCCACGATTACGAAAGAAGTTTCAGTGATAGTAGTTGTAATCAAAAGCAAAAAGAAGTAAATTTCGCTCCGTTGTTACAAAGCGAAACGCATAATAATAATGTAGAAAAGGATGATAAAGAAAGGAATAGTGGAGATACAGAGATGGATAAAAATGAAAAATTGAAAATTCCCAGACTATCAGAATACATTTCATCCGTAAGCAGTGGGATAGGTAGACTTTGTTTAGATCCTCGTAAATATACTAATGTCCATGATTATGAAAAACATTCCAGTGATATACGTTGCAATAGGGAACATGAAAATGTAGAGATCACTGAGTTGTTGCAAAGTAAAACATTTCATAAAAATACAAAAATGGATAATGGAGAAGATTATAATGGTAGCTCAGAACTGGACAAAACTGAGAAATTAAAAAATCTAAGACAACCAGATTGTATTCCATCCACAATGCTATATTTTCAAAGTAATAACAACAACCATAACTATGAAAAAAGTTATAATGATAGGAATTACAATCAAGAAAAAGAACTGAAGTCTCCTTACTTACCGCAAAATAAAACTCTGAACGATAATGAAAGAATAATGGATGAAGAAGAAAACTATAATGCAAAATCAATTCTGAAAAATGGTGAAAAGTCGAAAACTGAGAAATTATCAGAATACATTTCATCCACAAACAATAGAATAGGTAGACCTTATTTTCATCCTCCGAGTAACAGCTGCATCCATGATGATGAAAAATGTACCAGTGATATGAATTACATACGGGAACAAAAAGACAGCGAGCTCATTCAGTCGTTCCCTAACAAAATACCTTATAAGAATATAAAAATAGATGGTGGAGAATATAATAATGAAAATTCAGAGCTGGATAAAAGTGAAAAAACAAATACCTTGACGCAATTGGAAAACATTTCACTTATAATCGGTAAATCTTGTTTAAAGCCTCAGAGTAATCCATGCAGCAATATACCTACAACATGCATAAACAACATCCATGACACTGAAAAAAGTTATAATGATAGGAATTACAATCAAGAAAAAGAACTGAAGTCTCCTTACTTACCGCAAAATAAAACTCTGAACGATAATGGAAGAATAATAGATGAGGAAGAAAACTATAATGCAAAATCAATTCTGAAAAACGGTGAAAAGTCGAAAACTGAGAAATTATCAGAATACATTTCATCCACAAGCAGTAGAATAGGTGGACCTTATTTTCATCCTCCGAGTAATAGCTGCATCCATGATGGTGAAAAATGGTCCAGCGATATGAATTACATACGGGAACAAAAAGAAAGCGAGCTCATTCAGTCGTTCCCTAACAAAATACCTTATAAGAATACAAAAATAGATGGTGGAGAATATAAAAATGAAAATTCAGAGCTGGATAAAAGTGAAAAAACAAATACTTTGACGCAATCGGAAAACCCTTCAGTCATAATCGGTAAATCTTGTTGCAATCTTCAGAGTAATCCATGCAGCAATATCCCTACAACATGCATAAACAACACCCATGACACTAAAAGATATTCTAGTAATATAAATCACAATCGGGAAAGAAGAGAAATTGATTTCTCTCAGTTTTTACAAAATAAAACACTTCCCAACAATACAAGAAAAGGTGATGATATAAACGATAATAGAGTTTCAATGGATAAATGGGAAAATTCAAAAACTTTGAAACAATCAGAATATACTTCATCTATAACAGAAAAACCATTTTTATATCCTCAGAGTAGTAACACCATCAACTATGACTATGAAAAAAATTGTAGTGATATGAGTTACAATTGGGAACAAGAAGAAATTAAGTACGCTCAGTTACTGCAAAATAAAACACATTATATAAATAGAAAAGAGGATCATGGGTATTCAGATTTCAATAATCATGAACATTTTGAAGCTCTGAAACATACACCAGAATGCACTTCATGCAAAAGCAATGGACGAAATTGGCCCCGTATTTATCTCCAGAATGACAGCAACATCACTACAGGTGTTTGTAGAGGGAACTGTGATTGCCAACTGAAGGAAACCTATCGCTCTCACTTTTTGCAAAATATGAACATTAGCAAAAACATTCACACAAGAACTTGTCAAAAAGGTTTAGAATCCTCGCTTTTAGATGACAAAAGTAAAATATCAGATGTTTCAAAACAACCAGAGAGCATTTCAAATACTCGCAGAAGAAGAGGAAGGCCTCGTAAGTATCCTCTGTATACTGAATTTCACGAGTTGACTAAAAAAACTCGAGATGTTTCAACTCAAACAAACATACATATTTTCTATTTAAGTGATGATGCGATTTAACAATCCTTCTTGCTAAAAATGAAACGAACTTCATTGTGAATAAAACTTGCTTTTACCCAGAAAACTTTAATATAATTATTAGTTATTTAAGATAATAAATTAATCAAATTGTTTTAAATCTATAAATTTATTTTACGAACTACAACTCAGCTTAACATATGAATCATTGTGTTATTTGTATAATCCATTATATAATCTATATGCTAAAATTTTATAAATAATCATTGAAGACAATGAATGTGCTAAATTCTTTGAAATCTTTAAATTTGTCTTATAAATTACAATGCAGTTTTACATAGAATTCATTATGTTATTTATATGTAATTAAATTACACTGCGCTGAAAAAAAAAAAAAAAAAAAAAAAAATCGATCCCTAGAACCATTCTTGCTGATTCTTATGTAAAATAACCTCCTGAATCCGAATATGACTACCATTTTGCCCAGTCCCCCACTGTTTTCTGAGGACACCACCCCTTCCCTCAATTTTTATCACTGTTCGGTAATCTTATGGCCATGAATTTGATTTGGAAAGGAAAAAGAATTATTTTAACACTTAAAAACAAAAAATATAATGTTTAATAAATAACATTAATAATAGATTTAAAAAATATAAGAAATGTAATACATAATTTCAGTGGCAAATCCCCCCCCCTTTAAATTTTCCCCTTGCCGCAAATGTTGATGTTTTAGAATTTTTCAACTCTGTATCCTCTCAGAAGATATTTAACAGTTAAAATAATCCTCCCCCCCCCCTCTCAGTAAAAATCAAATTTATAGCCATAAAATTACCGAAAAGTCATAAAAAATGGGGGGGGGGGGCGTCTTTAAAAAACGGTGGATTGTAGGGAAAAATGGGCGTCATGTTCGGATTCAAGGAGGTTATTTTCATAACAATTTGCCAAAATGGTGTTGGGGCTAGTTTTCATTCCGAGCAGTGTTATCATTATGTATGGTTATGATTAATCTTTATGTATGCTCCGAAATGTTATATTTATTTGGGGCGAAAGAAACCTTATAAATTCTTTGTGACATTTTTTGTCAATTATTTATTACCATTTAAATTCCATTATTATCTATAGACTGAAATATAATTCTTGAAGCCAATAAATTTATTAAATTCTTTGAAATCTGTAAATTTCTATGAAAATTCAATAGTTTGTACTATTTAGTTACGTCTCGGGATGTTTTTGTTTATTATAAAGCTTCCTTGTGAAAGACTTTGTGAAACTTACTTTCGGAACTTTCCTCGTACAATGTCAAATTTGTCACGATATCAAAAGCATTTACTCAATATTTTTGCATGTATTTTAGTTGAAAAAGTTATATTTTCCCTTAACTGTCCGCTGTTGTTCGACAAACGTTATTAAAAATGCGGATTGGTTTGATAATACAAAATGTAAATTTATCTTTATTTTCAGTTATTGCTTTGTAAGTATTTTATAATCATTACATCAAATAAAATAAATATTATGATTTTGTATTAAAACTTCCATCTTTTATTGACTAAACTTTTCATCAACTTATTTGCAAATGAATGAAAATTTTAAGACGTATTTCTAATAACGTTTTTTATTACTATTAATATAAATTAAAGATATTTTTAATCAATTCTTTGAAATATTTTTTATGCTTTCAATATTTGGTTGCTTAAGCTATTATAAATTAGTTATTTTTATACTAATGGGTTCTACATAAATTTACTATTTTAAGCTTAGAATGAAATATATGTTAAATTATCATGTACATATAATTTTAAAATACTAATGTATCCTCAATTATATTATTAATTTAATATATTTTTTTTATTTCTACATTTTAAAATTTATCGAAAAAAAACTTCAAAATATAGTTAATTTCAATTTAATTTTAACATTCATACTGACAGATGCAGTTCATATCAAAAAATAAATAAAATTTCACAAAATGTTTCATTATTGATTTATTTACATTTAACCTTTTCTTCGTTTTCAGAAATCCCATCATTAGACATGTTGCATGTGGGGGAAAACCTCTATTATTAAAGTTATCCATTAAAATTGGACTGTTTTACATAAACTTTTTGAGCACATTTTTTATAATTTTATAATGCTCTTTAACTTTTATAATTACTCTATACTACTTTATATAACTTTATTATTTCTATAATTTTGCACTGTTAAAAATTTCAACGGAAAACTCTGTGTAATGCATTGTCTTAAGTCTTACGTAAAATTACAGAGAAAAATAAACGGAGATGTTAAAAAACTGATTTTATACAATCATGTTAATGACTGATATTAATTTAATTAATTATTGGTGAGAATATATTTCGGACTTGGAATGCTTTTTCTAAAGTAAAAACAGTCATTTTTAATTTTAATTAAAAAATAGAATTAGGTAAAAATACAGAATAAAGATTGATAATCTCGATTAGTCACTTTTACCTAAGAATTATTGTAAATCTACAGAGACTCTGGATAAATATTTACATTAAATTTACAGAAATTTTTAACAGTGTATAACGCTGTTGTAAATTTATTACGAATTTTAATTTTATACACCCAATCTAAACAGAGTATAAAGTGTGGAACACTTGTAGTTGTTTTTTTTTTTTTTTTTTTTTTTTTTTGTTATATTTTCCCAATTGAAATTCATATGAATGTAATTACCAATTATTCTCTAGACTCTAATGTCGTTGATTTTTAATTATAAGTTTGACCTAGAATTTTTTGAAAATAAAAAATATTATCATTTTCGAAAAAAAAAAAAAAAAAAAAAAAAAAAATTACAAGTAAGTAAATAATTTTTAGTAAAAGTAATTAAATATTTTTTTTTATCATTCGTATCGACTTTTGGCGAATTTCAAATTATAAAATTTGTAAATAGTTTTATATTTTCAAACCACACTGACCGATAAATTTTTTATTCCAAAACTTTTATTACTTTTATTATTCGCATAAGATACTTTAATTATTTATTTAATATGTATATATATTCATATAATTTTTTATGCATATTCAAGCAATACCAAAAAATTACTCAAATTATTTTTAAACATTTATTTTTTAAACGTAATAAACTTTGCATTTATTCTCTCTCTCATCTACTCCATTACTGCACCAGTTTTTTTTTTTTTTTTTTTTTTTTTTTTTTTTTAACAGTTGATTAAATTATAGTTATTTGTTATTTAAACAATTGCACTGTATTTTTATTTTGAAAAATAAATTTGTGTTTATAATATTGCTGTTTTAAATAAAAACATGTATTTATTATTATACAGTCGAACCTCTTTAACGTGAATAATCAAAGGGAATAAAAAATGTGTTCATGCTATCAGTAACTAATCTTCATTTTGATGAGGATTGTGGTAATAATTCATGTTAAAAGTAATTCACGTTAAGCGTGTTCATGTCAACGAGGTTCGACTGCATTTGAATAATAACTTGTCTACATATAAATAGATATTTCTATCTATAACATTTTGTTAATTAAGCGTTGATGTTTTGAACAAATATGTTTGTATACTTTATGTATTAGTGTTTTGAGTAAGAACTTTGTGTATTGGGATTCTGAAAAAATAACCTTGTGTATCAAGATTTTAAGTAATAATCTTATGTATTGAGATTTTAAGTAAAAATCTGATGTATTGAGATTTTAAGTAATAATCTTATTTACTGAGCTTTGAGTAATAACATTATGTGTTTCGGCCTTGAACTTATACACTAGGATTCAGTTTAATAGCATTTGTAATAAATAATAATTTTCAAAATAACATATTTTTTCTCTTTCATTTTCTAATTTTCTTTTTTCTTTAAGGATAAATATCCACAATTAAATAGTTGAGATATATAACTTTAAGTACATATATCTGTTTATTAGAGTCAACATAATCAGATATGGTGAATAACATTTTCATTCATTTTAACTTGACAAATGTGTGAACTATTATAATTTCAAGAATTAAACTTACTTGAAAAAATAATAGTTCTTTAAGTCTCAAAATGTCCTGTTTTGTTGAAATTCTATTCAGCGTGATAATAATTCAAACACCATTTATACAATAAAATTTTGCATTCAAGATAGAAAAGAATTTTTTTTTCTTTTATTACGTTACATTCATAAACTCTCAGTTCATTTAAAAGTTGGAAACATCATGCTGTTTTAAACAATTTCTGGATTATTAGATAAAAATCTTTGAAAATGTTAAAATAATAATAATAATAGGGAGAGAGAGAGAGAAATCAAATAATATATTAAAAATAAATTTTAAGAAAAGTCTAAATATCTTTTTAACGGGCAAAACTATTCTCATACGCTTAAAAGGGTTCAACAAAATTAAGTTGTATTTTTAAATATGTAATATCTATAACAATTAGTATACTCTCTAAATTAAATGCTGTGGTTGATTCTCTTGATGCTCAATTTTTTAACATAATCGCTTTAAAAATTGCAGTTTTTTTTAACCATTTGTTGCTTAGTGTCGTTAAACCTTTAACGACGTTATAAAAAATATCATTCAAACCCATGTCGCTACTTTGGCGACGTTATTTAGATATAACTTTTCATAAATAGTCATTAATAGTCATTTTCAGAATTTTAAATTGAAATAAGGTAAATGGCTTACCTTATCGGTCCAGAGTCGTGGGGACTGCCGGCCACTGTTACTTCATTCCTATTCATTGGTGTCGATTGAACACATAATTCGGAAATAAAAGGATTTCAATTACTGTGACATACATTTATTTACTACTACAAAGACGAACACGAAGAACACTGAAGAGAAAAGAAGAAAACAAAACATTAATATCGGCGTGCAGCGCCATCTACAGGTTTTAGATTTGACCAATAATTAATACATTGGCCCCCGGATGAACATTAATTATATGTTCATTTTCTAATTGTAACTATATCAAAGATAAATTAAAGTCCACGAAATGTCATAGTTTGATAAAAGTTTTTAAAGTTTGTATTTGACCTTTTCACAGATTTCAACGGGATATAATAATTGGAAAGGACGTCTCATTGTTCCGGTAGCTGTTTTTAACTCACAAGATCGTACCTTTCCATCCCTACCGGGAAACACTTTAGTGACTACTCCTAATTTCCATAAATGCCTTGGTAATTTAGAATCGTGGATTAAAACAACATCGTTTAGCGAATACTCTCGAATACTGGAGTGTCGACTTGTCATGGCATTTTTCAGCTGAAGAAGGTATTCCTTCTTCCATCTTGACCAGAACTGGTCCAGTATACGTTCCTTTTGATTGAACCGTTTTACATATGTTAGAGAAGTTCCAGGAAGCACATGGGATTTGAGGTGAACTATAGGCAAGGAAGTTAGACGTTGACCTACCAAAAAGTGAGCTGGCGTAATTGGAGAAGGTTCTCCAGAGTCCACATATACATATGTTATGGGTCGCGAATTTATTGAAGCTTCAATTTCACATATAACTGTATGTAGTTGTGTGTGTGTTAAAGTGGTTTTGCCAACTACCTTTCTTAATGCAGTTTTTACGGATCGAACCAGTCGTTCATAGAAGCCACCCCACCATGGCGACATTTCCATGATATATTTCCATATTATTTTGTTATTACTGTAGTAATCCTTTACAATAGGATCGCTGATTATTTTCCATATGTGCTTTAATTCGACATCAGCTCGATGAAATGTTCGTGCGTTATCGGAATATACTGTATGACAAAGACCACGCCTTGCTACTATTCTTCTGAATGTTAATAGGAAGGTTTCGGTAGATAGGTTCTCTACCAATTCCAGGGCATTTGTTCATTGATGCGATCTGCAGGTAACGGAGCTGTTATCTGGGCTCCAGATCGAGCATTAAATTTTACACAAATTCTGCATCTTCTTAATACGCTCTTTACTGCCTGTCTGCCCTTGATTACCCAAAATTCCTCCCGTAATTGAACTAAGGTATCATTAATGCCAAAATGAAAAACTCTTTCATGCGCATTTTTAATTAACAAATCAATTAATTTACCCTTTGAAGGCAACAGGATCGGGGGGTTTTCGTTAAAGGAATAATTTGATTTCTGAAGCCTTCCTCCGATACGCATTATTCCCTCGGAATCCAAAAATGGCGAGAACTCAATTAAATTTGAATTTTTCGAAATAGGTTCCCCATTTATCAAACAATTTAATTCATTCGGAAAACTAATTTTCTGTGTATATTTAACCCACATAATTTGCGCACTACCAATTTCTTCTGCCGATAATGGACCCCTAACTTTCTCGTTTTTAGGATTCGCGTTGTTAAGAAATCTCTTTATCCATGCCGTAATTCTGAGAACTCTTAAAATGTTACTATATTTTTCAAGATCCAATATTGGTTCAACTGTTTCTATAGATTTTAAACTGAATTATTTTTTCAGGTGTTTTCCTTTTTTCTTCGGTAATATATTGCGTGTCTACCTCTTCCCCAATATCATTGCCTTTACCATTTAGCTCAGATAACCATTTTGGACCTTTAAACCAAAAATCATTATTAACTAACGCATTTGCGCTAATACCACGAGTAACTAAATCTGCGGGATTATCCTTTGTATTACAATATGACCAATTTTCGGGTACTGACAATTCCTGAATTTCAACTACTCTATTTTTAACAAAGGGTTTCCATTGCTTCGCCGATCCCTTCACCCAGTGTAACACAATAGTAGAATCTGTCCAATAAAATTTCTCAATGTTAATTTCTTTAAATATATCACAAATATATTTCGCTACTCTAGCAGCTATCACCGCTCCCATTAACTCCAATCTTGGTAACGTTAGTTTCTTTAGCGGCGCAACTCTAGCCTTCGACATAATCATGCTTACATAACATTTTTTATCATTACTGATAACCCTAAAATATGCAACACAACCATATGCAAGTGGTGAAGCATCTGAAAAAAATGTGTAGTTTTACACACGAATTTTTCAAATCAACAGACGTGAAATAGCATCTATCTATTCGAATTTCTAATAAATCCTTAATTTCGTTACACCACTTTATCCAAATTCCCTTAAGATCATCCGGCAATTCGTGATCCCAATCCATACCTCTTTCCCACATTCTTTGAAGAAAACACTTTATCCTAATTAAAAAGGGGGGATATAATCCCAATAGGATCAAAAAATTTTGCAGCTGTATGCAATACATATCTTTTCGTACATACCGATATATCCAAATTTTCAACTATAGATTTCAAAGATAATCCTAATTTATCACTATCTTTATCCCACACCAATCCAAGAATATTTATTACACTATCATTATTTACCTCCGAAAAACAATCATTTTTATCCCACATGTTCTTTAATTTCTGTGAATTCGTACTAAACTTTCTCAATTTCATTCCAACCTTTGCTAAAATATTTACCGCAGTAGAAGTTAATTCATAGGCACCGTTTACGGTATCGGAGCCATAAAGCAAATCGTCCACAAACAGAGCTGAATTTAACATTTCATAACTATCCGGATAAATTTCCCTATATTTCTTAATGTGTTTCTTAATTGTTGCCGTTAAAAAAAAAGGAGAAGTTGTACAACCAAATGTCGCTCTGGTCATTCGCATTATTTTATAATTCTGGGTTTCCTCGTCAAACCATAAAAACTTCAGAAAATTTCTATCGGGTTCCGCGATTTCTATCATTAAAAACGCTTTTTCGATATCTGCGCAAAACGCAATCTTAAACATGCGAAATCTATTAATTACATCCAAAATTGGTGGTGTAAGACATGGCCCCTTTATGAGACAACCATTTAAAGATTTACACCCCGAAACTCTACTGGAACAATTAAAAACAATTCGTACCTTTGTTGTTTGTTTTTCCCGTCTAACAATTTCACGATGTGGGGCGAAATACTCTTTCTGTGAGCGACCGCATTCTTCAACGAACCCTAGTTGTTTTTGTTCTGTGATTATCTGCCTATATTGCTCAAAAATCCATTTATCCGCTTTTAATCTTTTTCTCAAATTATTAAATTGCCGTTTAGCATTTTCAAAATTATTCTCAAATTTATAAATTCCATGCTCATTCCATAATAAATGAGTAACATAATGACCCTGTTTATATTCTAACTGTTTATCAAATTTATTTATTTTTTCCAGATCGGAAGTAGAAATCAATTTATCATCATTTATTCCCAAACAATCCAAAGACCATAACCTTTGCAAATCAGTAGCCGTAGAATCGAATGATTCATTTTTTTTCATGCATGGATGTTTTTCATGTAAACAAATAGAGTTACCACATTCAATCTTTAACACAGAGGCGCCAGTAATTAAGTTGTCTGGATTCTTTACTGAATTATTATTGCCTGACAACGTCCATCCTAATATTGTGTTAACCGCAAACAACGAACGATTAATTTTCTTTTTATTTTTTTGCAGTTTCCAAAACAACCTTGCGCCGATTAATGTGTCTGGCTCCTTCGAATGCAATTGAGAAAAAATATTTCTTTCCTCCTGACTCGAAACCAAAACTTTCCGAAATGATGCGTCATCTAGTATTTTTAACTTCGTGAAAGATATCTGATTTACAAGTAATGCCTCTACTCCTCTACATAACATTTTCGTTTGTGGTTTTTTAAATGAGACAATTCGAAATTTACGACTGAATATTCTTTTGATTGGGGTTGATCACAAGAAAACGGGTATATGATTAGAGTTTCTTTTCTAATCACCGGCAATTTTAATTCACGCGCGAGTGATATATTTATGAAGTTTCGCTGAGACGCATTGTCAAATAATATGGCACACTTTAGAGAGTTTAAATTAGAATTATTTGTTATTCTTGCGAAGCAAGTTTGTAAATATATTTCATTATTCTCAAGCGGATTTTGTACAGGACACTACAGAATTATCATTTTCGTAAGCACTGTTCTCAGAAGTATTTGTTTGGGTATGTTCGATGTTATTTTTATTACTCATTTGAGCCGTTGTTGGAGTTTCCGATTTTTGCTTATAGCAAATTAATGTATTGTGTTTTCCTGAACATGTGTCACATTTGAGGCCCGATAAACAATATTTAGCTGTATGTTTACCTCTTTTGAAACATAAATAACAGATTCCCTGTTTGCGTAAAGACAATTTTTTGTCCTCTAAATTTAATTTGCACATTTTACTATCGTGATCATTTACTGCCTCAACACAAAATATACATTTACTAACAGTTAATTTAAAGGCTGATGCCTTTTGCATTGTGTTAGAATTTTTATATCCCTAAACAGGTTTCCGGTAGGATGCATTATTATTTTCCGATGATTTTGAATCAAATCTGGAATTTGAAATTTTGTACCCGCTATTGTGAGTTTCTACTTCGCGTTTTAAGAATAAAAAGGTTTTTTCCCTTGTTTGAACTTCTAATTTTAAATGTTTTAACAAATCTTGTACATCCCATTCCTCGGATTCTGTTTTCATTTTATTATAGTCTATCATAATACTGGTAGGTATTAATTTTGTAACAATTGGAAATAACAAATTTCCGTAGGATTTTAAATCAACTCCTAAATTTTCGAGAGATTTAATATTAACATCAAGGGCGTCGTGCAGTAAGCGTAATTCTTTAATTTGATTTGGAGATTTAACAGGGTTCAAATTTAATAACGCATCAATTTTATATCGTATTATAATATCTTTTTTTCCAAATCGAGATTTTAATAAATCAATTGCGGTATTGTAATTTTGATCTGAGAGTGCTAAACCCTGAATAGCTGTTAAAGCTTGGGCTTTTAAAAAGCTGCGTAAATATACAAATTTCTCAACATTAGATATATCCTTATTATTATATATTGTGATCTCGTACTGGTTCCAGAACTCCATCCAGTTTTCAGGAGAACCTTCATAAACTGGAATTGATATCTTGGGCAATCTTACCGAACTCGCATTAATTCTTTCTAAATGCAAATTAGATGTTTGCTCACTTCTTGGCTGTGATAAGATCTGACTTACATTTAAATTTTTAATTTTTTCGATTTTATTCATGATTTGAGCCTTTACATCAATAATTGAATCCCTGTATTTTTGTCTCGATTCTATTTCAGCTCGTAGCTCGTTGAGATCCGTGATTTTTGCTTCTATCTGATCTTCAACTTCAATAATTTCGTTTTTCTTGACCTGCAGTTTTTCTAACTGGGATTCACTTTCATAAACATTTAACCCTTCCTCGGGTTCCATTATCTTTGTATTTATCGTATTAATTAACTTAGTACACAATCCCTTTAGGGTAGTGCGTTTTCTTTTTAATTTATCAAGTTCCGTTGCCATATTTGATTAATGGACAATATTCCTGTGACGTCACCGTAGGTAAAATCGCCGAACACGTGGCCGATATTTTGTAAACAAATTAGATTCAAGATGCCATTTTATTGTTACGCATAACATTTTCCTAAATATTTCTGCAGTGAAACTTAATAATAATGTTCAAACAAGAACAAAAGAGAAATGTAAACAACTGAATCGAATGGTAAAGTTAAGACTATTCCATATCGTAAAATTTCAGAACATTTTATATGTACACACATATGTATATAATGAATAAAAGATTAATAAGAACATTTTATACACACACACATATATATAGACATCAAAGCTTAAATAATTAGAATTTCAATCACTTTAATAAAGGAATTTATTAAATGGAACATCCATTTAAATTTGTTAACATCGCCACAGTTCGCATGGCAACTTTAATATTACATATGTTGATTAATATTAAAGTATATTCCAAAAACTGGATTAAAAACAAATCAAAGGTATCACTATATCACTCTTACTTCAATTTCATATAATCTGTAACTCTTATAAATAATATTGCAAGATAAAAATTTGCAAGCCACAATGCTTTGTTATGGTAGAGTTGAGGATTGTTTCCCTACCCAGCTGATATACTTGTAGCCTCGAACCCAAAGCGGGAATATGGTCCATTTAGAAAATTTCACTATAGAATAAAGAACAAATCAAGTTCAAATTTTAAGGGCCTGGCAGTCCCTGTTATGGGCGCCAGAATATATGTCGTTAAACCTTTAGCGACGTTATAAAAAATATCATTCAAACCCATGTCGCTACTTTGGCGACGTTATTTAGATATAACTTTTCATAAATAGTCATTAATAGTCATTTTCAGAATTTTAAATTGAAATAAGGTAAATGGCTTACCTTATCGGTCCAGAGTCGTGGGGACTGCCGGCCACTGTTACTTCATTCCTATTCATTGGTGTCGATTGAACACATAATTCGGAAATAAAAGGATTTCAATTACTGTGACATACATTTATTTACTACTACAAAGACGAACACGAAGAACACTGAAGAGAAAAGAAGAAAACAAAACATTAATATCGGCGTGCAGCGCCATCTACAGGTTTTAGATTTGACCAATAATTAATACTTAGTCCATCACATGGAACTTCTCTCGATTCTAAAACCATTAAACTCAGAAAATGGATAAAAATACTTTTGGGATATAATTTTACACTTTGACTTTCAATAAGAGTTTGGAAACAAAACACAATCCGATCCTGGTGCTTATTTATACTTTCCGAACATACAGTCTGTAACAAAAGTGTCCGAACACTAACGAAAATTCCTATGTAAAAAAAGTACACTTCATGCGGTTTTGTTCAATAAATCCTTATCGAAACATGCTCTTAGACTGACTAAAAACAGGATTCGACAAGGATTTATTTAACAAAACCGTATGAAGTGCACTTTTTTTACATAGGAATTTTTGCTAATGTTCGGACACTTTTGTTACCGACTGTACACTAAGTGAACAAGGAAAAAAAAAAAAAAAAATCCGCACTACAGAAAAAATGACTTATACTTTTCTATTTGTAATAATTTTAAAATTAATGGTTGAAAGAAATAAAACTGTCATGTTTGCATAATACCAAAAGGATGAAATGATACCTATTTTCATTTTCGATTTAATAATTCGCTTTATTACATTCTACGAGGTATTTTATAAAAATCTACTTAAAACTTTCTTTTTAAACATAATGCAATAACCATACACTTTGTATTCTATTATGATTTATTATATGAATAAACAAGTTATGTTAATACATGAAATAAAACTATTTGTTAGATTTAAGCAATTTTTTAATAAAAATGTATTCTGCATTGGGTTAATTCCACCTTTATATGGAATTACTGCTTTAATGCACAGTAGTATTATACCGCTTTATGATATAAATCTCAAAAATTTCACTATGATAAATATTGTAAATAATTTTTCAAGTTCTTGCAAAGTTGTAGGCTGCAAATTTCGAATCTCCTCTCTCTCCCCGCGCTTTTTTATAACTAAACATTTTGAAGCGAATTGAGATTAGGACTATTTCCAAGTCAAACAAAGAAGAAATTCTACGATATTCTTTGTGGGATTTAACTTAAAAAGATATTACTTAGAGAATTATAGGTGCTCCTGGGACTGGATTGGTAATTTTAACAATTTGATTCAAATTGACGTACCACAGACGCCGTACAGCAAGGTGCATTATCATCTTGAAATGCTGTTTGAAGAAAAGTCAGAAATACCTCCAAAATAGTCGGTCATGCGCCACTTTTATAATCACCGTGTTTTATTTTGAACCACTTGATCCCTTGAGCAAAAAAATTTGTCTGATTCTTTGAAAAAGTATGCACCTCCGTACCACAATGTACGGAGAATGCGTCACTGTTTTAAGAGAGCAGCTCTCATTAAGTCAGTCCCATTTTTACTGTCCTAGTAGTTTTTTTTCTTTTTAATTTGTTAATTTTTGGTCTTTTTTTTTTTTAATATTCGTCCTTTATAATGGCTTTTTTGCAGATCTTCTGGTTTTTAACCTGCTTTGTTTAATTGCTTCCGGACTATTTTTGAAAAAAGTATTTTGCTACACACTTCTTTTTTTTTAATCTTTTTTAAGTTCTAAACGTGATACAAATCGATTTTTTAAACATTTGCTTTTTAACTTGCATTTATCTTGCTTGGATTAGCAACGTGGCCGCCTAAAGCCAAATTTCCTGTTTAAACGGCCAAAAAATTTTATATTTTGCTAAAAACCTTTTTACCAATATTTCGTTAACATTTAATTATTTTTGCCATCTCACGTATTAAATTATTTTTTGATTTTCATTCAAAAATTAATACTTTTTGTGGCCTCGTTAACTGCCTTGCTTTTACGATTTTTGAAATACGTAATTTGTAAAATCATAGTTTTTCTGACAATTGCATTTTGTTTTTAACACTAAACTTAAGGCTAAAGTGTATGTGGAGGACAACATAATAAAATATGTTCGAAAATTTACTTTTTAAACGATAAAATTGTCGGTTGTATAGTATAAGGTGAAAAGGAAAATATCCAAATGCGACTTTTTTTTTTTTTTTTTTTTTTTTTTTGTCGCTTAGTGTACATGTGTAAAGAAAGTATTGTAATCATGTTAAAAAACCGACTTTGAGATTTTGTTGTTTATATACGCTTTGAGATCCCCGGAGTTAATTTTCGCCTTTCCGAACATAAGGAAAGTATTGTAATCATGTCAAAAATCCGACTTTGAGATTTTGGTGTATCTATACGTTTGGGGTAATCTGAGTTCATTTTTACTTACTTTTACGATGATGTATGTATATGTGTGTGTATGTATGTATGTGAGTGAACACTATAGCGCCTAAACGATTTCTTAGAATATGAGCTGAAATTTGGTACGGATATAATAGGTCACCATAGCACGAACCCTTTTGATTTGCGTCAATCTGAAACTTATAGTTTTTTTACAGGGACACAAAGAAAAATTGTTTATCATAATGGCCTATGGGACCAAATTTTTTAAAACACGATAGCGTCTAAACGCCTTACGCCCAGTGCCTGATTTAAGGCAGGGCATTAGGGGCACGTGCCCAGGGCCCTCACAGTGAAGGGGCCCCCAAAAAATTCTATCATACATTTTTAAAAATAGTTAAAAGGAAAAATTCCAAATTTTACTATAATGAATGTTGTTTTTTTGTTTTTTGTCAATGGATGGAGGACTTACTGTGCTGTTTTATTAATCGGCGTGATGATCTTTAAAGAAAACTATCAACTCATCAGAAAAATTGCAATATTTTCGCTAAACGCAAATATAATTGCATACATCTGATACTTGCATTCCAAACTTTTACTCTAGTGTGACGTAAAACCCAATCAACCAAACTTTTACTAAGATAAACTAAATCCGAGGCACGCACCGCAATGCAGATACACTGGGACGACGTACGTCGATCCGATAGACAAGTGACAATCTTGTTTAGCCTTACTTTTACCAACAAAATGAAATGTGAAGTGAATTTTTAGACGGTGAATTGGAAATAAGCAGTTTATTTTGTTTGTTATAATATTAAAATACGAAAAAAAGGGGCCCATTGAACACGAGTGCCCTGGGCCTCCAAGTGAGTAAATCGGTCCCTGCTTACGCCCCTTTCACATGAACAGTTTCTACCAGGGTCATTACCAGCGTCAACCTTCGTGAAGCTGTTCACATTCTTCCTTCCCGTGTAAAAGGAGGGTTAGACCAGGGTCATTTTTCCTCCGAAGTCAACCAACCCCGCAATCTACTAGGGGATAACCCGCGGATTACCCAGAATTCCTTTCGCTTGTTTCTTTCTGTTTCAGACTGCGACAGCGAATTGCGCGCTATGTTCAAGAGATAAACTGCGTTCTTTTTTATTTATTTATTTTATTTTCGTGTGTGTATGTGTGTCACGGAGTAAGAAATAACTGGAGGGGAAACTAGCGTAAAATGTGTGTTATCCAATTATTTGAGTAAAAGATGGCGCCACTCTCGGCTGATGTCCGATCATTCCCGTTCCGTAATGTTTTTCAATGAGATTTTATTTTTTTAACGAAAAGAATGATTTTTGAGAAAATCGGCGAAAAATTAATTTGAATATATAGGGTTTTCTTAACATTATAAAATTTTTACAAGCGGCATAGGAAACTTGTTATTTTAAAAGAGCCAATTTTATAGGCTTTCGTCAAGATCATGACGAATTAAAGGGACATTTAAAAAGACTAGGGAGGGAAATGAAAATGATATATATAATAAAGAAAAATGTAGATTGAAAAGAAATGTATCGTATATAATAAATTTTCGTCGCATGTATATATATATACAGGGTCATAGGATCATAGGAAAGTCCCTTTAACCTGAAAATACTTGCGAACGGAGAGTGCTACAGCCACGCAACTGAGGTAACGGTATAGTAAAGTGACTATGCCCGACCTAATGCAAACGACAGCAGCGCCCCTAGTGGCAAAATTTGGAAGTTAGCCATTGTAAATCGAAAACGAAAAGAGATAGAGCAAAATTTCCAATTAGAAAGTTTTAGAGCATCAATTAATTAGTACGAAACGATATTTGATTCACACGGATAAGATAAATTGGCGCCTGTATACCCAAAAATGTCCGTAATCTATGCGCGACTGTTCTACTCTACATATTCACATTTCGGAAATGTAGCAGTGTGAAAATGCAGTTTGTGACTTTGTACTGTACTGTAATGTCTGAAAACTTTAATTTCCAATGCATTTAAAATTTTAGTTTAAAAGGTGTTGGTGCTCGCTTGATACAAACAACATAATCTCATAGCATAAAATTATTGATGGCAGACGATAATTTTATTCCTAATGTGCGAGCACTTTCATTTAAAAAAATTTATTTTCTGTGTTGTGGCAATTTCAATCGTTGCCTAGCGACGGGTAGAAAATATGTGTTCTTTTTTGAAAGTGACAAAACAAATGAAATTTTGAATGATCCTAAATGAATGAGATCCTACAAAAGATACATTTCTTAAAAATAAACGTTTGGATTTAGAATTTTAGAGCTGTGTGAGAATGTCAAGCTTCACTAACTTTCAATATTGCGAGATGGTGCTTATTTATGGCGAATGTCAACGAAACGCAACGCATGCTGCACGGGAGTATGCCGTTCGTTTTCCAGGTGGACCACATCCAAGTGCAGTTACCATCGCAAATGTAGTGCGACGGCTCATGGAGACAGGAAGCACTAAAAGTCGTCCGCGTTCTGGCAGACCAGTGAGTGCAGGTATGCGTATACCGCCAGAGAGTATTTTCAAATATGCACTAGCCCATCCACACAGCAGTACAAGAGAAATCAGCATGGCTTGTGGCTTAACACGAGCCAGAGTATGGCAAATACTGCATAGTCAACATGCACATCCCTATCATGTCTTTCTGCAGCAAGAACTGTTGCCACGGGATAATGAGCGTCGATTTGATTGGTGCAACTGGGCATTAAATAATGTTGAAGATAAATCAGATTTTTTGTCCAACATTGTTTGGTCGGACGAGGCACTGTTTCAGCGTACCGGAGTACTAAACCGACATAATGCCCACTACTGGGCGCTGGAAAATCCCTCGTGGGGACTATCCACAAAACACGAAGTGCGCTGGTACATTAATGTGTGGGGCGGTATCTGGAAGGATCGCTTACTGGGACCTGTGTTCTACGAAGACACATTAAACGGACAGAGGTACCTCCAACTATTACAGGATATTATACCCGACATTTTGGATGATATTCCCCTGTCCGCATTACGGGACATGTGGTTCCAACATGACGGTGCTCCTGCACACCAGACAGCTGGAGTGCGAAGCTTTCTAAAAGATTGCTTTGGACAACAAATTATTGGGTATGGTAGTAGTATTGAATGACCTCCACGATCGCCGGACCTGACTCCGATGGATTTCTTCCTGTGGGGTTACATAAAAGATCAGGTTTATGCAACTCCACATACAAGTCTGCTGGATCTACGTCATCGTATTACAGATGCTTTCAATAGTGTACCACCTTCCATGCTGAGAAATGTGCACGCAGAATTACTCACACGAATACAAACGTGTATTGTGAGCAATGGCGAACTTTTCGAACATTCTCAACATTAACTTTTTATCACTATGAGACTTAGAGTTTAGTTTACCTATTTTGTTTTTGTGTGTGATGTTATCAAAATGTATTGATGTAAGTACATAGTATTTATTCATTAAATTGTGCATATTTCTTCTTTCCTCTGGCTATTCCTTTCAAATATTTACACAAAATGGAGTGCATCGATTTTTGATATTTTTTAAGGTATACAGGCGCCAATTTATCTTATCCGTGTAAACCAAATATCGTTTCGTACTAATTAATTGATGCTCTAAAACATTCTAATTGGAAATTTTGCTCTATCTCTTTTCGTTTTCGATTTGCAATGGCTAATTTCCAAATTTCGCCACTAGGGGCGCTGCTGTCGTTCGCATTAGGTCGGGCATAGTCGCTTTACTATACCGTTACCTCACTTGCGTGGCTGTAGCACTCTTCGTTCGCAAGTATTTTCAGGTTAAAAGGACTTTCCTATGCACCCTGTATATATATATATTTTTTAATCATAAATTTCAATTTTAATTTATAAGCAATTTATAAATAAGTAGAAGAAAAATTTATTTTATTTAATATTATTATTATTTTCTTATTGTTTTTATCCTTCTCAGTTGCGGATGATTCTATACATTATTTAAATATCTTAATAGTATAAATGTATTTAATAATTATGATTTGTCATTATTACATTTAGCTGCACAAAGTGGATTTTTTTCTTTTTTTTTTTTTTTTTTTTTTTTAATATATGATTTAGTTTCTATAAAATTAATTTATAAATATAACTAATTATTTTAAAATAATATATATGATTAATTTAGTTTATAAATATTAATATTTATAAAATAATAATTTATTTTTCGCTTTATAATATATTAATCTTCACACATTTCTGAGTGGCGTGATACTGCTTTTGAAGTTGGGAGATTGGAAGTGCTGGGTTCGATCTTAGGTTGTGCTTGTCGGTAAATAACTCAGGTAAATATGTGCTGGGATCCCTTTGAAAGTTCCCCGCTTTTCATTCCTTGAGTTGTGTTGAGGACACATAACTGAGTCACAGCCCCACGATTGACCGAATGGCTATGTTCTCAAAGTTGTTTGACGGGAAGTACTGGATTTGATACCAAGTCGCGTTCACCAACCTATCGCACCGTGTTTTCTGTGGTTTTCTCTTAAGCTCGCAGGAATACAATGTAAATAAACTTACAAAAAAAAAAAAAAAAAAAAAACTACTATGGAGGGCAGGGTATTTACTCAGGTCTAAGACCCATTTGCAGTGAATGTGCCCTAACTTCTACACAACAACATACAGCCTTTTTAATTTACATACGCCGACCGGAATTTATGACTTTATTTATAATAAAGGTGCTTTTGTGCAGATTTCTTTCTTTCTTTTTTTTTTTTTTTTTTTTTTTTTTTATTGGGATGCATTTCATATTTAATTAGGATAAAAAAAAAATATTAAACATATAATAAACCTCAAAATTATATTTAAAAAAATACATTATTTATAAATTGAAATTGAAGAATATTAACTTTAAAATTTTTTTTATATATATCCAAAACGTATCTTTTCAACGTACATTATTCTTTGTTATTGTATGTAACTTTATTTTGGCGTCTTTTTAAATTAAATATCCCTTTAATTCATTTTTCATTTTGACGATAGCTTACACAAAACTGGCTTTTTTAAAATAACAAGCATCGCATTACTTGTGAAAAATAAATGATGTTAAGAATAAAATTCATAACTGCATAATAAAATTCATTTTTCGTGGACTTTCTCAAAAATCATTCTTTTCGTTAAAAACTTTTTTTTTTCTTTTTTAAATGGACGTTTTTGCACGTGAAAAACATTACAGAACGAATACAATAGATTTCCTATTGAAATCAGAGTGTTTTTCTTTAATATGGTATTATTTTCAAGCTGATAGATGAGAAATGCCGAGTTTATTTCTAAGTCGCGCTCGTCGACCTAATCGATTGGAGTTTTCCGTGGTTTTCTCCAAAAATTGTATAAATACCGGCTAGGACCCCATAAGAAGACCACCACAGAGGGCATTCCACTTAGGCCTAGAACCCAAGTGCTGTCATTCGGCCTGATAACCTGAACACCACACCACAAATGAGGTCCAAAATTTATTCTTTCAAACAGTTTACATGTTTATATTCAGCAAAATTGCATTCCATCTTAAATTAAAAATATTCATTGCTTTTATGTAGACTTTTTTTTTTTAATAGAATGCATTTCGTATTTCATTGGGATTAAATAATAATAAAAATTATAATAATATAATGTAAAATAAAATTATAAAATATATTAAAAAAAAAAAAATGCTTATATAAATTATATGAAATTGAATATCCCTTTGATTAATTTTCATTTTGACGACAACTTACACAAAACTGGCTTTTTTAAAATAGCAAGCCCCGCATACTTCTTGTAAAAAAATATATGTTGTTAAGTAAGCCCAGTATAATCAAATTCATTTTTCGTGAATTTCTCAAAAGTCATTCTTTTTGTTTAAAAACTTTTTTTGATGGACATTTTTGCAAGTGAAAAGCATTACAGAACGAGGAAAGTAGTGCACCTACCGTAAATAGAGTGTTTTTCTTTAATATGGTTTTCTTTTCAAGCTGATAGACGGGAAATGTCGAGTTTTATTCCAAGTCGCGCTCGCGGACATAGCCGATTGCAGTTTTCCGTGATTTTCTCCGCAACTTGCATAACTACTGGCTAGGATCCCATAAGGAGACACACTGAGGGCATTCTACTCAGGCCTAAAACCCAAGTGCTGCCAATCCCAACATCACACCACGAATGAGGTCTAAAATTTACTTTTTCAAACAGTTTACATGTAGTAAAATTGCATTTGACAATCAAAAATATTTATTACTTTTACGTAGATTTTTTTTTTTTTTTATGGAATTATTTTCATATTTCATTGGGACAAAAAAAAAAAAATTAATTACACAATATAATAAAAATTATAAAAAATACTTTTCAAAAAATATTTATAAATTTTTTTGAAATTAAATGTCCCTTTTAATTAATTTTTCTTTTGATGACAGCTTATACAAAACTGGCTTTTTTAAAATAATAAGTATCACATACTTCTTGTAAAAAATATATGTTGTTAAAAAAACTCTGTGTAATCGAATTCATTTTTCGTTGACTTTCTCAAAAATCATTATTTTCGTTAAAGAAGATTATTAAATGAACATTTTTGCAATTGAAAAGCATTACGGGACGAAGATAATCGGACATCTACCGACGAGTGGCGCCATCTATATTACCTAAAAGTATATTGCAGTTTTTCAAGGTTTCGGCCATTGGAGTTTCCCCTTCAGTTATTTCTTTCTCCGTGATGTGTGTATTGCTCTCTGAAGTTAATTGAAGAATAATAATAATAGACAAAGGAATTTAAAATAATGCGTGGATTTTACATATATTATACAGACAAAATATAGTGTTTTTTAATTCAAATGCAAAAACTTTATATATTCATTTCCACACTTCACTAAAAGCTCTGGTGGTACAGTGTTACCACCGATAGAACAACCGCCGAATCAAAACTGTATCTGTACGAAAAGTTACCTGCGTACACCTTTAGATCTAAATATGTTTCTTAAAACTTTTTAATTTTAACTTTAAAAGTAAGTGTGAAGTTTATTAATGAACTTGCTCGCCATACACTGTAAAATATAGGTTCTTAAAAATAAGTATATATTGTCTCAAAATAGCTCCGAAACAATATATACTTAAATTTGAAAATCCATGTACTCATTTTTGAGTACATTGACATGTCAAACATGGGGATATTGGAATTCTTATTGGTCAACCTCATTTTTGAGCTTGTCAATATACTCAAAAATGAGTACATGGGTTTTCAAATTTAAGTATATATTGTTTCTGGATTATTTTGAGACAATATATACTTATTTTTAAGAACCTATTTTTTACAGTGTATTGTTTCTAACTGCCAGATACTTTAAATAAAGGGGGGCACTTGAAGTCAGGCTGCCACTCAAACTTGTCATCGCAATAACTTTTTAAATACCGAATTAATTGGACTGTGGACTTGTCTCACAAATATCTTAAATGAATTCGCTGGCAAACTTGCTCTGCCATTTTGTTTCCAAGTAACCGCCATTTGAAAATTCATCATCGGGAAATACTGAATAAATTCGGACCAAAGTGGACTTATCCAAAAAAATATTTTAAATGAGTTCACTGGAAAAATTGCTTCTTCGTTTTATTTCCAAGTAGCGACCAAGGCTATCACTTTAAAATTTGTTATTTCGAAAACAAATTTTGTAATCCTGAATCAATTCAAGCCAAAGTAGAACAGTGGATTTATCCTACAAGTAACTTCAATGATTTAGTTAGGCAACTTGTTCTGCCATTTTATTTCCAAGGGAGGATCACTTGAAGTAATGCTGCCTCTTAAAAAAATTGGCATCACGATATCTTTTCAAATACTGAATTAATTCGTATCGAAGTTGAACAGTGAACAGTACGAAGTTTAACTTTCTTACAGATATCCTTGATGATGTTCGCTGGACAACTTGCGCCGCAATTTTGTTTCCAAGTGGCTACCACTTGAAAAATTGTCATCACAATAGCTTTTCAAATGCTGACTTATTTCAAACTAAAGGTGGACAATGGACTTATCTTATAAATATCTTGGATGTGTTTGCTGGGAAACGTGATCTCCATTTTGTTTCCATGGGGTTTCCACTCAAAAATTTCAAGCTCACATCGTAAAAAACGTAAAACCAGATTTGCTTAAATTTGATGTATACATAATCGATATACTAATTTCGATATAATAATACATAATCGATATAATTATGAACTTTCTTCGCCGTTTTGTTTCAAAATGGCGGCCACTTGAAATTAGGCTGCCACTTGAAAAAAATATCATACCGCTAACTTATTGCTGAGCTCATATTAAGATCTCAAAAAGATTTATGAATTTACTTGGTCTGCTTTCTTGTTTTCAAATAGCGATCAATTGGCGGACATTAACTTGAAAATTTGTCATACGGTAAGTTTCAAAATACGAATTAATTCAAACCAAATTTAGACAGTAGACCTATTTTAGAACTACATTTGATAAATTCGTTGGCCAGTTTGATCCACCATCTTATTTCCATGTTTCGACTACTTGAAAATTTCAAATTCACATAAAAAACGTATTTATCAATCGATTTGCTTAAAACTCTGTTTATGCATAGCCCACATTAGTGTCTTCTACACGATGTTTATTAATAAACTTTATCCACCATCTTTTTTCAAAATGTCGGCCACTTGATGAAAAAAAAATATATATACTCTTGCGACTACCCAGACGGATTTATTTAATTATGTATTTTATATCTTTTTAGCGATAAATATTTTAGAGAAAGTTATCGCTTAAAGAAATATACAAATATATATTTTAGAAAAAAAATTAAAAAGGGTTAAACGAAGAGGAAACTCACTACAGTTTCACGCCTCTGAGCAGTAGATGCCAGTGTTACATAGTTTTAAATTTTATTGGAGGGCCCATCTGGTAGCCGAATTGTTAGCTCTCTGATCTTTAGTTACTAGATTCCGGGCTCGAATCCGACCATTTTATTATTATTCTTTCTTCGTATACTGTGTACACAGACTAACAAACTATTTGATGAACGAAGAAATTGACCAACTTACTGATGGATAAGACATCGAATTTATGATGTTCGGATTCTTTACTTAGTGTAAAAATATAAAAATCTGGGATCGAAAATTTTCATGAATACCGAAGTTTTCTCTACGTATAGTATGATGGAGAACTATAATCTATTTCAAAAATCTAATTGAATATTTCATTATAAATACAATGAAAAAATACACTATCTAAAATTAAAAGAATTGCTAATTTCGGTTATGAAAAGCATTGTTAAACGAAATATAATGAAGACGCACCGAATGTACAGAATTTCTCAGTTTCAATGATTTCTGTAACATCCAAAAGCGTAAATTTCACACTTTGAAATGAAATGTTTATTTTATTATTTATAGGAAAAAAATATTTTTATACTAACAGTATTTAGAAAAAGATTTTTCAATTAAAAACTCAAACATTTCTTTTGAACAAACTATTTTGATTATTAAAATTTTTTATTTTTAAAAAATACAGTAATTTTTAATTAGATTTTTATATTAAATAATCTATAATTTTTTTTTTCTATTATATCCCATACGCAATGGTTAGAGAATCGGCAGCTGGATCTCTATTATATTCCCGGCGCTTTAAGAAAACTTATAATGCATATGATTGAAATATGCATGTACAAAAAAAGGGGGTGGGGGGAGATTTTACATTACATAAAAATCATCACATTTCTAACGTATTATTATATTTGGATTTTAAAAACTAAATATATTTTTTTTTAATTAATCAGTATAGCAAAAGAAATTTAATTTTTGAAATTTGCAGGATTTCTCGAAAGATTACTCTAATATATTAATATATTCTTATTTTTTAAAACTAAATATATTTTTAATTTAGTCAGTATAGTACAAAAAAAAATTAAATTTTCAACTTTTCGTAGTTTCTCCAAAGATTATTCTATCTTATTATTATATTTGGATTTTTAAAAACTAAATATATTTTTTAAATCCTTAATGTAATAAATATAGTACGCTTACTTTTTTAACTTTGCATTATTTCTTGAAAGATTATTTTAATATATTATTATATTTTGATTTTCAATAACTAAATATATTTTTAAAAATTTTATTTTAATCAGTATAGTAAAACAAAAAAGTAAATAAATAAATAATTTTTCTACTTTGCATGGTTTCTTCATAGATTATACAAATTTATAATTATATCTGGATTTTTTAGAAAGTAATATATTTTTTGAAACTTTAGTTTAATCAATATAGCACAAGAAATTAATTTTTAAACTTTACAGGATTTATTGAAAAATTATTCTAATATTTTATTATGTTTTGATTTTTAAGAACTAAATATATTTTTTAAAAATTTAATTTAATCAGTATAGTACAAAAACATTGTTTTTTCAACTTTGCATGATCTCTCCAATGACTATTCTAATATATTATATTTGAATTTTCAAAAACCAAATATATTTAAAATAATAATAGTAATAATTCAATCGGTATAGTACAAGAATTTTAATTTTTCAACTTTGCATGGTTTCTCCAAAGTAGTTTCTATTATAATATATAATAATTAATTTTTTTAAATAATTTAGTTTTAAAAAACCTAATATATTAGGATTTTTAAAAACTAAATTATTTTAAAAAATTAATCTAAATTTTAATTTGATCAGTATAGTATCAGAAATTTCATTTTTCAAATTTTCATGGTTTTACCAGGCCCACCAGCGGCTGAGCGGTTCTGTGCTCAAAGCTGGTAGACGTGAGGTGCCGAGTTAAATCCCAAGTCATGCTGGTCGCCTAGCCGTTCGGAGTTTTCCGTGTTTTTCTCCGAAACTTGCGTAAATACGGGCTAGGACCCCTTAGAAAGACTCTCACGGGGAGCACGCCCCCTCAGGCCGAGGACCTACAGCAGTCAATCGGCCTTATTCCCAAATCCAATCCAATCCAAATATTAAATTTTAGAAAATCTTTTGTTTCAAATCATTTCAAAGATGGCAGCACCAGCTGGATTGATTACAAAGTTGACTGGTTGAAAATCAGCTATTGGCGCTATTTATTCGTTTGCTTGTTAATTATTAAAATACACATCAGACTTATATGCTTGACTGGCGCTATTTATTCTTTACTTTTATGTATTTATGTGTTAGGAATAAGAATTATTAAAAAAGTATTCATTCTCTGTGTCACCCGGCACTTCAGCTATAGATCAAGTATGCTATACCCGTAAGTTCTAATTATGCAAGCGCAGATGACGGCCGGGTCTATAATACTTACCCGGCTGCCGGTTCTCTAACGACGTAACACGGCCAATCCCATAATACAAAGGGCATTCTATAAAAACTGAGAGTTATTTTTTTACGTAGTGGCAACACCGCGAAACTAAAAAATAGAAGTGAAGGCGATTTTTTCAAACTGTTAACTGTACGTTTATACAAAATTCTAAAAGAAGAAGACGATTTTATTTTCCTATTTCCGTGCTTGTTTAAAGAACTGTTTTATTTGCCCTACAGAAATGGAGATGAGTGATTCAGAGTTAAAAAACGAAATGCGTTGTGCCATAAAATTTTGCTACCATTTGGGCAAAACAGCTCCAGAAACAGTTATATTAATGAAAGAAGCTTACAAAGACAAATGTTTTGGTGAGTCTACGATTTTTAGATGGCATGGTGATTTCAAAAAAGGCCGTTTGTCTGCAGAACTGGCTCCTAGGCCTGGGCGACCAAAAAGTGTTGTGAATGATCGAAATGTTAACACTGTGTGGGTAATCCTTCAAGAAAATCGGCGAATGACATGTAAGGAGATAGCGGCATCAACAAACATTTCGAAAACGTCGATATTTCGCATTCTACGCAACAATTTACAGCTTCGCTATGTTTGTTCCAGATGGGTCCCTCATCACCTTACTAAAGAACAAATGAAAACAAGAATTCACCAATGTTGTGAATGGAAACAGATGCTTCAAAATGATCCAAATCTCCTAAAGACTATAATAACAGGTGATGAAACTTGGGTGCATCATTATGATCCCCTTACCAAGTCCGCAACAAGTGTATGGAAACATACTGATTCTCCGCCTCCTAAAAAAATCCGACAAACCAAATCTGCTGGAAAGGTCCTGATGATTATTTTCTTTGATCATAAAGGTGTAATCTATCAGCATGCTGTGCCTCCAAAAACTACTGTGAATGGTGAATATTATGTTTCAGTTTTGAAAATTTTGCGACAACACATATCGAGAAAGCGTCATGAACTGGTAGGGAATTGGACATTACATCACGATAATGCTCTCCCGCATGTCGCTACTTCTGTTCAGCAGTTTCTTAGTAAATGCAATATTAAAATCATGCCACATCCCCCTTACAGTCCAGATCTTGCACCATGCGATTTCTGGCTGTTTCCGACGTTGAAGGAGAAGCTCCGTGGCAGAAAATTTAATACAGATTCTGAAGTTATTTCAGCAGTGGAGGGTTCTTTGAAGCAGCTTCCAGAAAAGGGCTTCTCTACTTGTTTTGAAAAGTGGGTTGAACGATGGGACCGTTGCATATCATCTGACGGAAGGTATTTTGAAAAAGAATAATGTATTTTTTGCTGTAAATATATTTCTTGATTTTTTATGATTTTACTCTCAGTTTTTATGGAATGCCCTTTGTATATATATGTATATACAATTTGATATAGATTTTTCAATTAAAAGCATCCATATATACAACAAGCAATAACAATCTTTAAATCTTAGCAAAACTGTAAAAGTTCTTTAAAATATTGGAGAAATCGAGTGTGCATAGCTAAGCTTATAACGTTTAGCAATGGGGCTTTATCCTATGTTTTGCCTATACACTAAAGCACGTGCTGAATTAAAACTACTATATTAAAAGACAGAGTTTGTGCGTAAGATAGTGTTGAGGGAGGCACCGCAATTCCAGCCGAAGGCGATCAAATTTTTTAAACCAAATTTCAGGACAAATCATCGCAGTGTCCTCAAATTGAAGGGCCATTCGATGACAGAGGTAAATTATGCTTTAATCTGAGGACAAATTTGTAAATTCGAGGGCATTTGTCCTGAAATGATTTTCAAATTGTTCAGGACATACGTCGAAATTCGAGAACTATCCTCATCATTCGAGGATGTTTGGTCACCTTATACTATATAACATTTGTCAATGTCAATGTTTATCGCAGTGACGTCACGTACGCTTGCCCTAATCCATAGATATAGTAATAATAATAAGACCATAGATATAGTAATAAATTACTATATCTATGCCCTATTCGAACTTCATGGTAGTAAATTTTACTGTATTTACCATTTTACTAAGGCTGGGATTGCGGTACCTCGTTCTTAAGTCTGATCTTAAATCTTACGAACTTTCGTAGAATGGGCGTGGTTAAGAATGATCTTAACTTGGTATTGCGGTGCCTAAGACTCCTATATGATAAGAGCTGACGCAGTGTCCGCCATTTTCTAGCCCGTCTGGGAATGTGTTGGCTGTAGAAAAAGCTCGGTTACCTGATTGCGTTGTTATCGCCTTTAAACTTCTATACAGATCAAGTGAGCTAGAACTTCTTATCACGAAACAAACAAGTTGGCAATTTTAAGAACATCGCCAACATTCTCAAAACTGCAACCATTCATGTTAAAAGAAATGTAATATTAAAGTTAATTTTAAAAGAATTTAAAGTAATAACTTAAAAAAACACAGTACATTCATATTAAATTTGTCAAACAACTCTGAAAAAAAAAATGAAAT
Source organism: Salticus scenicus (assembly GCA_963930645.1). NCBI lineage: Eukaryota > Metazoa > Arthropoda > Arachnida > Araneae > Salticidae > Salticus > Salticus scenicus. The sequence goes on from OZ005652.1 coordinate 68,699,696, forward strand.
AATTTGAAAATAAGAGAAATCTTACGCTACAAAGTTGTGCTCCTGCTCCGGGTCCACGAGTTACATCTGCAATTTATAATCCCCTTTTTCCTTCTTCCTGGATTAGAAGAAAATATAAACAGACGGTGCCCTTTTCTGGAGTTATTCATGCATTTTATTGCCGAAAAACCACCAATAATAAATCGTCAGCCGGTCTTGTGGGCTAGAAAATGGCGGAGGCGTCAGCCTATCTATGTAAGAGTTCTAGCGGTGCCTCAATTGACGACTTGACCTTCTGTCGGCATTTGATGTCATGATGAAATTTAACCTATAGGAGTCTTCATTTACCCCACAAATAAAGGACTATAGCCAATCATAGTGCAGCTTTTCCCCACAAACAAAGGAAAACTCCGCCTCGTTCTAGTCGTCTATCGTAAGTCCTCCGCGTGTCCTCGTAAGAGAAAGAAGCCAGCCAATGGGAGACGCAGAGCGAGCTATGTTGTGATTGCGCGCGCATGCAACCAGTTACGATTCGACTGAAGATAGCTCTGAGTTTGTCGTAAGATAGAGAGTCACTGTAATACGACTTGCGTTTTATTTACATCTTAAGACAGAGTTTGTGCGTAAGATAGTGTTGAGCGAGGCACCGCCAATGAGATATATAAAGTAGAGTGATAAGTGGTAACCCTTGAGAAGGTCCAAGATGAGTCATGTGACATGCTCTCCTTGCACCTGCGTATTCGGTGGTTACCTTGGTAACAGCTTATTTTCAGTAAATTTCTATGGCAACGATTTGGAGATTATTCTTCGCATAAGTCATAACCGCCTACGTTTTTGTTTACTTACGTAGTGTAATATTCTTTTGTTCTAAATCATTTTGATTTTACTTCTTTTTTTATTTCGTGTAGTTGAACTTTAACCGACAAAATGCTTAAAAATAGTTGAAAAAGTATTATTTCTTGTTAAATTTAGTTCTTTAAAAGTTTAAATTTTCTTTTATAAACACTTTTAAACTTTGTTGGGAAACGATGAAAAAAAAAGGTATTTTATTATTTATTAAAATGTGAAATATGTGTAAAATTATTTTAAAAACAATTTATTTCGGTCATAGGACTGTCATGTTACCTAATAATAAAGATAATTTGTCGAACTGATATTTTAAATGCCAAAATAGCGATAAAAGGTCAAACATAGCAACCTATTGGAGCATGTCACGTGATCCATCTTGAACCACAGAAAGCTAATCCTTCATCCATTGAATCACTACTCTAATTTATATATCTCGTTGCCCGTTGGGTACCGCAATCCCAGCAATACCCTCTAATCAAGGCCTTCCAACCACAAAACTGGAAGTGGTGTGACGTATCAGCATTTGGGCCAGTTATTTCACACGTAATGCGAGCGTCGAATTCGAAATTCGAATACTTTCTTATTAGAAATTTTAAATCGTTGATGTCGTTTACCGTGTTTCTGATAATTTTCCTTTAGGTTGAAGAACCCGAGAGATTTTAAAATCAACGAATCGAGTTTACAACCAAAAGTAAGTGTTAAATACTTTATTTTATTGTATAATTTTTTTATTGTAAGCTTTGGTAGAATTGTAAATTGGTAGAATTCTAAGCTTTAACAATCTTCTCACAATATGAATTGTATTTAGAATTTCTTTTAATGTATACAGTTTTTTAAAATGTATAAAATTTAAAATACCTTATTATAAATCTTAGTTTTACGTATCGTTGTATTATAAAAATAAGCATATTTAATTTGTCTGAACTAAAATTGTTTACATATATTTTTAATGTTAAGCGCATATTAATATTTTTATACACATAATTGCAACGCTTTATTTTTCCCTAAAGATAGTTCAGAAGTGTACTGTACCTGGTTGCAAAGTAAACTATTCAAATGGTCCAAAAGTATCGGTATTTGGATTTCCAAGGGGTGAAAATTTACAAAAGATTAAATTATCATTTGCAACATTTTATCTATCTCAGAACCAAAATATAATATTCATACTTTTTTTATATTTAAAATTTTTAATGAGATGAATTCAAAAATTTGAAAGATTCTTTGTTTATCTGTTATGTATTCTATGTTTTTTTTTTTTTTTTTTTTTTCCAGTTCTAAATGAATAAATGTATCTTTTTTAATTTAAATATTTTTGGCAAATGGTTGATAATTGTAATATGTAATAAAAAATTGACATTTTAGTTATTAACTATTTGGTACCAAATTTTTCAGAACAAATTTGAGCAAAAATAATATGAATTTAAATTACTACATACTATATTCTGTTCTCAGTTTAAAATCAAATTGTTCTTGTACGCAATATTAATTATTAGCGATAAATAATAGATATCTTGGTAAATATATATATATTATATGTATATTCAACTTCATGTTATTTGTTTCATTCAAATGATTGATGATTGTAATAAAAGGTCAATATTTTTAGTTATTAAAAATTTGATTTTTTTTTTTTTTTTTTTTTTTTTTCAGAACAAATTTAGCCAAAAATAATATGAGTTTAAATTATTAGTTATTCTGTTCCCAATTCAAAATCAAATTGTTCATGTGTAGCATATTAAGTATTCGTGATAAACAAAAGGTATCTTATTAAAAACATATTCTTAATTTCTTGTTAATTGTTTCATTCTTAGCACAATTAAATTTAAGAACCATTTGCTATTTCAATTTAAAATTTTTTTTTTCCTTTTAACTATGCTCAGGGTCCGACTTAGACTACCTGCAGCCCCGGGGCAAGCCTATTCTGCGGGGCCCCCTTGCAGTGGCATAAGAGGTCTTTAGATTGCAGAATTTCTGTATTCGCCTGTAGGGGGGCCCCTTCCAGAAGGGGGGCCCAGGGCATTTGCCCCGTATGCCCTGCCGTAAGTCGGGGCCTGACTATGCTCTATAAATTAAGTAATCGATCGTAAACATTCAGTTGTATATACTATTTCCACAATAACTTAAAATTCATTTTTATTTTCTTCTATTTACATAACAATAAAGTTTTGGATTTTTGAAATTTTTTCTTTATTTGGCTTTTGGTTCATTTACACGTTTTGAGATTTCTTTAAACCCTTTTTAGGAGATGTCAGACTATGTATAATCAAATTTTTATGTTTTGAGTGCTGTGTCTCGCAAAATAATGAACCGCATTGTGAAAAAGTTTATATTTGGATGCACTTTGATATAAATTGCACTTTGATATATTTGATATATCTGAATAGCTTTTTGGTACATATCCCCCAACAAATGGCGCTGCTATGCTGCAATTTCCCACAATTAAGGAAAGAGTATACCTTTGCTTCTATTGTGTGTAACTTTCCCTAACTTGATGTGCAAGTAGTTGATTGTAAAAGACTATGTTTATTCAACTTAGGTGCATATCGGTCAACAGGCAATGCTAGTATGTTGCAATTTTTCCTTTTTAAGAAAACGCTATAATTGAGCTTTTATGATATATAAAAGCACTAAACTTGGTACGTGCAACAGCCATTATAAACTATTATACTGATTAAATTTGGACGCATATCGGCCGATCGATGTCGTTGGCATGATGCAAATTTCTCTATTTATAGGCGAGCTATATCTCAGCTTCTATGATATATATATGCATTGAATTTCATATGTAAGATGTATGTTATGAAAAATTATGCCTCATCAATTTGGATGTACATGAGATGACGTGCAGCGCTACTGTTACTTTTTGTAAATTTCCTGATAGTTATATCTCAACATCTATTGGTTAAGTTAGTTTGTAAAATATTTATTGTGAGAAGCTGTGTTGATTTAAAAAAATGTAATAAAATAAAGATTTATAAAATTTTCAACTGAAATGTATCTAATATTAATTTTGAACACTTTCCAACAAAATTGAAAATAGTTTATGATTTCAATTAGTCTGTCCGCCTCTAGGGTGTGTAAATATTTTCAGAATTTCACCAAACTGATATATGTTATTCATGTTTACAATGGCATGTTTCCCATTGAAAATGATATAAATACCACGACTATTTTTCCCAGGTACACCAAAAAATAATGCTAATGCCTTGTGTTTTATGGAAAGCATTTCTAAGAATTACAGTTAATATAATAGTACTGCACAAATCATAATTAAATTTACATTTATTATCCATATGCTAAAACATGTTTTATAGATTATGGTATGTTAGGCATTAAAGTTAACAGGACTACAGTAAATATTTGGATACATTAAGGGCTACAGTTAGAAAATGCTGGAATTGCATTTATGTTTGCACTAATGGTTAACACTTTTCAACAATGTTTAAGTGAGATTATGAATTAAATTAATCTATCTGTCTTTCTGTCTGTAGTGTGATCACGTAAGCAACGTATATTGAAAGTTAAACAATATTCTTGTTTATAATACTGTATGACTTATTTATCCTTTTTAATATTCATATCTTTCTTTGACTTTCTTTGTGTATTTATCTCAGTAACTCAAATATATAAATTCATACACACAGACACACGCGTATAATTTATAAAGTTTAAAATGTTTTATATATTCTGCTTTGAAAATTAGATTTTTTTTTTTTTTAGGTTCTAATGATAGTTCTAAAAATAACGAACAAGTCTTTTTTATTTTTTTTTCATTTGAAATCTATGTGACTTATTGTCCTATTTAACGAAATAAATCTTATTTTTTGAAATATGAGTACATAATCTTAAAAATTCAATCAGTAAAGAAATATGTCTATAATGATGATTTCCGAAAACAATTATTTTTCTCTCTGCATATATTACTTTTTCCCTTTCCACGCTGATTCAGAATTAAACTTGGACAAATGACAAATTTTCTCTCGGATTCATTGTTAAACATTTCCGAAACTTTAGGTAAATGGTTATTTCTCATTAAAACTTTATACTTTTTAGTTTAGTAATTATATTAAAATAATGAATAAAACTTGGAGTAAAAAACAGCATTTGAATAATAATACCAAACATATATATTTTTATTAACATTACTAGTAGGCAAAAAGGGTAAACACCAGCAGTCATACATAAAATCTCTTACTTATGCGGGAGAAAAACAAATTATTTTTGAAAGCATAATTTCCCTTTTATGTTTACAATTTCAAATATTTCTCTCTTTTAATTATACATTCCAGTACTCTTGTAGTGTCGCATCGATTAATCGTATCGGACTTCAAGTCAGTTTAAGTTTGTCAGAACTGTATGGCAACGATAGAACTTTTCGAACAATGACAACAAAGTCGCTATTTTGTTTGTGATCCAGAAAATGTACGAAATATTGTATTTTATCGTCGTTAATTGATTGTAAATAGTAAATTATCAATTCTTAAGGAGTCAGAGAAGCGTTATTTACATTTATTGAACCAACACCATCGCTTCATCTGGTGACCCGGATTGAAAATGCCAGACGACGAGAAGAACAAAGAAAACGAAACTGCAACACAGGCTGCGGTCGCTAGAGTTAGCGTCAAAGTTCCTACTTTCTGGAAACGGGATCCGAAGATATGGTTCCTCCAATTGGAAGCTCAGTTTCGAAATGCGAACATAACTGCTGATCAAACTAAGTATGATTATGTTATTAGTTCCATTGAACCGGATATTTTGTCGCAAGTGTCCGATATACTGCTTGCCCCACCTCAACAGGATAAATACCAGGCTATTAAGGACAGGCTAATTTCTTTATATGCTGACTCGGAGACTCAGAAAACTCAGAAGTTACTGAGTGAACTTGAATTAGGAGATAAAAAGCCGTCACAGTTGCTTTGCGAAATGCGCAATTTGGCCGGTGACAAAGTGACTGACACTTTTCTGAAAACATTGTGGTTACAACGCTTACCAGTTAATATGCGTGGAATTATAACTGTCAGTGGCGATGATTTACCTAAATTGGCTACTATGGCCGACAAGATTTGGGAACTAAATCCCATTACTCCTCAGATAGCCGCAACTTCGTCCATAACCGTGAGCAGTGGACTAATCGAGAACCTACAAAAACAGGTTAGCGAACTCACTTTGCAAGTTTCCGCTCTATCCAAACAACGGCGTAGCAATTTTCGGTACCGCTCTAAATCAAGAGGCAGAAGTCCCAGCGGTAGTAGGCATGATATTTGCTACTACCATAGGAAATTTGGTGATAAATCCTTCAAATGTAAGAAACCATGCAACTACCAATCAACAGCACAGACAGGTAGCTCGGAAAACTGACACCCCGTCTCTCACTGACGACGGAGGGACATGGGGTTGAGCTGAGTCGTCTTTTCGTAAGCGACAAGGAAACAGCCACCCAATTTTTAGTTGACACCGGGGCGGAGCTGTCGGTTATCCCACCATTACCTGCTGATAGAAAAAATATCTCGAAATTAGAACTGTTCGCCGCAAATGGCACCAGGATCAAAACATATGGCCAAAAGTTACTAAAGCTCGATTTTGGACTCCGAAGAACATTTAGTTGGCCGTTTGTAATCGCTGAAGTGAATAGACCCATCATAGGTATGGATTTTCTCGCTAATTTTAACCTGTTAGTAGATACTAAGAACCGTAAGTTAATACATGGCATTACATTTTTAACTATTAATGGAATACCTTGCTTTCAAAACAATAATAATATCCCAATTTTAAATGCTGTTAACGATCCATACAAAAATATTATCAATGATTTTCCAGATTTGCTCAAACTGAGTGGAATTAACACTAAAATTAAAAATCATAACACTGAACACTTCATCGAAACCAGAGGCCCACCCGTTACCGCCAAAGTCAGAAGGCTGTCGGTCGACAAACTTAAGGCTGCTAAAAAGGAGTTCGAATTCATGCTCCAAATGGGTTTATGCAAACCTTCTACGAGTAACTGGTCCAGTCCACTCCATCTCGCTATGAAGAAAACGGGGGACTGGCGACCTTGCGGTGACTACAGAGCGTTAAACAACGTCACAATCCCCGATAGATATCCTCTTCCATTTTTAACAGACTGTAGTTCTATTTTAGCAGGAACAACAATTTTCTCTTCCATTGATCTCATTAGGGCGTATCAGCAAATTCCAGTTCGTAAGGAAGATATACCGAAAACCGCAATTCTCACGCCTTTCGGCTTATTCGAGTTTCCATACATGACATTTGGTCTTCGTAACGCAGCTCAAACTTTCCAACGTTTTATGAACACTGTTCTGAATGGGCTAGAGTTCGTATTTTGTTATTTGGATGATATCCTGACAGCCTCTGCTGATGAAGAAACACATCGGCAACACGTACGAGTAGTACTTTCGAGGTTAAATGAATATGGACTGTGCATTAATACGGCAAAATGTAAATTTGGTCAAACTAAACTTGCATTCTTGGGATACGAAGTATCGGCTGAAGGTCTTAAACCACTTCCAGCGAAAGTCGATGCAATTAATAATTTCCCAGAACCAAAGTCATTCACCAGTTTAAGACGATTTTTAGGTATGGTAAATTTTTATCACAGATTCATACCAAATTGTGCCAAATTACAACAACCATTAACAACACTGCTGTCAGGCGTCAAAAAGAACTGCAGAAACCTAATACTCTGGACGGAAGAAGCAAGAAATGCCTTCCAAGCTTTAAAGGATGCACTCAGTCATGCTTCCATTTTGGCTCACCCATCAGAAAAGGCTGAAATAACATTGACAACTGATGCTTCAGACACTGCGATTGGAGCGGTCGTACAGCAAGTGGTGAACAATGCAAAACAACCTTTGAGTTTCTTTTCACGCTCTTTGACACCAACCCACAGAAAGTATAGTGCCTACGATAGAGAGCTATTAGCCATCTATACAGCAGTGAAGCATTTTAAATACATCCTAGAAGGGCGACATTTTACAATATATACAGACCACAAGCCAATCACATTTGCCTTCCAACAAGATTTGGAAAAAGCCTCACCTCGGCAAGCCAGACAACTGTCATACATTGGCCAGTTCACAACCGATATCCGATACATCCAGGGAGATGAAAATACCGTTGCTGATGCACTCTCTCGTATTGAAACCATTTCTGTACCACCTGTAATACACTTACAAACTATCGCAAACTCTCAAGAGGATGAAGAGTTGGAAATACTGAAAAGTAATCCAAACTTGAAAATTTTACAGATCCCTATACCGGACAGCGACAAGAAAATCTATTGTGATACTTCTACGAACTATAATCGTCCATACATACCTGCAGAATTTCGACGAAAAATATTTTTATCCATCCATAATTTGTCTCATCCTGGAATACGATCCACAACTAAACTGATCACAAAACGCTTCATATGGCCCAACATGAATAAAGACTGCCAACTATGGACTAGAGCATGTTTACCATGCCAACGATCCAAAGTTCATAGGCACACTCAGTCAGCGTTGGGGGAATTCAAAGTACCTCCTCACAGATTTCAGCATTTAAATATAGATTTGGTTGGTCCGTTACCGATTTGCAAAGGATTCAGATACCTTCTCACCATCGTCGATCGTTACACTCGATGGATTGAAGCAGTGCCTTTAGAAGATCAGTCAGCTGAATCAATCGCTAAAGCTTTGATTTCCACCTGGTTTTCTCGCTTCGGAATCCCGAATCGAATAACATCTGACCAAGGCAGGCAATTTGATAGCCAACTCTTTCAAGCCTTAGGAAAATATCTCGGTTTTCATACGATTACCACAACTGCGTATCACCCTCAAGCTAATGGCTTGATTGAACGCCAACACCGGACTTTAAAAGCTAGCCTAAAATGCCACCTGCTAGAAGCAAAATCATGGCTGGAAGCATTGCCTTTTGTTCTCTTAGGTATAAGATCTGCTATCAAGGAAGACTTAGGATGCTCATCCGCAGAACTCGTTTACGGAACCACCTTGGCCTTACCAGGAGAATTCTTCTCAACAATACCTCCTATGAAACAATCTGAATTTTCCCAAAACCTCCAGAAAATAATACAAGATATGAAGCCACGACCTACAACAACCCATGGAAACAGAACAGTCTTTGTTTCTAAACATCTGTGCAACTGTTCTCATGTATTTCTATACAACAACGTCAATAGTTCTTCACTACAACCTGTCTATCTTGGACCATACCCTGTAAAGTCGAGAAAGGATAAATATTTCGATATCGAAATCCAGGGAAAAGTGAAACGAGTTTCTATCGACAGAGTGAAACCGTGTTTTCTGTTAAAAGAAACAGATATCCCTTTTCGAGAGCTACATCCCACGGAAAATGAGCATAACGAAACGCCTGTACTCAAGACTACGGAAGAAAGTCCAGCGACTCCCCAGGAAAGCAAGACAACCAGAACCGGCAGACATGTGAAGTTTCCCAGTCACTTAAAAGACTATCTTCTGTAATCGTTTTCACTGGGAAGGGGGTGTGTAGTGTCGCATCGATTAATCGTATCGGACTTCAAGTCAGTTTAAGTTTGTCAGAACTGTATGGCAACGATAGAACTTTTCGAACAATGACAACAAAGTCGCTATTTTGTTTGTGATCCAGAAAATGTACGAAATATTGTATTTTATCGTCGTTAATTGATTGTAAATAGTAAATTATCAATTCTTAAGGAGTCAGAGAAGCGTTATTTACATTTATTGAACCAACACCATCGCTTCACTCTCATAATCTTAGTATACTAAAATGCTTCTTGTCATCTCAAAATATTTCTAAATCCATTTACAAAGATGTGCATGAAAAGTGGCCTAAAGCATGTGACGTCACAATCATCTTGGTAGGCCTTAATTAGAAGGTGTTGATACCAGCCTTAGTAAAATAGTAATAGAATGTTTAGGGATGGCAACATGTGGCTGATATATTTTGTCAGACGTAAATATTAGTGTCTGGTTTGCATTTTGCTACTGCATCAAATTTTAATGTAAAAGGAAAGGATTAATGTTGTTAAAATAAGATGGCTGAGGATATATTTTGCTTCGCAACGAAACGACCCTTCTTTAAAAAAGTTTTTTCATTGCAAACTATTGTGCTAAGAGTTATAACTGTTCATTTTGAGCGGTTCATGCAGGAATATGAATCGCCGGATAGTAATGTACCGAAATACTCTTTTGATTTCTTGCGTAAGTTTTACTGGCAATGTATATGTTATGAATCTGTTTTTATTTCGGTAACTTATTATTCTTTTGGTGCTTAAAAAATGCTTATATTTAAGAAATAAGTTATGCATATGCATGTTCCAGTTGATTACTACCTGCGTACTTTTACAATGACATTTCTTTTTACCATGCTTTTATTAACTTCGATTCTTGTTTGTTTGTTTTTGTGTTTGTCAGGGACAAATCTTGCAATCGATTTTTAACTAACTTCCCGACTAGCTTGATATATGAAATTTTCAGGACAGCTCACAACACGGTGACAATACATTTTTCTAATAATTTTGGTCAACTATTTCAAGTCCCGCTGCCTTCGGCAGCGCTTATATGATTCGACAGAAAATTTATTTAACTAACTTCTCGACTCGCTAGACACAGGGTTGCCACAGGCTACTAAAAGGCAACTATTTGCGACTATTTTCAGCCTGAGGAGACTATGGCAACTTTTTTGACCCAAAAAGCTTGAAAAAGCAACGTGAGCGATTCCATACCAACTCACCTAATGAGGGTTGCATGACCGACTTGGATTTTCTTTAAATTTGGTACACAGATTGATGATATAGAGGCATGAAAAAGTTCAAATTTTTAGCTACCTGCTCCACTTATTTATAGATATACTGGTCCTCAAAGTTTGTCCGTTCCCTCAAAATACCAAAAAATTGATGTTATTTAATTTTTTTTTCTTAAAAATTGTACTCATGCAATATGAAAGTGTTAGGTATCTATGGAAACTAGTTATTCCAGGCATTCAGAAAAAAAATACTACAATGTTTATAATGAAAATCGTTAAGGTACAGTACTCTTAGAAGTTGCAACCACAAAAATTTGATTTTCCGGATTTTGTTAAAATTGAGACATCAATTCCAAAAAAAGGAAAATAAAACCTAAGGTTTACTCACTTTCTGGTAGAGTACAGGTGTTCACCATAAATTACTACACAATAAATTACTTGGGTTTCTCACTCCTTCTTGGAAATATTTAAGCTTAAAGACAAACCATAGGGCAAAAACATTCAATTTCGGCCATCTTGGCAGCCATTTTACTCCTAAAGGGGGAGCACTAGAAACTTTTTTATTTTTTTTAAATAAGCTACTGATGTGTTAGCTATTCACAGGAAAAGAGTATACTTTTGGTTGTTATTTGCATAAAGATATATCCTGCTGATAGTATATGCATGTTTTTCTCTAATACCATATGCTTGTGTTCCCCCTCTCATAGACTTAACATTAATAAAAAGGAAAAATAATAAGGCATATATTAATAGCTGCACTATCTATACAAGAATTCAAGAAATTTAATATATTAAATTATTTAATAATAATTAAAAAAAAAAAAAAAAAAAATTCTACATTTTATAGCAAAATTAGATATTTGATGAAAACAAGAAATAGAATTTTGACGTTGTCCATCCGTAATTATAAAGTACTAAATACTTTCTTGAAAAATCAATCAAAATAAAGGAGCTATAAATATGTATTTCATAAGCAAATATATTTGAAATACAGCAGTATATTAAAAATTGATGTGTACAAAATTTTATTCAACTGCAAGCATAAGTTCCTGTATTTTTTTCACAGTATCATTTGATATTAAAAACATGCATCCTGTGGCTGCTGCTGCTGATGGCATTGGTACTATATCTAACAGGTGCTTGTATGAAATCCAGCATGTATCTGGTTTCTCTGGCCAGTAAAAGTTTTGGCAGGGGCCATGAGGATGCATAAATTGTAATTGAACATCACCTTTTTCAAAACAGTTTTCTAAGACAGCTCCTAACCACCATTTCTTATCATACATGCAAGCAACATAAAAACCTTTAGGAATGTTATTACGACTAAATTTTTGACATGTTGCTTACCTACTACAGATACTTCAATCTGATTCGACATGTTTGTAATGTAGATACAATGGAAACTAAAAGCACGGATTTACTGATAGGAATAAATTTATGATAATCCCTGATACCCTCAATTCTTACAGCAAAAGTTAGTCTTTCAGAAAGCAATGCTCTTGTTTCTGCTACATATTCTTCAGATGCAAAGAAAAACTTAATATTTTTAAAATTACCTGTGCAATAACGAAACAAATCACGTGGGGAAATTATCTGATCCTTGTAAGGACGTTGCAAGCTGGTTCTGTAAGCAGACCTTTTAACTGTGCCTCCAGTGGCATCACAGGGGCTTTTGCCATGGGAAGTGGCAAAAAAATGTCACTCAGCATTTAGTTTGAAATCAGATTTATGTTGGCATAAATTAAAAAAGTTTTTCTTATTTTTGTACTGCGCTGAGCTACCACCACTGAAATAAATTATTTTCTATATGTCTAGATATTGTGATGTTAAATATGGAATTACAGGCCTTTAAAAAGAAACTACTGCCACTGTATCATGTGTCAAACAGTCACCTGATAATACACATAGAAATAACTTTTAGGTTATCATTTGGCCGAACATACGCTAAAAAAGGATGGAGTGTAGCGTGCGTGTTTTCCCAGTGATATCCCTGTATTGCATCCTGTACAATAAAAGTAAAATTTTCAGAAAAATCAAGTAATAAAATGCACTCATCTGGTTTTAGTTCTGCTTTTCTTGTTTTTAAATACTCTGATTGAGATTTTGCAATGTAATGGTGTTTTGCCTAGGACTTCATTTTCAATAAAAGTTCCGATTTAAAATCAGGTGCAGACAAAGTAATTTAATGAGTGTTGAATGGACTGTAGTTATCCACCGTAGAAACGTCACTTCAGATTCTTCATCATAATCATCCATTAACATATCTAAAAATTCTTCAGATGCAGTTTGGAGTGGACACTGTGAACAAAATCCTAACGTACATGCTTCATTGTTAATGTCACACACATAATGAGACAAAAAAATCAGATAGATGGTTTAATAGATTATTTTAGAGATGCCGTCATTAGCCTGTCATTTTAGTGAATCATACAGACAGACTGAATGAATTCCTGTACTACCAGCTAACACACACCACTTCGGTCGCAAATCAGCAAATTTAGATAATCCAATCTTGTGATTGGGATATTCCTGTTTAAAAAGTGTGTACGCTTCTTTGAGATTACATGAAATGAGGTGTTTCTGTTTTGTAAATATTTTATTTCTTCACTAAATACTAACTTGAATTTTTAAAATATAAAAGGTTTCCTACATCTTTCTTTAAAATATCACAAAAATAGAGTACACATTAGTTTTGTTTTAATACCAGAATATAATAAAATCAGAATGTTGCACCCTTATTCAATGCTTCATTCACCTAATAACACCATTTCTAAAAGTACTAAGTAACGTTCAGAGGGTAAATAAAGTCTTATACATGTATTAAATCAATATTTATATAATATTCAATAAGTTTTGCTTTTTTACATCTTTTTTTATCAATGTTAAGTCTGTGAGAGGGGAAACACAAGCATATGGTATTAGAGAAAAACATGCATATACTATCAGCAAGATATCTCTTTATGCAAATAATAACCAAAAGTAAACTCTTTTCCTGTGAATAGCTAACACATCAGTAGCTTATTTAAAAAAAATTAAAAAGTTTCTAGTGCTCCCCCTTTAGGAGAAAAATGGCTGCCAAGATGGCCGAAATTGCATGTTTTTGCCCTATGGTTTGTCTTTAAGCTTAAATATTTCCAAGAAGGAGTGAGTAAACCTTTGGTTTTATTTTCCTTTTTTTGGAATTGATGTCTCAATTTTAGCAAAATCGGGAAAATCAAATTTTTATGGTTGCAACTTCTAAGAGTACTGTACCTTAACGATTTTCATTTTAAACATTGTAGTATTTTTTTTCTGAATGCCTGGGATAACTAGTTTCCATAGATACCTAACACTTTCATATTACATGAGCACCATTTTTAAGAAAAAAAAATTAAATAACATCAATTTCTTGGTATTTTGAGGGGGCGAACAAACTTCGAGGACCTGTATATCTATAAATAAGTGGAGTAGGTAGCTAAAAATTTGGACTTTTTCATGCCTCTATAACATCAATCTGTGTACCAAATTTAAAGAAAATCTGAGTCGGTCATGCAACCAACTTTTATTTTTTTAGGTGAGTTGGTATGGAATCACTCACTATTTTCACAAAAAGGCAACTATTGGGAGACTATTTTTCACCTTTTGCAAAATTCTTCCAAAAATATCAAGAAAATCTTTCAGAAAAAAATATTTTCTATTCATTTTATAAACAATCCCATATCTTAACCTTTTCGCCTTTTATTTATTTATTTATTTATTTTTTTTTTTTTTTTACCACTTTAAAGTATGGTATATTCTTGATGTTGACCCAGAAACAGGTGGAACATCCAATAAGAATGTAGAAATAGCACCAGACAAAGACATGACATATGTACCTATTAAGCTGGCGAATTTGCTTACTGCAAATGGCTACTAGTACATTCCTCTGACCTGTTATATCCTTCCTCACCCTGATTTCATATAAGAAAAAAATAACGAAATTTTAAATGAATGCTTTTTTAATAAATCAGTAAAAGAAGAATACAGCAAAGGAAACATAAGCTCCTAAGAGCGGTCAATACTTAAACTTTTCAACAACCAAATCCCATGTTATTCTATGGGAAAATTTGTTTTCATAATGACTCATTGCCTAATGTATTTTTTTTTTTTTTTTTTTTTTTAAATTCAGTTTTCATATTCAAAAGTTTTTTTTTTTTTTGTATGCGATATATTTAAATTGAATAGTAAGAAAATGTGTATGGTTCTTATCCTTTAATGATCATTAGCATGTGATATTTAAGCTAGTGTTTTGGTCACTAGGCTACTATTTAGGCAACTATTTTAATGCTTCTAGGCTACTAAAGCTACTATTTTTGTTCTATTTCTTTTGTGGCAACCCTGTAGACATTTGAAACTTTCAGAATAGTTCAGAACACGGTGAAAATGCATTTTCTTAATACTTTAGCCAACTGTTTCGGGTTCCTGCTGCCTTCGGCAGCGTTATCAGTACAAAGCTTGCAATCTATTTTTCACTAACTTTCCGACTAGCTAGACATTTGAAACTTTCAAGATAGCTCACAACACGGTGACAATACACTTTTCTAATAATTTTAGTCAACTATTTCAGGTCCCACTGCCTTCGGCAGCGCTTATATAATTCGACAGAACATTTATTTAACTAACTTCCCGACTAGCTAGACATTTGAGATTTTCAGAATAGTTCAGAAAACGGCGAAAATGCATTTTTTAAACACCTTTAGCCAACTGTTTTGGGTTCCTGCTGCCTTCGACAGCATTATCAGTACAAAGCTTGCAATCGATTTTTCACTAACTTTCCCACTATCTGGACATTTGAAACTTTCAGGACAGCTCATAACACGGTGACAATACATTTTTCTAATAATTTTAGTCAACTATTTCAGGTCCCACTGCCTTCGGCAGCGCTTATATTATTCGACAGAAAATTTATTTAACTAACTTCCCGACTAGCTAGACATTTGAAACTTTCAGAATAGTTCAGAACACGATGAAAATGCATTTTTTTAATACCTTTAGCCAACTGTTTCGGGTTCCTGCTGCCTTCGGCAGCGTTATCAGTACAAAGCTTGCAATCAATTTTTCACTAACTTCCCAACTAGCTAGATATTTGAAACTCTCAGGCTAGCTCAAACCACGGTGACAATACATTTTTTTAATACTTTTAGTCAACTGCTTCAGGTGCCTACTGCCTTCGGCAGCGTTTATATGATTCAACAGAAATTTTATTTAACTAACTTCCTGACTAGCTAGACATTTGAAACTTTCGGAATAGTTCAGAATGTGGTGAAAATACTTTTTAAAAATATTTTTATCCAATTGCTTCGGGACACTGCTGCCTTCAGCAGCGTTTCCAGTACAAAGCTTGCAATCAACTTTTAACTAACTTCCCGGCTAGATAGCCATTTGAAACGTTTATAATAGCTCAAAAGACGATAGAAAGGGATTTTTTTAATACTTTTATCCAATTGCTGGGGTCCCGGCTGCCTTCAGTAGCGTTTATATGATTCAGCAGAAAATTTAAAAACATGGTTTATAAATTTTTTTTTATCTTATAATTATTTACCATCTTGTCTCAACGTCTCAACCCCATTTCTTTTTTAAAAGTTGGTTGATTTGATATTCACGAAAAAGGTGTTCAGGTCAATAAACTGGAATATTTATAATCATTGGTAGGAGAAAAAATAAAATAAATTGATGCACATTCTGCAACTCTGTAATTTGATCATTTTCACAATTAATAATTAATTTGATAAAATATATGTATAACTTTAAACTATCTAAAACCCTAGCAGACTTCACAGTAGTACTAGAATTTGAGAATATGTAATTTTGTATGTAATTAAAGCCGAAACAATTAAAATTAAATTTTTGTTAACACAAATACAGCATTTTGAATACATGTGAAAAAAGTTAAAATAACAAATATGGACTTATAATTAAAAACCTAGACGATTTTAAAGCTACTGTTTTAAAAAACAGATGATGAATGTAATCAAAGCTTTTTTAAAAAAAGTAGCAAGTTGTTTTTATGTAATAATTGTATCATAGTTTCCCCCAGGATCATAAAAGGGCAAGTAAAAAAAGGTCAGTTGTGGATTCTTAAGGGTACATTACATTTGAGATATAAAATCCAGCCACATAATTTAAAAATTCATTTTTAGGCACAAATGCAAGAAATAGTGTTAAATCTTAACTTTCCTTACACTTTAAATGTGCTTCTTATTAATGTATGAATGAATTGTGACCATTGTGTGCTATACTTCTGTCTGTAGCAGATTTTTTTTTTTTTTTTCCAAGAAAAGGCAGTAAGGTTGCAGTCCCCCCCCCCCCTTCTTTTGGATGAGAGGTAAGAAGGGTGTTACTTTTTCAATCATACGGCTAGCAGGGTGCAATATCCTCCTGAAATTATCTGGGAGAAACTGAATTGTATTACAATGTCCTTAGGAATTATTGTCAAGGTTGGCAAGTTTCTTACAAGGTAAAAAAAAAAACTGGTTGGAAGAAATTGAAAAAACTGTTTTTCTTTGAAATTTATTGTATAAGTTGTAATTTTGTAAAATATAATGAATGCATTTTTCAAATTAACAATCTTGTCTTGTCTTAAGTGAATTTTATTATATCTATAAAAAATTAGCCGAGATCAGGTCACACTACCAATATACTCAAGATCCATTAAAGATATCAAATCCACTTTGACCAGTATAAAGTTCAATTATTTAAACTATGATGTTATTTCTTTAACTGGTAGTTAAATAGTTTGTATCACTTTTCTACTTTCTGATAGAAGAGCTTTTAACCAACATCTAGTCAATTAGGGGTGGGTAAGTACGTGATACTAACTGTAACTACAAAATGTCATCTAAGTCCTTATTAATTAATTAATTAATTTTTTTTTTTTTATTGCAGTGCAACGTAGTATAACCAAAAGTTTTAGCAGTTGAATATTGCAATTGGTTTCTCAACTTAGAATAGATAAATTCAAAATATGAAAAAAAATATATAAATTTTAAATACTGGGTAACTTGTAGGAGAGTTTAAAAGTATTTTTACATATTCGTATATAGTTCACTGGTTTACCAACTTAGAATTTGTACAAAAGATTGTATTCTAAAAAAATAGTGAACAAATATTTCAGCTAAAAATTACATTAACAATTATCACTTGTACTCAGTGGCAGACTGAGAGGGTCGTCAACTTGCCCAATGGCAAGTGGGCCCTCAGTAATCAGATAATTTGATCCCCACGACAGTAATATCATTAAAAAAAATATTTCAAGTGCCTAAAAGGTGAAAATACTTTGTAAAATGCTGAAAAACAGTGAAAAAATATTAAAAATTCTCAATTTCAACAGCCAGAAGGAAAAAGTCTGAATTTTCAAATGACGCCTCTTGTTCCTTTGATGACCCTTATTAGTATGTGTAAGAAGGTAAAGAGAAAGTGATATGTTTAACTCATTATTCAATTACTACGTTACACCTGCAGTATATTTTTGTAGCGGGTTATACGTCTTTCCCGCCTTAAGTGTGCTATTGCAGTAAAATTAGATATATAGTCGGTAACAAAAGTCTCCGAACACTAGCAAAAATTCCTATATAAAAATGTACACTTAATACAGTTTTGTTAAATAAATCCTTGTTGAATCCTTTTTTTAGACTAAGAACAGGATTCGACAAGGATTTATTTAACAAAACTGTATAAAGTGTACTTTTTTACACAGGAATTTTTGCTAGCGTTCAAACACTTTTGTTACCGATTCTACAGTAGAAATAGATTTACACTAGGGTGACCAAATATTTAAATGCAAAAATAGAGACAAATGTTGAAATGTCCCCACTTTTTGTATCAAAAGTGGGGACACTATGCATTAGTAGAATAACTCTAATTCTAAATTAAAATAACATAAGTATACACTTAAAGTATACATTCAATACATTCGAATATGTTTCTGGATAGTTTTTATGATAGGTTAGCAGAATAGCTTCACTTTTGCAAATCCTAATAATTACACATTATTACATTTGTTCTTAACACCAGCTTAAATAGAAACTTTCCCCAAAATCACAGAATATTATTACTATTTTAGATTTTTTAATTTTGCTTCAATAGAGTATAATTCTTAAACAAATGTACATTACTGAAACAGCGATTAAATCTCATGATGAATATAAGAAATTTATTTAGATGACAGAACTGAATTTAAAATTTTTAAAAACAGTTGTGACCTAAATAAAAATTTAATCATGATAGTATAAGAAATTTATTTAGATGCCAGAGCTCAACTGTAAATTTTCAAAGTCATTTGTGACATAACTAAATAAAAATCATGCTAGTCTAAAAAAACTCGTATGCTTTTGATTCCTGCATACAAATGCATTTAACTTTATTTTTATCTACCTTTATCTAGGGGTGCAGAAAATGTTCAGACCTCGGAAATTTCCCCCAAACACAGTATAAATTTCCCTCAATAATGCAAAAATGTACTTTGCTATACAAAGACATTTGTATATAATGTATTTGACATTATACATTTGTATTTCCCTCAATAAATTTTTACGAGAATAAGTATACAGTGTAAAATGAAAATATCGTTGTTAGCACTTAAAAGCACAAATAAGCACTTCAAAGTAGCAAATTATTATTATTGATTTACATTTTTATTTTCTCTTAAAAAAATATTCAAAATTTCCCCCGAACCTCGTTCAGGCGTTCGGACATATTCTGCACTCCTGCCTTTATCTAGAGATTGTTTCGAAGCAGTATTTGAAAATTTTGACAAAGAAATAGAACTAGCTTATTTTCTGATGCTTTTGGGTACATAAGTGGCTTGAAATATGGAATTTTCCACCACTGGATATGGTGAAGAGTGATAAACTCAGGTAAATAGTCAACATATAATACGCATCAGCATGTAATACGAACCTTGTGCATTTTCACCTTTTTATTAGATAATCTGCCGATAACACTGCTGGGCATGAAAATTGCTCCCAACACCATTTTCGCAAATTCTTATGTAAAATGACCTCCTGATTCCGAATATGACATCCATTTTGCCCTATCACCCACCGTTTTTTAGGAACAGCCCCCTATTTTTATAACTTTTTGCCTTTTCGGTGATTTTATGGCTATAAATTTTATTTTTAAGAGGGGGAGGATTATTTTAACTG
The DNA here is from genome assembly GCA_963930645.1 of Salticus scenicus. Taxonomy (NCBI): domain Eukaryota; kingdom Metazoa; phylum Arthropoda; class Arachnida; order Araneae; family Salticidae; genus Salticus; species Salticus scenicus. Next base: position 68,719,447 of record OZ005652.1, read on the forward strand.
TTAATATCTTCTAAAGGGCTACAGAGTTGAAAAATTCTAAAAGGTGAACATTTGCGGCAAAGGGAAAATTTAGGGGGGAGGATTTGCCACTGAAATTATGTATTATATTTCTTGTGTTTTTTTAATCTATTATAAATGTTATTTATTAAACATTATATTTTGTTGTTTTTAGGTGATAAATTAATTATTTTTCATTCTCCAAATCAAATTTATTGGGTTGTAAAATTACGGAAGAGTGATAAAAATTGGGGAAGGAGGTGGTGTCCCTAGAAAACGGTGGGTGACTGAGCAAAATAGGGGTCGTATTTAGATTCTGGAGGTCATTTTACATAAGAATCAGTAAGAATGGTATCAGAACTCAAAAAAAAAAAAAAAAAAAAATTGCAGCGCAGTGTAATATAGGCAGAAAATTACGGTAACATTAGGGATTCTCTTTTTCTTTGTGTTGCATTGGTTATTAATGTAACTAAATTTGCCACAATCTTTTGTAAATGCTTGGGGGTAGATTTTTTTTTTTAACAATTACTATATATTATATGATTATTACATTTATAAATATAACAAAACTTCATATTTCTTTGAATAGTTTATTTTAAAAGTAATCTTCTTTCAGAAAAGCAATATTCTCAGGAATTACTGCAAGGTCTTCTAGATAGTGGTAACTTAAAGACTGAGTTTTTAGACTTCATTTTCAACAGTCATCTACGTGAAATAAGTCTGAAGATCGTTCCAACCCCATGTAAAATTGGAGATATAAAGCAGAAAATAATTCAAATAGGAGATGTAAGCGTAAGCTTCATTTTTTAATAATAATAAAAAACACTATATATTTTATTTTGTGTTCATGTTACATTCAGTGGTATTTTTAACTTCCCCCCAACAAGTGTATTTTACGCATTAAAATCTAAAAATACTCCTTAAAATTTTAACCATGAGTATTTTCACGTTATTTATTTTTAGGTTAAATTTAATGTATTTTATTGTATGTGTCTGAAAAAGTTTATTCTTTCTTCAGTTTAATGCTCTGCATACTTTTTTTTTTTGTTTTTTAATCAATAAATATCTTCTTTTACAGTGGATAAAATGTTTGTATAATTAAAATTATTTTGATGAGTAAAACTGTAAGCATTTGCATCATTAATAGAATATCTCAGATTCAAGTGTGGTCTTATCACCTTTCAATATTGATTAGAATTTGTAAATATAGTCACATTATGTTCATATTCGCAGTTCTGATATTATATTGTACAAATTATGTTAAAAGGAATATTATTACAATTGTCTAGTCCATATAATATAACTTGAACTCATATCTTAAACTTTTAAATTGAATTCATATACATACATTTACTGTATACGTATATATATCAGCACAGAAACAGTGCTTTTAATTTTCAAATATACTGTCAAATAATCACACTTTCACTGAGTTTGCATTATAAATTGAAATTATTTATTTCAATAAATTGATTTGTCTTTTGCGTCACGCTATCCAAAACTGCAAGTGAAATTTGTACAAATGTTTTCTTTGCATCACACTATCTCTTTGCCCAAATTTTCACTTAGTTGGATACTATGATACAAAGTAACATTTACATAAATTTTACTTGCAGTTTTGGATAGCGTGACACAAAAGACAAATCAATTTATTGAAATAAATAATTTCAATTTATAATGCAAACTCAGTGAAAGTGTGATTATTTGACAGTATATTTGAAAATTAAAAGCACTGTTTCAATCTGTAAATATACTTTATTAGACAAAGCAAAGGTAATTTTAATGGAATCTAAAGACAAATCGTTTAAAATGACACCGAGGTGTCACTGGAATTTTTATATCATTCCTTTTGAAACTGTTATTTTGAAATTGAAGTGCAAATGAAAATCATCAGTGAGTATATTTTATATATTTGTCTTATCTTGAAGTTAAAAATATTATGTTTGCATTGTAAATATAAATAAAAGAAAAAAGCAAATGATCAAATAAGAAAATCTATGTATATTTTAACTAATAGTAAAGCGTCACTTAAAATTTGATATCATTATTTTTAAGACCCATACTTCAAATTCTTATAGCGATGAAGTAGCTGCGTCACAAACTTTTAACCCATTAAGGGTTTTTGTGCTGATATCATTACTTTTTAGAGGTTATTGATCAAAAAATTAAAACAAGTCCTTCCGGCTCATAGGAAGGTTAGGTTGATTTATCTTTTCTTATGAAGTCGCCACCATTTTTTTCAAAATGGCAGCTACATTTTATTAATCAATTTCGTGGATTTATTGAGGGCTATGTATATATGGAGTTTTAAGCAAATCTGTTCAAAAGTTATTGTGATAATTTTCAAGTGGTCACCATTTAGAAACAAAAGGACAGAGTGACTGAAATGCCCAGTGAACTTATCAAAGATACTTGAATGATATGTCAACTGTGCAAATATGATTCGAACTGATTCAGTATTAGAAAAGTTATTGTAATAAAAAAAAATTTAAGTGGCGCCACTTGGAAACAAAATGGTGGAGCAAGTTGCCTAGCAAACTTATCCAAGATATTTGAATTGTAAGTTCACTTCCCAACTTTGATTTGAACCAGTTTAGTATTCTAAAAGTTATTGTGGTGGCACATTTTCATATACCAGCCTGATTTCAAGTGGCTGCAACTTGGAAACAATGTTGGAACAAAATTCATCCAAGATATTTGTGTGATAAGTTCAATGTCCAACTTGAACTGATTCAGTATTTCAAAAGTTATTCTGATGATAAATTTACAAGTGGTATCCTGATTTGAAATGGCCGTACTTAAGATATTGGTCATTTTGATAAAAATGACAGATAAAATTCATTAATAAATACTTGATTGAGACTTTTATGTGGTCAATGTAAACATCAAAATTCAAGCAAATTATAGTCTTAACTAAGCTTTTTCAATGTAGATTTGAAATTTTCATGTAGCTGCCACTTGAAAACAAACAGCAGAGCAACTTAGTTAACGAACTCATCAAAGATATTTGTAAGATAAGTTAGCTGTATAACTTTGGTTCAATTCAATTTTGAGTATTATGTCGAGAGTTATCGTAATCACAAAATTTCCATTATATATACAAAAAAATCCAATTTATACATCTTTTAAATTTATACGTGCTTTTAGTGAAGTCCTGATTCATTCCTATTCATAAAAATATCTTTGTTTATAAGTTACACAATATTAGTTATGTCTTTTCACTTTTCTAATACTTACAAAATTTCTTGACCGGTCATTCTTATAACCATTCTAAATATAAATTTTGATGAGTATGTGAACTTTGATATCAATATCATGACTTCGGAGCTATTCACAATCTATTAACTAATTAAAAACAAATTGTTTAATGCTAATTTAAGTGATAATGATGTGGGATGTGAAGAAGTTATTCTTAAGAAAGGACAATACCTAATCTTGGCAACAGCTATGGCCTATGTTATGGGAAGATTTATTTTCATAATTACTCAGTACCAAATGTATTTTTTAAATTCCGTTTCCACTTTCAGAAAATTCACAACCATTAAATTGGTACTCATTTTCGAAGATATTGGTTTTTTAAAAAATGTATATATTTTTTTAGTTCAAAAATGCGAATTTTCACACAAATTGCTTTTTTTAACCACAAAATGAAATACTAAAAATTTAAAAAATCAATTTTTGGAAACTGGGTACTAATTTAATGATTTTGAATTTTCTGAATATGAAAATGGTTTTTAAAAAATGTGCTTGCTAACGATAATCTGTTTTAAAATTTATTTTCAATTTCATTTTGAGCACTGAAAGAGTGCTTGACAGAAGTGCAGTAACTGGAATAAACTAAATTTAATAAATAATATCAGGGTTGGCAGGTTTTTGACGGTTTAAACCACAGTTTAAACTGCCACGTCAAAAACCTTAAATTTGACACTTTTTGGTATATTTTAACAATGAAGTAGTCATATTTAGGGAAATAAAAAACTAATAAAAAAGTGCTTAGTTTATATGCCTCCCATGGTTAAAAATAATTCTTAGAAGTGTATTATCTGTTTCTTATGAGTGCTAATGATTTCTATTTAAGTATAAAAAACAGATATTTATTATCTTTACAAAACACAAAAATTCAAATATAGGAATTTGTATATTCTAAGGTGAACCACTTATTGCCTTTTAAGTTATAAAAATTTTATAAAGTCTTATTAATAAAAAAAAAAAAAAAGTTCTATTAAATTATATACTGATTGATAATTAAAAGATACCGTAAGTATTTTACCTCAATGAATGAAATTACTGTGCTATTAAATAATGCATTATGTTCTTTCATTTTGGGTTATAGTCAATAGCATGTTTGAATGTTGTACGATTAAAACTTAGAGGTATTGCATGACTTGTTGAACTAAATTTTAATATGAATTACATAATGCAATTCTATTTTTAATTAAAGAGATGATGGACAGTATATATCTCTTTTAAATTACTGCCATAAAGGTATGAAAATTTGCATTTATATGCATTGAAATTTAATATTATATTAAAATTTCAAGTGGAGTCACTCCAGTTTTTTTTTTCTTTTAATATTGCTAAAAATTTCATTGAAATTTCAGCATTTAACATAATTTTAAAAATAATTATAAGATAGAAAAAAAACTTTTTTATATGTAGTGATGTGGGTTGGAAAATTTTCTACCATGTTTTTCCGGAAAATTTTCCAACCAAAAAAACAATTTTTTTAGTAAATCTTTTGCATGATATATTTAAATTTTCTTTTATTAGTCATAGTAATGCTATATACAGTGTGAAAAACAAAAGTTTCTGATTAAAGTCATCATTTTGAAAGTTACCAGATATATGTTTTGAGCAACTTGAATGAGAAATAGGTTATTTATTATAATACAAGAGATCTATGGTTGCTAATCAGAATTTTAAATGTCTATTCAATAAGTTTGTAAGAACATAATTATAAAGCATTTGGCAACATAACAAAAAAAGAATATATTGATAAATTAATGCACTACTATACTGCTGAGCATGTGTATCTATTTTTCAAAATATTCATTTGGTAAATGATGATACGACGATGTTTTTCAAACTCAGGCAGCAATTCTCTTAAGTCACCTTATTTATGGTCTCTGATTCTGAGAGTGACTCAGAAAGTTACGACATTGTCATAATCTTCGTTAAAAATTCAATAATAATATAATAATTAAAAAAAAAATTGCTTTAATTACAAAATTGGCATTGTTGAAAATTTTAGAGAAAAATCTTATATAAAAACATATTTTTTAAAATAACTTTTTAAAACTAATTTCTAATGTGGAAAAAAATATGTTTTTTTATGCAAGCAACAGGAAATACAATTAATTGCCTAAATATAAACAGCAATATTTTGATTAAAATTTAAGGAAATCAAATAGATAAAATGAATCACATCATATCTTGTAATTGGAGGTTTAGTTGAAATAACTCAATATTTCTTTATTTGCTTAAAATATCCAAAATTGAATTGTACTTGAAAAATCTCATAAAGGTGTTACATTTAAAGTTAAATAATAACAACAATAATAATAATAATAAAATCTCAAACTTCCAGATTAATTTTTTTGAATAGAGGATTACATCCATTATCCAATACCACCAACTATTAAAAAATATGATTTTGTGTTCGCAAACTGTGCTTAAAAATAGAAGAAATCGAAAAAAGTAAAAATCAAAAGAATTTTGATGAAATGAACCCTTTCATGGTCTGAGCCATACCTTATTAATTACCTTGTACAGTCGGCAGCAAAATTATTGATGCACTAGCAATAATTTCTATTTAAAAGATGTACACCTAATACAATTTTGTTAAGTAAATATTTATCCAGTCATGATCTTAGTCTTATACTGTTTATAAAAAAATTAAGTTCATGATAAAAATTAGCGATCAAACTAAAGAAAAAGAAAAATATGAATGTGTGTTTCAATAATTTTGCTGCTACTAGCAGCCAAACCTCACATTATTCTAAAAAGAAATTCGTTATGATAATTACCTCTTTTTTTTTTAAATTCTGTTTAGTTTTAGAATATTCACAATTAGTGCTGCACCGAGTAGCACTTTGGCCGAGTACCGAGTACTCGGCCTTTTACTACTCGACTAAGTACCGAAGAAAGAATAATTGATGTATATATGAAGAATTTTTCACATGTTGAAATTGAAAATAGGCCTTTTGAACACAAAATTAAGTTAAATGGCAAACAGCATGTTTTCATGAAATGTTCCAGAACTTTTGTAGTGTATAGTATACACAATTAGGTTCATTGTTATATTTGATACGTCCAGCTTAGTGGATTATTAAAACCATAATAATTGATAATTTCATTCTTTATTATATAGTCTTTCTCAGATGCGAATCATTCTTAGATAATTCTTAGAGAATATAAGTTCCTATATACTCAGGCATATTTAAGATGTATGAAATGAGAATATTAAAATAAATATTTTATCATTTCAAACATGATAGACTTCATTAATCTTCAAATTCTAGAAGAGTAAAAAAAATAGGTGTTTTGGGCCATAATTTGCAAAACAACAAATTTGATTATTAAAATATATTTTTAATAATATTTCAGGGTATTTATATTTTTCATAATTATTATTTCAATCTTTTCTTACAGTTTTAAAAGCGTCTTACTTTTATTTGCACAAATATGTAACTAATGTTTTATCTACTATTTTAGTATTTATTATATAAGGGTTCTTTCTTCTAAAATATTTTATTTTTGTCTATTTTATAAATACAATTTTATGCATTTATACTTAAAATAATAATAATAATAATAAATTAATCAAAAAATAAAAACTTACTTAAAACAGAACAAACAGTAGAAAAAAGTTTTTAATTATCTGCTGGCAAACTGATTTTTGAAATAAGTCAAATACCATGTAACTAACAATGTAAGATTTTTTTTAAGATGATAAAAACTAGCATTTTGTAAATCATAAATAAAATGTTTATTATGACAAAATAGATTTTTTAAAATCTGATCAAAAGTTAGGAATAAAAAATGATGCCTGAAGGTGATTTCATGCTATTTTAGGAAGCTTACGGTTTCCATTTTCATATAACCAGTGTCCAATTTTATATAATACAAGCAGGGCTGCCAACAACTACACATTTGGTGTAGTAACTACACTTTAGCCTGCTTCTACTACACTCTACACATCGTATACTTAAAGCTACACTTTTCCTTTCCCCACCACCATCTTGTTTACAACGAGCGAACTATGATTTCACACTGTATTTCCAAATCGCTGTTATGAATGAAGTAGCTTGAAAACTCCGGAGGTTGATAGGTTGTTTCATTTCCTCCTCATAAACTGTGACGATAGCGTGACTGTGTACGCATGGTGATTGGATGTTTGGAGAAGTCCTTTTCTATCGCTAGAGCTTGTCTAATCTGTTTACTTTCGATTTTCGGTGTTGTTCGTTTGTTGTTGGCTAGACTTGCTTTTCTGTATTTACAGTAGAGAGCCAGAAATCCGCCGACCTAAAATCCGCCAAAGTCCGAAATCCGCACAGCTTATCAGATACAAACAATGCAATTCACTATTAATAAGTTACAAAACTGCAAATCAGAATTTTTGAAAAAGATCTTGAATACAGATTTTTAGTTTGCATTTTGTGATAAAGAAAAAGAAAATAATAATAATAGGAAAGACTGCAAGAGCCAAGTTGCTGCTAATGAAATTATTGACAGTATATTAAATTCATCAAAAGAAAATAATGATTATTGTAATATGATGATATCAATCAGGTAAATAATAACAAACTAATTTTTTAAAATGCTTTCTGATGGAGGCATAATTTGTAAGGAAATAAAAATTCGTAGAAAAATAAAAAAAATTCGTAGAAAAATAAATTTGTGTTACTACTATTTACAATAAATAAATAAATCATGCAGGTTCAAGTTTAGTTTAAAAGCTACATGTGAACAGATTTTATCTAAATTTGACAAATATATATATATTTTTTTTTTTTCATCGTTATTTATTGTTTTCATTATATATTTTTGTTAATGCTCATTATTATTCTTATGTACCTAGTAATTTAATATTCGGTGTTATTATTCACTAGTATGTGGTTTAGTTTGAATAATATTCTGTTTTTATAATTCAAAGTGAAAATCATTTTTTATGGGCCCTGAAATCCGCAAAATCCTAAAATCCGCACAACCTCTGGTCCCGAGCTGTGCAGATTTTTGACTCTCTACTGTATTTATTCTTATTTTTTGCTTAAGAGTGTACAAATTTATTTAGTTTTTTATTTAATAGTATTTTTAGTTAAAATGTGCGATGATGATGATAATACAAAGAAGAAAAAAAAATTCCTGATCAAAAATCTCTATCGGAGTACTCTGCTACCATCTGCAGATTGCAAATTCTGTAGATTCTGTGGCCGTGTTTGCATTCTGTAGATTCATCCCATGAGGCATATTGTGCAATATGTAATAGCAATTTTCGCGTAAATCATCGTGGTCTTTATGATTGTTCGCGTCATATTGCAACAAGCTGACACAAGCGTTTAAGTAAAATAAAAGCAACGATAAAGCCTTTGCCATCCAGTTTTTATGTGAAAAGTGATGCAGCATCAAAGACTACCAAAACGGAAATGCTCTTTACATCATTTCTAAGTGACATAATGTTCCAATTTCTACAGCAAATCATGCTGGAAATTTATTTAGAGCTATGTTCCCGGATTCAAAAATCAACAGACAGTGTCCTAGCGGTAGAACAAAGACGGCGGCCCTATTGAAATGCATTGCAAAAATATCCTGTTCTGATATCATTGGCGATTTGAAACATTTGCTGTTTTCGATGGCAACTGATGAAAGCACTGATCAAAATGCTGTTAAACTGTATCTAATTGTTGTTAGGTATTTCGATAATTTCCAGAAAAAATTTTGTGTGCAATGTTATTTTTAAAAGAATGCAGTGATATTTTGTATGTTTGATTGTTAAAGTCAATAAATTTCAGAAAGTAAGTCTTAATGTAAACAAAAGATTTTATGCTTATTTATTTTAAGCATTTTCTTATTTTTTAGCGGCTACACTTTGTACCTTAAAACTACACTTTTTCTTGTTTGTTAACTACACTTTAGCGCTCCCAGAGGTTGGCAGCCCTGTACAAGTCAATGTTTATATAGGTATACAAAGGTGAATAAATAATGTTAAACTATCACTTATTCGGATACAGCCTATCGCTGTTTATCTGGTATTTTAAGAACAAACAAAATGTGAAAAGCAGAAAGGGGGAGGGGGGGGGGGAATTAAATAGAGTAAAGGCACTTTTACGATATATATATATACAGTGAAACCCCAATCTATCGTTCACGCATCCATCGTTTTCCGCATTGATTGTTTTATTAATTCCTTTTCTTAAGAATGAAAGTTTATGAGAAATAACATGGAATTTTGAGAAATCATAAGGGTGGTGAAGGAATACACGAGCACAGTGCTCATATATATGCATTCGTTTGCACGCATTGTGCACGGGTCCACGCTGCCGAAGGCAGTGGGGACCCGATGTGACATTTTTCTTGATTAGAATTTTTTTTTCTCTTTTTTTTATCACATGATAAAAATTAATGCAATTTTGAGAATTCCTTAATTATAGTGATTCATTTAAAAATAGTGACCAGCGAAGCGGGCGTAGCCTGCTAGTGTATAATAAAGTATTTTTAAAAAGCAACATACATGAAGATGCACATTCAATTTGGCAGATATGTGATCAATTTACTGCTTTTGTAAGAGTGACAAATAATTAATACTGATAATAATAAAACAAAAATTCAATATTTGGTAAATTTTATCATGCAGATTTTCACAAAATTTTAAATGCAATATGCAATTTTACAAGAGAGAATTTTTTTTTACTTATTTATTTAATAATCTATGAATATTTACAAATATTACACATTCTACTTATAAAACTAAATGTGATGTTATAAAGTATTTTTGGAAAGCTAATAAATTAAGAGGCACACTAAATTTGGCAGATATTTGATCAGTTCAATCTTTCAATGCTTAATATAACAGTGACAAATAATCAATACAGATATTTACAAAACAAAAATAATATTTAATATCTGGAAATTTTTCTCATACAATTTTTCACAAGATTTTCTATGCAATTGCAAAAGTGAGAATAATTTGCTTTTGAAATAGAAAACAGAAAGAGATATCATAACTGAAGAGAGATTTCACTGCTTTTTTGTAACAATTGGCTGCTTTTTTATAACAATTGTATATAATAAATACATATTTTATTCAAAATACTAAATAACAATTTAATCAATGTAATCTTTTGAAAATCAGTGTATATGAAGATGCATGTATTGAACTTTGACAGATTCTCTTTGACAGATCAGTTTATTACTTTTATAACTGTGACGAGTAATAATAAATAAATATTTACAAGCAAAAACTAGAAATGTAGAAACCTTTCTCCCACAATTTTTCACATAGATTTCAATGTAAATTTCATATGAAGGATTTTTCTCTTAATATTATAAATCAACATAAAAAGTTGCACATTATCTTGAATTGATATTTGATGAAGTCATTTTTAATAAAAAAAAATTAATGCAGTACACTCCCAGAATGAATATCTGTAAATAAATATATTTTATTTTTTTAAGGCAAATTAAGAGTAGGTAATAAATGCAGTAAAAATATAAAGTTTATATCTGCAAATTAAAATTTACCCCACAAATCCAAATTATAAAATGAAGTATAAAAATATTTAATGCAATATATAGACTTTTATTATAAATTTACAGTTTTATTATAATTGAGAAATATAGATATAACTGACTTTTTTTATGCTTAGAATTTTTTCTTGATTTTTATAGTCATTATTATTATTATTTTTTTTTTTTTTTGTTCAAACAAAAATATTGTTGCTTAAAAAAAAAAATTACTTAGGGTAAGGTGGGGTAGTGGGACCCCTTATCGGCATAATTTGACTTTAGCTGAACATAGCACCGGTTGTAATAGGCCTATCAACTTTTTTTTTTTTTTTTGGTAGTTCATTCATAGACCTATTATAAGAATGGACAGAGCATTCTATTATTAAAGGAATATAAGAAAAGGTGCAAAGATGAAACCACGTTACTGTTGAAAAAAAAGGTTACCTTTTTTGGCATTTATCGCGTTATTGGCGATTTTTTGTTCTGAACATAAATATTATTATTATTATTAAAAGATACAGCAAGAAAAACTTGCGTAAAATGAAACAGCTGCTGAAATTTATTTTTACCTTATTATTAACACTCTCCAAAAAGTTCAAAAGCGTTTATAACTTCGTTTTGTCTATAAACGCTTTAACTCTCATAAACAGTGTCCGAAATTAGCAGTCATTAGTTGTCAAATATGACTAAATTATTGCATTTGACGACTATAAAATTATTTCCAGTCGTCAAATTTAACGCCTAGCTTTTTTTTTAAAGACTTATTTTTGTTTAACTTTGAAAGGTCCAAGTCCATATCATATTTTCCCCCCTACCGCACAGGGACTATGTCGTTTAGACACCTGGGCATTTCCAGCATATTTCACCCCCGACCCCCTTACAGAGATAAAAAAGAAAAAGTTTCCTTTAATCACTTTTAATCTTATCTTTTTTTAAAACTGCAATTTGCAACGCTCTCGCCACACATGCATACAAATAACCTATGGAACCAACACATTTATCTGTGTGCACATACTGATGTAATGTGTAAGAAAAATACTAGTGCTGCACCAAGTAGCACTTTGGCCGAGTAGCCGAATACCGAGTACTCAGCCTTTTACTACTCGGCCGAGTACCGAGTAGTTGTAAGAAATAATAATTGATGCATATATGAAGAAATTTGCACATCTTAAAATTAAAGAAAAGGCTTTTGAACATAAAATTTAGTTAAATGGTAAACAGCATGCTTTCATGCAGAACTTTTGTAGTGTACATACATAATTAGGTTCATTGCTATATTTTGATACTTTCAGCATAGTGGATTACTAAAACCATAACTGATAACTTTACTCTTAACATCTTTTTTAGATGTGAAATTATCATACTCAGATAATTCTTAGAGAATATAAAAGTTACTAGTCACTAAGGCTTAATTTAAGATACATGAAATTCACATATGAAAGGGTAACATTAAAATATTTTATAATTTCAAACATGATAGGCTTCATTAATCTTCAGATCGTAGAAATGTAAAATGACAGGTGGTTTTGGGAACAACAGATTTGTTAATGAAAATAAGTTTTAAATAACGTTTTAGTGTATTTACCCTTTTTTATATATAACGTAAAATGCCATAAAAGCCTTTATTTGGTTAAATGCCCCCTCCCTACTCTTTATTATTATTATTATTTTTTTGTTCTTAAAATACTAAATAAACGCAACTTTTGCTCAACGGTAGACTGTATCCGAATAGGTGATAGTTTTTCATGTTATTTTATAGTATAAAATTCAAAATCAATCTTTTCTTACCAATTTGAAAGTGTGTTAGTTTTATTTGCACAAATGTATAATGAAAATTTTGTGTTAATATTACAAAGAGGTTCTTTTTTTCCTAAAATATTTTATTTTTGTCTGATTTATAGATACAATTTCATGTACTAAGCATTTATAAAATAATGCATATTGATATTACATGATAGTTATAATTAAAAGCTCAGATCATGAATCATCTCTATACTAAGTTTGGTAACAGCCCATTTTAACTGCAGAAAGCTGTTATAACGAAAATTTTAATTATAATGACTCTGTATTTATATTTTCATATTTTTTTAGTTCAGTTGTAAAATAAATATCTCTCATTAACACATTTCTATCAATAATGCATAAAAATAGTGAAATTTCCACAACTACTCAGTATTGGCCGAATACATAGCCTAAATTTGGCCAAGTAAGCCGAGTGCTGAGTATATACCAAGTACTCGGTACAGCTCTAAAAAATACATATAATATATTAAACTGTGTTCCAGAAATTTTGACGTGTAGTTCAGAAAATATTGTTTTACTCATAATCACTCTATTAGTCATGTTAAAAGCGAATTTCAGAAATTGCAACTAGAAATTTCAATTTGACGCCTAAAATATTTACAGCAGGCATCATATGACGCCTTCCCTTTCCTTCCCAATTTCTATCACTGCTCATAAATAATCATGGACATTTTTGAAATGATATAAAGTATAATATATTCAAACTAATTCAATTTAGAGAATTAAGTATAGCAATTATAAACATTTTATAAAAATAATTACTTAAAAAGAACGAAATAATAAAATATTAAAAAGAATCTTACCTGTGAAAATCCTTGTTTTACATAATTTCTAGGGCTTTTAATATCTAATTACAATTTCTTGGTATAAAATTCTTTTTACATTCAAAACAATATAACTTAAAGAGAAATAAAAATTTTAAAAATAATTTTCAAAGAAACCGGAAAAATATCGCCTGCTTAATAAAAAGCAGAGTTTAGAGCATGGCGAGTAAATTTCAATATTGGCCAGTTTGGCGTCCTGTAGATCAAAAGTCACATGACCTTTTTTATGAGTTATCTTTGCCACTAAAAAAGGCTGCCATTGTCCCGTCCACTCTTATAATAGGTCCCATATGTTGTTACTGTACCCATGGCAACCTTCAAACAAATTGGCAAATGATGAATTAAAAAAGAAATGTGGAACAGCTTTACTATTAGGCACATACTGCTGTTGCCGATGTACAGCTCACTGGATGAATCGATACTCTGAATCATTACAAAACTTAAAAAATACATTTTAAGAAAATAAATTATTTTTTCACTCAGGTGCTTGTTTTGAAATTCACTGAAATTAATTAAGCATATTTTTAAGATTAATAAAACAAACATATAAAACAGTAATAGAAATTTGAGTTACTTCACCACAAAAAAAATTTTGAACGGCTTTCAATCTTTAGCACATAAAATTCACTGTTGATCCCAGTGGCAGAACGTTTTGTAGCTGTCTGCAACAGGCTTTTAAAATTTCATAATCTGTCTGCAAAATTTGTGTGTAATCAGGGGAGAAAATGGCTTACACTCAAAAAGCCTGAAAGCTGATTGGAGGGGGGGGGGGGCTTAACATCAGTAGGGATCTCGTGCAACAATACACGAATACAATTTTACTGCAGAACAATATAGTATAAACAATTGTGTGTATTCATTCAATTCATCTCATTCAATTATATATTTTATAGCAATGTTTGACACAACACAATATAAATAATTATAAATAATAAAAGTATTAGTTGTAGTTTTGATACAGAATTTTTTTTTTAAGTGAATTGTTATTCGAAAGTTGCAGACAAATTTTTTTATCAGTGCGGACAAAAACTGTCCACAAGCCATTTTTCTGTGTCTGCGACTATGTCGCCGTGTTTCTGCCACTGGGCTGTTGATAATGACAAGCACATAATATTCAGTGGAAATAATGATGTTAAATATATAACTCTAATATTTTCTACAATTTTTTTAAATTACAGGCTTGCATGAAATTTTGTGTTGCAGTGGTCAGTATCCCGATATTAAAACCAAAAAAACATCACTGGATACCCCTAATTTGTAGCACATGAATCAGAAAATGTATAAAAATCTGTACTGCAGCAGTCAGGATCCCGATATTAAAAAAAAAAAAAAAAAAAAAAAAAATCACTGGATACCCCTAATGCCTAATTTGTAGCGCATGAATCAGAAAATGCATGAAAATCTGTACTGCATCAATTACTAACACGCACTATTTTTTCCCTAAATACTAATTCCATTTATTTAAAAATAATAATAAAATACACTTGAAAAACTAATTTTTAAATCTTAAAAACACGTTAAAAAAAATCATTCAGCTGAGACGCATTACGATAAACACACATGAGCTTTCGGCACAAAAAGAAAAACAAAGTTCCGATACAAAAAGGTTACTATTAAAAAGTATCGATCTCGATATACTAAATCGGGATTAAATTACGTGATTTTGGTCAAAGCTGAGAAAAATGTACCTTTCTTTATCATTGGGGTTAAGTTTTCCAACTCCAGACAAAACATAGCGACATTCGTTTTATGCCGGGTATCGGTCTAAAAGACCACATTTTCCCATGGAAAGTTGTTGAAATCCCTCTAATTAGAAAACAAAGCAAACTAGCTGACTAGTACTTTTATCTTCACTGTTTGTTTTAAAACAAAAGAAACTATCTGATTTTGCATCACATATCAAATTTTGCTTGATTGCCATCTCATCTATTAAAGATGACGAGAATTTTTCGAAGCTATTTAGATTGTTCGATTCTTCCATCAGTCTTTCTTTTATTAAATTAGTAACACCAAGTTCACCACTAAAGGGACGCATGTATCTCTGCAATGTTGTTTTTGCTGGCTAAGTTAATTGCTTTTCACGAGCAAAATAATATCCTTTTGGTGAGCAGGAATTCCATTTTTTCAAGTGAGTAATGATGCTTGTTAGTCTCATAATAAGTGAGTTTTGTCTTTAATTTTTTTAATTCTGCACGCGATTTTTCTATTTGTGCATTTTGTTCCACAGTCTGCTTTTCAAAAGTCTCACTGCATCTTTTTTTCTACTTAAAACATTTCCAATGAAGCTTTTATTTCTTGCTGAACAGACTGAGGCATATTATCATAATCACAAAATGAGTCCGAAGAAATTTGGCTAGAACTGTCTGCAGACGAATCTTCACGCTTCCTTTCAATACATGGCTTTTGAAGGCACATATCTTCTACTTTCTCCCGCACTAAACTTTCTCTACTTTTATTATCTGCCGGCATTTTATATTTTGCAGGGGCCAATCCAGGATTTCAAAATTAATACCTATTTTTGTGAAAAATCTTAACTATATTTTATTTTTGTGAAAAATTGCAGCACACTCTTGTTCTGTATGTGTGTGTGGGGGGGGGGGGGGGGGAAGTTTAAACTAAGTAAAATAATAAAAATAACGCTTAACAGTTGGTGTGAGGCTTATAGCAGAACAGGAATCAAAACCCATTTCTCTCTGAAGTAAACAGTTCAGTAGAGAGAATGTAAGTACGAGTTGTTTTTATTTGTGCTATTATCACTGCACTACACATGAATTGTACAAGGGAGGATACACACATCACCATACAGTCATCAAAGCGTCAAACCACCTGACGAATCAGCAAACAGTACATTATGGCCACAACTCCAAAGCGTGTCTGTACAGATACATGCGAGGATCGTTTTGTTTACTTATGCTACACCATTTCTCACCCGTAGAAAACACTTGTGTGTAGATTAAAACCAACATTGTGTATGTTTCTTGCTTTGTGAATTGCATCAACAGGAATGCACAAATAAGTTACTCTTCTTTGAAAATGTGCTCATTTAAGATGACAGATTTTGCTGGGATGACTAAGATTTTTGTGAAGGTACCAATTTTAGCTGAATGATTTTTGTGAAGGTACCTTTTTTGCCAGATTGATTTTTGTGAAGATACCTTTTTTGCCAGATTGATTTTTGTGAAAATACCTTTTTTGCCAGGTTGATTTTTGTGAAGGTACCCATAAAAGGTAGTAAACTCGACCTGTATTAACCCCTGTTTTGGGTAATTTTCAAACATACTTGGGCTTGCATTTTTATCCAATAGTCGACGATTTAATCCTTTTTTTAAAAAAGCAGCTTTTCAAAAGTCTCATTTCATCTTTTTTTCTACTTAAAACATTTTCAATGAAGCTTTTATTTCTTGCATTGCTTTCTTGCTGAACAGACAGAGGCATATCATTATTAAAATCACAAAATGAGTCTGAAGAAATTTGGCTAGAACTGTCTGCCGACGAATCTTCACGCTTCCTTTCAATACATGGATTTTGAAGACTCGCATTTATCCAATAGTCGACGATTTAATCCTTTTTTAAAAAAAGCAATTCCTGATATAGTAATCTATTGCTTATGATAGCAATCGCGACAACATAAACAACACACTGCGGATTAATACAGTGTAAACAATTAGCGACATTAGCGTAGTGTCTACAGCAAGCGCGAATGATCTACGCATCCGGATGTAGTACGCATGCGCTTCAACGACCATGGACCATGGTATAAATTCGTATTCATGAGTACTTTAAATTTTTTCGCTTTAAATTTTTTTTATTTAGTATGAATAACGATGAAATAGAATATCTATAACTAAAAAATATTTCTTTTATTTTAAATATTATCTAAATACTTTTTTGATGAAATGGGAAATTTTAAAATTAAAAATATTTTCTTCATAGCAAAAATTTATTGACTGCATTCACGTTGGTCAGCCAACCAACGTGAGCAACTGAAGCCTTGCAAGCAAGAAGTAATAACTGCATCACGGCCTTTTTAGCCGAAGAAACACATGTAATTGGCGTAGTAATATAGTTCCATATTTAAAGCGATTTATATAAAAAACAAGAGTTTTCCTGGAAAAAACGGAAACGTTACTAGATTCAGAAAGATTTTATTAACAACATATATTAATTATATGAAAACCCTTCGAGCCGTTTTAGAGATATTTTTCAGAATTTCAGTCCATTACTCCAATCGTTTTCCCATTTTGGCTTTAAATTGAGATTCAGATCTCAAAACATATTGCATGTAGAAATGTAAAATTTTCAGGATAGATTAAGACCGAAGATAAAAGACTATTTTGAAAAGAACAGAACAAAATACGGCATATTTGCTGAGATATTAAGTGTCGGCTTTTACAGATCTCTTTGATGTCAAACTAGCCGTATATAAGAGTTCGCAGCGTTCAGTTTGGGCTTCCGCTTGCGTCACTCGAAAAACTGTCGTTTTTCATGATATTTTTTTTTTCAACATGTTAAGAAGTAAAATTTAGTGTGAGTTTATGAAAGATCAATATTTTTCTTTTCTACTTGGCAGTACCTCTGGTTACATTTATAATTTTGAGATGGTAATATTTTATTGATTATACTTCATGGCAAAATTTTAAAAATCAAATGTTAATACCCTATTTGTCGTGTTTTTTTTTTTTTTTTTTTTTTTTTTTTTAATCACATACTTGGTACTATCCCATAATTTCCAGAAGGGACAACCCTCCATTAGACACTAGACACTATGTAATGTTTTATTCAAGATGGTGAAAAATACCCCCCCCCCCCCCCCAAAAAAAAAAAAAAAAAAAAAAAAAAAGCTAAAATAAATGGTTTAAAACTATAAAAGCATAAAAAGTTTTTAAATAATTAATCTGAAAGTACATCAAATTCAATAGTGTACCTACTCAAAGACACTCTTCTTACTAAATATTTGGTACATCTCTAATTTAGACTGTGTTAAGGCAGATTTGTGTGACTAGTAAAAGTGATTTTAAAGTAATTAAAAAAAAAGACATAAACCAAAATATTTTTTGGCAGATATTAACACAAATATTATACTCAGTTTTGACTTGTAGAACCGAATAAAGGCTATAGTAAATTTTTATTGTTCTTGAAAATTTTATTTTTCTTCTAAAGCTGCCTTGTATTTCACTAGCCCAACCTATTACTGTTTATAATCATTACAAAAGAATGAAAGTGGCACACAGGAAAGACTTTTTGATACAACTTTACTATTAGTTCACACTAAAGTTCTAGATTAGCAGTCGCCAGTCTTTACATTGAAAATGGCTAGTAATAATTCAAACACTAGTCACCAAATGTGGCGACCATTTTATAATTTATTTCTAAAAAAATCAAAAGCATGAAATAAAATGCCATATCTGTCAACAACTACAGAATCACCATAGTTTCTTCAGGGAGTAATAGGAAACTGTGGAACTATTGCCCCTTAAGATATAAAAAAATATGGAATTGGGTTTCCCTCTTAGTTATTATTATTTATTAATTCTATTTATTTATTTTTTAAACTTTTAATGCAATCACGATTTCAGTGAAGTATCTCAACTAATTAAATAAGATTTTAAAGGTTAATTTTAGTGAAAACAATCAGGTTTTTTTGTTGTTGTTGTTATTGTTAAAGATAAGTTATATTATTTCTACTTTTGCCATCTGAATCATGTTTTGTTTTAATGTCTGTTTTCATCAAAAGGTTTTTTTTTTTTTTTGTTGTTGTTAGGTTCATCCGTAATTTTGGACCAGGTTAAAATTACTATTGCCGAGGCTGGGCCTAAACTTTTATTTTTAGCTAAACCCAGACCTGAGATTTTTGAGGCTCATGCAGACCTGTAGCTTGAATAACCATGAATTTTAAAAATAACTCTTGTGCTTATTCTCACATGTGCTGTTTGCCAAAATAACATTTAACATTAAATTAGTATTTGAAAATAAATATTTAGAACTGTTTTATAAATACACTAGTATGCTTGTCCATTACAACTTTCTTCTGTATCATTCTATATAACATATACAGGGTGTTTCAAAACTCATTGGCAAAAAATTAAGGGATGGTAGAAAACATCCAGACAAGCCATTTTCACCATACAATGCATGGGCGGAAAGTAAGCGGTTACTGATAGAGGACACTGTAATGGAAAGTATTGTATAAAGTGTGTATTTTCTTACACATCGTCATTTCTACCATGGATTTTAACATGCATGGCGACATACAATAATCAGGAAAAGGCAGACATGCATTTTATGTATGGTCTGGGGAATGGGAATGCTCTGGAAGCCGCAAGCTGTACAGGCAGCGATTCCCAAGAAGATGTGCCAGACCATACATAAAATGCAAGTCTGCTTTTTCCTGACTACTGTATGTCACCGACAATGTGTAAGAAAATGTGTGCTTTATACATTCCATTACAGCACCCTCTAGCGGTTACCACTTGCTCCCATGCATTGTATAGTGAAAATGGCTTGTTTAGATGTTTTCTACCACCCGTTACATTTTTGCCCATGAGTTTTGAAACACCCTGTATATGATACAAAAGGTATTTTAGGTAATTTTTGCCTATCAGTTAAAAAACACAAAAATTCAACTGATTCTTCTGACAATGATGATTTTACATATGCAGTTTGGTGTAATTTTAACCAATAGATGCTAAAATATAGCAATCTGGAAAAATGAATCAAGAAAAATGAATAATTGTAGAGAGGACCATTTGTCAACTGTGACATGCACCCATATTAAATCACTATAATTTTTCATAAAGACTCTTTTGCATACAAGGCTCCCTTTAGCCTGCCTGGAGCACACTTCTTTCACAACCCTTTATATTTATTGAAATTTTATTTTTCCGACTGAGTGAAAATAATGCCTGGACCGGGAGTCGAACCCCGGATCTTTGACTTACAAGGTCAAGGCTCTACCAATTGAGCTATCCAGGCTGACACCCCGGTCAGCATTACTCACTCAGACAACCTTGATATGATTTTAATTAAAAAAATTTTTATTTCTTTCTCCCATTATCTAATGGTGTTTTTCATTTCCTGCGGCTTATTTCTGTAGAACTATCTACATGATAGACCAGAGATGTTTCTGCCTTAAGGTTGTCTGAGTGAGTAATGCTGACCAGGGTGTTGGCCTGGATAGCTCAATTGGTAGAGCCTTGACCTTGTAAGTCAAAGATCCGGGGTTCGACTCCCGGTCCAGGCATTATTTTCACTCAGTCGGAAAAATAAAATTTCAATAAATATGATTTTCTTCCTTTATATTTAATCACTTAAAGTAAAAACCAAAAAAAGGGTGTTGAAGTAAGTTTTACTTTGATTTAGGACCCACTTCAGAATGAAGGGTTGGCATATTTGTTGCACATGCTTTTCCTTTGGTCGAGCCCTACTCAAATATAGAGTTTTGTGAAATTATACATTTAGTTTTAAAAACTTATAGTCTTTCTATAAATAGAGCAAATTGTTGTAGCACAACAGTGTTACCTGTTGGGTGATATAAGCCAAAATCTAATCAACACCAATTTATATCAAGGATCAACTAAACATAAAATTTTATGGAATTTTATATATTTTATCAATCAGGAGGTATTGTGTCCATTAAATTTTGATACAGTTATACACTTAAGACATTTTCTAAAAATGGTCAAATCTTGTTTAGGACATCTCATAACATTTTAACCCATTAAAAATCTGGAATTTGAAAAATAAAATATTGATTCTTTATTTTATTATTGATAAATTTGACCTGAGGATATTCGACTCTTTATATATCTACTAGCAGGCTTTGCCCGCTTCGCTGGCCACTAAATTTAAAGGAAACTCTTTTCTATATAGCTTTATAAAAATGAAATAAAATAAAGTAATGAAATTGTTCAAAAGCTCTCTCCAGGTCCCTGCTGTATTCGGCAGCGATTTGATCATTCACTGCAACTTGGGAGCTTGTCCCTATTACCTGCGACAATAGTTTACCAATGAGCTTCCATTTAGGTGCTTATTAGATAACAGTTTCGAAATAGATAGTATCGAAAAAATTGGAGTTTCCCTTTTATATTTGAATCCCAGTTACATGTGAACAACACTATACGTGTTGTTCACATGTAACTCGGACTGGACTCAAATGTAACTGGGTTTAGACAACATAATATTTGCTTTTACGTTATTTCATATGTTTATTTTGTTTATCCAATCAACCATTAAATGACAGCAACTTCACGCCAAATATTACAATATGCTGTGACCAGCTACGTCTGTCGCATGAGAATTAATTTTTTGTGTTTATATATAATTCATGGGTTGTAAACCTGATAGTACAGCCTTAATATAGTTCTCTTTGGCGGCTTTTGAATTTTTGTCACCATTTTAGACTTAATCCATTGTGACAATAAGACTTAATCCCTTGTAACAATATGCTATGAGCGCTATTTCTGCCGTATTTTAGACAACTAATCTTTTTATGGTTATATGTATTTCCCATTCAACATATTTTTATTTATTTATTTAAATATTAATTTGAATTTTTCAAATATTTCTGTTCGACAGCGTGCAAGTGCAGTAACACACAGAGTTTTCATTTGTTTGTATGATAAATTAGCATAGTGATTATTATTAGGGATGAAACGGATATCCGGTAACTATCCGGTATCCGGCCTATCCGGCTGAATTTTAAATATCCGGTGGGGTACCGGATATCAGCACTCCGGATACGGATATCCGACAATTTTACACCGGATATCCGGAGAGGGAAATTCAGTGATCAAACTCCTCTCAGAAGATTTATTGCGACAAAAAATAAATCTCTTTTTATCAAATAAATTTAGCTTATAGCTTGTAAAGGTAAAAAAAAAAGTTGGCTTCGAAGCAAGTTGAACTTGGCCACTTTAGCAAACAAATTTGGCCAAAAGTAATGGCTTTGGGCCTAAGAAATACGGAAACCCTATCTCAATCTAGTACGGAGTTTTTCGAGAATGATTTATAAAATGTCCCCTAATTTTTCCCATGACTGTAAAAAGAGGCACTGACTGCCGTTCCTGAACAAATGATATTCATGCTCTGCAGTGCATGACTCTGTTTTTATGACTTTTATATTTTAAGTAAAAGTTTTATTACATTGTTTCAAGAAAGTGAGTTAAACAATGTGTATTTTTTGTCTAGAACTTGCCTATTTATTTACAATCCATTTTTCCCATACACAAGAAAGTTGTTTTTGTGACCATAAGTTTATACTAGCAGACCCTAATGTCATTGCCTGCACCACTTACTAACTCAGTTCTGTGTACGATTAAAAAACTCTCCAGTTTATGTAATTTTGCCCTTTAATGTTTGTTTGCAATTATTTAAAGTTTTTGGTTTTGTACATTAAAAAAACTTTATACTCTTACTTTTAATTAAAAAATTCTAACAACTAAACTTTTTTTTTTTTCTTGTCCGTAGAGAAAACAAAGATATAAAATAAGTAAAAATGTGCAAAGGAAAATATATAAATTTGTTTTCAATTATTCCTTTCTTCTGTATTAAATTGAAGAAAATATTGGATTGATAAGGACTTTCGACTTCTGATTTTTGATGGATGTACACATTTTGAGGATTCCCGAACATAATTTGACCATTTTTAAAAAACGGTCTGCCTGTTGCAAAAATTTTGTTGCAGCTCTAACCCAAGAACTAATGTACAAAATTACATATAGATTTATATCATATATTGTTGTACCTTAATAATAAAAAAAAAAGTGCCTGTCAACTTGGTGCAAATTGCTAACAGGTAGCACTCTACATGTCATTTCTCCTATTTAAAGGAAGACTATTTAATTGTGTATAACTCCACAAAACCTAGTATGTGAGAAGGCTATTATTATAAAACACTATGCTGTTTAAATTTTAATGCACATTGGCCGACAGGTGGTGATGCTATGGTACAATTTATTGTGTGAATCTGAATACTGAATAGGAAGGTTAAATATGAACAGCTACAGAATTTAATTGCACAAAATTTGATAAGCGAGGTGATCATTATATTTTGAATATGAATGCTGGTTTAATTTGGGTATATTTTGACTAATAGGTGGCGTTTCTATTCCTCAACTTCTGTGATTCTCCACACAACTACATCTCGGCATTTGGTTATTAAAATTACTCCAAATTCCAGATCTAAAATCCTTATTTTCAGAAGCTATGATTAAGTTTTTGTGCATGCTAAACAGTATGTAGTGCTGATATATAGAGTGATATAGAAGAAAGTTTTGTGACGGCTACAACATACTAGTTTAAAGCTTTTGGTTTCTTGAATCTTATGAATCTCTCAAAACGATTAAATTCTAAGTGAAACTAAATATTACTTAAAATTAAACAGCATGAAATAAGTAAATGAATAAGCTTACTCTTTTTTTTTTTTTTTTTTAAATCTTCTACATTCAGTGGAAGAAAATATTAGATTTGTAAAATGTTTCACCTTCTGGTTTTCAGTGAATTTACAGGTTTTGAGAAGTCCAGAACACGACGTAACCACTTTTAGAAAATGTCTGTGTGGTGTGAGTAATAAAAAAAAATAAAAATTGTGGTGATTGTATCTCAGGAACTACTGCATATAACTGCATATAAATTTATATGCAAATGCACCTTGACATAAATTTGCGCTTATCAATATTTGGTACCAATTGCTCAACAGGTGGTGCTGCTATACAACGATTTTCACAGTTTCAAGGAAAGTTATATCTGAAGAACTACTTCTAGAAATTGCATCTAATTTTATATGCAGATGTACCTTGACATATGTTAATGCCTATCAACTTCTGGTGCTAATCCCTCAACAGGTGGTGTTGCTTTACATCGATTTCCGCAATATCATGGAAGGCTATATCTCAGAAACTACTGAACAGAATTGTATATATATTTATATGTAGGTGAACCTTAACTTAAATTATGTCAACTTTAGGTGCCAATTGCTCCACAGGTGGTGCTTTATACAGTAATTTTTGCAGTTTAAGGAAAGGCCATATCTCAAGTTCATTTGTGTATAATCGAACAAAATGAAAAGGCCGTTATGAGACATTATGCTGATTAAATTGACTGCATATTCGCTAATAGGTGGCGCTGCTACACTGCAATTTTTTCCTCGAGAGCGGAAAGGATGTCATCTGCATGGTAAAATTTCACTTCCGTTGGACATCTAGTGTAATAGTTCATCTCTCCGAGATGAAAATCGCCTGTATTTATAAAGGATAAAAAAATTAATTATTTGTACTGTATGAATTTGTGTAGGAAAATATAGAAGAAAGTTTTGTGTGTTTGATTTTTTTTATTACTATTTGGTAAAAATTAACTAAATAAAATTAATTTATACTTTTATAATTTTGTACGAAACTTATCTTTTTGTGACAATACTTTTCAGCACAAGTCACATGTATAGAGGCTTAAAATTTTAATCTTTATGGCAATATTGCACAAACAAATAGAAAATTTTAATGTTTAAATAATTAATATAATTTTTTATGCAGTATTATTAATAAATTGTGAGTAAAACATGTTTATAATTTGTTTTAAAATATGAAAAAGAAAAGAAATATACAACACAACAAAAAACAAAGCTAGTACCGGATATCCGTATCCGGCAGGCACAAGAGCTCCAGATATCCGGTATCCGGCAAAATCACTATCCGTTTCATCCCTAATTATTATATAAAAAAATAAATAAATAGGTAAACATCGTGTTACACAACTTTATTATGTCGCTCCATTGGCGGCTTTTGAATTTTTGTCGCCATACTAGCGATGGATTTTTTTTTTTTTTTTTTTTTTTTTTTGTATGAAAAGGGGAAGACTATTTTGCTAATAATTTTATCAGACTCTTTTTTGTTTATACATAAGAATCCTTTATATTCTGCTTATATTTTTAATGGTTTTTAGGTTTAAAATAGTGCTTGTTGAAATAAATTTCCTATCTTTAAAACTGCATTTGTTCTGTAAATTTTGTGTAAAAATAAATCATTTATGTTTTTATATATTTGATGCGTTACTTAGATTAAAATGCCTGTTGCTATATTAAACTTCTTGTCGAAAAACGTTCGGTGTACTTCAACAACAAAATTTAAAAAATCGCCCAGCAGGATCTGTTAATGAAACTGATAAAATAAAAATATGGTTCATAGAGTTTAAATAATCTATTTAAAAAAACTTTTAAAACCCAAATTATTAATGTATCGTATCACATACATAGATATAGTAATAATATATAGATTGATCATTGGGGAGAAAAAAGTGATTCCTATTCACTCGGGAAAAGACGGCGATTTTACCAAAATATGGCAGTCTTTCCCCGAGTGAATACACACGAATGTTTTAGCAAATAAAATTCATGAATAATTTATTTACTAAAGGTGAATGAAAAGCTCCAGATATAGTTTCAAATTCATTCTTCTTTTTTTCCTTTTTTCCTTCAATACCACTTAATGGCTGATTAAAAAGTTTTTTCAGCATCAAAAATCTTTGCACGATAATATGGGGATGATAGATCAATATATATTATTATATCTATGATCACATAAATCTTTTCAAAGATAGAATAAAACTTAATTTGAAAAAAAATAATAATAACTTTTGTTTATTAACCAAAATAATTGATGAAATTTGAAATGCAAGTTGGTCTTGTGGGGTACAGGCTGTATATTATATTTTTGTGTTCGTGAGAGAAAATTTAAAAGAATTTGAAAACTGCAATTTTTAATCCCACTTAAAAATCATGTGACTTAATGTGAAGCAGATTTTTCATTTTTTTTCTCCTAACGGTTTCCATACAATCTTCTGCTGTTGCCACCTAAAATTCATACTTTAGTTAATTTTAAAAAATCTAATTGTCCGATTGATAAGCTGTTTAATGCATCGGATTTACAAAAATTTTCCCTTTCATTTTCTATCTTATTTGTAACGATGCGACTGATATTTCTAATTTATTTTCTAATCTTTCTGATTTATTTTCCTCATTTTAAATAATTGTACGTTTTTTTTTTTTAAATTATTATTATTATTATTATTATTATTATTATTTTGTCGAAAAAAAAATTGGCAACAATTAAATTATGGATAAAATGTTAAAATTTAAATGGCTTATTTATCAGAAATTAGAAGGTTATTATTTTCACATTTTAATTAATTAAGAAAAAACTAATCAAAAATTCGAATATCTGACTTCGATGTGCACAATGACCCTTCGAGGGGCACCTTTGTGTTAAATCTCGTGACTGTCCGAGCTACCGTTTTCGAGAACAGTGAAATATACAAATATTGCTCACTTAATAGTATAAGATACACAGTACCAGCAAAAACAATCTTTACACTTGAGCAGCAAAGAAAAACTTTACATGTGAATTGCCGTTCCCACCATAAAAATGTGTCGAACCCCAGTGATGACACTTGGTGTTAGTCGATCACAGACGACCTTCCCTATCCTATTAGCACTCAGTTTGCCTCGTGAACTTTTAGAGTAAGGCTGTATGCTTTTTGCTTCTGCCAGCCAGTATTTCGTTCATTCGTTAAAAGTTTGA
Source organism: Salticus scenicus (assembly GCA_963930645.1). Classification (NCBI taxonomy): domain Eukaryota; kingdom Metazoa; phylum Arthropoda; class Arachnida; order Araneae; family Salticidae; genus Salticus; species Salticus scenicus. The sequence goes on from OZ005652.1 coordinate 68,746,364, forward strand.
AAACCTACATTGGTATTCCCACACAATGAGTCGGATTACTTAAAATGGAAAAGAAATACCCTGCTTTGACTCTGCTAGAGAAAGAATGAGACTCTGTGATTGATGTAGCCAGGGATCTGGCAGATCATTCTAGATGTAGCCATCTGGCAGATGTAGACAGAGATCCATGCCTAAACGGCTGCGGATGGTAATAATATGTAAAGGTGAGATGACAAAATACTGACTGCAATGTAATATTCCCAATAAACCGCTTGAATGTTAAAATCTTGACTTAAATGTTTACATTTTATTGACTTTGCAATGATTTTTTTTGGCCACATCTATAATGAACTGCCTGATCTCTGGCTACATCAGTCACAGAGTCCCATTCTCTAGCAGAGTGAAAGCAGGATATTTCTCTTCCATTTCAAGCTTAATCCGACCTATTGTGTGGAGTGGGAATACTGATGTAGGTTCTCAAACTTTTAACAAATGAACGAAATACTGGCTTATGGGAGCAAAGAGCAAACAGCCTTATTCCACGAGGTGAACTGAGTGTTGATAGGATAGGGAAAGGTCGCTTGTGATCGACTAAATACACGTGTCATCACTGGGTTCGACATATTTTTATGGCGGGAACAGCAGTTGACATGTAAAGTTTTTTTTGCCGCTCAAATGTAAAGATTCTTTTTTGTTGGCACTGTACATATGTATATGTGTGTGTTTGTTTGTATCAATATTAACTCATATTTTTTAAACTTTTTTTTAATCAATATGCCTCCAAAAGTTTTTGTATTTATATATATTTATTTTCCAGAGTATTTCAAGATTATCTCTCATGGGTGCTTTCAACTTCCATTATTTGCAACCTGCTTTAGCTTATTTACCAAATGTCAGGAAGCTGGAGTTAGAGTATTCAAACTGTGATGACAGTACTATCAAAGTTATTGCTGACAATTGCCCTCTCTTAAAAGAATTGAATGTGTATGCCTCTTTAGTGTCTGATGAAGGTATGAGACATTTGTGCTTTCCAAAAAAACATAAATTGCAATTAGAATCACTCGTTGTTTCTAGAACCGATGTAAAAAAAGATGGGGTTTTAATGATCTTAAAACACATGCCATGTATTCGAGTTATTTTTTATGAAAATTTATCACATATCATTTCATATGGTGTTTGTAACAATGAATTACATGACTTGTTAAATTTAAGCTACATTGAAATACACCATGCGAGGACAGAACTTGAGTCAGTGGCTAAACTCTGTCCCAACATCAAACATTTGTTTGTAAAATATATTGAAAGTCCAGAACAATTATCAAGCTGTTGTGCCTTCAAAAAACTGGAAGAAGTGTCCCTGTCTTACATATCTCATAAACGTTCTACCTTGTCTATTGATCCCTTTCTTCAAGCATGTGGATATTTCATCACTAGTTTAAGCCTTGAAAATTTTGTTCTGTCAGTAAACGTTCTTGTAAGTAGCTGTCACAATCTTGAATGGCTTGAACTGTCTGATCCCATATTTGAAGAACTGCCTAATAAAAAGGCTACAAGCCTGAAATTTGAAAATCTTACTAGTTTCAAAATATATGGTAGTTCATTATTATCAAAAGAAGATGTTGCGTCACCCGCATTTATTATAAATTCTAGTCCTAAATTAGAATCTCTGTCATTACAGTACTGCTTGTTTGGAGCACTAATGGAAGATGTGGTATTAAACTGTCCTTCCACATTACTCCAGCTTGATTTCACTGAGAGTTTGGTTAGCATCAATTTTCTTCAAGAGGTGTTGCTGAAACACCAGAGGTTGCAGTGCTTAATAATTGAAAACTCAGGCCTTCAGGGTGATGAATTTGACAGTTTATTTTGTTTAACAAATGAATTAAACCATCCTGTAAATATACTCTGGTGTTAAAAGTTTGTGATAGTTGTATAAAGTCCATTTTATGTATTATAGAGACTGTTAAATGCTTAGATGTAATATTTTTGTCAAAGTTATTGTTTGTTACTTTCCATGAAGGAAATTATCAATGGTCCGTACATGCATTATTAATATACATTGTTGCTAATTTCAGCTATTTTTGTTGGATATGTGTGTGTTTTCTTTGAAAAAAAGATGCAGGGTAGAAAAGTCTTACTATGTAGACTTTTTCAGCTTAATTTAATGTGGCAATTTTCTGCATATTTTTACATTTAAAAATGTATAATATATTCAAATTGTAGGTATTACTCCAGTTAGATATTTTGTAGTTCTTTCAGATATATATATATATTTTCTTCCATCGATTCATGTGATCTATCTTCTATCAAATTGTATTTTGGCAATCTCCATTAAACAGCTTTGTATCATTTTATAACAATATTAGAATGAAAGATATCGCCAAAATTCGTATAGTGCTTTTAGTGTAGAACATTATATATATATACAAATCACTGTATAAACCATACATTTGTTCATGTATTTTTTCTCTAAATAATAGTTTACTAGTTGGTATGTATTAATATATGTTGGAAAGGAAAAGAAAAAATCAGTTCAGTTGTACACTCTCTGCATCTTTTTTTTTTGTTTGTTTGTTTACATTATGAAACAAATAATTTATTTAATAACTGAAATGTGCATTAAATTTTACTCAAATACAGGATGATAAACTAAAAAAATATTCTGTGTGTGTGTTATTCATATTCCTAATGCATGCAGCAAGACTTTTAACACCGTATATTATTAAATGTGTTTATATTTAATGTACAGATATTTTTTCACTTAAATTCATACGAAGCTGTTTAAAAAACGAATCTCTGCATTTAAAAAGTGAAACAAACAGTACCTGCACATTAAATATAGACATTCCATGGTTTAATCCAGGCTTTTTAAAATGGTACCCCATTTGTGAATTTATATTAAAAAATAAAATAAAGTTAAAAATATCAAGTATGTTTATAAAAATTAAAAGTGTGTCCTTACAGTTAACCAAAATGAAAAGGAGATCATTTGAAATGCATAAAAGAAAAAAAGGGGGGGGGGGAATAACTAAAAAATAAAATTATATGTGGAGTGAGTGAGTAAATTCCAAAATGTAGGGTAAATAAAAGAAGGTATTTATATAGATATTTACTTTTGCCTTCAGTAAATATCTAAGTTGGGGTATTTGTTATATGCTTGTAGTGAAGTTCATGGAAATTTGCAGTGTACAGTTTTATTGCTGAGAATTGACTTAGGAAAGTGCCTTTTTTTCTAAAAATTAACTCTGTAAAAGTACTTCAGAGTGACACTAAATTTGCTCTGGATTGTCCTCTACATACTAAAAAAAATATGGTGTTAAGTCTTGCTGCATGCGTTAGAAATGTGGATGTTACCCTACCCCCCACACACACACCTTAAAAAAAAAAGGTACTTTTTTCGATTGTTAACCATCTGTGTGTATATGTAGCCAGTTAACCAAATTATATTACAACATTGCCTTTCTACATAGATCTTCAATTTTTTTAAATACATTCAAATTGAAAATATTCTTATTTGGGTATTTTGTAGTTAATTCATACATATTGATGATTGGATTTTTAAATTATATTATTTTTGGTAACATCCAGTAAACAGTTTTATAGCATTCTGTAAGCTATAATATTTATTATAACTAAACATTAAAAAGGGAGAGAGAGAAAAGTGCCAAATTTAATGTTATGTTTCTACATTTTCTTAACATATGGAGTGATGGTGCATAACCTGTCCTGTGGCCCTCTTAAAAGATTTATTAAAATTTATTATTAGAACTTCTTGTTTTCTCATTATATTTATTTAATTACTTTATATAATATTTATCTTTAAACTAATATTATAGAAATTGGGGATTCATTTCCTTACTGTAAATGGCAAATATAACCTATTAAATGCTGCTATATGAATCCCACTGAAAATTTTTGAATTTTCGTACATTTTGGGTTTTAATGTGCATATGCGTTTCTAATCATATCTAGTTTAAATAATTAAAAAAAATATTTTGCTAGAAGATATGATATGGTTCAAAAATGGGAGACTTTGCACCTAATGGGGATAAAATAGATGTTGATAAACTTCAAAACCCTTTTTAAATTAGTCTTCTTGATCCCTTTTAATAAAAAAGCACCACAAAACTGGCGTTGTAAAAAATATTACTTACAAACTTTGAATAAACACCATAAAATGCAATAAACTCGCAACAATTGTTTTGGGTCGAAAAAACACACGACCCTTCACTGGCGAATAAAGTAAGCACGAGTGCTGCAGTCAAAGCGGCGACTGCAGCACTCGTGCTTACTTTATTCGCCTGTGAAGGGTCGTGTGTTTTTTTGACCCAAAACAATTGTTGCGAGTTTATTGCATTTTATGGTGTTTATTCAAAGTTTGTAAGTAATACTTCTTGATCCCTGTTTGTTATAATTTAAGAAAAGAACTATTTTATTTCATATTCATTATTTTCAATTCCTGCACTCGAATGAGTTATTTTCGGTGATTTCTTTTTCTTATGCAGTTGAAACAATTTTGTTTGAATAATTAAAATGAATAGAATTTACGTTAATTTTTTTTTTTTTTTTTAATTACCAACAAAGCTATATTTAAATTAAAAAATATATTTATCTTAACTACTTGTAGAGAAAGAAATTCTTAATTTAAACGTTCTTGCAGTGGGAGTTTTAGACCTAATGGGTTAATAACAGCTATACAGATGTATGTAAACAGACTTTTATCTTAGTCGCAACCCTCCATACCTCCATACATTGTTTTATGGGTGTCCTTGTCTTTAAAAAGTTGTTGATCTCTAGTACAGAGAGAGCATCATATGCAGAATGTACATTTTCTCTCTCAGAAATAGTTTATTAGTTATTGACAGGAGACTTGGAGCTAGATAAATAAACACAGGGATAATAAACAGCATCTTGAACGGCAAAGAAAATAATAAACTAGCAGACAGCTGTTTTGGTAGTATTTAACGTACCATCATTAGTGCATTAAAAAAAGGAAATGAAAGTGCTGTTATATATAAAAATCATTTTGTTTCCTTTATGCACTGATGATAATATACTAAATGCTACCGAAACAGCTGTCTGCTAATTTACAACATTAAAACTTTAAGAAATGACCTTACTTGAAATTATTTTTAACAGAAGTATTTCATTCGGGGCCCCAAGCCTCCTCAGCTATTCTTCCTGATGCTGCCAAGCCTCCTCAGATATTCTTGTCACTTTGCTGTGTTGCACTAATTACTGTCTTCTCCTTTAGAAACTAAGTTTTGCTCAAACCCTCTGATTGGCTCATTTTGATTACAACTGCATAGTTTTTTCATGATTTCAATTATTTCTCTGCTGATCGCGTAAGAATGACACAGAGCAACACAGCAAGCAACAGCATTAAGGAGGACAGCTGAGGAGGCTCTAGGTTCCGAGCGAAAGACTTCTGTCAAAAATAACTTCAAAAAAGGCCATTATTTAAAGTTTTAATGTTGTAAATTATTTTAGTTGAAGTTTTTAAATGTTAAATTTACTTGATGATTTAGCTATCTGCTAGTGTATTATTTCTTTGCTATGTAAGACGTTCCTTACTATTCCTGTGTTTATTATTCCTTATTAATTAAAATACTTAAATGTGTACTGGATGTTGAGTAATATAAATTCAAATCTTTCTTTTCTTTTCTCTTCTTTCTTTTTCTTTTCTATTTTTTTTTTTTTTTTTTTTTTTTTTTTTATCAGAAAAAACATTTTATTATATTACAATGTTAATGTTCCAGTATGATTTATTGTTGGAATTTTCTGTATATTTTAACATAACTTTTTGTAATGCATTCAGATTAAAATATATATATATATATTCCATTTAGATAGTGTGTAGTTCATTTATACTTTTATTTTCTATCTTTAATAAGCAATATAACAGTTAACTTAGACACGTAACTGAAGAATTTATCCATATGAAGCTCAATTTTTAAGCAAAAAGAAAAGTAAACTATAGAAAATTACATGTAAAGCGCCTAGCTGCTGATAAGGAGAGATTTGTGCTAAAAGTTGTAGGGGTGGGGATATATTTCAGTCATTGTATATAAACATTCCCAAAAGGAAACATGACCATTAGGAAGTATAGGATTTTGCTACAAGCAGTAAATTAAAAAAAAAAAAAAAATCAAGCAAAGCTTGGATTAATCTGCTCTTATATCAGCAGAGTATTTTAGCTACTACAGTAGAACCTCGATTAACCAAAGATCTCCGTTAATCTAAAATTTTCTCTTAACAAACATGCATTTTTAATTTTTTTTTTCCCCCCCACATTCCTTTTGTATGCAAGCCGCCTTTTCCAAACTACGAGTGCAGATAAATATTTTGGAATTCCCTTTTTTAGAATTCCTTCTCGCAAACTCAATTCTCGGTATGAGTGTACTCTTCCCCACTTTCAAAAGTCCTTGTTCTAAACAAAAACACACCCCATTTCGAAATTTGCAAGGTCATACTGCCAAGTCCCAGAACAATCGAATGTTATTGCACCCTGTGATTGTAAACAAGTGCAAAGAACCTAACCTCTTTTGTCATCTCAAGAACAGAGAAATTTTCATTGCAGCAGAATTTGAAAAGGGGGAGGAGTCACTTTGTATTACTTATGATTCCTCTGAACTCATGCTTTTAAGAAAACTTCGGGATAAAGCTGCACGGCAAAGGATGGCCAATTTACACCAGATCAAGCTTCCATTTAAACCATTATAAGTTTTTGTTTCAGAAATAAATTTATTTTCATTTATAATTTTAATTTATTTAACAGTTAAAATAGTCATAATAACAGTTCAATGACAATACTACATATTAAACTAGATGATTATAGATGAATTCTCGATTATCCGAAAATTTTGATTAACCGAAGTAGGTTCGGTCCCAATTACTTTGGATAATCGAGGTTCTACTGTACTTTTGAAAAATAATTCCATTATTACATGGAAAGGACATCAATAAAGTTGAGAGTGTCATATTTTGATATTTAATTATACAAAGTAAAATATAAATCCTGAATGTTACTGAAATGTATATGATGTTAGATTAATCAGTCTCCCCATTAGGTATAGTTTTGCAAAACTCTGTCTATTTTGTATCAGAGCAGTGACATAAGGCTACAAACATTTAATGAAATAAAACTTCTTACAATATAACCTGTGTTGTGCAAACTCATGAAGAAAACGAGCTAGTTCAAACTCAAGTTCATCTTGCAAAAATGAGTTAGTTTGCATTCAAACTGATATCTGAAAAAAAACAAATCCGCTCAACTCAAGTTCATTTATAAAAAGGAACAAAATTCATTAAAAACTCATTTTTGCAAAAATTTTTATAATTTTTTTTCTAAATAGATTTTCCCATAAGTGAACACTTCCATAAATAATTTGTTTTTTATTGGATTCATAAAAATTTTCGATGGATTTACCAGTTTTGAGAGACCTAAAATAGGATTTGACCATTTAAAAAAATATATATATCTGTGTATGTGTGATAAAAAATTTGTGGCGACTGTATCTCAGAGACTACTGCACAGATTTGCATATAAATTTATAAGTAGATACATCTTGACCTAAATTAGGACCCATCAACTTTTGGTGTATATCGCTCAACAGGGGCACTGCTCTGCAGTGATTTCCTTAATTTCAGGAAAAGTCATATCTCAGGAACTACTGCTCAAAATTACATATAAATTTATATGTAATTGCACATCGACATATAATAGTGTTTATCAATATTTGGTGCCAATAGCTCAACAGGTGGCGCTGCTATGTAGGGATTTTTACATTTTCAGGGAAGGCTGTAGCTCAGGAACTACGGCACATAATTTAAGATAAATTTATATGTAGATGCATCTTAACATAAATTAGTGCTTATAAACTTTTAGTGCTGCTAAATTTATATGCATTTTTATGCAGTAGTTCCTGAGATATAGCTTTTTCTTAAATTGTGGAAATCAATGCATAGCAACACCACTTGCTGAACAGTTGACATCAAAAGTTAATAGGCACTAAATTGTACCAAGTTGCATCTATATATGAATTTATGTGTTTTTGTGTAGAAGTTTCTTAGCCTTCCTTTAAATTGTTGAAATTGCTGCATAGCAGCGCCACTTGTTGAGCGGCTGACACCAAAAGTTGATAGTCATTTAAGTAAAGTCATCTACATATAAAATTATATGCATTTCTCTGAAGAAGTTCCTGAGATACAGTCGCCACTAAATTTTTGTCTCTCTCTCTCTCTCTCTCACACACACACACATGGAGCTTTTCTAAAAATGGTCAAATCAGAGTTCTGGATCTCTCAAAACATGTAAATTTACTGAAAACCGGAAGTCAAAAAATTTTATGAATCCAATAGTTTCTTCTGTTTAACATTGATGAAAGTAAAAAGAATAATAATTACAGAAAACATTTTAAAATTTTTGAATTTTATTTTAAAAATTTAAATAGTTTTCGAAAAGTTTTAATATACCTAATGTTAAATTAAATAAACTAGTTTTTTCTTTAAAGAATTTCATTTTTATACTTAATGTTCTTATATTTCAATGGCTTTGTATGAGAGTTTTCCTAACTAAAAGACTAACTTAAAAGAAAAAAAAAATTCTTTCACCCATTTTTAAAGGCAAATATGGATTTCTGGTGGTACATTTTTTTTAAACTAATTTTTTGACTCTAAGTGGTTATTTATTTACGTATTTCAAACAATAACTCTCCTTTCTGCCTTCTGTTTCATTTACACTCCTTGCTTTATTTCATATAGAAATAATTAGTTTGAGTTTAAATTGGTTTTTCCTGCTCAAATTCACTAAAAAAATAAACTTCGTTCAACTCAAGTTCACAATTTTTAAAAAGTGAAATTCAACTCAAAATTTTAAAGTTAAACTCATGAACTCATGAGTTAAACTCATGAACGTGCTCAAATGAGCATGCTCCTGCACAACACTGAATAAAACATAACTAGGATAAAACCAGTAATTTGTATGAATCCCTAAATAATTTTCCTTATCAAAAATTTATTTCCTTTGTGTAAAAACCCCAGGAAATAATAATAATAATAATAATAATAATAATAATCATTAAAATTTAATCAAAAACATATTTAACTAAGTACATTTATCTTCAGTAAACTGGGACTGAAACAGTACTTTATATGAATACATAACTGATTCATATTCATTTAAAATACATATTATACATAAGTGCTTTATATAAAGGCTTTTTAAATTATGAGTATTAGTCAAAATATTTAACAAAGGTACATCATTCTACAATACAGTTGACTCCTGATTATCGGCGGTCGGTGTTGGAGAGAAATTGTTAATCTAAGGCATTCTCCAAACTGTATAGTACATTGCATTCTCTTCATTTAAATTATACCCAAGTTCTGTAAATATTTTTAATGGGTCATAAAACTTATCTATTTATTAAGGATATAACTTCAAATTAAAATAAATTTTCCAAAATAAATAATTCCTTAATTAATAGATATACAAAGAATTTCATTAATAATGCATTTTATTAAATATTTTGGTCTCTTATACAAAACTAATATTTTATTCAATTCAAGTTTAATTTTATTCAACATTACTTTAGGTAGTACTCAGACCTGACTAACTAATAGAATAGATGGGGATAGATACAATTAAATATTTTCTTTTTTCTTAGACTATTAAAATTTGACTCACCCAGATGAGCATTATAGAGGTTATTCCATCGTAAACGGCAGTGGGATATTTCTACTTCTTTCCTCAAGCAAATCATAGAGGACTTCTATTTAACAATTCTAGGGCACTTAGAGATCCTGGAATAGGAATACACTTGGAGGCTCCATTCGATATATTCTGTTCAAAGATGAATCATAGGTGTTTTGGGCTCTTCGGGTTGCTCCTATTTTTCATATCTTGAGATTCAAATTCAAGGACCGTTGATGCGGGAGGAAGCAGTATATCTGGAGAGCTACCGGGAGATTGCACCACCAGGAGATTCCATCACCGTCTCGCCGAAAAGTTGACCCCGAAGCCTTCTTCGTACTTCTATAAAAAAATACTCTTCTTAAGTCGAGGGCTGAAGGGAGAATCTGTGTGTGTGGCGTGCGGGTGGCCTGTCGTTCCCTAGCCTGGAGTTGTTTTTGCGATGCTCCATTCAAGTTTTATGAGTCCTATAAATTTTCCTCTTTCCATCTTTGTTCTATAATGTCACTGGGCAGCCAGCTAGTCTAAGAGATCCCTATCTAATTTTTTTTCTTCTCCTTCAATTTTACAAGCAGCACTTCTAAATGTGTAATTTTAATTACAACATTTATATCCCCCCTTTCTACAAAAAAAAAAAAAAAATATATATATATATAAGCCCTATCATATAAATCATATCCTTAAATTCTCTATTACACTAGATCTATTTACTGTGCATTTGTCAGCCTTTGTTACATCATTTTGACCTATACAATAAAATACAAAAATACACACAAACAAAATAATAATACTCATATGATACTGAGATATGAAGAAAACAGAATAAATATTGTCCATTCTTTCAGTCCATAGCACTTTAAATGCTCATTTAATGTAAGAGTTCATTTCATTTTTTCTTTGTTTTATGTCTCTGTGTATATTACTACAGAGACATAAAATATAATAGATAAACATAATAGTTCATTTTTCATCATTCTGTTTCTAAAAAGTCTACACATATTTTTGTAATTTTTATATATATTTATATCTGTTTGTTGCTGTTGAGCACATCTTATTATTAATTGTTTTTGGGTGAGTATACTCCAAAAAAAAGAAAATATTTTTCTTTATTTTAAAAATGTTTTTTTTTTTTTTTTTTTTTTTTTTTTTTTAATATATATATATATATATATATATATACATAAATATAAATAAACAAAATCATTGCATTTCACACACAGTTTATATATATACTATTATGTTATTTTTCTAGATTATTTGAATATTTCAACATTCTCTATACAACTTTTATTTATTTATTTCTTCGTTTGTTTTATTTTATTTTATACACAGTTTATCTAAAAACTCCTTATCTACTTAATGTTACAGTCTAAAACCCGTGCTTTTTTTTTTTTTTTTTTGTCATGCTTGGGATTTTTTTGTTATTTTTAACCTCTAGTGTTTAAGAAGAAAATTCCTATCCCCGTTTTAGAGCCTTCATCCAATCTCTATCTTACATTCAATTTATTCTCAATGTAATTCACGTTCATTTCTCTATTATTACAGCTGTTATTGATTTATTCTATTCCAATTTCTATGTTTTTCCAGCCAAAATGCAATAATAACTTTATCACTATTATTATTATTATCTGCACACTCACAACTTGATACATTTTTGTATCCATTCTAATGTTAGCTTTATTACAATTCTTATTACTATTAAACTTTTTTATTATTGTTATCAAGGCCACATTCAAAATTCTTCACTGGCAAGGAGAAAAGAACATCTATAGCTTAATAAAGGGGCCCCGCCATAAATATTAATTTCTCTGTTTGAAGTCCAGCTTCAAACAGTTACCAGTTAAAATCTGAAGCACCCCTCTACAACAATAAAATTATGTTTGTCTCAACTAACCACACTATTTTACTATCTATTATTATTAGTGTTTTTTTTTTTTTTTTACCTGTTCTATTATTTGACCTAGATCCTTCCTATATCCTTTAGCTGGTTATTTTAATTTTCTTTTTCTGGTGGTACTTTAAATATTTTTGAAATATGAATTTTTAAACTTCTATTTCCCTCTTTTTCACGTATCAAGTAATTCGAGTTCCTGAACTTTCTTTCTATCAAAAATGGTCTGTCAAACCTTTTACCTAATTTTCTATTCTTTCTTAGTGATTTAAGATAGACTTCATCACCTATCTCCAATTCCTTATGATTTATACTTTTATTTCTATTGTACTCTTCTGAAATTTTTTTCATATTTAGCAATGCTTTTGCTCTCGCCTGATGCATATGCTCTTTTATTTTTTATATATATTGCGAAGGGGTTTCCTTATTTCTGTCATTGCAATCTAGAAATGGAGTTTTTAATTTTCTCCCAAAAAATAACACCGCGGGTTCGTATCCCGTTGCTCGATGTTTCGACATATTATAGTTTAACTTAAAAAAATTTATTCTCGTGTCCCAATCAAAGGTTTCCTGACACATGGCTGAGATGGAATTTTTTAAAATTAAATGTGCTTTCTCAATCGTACCATTACTACTGGGTTTGTAAATGCTCGAATAACGCAATGTTATATTTAGATTCTTAGCGAAGTCTGTAAATTCTTTGCCTCTAAAATAAGGCGCATTGTCTAAATTTATATACTGGCATAGGCCATATTTTCCGAAATATTCTAGCAGCGCATTTATGATGGTAGTTGCATTGGTATTTTTTAGCGGTATTACTTCTAAGAACCTAGAAAACGCACAAATAATTGTTAAAAGAAATTTGTTCTGTTTTAGCGTTGGTACTAATTTTCCAACAATATCAATATTTAATGCTTGGCCACATGCATAGTTCTTATTCATTACTTGTAACGGAAGTTTTATTGTTTGATGCGGTTTGTAAGAGTTACATGGAATACATCTCCTACAAAAATATTTTACCGTTTGGTACATCCCAATCCAGTAAAATCTATTTTTAATCATTTGATATGTTTTCTCAAAACCGAAGTGTGGGGAATGCGCGGTATTTATGATTTTCTCTCTTAAACTATGTGGAACTATGATAATATTTTGTGTATTTTCCGTAGCATTATTTGAATGTTTCAATACTAATAGATCATTTTCTAATAAAGAGTATTTTCTTTTGTATTTATTATTTCTCTTTGATTTTAAACATACTACTATTTTTTGTATTTTGTCGCATTTTTTTTGTTCATTTAAAATGTTTTCTTCTGACAACTCTTTTTCGGTTTTAAATAAATACATTTCATTCTCTTGATCTTCATGCGTTATGTTTGCTATGTGCCTACTTAAAAAATCACTCGGATTCTGTGATCCTGATATATGTTCTACTGTTATGTCAAATTCTTGGAGATCTAAAAGCCATCTCGAAATTATGTCAGGCTGTTTCTCCAAATTAATAAAATATGTTAACGCCTTCGCATCTGTTAACATTCCTAACAGTAAGTTTTTATAATTTAATACTGATTCATGTATTGCTAGTAACTCTTGTTTCATGGCTGGATAATTTTTTTCTGAATTTTTTAGTTTCCTACCATAATATTCAATCGGATGCAAGATTCCATTCTCTTTTTGTGCCAAAATCGCCGATATTGCGTATTTTGAAGCATCCGTGATCAAATAAAATTCTTTGTTCATATCTGGAGCTCTTAGAGTTGGTTCATTTAATAACGCGGTTTGTAAATTTATAAATGTTTTCTCTTGTTCTTCACCCCATTTAAATTTTATGTCTTTTCTTGTAATTTGTAATAATGGATCTATTATGTCGTTGTAATTTTTTATCAATGTTCTGAAATAGTTCGAAAACCCTAACAGTTGTAAGATACCTTTTTTATTGTTTGGTCTCATTAATTTTTTTACTTTGTTTAAATTTCCCTCCGAAGGTGAATAACCATGTTCATTGATTTTATACCCTAAGAACTCTATCTCATTTTTACATATTTGCATCTTTTGCGGGTCAATAGTTAGATTGTTTTTTATTAAAATGTCTAAAACTTCCTGCATTAATTTTTTCATATCTTCTATTGAGTCTGTTCCTAAAATAATGTCATCGATGAAGTACCCAATTTTATTTTTATCTATGTGACCTAAAATCTTATCCATAAGTTTAGCAAATGTCATAGTTGATATTTTATTACCAAAATTTAATCTGGTTGGCTGATAGCAACCAAATTCCGTAATGAATGCTAATTTTTCTCGTTCTTCTTCTTTTAAATTAATTTGGAAGAATGCCGAGTGAAAGTCCATCACAGTATAGTATTTTTTGCCACTAAGTCTCTGAATTATTTCTTTCGCATCTGGGATGGGATGTGGTGAAACTTCTATGATTTCATTAAGGACCCTGTAATCTACTGCTGCTCTCACTTTAATGTGTTTGGGATCATTTGTTTTTGAGTTACATTTTTTCTTTACGAAAATTACGGGGGCTGCATAATAAGAGTTTGTTGGTTCAATAATTTTTGCCTCTAATAATTTATTTATCTCCTCTTTCGCAACATCTTTCATATTATAAGCCAATTTATACGGTTTTAATTGAATGGGGTAATTATGAGTTAATTTAAATATTGGTGTAACTAATGATGTTTGCCCTAGTGTCTTGTAATTTTTGGAAAATGCCGCATAATTTTTCATTAATATTTCATGCATTTCTTTTTGTGTTACTGAATCTAAATGACTTAGATTAAAATCTTCCTTTTTTAAGTCAGCTTTTCTCATTTGTTTAACATCTACCATGTTTAAATTGTTAATAATTTCTCTCTTTGGTTTTGTTTTGTCCGTTATTATGAATTGTTGTGTAACTTTCGCCAGTTTCATATTTTTATTCAAAGTAATTTTGTGGTCCTTTGTATTTGAAATTTGAACTTTTAGTTTATTTTCATTATCTATTTTATGTATAGAGCAATTTATGTTTGTACCCGAATTATTTTTCTGTAGTTCAAGGAATATTGTTTCGTGTTGGTATATTCTAGGAACTTTTATTTCCGCCCAAACTGTTTGTTTCGGTGCAACATCCATTTTTCTTATTAGTCTTGCAAAGTGATAATTTTGATTTAACGTATCCTGCCTTATAATGTTTTCTTCATTTTTCTCATTTAATTCTATCACTTGTTTACTAGAAGATGCCTCCCAATTTATTAGTTCATTTTCATTGTTTTTTGACTTTGTCTGATCTTTTGAGCATTTAAAATACCCATAAATTTTTCCATTTTCTTCCTGTTCCTGATCATGCACTCCTGACTGTGGGAATTGTATTTTGTCCTCCATCTGTGATGTGTGTGTATTTGTTTCTATTGACATGGTATTTATATGATTTGGAATTTCTTGGTTGTTTGGAGTTTTATTTAATTCCAATTTCATGTTTTTAAATAGTACATGTCCTGCCTTACAATCTACTATCATTTTGTTTCTTTTTAGAAAGTCATGACCTAATATTACATTATACGTCTTATCAAAATTAAAGTTCAATATATAAAATACACCTGTCACAAATTTCCCTTTAATTTTGAATGTAATTTTAATGCATTTTTTGAAATTAATTCTCTGATTGTTTAATGTGTGTATGTTTACATTATTTGACAAATACTGAATTTTTATCCCTGTTTCTTTGATTTTTTGAAATATTTTGGGACACATTGCATTTAAAGTTGCGCCTGTATCGATTAAATTTCGTGTAGGTACCCCACTTATATTCAAATCTAAGATGGGTAGGTTACCTATATCATTTTGATCAATATTTGTCAAATATTTAATCTCTTGTGTGTTTTTCCATCTTTTTGTGCACAGATATCGATCTGGTGTATGAATTACATTTGATTTCTTTTTGTTTTTATTATAGCTGCGTGAATTGTTATCTTTCTCGGTTCTCTGCCTCTGTACTTTATAATATTTTTCATAATAATTTCTGTATAATTCCTTGTCTGTTTGCTTCACATATTTTTTATCGCTATTTTGATGCATTTTTAGTCCCCTGGATATGTTAAGGGATTTACGAGGGACTATGTTATTATTATTTTTACTCTTGGTAAACCCCTCATTTAGTTTCCCGACTGCCTTGGAAACGTTATAGCAGGGCGGTTTGTACCTCTTTGTCTAAAATTTCTATGTGAACTTCTTCTGAAATAATTTCTAGTACCCCTATCAAAATTTCCATAATTTGTATTACTAGATCTATTTTCATCTGATCTTACGTTTCTAACCCCTGCATTTTCACTCTCTTGTATTATAGGGACTGTATTGTTTACAATATTGGGATTAGTTCTTGAATTGTATCAGCATTGTTCAGTATTATGTGATCTAATTTTGCAAATTGCACAAAATCTTGTGCTGTCATGTTTTTGTCTCTCTTGACTTTCTGATCTGTTATTTCTTATTTCTAATTCTTCGATTTTTTTTTTCTAATTGTTTGATTTGTTCAGTTTGTTTCAATGTTAATTCTAATAATAATGTACACATATCGGTTTCGTTGCTATTTTTTTTCTCTATAGTATTTATTTCCTCCATGTTAAATTGCATTGCATTTTCAATGGTCTTAGCCATTTTTAATGCACTTTCAAAATCTTTTATATCTGCCTTTCTTAACTCAAATGCTATGTCTGCCCTCATGCCTTCAATAAATTTATTTAATTTTAAACTGTTTACAAATTCTTTTGCCCCATCTTTGTTTTCGAATCCAGACACTTTTAAAAATTCATTTGATTTTTTTATTATTTCCGTTGCATATTCTTCTATAGTTTGTTTTGGTGATTGCCTGATATTCATGAAATCTGCCTGAGCTTTTGAGAAATTTACTTTGCTCTTAAATTTTTCTTTTAATTTAAGTTTGAATTGCTCATACACATTCTCATTTATTAAATCCTCATCCAAGTTTATTTTCTCCTTCGCTTTTCCACTGATTTTACTTTTTAAAATTAATAATTTAATTCCATCGTCTAATTCTGTCGCATTTGTTAATGTCTCAAATGATTCTAGAAATTTATCTATATTAGCCTGACTGTCCCCACTGAAGTGTGGAAGACCCACTAATAGCGTATCTAATGACACTGTTAATTTTTTCTCCATTTTTCTTTTACCCGGTACTACCTTCTCAGTTTTTGTTTCCACCGTTTACTTCTGATTTTGAGTTTTTGTATCACACTTATTCGCAACTTTATTTCTCAATTTATAAGTACTTTTCATTTACATCACCTACTTTCTAATCTTTACTTTAAATCAACTCTTAAAAAATCATTCTTATATGTATTAACATTAACACAAATTATGCTTGTATACATATATTTACTGACTAGCTAGATTATTCTAGTTCAATTATTATTATTATTCCTTATTTTAGGAAACTATTTACTTTTTTCAAAGTAAAATATTCAAATTTTATATGTATACACGCATCCAAAATAATTTTATCAAACAAACAAAATATCAGATTAATTGATTTCAAGAAACCTTCCTGAGCAATCTTGCTGTTTATGTGTACATATAAAATATTTCCAGTAATTTTTCAAAATTTACAACTGTAATTATTTCAAATACACTTCATTTATTTTCATATTCTACTTATCATTATTAATGAAAGTGTGATTTATATCTATATATATATTATATGTACACATTTGCATATCTATTCATTATATATATTTTTTATCAGTTATTCATATACAAATACAATAACACTATAATGCTATGACTTCCTTTATTTATATCTATCCAATTTTATTTAAGCAACTGCTTAGTATATTTTTATATTATTATTTTGTCTGAGTCCACCTTAAAGTTTTCCTAAATTAGTTTATCTTATTTTATTTATTTTTTTCTTTTTATTATATCATTTTATGACCTCAACTGGATAGGCACCAAATCGCTTTTCGGTTGGATTACAGTGTTGGAGAGAAATTGTTAATCTAAGGCATTCTCCAAACTGTATAGTACATTGCGTTCTCTTCATTTAAATTATACCCAAGTTCTGTAAATATTTTTAATGGGTCATAAAACTTATCTATTTATTAAGGATATAACTTCAAATTAAAATAAATTTTCCAAAATAAATAATTCCTTAATTAATAGATATACAAAGAATTTCATTAATAATGCCTTTTATTAAATATTTTGGTCTCTTCTACAAAACTAATATTTTATTCAATTCAAGTTTAATTTTATTCAACATTACTTTAGGTAGTACTCAGACCTGACTAACTAATAGAATAGATGGGGATAGATACAATTAAATATTTTCTTTTTTCTTAGATTATTAAAATTTGACTCACCCAGATGAGCATTATAGAGGTTATTCTATCGTAAACGGCAGTGGGATATTTCTACTTCTTTCCTCAAGCAAATCATAGAGGACTTCTATTTAACAATTCTAGGGCACTTAGAGATCCTGGAATAGGAATACATTTGCAGGCTCCATTCGATAGATTCTGTTCAAAGATGAATCATAGGTGTTTTGGGCTCTTCGGGTTGCTCCTATTTTTCATATCTTGAGATTAAAATTCAAGGACCGTTGATGCGGGAGGAAGCAGTATATCTGGAGAGCTACCGGGAGATTGCACCACCAGGAGATTCCATCACCGTCTCGCCGAAAAGTTGACCCCGAAGCCTTCCTCGTACTTCTATAAAAAAATACTCTTCTTAAGTCGAGGGCTGAAGGGAGAATCTGTGTGTGTGGCGTGCGGGTGGCCTGTCGTTCCCTAGCCTGGAGTTATTTTTGCGATGCTCCATTCAAGTTTTATGAGTCCTATAAATTTTCCTCTTTCCATCTTTGTTCTATAATGTCACTGGGCAGCTAGCTAGTCTAAGAGATCCCTATCTAATTTTTTTTCTTCTCCTTCAATTTTACAAGCAGCACTTCTAAATGTGTAATTTTAATTAAACAGTCGGATTATCCACAGTCCTAAAGGGCCTGAATTTAAAAGGGAATTTAAAAATACAGAACAAACTTATTACAAAAAAGATCGAAGAGAGTAATGACCTTCAAGGCTTTTGGAGATATTACATGATTCTTGACAGCATTTATGGCATGCACACTGCTTGGGAGGCAGTTAAGCAGTCTACATTGGTAAGGTCTTGGAGAAAAAATTTACCAAATGTGGAAAATACTATGGTAGAGTTTATAGAGAAGGAAGAAATATCTGCTCATGATTTGGCAAATGTAGCTAAATTTGTTACTGGAGGAGAGAAAGTCAATGAAGGAAACATTGAAGAGTAGATTAATTGTGACGCCAATGATCTAGGTATTGAACACCTTACAGATGAACAAATTGTGGGCCAAGCTTTAGACCCAGTTTCAGAAGATACTGAAGAAGAAGAGGAAGAAGGAGATAAAACTCAGCAGAGGATGAGCCACAACGCAACCCTAGCACATGCAGATGGACTTATAAAATATCTCGAGGAACAGGACGATGTATCACTTTGTGACAAAATGCTCATAAAGAAACTGCAATCGCAAATTAAGAAAAAGTGTTTTAGTACAAAAAAACAAAAATGCTTCACCGATTTTTTTTTGTTAAAAAATAGAGCTAAATGTAAGTAGAAAGTTTTATTAGTATGTTAAATTGTATATGTAGGCCATGCTTAACTGTTAATTAAATAGTATTACTCAAAAGGCTCTATGTGTTGATTTATATCCCCTTTTTGACCATTTTGCGGATTATCCGCGGTTGTCTATTCCCCGTTCACCGCGGATAATCGGGAGTTTACTGTATATCATAACTAAGATAGGAACTGTATGAATCCATGAGTAATCTTTCTTCATGAATTTTTTTTTATTTGCTTTGTATATAAAGCTTGAGGAATTATAAAACATAGATTTAGTCCAAATCATAATTAAAAAAGCATCCTTTTACAGTATATCATAATTGGGATAGAAATAGTAATTTGTATGAATCCATAATAATCCTCCTTCGTACAAATCCTTTGTTTGAGTTTTAGCTAGATCATTCATCTACAAAAAATGCATGAGACATTTATAATTAGTGAATGTAATTATATATTTAATGAATTTAGCCCTAAAAGTTAGACATTCGAAAGTAATAATTTCGAATTCAGATGTTATGAAAGCATTGAGAAGTTTACTTTTCTAATGTAATTACAGTATGTTATTGGAATAGTTAATAAAATGTGTAAGCAGTTAACATAAATAGTCATCTGAATATGTAAAGTGATGTTAGCTGCAAAATAGTACTTCCTTCCTAAATCAAAATACAGTTTTAGTTGCTTTGCATATTCAGAACCATTAAACAAAATGTTTTTCTTTTTTAATGCTAGTCTCTCTCTATATATACATGTTCTGTTTTTATGTTTACTTTAAAAATTTTTTAGAATTTTATTAATGGCATCATTCTATGTAAAAATCTCTTAAAAATTGACTAAAATACCGAATTTCTCAATTTTTCCTTTTAAAAATTTAAATACAAGTGTTTAAAATACTATTCAAATTAATGCACTTTATGTAAAGTTAACACTATATATTTAATATATGAGTGTTAAGTATTTATCATTGATAAATAGATTTAAAAGTACATTATCATTTTATTGTGTGCTATTTATTAATCTATGTAGGATATAGAAATTTTAAATTTTCTTCTTTCCAAAAACTCTAATTAGTATGACTCAATTTTAATGTTATTTTCTTAAAACTTTTTGTAATTTTAAGATTATCTCTTGCTTTTTCAGATAACAGCATATTTTAAACTATCAGTGTAATCATTTTCCATTCTACTATGACTTGACTTAGTTTCTCCATTGCTGACAGCCTCTACAATCTTCTTTTTGTTCTTCCTTAACATGTGGCACCACCTGGTTGGTATTTTACTGTGTTCTAAGTTATATACCACATAGTTGTGCTCTAAAATTTCTATCACTTTCCTGTTTATCGCAAAATTATGTGAATTAAATTAATATATATATATATTTTTTTAATGAAGTTTAAGTTTATTGGGTGAGCTGATTTATTTTTAAAAGGGAAGAAGAGATTTTATTTGACTGAAGATGACTAAAAGAAAAATAAAAGACTATGAAAATAAACACAATAAAAATTTTGGACTTTGACAAAGCAGTAAGGCACGTTGAACATACCAAAATACCAACAACCAGATAGTGCCACTATGAAATAAGAATAGAAAAAATAAAAGTCAACAATTTAGAAACAAAGTCAAGTCATAGTAGTGTTCAAAATGATTACATTGATAGTTGAAAATATTTCACTGCTATTTGAAAAGCCGAATGTAATCTTAATTTTTGGTTACTTTATTTTATTTAAATGTAATAGAAAATGTTATTATTTTACTTTTGTATATTTTCAGTGGTTCTATGCTCTTTGTTATTGCAGTAATTTCCAAGTGGAAATATTGCTTTCCCTTTTTGTGTAAAACATAAATATAAATGTTAAAATATCATATTTTACTTATATACTCTCAAAAATTTTCTTCCCAAATTTACAGCATTTATTATTTTATCGGGTGGAATATATTTAATTTTTTATTATTATTGTTATTTTAAGTGGAATCAGCATTAGAAAATAGAATGTGAAAGTCAGGCGTCAATAGCACCGATCTTTTTGTTGTTGTTGTTAATATGGTTTACTCAAGAATTGCCTTTAAATTATTTATTGTGATCGCAGTACTATAAATTCTATGCATAAACATATACAGGGTGTCCAAGAATTATCTTTACAACTTTGAAATTTAATAACTTTTGAAATAAAAAAGATATTCACATTCTGTGTTCTGCAGTTATTAGTGCAACTCATAAAGTTTTTTTTCTGTTTTGGTCAGCCAGTTGTAACTGAGCTTGTGGACCCCACAGGAGAAAGCACAATGTGTGGCATGGTTCATTGAGAGCAAATTGGAGACACAAGTTCAACGCAATTGCAGGACCAAATTTGGCAAGGCGGCAATATCCAGACCCACCATCCGTGCATGGCACACCAGCTTCATGACCACAGGCTCACAGTGTTACATAAGAAAGGAGCAGGACAACCCAGCACATGTGATAAAACTGTTGAGCAGGTTCGCGAAGCATTCCAGAGCAGTCCAAAAAAATCAGTTCGTTCGGCTGCTACGCAATTAGAAATACCCAGATCAACAGTCACAAGGTGCAAAAAAAACTTTATGAGTTGCACTAATAACTGCAGAACACAGAATGTGAATATCATTTTTATTTCAAAAGTTATTAAATTTCAAAGTTGTAAAGATAATTCTTGGACACCCTGTATATTGATTCAAAAACTCTCTTCTAAATTTGAGAAATGTATATATCTATAAATATGTACACAAACACCAAAGCATGAATAAATTTATATTTTAAAAAGAGCGAAGAACAGGATGAATTAATGCAGGAACAAAGCTTGTCGCAGAAAGCATAAAAATATTCTGTCACGGGGGGCCCAATTAATTAATTTTCAAATTGAAACACATGCTTGCTTCTCTTGCCTATTTGGTAATCAGGGCCTGAATGTGAAAGGCAAATATTAGATAAGAGCTATTCTGTTCAAGAGAATAGGAAAAATCGGTGGTGAAGCAGATTACTACAACTGTAAAATGCACTGAAAAAATGACATTAACCCTTAAATGCCTGATTATTTTTTAAATCAATTTTAAAATGTTTCATTTCTTCCCTTTATTAAATAAATCATGGGAAAAATACTTTAAAAAATCATACTTTATTTTAACTATGGTTTACGGCTTAAAAGCAATTTGTTACCATTTGACAAATATGGGGCATTAGATCTTCAATATTATTCTAATATTACTTTAGAAAACAAAATTGGGCATTAATAAAATTAAACATAATTTATACGTCTCATTAATATATTAAAACCAATGTAACTTTTAAAATGAGATAAAAAATACAAAAATTTAAAACTTTAAAAATACATTTTAATTAAAAACATTAAAACACAAGACAGACGTTTCGGCTAGAACTCTAGCCCTCCTCAGTGTCAAACATACAAGCACAAACAACATTTACAAAATTCATAATACATCATAGCAAGATTAAATATTCAGGAGGAATAGCTTTAGCCTCGTTCAAGGCAGAATGTTGCATTTTGGTAAAAGCGCCCTCTAGAAAAATACGGGATTCATAGATATTTATATTAGAAGCTAAAATTTTAAAGTTTTTAAAATCCGGAATATGATCACTATTGAGAGAATGGATTACGAGTTTTGATTTTAAATCTCCTGTTTTATATGAGCGTTTATGTTCCTTTAATCTAATTTCACCTGTTCTGCCAGTTTCACCGATATATGTAGAATCACAATTTTTACAAGGAATACTTTTGATTACACCTAGACGTTTAAGAGGGGGGACAGCGGGTTTAAAGTTTGAGAGAAAGTTACTAATACGGAGTTGAGGTTAGGAGGAGGAAATATCTCCACTAGCTTTAAACCTCAACTCCGTATTAGTAACTTTCTCTCAAACTATAAACCCGCTGTCCCCCCTCTTAAACATCTAGGTGTAATCTATAATATTCCTTGTAAAAATTGTGATTCTACATATATCGGTGAAACTGGCAGAACAGGTGAAATTAGATTAAAGGAACATAAATGCTCATATAAAACAGGAGATTTAAAATCAAAACTCGTAATCCATTCTCTCAATAGTGATCATATTCCGGATTTTAAAAACTTTAAAATTTTAGCTTCTAATATAAATATCTATGAATCCCGTATTTTTCTAGAGGGCGCTTTTACCAAAATGTAACATTCTGCCTTGAACGAGGCTAAAGCTATTCCTCCTGAATATTTAATCTTGCTATGATGTATTATGAATTTTGTAAATGTTGTTTGTGCTTGTATGTTTGACGCTGAGGAGGGCTAGTGTTCTAGCCGAAACGTCTGTCTTGTGTTTTAATGTTTTTAATTAAAATGTATTTTTAAAGTTTTAAATTTTTGTATTTTTTATCTCATTTTAAAAGTTACATTGGTTTTAAAATTGGGCATGTTGCCAAAAGGCAAAATTTGACATTTAAGGATTAAAGGTAATAAATGAAAACTTTGTAAGCAAATACCATAAATTGCAAAAATATGTTTTGAATCACAATAATATCATGATTCTGTATCAGGCGAAGAAAAAGTAGTCACAAGGACAACGTCAAAGTAGCATGCATTGCTGCTTTGATACTGTACTCATGCTTACTTTTTTGATGAACTGTTATTTCATCCCAAAACAATTTTATAAGTAAATATTTAAATAATTAGAAGGACGAATTAACTTTAATAAACTTTAAGTACCTTTGACGATCCTTCAACCTTAGCAGCTTTTAAATGATATATTTCGACGTGCTATCGCAGTCATCTTCAGATGTTGTTTATGCTGCATTACTGAAAGGTGTCTTCATCTTCCTCCACATCAGTCTCCTTCTCACTTACGTCATTGTTTCGTCGGTAATTTCTTAGTACTTGTTGCCCATACAACTCACATAACTACGCTCTGAAACGGGAAGCTTTAGAAATTCTAACATCTAACATGGCAGTAAATGAAAGAGAGCACAGCATAATAACTAAGGATTGGCAACAAGTACTAAGAAATTACCGACGAAACAATGACGTAAGCGAGAAGGAGACTGATGTGGAGGAAGATGAAGACACCTTTCAGTAATGCAGCATAAACAACATCTGAAGATGACTGTGATAGCACGTCGAAATATATCATTTAAAAGCTGCTAAGGTTGAAGGATCGTCAAAGGTACTTAAAGTTTATTAAAGTTACAATTTTATAAGTTTTTGCAGTTTACAGTGTTTTCTTACAAGGTTTTTATAATTTGTTGTAATAATAAGTTGACATGTAATTGAAAATTTGACATTGCCTTCACACACACACAAAAAAAAAAAATAAATAAATAAATAAACAAACGAAATATTTTCCAGGGCAATTCAATTTTCAACATAATTTCAGTTACTATAAAAAATAGCGTATGGGCCGCATTCACGTACAAGCCACAATACTCTAATTTCGGTTCTGGTTCCGTTTTTATGTAGCAGTTTTTTAACATTTCCCACTTGTTTTAATCAGTTTTTGAACTATTGTTCCTTTTCTGTTCAGTAGATAGCAGCACTATTCCAAAATTTAACAAATAATGCTTCAAAGGAAGCTTGAAGTTTCTTAGTGGGTGCGAGTGTGAATTGCTTGTTTGATGAAGCACTCATGTCTAGTTTTTTTCATTTAATGAAGAGCTGGACTATTGTTTTTGTTGTTGATAATGTTTACTTACAGAGTATTTAATTTATTAAATTACATATTATTTGAATTTGATAAGGTTAACTTATAGATGTTTCAAACCAAAAATTTCTCGAAAAGGGACAATGCTAATTTTTTATTTTTTAAATATTTACTATTAGCTATGTGTCTAAAAGCCATTTTTAAAATTAGTTCAGTAATTTTAAAAATAAATTAAGTAGTGAACGTTAAAGGGTTAAAAGTGATTTATGGCAGAATAAGGAGATTTCTAGGTATAAAAACCTGCTATAATCTTCTTTAACATCTGTGACTTCTTTGGAAAAGGGCATTATTGCAGCTATGAGATTCTTCAGACTTTTGCAGAAATTTTATACTTTTTAAAAAATTTTAATAAATTTTCAGGCTTTTCGGTTTGTTTGTCTGTCTGTGCTCTAACTCCCATAAATATTCATGGAATTTCTTGAAACTGATTCATGGTATTCAAGTTCTTTAGTGGATGTTCCCTATTGAAAATGGAGTGGATACCTCTATTGGTTTGTGTACAAGGACACCCCAAAAAAATTGTGTTCTATCAAAGATTTCTATAAACCATATTTTCATACCTTTTCTTTACACAAATCTGAATGAAATTAAAATATGTTATTAAAGTTCTCTATTAGATGTTTTTTATTGAAAATGAAGTAAATACCACCACTGGTTTGTATACAGGGACACTTAAAGTATTCCAAAACATTGCGTTTTATGAGAGGTATTTCTATAAATCATATTTTAATAACTTTACTTTGCAAAAATTTCAATGAAATTGAAATGTGTTATTCATATGTACAAAAGAATGCTTTTTACAGAATATAGTATGATTAGCATTAAGATTTACAGAGCCATACAAAAATATTCAGTTACATTAAGGGCTATTAATGGAAATGTGCTAGAAATGTATTTTTGTTTTTACATTTAGCATTTTTAACACTCTCTAACAATTTTTAAGTGTGAATATGATTTGAATTAGAGTATCTGTCTATCTATCTGTCCATCTGCCTGCCCCGCAGAGTTTGTAAATATTTTCACAATGTCTTAAAAATGATATATATTATTAAAGTTCACTATGGAATGTTCCATATTTAAAATGGCATTAATACGTCCTGTACAACTGGTTTGTGTACACAGGGACACCCCAAAAAATGGCACCGCATTGTGTTTTAGGGGAGACATTTTTATAAATTGCATTTAAATAACTTTCGATTGCAAAAATACTAAAGAAATTGATATTTATTGTTAATATGCTAAAATATTGTTCTGTATAGAATATGATATGCTTAACCTTCAAATTTACAGGACTACACTAAAATATTCAGATACATTAAGGGTTGCGTTTCTGTTTGTTTTAAGCATTTTTAATACTTTCCAATGTTTAAGTGATGTTTGTGAATCCAGTTAGTTTATTTGTCTGCCTTCTGCCTGTCTGTTGTGGGATAATGTAGACAAAGAACATTAAGAGTGTACGATACGACAAGTACATACAGTTAGAAAGTGTTAATAATGAACGTGTACTGTGTTTTTTTGTTCTTATATATATGTTCAGTATATAAAAATGTCATAAAATCTACTTTAATATATTTTCTATGCTTATTCATGGAATGTATAGGAAATATATCTTATAAGTTTCATTACACCTTTTATTTTATAATCATTGAGTAATTTGATCAGTAATTCAATCACAATAATTTGATCATTCATTAATCAAATTATTTTGAGTTTTTTTGCATATTTTAAGACTTTTTATCCATCTTCCACTTTCATCTGTGTATTGTAATGTAAATTTACTCAAGGTTTTTTACAATGTACTAAAATGTAGTTTTTTTTTTCAACCTTGAGATTAAATATGTAGCTATGCGTTTAAATTTAAACCTTATGATTATTATATATGGCCATAACATTCCGAAACAAGCTAAAAAAATATATATAATTATGTAAGTTCAATTATTATAAGTATATTACAGGAAAACAACTAAACATATACTATAAAATATCAGTTTAAAATCAGTTGAATAAACAGTAAAAATCGGCAAATATAATAGAAATTGCCATGTATTTTCCTTCTGAAATTAAGTGGTATAAAAAATAATTTAAGAAACATATACAGTGAAACCCCGATCTATCATTCCCACATTGATCGCTTTATTGCTATGGTCCCTGCACAAATTACATTTATGTTAACAAAACCTGCATGTATCGTGCTTCAAAAAGTCATTTTCCTGCATTCATCATTGTAAAATTTTTCTCCTAACCTTGTAAAAATTTTCTCCTGAAGATCAAGCAGTTCCATATGCATACAAACTGGAATTACTTCTTTCATCCTAAAATAATGCTCTTCCTCATTTCCATGGAGGATCAAAATTGTGATGCCATGTCTCCGGACCATTTATTCATTTTGTAATTTCAGCATGGTAGGAAGTAACCTCTTTAGTAATCTAGAAAATTGTTTTGTGAAATGCGGTTATGTGCGAAAAAATGATGAAGAATACCAAACAAAAAAGCAAGAAAACGATGCTGATAATGCAGATGAAGAGTGGTTGCATGTAGCAGAGATGCATCTGGTAAAAAATTTAGTGGTAATATTTGCATTAATGAAGATCTCATGAATAACATTTTGGGCTATCGCCATTTAGGTGGCTAGAAAGAGTATATTATAATGAAATGTTTATTCATCTGATTGGTTGATATGCTTATTTTGAGTAAAACAGATATAACTAGGAGTGGCCAACTCATGGCCCGCCATGGTAACTTTTGCACCATTGTGTTGGAATTTCTGAAATTTATAATTTGATATCTTTTATTAACGCAGCAATAATTAATAAATCCATTTTAGAGGAGAAATTTTATGAATGGTTATGTTAGCTGTTAAAAGAAAGCACTAAATGAAAGGAAAGATAAACTAATATTGCATTAATTATTGTATATAAAATATTCAATTGTTTTATTAATAATTAATTATGCATTATCACAAATATTTAACTAATAATGTATTGTGTTTTAAATTTTAACCTTATATATAATGTATATTAATTGTAAATCATAATAAAATTTAGCACACAAGGGATATATTATTAAGGCCACATATATATAAAGTGTATGTGTATTGTATACATTTATTTATATGTACAATGCAGCTCAACAGAATAAAATTCATTTTGAAAGCGACCAACAGTGTCTTTTTGTTTGAACAGACTTGGATATGATATAATATTATTTCAGTAGTCAGTCAGATGAATGAGCTTTTCATGATAATAAACTGTTTCTAGAAACCTGTATGGAGATAACCCAAAAAGTCCTAGGACCCTAGTGTATTCAATCGGCCTTAAGGCAACCAACCAACCTCACACATACTAAATTACTACATTACAAGTTTATCCAATGAACCCTTTAATTTCAATTAAATAATTTAAAATTTTGAATTATAATATCTACTATCAACTTTTATGAATTAAAATGATACTGTTATAATCACTGCAGAAGTTTATGCTTTAATCAAGTGAAAATAAAAAAATTTGTTACAAAATACAAATAATCAGGTTAATAAAAGTAAGATATGCAAAAAGGTAAAAGAAAATCTCTCATAATGATATAATTTAGCACAAAATTTTGATAAATATAACAACAGTATCTATTTTTATGTTTGTTAAAAAATAATGGCTAATAAACTATTTAAAAAAAAAAAAAAAAAAAAAAAAAAAAAGACACCTTAATGCACAGAAAACAAAATCAGTTTCTTATGAATGCTAGATGTGAAAACAGAAAAAAAAACGAAGCAGAAACTTCCAACGATACAACTTCCAAACTTCCTTGTGATACAGTAAAAAAAAAAAAAAAACTATGCCTGAAATTTTCCATTTATGAAAATAATATCCCCCCCCCCCCCCCCCACTTCCCCAAAAAAATAAATAAATAAAATAAATTTGAAAAATTAGATTTTACAAAAAGAAAGTTAACTTATAATTTTTATAGTTTAATACAAAATGTATATATATAATATATATAGTATAATTCTCATGAAGTTCTTGGCTGAAATTTTGCATTCTAATTTGTGGTAATTAGAAAAAATAATGCATCTACTTATTTCTTTATTTTTAAAATTTGTTAAATGAATATATATATATGTGCTATTAATTTCTAGTCTAAAGGTTTTTATTATTATTAGTTAATCTGCGTAGTTTATTTAAGATAAATATAGCTGATAAAGTAACTTATATTTTGTAAAATAATGTTTGTTGATTTTTTTTTTTTTTTTTTTTTTTTTTTTCTTTCTTCAATTTTTTATATAAATCATGTTTTAAATCATAATTTTGTAATTTCATTTTGTTTGTTTGAAGAGTTTGAATTTTGGATGCTTTTTAAGTTTTTATTTTGAATTGTATGTATCACTTTATTCCATCAGATATTGGTGATGTTTGAGCCAGCATTTGTATCATTTTACATTGTTTTTTATTTCTTTTGAAATTTATGGTGCTGTATTATAACATTAAAAATTAATTATATTAAAATATTCTATCATTAATATTGGTTTATTTATTTTTTTTTTTTTTTATGTGGCAATATCTGAAAATAATTTCACATAATTCAGATGTTATTTCATGTACAAAAAAAAAAAAAAAATATATATATATATATATTAAGGGCATAGTGTATTTTACCTTAAAAAAACAATTGGAAAAAAAAGAAATCCAACCAATGTTATTTTGTAGTTAGAATTTTTTTTTCCTCTCTCTCTCTCTAATTTTATTAGAATATTGCAGGAATAAATGATTAGCTAAATTGTGATTCAGATGATCCCGGATTTCATATATTGAACAATAAAGAAATCGTTGACAATATTCAAAGAATATATGCTGTTTGAAACAAAGAAGAGGACAACAATGTGGATGGAGAGCAGCTCGAAGCTTTTGAATATTTTACATAAGGTTTAGCATAGCAGGAGCAGCAGAGAGTCTGTGATATTGGTGAACTAATCAAATTAAAAAAAACTTTGTGATAGGGCTGTAAAGCAAAAGTGACAGACAAAACTTTTTTCCAAATCTTGTCAAATATGTTTGGTTTTTTGGGAGTGAGACTGATTAACTTCATTAGAGTGCTGAGGGGAAGTGCCCTCTAGGAATCTCTTTCTAAGGGGTTCTAGCCTGTATTAATGCAAGTTTTGGAAAAAAAAAACATGGAAAACTCTGAACGGCTGGATCAGCGAGTATGACCTGAGATCGAACCCAGCACCTAACGTCTACCAGTTTTGAGCACCGAATCACTTGGTTGCTGGCAGGCCCTTATGAAATATGTAAAATACATTTAATTTTAAAAATAAAACTGGTAATTTATTTTTGTTTCTGTTTTGCTATTGCTTTATTTTTATTAAGCACTTGTTACCATAATAAAAAACAATGCATATATTTGTCCTTCATCTTAAAATTGAAGTATTCTCGATTATTCTAAAATTTCGATTTTCTGAAAGATAGTTGGTCCCAATTACTTCAGATAATCGAAGTTCACCTGTTCTTAACTTGGAATTATAAGAGTATTGTTGAAAAAACTTCTCAGTAAATAGATATATTTATCAGTAGATTTCAGATAATAAAAAATAAAAGATTTATCACGACTTCCTCTAAAATCCATATATATGAAAAACTGTAAATAAAAAAATGTTCAATATTGACATGTTTTTACAGAAACTTGTTTGACAGCTACTGGTACTTAGTTTAGTTATGTTTAGTTGTCATAGTAAAAAAGCATTCAAAGATAATTTGGAAGCAGTGTATCGATAAATTTTTCTGTTAATATCTAGGCTGAAGTTTGCCTGGAACTTAATTGGTTTAAACGTTCAAACACTGTTTCTGCAGATTTCATTAATCTTTATTTTTCAAATACATAAGAAGATACATGTTTGTTTTTTGTATTTCAAAAAATTTCTCTCTATGCTTTTCATTGCAGATATATAAAAGTTGGATTCATTTTATAAACCTTACACTTTTATTCAGTGGCGGATCTAAAAGGGGAGGGGCTAGGGAGCTGAAGCCTCCCCCCACCAAAAAAAGCACTGACATTCATTACAATTGGAAATATTTTTCATTGATCTGGAAAAATATCTTGAAAAATCTTATCCCCCCCCCCCCCCTAAAAAAAAAAAAAAGAGTTCTGGATCCGCCACTGCTTTTATTCCTTTAATTAACAATGTCCAGTTATTTTGATGTCCATTAAAATTTTATAAAAATATAGATGAATTTTGTGTAAATATTAAACGAGAATATTTAATGAGTATACATACTTAAGTTCTTTCATTCAAATTAATAAGAATATGGTTTAAACTCAAACTTACACTATTCAGATATTGTTTTAATAAATATGACTAACATTTTTAATTTAAGTATGTTTAAAA
Source organism: Salticus scenicus (assembly GCA_963930645.1). Lineage (NCBI taxonomy): Eukaryota > Metazoa > Arthropoda > Arachnida > Araneae > Salticidae > Salticus > Salticus scenicus. The sequence goes on from OZ005652.1 coordinate 68,777,615, forward strand.
TGATAAGTATTCATTTTAAAAAGTTGTTTTTTTTCTTTTATAAGAAATTAAAAACTGCTGAATATTTTCATTGCAACCAAAATGTTCTCACACATTCGATGAATCCCTAAACCTTTTACGTACTAAAGAGTGTTTCCAAAATTTTTTCTATCCAGATGTGTAGAATTTTGCTCTGTCTTTACTTTCTACTTTGCATGTTTACAACTTTATTGGGGGGTGAGGTCCTCCCATACAGCTTATTGAACAGCTGTGCTGATATATATAAATGGACAAGATTGTCCATTTATATATATCAGCACAGCTGTTGCCATTTTCATTAAAAAAAAAAAGTCTCTAATTTTTATAAAATGAAATTTACAGATAATTATTAAATAAAAGTAAATAAACAATTACAATGAGAAGAAGAAAAAAAAGTTACCTGGACTTTTTTAAATGTACACTCTGTGAAAGAAAAAGGTACATTTTTGCAAAAAAATTTGATTCAATATTCATCATGTATTCATTTTATAATGACAAGACAAAGATTGATTTTTACTGGCATTGAAATTTTAATGTTTAAATTAAAAAAATTCTAGGTTTCATTAAAAAAAAAAATAATAATCTATAATAATAAAAGGAAAGGTTTGTCTGTCTGTCTGTCTGTCTGTCTGTTCTTTTATACGTTCAGCCCCTATTGAACGCAGAAGTACAAAAATTGACATACGGATGCTCTGGAGCCTTTCCGATGTTTTCCTCGAAACAGAATTTAAAAATTTTAATTAGTTGTGGTGATATTAATTAAAATGTCCACTCATGTCTAATCTAAAAGCGATCTCAAAGCAGAAAAAGTGGAAAATAAATTAGAAATATTTGTCCGATCGTTACAATTTCGATACCAAATGAAAAGGGCATTTTTTCTAAATCTAAGTGTGCAAGTGGTTTATCGGTACAACAATTAGATTTTTTAAAATTAACTAAAGTATGAATTTTCTGTGGCAACATCATTTCAAATGCCAGTAATGAAGACCCCATAGAATAATAATTAGGAAGAAGGAGCATGCCAATACTCTTAATGCTTACAAACCCCTTCTAGTGAAATGCCAGCGAAAGCACCTTTTGCACCTCAAAACTTTAAAGAAGGGCCATAGAATAATAATAATATCACGCTGTTTGTTGTGGCAACACAACAGCTTATTAGAAATACTTATGCTCCTTCTTCCTTTATTATTATTCTATGGAAGACCCATCGTCTGTCATCAAAAAGGAAATGATTGCAACCGATCAAGATGTAACGTGTTTTGTAGTAGGGATAAATATTGCAATTTTCAATTTTTTTCAAATTTTAATTCACGTTACATTTGAATTCATATTCGGCCTAGACAGCATATTATAAAGCTACTGTTCAATTTTCATGAAAATATGTGGATAAACAAAAAAATGAGATTAAATTTTGTATTATATTTTCAACTATTTTAAATTGAGATATGCTGTTGAAATTTCGTAATATTGGTGTTTTTAACGCCCGATATTTCGATTCTGAATATTTTTGAAAGTGTAGAATTATTAGGAAGGGCTTGAAGAGGAGGGGGGGGGGGGGGCAAGCAAACGGCCAGAAAAAAAAAAAATAAAATAAATAAATAAAAATAAATAAATAAAAAGAGTTACAGCGTTTGAAATTGTTATTATTAGGTTTCAAGGAAAGATAAATCGATTGCGGATATTTTCAAGTGTAAAATTATTAGATGGGACGGAAAGGGGGGGAGGGGCAAAAACGTAGAAAAGGAACGGTTGTTTCGGAGAAAACGACGGAAAACCCAGAACGCCTTTTTTCTTTTATATTTTGCAGAATTTCGAATTCTGATACTCCTTTCACATTTATACTATGGATTTTGAACAGTATTTAGCCCGGAATTACCCAAGTTTCGGAGAAAACCACGAAAAAGTCAGACATAAATCATTTTATAATAGTGTTTATATCATTTTTGTATCTCAGCTTCTAATTAGCATAATTTCAAAAGTAATATGTCATTTTGAAACTTATTTGAATGGAATTTCAAGAGTAGACGCCACAAATTTCTGTCACCTTCCATTAACCGACTATCATAAGTAATGGAATTTGAGATTTCACGTGATTTACACGTTTTAAGGTTTCCTGATTAGGTTTTCTATTGTATCTCAGCTACTAATTAAAATAATTTTAAAAGTAATACATTATTTGAAAGCTTTATTGATTTAGAATTGAACAGTAGATTACAGAATTTTCTACCGCCAGATGGCGCTGTAATATTTTTAAATTTCAATATTTCGAATTCTGAATATGATTAAATTATTTTTAATACATCATTCGAAAGATATTTTAAAGTACTTTTATACTATCGAAAGTGGGATTCGAGATTTCACCTAATTTACACGTTTTGAGGTCTCCTGAATCGGTTTTCTTTTGTATCTCAGGTACTAATTAAAATAATTTCATAAGTAATACATCATTTGAAAGATTTGTTGATTTGGAATCGAACAGTGGAATACAGAAATTTGTACCGCCAGATGGCGCTATAATATTTTAAAATTTCAATATTTCAATTTCTAATTATGATTAAATTATTTTTAATATATCAATTGAAAGATATTTTAAAGTTCTTTTAAATTATCGAAAGTTTTCACCAGATTTACATGTTTTGAGGTGTCCTGAATCAGTTTTTTTTTTGTATCTCAGTTATTAATTAAAAAAAGTTCATAAGTAATACATCATTTGAAAGCTTATTTTAGTTGATACACATTTTAAAGTACTTTTACATTATCGAAAATGAAATTCGAGATTTCACCCGATTTACACGTTTTGAGGTGTCCTGATTAGGTTTTCTTTTGCATCTCATCTACTAATTAAAATAATTTCATGAGTGATGCATCATTTGAAAGCTTTGTTTATCTGGAATGGAACAATAGATTACAGAAATTTCTACCGCCAGATGGCGCTGTAACTTTTTTAACTTTCAATATTTCAATTTCTAATTATGATTAAATTATTTTTAATGCATCATTCGAAAGATATTTTAAAGTTCTTTTATATTATCGACAGTTTTCACCAGATTTACACGTTTTGAGGTCTCCTGAATTAGTTTTCTTTTGTATCTCAGCTACTAATTAAAATAATTTCATAATTAATACATCATTCGAAGGCTTTTTTGATTTGGAATCGAACAGTGGAATACTGAAATTTGTACCGCCAGATGGCGCTGTAATATTTTCAAATTTCAATATTTCAATTTCTAATTATGATAAAATTATTTTTAATACATCATTCGAAAGATATTTTAAAGTTCTTTTAAATTATCGAAAGTTTTCACCAGATTTACACGTTTTGAGCTGTCCTGAATCAGTTTTCTTTTATATCTCAGTTATTAATTAAAAAAATTTCATAAGTAATACATCATTTGAAAGCTTTGTTGACTTGATACACATTTTAAAGTACTTTTACATTATCGAAAATGGAATTCGAGATTTCACCCGATTTACACGTTTTGAGGTCTCCTAATTAGGTTTTCTTTTGTATCTCAGCTACTAATTAAAATAATTTCATAAGTAATACATCATTAGAAAGCTTTTTTGATTTGGAATCGAACGGTGGATTACAGAAATTTCTACCGCCAGATGGCGCTGTAATATTTTCAAATTTCAATATTTGAATTTCTAATTATGATTAAATTATTTTTAATGCATCATTCGAAAGATATTTTAAAGTTCTTTTATATTATCGACAGTTTTCACCAGATTTACACGTTTTGAGGTCTCCTGAATTAGTTTTCTTTTGTATCTCAGCTACTAATTAAAGTAATTTCGTAATACATCATTAGAAAGCTTTTTTGATTTGGAATCGAACAGTGGAATACAGAAATTTGTACCGCCAGATGGCGCTGTAACATTTTAAAATTTCAATATTTCAATTTCTAATTATGATTAAATTATTTGTAATACATCATTCGAAAGATATTTTAAAGTTTTTTAAATTATCGAAAGTTTTCACCAGATTTACACGTTTTGAGATGTCCTGAATCAGTTTTTTTTTTTTTTTTTTGTATCTCAGTTATTAATTAAAAAAAGTTCATAAGTAAAACATCATTTGAAAGCTTATTTTAGTTGATACACATTTTAAAGTACATTTACATTATCGAAAATGGAATTGGAGATTTCACCCGATTTACACGTTTTGAGGTCTCCTGATTAGGTTTTCTTTTGTATCTCATCTACTAATTAAAATAATTTCATGAGTAATACATCATTTGAAAGCTTTGTTGATCTGGAATGGAACAATAGATTACAGAAATTTCAACAGCCAGATGGCGCTGTAATATTTTTAAATTTCAATATTTCATATTCTAATTATGATTAAATTATTTCTAAAACATCATTCGAAAGATATTTTAAAGTTCTTTTACATTATCGAAAGTGGAATTCGAGATTTCACCTGATTTACAATTTAAAGTGTCCTGATCAGGTTTTCTTTTGCATCTCAGCTAATTGAGTAAGACCGTTCAAAATTGGTATATGCAAGTTAATTAGGAGGGGCTGGAACGGTGGGGAAGGAATAGGCGCGCATGGGTTTGGGACCCGGTGCAAGTTTTTACCCGTTGATAAAAGATTTTTTTTTTTAATTTTATTTTCTTAATAATAAAAGTTTGAGTTGAGAAGGAATATGCGTGTACAGCGCACGTATATCCTCAAATGTGCGCGCACAGCGCGCATTGGTCTACGCTGCCGACGACAGTGACGTCCCGGTGTGAGTTTTTACCCGATGCTAAATGATATATTTTTTAATTCCTTTTCTTAAGAATGAAAGTTTATGAGTAATAACATGGAATTTTGAGAAGTCATAAGGATGGTGAAGGAATACGTGCGCGCAGCGCACGGGTCTACGCTGCCGAAGGCAGTGGGGACCCGGTGCGACATTTTTCCTGATCAGAATTTTTTTTTCTCTTTTTTTATCACATGATAAAAATTAATGCAATTTTGAGAATTCATTAATTTTTGTGATTCATTTAAAAATAGTGACCAGCGAAGCGGGCGTAGCCTGCTAGTAATAAATAAAAGAAAACTTGAAGAAAAAAGTAGTAAAAATTTCATAATAACAATACATCTTAAATTTTTAAATTATATTAAAGGAATATGTAGAGCTAAATGAATATTTTAAACATGGAAGCATATTCGTATGACAGTTGAGATAGAAGTTTACCTGTTTTACAAAAAAAAAAAAAAAAAAAAAAAAAAAAAAAATAGCGTATTTGGTTTTTAACTTGTTGATATTCTCAAAATAGACTGAATATTTATGTATGACATATGTCTACTGCTGTTAGTGACTCCAAGAAAAGTCAACATCCAATAATATATTTTTCCTCTTAAACATTTTTCAAAAAAGTTGAAAAATTTGTATGACTTCAGTTTGTTTGTCTGCACTTTTAATTTCTTTAAATATGTTAAAATTCATCGAAACTGATAAGTTGTTGTTGTCATGTGACAAGTGCAGAAAAAAAGTGTATGGACAAGTCAAATGAGACCAAAAACATGGAGCACAGCCCTGTCCACATCTCAGACTTTTTCGGTATAAAGGGTATCATGGCAGCAGTTGAGGTCGATATTGAAGAGGTTCGAGGCAACAGAGATGCCTCGGATCCAGCTGAGTTCCTGGTGTAGTGCCTGCATTCTGTGTAGGTTCTAGAGCCATCGGACATGATCTTCCTACCTCTCATGTGCCCCGTCCGTAATCTGCTGATGGTAGTGGTGATTTGATAAGTTATTCAAGTCCACTATTGCACAATTCTTATTGAATGGTATGAATAGCATCACTGACTTAGAGAGAATTCTAATGCATTACGTTCTATGAGAGAGATTTTTATAAAGAATATTTTCGAAATGTTAATTGATGATTACACAAGGCATTTTAAACTTTATATTTACAGTAAAAACCTTTTACTATCCTTATTTGTGGCCGGAACATTTTCTGCTGGATACCCAGTTCTCATTGGCGGCAATTTCTTCTGTGTTGGAGTCTCTGTCTTCATAAAAACTATTTTTGCGCAGCTTCCATCGTAAGCTGGTGCCACATTTTATCCATGCCCGTTGCGTCACTGTCGTTGCAAACGTTCAGATTAGTAGCGATCTCTGTTGATTCGCAATGCATAGCATATCGCTGATTTTCGTAGTTAGCGAGAACACCATTAAAGTCAATCTTGATATCTTCTTTACTGAAAACTTTTGTAAGCACAGTGGTGATTTTCCCAGTTTGACATAAAAACCGGGAATATCACCACTGCGCTTACAAAAGTTTTCAGTAAAGAAGATATCGAGACTGACTTCAATGGCGTTAAAAAACTCACTAACTACGAAAATCAGAGATATGCTATGCATCGTGAATCAATAGAGATTGCTACTAATCTGAACATTTGCAAAGAAAGTGACACAATAGGTCCGGATGAAATGTGGCGCCACCTTACCATGGAAGTTGCACAAAAATATCACTTTTATGAAGATAGACTCCAACACAGAAGAAGTTGCCACCGATAAGAGCTGGGCACCCAGTAGAAAACGTTCCGGCCACAAATAAGGCAAGTAAAAGGTTTTTGTTGTACATAATTTGAATACGTATGTACTACACAAAACAAAGAAATTCACACATATCAGCTAAAAAAATGAAAAAAAGAAACTGTTTTCCACAGAATATATTATGATTAGCATAGGCGTAATGTGAACTAAAATTTTGCAGCGCACACATAATTTGAGTGAATGGGTTTTATGTACTATTGCTACGTTATAGGAAATTGGCGACAGTCTAGGACACACACCCTTAAACTTGTCTGGAGACATGCCACCACAATTTTGATCCTCCATGGACGGGATAGTCCCCTGCTTCTGTGGCCCTTAGAGATATAATTTGAATAGGAACATGGAAGACACAACAGATTTTATGTACACCAGCCACCATTTTTATACAAGAATGCGCAGAATTTTAAAACACCTATATAAAACTTTTTAATTTTTTCGCCATGCTAAAGGTATGGGGAACTTAGATTCTCAATTTTTGGATGTTTTTGCTTATTTTTAATGTGTAAGAAATCCGAAAATTAAAAATGGATGTGTCCTGTAAATTATTCTGTTAGTTTATATGTCAGTCTGTGTAGACATCGTCTAAAAGATGATTAAACGTAAAAACGTCAGACTAGTTTTAAAATATCGTTCATAATATTGGAGAACCCTTATTAAATTTTAACGTCGTTCTTTGAAAACTTCACATGTCACTCAAAATTTAAGATTTTTTTAACATGATAGAAAAAAGATATATAGTAGATAACTAACATAGCAAATAACTAACTAGTTGGATTAAGAAAGCAGATAACTAATGTGTTTGTTAAGTTTATGGAAAGAGGAAAATAGCAGGAGTAATTAAAACAATATATACTCTATAAAAAAAAAAAAAATGCACCAAGAAGTAGTATTGCAAACTGGACACAAATTGACATACATAAAAAGTTTCAATGGAAAATGCAAAATTTTAAAATTTGGCTGTCATCGAATAAGCATGTGACGCTGCAGCGCATCTGAACTGCAAAATTGGCAGAATATTAAAAATGAGAAATTTTGATTCCAGGTCATAAATTCTTCGAGAATTTTATTCTGTGTACTCAGAAAGACAATAACTATGCACAGATGTTGGCATTTGAGTGTGAGTGTGGTGTGTAGTTGGGCTCAAAGAAGTCGGTCTAATCTGCGAATTTTTTTACAATTGGATAGGAGTGGTACCACTATTAGATGATATTGACAGGAATGGGTGAACCATGGCCGAACACAGCATCAGGGAGGAAGCAGTCAGCCTAAAGAGAGGACAGAAAGTGAGAACCAGTCAGTCGCAAAGCAGTACTCAAAGCTCCAATTCATCATTACCGTCAATCCTAAGTGCAACTGGTACTTCAGTGACTTCAAAGACCCTTAATAGGCGGCTCAGTGAAATGAGGTTGAGCTCAGTCCCTGGATCTCTCTTCCACTTAGGACGTTTGGAGCATCATAAAAAGGGTCCTACAACCAGCTCGGAATTTTGTCAATCTAACACACCAGTTGGACAGAATTTGGCATGATACTTCACAGGAGCACATATGCCAACTCTATCAATAATACCAAGCCGAATAACTGCGTACATTAGGGCAAAAAAGAAGTGGACCAACACATTATTGATTTGTTTACTTTGTGAGACCCTTTCTCTTGATTAAATCATTCAGATTTTCTGAAACTGTAATCAATTGTTTTTCTCCCCATGTATATTGCATCTACCAATTTTTGTCCCATTCGGATAACTCCTTCTTGGTGCATCTTTTTTTTTTTTTTTTTTTTTATAGAGTGTTTTTGTGTAGAAAAACAGTTAATGAAACTAAAGAAAATCTGAAGGCTTATTCTAGGGATTCTGTCCCATTACAAGTATTAATTCACAAGTGATTGAAAGAATATTTTGTGGCTGTCCAAGGACAGTAGTTGCAGAGCCCTTTAATCGTCCATTTGAAGTAACGACTTGAAATATATTCACCGAAATCCATGATATCGTATTGGAAAAATACCGTATGAAAGTATGCGACAGAGCTAAAAAAGTGAACATCTCAAGTGTGTATGCTTATAATATTCTGCTTTAACATTTGTGCATGAAAATGGCACCATTTTGTGTGTGAAAATGGCACGTAAAACCCACTCGCACAGTGAGGGGTTACATATTTAGGAGCCCTGGGCATATATAAGGCTACCCACCATTAACTTTTTTTTTTTTTTTTTTTTTTTTTTTTTTTTTAAACAAATTCACTGTACATGCTAATAAAATATTCAAATATTCTTTAAAATAAGCTATAAGTACTCCCGCCCTACACACACACACACCACTTTGATATTTCTAATGTTACCAGGATTTCAAATTTACAGTGCCATAGAAACATTTAAACTTTGAAATCTTCCTCAAATGAAAATCATAAACTAAAACCTTCTACCCTAAAAATTTGTTTTTTTCTCTTTTTTTTTTTCTTTCTTTCTTTTTAAACAGTAACAGAAGTAATTATTTAATAGTTATGTAATAAGAAGTAATTATGTAATAGTTATGAAATTCAGAATTTAGTTAAATATGCATTAAAAAGGAAATTTCTCCCTCCTAAAGAAATTCTATCCCCCATCATTTAAAGATGGTGTTACAAGTATTCCCCCTCTCCCAATCTTGATGATTATTATGGATGACAATTTAAATTACACCTAATACCTAAGTTTCAAAAGAAGTATATTTTTATATACAAAAGAAAAACATAAAATGTATTGCCATAAATCAGTCCCCTCCCCGCTCACTAATTCACCAACTTGCTGCAATTAGTGATTTGAAATATGGAGTTGATCAAAAGCAATATAACCATTTCAAAGTAGTGTTTAGACAAATTTAAGTGCAATTCAATTATTGTTTAGCTGCATTACGTTATAGTTAATGAAACGTGTATACAATAAAATTCACTACAAATGAAAGAACAGTCTAAATCTCTAAATAGCAGATTTCTCTTGGCGAACGTGCACCAAAAAAAGCAAAACCAATTCCATCGACCAAAAGCATTATGGCCTAACTATACTATGCTAATTTATTAGACAGATTCAAATCAAAATTGGCTGAATAGTGGCCTTATTTGTCCTCTCCCCCCCCCCCCCCCCAAAAAAAAAAAAAAAAAAAAAATCAAAATATTACCAGTTTATATATAATAGTAGTGGTGTGGAAAATTTTAAATTTCTTTGATAAGTCAAGATTTACCATTAAAGAATAGCAGTAACAGTGCCCTGGCCTAAAACAGTGCTTGGAAGCATGATTTAATCGAAACAAAGCATCCATTTAGATTGTATAACTAAAGATTACATGAAATCAAAAAAGACTCTTCAATGAAAAATTGTTTTTGTTTCGTTACTAACAAGGAAACATTCAAAAGGTGTCGTACTCAAAAAATATTGAAAATAATATATGTGATTCTACTCATTCTAAAAGACCAGAAAGTGAAAAAAATATCGGCTGAAATGAATTAAAACGACCACAAAAAATTATCAAAATTAAGCATATTTGGCTATTTCACATTGTTAGTGATTTAATCTTGCTATGATGTATTTAGAATTTCTGTAAATGTTGTGCTTGTATGTTTGACACTGAGGAGGGCTAGTGTTCTAGCCGAAATGTCTGTCTTATGTTTTAATGTTTTTTAATTAAAATGTATTTTTAAAGTTTTAAATTTTTGTATCTTTTATCTCATTTTAATTGTTACATTGGTTTTAATATATTAATGAGACGTATAAATTATGTTTTATTTTATTATAAAGTGTTCATTAAGTTTGTGTGTGTGTGGAGGGGGGGGGGGTCACATACCCCCCTTCCCCTTCCATCCAATGTTATGCCTATGATAATTAGTGTTAATGATTGGTTTATACAGCCACACAAAAATATTTAGACACACTGGAGGATAAAATTGTAAATTACTTGAAATACATTTCAGTTGTATTATACGTCCTTAACAGTTTCCTACAGAATTAAAAAATTATCACTTTGATTAATCTATCTATACACCTGCCACAGTCTAATTTCTATAAATATTATACCAGTTTTAAAGCATTCTAAACATACAATTTACAATAGCATGTTATTTTTTGAAAATGGTATGAATAGTACCGCTGGTTTGTATACAGGACTCAAAGATTGCATTCGAAAATATTGTTTAATATCCTTATATTTTACATAACGAAATTAATATACATTATTAAGGTACACTGGTACACAAAACCATTATACCTGTAGAATAAAAAAATATTAATGTAATTCAGTAGATTACAGGCCCGACAAATTTGTCCAGCTACATTATGGAATATAAATGCATGTTGCTTATTGTAAATTATCAGTGTTACGAGGATTTTAGCACAGTATGAATTATTTTTTAGTGCATATGCAAATTTTTGATGATGTACATAAAATCAATCTTTTTCATGCTTTCTCTTTAGAAATAAAGCTATAAAAATTTTTTGTTAAGACTCCTTTCTCTATAGTCAAAAACAAAATATATTTTTGTAGCCTTGACATTTTTAAACAATATACAGCACTAGACAAAAGCCTATCTATTCTATGGTTTTTCTTTAAAGCTATAAATATGATAAATTTTTTAGTGTTTCCTTCCTCCAAAATAAAAAGCAAAATGCATTTTAAAATTTCTTAAATTTCCATTGAAACTTCTGAACAATATTTAAAATTAAGAGCGGACAATACCTAATCTCGCCGGCAGCTTTGGCCCATGTTATTCTATGGGAAAATTTGATTACATAATTACTCATTACCTAATGAATATTTTTCAATTCTGTTTTCACATTTAGAAAATTCATAAGCGATCAATTAGTACTTGTTTTCCAAAAATTGATTTTTTAAAATTTTAGTATTTCATTTTGCGACTAGAAAATGAGAAAAATGCATTTTGTGAAAAATCGCATTTTTGAACTGTTGGTGTTGGTGTTAGGGATTAAGGCCGATTGACAACACTGGGGTCCTAGGCCTGAGGGGGAGTGCCTTCCGTGGAGGTCTTTCTAAGGGGTCCTAGCCCGTATTTACGCAAGCATTTTTGAACTGAAAATTAAAATGTAAAAATAAAATAAAAAATGAATTTTTCAAAAATGAGTACTCATTTAACGGTTATGAATTTTCTGACTGCAAAAACAGAATTAAAAAATATATACATTAGGTAATGTGTAATTGTCGCAACAAATTTTCCCATAGAATAACATTGGCCACGGCTGTCCGCTGGATTAGGTATTGCCCCCTCTTAAAAGGCCTTACTTGGTAGCTTCACAGGGCTTTCGTTGAGGATCCACGACCTCATCAGGAGCAGCTTCACATAATGCTGAAAATGACTAAACTAAATTTCATCATCATCTTCGTCCTCTGGTCTTAGTAGATGATGCCACTGATGGTCTATGCTCAGTAACGGTTTCGTTCGTGTTACAATTGTGTCGATTTCTAAAAATTTCTATAACTTTGCAATGTAGGGCCTAAAGATGATTTTCATAATTTGCTAATTTATTTATAGTATCAAAATCTAATTTCGATGTTTTTATAAACTTTAGTTATTGGGGTGGTTGTTCTATTGAATTTAATGTCTGCTTTATGTTCTTTTACTCTATTTTAACATGTTTTTATTAACTCACTTTCTTGTTTGTTTGTTTGTCCAGTACAAATCTTACAATTGATTTTTAACTAACTTTCCGACTAGCTAGACCATCCATATGTCAATTTTTGTACTTCTACAATCGAATGAGGCTGAACGTATAGAAGAACAGACAGACAAACCTTTCCTTTTATTATTATAGGTATCAGCTTTATCCATTCTACAAATGTTTGTCAAAGTTCATAATTTTTTCATTTTAATATGCTGATAAACTTCCAGCATTTTTTAAGGTCAATAAAATGTTGTCACATCTGATATTTTAAAGCCTCTATCGTGCCAAGAACAACGAAAGAAATTGTGTGCTATGTTTTCTAATTTTTCTGTAATAACAACCAATGTCATTTTTCTACGTCAGAAAAACGAATGTACAAGAAATATGTTAGATAAAAACATCCTTCACTGATAATGTAATATTTTAATCTCAGTCTGAATTCTCAAATATTTTATTACATTATCAATGATGAAATATAAATTCAAATTTCACAATAAACTGAACAAGGTATGTTTAATACGAAAACGTAGGTACAATGTCTATGTCCAGTTGGGGGGGGACATTCTTTTATTTTTATTAAAATGAAACGTCGAGAAATGAAATAAATAACAAGAACTAAAAGAAAATGTCGAGATAAAATAGAATTCCATTTTCAGTTTTATTGTGAGTTTTTTCGTTCCAAAACAATTGCTGCAAGATTTTATTTATTTATTTTTCAATGTATGGTATTTTTACATAAAATAAATAAATAAATAAAATAAAGCTAAAACAAGGTGTATTCGTACATTGATATTACATTACACATGTTCACCGTCACAGAGCGCAAAATTTAGAAATACGTTCCTGTACATCGATTAGTATTTAAATTTGTCAATGTATCTATCAAGTTCGGCCGAAAATAATTCTTACTACCGGAAACAAATTTCGGTGTATTTTTTATTCAGACGAAAACGATTTATTCAATTACGATATAATAACTCGATAAATTGTCAAGTGTGAGTTCTGTCGAACATATATGGGACGCGATCGTTGGTTGGTTGCTGGTTGTAGGGTTTAAGGCTGATTGGCTATGCTAGGGTCCTAGGCCTATAGGTGGAATGCAGTGCGTGGGGGTCTTTCTAAGGTATCCTAGCCCGTATTTACACGAGTTTCGAAGAAAACCACGGAAAACTCCGAACGACTAGGTCGATGATCGCGACCTGGGATCGAACCCGGCACTTCCCATCTATCAGCTTTGAGCACAGATCTGCTCGGCTGCTGGACGCGATCGAAACATCAGTTACGGCACAAAATTTTGTACTGGCAACACTTTCGCAATTATGGACGACTGTAGAAACAATATCACTGAATATTCTTTCTTCAGACTTCCGATGATTTGTAAATCGATGCCATGTCGAGATATTGCACTTCGCAAGGACAAAGAAGTTCTCACACAAGATTAGGAGATATCTCATAACTTTCGGCATTTCAGTATATAATAGCCAAGCTGTACATACAGTGGTGGTCAAAATTATTAGGACAAGGGAAAAATCGCCAAATCTTGGCTACAGTTGACCAGAAAATTTTGCACATTTTATGGTTGGAAACGAATGTTAAATGAAGCATTATTTTATTAGTGTTTATTGAAATATATGCGATATTCATATTCATAAAATGTATTTTGGATTTAGACAGTCATGTGATTTAGACAAAATTATAAAGACAACTGTATTTGTGTATTTTAAACAGCAAAACTTGCACACGGCACTCCCACGGTGTCGTGCCCTTAGCGGAATGGGGTCAAAGGGAAGAAGGAGGAATAGAAGAAGCCGTGCCCTTAGCGGAAATAAGAAGGTGTGTTCATTCTCGAATTGATATATGTTCATTATGGAGATGTTCTCTATGGAAAATGGAGTAAATATTGTAATTGATTTATGTACAGGAATAGCCGAAAGTATTCCAAAGCATTTCGTTCTATGAGAGGTATTTCTACAAAACAAATTTTAATAACTTAGCACTTGTGTGTGTGTGGGGGGGGGGAATTTTGTGGCAACTGTATCTCCGGAACTGCTGCTTAGAATTGATTTGCTTAGAACTGCTGCTAAAAATTTACGTGTAGATGCACCTTGAGCAATATTAGTGCCTGTCAACTTTTTATGCGAACCGCTCAACAGGTAGCTCTAATGTCTGATATACAGCAATTTCCGCAATTTAAGGGGAAGCTACATCTCAGGTTCTATTGTGTATGATCAATCAAAACTTGATATAAGAGAAGGCCATTGTTAGACATTATGCTGATTCAATTTGAATGCTTATGTACTGACAGGTGGCGCTGCTATACAGATATTTCTGCAATTTAAGGGAAAGCTATATCTCAGGAACTACAGCATAGAATTGCATATAAGTTTATATATTGATGCACTCTATTCTAAATGAGTTTCTATAAACTTTTAGTGTCGTGACAGTGATTATGAACCGCTCAACAGGTGGCGCTGCTATACAGCGATTTCTGCAATTTAAGGGGTGGCTATATCTCAGGTTCTATTGCTTATAATCGAACAAAACGTGATATATGTGAAGGCCATTATGATACATTATGCTGATTCAATTTGGATGCTTATCGGCCAATAAGTGGCTCTGCTATACTGCAAATTTCCTCGATAACGAGAAAGTTATATCTCAGCTTCAATGGCATATAACTGTATGAAACTTGGTATGTGAGATAACTATTATAAACATGCATTTCTTAAAATGTCATTTATGGACAATAAATCTGTCTTTCTTTGGATATTTAGTGTTAGTTTTCTCTAAGGTAAAAATTGATTATTTGCACTTAGTGAATTTGTATAGGAAAATATAGAAGAAAATCTTGTGGTGGCTACAGCATACTAGTTTTTATTTTTTATTTTATTTTTATTTTTTTAATGATATGTGTAATTCAAATTCATTATTGATTATTCCCTACTTAAAATGGCTCTAATAGAACCTATGCCACTGGTTTGTGTACAGGGATATCCAAAAAAATGCCAATGCCTTGCGCTTTAGGGGAGACATTTTAAATAACTTCATCAAAAAATCATAAAGAATTTCGCATTTATTGTTTATATGCTAAGAAAATGTTTTGTATAAACTATAATATGCTTAACCTCCAGATTTACAGGACTACGCAAAAATGTTTCGATACATTAAGGGGTGCAAATAGGAAATTAAGAGCAGCATATCAGTTTGTGTTAGGCTTTTTTAACACTTTCCAACAATGTTTCAGAGTGATTATGAATTCAATTAGTCTATAGGTCTGTCTTTCTGTTTGTCCATTGTGTGATAATATAGACAAAGAATATAGAATGTTATACGATACAACGAATACGGACAGTTGGAAAGTGTTGATATAATCAATGTATACATCATGATTTTTCATTTTTGTTTTAGTTTTAAAAGGTGTAATGCTTAATTATATTTTCTCAAAAACTTAAATAAAATCATAAAATGGCAATAATGTTCGTTTTCGTATGGACTACTGTGATTCATTAAACTTTATATGGTTACAGATCACCATTCCCTCAAATAACGGATATTCTACAGTACGCATACCTATTTTTGCGACGGGTTACTTCTGAAGCAAAATATAGCCTGTGCTAAATGTGGATAAAGTGTAGAGGAAAATTGAAGATCTCATTTTTTTATTAATTTATTTTTAAATTTATTATACATTTCCGCTAAAGGCACGTATGCTGAAAGCATGCCACCGAGGGGAGATAACATTTCCGCTAAGGACACGGGTTTATAGATTTCCGCTAAGGGCACTGCCCCACTCCCAGACGTTATAAAAGCTTAGTAAGTGATAGGGGACGTCGAATTCTATATTTGCAGACATACCACTAGGTGCCAAACTTTCTGAGTTTGAGAAAGGGAAAGTGATTGTTTTTAGAAGTTCAAATTTTGACGAAGCCAGAATAGATCGAGAACGGTCATTTATAATTTTCTTAAAAATCCCGACAAATGTGAACAGTCAAAGCATAGAGCTAAGCATGAAAAAAACTATGCGAGTGAAAAAAACTTCTGCGCGTGAAAAAAACTATGAAGGGCTCCAAAAAATGAACATTGACAGATGTTAAATGATGCAGTGCTCGAACTGTTCGACGTGTTTAGCAAAAGTGAAAAGGTTTGTTTCGGAAAACCGATGTCACGACCGCCTCTTACAAAAGTTCATAAAACACTGAGGGGGGAGTTTAAAAAAAAAAAGTATTAATATGGGAAACAAGTGGTCTGAGAAAAAGTTTAATTTGGATGTACCAGATGATTTTCGCTACTTCTGCTACTATTTCCTTAAAGAAAAAGAAATTTAATCAAAGTGTACATTTGGAGAGGCCTGCATAATGGTCTGGGGAGGTTTCGCAACTGACAGAACTACTCCAATATAAATTTTGTGCAGGGCAGAATGAATTCTGAGTGTTATGTTGATATATTGCAAGAAAATCTTTTACCAGAAGTACCATTAATTACGTGTGGAGACTTTTGTTCCAGCAGGACAAAGTCTCAGCATGTTTCTCAAACTTCGAAATCATAGTTTGATGTTAATTTCGTGAAACTACTTGACCGGCCGGCCGAAAGCCTCGATCTGCATTTACTGGAAAATCTGTGGGATATTCTGGCACAGAAAGTGCACAAAAATGGTATTCAATATCGAAACAAGCAAGAATATATGTCATTTATCGGAAAAACCTGGATAATATTCAACGGAACTGTCAAACTCCATGACGTCTAGACTAATAAAAATGATTGAGAAGAATGGCGTATATTATTAATTAATAGTGTATTTCAGGCCCAAACATTCATTGTCCTTATAATTTGTCCAGTTTTTATAATGGCATTTTTGTTAATTATGACAAAACATTTATATTTTGCATTTTCCAATCTGTTGCATTCTACAATGATTTCTGGCATAAAAAAGCATTTTATGTGTACATTTCACTTTATTTACTTCAGAAATAAACTTTTTCTGCGCAATTTTCAGTGTTCCTTATAATTCTGACCACCACTGTATTTTAAAGCTACGCTTTTCCACAGACAGTTCCTATACATTTAGTTTACAATAAAAACAAGACCTGATTTACGTATCTGGATTTTATTAAATCACAATGAAGCAATATTGGTTGGCTTTATTACTTATATGAATAGGATAGTATTAAACAAAGTGCCAAATAAATTATTCCAATATTTTGTATAAATTAGTTTAATTGTAGTAATTGTACAGAATTACTGATGTTATATGGGAAAGATTAAGTACTTTGTAAGCAAACACTATGTATTGAAAAAGTACGAAAAAGTTATTTTAGGACGAGATAAACATGACTCTTTAACAGAGAAAATAAAAATAAGTGAATAAATAAAAGGTGTGCTGCGTCTTTTATGCTATACTCGTGCCAACTGTCTCCCCCCCCTCCCCCCCCCCACTCCCCGATTTTTAAAAGGCCTGTCTTAATTGTTTTGACCTAAAGTAATAATGGCATGGTTTTGCGTTATATAGTGTTTATATACAGTGCTTTTGTAATTTTTTAATGTGGTGGTATGATTAATTTTTTTCCATTTTAAAAACTTTTCAAATTTGCTGAAAAGTGTTTATGACTTCGGATTGTCTGTCTGTCTGCGCTTTAGCTCTCGTAAATGTTTATGGACTTTCTTGAAACTGATATAGTTATTCAAGTTCACCATTGGATGCTCCTTATTGAAAATGGAATAAATACCATTACTAGTTTGTGTAAAGGGACGCTGTAAAGAATTCCAAAGCACGGTGTTCTGAAAGAGTTATTTCTATAAACCATACTTTAATACCTTTACTTTGCACAAGTCATAATGAAATTAACATTTATTATTCATATGCACAACTTTTTTTCCTTTAGAATATAGTATATCATGCATTAAGCACATAATTGGAAAAAGTACACAATAGGAATTTTCTGCAATACCATATTTGTTTTTATTAAGTGTTTTTAACACTTTCTAACAATGTTTAAAGGCAATTATGACTTGAATTAGTCATTTTATCTGTCTTTTTGTCCATCTGACTATTTGTCTATCTTATTCTCTGTCCTTATCTGGCGTCCGTAAATATTTTCAGAATTTCTTCAAAATGATATATATATATAAGTTATTCAAGTTCACTATGACATGTTCTATATTTAAGATGGTACAAATAGCACAAATGGTTTGTATACAGGAACACCCAAAAATATGCCAATTTATTGCTTTCTATGAGAGGTATTTTTAAAAATCATATTTAAATAACTTTAATTCGCACAATTCTTAAGGAAATTAAAATATGTTATTCTGCAGAAAAGAATGCTTTCCATAGAATATACAGTATGAAATGCATTACAGTATTATTTCCATGGAATACAGTATGAATATATTTCCATAAAATACAGTGAAATGAATATTTGTTATTCATATGCTAAAAAAATGTTTTCTGTAGAATATGGCATGTTTAGCGTTAAAATTTATAAGGCTACACTAAAATATTCAGATACGCTAAAGGCTACAATCGGAAATTGAATTTTCGTTTGTGTCAAATGTTATAAATACTTTCTAACCATGTTTAAGAATAATAATGAATTCAATTAAACTATTTGTCTGTCTTTCTGTCATTTTGTCTGCCTGTTGTATGTGTAATTACAAAACAAACTGCATTGAAAATTAAACAATGAAATGCGTTCTTACTGTTGGAAAGTGCTAATAATCTGTGCGATCCGCATAATTTTTCGTTCTTGTTAATACTCAAGATTATTTTAGAGTTAGGTTCTCAGAATCGAAAAAAAAAAAAAAAAAAGTTGTTACAGTGAAACTTGAATAATTCGAAATTCTGGATAATTCGAATTTTTTATTCGGTCCCTTGAATTTTATATTAAAATAATGTTAAAAAATCGTGGGTAATTCGAATTCTATTTTGGATAATTCGAATTTTCCATACGCTTACTTTAAAATATTACTGTAAAATTTGTTCCCGAGATTTTTCTCAGCTAATACATTTTAACAGTCTTTCAAAAGAAGGATAAGGAAATACAAGCGAAGCCTCTAGCTAGTGCATCAGAAGATATAGTGAACATCGAGGGTTATTTTGAATTGAAAGTCATGTCTAATGATGGAGATTCTATTTTTGTATCAAGTCATATGCTATGGCACAAAGATTGTATTTAAAGAAGAAACGAAAAATATCTGACTATTTTTAAAAAAGTGTTGAATAATTTAGCTCGTAAAAAATATTGATTTAATGGGGGGGTGGGGGGGTGGATGTAGCAGTTTTCTTAGATATAAAGTTTATGTGTTAAATCTTTGATCGTAGAATTTTAATTTTTTAATTTATCTCTTTTGACAAAATAGTATATGTAATTCGAATTTTTGGATATTTCGAAATTTTCTCTGGTCCCTTCAACTTCGAATTATCCAAGTTCTGTATATTTTATGAAAATTGCATTTCGCCCATGTCACTTCAAAGTATTTCAACAGTAAGATTTTTACGTTATGGGAACTTCAGAAATTATCAGTATATATGAATTTATTAGTATAGGCGTCGTTTTTTTCATAGACAAGTTTCGACGTATTAGAAACAAGTAATATAAAAGAAAAAAATTTAAAGTCAATTCCTACTTACAAAGACTATCGAAAAAGTTTTTTTTTTTTTTTAATATAATTTTGAATGAGGAAATAAGAAGCGTGCGTGCAAAATGAAATAAAAATAATTATAAGATAAAAAAAAAACTTTTTATATACCATGTTTTAAATTTTCTGATGAATCATAGAGTGCATCAATATGCATAAAATTTTTAAAGTGATAATGACGTCAATTTTTGTGAGATGCATAATTTAACTTTTTATAATTTTTTAATGTCCACGTTTAATTAGATGTATTTATTTTTATGTCGAAAGAAAATGAACTCGTATTTTTTTTTTTGGTAACAATTAAATTATAGCTAGTATTTTAATGGCTATTTTAACGCTATTAAAATGTTATTATGTTATATTTTATTAAATGTTATTATTGTTATATTTTAATTAATTATAAGAAAACTAATAGAAAATTCGAAAATCGGACTTCGAAGTATTGTTTTATCATATCAGGTTTATTTATCATAATTCTATTTAGGCTAAGTTTTTTAAATTTAAGATTCAAATCTATTTAACTTTAAAATAATATTCATTTAGTTTAAGTTGCCTTTGGCTTCAACTTTAAACCTAAAGTCGTGATTATTTACTAGATTTTAAATAATAACGACATAAAAACAAATGTAATTATTTCCTTAATAATAAAAAAAATGTTTAAGTTATCCAATTATAATTTTCCTTGTAACTTAAAGAAAGATAAGGTGATCGTATAGAATTAAACAAAAACAAACATTAAAGATAAATTCGCGTTGTGTTCTTAAAATTTATCTTTTACTTATTAACTTTTCTATCGCACAACCCTAGTTCAGAAAAATGGGTAAACACTACCCGCAGACAAGAGTAAATAAAGAAAATAAACTTGTTTCTCTAGTGTAATTAATTTTTCATTGTTATCTTTTATCTGACACAATTAAATAAAAAAAACAATACTTTCACAAAGGATCACCAACACTAAAATTTGAGCTTTTAACATATACCAATTTTTAATTAGACTACAGTAGGATTACACTATATTTCTTAACGTTTAACTTTCAGCAGAATAAGGGAAAATATACCATCATGATACAGAAGCTAGTGTTGAACTGGACCATTCGTCCTTACATACCAACACAAAATTACTATCTTAAAAAAAATTAATACATTTTAAGTGAAGCAACAATATACAAGAAGCAGGAATAATTAAAGACATGAATATAATAATTGACTTACATAACATTTGGTATTTTAGCTGCAACAGTTCCGCCAAGCGTCGAGGAGAGTTTTTTCACAACCACTTTAAGGACAAAGCATCCATCGGGAAACGTCAATACTTCTACACTCCGGGTACCTCCGTTCAGGAACAGCGAAATTATCCAGCTTTTCAGCCATACGCTCACTCGTCTCTTTTATAAGGGCTCCGACAACTTTTGCTTTCAGGGAAAAATATAGCTCGATTCCATTAACTTAATAGCACCAGCTTAATTTTTTCGAAAAACCACCACCGGCATGCATAGCTCGTACGGTTCACTCCCTTCTCATAACACTCTTCGTTTCTTCTTCCTTCTTTTACAACTCGCTGCTCTACCTTCCTTACGACCCGTCTCATAAAAAACTACCCAAGATTCGCTCGACCTTTCATCATTATCTTCAGCCCACCACTAGATATCACGAGGAAAAACTAGCCTCCAGAGATCTCACATCAGCCTCTGCTTATCACGAGCAAGCGAACCAAACCTGCCTCCAATCTCTTCTCATAAAAAAAAACTATCTTACGACCACACTTCGCCTAAACCAGCGAGTCTCAATCAGATCAAGTACTCACTACTTCCCAAACGAGAAGACTCATCTCATCTTTTTTTTTCTTTTTTTTTCTTCTTCCCCAAAAACTAAAAATGTCCACTTTTTATCCAAACCGGGAGGGGAAAGCAGTCGCCCCGCCTTCCTCTCCCCATGATACATCAGCAAACCCACTACGCCGAATGAATGCGTAGAAAAACCACGAGGTACAGCTTGTGACCCCTCCCCTGTGATTTTCATATGGAAATTCTTGTGCTCACGTCACAGAACGGAGTGAAAAGGGGGGATCCCCGCTTATCAGCTGTTTTCTTCAGCCATCTGTTTCGAGGTCACGTTTCACGCTTCACTTCGATAAAAAAGGAAAAGAGAGAAAGGATTTTTGAATACTAGCTTTCCCTATGCAGATGCAATATGCATTCCAGAACGATGGCATTTACAGCTGTTTCCCAAAGCAGCTTAACAAAATGAATGCTTTGCTCGTGAAACTGGAACAAAGAATCTCATATTTTCAACATACTTTCTAGAATATATTTTGTTTACCCAAATTCCCCCATGGAATTTGTAATCTTGATCCCATACACAAAGGATGCTCTCACCCTCGGATTATCTCTATACAAACTATTCTTCTTATTTTCCTAAGCATTTTTACATATTTCTTAACATGTATTTACATTTTTCTTTTTTTTTTTTTTTTATTTAATCACCCCCACCTGTTAAGCTATTTGTTTAATTGGAAAAGAAAATTTCTTGGAAAAGGAGGAAAAATTGAATCCCAGCACGAAAGATTAATTATATCTGTTAAATTATTTCTTTAATTGCGAAAGATAATTTCTTGAAAAACGAAAAAGTTAATCACAGCACCAAAAGACTCAATATACGCTGTGATAACTACCCTCCCGTCACAGAGAAAAAAAAAAATAAATAAATCAGACACAGCCAGGAACACCACATATTGTACCAGCGTCCGAGTATGCAGCAAGAAAAGTTTTTAAATGAAAGCTTTAAACTACTAGATGTGTTTTTTTTTTTTTTTTTTTTTTTTTTAAATAATGACATTTATTATCTATTTATTTATTTATTTATTTATTTATTTTTTTTTTTTTTTTTTTTTTTTTTTAATAATAGAAACCACACTTGCAACAAACCATCCCTGCAACAGCCAACAACCTGCAACTAGAACTCCCATTACCGCAGATCAAACATCGACCCGAGACATGTAAACCTCTAATCACCAGTTCCTGCCGAGCCTGTGGAAAGCCGATCGCTCTTCCCACACACCCTACCATTTCCCAGGACAGTATGAACACACAAGCTACACTATTGCCGTATAAAGATTGCCAACTTAAAAAAAAGTTACTATTGAGATACTTAAAGACTCTACAGATCAATATTCACTGCATACCCATCCGCCTGACATATAATTTACTGAAAACAGGAATACTCCTTTCACCTCAAAATATTAGATCAAAATAAAGGGGAGAACACTGGGTTGGCCTCTGTTGTTTTTGGAAAACCTCCACATAATGACCAAACTGTTACAGCTATTTACATGATACATCAAAAGCACAGCAAACCAAAAAAAAAAAAAAATGAAATATTCCTTCAAAAAAAAAATTTACATGATTGAGCCTTTTCTCTAGAAATACACAATTGCTTTTAATAATATACTTTCAGCACTTATTTTTCAACACACAGTTTTGAGAAAAAAAAATATAACTAAGGAAATATTACACAGGTCAACCAAAATTTAATATAATGTGATACACTATTGTTCATTGCTGGACGCGGAAGTCTGACATTCCGTGTTAAAGTTTATATTTATTACAATAAAAATGTTCATATATATCTTGTAGCAGTTCCAAAATAATTGTCCAAAATACGTAATGTAATATCAGTTCACAGTGTGTGTAATTATACATACAGTCTTATAACACAGTTTCTTGGAGTAAACACAGTCTTGAGCAGATGATATAGACAAGCACTAAATACACCACTTTACAAATTTTGACCAACCTTGCTTTCTGCTCATTATGCAAATAACACCATGCATGGTTACCCCAAAGTTGTGACCTGCCCCGAGATAATTTCTAACAGTGCAAACACTTTGACTGGCACACGGTACTACTAACGTCAAAAGAACGCCATGACATAAAATTGTGCGCCCAGAAATACATTACACAAAATATATCACACTAGATTATTAAGTAAGTGCACATGCTGCCGCGATTGTACAATTTTTTTTTTTTTTTTTTTTTTTTTTTTTTTTTTTTTTGTTTTTACATTTTTCTATTTTTACACTTAAATTTTTTTTTTTTTTTTTTTTTTTTTTTTGTAACATTGCTCGAGGACAGCCGAACCTTACTCATATACAGGGCAAAGGAGAAAATATATAAAAAAAAACTTTTGACCGTCTGCTCAACAGCTTCAGAGCCCAATATTTTCTTACCCCCCATAACTGTTTTTTTTTTTTTTTTTTTTTTTTACCCTAATATTTCCCACTGAAAGCACCCTTTCGAAAATATTAAGATTACTAGTTATACTACAAAAAAAGAATGATATGCAAAAAATCTACTAACAAATATACAACTATTTACAAAAAAAAATTTTATATTTACAAATTTCGCCTATTTCTAGGGCGAAGGTTATAAGAGTGAAATGCTATCGGTACTGTGTTATGAGCACCTACCCCCCTTTGTTGAAAACTACTCTCTTCTGCCTCACTCACTGTTGGTGACAAGGCCCTGTGACCACCGAGAGAAGAGAGACTAGCCTGGGACACCTGTGCGCCAACATGCTCGCTAGAACTGCCATCCCTGTCCGTAACTGTGCTATCAACCTGGGTTGTGAAATTCTGCAGTTGGTTATCCAGGCTAACCCCCAACAAGGTGTCCTCAATTGCACTAGAGCGAAACACTAGCCGTTTCTTTCTTTTCTCCAACCTCTCCCGTCTACGCAACTCATACCGATCTACAAAAACCTCTTTCTCACCGGAGTTCTCCACAACAGCAGGAGTTACCCCACTATCCTGCTCAGTGCTACCGTCTCTCACAAACTCAGGGAAGACAGGTTTATCAATCATTTTTGTAAGCCTATCCACGTGCACAATTTGGACATTTTTATGGTTGCGCACCTCTTGTATATTAAAGTTAACCTCATTCAGTTTGCGAATCACCCGGAAAGGACCCCTATTGACTTTATTGAATTTCTTACACAAACCCGGTTTTATGGTAGGAGTAAACAGCATGACCAGACTACCTACTTTTATTTTTTTATCTACGGCAATTTTACTACGAAGCTTTTCTTGTTTGTCAGCAGCTTGCTCTAAGAATCTTTTTGTTTGTGAAAAGACCTGTTGCAATGAGGGAATTAATTGGTCGCAATAGGAGGGGCAATCATTATAGTTCCGAGGAACACTAGTCTCAAGCGCATTATACGGTAGTTTCATGTCCCTACCATGAGTCACAAAAAAGGGAGTCTCATTTATCGTTGAGTGCACACTGGAGCGGAGCGCCAACAGTCCAAACTTTAACTTCTCGTCCCAGTCGTTATGGTTACTATTGACTAGATGTGCAAGGGCACTATTCATAGTGGCATGGTTACGTTCTACCTTCGCATTTGAGCTAGGGTGGAAACTTGTGGTATGTATGTGCCTGATTCCTAATCTCTCATACACCTGCTCGATTGCTTCACTCATATAATTTTTTCCTCGGTCAGTAATTATTTTCTCAGGAGTCCCATGCCTACAAACAAATTCTGCCAATGCGTCAGCTATCGTATCCGATGTTATGTTGGGCACTGCAAAGGCTTCACACCACTTCGTAAAACTATCAATGAAGACAATAATAAATTTATTCCCCTTTTCGGTAGTGGGATAAGGCCCACAAATATCCGAATGTATTGTAGAAAAAGGGTACTCTGGGATCTCCAACCTCTGGAGTTCAGCCAACCTCTTGGGTTTATGGGCCCTAAACTCCAGACAAGACTGGCAAGAGGCCACAAGTCTTTTGACATCCGCAAACATCCCCTGCCAATAGTAATTTTCCTTAACACGATGTAGAGTTTTAAAAAAACCTGCATGACACGCCACATTAGATTCATGCGTTAACCTAAAAATAGTGGGAACCAGAGCCTTTGGCACAACTATTTTTTCACCTGCCTCCTTTCTGGACTTTGGACTCACCCTTTTGCACATCAACACCTCATTTTTTACAAAAAAATTATACCCTTTAGGATTGATTGGTAATTCTTTAACAATTCTATTATTTACATATTTACAAAATTGATCATTGCTTTGAGCAAACTGGATATCTTTTAACAACTCGCACCTATCATCAACCTGAATCTCCTGAGTAGCCCTCTCGGACACAAAACAGTTTTCCACACCTTCATTATTGGTAATCTCCATAGAATGTTCAACAAACCTGGACAGAAAATCCGCCACAGAATTGCACTTCCCTTTGATATAGCGAGAAACAAAGTCAAATTCGCTAAGAGCGCATAACCACCGCGCAATCCTAGAAGTGGGGTCTTTGAGTTTTAAAGCGTGCGTAAGGGCAGCATGGTCAGTGTATATAGTGAATTTCCTATTAAAAACATAACATTTAAAGTACTGTACAGCCCAGACCAAAGCTAGTAACTCCCGCTCTGTCGCTGAATATCTCGATTCCACCTCCTTCAGTTTCCGACTAGCGAAAGCTACCGGGTACGGAAAATTTTCCTCATCTGGTTGGCATAAAACCGCTCCCAGAGCAACAGCTGAGCTGTCTGTGTAAATAATAAAATCTTTGGACATGTCTGGTAATTTTAAAGATGGGATTCTCATTAGTTCATGCTTTAAGTCCTGAAACTCATCCTCAGCCTTCTGTGACCACACGAATTTATTTTTTTCTTTTGTCAGATTAGTGAGTGTAATTGACCTTTTAGAGTAGTCACAAATGTGACGCCTGTAAAAACCCACTGACCCAAGAAAAGACCGAACTTGTTTCCTATTTGAAGGACGTTTGATTTTTTCTATGACTTCCACGTTCTTTTTGGCTGGAAAAATTTCTCCGTCGCTAATTTGGAAACCCAGAAAAGTAATCTCTGATTTAAAGAAATGGCATTTGGCCGGTTTTAGTTTTAGATTGTGTTGCCTTAACCTGTTGAAAACAATTTCTAGCTTTTGAAAGTGTGAATCAATGTCTCTTGATGACACACAAATGTCATCAATGTAAATTAGGATATTAAGATCTGACAACCCACTCAACACAACGTTCATTAACCTTTGAAATGCAGCGGGGGATGACTTAAGTCCGAATGGACTTCTAGTCCACTGTAAAAGCTTGTCGTGTGTCACAATTGCTGTGAGATGTTGTTGATCGGGAGGAATTTTTTGTTGAAAGAAACCACTGGTGAGGTCCATGGTTGAAAAATACTTGGCCCCAGCCAGCGAGTCAATGGTTTCGGCTATGTTCGGGATAGGATAACTGTCATTAGCAATTTTTTTATTCAATTTTCTGAAATCACACGCCAGACGAAAAGACCCGTCTGCCTTTTTAACCAAAATCACTGGTGACGCGTACTGAGAATTTGACGGTACTAAAATTTTTGCTTCTAGTAGGGTGTTTATTTGTCTATCCAATTCATTCCGCAAATTGTATGGCACTCTGTATGGGGTACATCTAACTGGAGTTTTGTCGTCTAACTTAATGTTGTGGAGAACCGTGTCGCAGCCAGGGAGATCTAGAACTGAAGCCGCAAACACATCAGAGTTGTTTTTAAAAAAATTTTCTACTTTGACTTTTAAATCTAAATCTAAGTGGTCTAATTTAAAATTTGTGTCCCATTCCAGGTTAATGTTTTCTACCTCCCCAATCTCCTCCTCCTCAGCACAATTCACATATTCCTCAGACTGGTCACTAACAATTTCCTCCATAAAACCGACCTGTGAATTTTTATTTACATGGACAGGAGCTTCATTCAAGTTTAAAATTTCGACCTTAAAGTTGTTAGGAGAATTTTGGCAGATGGTGTGGCTAATCACAGCAGATTCCCCAATAAATTTATGTGGATATATTAAAACATTTTCCGTATTTACACAATTAAAATCTCTAATTTTTACATTAATGATAGTTTCAGAATTTGGGGGTAACACAAGTTTTTGTTTAGTATAAACTGGAATGGATTTTACACTTGAATCAATAAAATTTACACTTTCGCAGTTTTGTGCAAAAATAGGACACTGAAAATTTTCCCCACTAAGCATTTTATCTTTACAATTTATTTGGATTTGAAATTTCAACAACCAAGGCACCCCTAAAATTAGTTGGAAATTTGGTGACATGCAACCCCTAGCAATATTGAAATTATCAGTAAAATACTTGTTTCCCAATTTGAATTGCAGTTCTACTTTATCCTGAATTGTTACATCCCCCCCCAACAGAGTTTTTAAATTTACTTGACATGGCACTTTACACAAATTTACATTTCTTAAAATAACATCTGACACAATATTACAGCTCGATCCTGAGTCAATTAGCCCAAGCCATTTCTCATTATTAAGTTCCATTTCTACTATTGGCAATTTGGAGCCTAAGGTTTTCCAGTTCCCGCCCGTGAATTCCACACTTTCATGATGTCTGTTATTTACCTTAGGGTTACCAGCACCCTCCTCACACCTAACCTTCGGTATGGTGAGCGATTCACACTGTCGCACAGGGTCCCCTGCAGTCGCTCTCTCTGACGAGACCCTAACTAGTTTAAATTTTCCTCATCATTAGCTTGTTCATTTGCTCTGTGTTGGTGGCTATTCCTGTCATCTCGAGGTCGCCTGTCGAATCTATTTCTCGTATTTCGACATTCATTTTTGTAATGCCCCTTAATTCCACATGCATAGCAAACTACCTCTTTTTTTGGACGAGGTAGAGGTCTCCTTAAGTTTCTACTCTCCAGCGCCTGCACTTTTGAGCTTAGATTTGCAATTTGTTCAGTAAGGTCCGCGATTAAATTTGTGAGACCTGACACCTGGGAGTTTGATACTTCAGCATGATTGTTAGTACTTTGCGCAGCGCAAGCCATTTCTAGCTGACTGTGACTCTGCTGCGTGTTTTCGAAAAACGGTTGTGTCGCTTTAAAAGCACGTTCTTCTGCTAAAGCAATTTGTTCTAATTCTAACACTGACATAGGGGAGCGAGCTATAACACCTCTTCTAATATTAGGATGGAGGTTCTTAACTAGCATAGCCAAAAGCCACTCCTCCTCCGTTTGAACCCACGCGCTCTCGGGAATTTTCTGTGCTTTTACCACTAATTTTACTTTTTGTTTAGCTTTTACAATAAAGTCCTGCACCGGCATATTTATATTCTGAGAAAAGTTCCAAAAATCACTAAAGACATGATGGAGATCTGGTTTTTCGGTGAACCTGTCTCTTAACAACTTTTCCAATTCTTTATAACTTTTAACATTATGGGCATAGTCCCTAAAAACCTGTTGAGCAGCGCCGGCCAGCCTTTGCTTAACTGCAAAAAAATAATCTTCTTCCTTCCATCCCGCATACTCGGCTAACTCCGTAATTTTGTGGAAGAAGTCAGTAACCGAAAAATTAGGATCCCTACCTGTAAACACTGGGATTAGTGAGAGGTTGTCAATTAAAAATTCCCTACGCCGACCTTTAGTAATTTCAGGATCCTGAGCAATGACCATATTTAGGGCCGATGTCGGGCCATTTGGCTGAGTAGCGTCCTTACTACTGCTATTTTCAACCCCTGTTTCCGGTTTTTCACCCATACTGACAATTAAATCAAATGCAAAACACAACAAAAAAAAATTCCTAACACTAGCGAAATTTTTTAGCACTAAACTGTCTAATAATGTTTTTAACCCCTTGACCGTCAAGGCCACAGCTAAACCTTCAGTTTCTTTTCAAATTTAAAAAAACACAATTCTTCCTAACCAACTCAATGTTCTAGCCAATACAAATACGGAGCAGAAAACAAGGTTATACAATATAGCAGCATAGAAAACCAAGTGAGAGGAAAAAAAAATTACTTAAATTGAGTCATAAAATTTACATATAACAAACAGTAAACATGGGTACTCATTTTTATGTCTGTAACATATATCAAATTGATAATGTAATAAAGTCTTGTATCTAATTATCACACTGTGTTAACAAATACCAATTCCATATGTTTTTTAACCCCTAATGTACTTGTTTTGTAAATATGTGTATAAGCATGTATAAGCAATACAGTAATGATAAAGCAAAGCAAAATATAAGAAGGATTTTTTTTTTTTTTTTTTTTTGAGAGAAAAACTTTAAATTATTTACACTTTATAAGTTAACTATTTTTCCAAATTTTTTGTTGGCCTATAAATCCAGCCATAAGTTGTCTTAAAAGCAACAAAATTTCAAAACCAATGAATTACCAGTCCTAATACTTCCAAAATTTTGTCTTACACCGAAAAATAATTTTAACCACAAAAAAATCCTTCTTTGTTATGACTCAATTTTCTACTACACAAGTAACTTAAAAAAATAATGCAAATGAATGTATACATATGAATATCACAAGCCAAATTTTAAAGATATGTAAATTTGATTTTAGCACAAGAAAAATGGAGTAACACTACAAAAAAATAATTGCAATTCATAGGCTGAAAGAAGAATTCTGCAGATCAATTAACTAATTTATTTAGTTTTTTCTTCAAAAATACTTTTTAAAAAAAAATTTGAATTTTACCAACATTCGTAAGCCCTTCCAAAAAAAAAAAAATAAATTTACTGATTACAGTTTCTCTAACAAGAAATAATTATTTTGCACTTAATTATCAGATCTATTGATTACATTTGACAAAATTCTTCCTTCCAGCAAAATGTATACTATAAAATTTCATTTCACACAATACATAAAAGCCAAATTTTTCCAAAAAAAAAAAATATATATAAAATACACAAGTAATTTTTTCACCCTTAAATAGAATGTAAATCAAAACAAAAATTTCATGATCTCACCACAGGGCAACAGAAGGAAATACATCCTCACTCGTCACAACACAGGTCCATACATTTTTCCTCATCAATGTGGCTCCATAACACATGAGTTAGAAAAAGAGAAAAAAAAATATTCTGAGTAGACTTGAAAAAAAATACAAAAGTACACACTAAAATAATTCATTTAATTATTAATATAGTTTAAGACCTAAGCGCGGTGCCAAACTTACCGCTAGAGAAACAAATAATTACTCCTGACTACCAAATGGGCACGGCATCATTTATCATATTTTTATTTAGGCTAAGTTTTTTAAATTTAAGATTCAAATCTATTTAACTTTAAAATAATATTCATTTAGTTTAAGTTGCCTTTGGCTTCAACTTTAAACCTAAAGTCGTGATTATTTACTAGATTTTAAATAATAACGACATAAAAACAAATGTAATTATTTCCTTAATAATAAAAAAAATGTTTAAGTTATCCAATTATAATTTTCCTTGTAACTTAAAGAAAGATAAGGTGATCGTATAGAATTAAACAAAAACAAACATTAAAGATAAATTCGCGTTGTGTTCTTAAAATTTATCTTTTACTTATTAACTTTTCTATCGCACAACCCTAGTTCAGAAAAATGGGTAAACACTACCCGCAGACAAGAGTAAATAAAGAAAATAAACTTGTTTCTCTAGTGTAATTAATTTTTCATTGTTATCTTTTATCTGACACAATTAAATAAAAAAAACAATACTTTCACAAAGGATCACCAACACTAAAATTTGAGCTTTTAACATATACCAATTTTTAATTAGACTACAGTAGGATTACACTATATTTCTTAACGTTTAACTTTCAGCAGAATAAGGGAAAATATACCATCATGATACAGAAGCTAGTGTTGAACTGGACCATTCGTCCTTACATACCAACACAAAATTACTATCTTAAAAAAAATTAATACATTTTAAGTGAAGCAACAATATACAAGAAGCAGGAATAATTAAAGACATGAATATAATAATTGACTTACATAACATTTGGTATTTTAGCTGCAACAGTTCCGCCAAGCGTCGAGGAGAGTTTTTTCACAACCACTTTAAGGATAAAGCATCCATCGGGAAACGTCAATACTTCTACACTCCGGGTACCTCCGTTCAGGAACAGCGAAATTATCCAGCTTTTCAGCCATACGCTCACTCGTCTCTTTTATAAGGGCTCCGACAACTTTTGCTTTCAGGGAAAAATATAGCTCGATTCCATTAACTTAATAGCACCAGCTTAATTTTTTCGAAAAACCACCACCGGCATGCATACAGTCGCCAGAAGTATTCTTCGAGCAACTCCACCCCGTCAGAATTTTTCACGATTCGATTCAGTTGTCGGTTTGAATAATAAATATTTAGAATTTAAATATATTATTTAAATATTTTATTTTAATAATAAAATATTTATTATTTAAATATTTTATTTTTAATAATAAAATATTTATTATTTGTTTATCGAATCGTTAAAAATATATTATTTGTTTATCGAATCGTTAAAAAAATATATTCAATATTGGTTCATTTAAAAAATGTCCTTATTCAATATTGTAAATTTCAGACAGAATGAGTACGGCTATTTATAAAGAATGAATCCAAGTCAATCAACCAACCTTGAAAAAAAAAAAAAAAAAAAAAAAAAAAAAAAAAAAAAAAAAATTTTTTTTTTTTTTTTTTTTTTTTTTCAAGGTTGGTTGATTGGTTGATTGACTTGGATTAAATAATCCTTATTCGATATTTCTATCTCAAAGCTATCTCAGATTCAAAGGCATCGTTTTAATATTAAAATATTACTATCCAATTCAAAGTCTCAATTTATAAACATCCAATATTGGCACTCTATCTATCGCAAAAAAATGGGCCGAACGAAGCGTCAAAGACAGAAATCTGCCATGAGACGCTTCGTTCGGCCCATTTTTTTGCCCCCCTCCAGATTTAAGGCATCAGTTTGTACCATCTAGATCGATCCCCCACAAAGACTTTGATTTTGGACGGAGGGGTGTCTGTCCAAGAAATAGTCTCAAATCTATCTTCGTGGAGGCGAGGGTCGTCATCGTGGTCCCCATCGAAGAACAGCATGGTTCTCTCTATGAAATCTTTTAAGAATTCATCTATGCATGTGTCAGAGTCCCTCACGATCCGAATTCGGATGGCTTTATGGATGCATGAGGTGGGTACTATGGGGTCTAGAATCTGAATTTTAGAGGATTTCAGCATGGCCTCGAATCCCAACGACGACAGGGCATCTCCAAAATGTATCTCGTCGACTGGATACACCCAGGTATTGGCTAGAGAGATAGGTAACCTGACCCTCCTGTAAACGAGATCGCATACCTTCAGCCTGGTTGTTTTTTTCACGTAGGCGCTACCCTTACCCATCAGCTTGGCCACATCAGAGGCCCTGACGAACAAAAGTCCATCCGCAGAGACTACGAATAGGATTTTAGCGTCAAGCTGTGGATGTTCAATAGTGAATAGCATGACTTATGGCAATAGCAATAAAAGTCAAAATGATGCAGGCTCTTAGAGGCAGCTCGTATATATACCCGAGTCGTGACCTCGTTTTATCAGGCTTTACTAAGAAAACAGGATGTATCAGCTGTTTTTTGAGGATGCGATAAAATTATTTATATAATTAATCCGATAGCATGAGGATGTGCGTCATGCGTCACAGGATGTAGATAAGATATTTACTTGGAATTTAGATAGAACTAAAGATTACTGCTAGTATAAATACAGGCTGCTGGACGAGACATTTCATTCTGAGCTACTGCTTACCAAAATGATCTTCCAAATTCTGTCCGATGAACTGAATGTTAAATTAACATGCTTTTTATCATTTGACGACCAAATTTTTATCAAAGGCCGAGACGTGGCCTATTACATGGGGCATGAAAACTCCAGTAAAGTGGTGAACTTGTGCCATATAACGGTAACAGACATTGCTCCTGAGGGTTTGAAACTACCCCCGTCTCTAGCCAAGACATGCGTCTTTGGACTAGAAGATGCAAAAATATTGATGGATATGCATCCAGGAGAGTTTGACTCCCTATTTCAGGGGCCGATTGAAATTCTCACCCCCATCGAATGCAGCTTAAACCTGAGGCGGCCTGTCCAGGTTAAGCTCGCGGCCATTACCTCATCCAATGCCACAATGGAGAGTTTCTTGGCCGACTTAAAGAATGTCATGGAGGAGTACCTGGCAACGGTACCCATGGACACTTATGTATTCGGCGAACGATATGGGGATTTGGAGCTAGGCTATTTCCCCCGAAAAATAAAAGTTTTGGTGGGAAACAAGCCCTACTTCTATAAATCCTCGTCTTAAGATCAGGACGAGGTGCAAAAAAATGGGTCGAGCGAAGCCTCTCATGACATTGTCATTGAGGCTTCGCTCGGCCCATTTTTTTGCGATAGATAGAGTGCCAACATTGGATGCGTACCGATTTGAACTTGTAATTTTCAAGGGATATGGCTTAGCTATAAGATAATTTTGATAAAATATCTATAGACAAATTTAAGGTATCTGAATTTAAAAATTTAATTGTTTCATTTAAAATTTACTGTGTAAAATTTAAAATTTTTAAAGACTAAGTGTGGCGGTCATTATAATTCTAATTTTTCAAGGGATATGGCTTAGCTGTAAGATAAATATGAAACTTGGTAAAATATACAGACTCGATAGCTAAATTTAAGGAATCTGAATTTAAAAATTTAATTTTTTCGTTTAAAATTTACATTTTTTTATGTAAAATTTAAAATTTTTAAAGGTTAAGTGTATCAGTCATCATAATTCTAAATTTTCAAGGGATATGGCTTAGTTATAAGATAAATATGAAACTTGGTAAAATATACCGACTCGATAGCTAAATTTAAGGGATCTGAATTTAAAAATTTAATTTTTTCGTTTAAAATTTACATTTTTTTGTGTAAAATTTAAAAATTTTAAAGGCTAAGTGTAGCCAAGCCAACATTGAATGCGTACCGATTGTAATTTTCAAGGGATATGGCTTAGCTATAAAATAAATATGAATCTTGTTAAAATATACAGACTCAATAGCTAAATTTAAGGGATCTGAGTTTAAAAATTTAATTTTTTTCATTTAAAATTTACATTTTTTATGTAAAATTTAAAATTTTTAAAGGTTAAGTGTAGCCAAGCCAGTTATTATGATCTGATCTCTATAAAAAGATTTTCGAGAAACTATTGACAGGATGCTTGATAAGCGGCTCCGATTAAAATTACAATCAGATCTCTATAAAAAGATTTTTCGAGAAGTGTTGACAGGATATTATGTAAGCCTTTCCTCAGGATGCCCGGTTATAATCAGATTGCTCATGAGACAGGATATTATGCCCTCTTGATAAGCGGTTCGTAGAAATTTACTATCAGATCCTATTGATAAGACCGGGTATATATACGAGTGTCCAGCGAGAGCTCTTCAATTGCTAGTCGATCTCTCTTACTAGCTGCTTAGATTCATTAGCTCAGTCATGTTTTTCCATGTAAAAAATTATGCCTATGGCGTTGCCTTTAAATGCTTAATGGCCTCTGATGGTACCCTGTTTGTCCGGGCTGAGGACCTGGCTATCTATTCAAGGCATCCTTTAGATCTTCATTTTGCCGAAAGATATGCAGGCCTCACAGTCCGAGATGTAATGGACTCTAAAATCGATTTACCCAAATGGCTCGCTAAGACGAGAATCTTCTCCATTAGCGAAGCCAAACATCATTTGGGAGGGTTCATGGGCGAACAGGAGTTTGATAAGATGTTCGATGGTTCGGCCATGGTGAAATACCAGGCTGACATGAAGCTCAGCTTCGTGAAAGCCATAGGTGTTAGATTTGTAGAAAGGTCCCATACAAAGTTTGAAGACTTCCTTGCCACATACCAACTACAGGTGAGGAAATTTTTTAAACTTGAATATGAGGATTATGAATTATACAAATCCCAAATGACCGGACCGTTGAAGATGACCATCAGGAGGTCATCTAATGAGCAACGCATAGAGAGCTTGTGTTAATCTTTAAAATGAGAGTAAAAAAATGGGTCGAACGAGGTGTCTCATGGCAGAATTTCTGTCTTTGACACCTCGTTCGACCCATTTTTTTGCGATAGATATAGTGCCAACATTGGACGGGTTTAATTTAAGACTTTGATTGGCTTAATTTAAGTATTTATAAAAAAAATCTATTAAGCTAGTATTGAAGAGGTTATCAGCATAAAAAAATAATTAAGACGTTTAAGTTGAGACTTTACAATTTTTTTAAGGTTGGTTGGTTGATATATATATTTATAATGCTAATCGAATTAAGTATATTTTCAAATTTAAAAAAAAATTGAAAATTTTGCAAATTTGACCAACTTTAAAAACGTGATCTTAAAATAAAAATATTTTTGAAAACTAATCGTGGAATCGTGATTCTTATTACATATACATAGTAAAATAAGCAATTTAATTACTTTTCAGTCGTTTTTTTCAAATTTAAAAAAAAAATTGAAAATTTGACCAACTTTAGAAACGTGATCTTAAAATAAAAATATTTTTGAAAACTAATCGTGGAATCGTAATTCTTATTACATATACATAGTAAAATAAGCAATTTAATTACTTTTCAGTTGTTTTTTTTCAAATTTAAAAAAAATTGAAAATTTTGCAAATTTGACCAACTTTAGAAACGTGATCTTAAAATAAAAATATTTTTGAAAACTAATCGTGGAATCGTAATTCTTATTACATATACATAGTAAAATAAGCAATTTAATTACTTTTCAGTTGTTTTTTTTTCAAATTTAAAAAAAATTGAAAATTTTGACAGAGGTGGTGGCACATCAGCAAATTTAGATAAACTGTTACTTTAGCATGATATATATAGGCTAGCTAGAGTCAATCAATCAACCAACCAACCTTGAAAAAAAAAAAAAAAAAAAAAAAAAAAAAAAAAAAAAAAAAAATTTTTTTTTTTTTTTTTTTTTTTTTTTTTTTTTTTAAGGTTGGTTGGTTGATATATATTTATAATGCTAATTGAATTAAGTATATTTTCAAAAATGAAGATTTAGACTTTGAGTTGACTATTGCAAATTCAACCAACTTTAGAAACGTGATCTTAAAATAAAAATATTTTT
This sequence comes from Salticus scenicus, assembly GCA_963930645.1. Lineage (NCBI taxonomy): Eukaryota > Metazoa > Arthropoda > Arachnida > Araneae > Salticidae > Salticus > Salticus scenicus. The sequence goes on from OZ005652.1 coordinate 68,814,380, forward strand.
GAAAACTAATCGTGGAATCGTGATTCTTATTACATATACATAGTAAAATAAGCAATTTAATTACTTTTCAGTCGTTTTTTTTTCAAATTTAAAAAAAAAATTGAAAATTTGACCAACTTTAGAAACGTGATCTTAAAATAAAAATATTTTTGAAAACTAATCGTGGAATCGTGATTCTTATTACATATACATAGTAAAATAAGCAATTTAATTACTTTTCAGTCGTTTTTTTCAAATTTAAAAAAAATTGAAAATTTTGCAAATTTGGCCAACTTTAGAAACGTGATCTTAAAATAAAAATATTTTTGAAAACTAATCGTGGAATCGTGATTCTTATTACATATACATAGTAAAATAAGCAATTTAATTACTTTTCAGTCGTTTTTTTTTCAAATTTAAAAAAAATTGAAAATTTTGACAGAGGTGGTGGCACATCAGCAAATTTAGATAAACTGTTACTTTAGCATGATATATATATAGGCTAGCTAGAGTCAATCAATCAACCAACCTTGAAAAAAAAAAAAAAAAAAAAAAAAAATATATATATGTTTTTTTTTTTTTTTTTTTTTTTTTTTTTTTTTTTTAAGGTTGGTTGATTGATTGATTGTCTCTAGCCAACCTATATATATTATGCTAAAGTATATACATTATCATTGTCCAGCAATGCTTATCTGCGTCTATAAAAATGCATCCTGTTTTCATAGCAAATGAGTTATACAATATCCTGTTTCCGCGACATCTATAATAAGCCTTAACTCATCCTGTTCTCGTAGAAACTGACTTATGCAATATCCTGTCTTCAGATTGGCAATATCCTGTTTCATCTAAAATAAGCCTTATCTCATCCTGTTTTCGTAGAAACTGACTTATGCAATATCCTGTCTTCAGATTATACTAATTGAATTAAGTATATTTTCAAAAATGAAGATTTAGACTTTGAGTTGACTATTGCAAATTCGACCAACTTTAGAAACGTAATCTTAAAATAAAAATATTTTTGAAAACTAATCGTGGAATCGTGATTCTTATTACATATACATAGTAAAATAAGCAATTTAATTACTTTCAGTCGTTTTTTTTTTCAAATTTAAAAAAAATGAAAATTTTGTAAATTTGACCAACTTTAGAAACGTAATCTTAAAATAAAAATATTTTTGAAAACTAATCGTGGAATCGTGATTCTTATTACATATACATAGTGAAATAAGCAATTAATTACTTTTCAGTTGTTTTTTTTTCAAATTTAAAAAAAATTGAAAATTTTGACAGAGGTGGTGGCACATCAGCAAATTTAGATAAACTGTTACTTTAGCATGATATATATAGGCTAGCTAGAGTCAATCAATCAATCAACCAACCTTCAAAAAAAAAAAAAAAAAAAAAAAAAAAAAAAAAAAAAAAAAAAAAAAAAAAAATTTTTTTTTTTTTTTTTTTTTTTTTTTTTTTTTTTTTCAAAGGTTGGTTGATTGACAGATTTTTTTCACAGTTGGTAGTTTAACATAATTAAACTATCTCTCTACGAGCCAGCTTGACGGTCAGCTCATACGCTCTGTCTTTTTCATCAACTACATAGTCTTTCTCTATTTCCTCAAACTTTCTCTTAACCGTAGCAGTCAATTCTTGAAGCATGTCGCCCGATTTGACAGACCATATACCTTCAGCTCGCACACGCATGGAAAAGTTGCTAGGTTTCTCTTCTTCAGTATCCCCATACCTGGATTCTACCGACGGGGGTGCGTAGATATTCGTATGTTGTTCGCAGACCGCCCTCGAGTATTCGTAATACCCTTTAAGCCAATCTTGTAAATTCGTCTCGCCTTCGTTTCGAACTGTGATTTCAAAGGCCATCTTTCTGCTAAACGGTATAATGCTGGGATACGTAGAGGTTACCCGGCCATCGGTCCACAGTTTCTGGATACGACAGATCTCCTCGATAGGCATTCGGTGCGTCTTCACAAGTACGTGAAGCATATCGTTGAAATCAAACACGCGCCTGGAACTCATGTTCAAGCGTTGTGCATTGGGATATAGATTAGCCAGATCCTTGTTGGAATATCGATGTGCAAAGTTGTAAGGTGACGCGTAGCCTAAATATTTGCCAACTTCGACGGCTATGAAATAAACATCTCTACCAACAGTAGCGGCGATGAGTGCAGGCTTGGTATCAAAACAAATTTTCAGATACATGATTGCGCTATGATTTTTCAGAGGACAGAATGATGGTAGCTTGAGTACGGAACCACTATTTATATAGAATATCCATGAGTGGGCGTGGCATGTAAAAAAAAAAAAAAAAAAAAAAAAAAAAAAATATTTTTTTTTTTTTTTTTTTTTTTTTTTTTTTTTTTTTTTTTTTACATGCCACGCCCACTCATGGATATTCTATATAGATAGTGGTTCCGTTAAGTTAGTTGTTTATTTAGTTATCATCTTTGATAACCTGCTTTTCCTTAACTGATCTAGAAAACTTCTTTATAAGCTTATCCGCCTCGTTTTCAATCTCTCTACGAATCGAGTCCAAGTCATAGCTGCCGTCCTTCTCATAAACTGAAATTATATCTTTTAGCGAATCGCTCACCATTTCTTCTTTGATTTTTTCAAAGTCTTCGCCGATTTTCGAGTACGCAGATAGGTATCTATTATAATTTACATAATTTTTGATCTTGTACTTGTTCAGGGCTTGTTCGTTGAACTGCTTACGCTTAACCTTAAAAATGTTCCTAGAGCGTGGCGATTCTTCGGCATCGGCCTTCATGACAAATCCTTCTAGCGGACACTCTGCATAAGCGCTGGGATACGTTTCAACTTTTTCGTACAGATCCCCTATCGTTTGGTAATCTAAATCTAAGATGGGTACGTGGGGTAGCTTCACTCTCTGGAAAATGTTCACGGCGTCGCTATACTTCATAAACGTATCTGAATCCAGTTGGTAGATGTCGAAGGCCCGAAAAAAGACAGTCTTGCTACCGAATACGGCTTCGGATTCAAAGTCACGATAGGTTATTCTCTTCATGTGGCTTCCGAATACTTCTCCATAAATGATAAAATTGTCATGTAAAATGTCTTTGATAAGCCGTACCTTTTCCGACAGCGGTTCCAAGATTGCGTTCAAGTTAAAAAGGCGTGTCTTTTCATCTAGCACAACGTTTCTAGATTGTATCCTGAACGTATTCTTCACGTAGCCAATACCGATATTAGAGCCATCCAATTTTTCGGTAGCTATTAAAGGTATGCCCGAATAAATTTGGCTTGTAATCTCGTGGTACTTGATAAGAGCCATCGTAAATAGATTAGAAACAGAGACTAGAAAATATCTAATAAGCTATTTCAATGAGAGTGAAGACAGAATGAATGTAGCTTGAGTACGGAGCCGCTATTTATACTAAATATAAATCAACTAATCAACCAACCATCTGAAAAAAAAAAAAAAAAAAAAAAAAAAAAAAAAAAAAAAATTTTTTTTTTTTTTTTTTTTTTTTTTTTTTTTTTTTTTTTTTTTCAGATGGTTGGTTGATTAGTTGATTTATATTTAGTATAAATAGCGGCTCCGTACTCATTCATTCTGTTGGTTGGTTTCTAAAGTTATTTTTCTAAAGATATTTCTAAGTTGGCTGCTACAGTTGGCCGTTAAAGATATATTTCTAAGTTGGCTACTAAAGCTATATTTCTTTAGCCTGTAGATGGCGCCGCAGTCTATATATATAGTATATATATAGTATATCTATTAGGGTGGGTGGGAGTGGAATTTATTTCTTCTACTGTACGGTCATGCATAAACTAGCTCCTGACCTTTAAAATAGGATGCGTAATTTATACAATATTGGCTTTGAAAACAAGACTTTTGTCTGACAAATGACAAGATATTGCAGGTTTTCATGAAATCAGAATAGATCATAGGCTTTTATAGAAAAATCTAACTCTTGCTGAAAACCCATTACGAGACATAGTAACTAGACGACCGTTGCTGCCGAGACACAATGAGCGTGTAGTCATGTTAGCGGTACTATATATAGAGAATGTAATCGACCAATCAACCAACCTTGAAAAAAAAAAAAAAAAAAAAAAAAAAAAAAAAAAAAAAAAAAATATTTTTTTTTTTTTTTTTTTTTTTTTTTTTTTCAAGGTTGGTTGATTGGTTGATTACATTCTCTATATATAGTATCGTGCCACTTCATCAGTCTATCTCACCAGCAACGGTTGTTTCAAAGGCAGGATATTATGTAACCCATTTCTTCATAAACAGGACGCGATAAAGTTATTTATAGCTCCGATAGCTCTAATCTAAAAGGTCATCCGGTCGAGCCTTATCAGATATCATGCATCCGCTCGCCAGAGTATAAATACCGGCCTCTCGCCCCAGCTTATTCATTCTGACCCTCTGCTTTTTGAAATGGCCACTCTATCATTTGACTCTCTGACGGACGAACGAGTTGATTGCGACTGTGTCGTAATACCGCAATGGAACGTATTGAACACCCCTCGCATATCTTGTGAATTGATATGTAATTACGACCGTTCTATGAAAATGCCAGCTCCAGCCATTATTCCCAAACCTAAGCCAGCTCCCACACCTAAACCGGCTCTCATTCAAAAACCGGCTCCAGCACTTAAACCAGATCCAGTTCTCACACCTGATCCAGTTCCCACACCTAAGCCTGATCCAGTTCCCACACCTGATCCAGTTCAAATTTCAATACCCATGTCAGAGATGATGTATTTTAAAGTACCAACGCTATTAAGCCCGCTACCAAAATCTCCAATTTCAGAAGACCCGTCCAAAGTAACAGTTTATCGCCCTTGGAAGCCTCCACCGAAGATAGATTTCGTGGTACGGCCTAAACTAAAAACTGCCGGCTTTGAAGATCCTAGAATTCGAAGACGGCAGGGCATAGTCGTTCTCAAGTCAATCGTCGATCTGAGAGATGGCAAATGCTATAGCCACATACAAACAGAGGTGAGGAAAAATTACTGTTGGGTTTAAGCCCAAACGATTTATAAAAAAATCGGGTCGAACGAAGTGTCTCATGGCAGATTACTGTCTTTGACACTTCGTTCGACCCGTTTTTTTTTGTAACAATTATATTGCCAATATTGGATGCGTTTAAGATTTTGACTTAAGATTTTGAATGGATATTTTTATAACTGAAGTCTTGGAGATATATATTTTTATCTAACTTAAAACAGTTTGGCAAAAAAATATTATTTTCAAATCAAAAACTATAAAATTGAAATGATAAACTTTGAAAAATTGCAAAAAAAATAGTATCTTGAAAAAATTATAGAAATCGGCCAAAGACACTTTAACATGATATATATAGGTTAGCTAGAGTCAATCAACCAATCAACCAACCTTGAAAAAAAAAAAAAAAAAAAAAAAAAAAAAAATATTTTTTTTTTTTTTTTTTTTTTTTTTTTTTTTTTTTTTTCAAGGTTGGTTGATTGGTTGATTGACTCTAGCTAACCTATATATATCATGTTAAAGTATATACACTATCATTGTCCAGCAATGCTTATCTGCGTCTATAAAAATGCATCCTGTTTCATAGCAAATGAGTTATACAATATCCTGTTTCCGCGTTTAGCGACATCTATAAATAGCTCATCCTGTTTTCGTGTAAACTGACTTATGCAATATCCTGTTTCCGCGTCCAGCGACAATAATTTTATAATAAGCCTTATCTTATCGTAGAAACTGACTTATGCAATATCCTGCATCAGATTGACTATATAAGCTCTGGCATTTGATCGAATAGCCATTCTCTCTTCGGAGCTTTAAACTACCAATATGTATAAAACTCAATGCTCTCTGAAGAAGCTTAAAGCGGTAAACTCGCTACGAAACCGTTTTGGGGTTATCGAGCTGTTTCCCAAAAACCTTTCGCCTACCGTTAAGAAATTGGAAGAGTATCCGCACTTCCAAACCATGATCGGTGAAGGCAAGATTTGTGTATTCTGTCTATACATGACGTCCGATTTGAAGATTGAATTCAAAAAACGTACTCTGACGGACAAGATAACGAATACAATCCCAGCCATAGGCAGAGAGGCCAAGACAAACTATCCGCTGAGACCTCAGGAGATTAAATGGAGCACTCTGATGAACCGATATAAAAGACCCCCCAGCGAAGCCAACAGAACCAACGCCGACGTGAGAATTGGTTTCAAGTGCCCCAACAATCAGTTTCTTGTAAAGTCCTATTTTACGTTTGGTCAGCGAACCGTCGGACGAGGATGCGCCCATATCATACAGACTTTGAACGTGCCATTCCTGTTCTTTGTGAGGCGTCCTGGCGAGACACGAGTAAAACCGGACAACAGATACTTTGCTGGCGACAAGCTCCATTACTACGACCGTTTCATATTGATTGCCGACTCCAGTTACAAGGTGCCTGCTGGGACCACCTACATTCTGTTTACGACTCAAAAAAACTTTTTCAGTTTGGACATTGTGCCAGAGAATTTAGAGTTGGGCTTCGAAACCAAAAATCCTTTGGTAGAACGCATAACAAAAATTGATGGTATGTACGACATATCCGTACCAACGCCCATGATACAGCATATAGATGATGAGGAAGACTCCCCCGTGGAAATGAGTACTGACAGAATAACATCTAAATATTTTGATAAGCCAACATCTCCAATCTCAGAGCCATCCCAAGAGCCAGAGATCTATTTTCCTGAATCATCTCAAGAGTCATCTCAAGAGCCAGATCCAGAGCCAGAGATCTATTTTCCTGTGGACAGAAGAACAATAGTCATAACAACAAACTTTGCAGCCCAATACAAGTCTCTGACTTTTAAAGACTGGAAAAACTTGACAGATCGCCCCGACAATAACTTCGTACGCCCCTACGGACCAGATCTACCTGGACTTGACATGAGAATTAAATCGGTAAAACGGAAGGCTGAAACAATTCCCAAGAGTGCCAAGAAACATAAGCCATCTTTCAAGGAGGCGGCCACAAATACAGAGCCAGAACCAGAGCCAGTGTTTAAATGCCCACTACCCGTTGCACCTGAGATATGTCCCATTGAAAGTCCTGAGATATGTTCCATTGAAAGTCCAGAGCCCGTTGAAGATCCTGAACCCATTGAAAGTCCAGAGCCCGTTGAAGATCCTGAACCCATTGAAAGTCCAGAGCCCGTTGAAGATCCTGAACCCATTGAAAGTCCTGAGATATGTCCAGAGCCCATTGACAGTCCTGATCCCATTGAAAATCCAGCTCCCATTGAAAATCCTGAACCCATTGAAAATCCAGAATATTTTTATGGATGGCCTACTATTGAAAGGTCAGAGGTACAAACTGAACTGGATGAGCTTGATAATATTTTATGTATGCCTTTATCCATGCCGCATGATACGCTAGACTCGTTGATGGATGATCTTATGACGCCATCAACTATACAGTATACTATGGAACCGCTGGAGACTCAGTCAGGATTTGAACTGCCAGATTTCATGTAACTATAAAAATATGTAAAATTTAAAAAATTTGGGTCAAACGAGGCTTCCTCATGTTTAGATTTGTCATTATGACTTATCTTTACGATGGAAGCCTCGTTTGACCCATTTTTTTTAAATCAAAATGCTACCAATATTGGTATTGAAAAAAAATAACTTGTAAAATTTATCAGAACAATAAAAAAATTGGGTTAAACGAGACATGTTTAGATTTGTCAGTATGACTTATCTTTACAATGGAAGCCTCGTTTGACCCACTTTTTTTTTAAATCAAAACGCTACCAATATTGGATTTATAAAAATAATAACTTGTAAATTTTATCAGATTAATTAGAAAGTGACACATGACAATACTTTATCCATCTAAGTCACATTAAAATCAACCAACCAACCAACCTTGAAAAAAAAAAAAAAAAAAAAAAAAAAAAAAATATTTTTTTTTTTTTTTTTTTTTTTTTTTTTTTTTTCAAGGTTGGTTGGTTGGTTGATATATATTTGTTTCCTCGTTCATCACTTTTCATTTATCAAGATTAACTTTTCAATTTAATCCTATCATGTTTTTATTCAAAGGCTAAGTTTCAAAGCCTCATTTTAAATGAAACCTGTTAATTTTGATCACGTGAATCGCTTAGCCATCCAAGCCATTCGTAGCAATTAGATGTTTGAACTGACCCTTTAAAATTTATCTAAGCCATAGCAGCCTTTCAATTTTGACTGGTTAAACGTGGATCAGCTATGCAAGAGGTCATGATAAAACTGAGTCCTGTATCTGAAACAGGTGCCATGTCAAACGAAGACCTGGCAATTGAAAACGGGGTATCGCTTAGCAGCCGTCCATAAAAATTTAAACGGGCTGGGCCATAAACGTAACCATTGAACTCTGGGCCATGCTTAGCAGTAGCAGCCCATACTGTAAAAATAATATTTACGAGATCTAATGGCAAAGCGACAAATGAAAAGCTTAAAAGTAGCGGCCCAGTCTATGGCATCATTTTAAAAGAAACCATTGAGCCATCCAAGATAGAATCGGTTTACTGAAATATTGTAAAAATTTAAAATTATAAAATTCAAAAGTGGATATGGGTTAAGTTTCAAAGTCACATGACCACTCTTAAAATAAAACCAACCAACCAACCTTGAAAAAAAAAAAAAAAAAAAAAAAAAAAAAAAAAAAATATTTTTTTTTTTTTTTTTTTTTTTTTTTTTTTTTTTTTTTCAAGGTTGGTTGGTTTTATTTTAAGAGTGGTCATGTGACTAGTAAATATCATCGGATCAAAAAGTGATATAACCGAGATTAATTTCGGTGCTAAAAAGAAGAACCCAAATTGTCTTCCCAACTGGCTGAACCCAGATTAGGTATTTTTTAGCTTAAAATCTTAGCTGATCTGAGTTTGGTCGTTGGTAAAAAATATCAGCGGATTTTTCTAAGGCCCAAATGAAATTCTTTCAAACTAAATCTGGCAGACTAGAATTTAGTAAGAATTAGCTATGGATAGTCATTATACCTTCCCATTATACCCGAGATCCTTTAAGAAAATACCGTACAACGTAAAGTCAGATCCGTCTCGGTACCACGTTTAAGCTCGTCCGACGTTCAGATCAAATGACTATTGTTAGCCCGTTTAGAGAGAGACTTGGCATAGTGCCAACTGAGTCGATACACGGGAATGAGTCGATACTGTGTCGAGAGCATTGGGACTGGCAAGTATGGTAGTAGAAGATGAATATTTTAGACATCTTCATACTTGGCCAATCTATATTTTAAACTATCATTTTCAGCTTTTAAACTATCATTTTCCGCTTTCAAGCTAGCCATTCCCTCTTTCAAACTATCATTTTCAGCTTTCAAAATAGTCATTTCTGCTTTCAGCCTTTCCATTCCCTCTTTCAGGCTAGCAATTTCGTTCACGTGTAAATTATAAATAATTTCCAAATATTCCAATTTTTGGATTTGTAGCATTTCTCTCAGTTCCCTGATATTATTTTCGTAAATCTCTTTCATATTTTTCATTTCGGCCTCTATCCCTCTGCAGCGTCCCACTAAGGGCATCACGCACTGGAAGCACATCTGTTGACGCTTGCTGGGTTCCCAATAATCTTCTTTAACGACTTCGTAAAACAGTTTGTAATCTTCTTCGGTCCTGTCGTAAAATACATCTTTTTTTCGTTGTTCAGATGCAAGAAGTATTGGGTACTTGTACTAGACGACTTGAAATTTCTCGATACGGGCAGTACCAGTTTCAGTTTTATGCCTGGCAAATGTTTGATTTTGATTTTATATTTTCCGTCGATGAACGCTATTGGAACTCTGAGCAATTTATCGGGATGCCTGCAGGCATAATTTTGGGTTATGAGCCTCATGATGCCTCCGTTCCAGAGCGTAGCCAAGACCAGCCTGTAATCTTTGGGCAGCGTCTCTTGAATGTAAAAATGTTTCCTGTTACCAACCCCTAGTTGGCTTTCGAATGAAAAATTACAGCTAGATTTTCGGTTGCTGAGATATCCCAGCGTATTGACCAAATGCCAGACGGTCTCTATAGATTTGCTTTTCAGGCAACTGTAACCGACATACGGCCGCTCGTCGGGTCTGATCTTACCCCACACGTTCTTGTGAAAATGATCTTCTGAATGAGTTACTACGACCATGTGCCTATGCTGCCTGAATTTGGGATTGGTTTCCCTGCCGCCGTCGCACCAACATGAAAAGGGTAAGGTTTGGGTCAAGCCGTCGTCTCTATCCATGAATCTTATAAAATCTCTATAGGCTACGGCTCGCACCATGACGTGGATGAACGCCAGGTCGCCTTGAAGATATCTCAGCACGCAAGAGGCGGCTAAATTCAGCGTTTCGTCTTCGAAAGGTACGGGTGGAGGCTCTAACTCGATCGGCCAGACGGGTTCGTAGGCCCAGTCGTCCATGAAGTAACGCGTATGCTCGAAAAAATCTTCTTTTGCGCACATTGGGCTGAAGTCGAAAAATTCGTATGGGTCGGCAGCAGGATCTTCGTCATCAGAATCAGGCTCAGGTTCAGGCTCAGGCTCAGGTTCAGGTTCAGGCATCCTAAATCTAAAATTTCTAAAGCATTCTATCAAATGATCAGCGGCACCGTTCTTTTCCCCTCTTTGGAATGTAAATTGACCCTCGCACCAAACGCAGCATGTTAAAGGGTCCATGGCGGTTTCATTCCTACAATGCCTTTCATAATCTTTGGGCAAGACGAGAACGTTACAGCGCGGACATGAAAACGGAGTTCTGTCGCATAGGAGAGCGTTCAAATACCTTCTCAAATTGAGACCGGCGGGCATTGTAGAAGAGTGGCTTGAAGATGGCTGGATAATTTACAGGGTCGGTATATATAGGCAAAGTAAAGAAGCCACACCCACTCAAAAAAAAAAAAAAAAAAAAAAAAAAAAAAAAAAAAAAAAAAATTTTTTTTTTTTTTTTTTTTTTTTTTTTTTTTTTTTTTTTTTATGTGGGCGTGGCTTCACTTTGCCTATATATATTGGCCAAGATTTAATTTTGCCATTCATCTCCATACTTACCAGTCCATACTCGCCATGATGTCCATATTGAGACGCTGCCAAGGGGATAGAAGCCGAAATGAAAAATATGAGATTTACGAAAGTAATATCAGAGAAACTCTCCAAGACGAAATCAAAACGCTACAGGCTGATAGAATACGCTTGTGGGAAATTATTTATAATTTACAAGCAAACGCAATTGCTAGTCTGAAAGATGGAATGGCCAGCCTGAAAGCATAGTTTAAAATATAGATTGGCCAAGTATGAAGATGTCTAAAATATTCATCTTCTACTACCATACTTGCCAGTCCCAATGCTCTCGACACAGTATCGACTCATTCCCGTGTATCGACTCAGTTGGCACTATGCCAAGTCTCTCTCTAAACGGGCTAACAATAGTCATTTGATCTGAACGTCGGACGAGCTTAAACGTGGTACCGAGACGGATCTGACTTTACGTTGTACGGTATTTTCTTAAAGGATCTCGGGTATAATGGGAAGGTATAATGACTATCCATAGCTAATTCTTACTAAATTCTAGTCTGCCAGATTTAGTTTGAAAGAATTTCATTTGGGCCTTAGAAAAATCCGCTGATATTTTTTACCAACGACCAAACTCAGATCAGCTAAGATTTTAAGCTAAAAAATACCTAATCTGGGTTCAGCCAGTTGGGAAGACAATTTGGGTTCTTCTTTTTAGCACCGAAATTAATCTCGGTTATATCACTTTTTGATCCGATGATATTTACTAGTCACATGACCACTCTTAAAATAAAACCAACCAACCTTGAAAAAAAAAAAAAAAAAAAAAAAAAAAAAAAATATTTTTTTTTTTTTTTTTTTTTTTTTTTTTTTTTTTCAAGGTTGGTTGGTTGGTTTTATTTTAAGAGTGGTCATGTGACTTTGAAACTTAACCCATATCCACTTTTGAATTTTATAATTTTAAATTTTTACAATATTTCAGTAAACCGATTCTATCTTGGATGGCTCAATGGTTTCTTTTAAAATGATGCCATAGACTGGGCCGCTACTTTTAAGCTTTTCATTTGTCGCTTTGCCATTAGATCTCGTAAATATTATTTTTACAGTATGGGCTGCTACTGCTAAGCATGGCCCAGAGTTCAATGGTTACGTTTATGGCCCAGCCCGTTTAAATTTTTATGGACGGCTGCTAAGCGATACCCCGTTTTCAATTGCCAGGTCTTCGTTTGACATGGCACCTGTTTCAGATACAGGACTCAGTTTTATCATGACCTCTTGCATAGCTGATCCACGTTTAACCAGTCAAAATTGAAAGGCTGCTATGGCTTAGATAAATTTTAAAGGGTCAGTTCAAACATCTAATTGCTACGAATGGCTTGGATGGCTAAGCGATTCACGTGATCAAAATTAACAGGTTTCATTTAAAATGAGGCTTTGAAACTTAGCCTTTGAATAAAAACATGATAGGATTAAATTGAAAAGTTAATCTTGATAAATGAAAAGTGATGAACGAGGAAACAAATATATATCAACCAACCAACCAACCTTGAAAAAAAAAAAAAAAAAAAAAAAAAAAAAAAATATTTTTTTTTTTTTTTTTTTTTTTTTTTTTTTCAAGGTTGGTTGGTTGGTTGATTTTAATGTGACTTAGATGGATAAAGTATTGTCATGTGTCACTTTCTAATTAATCTGATAAAATTTACAAGTTATTATTTTTATAAATCCAATATTGGTAGCGTTTTGATTTAAAAAAAAAGTGGGTCAAACGAGGCTTCCATTGTAAAGATAAGTCATACTGACAAATCTAAACATGTCTCGTTTAACCCAATTTTTTTATTGTTCTGATAAATTTTACAAGTTATTTTTTTTCAATACCAATATTGGTAGCATTTTGATTTAAAAAAAATGGGTCAAACGAGGCTTCCATCGTAAAGATAAGTCATAATGACAAATCTAAACATGAGGAAGCCTCGTTTGACCCAAATTTTTTAAATTTTACATATTTTTATAGTTACATGAAATCTGGCAGTTCAAATCCTGACTGAGTCTCCAGCGGTTCCATAGTATACTGTATAGTTGATGGCGTCATAAGATCATCCATCAACGAGTCTAGCGTATCATGCGGCATGGATAAAGGCATACATAAAATATTATCAAGCTCATCCAGTTCAGTTTGTACCTCTGACCTTTCAATAGTAGGCCATCCATAAAAATATTCTGGATTTTCAATGGGTTCAGGATTTTCAATGGGAGCTGGATTTTCAATGGGATCAGGACTGTCAATGGGCTCTGGACATATCTCAGGACTTTCAATGGGTTCAGGATCTTCAACGGGCTCTGGACTTTCAATGGGTTCAGGATCTTCAACGGGCTCGGCTCTGGACTTTCAATGGGTTCAGGATCTTCAACGGGCTCTGGACTTTCAATGGAACATATCTCAGGACTTTCAATGGGACATATCTCAGGTGCAACGGGTAGTGGGCATTTAAACACTGGCTCTGGTTCTGGCTCTGTATTTGTGGCCGCCTCCTTGAAAGATGGCTTATGTTTCTTGGCACTCTTGGGAATTGTTTCAGCCTTCCGTTTTACCGATTTAATTCTCATGTCAAGTCCAGGTAGATCTGGTCCGTAGGGGCGTACGAAGTTATTGTCGGGGCGATCTGTCAAGTTTTTCCAGTCTTTAAAAGTCAGAGACTTGTATTGGGCTGCAAAGTTTGTTGTTATGACTATTGTTCTTCTGTCCACAGGAAAATAGATCTCTGGCTCTGGATCTGGCTCTTGAGATGACTCTTGAGATGATTCAGGAAAATAGATCTCTGGCTCTTGGGATGGCTCTGAGATTGGAGATGTTGGCTTATCAAAATATTTAGATGTTATTCTGTCAGTACTCATTTCCACGGGGGAGTCTTCCTCATCATCTATATGCTGTATCATGGGCGTTGGTACGGATATGTCGTACATACCATCAATTTTTGTTATGCGTTCTACCAAAGGATTTTTGGTTTCGAAGCCCAACTCTAAATTCTCTGGCACAATGTCCAAACTGAAAAAGTTTTTTTGAGTCGTAAACAGAATGTAGGTGGTCCCAGCAGGCACCTTGTAACTGGAGTCGGCAATCAATATGAAACGGTCGTAGTAATGGAGCTTGTCGCCAGCAAAGTATCTGTTGTCCGGTTTTACTCGTGTCTCGCCAGGACGCCTCACAAAGAACAGGAATGGCACGTTCAAAGTCTGTATGATATGGGCGCATCCTCGTCCGACGGTTCGCTGACCAAACGTAAAATAGGACTTTACAAGAAACTGATTGTTGGGGCACTTGAAACCAATTCTCACGTCGGCGTTGGTTCTGTTGGCTTCGCTGGGGGGTCTTTTATATCGGTTCATCAGAGTGCTCCATTTAATCTCCTGAGGTCTCAGCGGATAGTTTGTCTTGGCCTCTCTGCCTATGGCTGGGATTGTATTCGTTATCTTGTCCGTCAGAGTACGTTTTTTGAATTCAATCTTCAAATCGGACGTCATGTATAGACAGAATACACAAATCTTGCCTTCACCGATCATGGTTTGGAAGTGCGGATACTCTTCCAATTTCTTAACGGTAGGCGAAAGGTTTTTGGGAAACAGCTCGATAACCCCAAAACGGTTTCGTAGCGAGTTTACCGCTTTAAGCTTCTTCAGAGAGCATTGAGTTTTATACATATTGGTAGTTTAAAGCTCCGAAGAGAGAATGGCTATTCGATCAAATGCCAGAGCTTATATAGTCAATCTGATGCAGGATATTGCATAAGTCAGTTTCTACGATAAGATAAGGCTTATTATAAAATTATTGTCGCTGGACGCGGAAACAGGATATTGCATAAGTCAGTTTACACGAAAACAGGATGAGCTATTTATAGATGTCGCTAAACGCGGAAACAGGATATTGTATAACTCATTTGCTATGAAACAGGATGCATTTTTATAGACGCAGATAAGCATTGCTGGACAATGATAGTGTATATACTTTAACATGATATATATAGGTTAGCTAGAGTCAATCAACCAATCAACCAACCTTGAAAAAAAAAAAAAAAAAAAAAAAATATTTTTTTTTTTTTTTTTTTTTTTTTTTTTTTTTTTTTTTCAAGGTTGGTTGATTGGTTGATTGACTCTAGCTAACCTATATATATCATGTTAAAGTGTCTTTGGCCGATTTCTATAATTTTTTCAAGATACTATTTTTTTTGCAATTTTTCAAAGTTTATCATTTCAATTTTATAGTTTTTGATTTGAAAATAATATTTTTTTGCCAAACTGTTTTAAGTTAGATAAAAATATATATCTCCAAGACTTCAGTTATAAAAATATCCATTCAAAATCTTAAGTCAAAATCTTAAACGCATCCAATATTGGCAATATAATTGTTACAAAAAAAAACGGGTCGAACGAAGTGTCAAAGACAGTAATCTGCCATGAGACACTTCGTTCGACCCGATTTTTTTATAAATCGTTTGGGCTTAAACCCAACAGTAATTTTTCCTCACCTCTGTTTGTATGTGGCTATAGCATTTGCCATCTCTCAGATCGACGATTGACTTGAGAACGACTATGCCCTGCCGTCTTCGAATTCTAGGATCTTCAAAGCCGGCAGTTTTTAGTTTAGGCCGTACCACGAAATCTATCTTCGGTGGAGGCTTCCAAGGGCGATAAACTGTTACTTTGGACGGGTCTTCTGAAATTGGAGATTTTGGTAGCGGGCTTAATAGCGTTGGTACTTTAAAATACATCATCTCTGACATGGGTATTGAAATTTGAACTGGATCAGGTGTGGGAACTGGATCAGGCTTAGGTGTGGGAACTGGATCAGGTGTGAGAACTGGATCTGGTTTAAGTGCTGGAGCCGGTTTTTGAATGAGAGCCGGTTTAGGTGTGGGAGCTGGCTTAGGTTTGGGAATAATGGCTGGAGCTGGCATTTTCATAGAACGGTCGTAATTACATATCAATTCACAAGATATGCGAGGGGTGTTCAATACGTTCCATTGCGGTATTACGACACAGTCGCAATCAACTCGTTCGTCCGTCAGAGAGTCAAATGATAGAGTGGCCATTTCAAAAAGCAGAGGGTCAGAATGAATAAGCTGGGGCGAGAGGCCGGTATTTATACTCTGGCGAGCGGATGCATGATATCTGATAAGGCTCGACCGGATGACCTTTTAGATTAGAGCTATCGGAGCTATAAATAACTTTATCGCGTCCTGTTTATGAAGAAATGGGTTACATAATATCCTGCCTTTGAAACAACCGTTGCTGGTGAGATAGACTGATGAAGTGGCACGATACTATATATAGAGAATGTAATCAACCAATCAACCAACCTTGAAAAAAAAAAAAAAAAAAAAAAAAAAAAAAAAAAAAAAAAAAAATATTATTATTTTTTTTTTTTTTTTTTTTTTTTTTTTTTTTTTTTTCAAGGTTGGTTGATTGGTCGATTACATTCTCTATATATAGTACCGCTAACATGACTACACGCTCATTGTGTCTCGGCAGCAACGGTCGTCTAGTTACTATGTCTCGTAATGGGTTTTCAGCAAGAGTTAGATTTTTCTATAAAAGCCTATGATCTATTCTGATTTCATGAAAACCTGCAATATCTTGTCATTTGTCAGACAAAAGTCTTGTTTTCAAAGCCAATATTGTATAAATTACGCATCCTATTTTAAAGGTCAGGAGCTAGTTTATGCATGACCGTACAGTAGAAGAAATAAATTCCACTCCCACCCACCCTAATAGATATACTATATATATACTATATATATAGACTGCGGCGCCATCTACAGGCTAAAGAAATATAGCTTTAGTAGCCAACTTAGAAATATATCTTTAACGGCCAACTGTAGCAGCCAACTTAGAAATATCTTTAGAAAAATAACTTTAGAAACCAACCAACAGAATGAATGAGTACGGAGCCGCTATTTATACTAAATATAAATCAACTAATCAACCAACCATCTGAAAAAAAAAAAAAAAAAAAAAAAAAAAAAAAAAAAAAAAAAAATTTTTTTTTTTTTTTTTTTTTCAGATGGTTGGTTGATTAGTTGATTTATATTTAGTATAAATAGCGGCTCCGTACTCAAGCTACATTCATTCTGTCTTCACTCTCATTGAAATAGCTTATTAGATATTTTCTAGTCTCTGTTTCTAATCTATTTACGATGGCTCTTATCAAGTACCACGAGATTACAAGCCAAATTTATTCGGGCATACCTTTAATAGCTACCGAAAAATTGGATGGCTCTAATATCGGTATTGGCTACGTGAAGAATACGTTCAGGATACAATCTAGAAACGTTGTGCTAGATGAAAAGACACGCCTTTTTAACTTGAACGCAATCTTGGAACCGCTGTCGGAAAAGGTACGGCTTATCAAAGACATTTTACATGACAATTTTATCATTTATGGAGAAGTATTCGGAAGCCACATGAAGAGAATAACCTATCGTGACTTTGAATCCGAAGCCGTATTCGGTAGCAAGACTGTCTTTTTTCGGGCCTTCGACATCTACCAACTGGATTCAGATACGTTTATGAAGTATAGCGACGCCGTGAACATTTTCCAGAGAGTGAAGCTACCCCACGTACCCATCTTAGATTTAGATTACCAAACGATAGGGGATCTGTACGAAAAAGTTGAAACGTATCCCAGCGCTTATGCAGAGTGTCCGCTAGAAGGATTTGTCATGAAGGCCGATGCCGAAGAATCGCCACGCTCTAGGAACATTTTTAAGGTTAAGCGTAAGCAGTTCAACGAACAAGCCCTGAACAAGTACAAGATCAAAAATTATGTAAATTATAATAGATACCTATCTGCGTACTCGAAAATCGGCGAAGACTTTGAAAAAATCAAAGAAGAAATGGTGAGCGATTCGCTAAAAGATATAATTTCAGTTTATGAGAAGGACGGCAGCTATGACTTGGACTCGATTCGTAGAGAGATTGAAAACGAGGCGGATAAGCTTATAAAGAAGTTTTCTAGATCAGTTAAGGAAAAGCAGGTTATCAAAGATGATAACTAAATAAACAACTAACTTAACGGAACCACTATCTATATAGAATATCCATGAGTGGGCGTGGCATGTAAAAAAAAAAAAAAAAAAAAAAAAAAAAAAAAAAAAAAAAAAAATATATTTTTTTTTTTTTTTTTTTTTTTTTTTTTTTTTTTTTTTTTTTTACATGCCACGCCCACTCATGGATATTCTATATAAATAGTGGTTCCGTACTCAAGCTACCATCATTCTGTCCTCTGAAAAATCATAGCGCAATCATGTATCTGAAAATTTGTTTTGATACCAAGCCTGCACTCATCGCCGCTACTGTTGGTAGAGATGTTTATTTCATAGCCGTCGAAGTTGGCAAATATTTAGGCTACGCGTCACCTTACAACTTTGCACATCGATATTCCAACAAGGATCTGGCTAATCTATATCCCAATGCACAACGCTTGAACATGAGTTCCAGGCGCGTGTTTGATTTCAACGATATGCTTCACGTACTTGTGAAGACGCACCGAATGCCTATCGAGGAGATCTGTCGTATCCAGAAACTGTGGACCGATGGCCGGGTAACCTCTACGTATCCCAGCATTATACCGTTTAGCAGAAAGATGGCCTTTGAAATCACAGTTCGAAACGAAGGCGAGACGAATTTACAAGATTGGCTTAAAGGGTATTACGAATACTCGAGGGCGGTCTGCGAACAACATACGAATATCTACGCACCCCCGTCGGTAGAATCCAGGTATGGGGATACTGAAGAAGAGAAACCTAGCAACTTTTCCATGCGTGTGCGAGCTGAAGGTATATGGTCTGTCAAATCGGGCGACATGCTTCAAGAATTGACTGCTACGGTTAAGAGAAAGTTTGAGGAAATAGAGAAAGACTATGTAGTTGATGAAAAAGACAGAGCGTATGAGCTGACCGTCAAGCTGGCTCGTAGAGAGATAGTTTAATTATGTTAAACTACCAACTGTGAAAAAAATCTGTCAATCAACCAACCTTTGAAAAAAAAAAAAAAAAAAAAAAAAAAAAAAAAAAAAAAAAAATTTTTTTTTTTTTTTTTTTTTTTTTTTTTTTTTTTTTTTTGAAGGTTGGTTGATTGATTGATTGACTCTAGCTAGCCTATATATATCATGCTAAAGTAACAGTTTATCTAAATTTGCTGATGTGCCACCACCTCTGTCAAAATTTTCAATTTTTTTTAAATTTGAAAAAAAAACAACTGAAAAGTAATTAATTGCTTATTTCACTATGTATATGTAATAAGAATCACGATTCCACGATTAGTTTTCAAAAATATTTTTATTTTAAGATTACGTTTCTAAAGTTGGTCAAATTTACAAAATTTTCATTTTTTTTAAATTTGAAAAAAAAAACGACTGAAAGTAATTAAATTGCTTATTTTACTATGTATATGTAATAAGAATCACGATTCCACGATTAGTTTTCAAAAATATTTTTATTTTAAGATTACGTTTCTAAAGTTGGTCGAATTTGCAATAGTCAACTCAAAGTCTAAATCTTCATTTTTGAAAATATACTTAATTCAATTAGTATAATCTGAAGACAGGATATTGCATAAGTCAGTTTCTACGAAAACAGGATGAGATAAGGCTTATTTTAGATGAAACAGGATATTGCCAATCTGAAGACAGGATATTGCATAAGTCAGTTTCTACGAGAACAGGATGAGTTAAGGCTTATTATAGATGTCGCGGAAACAGGATATTGTATAACTCATTTGCTATGAAAACAGGATGCATTTTTATAGACGCAGATAAGCATTGCTGGACAATGATAATGTATATACTTTAGCATAATATATATAGGTTGGCTAGAGACAATCAATCAATCAACCAACCTTAAAAAAAAAAAAAAAAAAAAAAAAAAAAAAAAAAAAAACATATATATATTTTTTTTTTTTTTTTTTTTTTTTTTTCAAGGTTGGTTGATTGATTGACTCTAGCTAGCCTATATATATATCATGCTAAAGTAACAGTTTATCTAAATTTGCTGATGTGCCACCACCTCTGTCAAAATTTTCAATTTTTTTTAAATTTGAAAAAAAAACGACTGAAAAGTAATTAAATTGCTTATTTTACTATGTATATGTAATAAGAATCACGATTCCACGATTAGTTTTCAAAAATATTTTTATTTTAAGATCACGTTTCTAAAGTTGGCCAAATTTGCAAAATTTTCAATTTTTTTTAAATTTGAAAAAAACGACTGAAAAGTAATTAAATTGCTTATTTTACTATGTATATGTAATAAGAATCACGATTCCACGATTAGTTTTCAAAAATATTTTTATTTTAAGATCACGTTTCTAAAGTTGGTCAAATTTTCAATTTTTTTTTTAAATTTGAAAAAAAAACGACTGAAAAGTAATTAAATTGCTTATTTTACTATGTATATGTAATAAGAATCACGATTCCACGATTAGTTTTCAAAAATATTTTTATTTTAAGATCACGTTTCTAAAGTTGGTTGAATTTGCAATAGTCAACTCAAAGTCTAAATCTTCATTTTTGAAAATATACTTAATTCAATTAGCATTATAAATATATATCAACCAACCAACCTTAAAAAAAAAAAAAAAAAAAAAAAAAAAAAAAATTTTTTTTTTTTTTTTTTTTTTTTTTTTTTTTTTTTTTTTTTTTTTTTCAAGGTTGGTTGGTTGATTGATTGACTCTAGCTAGCCTATATATATCATGCTAAAGTAACAGTTTATCTAAATTTGCTGATGTGCCACCACCTCTGTCAAAATTTTCAATTTTTTTTAAATTTGAAAAAAAAACAACTGAAAAGTAATTAAATTGCTTATTTTACTATGTATATGTAATAAGAATTACGATTCCACGATTAGTTTTCAAAAATATTTTTATTTTAAGATCACGTTTCTAAAGTTGGTCAAATTTGCAAAATTTTCAATTTTTTTTAAATTTGAAAAAAAACAACTGAAAAGTAATTAAATTGCTTATTTTACTATGTATATGTAATAAGAATCACGATTCCACGATTAGTTTTCAAAAATATTTTTATTTTAAGATCACGTTTCTAAAGTTGGTCAAATTTTCAATTTTTTTTTAAATTTGAAAAAAACGACTGAAAAGTAATTAAATTGCTTATTTTACTATGTATATGTAATAAGAATCACGATTCCACGATTAGTTTTCAAAAATATTTTTATTTTAAGATCACGTTTTTAAAGTTGGTCAAATTTGCAAAATTTTCAATTTTTTTTTAAATTTGAAAATATACTTAATTCGATTAGCATTATAAATATATATATCAACCAACCAACCTTAAAAAAATTGTAAAGTCTCAACTTAAACGTCTTAATTATTTTTTTATGCTGATAACCTCTTCAATACTAGCTTAATAGATTTTTTTTATAAATACTTAAATTAAGCCAATCAAAGTCTTAAATTAAACCCGTCCAATGTTGGCACTATATCTATCGCAAAAAAATGGGTCGAACGAGGTGTCAAAGACAGAAATTCTGCCATGAGACACCTCGTTCGACCCATTTTTTTACTCTCATTTTAAAGATTAACACAAGCTCTCTATGCGTTGCTCATTAGATGACCTCCTGATGGTCATCTTCAACGGTCCGGTCATTTGGGATTTGTATAATTCATAATCCTCATATTCAAGTTTAAAAAATTTCCTCACCTGTAGTTGGTATGTGGCAAGGAAGTCTTCAAACTTTGTATGGGACCTTTCTACAAATCTAACACCTATGGCTTTCACGAAGCTGAGCTTCATGTCAGCCTGGTATTTCACCATGGCCGAACCATCGAACATCTTATCAAACTCCTGTTCGCCCATGAACCCTCCCAAATGATGTTTGGCTTCGCTAATGGAGAAGATTCTCGTCTTAGCGAGCCATTTGGGTAAATCGATTTTAGAGTCCATTACATCTCGGACTGTGAGGCCTGCATATCTTTCGGCAAAATGAAGATCTAAAGGATGCCTTGAATAGATAGCCAGGTCCTCAGCCCGGACAAACAGGGTACCATCAGAGGCCATTAAGCATTTAAAGGCAACGCCATAGGCATAATTTTTTACATGGAAAAACATGACTGAGCTAATGAATCTAAGCAGCTAGTAAGAGAGATCGACTAGCAATTGAAGAGCTCTCGCTGGACACTCGTATATATACCCGGTCTTATCAATAGGATCTGATAGTAAATTTCTACGAACCGCTTATCAAGAGGGCATAATATCCTGTCTCATGAGCAATCTGATTATAACCGGGCATCCTGAGGAAAGGCTTACATAATATCCTGTCAACACTTCTCGAAAAATCTTTTTATAGAGATCTGATTGTAATTTTAATCGGAGCCGCTTATCAAGCATCCTGTCAATAGTTTCTCGAAAATCTTTTTATAGAGATCAGATCATAATAACTGGCTTGGCTACACTTAACCTTTAAAAATTTTAAATTTTACATAAAAAATGTAAATTTTAAATGAAAAAAATTAAATTTTTAAACTCAGATCCCTTAAATTTAGCTATTGAGTCTGTATATTTTAACAAGATTCATATTTATTTTATAGCTAAGCCATATCCCTTGAAAATTACAATCGGTACGCATTCAATGTTGGCTTGGCTACACTTAGCCTTTAAAATTTTTAAATTTTACACAAAAAAATGTAAATTTTAAACGAAAAAATTAAATTTTTAAATTCAGATCCCTTAAATTTAGCTATCGAGTCGGTATATTTTACCAAGTTTCATATTTATCTTATAACTAAGCCATATCCCTTGAAAATTTAGAATTATGATGACTGATACACTTAACCTTTAAAAATTTTAAATTTTACATAAAAAAATGTAAATTTTAAACGAAAAAATTAAATTTTTAAATTCAGATTCCTTAAATTTAGCTATCGAGTCTGTATATTTTACCAAGTTTCATATTTATCTTACAGCTAAGCCATATCCCTTGAAAAATTAGAATTATAATGACCGCCACACTTAGTCTTTAAAAATTTTAAATTTTACACAGTAAATTTTAAATGAAACAATTAAATTTTTAAATTCAGATACCTTAAATTTGTCTATAGATATTTTATCAAAATTATCTTATAGCTAAGCCATATCCCTTGAAAATTACAAGTTCAAATCGGTACGCATCCAATGTTGGCACTCTATCTATCGCAAAAAAATGGGCCGAGCGAAGCCTCAATGACAATGTCATGAGAGGCTTCGCTCGACCCATTTTTTTGCACCTCGTCCTGATCTTAAGACGAGGATTTATAGAAGTAGGGCTTGTTTCCCACCAAAACTTTTATTTTTCGGGGGAAATAGCCTAGCTCCAAATCCCCATATCGTTCGCCGAATACATAAGTGTCCATGGGTACCGTTGCCAGGTACTCCTCCATGACATTCTTTAAGTCGGCCAAGAAACTCTCCATTGTGGCATTGGATGAGGTAATGGCCGCGAGCTTAACCTGGACAGGCCGCCTCAGGTTTAAGCTGCATTCGATGGGGGTGAGAATTTCAATCGGCCCCTGAAATAGGGAGTCAAACTCTCCTGGATGCATATCCATCAATATTTTTGCATCTTCTAGTCCAAAGACGCATGTCTTGGCTAGAGACGGGGGTAGTTTCAAACCCTCAGGAGCAATGTCTGTTACCGTTATATGGCACAAGTTCACCACTTTACTGGAGTTTTCATGCCCCATGTAATAGGCCACGTCTCGGCCTTTGATAAAAATTTGGTCGTCAAATGATAAAAAGCATGTTAATTTAACATTCAGTTCATCGGACAGAATTTGGAAGATCATTTTGGTAAGCAGTAGCTCAGAATGAAATGTCTCGTCCAGCAGCCTGTATTTATACTAGCAGTAATCTTTAGTTCTATCTAAATTCCAAGTAAATATCTTATCTACATCCTGTGACGCATGACGCACATCCTCATGCTATCGGATTAATTATATAAATAATTTTATCGCATCCTCAAAAAACAGCTGATACATCCTGTTTTCTTAGTAAAGCCTGATAAAACGAGGTCACGACTCGGGTATATATACGAGCTGCCTCTAAGAGCCTGCATCATTTTGACTTTTATTGCTATTGCCATAAGTCATGCTATTCACTATTGAACATCCACAGCTTGACGCTAAAATCCTATTCGTAGTCTCTGCGGATGGACTTTTGTTCGTCAGGGCCTCTGATGTGGCCAAGCTGATGGGTAAGGGTAGCGCCTACGTGAAAAAAACAACCAGGCTGAAGGTATGCGATCTCGTTTACAGGAGGGTCAGGTTACCTATCTCTCTAGCCAATACCTGGGTGTATCCAGTCGACGAGATACATTTTGGAGATGCCCTGTCGTCGTTGGGATTCGAGGCCATGCTGAAATCCTCTAAAATTCAGATTCTAGACCCCATAGTACCCACCTCATGCATCCATAAAGCCATCCGAATTCGGATCGTGAGGGACTCTGACACATGCATAGATGAATTCTTAAAAGATTTCATAGAGAGAACCATGCTGTTCTTCGATGGGGACCACGATGACGACCCTCGCCTCCACGAAGATAGATTTGAGACTATTTCTTGGACAGACACCCCTCCGTCCAAAATCAAAGTCTTTGTGGGGGATCGATCTAGATGGTACAAACTGATGCCTTAAATCTGGAGGGGGGCAAAAAAATGGGCCGAACGAAGCGTCTCATGGCAGATTTCTGTCTTTGACGCTTCGTTCGGCCCATTTTTTTGCGATAGATAGAGTGCCAATATTGGATGTTTATAAATTGAGACTTTGA
Source organism: Salticus scenicus (assembly GCA_963930645.1). Lineage (NCBI taxonomy): Eukaryota > Metazoa > Arthropoda > Arachnida > Araneae > Salticidae > Salticus > Salticus scenicus. The sequence continues at coordinate 68,839,152 of OZ005652.1, forward strand.
ATTGGATAGTAATATTTTAATATTAAAACGATGCCTTTGAATCTGAGATAGCTTTGAGATAGAAATATCGAATAAGGATTATTTAATCCAAGTCAATCAACCAATCAACCAACCTTGAAAAAAAAAAAAAAAAAAAAAAAAAAAAAAAAAAATTTTTTTTTTTTTTTTTTTTTTTTTTTTTTTTTTTTTTTTTTTTTTCAAGGTTGGTTGATTGACTTGGATTCATTCTTTATAAATAGCCGTACTCATTCTGTCTGAAATTTACAATATTGAATAAGGACATTTTTTAAATGAACCAATATTGAATATATTTTTTTAACGATTCGATAAACAAATAATATATTTTTAACGATTCGATAAACAAATAATAAATATTTTATTATTAAAAATAAAATATTTAAATAATAAATATTTTATTATTAAAATAAAATATTTAAATAATATATTTAAATTCTAAATATTTATTATTCAAACCGACAACTGAATCGAATCGTGAAAAATTCTGACGGGGTGGAGTTGCTCGAAGAATACTTCTGGCGACTGTCTGATAGACCTTTATATGCCGTAAAGAAGTAGGTTCACCCAGCTTTGCGGTACTTGGCATAGAAGCTGTAGTTTGAATAGACTACCCTCGTAACTGTAATCTTTAAATCTTAATTTTAAAAATTTACATGCTT